>OX454525.1:40754270-42152655 GCA_949715645.1 Portevinia maculata
GAGAATTTAGTTTATTCCTGAAGAAAAAGTGAATACGAAGAAGCATAAGCAAAGGAAAAGAAATATAACTAGAGAAAAAAAACAGCGACCGCGAAAAAAGTTCCGCACTCAAAATGTATACACATACCTATTAGAAAAAAAACCCTTCCAAGAAGAAACCCCAAAATAAAATCATATACATACAAACGCACGTACACATGAGTTTGATTCAGTTTTCGGAAATTCCACTATGCGCTCCACAAGGAGATATCTTCAAGATTCAAAAAAGCAGCAGTCCAACTAATAACGCCGTGAACGAAAACCGGGAACGGGAAGACCACAAAATTGCATTTGACCTTCTTTTTGGCACACATTTACATATCTATACCCAAATGTGACTGAATGAGAAGCACACAAATGAGTGCGGTGCCGACAGAATAATTTATTTCATAAATTCCATTATGTTATTTTATTTTTAGCCCGAAAGAGAAAAATACCACGCAACAAAAACTGACCTCATATGCACATATAAATGCAGAAACTGTGTAGAAGGGGGTGGTGGGTTGGTAGTGAAGCACCATTTAATCCGTGGAATTATCGTTGTGTTGTTAGAACAACACACTGATGCAATTGTTATTATGCAATATCGTGAGAACGCGATCGGCGATGTTTATTGCAAAAGCGAAACCGTGTTGCTGTGTTGTTTGAGTTGTGCTTAAGTTTCAAAATGACAGTTTAAGAAGAGTTTTATGAAGCTAGCACTTTAGTACTTTGTGTGTCAAAATGCATGATTCACATGGGGGAATCTATATGTTAACAGTTGTATGCAAAAATAAAAACATGATATGTATAGTGTTACCAACTTTTGCTTAAAGCTTTAAGTTTTTGATATAATTTGCAGCTAACAATACAACAATAACTTCACCTAAATTCATAGATCTGAAATAATACCTTTGGTTATGCATACATTTGGGCTGTTGTTAGTTTATGCAAAGTTAATACATAATTCTAGGTTCTATGATTTCGGCTGGTAATTTATATGGAAATCTAAATACTTATATGCATATATGTTAAAGTTAGTTTGAAAGATAATTGAGTTATAGAAAAGTTGGCTACACTGTTAAAAAAAACTCTTTGATGCGTTTGCCACCGAAGAAAAGTTTAGTTTGATCACTTTTATACTTGCTGTGCAATTTTTGTGCTGACTAAAAACTTTTCTTTTCATAATAAAACTTCGCCGGTAGTTTTTTTTTTAAATTTCTTTCCTTTGAGCTCAGTATGGTGTTCACGCTAAATTTTAGCCCCTATACGAAAATGGACACAAAAATAAAATTAAGCGAGCCTGTTTGCCAAGTCAGTATCCTGTTCGCACGCTTTATTTTTAACTTCATATAGTATTAGCTTTAGAAGAAGATACCACCGCGAACTCAATGAGCTGTACCAAGATGTGGATGTTGTCCAAAAATCTAAATCACGTGGACTACATTGGCTCGGCCACATTGAGCGAATGGAAATTAATGCTCCAGCCAAGAGGATCTTCGACTCCCAGCCCCTGGTTCGAGAAGGCAAGGAAGACCGAACCTCCATTTTAAAGACCAAGCCATCACGGATGCCAGAGCACTTGGTCTGGAGAACGGGACGGGAGCCCGTTAAGTAAGTAAGTAGTATTAGCTTGATTTTGATGAAATATTATGTATCCGTGATTTAAAAATGTGTGAAAAATTATTTACGTAAACATTTTAAAAACGGTCGTCATTAATTTTTTGTGCTGATCTGTACCTACCTTGTATAAAAGTTTAACGAGCGTCTATCTCGAGTGCCAAAAAAAAAAATGGAGACTTGGGTAGCGTACTAGGCTTTATTCATTAATACAGTGTTCAAGATGCAGAAAACTTATGGCAAAAATAAAAAGAATTTAAATATCAACGGAAATCAACTATATTGAGTTGCAGAGTGTAGTAAACAGTGGTGACTGTTTCAAAAGATGTGTTTCCCACACAATCTTCTCATTGCGAGAAGGTTTTGGAAATCATACCACTATAAATAGAAGATTTTGAAAACTGAAAAATGTATGGAAAACTTATGTTTTTTGAAGAAGGTTTCGAGAATTTACGAAAAATTCAATTTAAAACTGAATGTAGTATTTTGTTTCCATTAAATAATTACATTTCCTTTTTTATTTTTTTACATCATCATTTGTAATTTACCATAATTAAATAATTCAATAAGATTTTGAAAAAAAAACCCTAAAATTAAAAAAAAAAAAACATTTTGTTGCCGGCACTGTCATTACACCAGAATTCAGCGAATTAAAATTAATGTGATACAAAATTCATTACCTTATTGACGATTGGAAGTTCACTATTTTTACGTCCTCTATGTGTTGCATTGTGTTGGCCATCAGGTGTCGCAGATGAATTTACTATGGAGATTCACAACTCCGAGCGTCGTCTATTTGTTATCTATGTTTGCCACCAGGTAACGCAGACGAACTTTAGCATTTGCAAACGGATTCCGAATGGGTAGAATTCGGAAAATCTCTGTTTTTTTGCAAATGACTTCGTATGTCATCGCAGCTTTGACATTAAAAAGTATGATAGACGTAGAAAAACTTAAGATTGCTTGAAAATGTTTTTTTTACGGGATGATATGCTTGCAGTTAGGATGCTTCCGTCAATTTCCTTTGAGTTGTTTTGACTAATTAAGAAGTGTCGGCCGGGAGTGAATTAATATTTATGTCAAAATATCTATGTACAAGAAATTGATTTTTACTGAAAGTTACACAAAAATAAGTCATCAAATTCCAGAAGTGATTGATATTTTTTCTAGATTAATTCGTCGAATAAACAAACTTTGATATGAATTTAATAACTTCCGATGCACATATTGTTTTCAGTACCTATACTTTTTTGTCGGGCGCAGTGGCCCAATGGTTAGTGTGTCTGCCTACACAGATAAATAAGTTGTTCAGGAGGAAAGATCACAATGATATTCCTTGTGTTCGAATCTCCCAGACAGCAGAGAACAGACAGACAGTACTGACTGCTGGAATAAGTCCAGAAAGTGTCGCTTCAAACGACGATTTTTTCGTGGTCGAGGACCCACAGGAGAAAGTGGATTTGCTGGGCGCTTGTTTCGAGGCCGTGTATACGGTGAACAATCCTGTTCGCCGTAACCACGACATTGAGAATAGGGCTCTAGTGAGCCACTTCTATCTGCGCACCGAACTTGAGAATTGGCGATCTGAGAATAACGGATTCACCGTGTTCACTGATGAAAACCATGCTAATGCAGTTGTCGCCAATGGCCGAGATGCATCGCACTTGTTCGTGTCGAAGGATGATCTTCTGTGCATCTTCGAGTCACACAAACGTCGTATTGAGACACCTGCCTTTGGAGGCTGTAGATATTTTCACCACGCTGTTTAACAATGCGCTGAATAATGCACATTATCCGGCGCATTGGAAGGTAGCTGTGGTACACCCTATCCCGAAAAAATGTAAAGATAGGACGAACCCTGCCAATCTCCGGTCAATTAGCTTGCTTCCGAATATTAGCAAGGTCTTTGAAAAGGTTGTCAATAGAGCCCTGTTAAAGTGGGTCGAGGACAATAACATAATCCCGGACAACCAGTTTGGTTTCAGGGCGAGGCATGACACTATTCATGCCGCGTCGAAACTGGTTTCCGACATTCAGTGGAATAAATGCAAGAACCAATGCACGGGTGCTTGTCTGGTTGATTTTGAGAAGGCTTTCGACACCGTATGGTTAGAGGGACTTTTCTACAAGTTGACCAGGCGGGGGATGCACAAACCTTTGCTATATGTAATTTATAATATGCTTATGGGAAAGAAGTTCGTTGTCAAATGTGGCAACGTGACTTCGAGCAGAGTCTTTCAAATTAAAAACGGTTTACAGCAGGGGGCGGTCAATTCTCCGATCCTGTTTAACATTTACACGAGTGATCTGGTAGGTTCACTCAGACATGCTATAGCGTATGCCGACGATTTGGTGGCATACAGATCAGGTTCTAAAATCGAGGTCATTAATATCCTTTTGCAGCGTGACTTCGATCAAATTAAGCGATATTGCGACGACTGGAAGTTGAAAATCAACTTTCAGAAGACGGAAACAATCTTGTTCAGAACTCCATTGGCTGGGGCCTCTAGGGATACCAGAAAAAACTGGAAAAAATTGACCATTATTGGACAAAATGGGCAGCCATTGGCGGTGAGAAGCGTAGTTAGATATCTAGGTATCTGCCTTGACCAGTATCTATACTTCGATAGACATATAGTTGCTTGTCTTGCTGGGGCCAAGAAGGCTTATGCTTTGACAAGGAGACTGTTTCATAGCAGTCAACTTGACTCCAAAGTGAAGGTCATTTGCTACGTGGCCCTTATAAGGCCAATTATCGATTATGGTTGTCCATTGTGGTTCAATATAGCGCCCAGCTATATGGAAAAGATTCGGGTTTTGGAGAGACAATGTCTTAGGACTTGTCTCCGGTTGTTCCGAACGCCTGAATCCAACTATATAAAATACTATCCCAACAAGGTCCTATACGATGGGGCTCAGTTGAATAGGATTGACAATTTCCTCATTAAGGTCACTCGAAGGCACGTTGCAAGGGCGATGGCCAGCGACAATAGCCTGATCTTTGGGGCTTACTACCCCAATGAAATGTACATAGAGAGTACGCTCCGGTCTGGCTTTATCCCGCCAGAGGCATTTATCTATATTGACGCAAAAGGGCTGGTACAGACGAGGGATGGTATCCCGGTATTATACCACCGCTTTCGCAGCGCGAGAGATAAGCGGCTCATCCGCGGCGAGGACGTCGCCAATGCTCATGAGCTCCTCCGTTTTAGTACCGCAATAGCGGAGAGGGATAAATTCGATACAGAAAAACAATTTGCCGAATTTTGGTGGCTTTTTGCGGGGGGAGGGGTCAACATGCCCTCCCAAGACGGTGCGTTACTCTAGGTAACATCCTCTTAGTTTATAAGTTAGATTAAGTTAGCTAGGGCGTTTCTGGGAGAGGCCGGGCTCGTCAACTTGTGGTAGTGCTTCCGGGAGAAGATTGACGCTGTAAGGCTTCAGTTAGCTCAGGGTAGCGCGTGTGCACGTTGACGATTGCCAGGCGCTCGGAAAGCAATTGGGATTTTGACCACTTGTTGCGCAAGGCAACGAGTGCTCAGAATCATAATTATAGTTAGAATATGTTAGGTAGTTTAAGTAAGTAGAATAGGTAGTTCGTAGTTTGTTTTATATAAAAAATATAAAATCTTAATAATGATACCGAGTTTTAATTGATTTTCTCGACGAATACATATATGTAAGATTAGTTTGTAAATAGTTTTTAGGCCGAAAGGCAATAATTATAAGATATAGTTAAGTTTAGGGCGTCCGCATAAGGACCAATAAATAAGAATAAGTATCCTGTTAATTTTAAGTTAGATTTAATCATTTTTGTCTAGTACGTAAGTTGATATTCAGTAACAATTAAAAAATGAATTTAAAAGTAAAGTAAAGTAAAGTGTGTCTGCCTACTAATCGACAGGTCCCCGGTTCAATTCCGGGGCCAAATAACATCTTGAGTTTTTTTTCCACTGCCCACCTCTTGCGAACGTCTGACAAACATCCAAGAGTATCAATTGTCATGATTTGCCGTTCGGATTCGGCTTAAAATTGTAGGTCCCTTCCACAAGGAAAGTGGTTGGAGAAGCTAGGTTTTAGGCCCCTCTATGGGCCGTTAATGCCTAATATTTTTTTTTATTTTTTTTTATACTCTTTGGGATAGATATTTTTATTTTGTACGGAAACAAATCCGCCAATATAGTACCCAAACATTTTCCTTTCATCAGACTAAAAAGTTTCAGCCGCCATATCAATAGATGACGGCAATACTAGAATTCAATTGAACACAAGCATCACATGAGCACGTCTGTTCTGCATCAGCGTGATTTTGTATTTCATACTTGTTATTGTCATTAAATTCATTATTAGACACTACTTCACACTCACGAATACAATAGCAGAAAGATTGCACTCATTGGTCACTTTTAAATATATTTCTGCTCATGTGCAATCTTACTTGCGAATAGCAACTTTTAATTTGTGTAAAGCATTAGAAAACGGAAACAACACTAGACATTCATTAAATAGCACGACACGACGACTTGAAAAATATGTACACCTAAAGACTCATACACAGAAAGGCAGCACCCCACTACATACTGGTGGTCTTGCAAAAATATTTATTTATTCAACTGACTTTTGTGTTGTACAGTGAGTGGAAAAAAAATGTTTATAAATTAGTTGAGCGAAAATCGAGGATTATTCAGCCAATGGCGCCAAAGCGGTGGTCGCTATGAGAGATCTAGGTTTTTAAGAAATTATTTAATTGAGAGGCTCTGCAGTATTTTAATACTGCAAGCAACCACGACAATGGTGCTGTTGTGAGTATTTGTCTGCTGATAAGAAAGTTACGCTACGTATTAAATTCCTTACCAATAAATGGAGTAAAAATTCGCAAAATAAAACAAAGAAAAATTGCGAAGAACACCTTTTTAAACACACTTTGCGAATCTGTGGATTTGCAATAATACCGTGGAGAAAAAAAAATAAGTCACTGCTCAAACATACATCGTTCACATCAATCTGATTCTTCACAAGAAAAAATGCGCCGGAAGATATGCAGTATAATGCGTTGGGAAAAATATTGCATGCAGGGTCATATAATGGGATTCAAAAGAAATAAGAGTTATAAAAAAAAACGGGAATAAGAATTTAATTCAGTTGCTTTAACCTTTTTATATATGTATACTTTAAAGTATATATACAAAGCTTTAACTAACTTATCCATTAGATCCTGCAATAGCTGAGAAAAATACCAGTAAATCCATAGTTAATCCTGCGATCTGATTGCCATAGATTCATACTAAATACTACAAGGAATAGAATTTTGTGCATGTTTCCTGTTGAAATAGGAAACATTTCGGAGAAGCAGGTACTTGTACTTTCAAAAATAATGTCCGGACAAATTTGAAATTGCACCACTGTACATCGTAAATATGAATCAGCCGCACACGCTAATTTTGGAATTGCGCCGCTGCCAGTGCGCCAACACTGCCATTTGGTTGGGCAAAACATTGGAATGACCTTGAGTGCAATCTTTTTCGTATTGTTCGGCGCGAGTCATGCAATTTGTAATCAATTTATTGCGCCTCACTCTTTTTTTCTCTCTCTCTTTCTCTCTATTCGCGGTGCGGTGGTAGCGACTTTGACTAGTGTTTCCTTCCATCCAGTCCAAGCCCCAATGAAGCAGCATTCGTACCGCTGTCGTGTGCGCTCTTGGACTTTCTTTTTTGGAATTTCGCTTTTCATCTCATTCCCTTTTGGGGCTTCTTCCACCGGCATTCAATATAAATGAGCATGTGTGTAAAATTTGCAAATCATACACGCAAATAAAATTGGTTGCACATGTCGCTGCTGCCTCTCCTGTGACTCTTTGCGAAATTTCTACCATAATGTATCCGACAAACTTCAATTCGCGTTATACCTACCACGCTATCAACTGTGCTTGGTCGCCGCCGAGTATTCGATTCTGACTGGTCGGCGAACAATTTCAACCGCTAGCGTTATAGACCTGGAGGCTTGTATTGCTCTCATCTATATGTGAGCGTATGCATGAATGACATTGAAGTTGTGACATTTTTTATTACCGCGTATGCAGTATCGCGTATATGTCGTTACGATTTTAAGGCGACTGCGGCGGTGGCTCTGCCTAATCAAGAAATCGCTTGCACACAAGTGTCCCACATCCAAGTCGTGCTCTCACCCCATTCAAATATGCAATCATTGAATAAATTTAGCCATTTGCGCGAGTTTTTTTATTAGCTTTTTTATATTCCTTTTTGTAGTCTCCTTTCTCCTATTTGTTTTGTTAAAATGTTTAAGCAGTTCAATAAGTATCTACATACATATACATAATATATATACCTATAAATACATTTGTGCACTCTGAACAATTCTACACATTGTGCTGTTGTTTTGGTTTGTTTTCTTTTTTTGATGGTTTATTATTCGGTTGAATTTTTGGCATTAGGAAGTCGGGTGTTTAGTAAAAACTTTGAATTTAGTCGAATAAATTTGAGGAAATTAGTTTTCAACAAATGTGATTATGTATTTACCAGAACTTTATTAACTGATTCGATTTTTGGCACTTGATGATGAAAGTAGGAACTGAAGATCTGATGATCGTGTTTATTTATGAACAAAACTACACTTATTTAATTTAGGGCTGTTGTTGTTTTCAAATATACAATATAATAGATAATATGCTTGCTTTGAATATGAGCAATATTCAAGTGCAAAAAATAAGTGGATTGTTAGGCAGTTATTATACCGTTAGTTATTACACCGTTCTGATGGTGTTATTTAGTAAAAATTGATCTTATTTTGGCGATAGAAAACGTTGAGTGAAGCTAACTAATCTTAGAGTCACGTAACTATTGTACGATTTCTGGTTTTCGAGTGAAAAAATTGAAGCATTTATATATTTGCAGAAAAATGTATAAAATATGTATTACAAATAGGAATTGCTAGCTCTCATAATATATAAAGAAATAGAAAGTGATCTTTGATGCTGGAAGGAAAAACAGATCAGAACAAAATAGGTATCACTGCTGTTATGCATTAACCTTGGTATGCTATTGGCTTGTATCATATTATTTAATATACTCGTAGTATTGAGGCATTGGTTGAGATGAAAAGCAATAGTCGTTTAGCTGAAAAAGAAATTTGTGAAAAATGCATTTTTCATTCGAAATTGAACTGAGGTAAAACAAAAGAAATAATTTTTTAATTGTATACACATAAATGTTTTCAAAGGACAGGGACCTTATAATCATGTACGATACGACATATGTTCTTTTTCTTCTCCTCAACGCCAGCATTCGATTGTCCTCAGTGACGAAGTGATTCGAAATTGTTTGATCGTCATTTTACGACATCGATAGTCTGCAGTCGTTTCCACGCACGGGTTTGGATGCAGTTTCAAAATGTAAAATTGTTCGTTAGGCTCACATGAAATTCAAATTGCTAATTTGTGGTTTTTTCGATTAGCGCTGTTTTTTTAACCCCCCCCCCCCCCCCCCCAACACCCCAATATTCATTGCACTGTTTATGGGATTAGTAGCGAAATCGCAAGTAGATTCCATAAACAGTGAAGAGCCTATGGGGGAGCATGCTGCCCCCCTGCAACCCCCCCGCTTGGGTTCACTGTTTGATTTGGAGTATCATCATACAATGTTAAGAAAAGTTATTTCCCACAAAAAAGTCAAGTATTGCTCACCTATTCTGCAATAACTTCACAAAAAAAATTGAAGTTGTTTTCCACTAGAGGTGAAGTTATTGCCGATGTGAAGTTATTTCCCGGCACCGAATTTTATTTTTTATTTTTAAATACATAAATGAAAAACATCAAACATGTTGAATGAAATTTTGACAAAACTTTTAAATAATTATAAACTTTCAGAATGGTGAATGAGTCCTATATAAGTATCAGGTAAGCAAAATCTAATATGCAATCGAAAATGTCATAAAGCCAAATTGTGTCACTTTCACAAAGCGACATAAGGACAAATTTCGAGATTTGACCTTATGACGCTTGGCCTTATGTCACGGCACCATATATTCTTAGGTCCTCCCTGTACGAGACTGTACAATGCGGAGAAAAGGGTGCAATCACTTTAGACCTTTATGTTACCCTTAAGAATGGTTTTTCGCGCTAACGCAATTCCGTTGCTCCGCTAAAGGTAGGTGCTAGTTTTCTGGCAGGTTTCTATGTCAGCATACTTTTCCGAATCAAACAGTCCGCCGCTTTTTTTACAGATGTACAAATTTTCCATTAAATTGGATGTGAACACATATATAGAAGACGAACACACAAACAACTGTACAAAGTTTCATCTGATTTAGATGAACCATGCGCGAACGAATAGAAGACGAACAGAGAAACATTAATTTTTATGTGTAAGGTTCCCATAGGTTAGGTTAGGTAAGGTGGCTGCGAGGTCGTGAGCCCAGGCACACTTAGGCCGCAATTTCGGCCCGTTATGATACCATAAAAGGGAGGGGGGGGGGGGGGGGGGGGGTGTTCTGCCGGTCGTCGCTCGGCCTACTGGGTTCTCCGTGATTGCCTCCTGTTAGGTACTGGTTTTAGGGGGAAAGATACTCCTGAAGGGGTCAGGGTGTGCAGCATGCGAAGGTGTTATAGTGACTAGTGCAGAGGCGACTTTCGCCCGATATCCGAACCAAGGGTTGCTAACGAGATGAGGTGATTGATGTAATCAAAACCACAGGTCGAACTCAAATTTTGCGCCACGGAGGGAGGCTATTGCCTCCTGATCACCGGGGGAGGGAAGAGTCTTTTGAGATGACTGTTACAATCGAACCTCAAACTGCTCTTCACTCTCTTTGCAGGCAATACCGTGCCAGGGAGACCGATACAGTCAATCCGGAGCAAGCTATTACATTTCTTGGAGGGGGGTCGGGGTGTACCGGCTGCACAGTCAAGTAGTTGGTTACAGAACTGTGCTAGAGGGCGTGACTGAAGGTGGTCCAACCCAGCTGCACGCATCGCGGGGGGTGCGGCTTGTGGCGACTGTTGCAGTACGAGCCTCAAGCTACACCATTCCGCGGAAAGGGAGCAGGGAGGGGCGGCCTTGATAGTCGATTTGGAATTACGATGACTGACTGAGTTCGGGGGTATGTGGTGCAGGTTTTGAGGCATGGGAGAGAAGCAGAGTGTGGTGACTGATACAATCTAACCTCAACTCTGTTCTCGTTTTGTCTGCATAGCGGGAAGGCAGCAAGGCCGGGGGAGACCGTTTCAGTCGATCCGCCGGGTTACTGTCTCGCCCTCGGAGTGGATTTCTGACTGAAGTGACTGATACAATCTAACATCAGTGAGATATTTTTTCCTTTGCAGGGGAATCGATTTGGGGTGATCTGCGGGAGGGGAGCGGGAGGGGCTCAAGTCATCGTCCAATCCGTCCTCCAGTTCAGTTTAACCATTTGGACCTAGTGACGAATCTGCTGATGCAGCCGATATCTGTCTCACTGAGATCACTTAGATCATCGAGGAAATAGTTGCCGAGGATTTGTTTCCTTGAATTGGCTAGTGTGGGGCAGTTGCACAGGAGATGAGTGGTGGTTTCTTCCTCTTCGACGTCTCTACAGCTTCTGCAGAAGTCGTTTGAGGGAGCTCCCAATCTGATGGCATGTCTGCCTTAAAGGCAGTGGCCGGTGATGGCTCCGATTACAGATCTGATATTTTTCCTGCTGATGGAGAGAAGTTTGGATGTTCTCTTCACATCGTATTTGGTCCAAATTTGCCTTGAGGACACGCATGTACTGATGCTATTCCACCTGTTGTTTGTTTCTATTAACGCATTATCTAGAAGTTTGAGTTTCAGTGTCTGAATGGGTACCGCCGGTGACTCTCTGTTGTCGGAGAGTTCTTGTGCGGAACACCGTCTGGCTAACTCGTCCGCCTTACAGTTGCCTAGAATATCACTGTGACCGGGTACCCAGCACAGGGAAGTGTTACATCTGACCGAGATCTCGTTAAGAGATTCGCGGCATTGTTTTACCAACTTGGATCTTATTGTTGGTGATTCTAAGGCTTTAATTGCTGCCTGGCTGTCTATGTAGATCACGATAGTTTTTCCATCTATCGGGCTCATAGAGAGTCTGCGTGCTGCTTCGCGGATAGCCGTGACTTCTGCCTGAAATACACTAGAGTGGTCAGGCAGTCGTAGTACGACATTGAGCGCAGGGTTGTCTGAAAACACGCCCGCCCCCGTGCCGTCGGCTGTCTTTGACCCGTCGGTGTATATTTCTATGGCGTTATTGTTTACAATACGACCGTCTTCCCAGCAGGCTCGGTCTGGGATGGCCGTCTTGTATTTATTACTGAAATCTAGTGTTGGGAATCTTGTGGGCAGTTAGGATGTTACTGTGCACGATGTGTGAACTTTGCCACGAATTGGATTCTCTTATTCTCAGGGCCGCCTTAGTCGCCACCAGCTTCCCATAGATATCAATGGGGAGGAGGTTTAAAATAGTCGTTAAGGCTGCCGTTGGTGTGGATCTTAAGGCTCATGTGATGTATATGCAGGCTGCCCTCTGGATTCGTTCTAGGGCGCTTGCGTGGCATTGCTTCGATATTGCAGGCCACTATGCTATGATACTGTAAGTGAGGATAGGCCTGACGACCGCCGTGTACAGACAGTGTGTTATCTTAGGCTGTAGACCCCATCTAGAGCCTACGGCCTTTTTACAGGTGTAAATGGCAATCGTAGCCTTCCTTATGCGGTCTTGGATGTTTGGTTTCCAACTGAGTTTGCTATCTAGGATCGTTCCCAGGTATTTAGCTTGGCTGGAAAATTTTAGTGGTTCGTTGTTGAGCGTAGGTGGCGTTATCTCCTGAACCTTGATTTTCCTTGTAAATAAAACCAGTTCGGTTGAGGTTCCCATACAAAAGGCAAATTTCGATTTGTTTCGATTTTCCGGTTTTTATTTTGGGTTTTTTCCCCAAATGTCCCAGTTTTGAGACGAACAGAACAAATTATCCAAATTAGCCGAGCCGTTCTTGCTTTTGCCTCACATCAACTCGGCATTCTATAGAATACATAGACAAAGTGTAGGTAGGAAATTGCAAAAAAGTCATTATATTATACATTGCCTAAGACTAGCCGGCATTATACACTATCCTTAGGGTACCTATTATAATGTTGACTCATGGTTTCTAACCTGCCTTAAAATTTATCAAATACATACCCCTAAAGGGTACTATATTTGTGATCAGCGTCCAGAGTTATGTCGATCTAAACATTTCCGTCCGTCCGCCTGTCACCAGTTTTGAGGCCCTAAAATGCGGGCCAGCTTTTTTTGCACGTAAACATTATTTTCCAAAAAAGTAATAAGAAAATATGTACACAATTATGTAAACAATATTGTTGCTAACAATTCGCTTAATGTCGTTTGCACTTTTTGATGACTGTTATTTTAACGAAAACCATGTTTGTTTTTCATTCATTGCTCAAAAATGAAACAACTGTATTAGCAAAATATGTCGAAAATGTATTCATAAAAAGTCGCACAACCAAAGTTTTTGCCACGCCCACTTTTAGAGGCGTTTTGACATTTTCAAATTTTGTTTATTTTGTTGAAAACAAAATATGTTCCAAAATCGACAAGGATTTAAGCCCAATGCCACGCCCGCCTGAGTGATAGGTGTATGGACAGAGTATCGAAAAATTCGCTCAAGCGGACTGTAGCCTTTCCCAATGTTTTTCAATGCTATTAAGTGGTAAATATATTTGAAGATACGGTAACAGGGGTATTTCCTTAATCGCTGGTGGCATGAATTGTAGTATGCTTCTCTTGTTAGTAAACAGCACCAGTTCAGTTTGGGGATTGATGTGATTTGGGCAGGTACCTATTATAAATAACTTTTCGTTTTTAAATAAAGATATATGTACTCATATTTTTTTTTAAACTAACAATGTTTTATATATGCAAAGCAAATAAACTAACTTAATCTTCATACAAAGCTCTCGTGTACGGATACTAAAATGTTATTGACCGGAAACTAAATTTCACTGTTCGGGTACTTGCTTAAAACGAACTTTTTGTATTTTTGTAAATATAAATTATTAAAATGTCATTTTTAAAAAATATGTTAATGTTTTATTATCAGAAAATATCTTCACTTTTAGAAACGCTATATATATTTGCTGAAGCCTTCGCAGTATGAATATAAATTGAAGTCAAATTTAATATTTACATACGGAACATCTTTAAGATTTTAAATGTGGCGCTAAAGGGTTCACCAAAATGTAAAAAATGCCTTAAGTGTACTTCCAAAATCTTATCTCTGAAGCAGACTTGGAAGTAGGAAATCGTTCACACAGGGCGGGATTTTGTTACCCTTTCTTCAGAAGTAGACCATTTACATATTTGCGAAACATTTTTTATAACAAACTAGCAGAACCCGGCGTACGTTGTTTCGTTGTCTGGCAGACTCTTATTTCAGCTTAGTTTTTCGAATCGAACACTGTGTAAGTGAGACGATTCGCGGATAAAAGGACCCTTTTAATCGCATGGGTTAGCCCGCTCATTTTGTTCGTCCGCTATGGGTGGGTTCTAGTTGTCTGGCAGGCGCCTATGGCAGCTTACTTTTTAAAATCAAATAGAGTTCGGGTGGCACGGTTCGCGGTTTAAGGGGATTTTACTCTTTTGAATGTTATTATTATTAATATTATTAATACTATTATGGTTTTGTCTTAAAATTAAAATGTTTGTTGTTATACCTGTCTATTCAAACTTAACTAAAACTTGGTGTAGTGCCAATGCTATTTTATATTGCGATCGTATCTTTAGCTGCTAAGAGCAATGAATTCAAAAATCTTGAAATGATGTTATTTTTTCTTTAAATATAATATAATATAATTTTTTTTATTGCTTATTTAGTATTCTCTCTTTTATCACTCTTTTTCACACTTTGTTAATTTCTAACACCATCATAAATATCATCATACTCACAAAATTACAACAACGAGTCATTTTTATATATACGGATTCAAAAATGTCTAAGGCTAAGTTCAAAGATATTCTAAACTGTAACACAAATTTCAAACATTGGCTCGTCCACCACCGCCCAACACTAGAGCCGGTATAGTTCCGAAATATGTGTGAACAATTACTCAAATTTGCAGAATCAATGTCCCATGACTTTTTTCTTCGAACAATGCCAAGATATATTCAAATTGCAACCAATAACACATCGAAGACTTGTCGGGTACCCTAGGCTTGAAAGATGTTCGAAATGAACTTCATGCATGCAGTAGTGTCCACTTATAATATAACGAACTTGACCGTAAAAATTGATTTGTTTAACCGAAGTTTGATAAGCGATATAATTTAATCCAGAGTTTGATTGGAACTTATTGACACGATTCGCTTTAACCGAACGTTCTCTCCACCGGGATTGCTTTAAGCGGAAATTACTGCTTATGAGATCAGAAACGATCTTGATCTACTCTGCAATTAATTAAAGTCCACCGAATGGCGATAATCAACCACGAGAACATCTCTTTTCGAAAACATATTTTTGTTCAGAACATTTATTGGTCTCAGCTATAAGGTAACCCAAAAGCCTATCAATATTCATTGAAGTCGAACCGGTGAACCCCTCATGATGCAGTAAAGTGGGATGGTTATGATGCATTTTATTCTGATCATAGTAGGCGTAGTGTTATATACAAAGAGCAGTAACCCACATCCAAAGTAGCAAACAAAATCATAGCCTACCACAAAATAAAACAATATTCAGATCCACACGAGACAATAGCCACGCGCATAACAAAGCGATTTAATTGCTTAATTGCTTAGCGTTCAAATCCCATGAAACACAAAGTCCACTCAGAGGCTTTCCCTAACAAAACGTAAAAAGATATCAATATAATAACTGCGACAATGTTCAAGCGAGTTAAATGCATACAATGCATTTAAACTTCGTTGCCGTTGGGATGCGTAGGTGACGAGCTTAACGTTGGATCAGTTTGCAGTTTCCAATATGTGATGACTAGGGCTGGGATTTCCATGCAAATGCATGTTTTTTCTCACTACGTTTAGAAGCCTAAGACTAAATTATCTTTACGAAACACAAAATTTCCTTTAAAATGGCATTTAATTGTTACTGCATATTTATAACGTGGATATTTTATGCAAAATGCATATTTTCATTAATAAATGCATATTTTCATAATAAATGCATATTTTAAGTGCAAACAAGGTGGCGCAAAAGTAATCCTCCTATCAGAAAATGCTATAAATTTTGCGATTGGGCCCCTAATGTCAGTTCTGTTTTGACATTTGTGTAGTAAACACATGCGAAATACACGTTAATAAACAATGTTACGCTACACTGCTCCAGAACGCGGAATATTGGTGACTATTTATTTGATATTGTTTTTTACATTACAGCCAAAAAACATCGGAAGGTTATTTTTGCGCCACCTTGTATTTTCATATTTTTCGTAAGATTTCGAGTCGAAAATTGTGACAAAAAACATGGGTCGATAAGTTGGTTTAATAAATAATGCATCATGTGCACCGACCCTATTCCCACTCGATATTTAGATCCTGAATGTAAACGTAAACGTAGTAATAGTCGACAAAATGATCGGGTCCATTGAAAACAAGTTGGTACCCTTGTCTCTTTCTTTGAACTGTTGAGCTGTTGCAGCTTTATTCTCTTCCAGAATTCACATTAATTAACGGACGCGGCGCCCTATATGGTTAAGTCAGCTCGAGGATTAAAACTTTTTTATCCGAAATTAATTCATGTCACTTGCTTATCCCATGCATTACATCGAGTTGCGGAGGAAATAAGGTGTCATTTTAAAAATGTAGATGTTTTAGTTTAAAATGGAAAAAAATAAATATTTTTAAAGGCACCAAGTCGAATTGATTTCTTTAAGGACAAATTGCCTTTAACACCTCTTCCACCCCAGCCTAAAGTTACTAGGTGGGGAACGTGGCTAGAAGCAATTACGTATTACGCAAAATATTTTGAAGATTTCCAAATAGTTGTCAGTAGTTTCGATGATGGTGATGCCATCGCAATTAAAAAAGCACAAGAAATATTGACTCAACCCCTGCTTAAAAGTGAAATTGTTTTTATTTGCTCAAATTATAGTTTTCTATGTGGCACGATCACAAAATTGCAGGTAGAAGCACATTGAAAAATCAAATCGATTTAGTTGATGAAACTTTTGCAAAAATTAATTCTGTAGGCCCTATTGGTGCAATTATTAAAAAAAATAGGTCTTTTTGAAAAGTTTAAATAATGTATTAAGTCTTTTCTTGTGTTCTTTTTCTCTATACAAAAGTTTTCAAAGGCCAAATTGGCAAAGTTTTGTGTTTGAAAACTTTATACAAAGTTTCCTTATTTATTTGAACAAAACATATGAAAATAGTATGTAAGTTTCTGTTACGTTTTTTCGTATTTGGAAGATATGTATATATTGTTAACGCTTTAAATAAAAATATTTATTGTTTTGTTTACTTCTAATGTTATCTTTATTTTTGATAAATAAAAGACTGAATTGAATTCTTAACTAATAAAAACTGAATAAAAATTCTTCTTTTTTTTATTCTTTTTTTGGGAAAAAAAAGGTAAAATAATGTTTTTCATATGCATATTTTCCATTTTTTACTGCATATTTTCCATTTTTAACGGAATATTTTAAGCGCATATTTCCGATTTTTAAGTGCATGAAAATCCCAGCCTTAGTGATGACCATTGAATTCTCCTTCTGTTTAGTATGTTAAGATTTGAAGTGACCGCCATTTCTGTAATAAGGTGTTAAAAACATAATTTGACAGCTGACAGTTTAGGGTTAGTAAAAATGGAGCATTATACGAGAGAACAACGTGTTTTCATTGTTGAACAATATTGCAAAAATAAGGAAAAATTGGCGGACACAGTTCGAAAATGTCTGCATCAATTGGTCATGATAAATATACTGATCATCCAAAAACAAGCCATCCAAATGTTAATATCAAAGCAGTGTGTGAGAGTGTTGGTGAAAGTCCAGGAACATCAATTCGGCATCGTGGACAAGAATTGCAAATTTCAAGAAGCTCTCTACAGCGTAAAAATGTCGAATTCTTTAATTTTAAGAAAGCTAATTACGAAGGCTTAAATAATATTTTTTGTTCGATTGATTGGCATAACCGCTTTTTGGTGTTAAATCTGTGTGACGTGTATAGCATATTCAAAATTATTTTGTTGCAAGCGTTTGAAATGTATGTGCCCATTGGTAATAAGAAATTGATCCCTAAGCTTCCATGGTTTAATACTCGACTTAGCCATTTAAAGAATTTAAAAACTTAATTTTTTAAAAAGATGAAAAGATCTGGCTCTTCGGCTGATAGGGACAATTTCCTTCGCCTAAGATTTCTTTATCGAAACTATATTTCATCTATGGAATCTCGAATCAGAGCGGATAGTAGGTGTTTTTGGATCTATCATAATTCTAAATGAAAATCCTCTGGTTTCCCAAAACAAATGATTTTTCGAAGGGTGGTATCGAACGGATACGAATCTACGAGCGAACTTTTTGCTAAATTCTTTACTTCTAATTTTTTATCCGCTAACAAAGCGGTGAATTTTTGTTTTAGCAACTTGGAGCTCTCTGATGACGATCTTCTCCTTGCCCTTAATAGTAGTGATACTAACAAAAGCGTTGGTCCCGACTTGCTTCATCCCGTTCTCTTGAAGAACTGTTCGTCTTCACTATTTATGCCGTTAAAATTGATTTTCAACCTTTCACTTTCTACCGGTGACTTTCTGGACGATTAGAAGATTGCTCATATATCGCCTATTCATAAGAGCGGGCAAAAACATTTAGTTGAAAACTATAGGCTTATAAGCAAGCTTTGAGTTATCCCAAAGCTCTTCGAAAAAATCGTTAAGGAAAATTATATTTCAATGTAAAGGAACATTTTTGTCTCCTATGCAACATGGTTTTGTTTTCGGTCGCTCTACCTCGACAAACTTAGCCCTATTTTCTGAATTCTGTCTTAATTCGATCGAAGGCGGTGTGCAGGTTGATGTGTTGTATACCGATTTCGTTAAAGCCTTCGACAGAATCAATCACTCATTATTTATAGGAAAGTTTTTTTTTTTTTTTTTTTTTTTTTTTTGTCGGGATGTGTGAAACTTTCTGCACTGGAGCACTCAGACTCGATACTGGTCCATTGTACTGCCAGGAAGACACACCACATTTTACTGTGGGAATTTACTCGTTTTTCCAAGAAAAACGAGAAGGCGCTTCAATGATAAGGAGCTTAGGTTTACAGCACTCACCATATCCGCACCAAATACCTGCCACCTGATACGAGCAAAAGCAGGACAATCGCAGAGGAAATGTTCCGCAGTGTCGTCGCTTTCTCCACAGGCTTCGCAGTTGGTGGTGTCGCTTAGGCCTAGCACCTTAAGGTGTTTGGCAAAAGCGTAGTGTCCCGTAAGAACGCCTCCACCTGTTCCTCGTAACATAGTCCATGGCCATTAGGATAGCATAAGTCTCTGTTTGGAAGACTGACGCATGTTTGCCTAACGGAAAGAAAAGTCTAACGCTATCGCTCTCCACGAAGACACCAGCACCAGATCCTTGATCGGTTTTGGAGCCATCCGTAAAGATTCGACTGCATTCCCTTCCAGGTTCAGAGTCCGGCCAGAGCCAGTCCTGGACGCGAGGAAAGTCGACCTCGTATTTGCGCTTTAGCCGAAGTTCCGGTGTCATCGCATCAGACGGCATATCCATAAGACAGGAGTCAAAGGACAACCGTTGCGCAAGTTCATCAAAACTCCAGTGCGAGTTATACCAAAAGCCACCTCTTGTAAGACGTGAGATAGCCTTGATTGTACATCCCATGATGTAAACATCAAGGGGCGGAAGGTTCAATAGTGCATATAGGCCGGAGCCAGGCGTGCTGGGGAAGGCCCCCGTGCAGCCGAGACATACCTGCCTTTGGAGTTTGGCAAAAGCAGCAGTGACGTATTTACGTGAAAGCTTATTCCACCAAACAACCGATGCGTATGCTATAAATGGTCTTATCATAGCCGTATAAATCCATAGGACTCTTTTCGGTGATAAGCCCCATGTCTTGCCGAAAATGCCTTTGCACTGCCAGAAAATAGACAGCGCCTTGGCAGTCTTCAGCTCAACATGTTTGGACCAAAGAAGTTTGCTATCCAGGATGACTCCCAGATACTTTGCTTCATTGGAGAGTTGGATTGTGACGCCTTTTAGCACTGGCTGAGTCAACCCGACCAGCTTCCTCCTTCTCGTAAAGAGAACAACCTCAGTTTTAAGAGGATTGACCGAGAGCCCATTCCTAGTGCACCATTCGTCGATCACGTCAAGGGCCGCCTGCGCCTTGGCGCATACAGTCGCTAGGCATGATCCAACAGAAAGCACGGCAACATCATCCGCGTACGCCTGAGCGTAAATATTAGAACTGTTGAGTGCGTTCAACAGAGAGTCGACCAGCATACACCACAGCAGTGGAGACATGATGCCGCCTTGCGGGCAGCCTCTGTTTACCCCCGCCATAACATAGCGGCCACAATCCGCATCCGCAACCAACGTTCTATTCATTAGCATTGCTTTAATCCACAACACCAATGGTTCATCTACTCCGTGTTGTCTGGCGGAGCTGCACATGCTATCAAAAGTCGCATTGTCAAAAGCACCCTCAATATCGATGAAAATGCCCATCGCGTATTATTTTCTGTCAAGCGCGCCTTCAATTCTACCAACTAGATTTTGGAGCGCAGTCTCGCAGGATTTTCCGCGTTGATAGGCATGTTGCATCGGAGATAGTGGGTGCAATCGCAAAGCACCTTTGCGCACGTGAAGCTCGACCAGCCTTTCCAAGCTTTTCAGCAAGAAAGAAGTCAGACTGATTGGTCTGAAGCTCTTGGCGAGCGAGTAGTCACTTCTGCCAATTTTTGGTATGAATGCCACTCTAACTGTACGCCAGGGTGTTGGAATGTATGCCAGTGCTAGGACAGCGGTGAAGATTTTCTTCATAGTCGGTAGCAGCTGGTTTGTACATTGTTGCAGCATGGCTGGGTATATTCCGTCCGTACCAGGCGACTTGAAGCCGTCAAAAGACGCAAATGCGTATTTAATGGCCTCGTCCGTCACCACGGCCTTCGCAATATACCAGCTACGCCGAGTTGTTTGTCTTGGCTCACTCATAGTCTCGGTAATCGGGGCTGGTTGTGAACCAATTGTAATCTGGTTACCTGGAAAGTGAGACTCCAGCAGATAACTAATATATATAGGATATAGGAAAGTTAGTCAAGCTTGGGTTTCATTCTAACATCTTGAAGTGGCTTTCTTCTTATCTTTTCAATAGGAAATGTATCGTCGAAGTTGATGGTTTTTTCTGGTAACCGCAACTTCTGGTGTCCCACAAGGAAGCCATTTAGGGCCGTTGCTATTTGTACTATTTGTGAATGAAATTCCTCAGCTCTTCACAAGGTGCGAATGTCTGTTATTTGCAGAGGATTTCAAAATGTTTTGTAAAGTTTTCAACTTCTAGGATTGTTTAACATTCCAGCTTGAGATGAACCTGTTTTTACAATGGTGTTCCGAGAACGATTTGGAGCTTAGTTTGCCTAAATGTAAAGTTTGCACGATTTCTCGTTCTCACAGTCCCTTGTTTCTTTTTTAGTAGAGTAGAGTTTCTGAAGTTAAGGATCTTGTAGTTATTTTCGATAGTAAGTTATATTTCAATTCGCATATCGACTACATTGTCACTAAATCTTTTTTACTTCTAGCTTTCATTAGAAGAAATTGTGAAGACTCTCGTGATCCATTCGTACTAAAAACTCTTTACTGCTCTTTAATAAGATCCAGATTAGAGTACTGCTGTGTAATTTGGGATCCTTTTTATGGTGTCCACTCTTCTCGAATAGAACGGGTCCAAAAACGCTTCACTCGCCTTGCTCTGAAGAGATTTAATAGGGACTTTCAGCTTCCATCTTATAACAGTCGCTGCTTATTGTTAAGGCTTAATACTCTCGTCGTTTGGAGAAAGATGCAGTCTTTGGTGTTCCTGAAAGATATTGTCTCTAACAGAATCAATTGTAGTGAACTTCTTTTTAGTCTACCATTCTATGCACCAATCAGAGTACTAAGAGTACAGACATTTGTTTTTTACCGGCACATAGAACAAACTATGGTTCGTCTGAACCCATAACTCGATATATCTGTTTGTTTAATTCGGTCGGTAATAACTTGGATTTAATCTCAAATCGGGATTTATTTAAATGCTACGCTCTTACTGCTCTAACTTCAAACTTTCTTAATTAATGTCAATTTTTTTTAGTTTATTAACATAATGTTATTATTATGTTTTTGTAATTTTATATTTACTGTATGCGAAATCTGTTAAGGTATTCTACCTGGTAGATGAAATAAATAAATAAATAAATAAATAAAAAATACTAATTGAGGATCTGCGTCTCCATGATTACAAAGTTCAATTGGCAGAAGAACTGACGACTAATGACGAGAGTTCGTTGAATAGATTATTGAACATCAACAAATGGATGCTGATTATTCGAGCAAAATCATCAGACGTGATGTAACACATTTTCACCTTGATGGCTTTGTTAATCGTCCAAATTGCCGCATTTGGGGATCAGAAAACAACATGTTATTGTCGAAAAACAAATGCATCCACAACGGGTCACTGTTTGGTGCGCATTTTGAACTAGAGGCATCATTTAACCATACTTTTTTGAAAATGAGACTGATCAAGCAGTGACTGTTGCTGGTGCTCGATATCGCGATATGATATGCCTAAATTGGATGATACTAACTAATTGGATGATACTAACGTGGACGACATGTGGTTTCAACAATACGGTGCCACATGTCATAAAGCTCATGAAACAATTCAATTACTACATGAGACATTTCCACGGAGTGTACTCTCTTCTTTCGGTGATCAGAATTGACCCCCTAGATCGTGTGATTGAACACCATTGGACTTGTTTTTATGGGGTTATTTGTAGTCAAAGTTCTATGCCAATTAGCCCACAGCCACTAGTGCATTGAAGGAGGAAATTCAACGCTGCATTAACGAAATTCAGCTACATTTATGCAAAATGGTCATTGAAAATTTCGACAAAAGAGATGTGCCAGCAAAGCCGTAGAGGCCATTTGTCCGAAGTGCTATTCCCGGCATTACTCTATCCTGTGTACTTTACGATTCAATAAAAAATAGCAATCTAGAGAAAGAAAAAAAGTGCGTTTTCTATTTAATTCAAATTTTGGGACACCCTTTATGTTATGTAGGTCTGAATGTGTATTGTAATATCATAAAGTAGAATGTAAGACTTCCTGTATAAATAGGCCGAGAAACTTAGAATAAAATCAATTATATTCGGAACAAGCAACAACATTCACCCAATCATTTATTTTGAGCTTGGTTCTTTAGCCTCAAACTAACAGTTCAGAGCTTTAGCCACTTACCCTATCGGCTGGGAAATAACCTTAATAATAACTCCCATAGATGGCGAGCATATGTTGGTAAGGCGACCCGATACTGAGAAACTGTAAAGTAGTAAAACAGCTATCGAACGTTACATATATTTCCATTGAAGTATATTTAAAAATATGTAGGTAGCCATCAGCTTGGGTGGATCAGTTGTATATTCTTTCCCTCCCCAGAGTGCGCGCAAAATTAGGTTGAGCCTTTGTCGTTATAATGGTTTCTAGGAAGGCAACTTAAATCTCAATGTAGATGCTGGCCAACGACGAATATTTTTATGATTTACTAAGTATATGTATCAGCACAATGGACCTACTTCTGGTCTAAGTGCATCCTCACCGAGGGCCGTTTTCAACCAACCAAGTATGCTCCAAGTATGAGGATAGGTATATCAAAGCCATTATATAAAATCTCACCGATGCCAAGTACAAATATACCATTATGGAACCCGATGCAATATGCAATAAAGCCAATAATATTAAAAAAAAAATGCACAACGTTTTGCCAGTTACATAACACTTTCATAACATGCATTTATTTCTTTTGTTCTAACCAACACAAATTATCAGCGAATGTAGTAAACAATATCGGATAAACTAAAAAAATGTCCGCCCGTTTTTAATTTAATATCGAACTGAAATAATAAATATTTATTGATTTTAAGCAGTTGCTCAATGCTCATGCATTCTCGTGACCAAGTGACTAGTTCATACGTCATTTCAGAGACGCTTGAGCAAATCAAAAACAAAGTCTCATTTGCCAAAAACTGTATATACTCGTAACTATGCATTATTTTACTGTTTCTATGCATATGGTCATATACTTATACATTTGTTAAAGGTTTCATCTAAAGCATGATCTAACCGCTAAAAAAAAGAATGCTTGTTAAACTCGCGGAACTGCTGACAAAAAAAAACAAATAAAATAATTAAATATGGGAGAAGCAAATATAAATACATAAAAACAAACGAAACTGCAACAAAATCGTAAGCATTTCAATGTCATAATATTTATTTATTTTTGAGTCAAATTTTGTGCTTCCTCAAAGTGATTACGCATACAATATCTCAGAAAATATCCCCACAAAATCATTGCAGCCATTTAGTGAGTTATGTAATAAGTGTAATTTGTTTTTGAAATCGTGTGGTATTAAGAGGGCACCATAGGCCAAGTGATCAGGGAGTTAGTCAGTTGTTTGTTTTAACACAAAATACGGAGAAATTGCATTTGTCATCCGTTCTTCTTCTTTTCTCTAACGACGAGATTATGATTTGCATCAAAGGGATCGCAACCCTGCCACTTCAATGTAACCCTAATGCTCCGCCTGTGGGGTACGCCGGTTTAACCTCAAAAAGTATCGGCAGGCATCCCGATTTTAAGTAAACTCGTCGCTGAGGGCAATCAAATGCTTAAATGCTGGCGTTGTTGCATTTGTTTGATCTAGGAGTTTTTAGGCCTACCTCGCGATTGTATAGGAACGTTTATTGATGTTGCTTTTTGGCGAGATTCGTAGGATCTCCCTTCTGAACATGGCCATTTACTTTGAGGTGCTTTAACGCCTGAAAGAGATATGCAGCAAGGACGCAGGCAGTCATGCACGCA
Organism: Portevinia maculata; assembly: GCA_949715645.1. Lineage (NCBI taxonomy): Eukaryota > Metazoa > Arthropoda > Insecta > Diptera > Syrphidae > Portevinia > Portevinia maculata. The sequence goes on from OX454525.1 coordinate 40,779,006, forward strand.
GTGGCGCACATGAAACACATGTGTAGTAAGAAATTTCCATCATTCAGTATGCTTTTTGCCTGACCTAATTATCACTGAACGACCAGGCAGACCTCAATGCTAGGTATAATGTCGTAGAATTTCACAGCACAAAACGTCAAACCGAAATAATTGTTCCAAATTGTGCTGTTCTACTACTATTGGTGCAGTCAAAATAGAAATATAACATGCAGTAAGCAATGTTAGATTTTAAATACAAAATCATCTTACTGCACGGGTCTTGCTTCCATCTGTGCCACCACTGTGAACGCCTGGCGCACAACTGCGGTGAATAGCCTTGTTGTATTTTCCGGTTACAGGAGACATTCACCCTACCCTTGAGTGGGTCAAAAAACGGGCAGCACAGGTATTGTATTTAGCCAAAACATCCACCCTTATATTAAAAGCTCTTTGCAGGTATGTTTGTTGCTAGCTTATGATGGCTCCATCAACAGCAAAGAATATCTGATGCACTTTGGACTCTGTCATTTAAGCAGGTAATCGAGGACTCTGAATGGAAACTAAGTATTAAGGAAAGTATTAACTCCCTTATACATGATCATGTCATCTGTACGCAGAGATCTTATCCTTATTGTGTACCCCCCCCCCCCCCCCCAGTATTTCTTTAATGTTATAAAAAACATAGGGACGGGCTACAGTCCGCTTGGGCGAACTGTTGGATACCCTATTCCTATTCCTATCCCTCATAAGTTGCCGTGACAAAAGTCTAAGTATAGTTGAATTTTTAAGAACGCTCTACGTATTTTGTTATATAACATTTAAGGGATTGTATAAAAAAAAACGAAGCTTTTGTAAAAAAAACGTTCCCTAGCTCAAACTTTGGTTTTTCAATAAAATTGTTTTATTTAATTGTGGGCGTGTCAGTGGGCGGATTTTGAAAATTGTATCTCCCGAGCAGTTTTAGCAGTCATAGATTATCTATAAAAAATTTCAGCTTTCTAGCTCAAAATTAGATTTTTTCCAAAATTTTGTTTTTTTTTAGTTTGTGGGCGTGTCTGTGGGCGGATTTCAAAAATTCGTAAACTTGAATATTTCGGGACCCTAGAGAGTATATGGTTAAAATTTCAGCTGACTAGGCCCAGTTTAAAGGCCTAATTTCTGCCGACAGACGAACGGACGGACGGACGGACATGGCTAGATCGACATTACTATCTACGGGCAATATTAAGGTATGTTACAAACTATGCGTCAAAATTAATATATCCTTAGAATAGGGTATAAAAAGCGGCCAAGTGCGAGTCCTCGCCCATGAAGGGTTCCGCGCGAATTATAATATTTATTTACTTAGGCACCTATTACAGATTTATTATTAGAAAATAATGGTTCAAGGTTTACGCATAAGGTTTATGTTTATGAAATTAAATGTTTTTTTTTGTATATTTGAGTTGATTGAATGAAAGGTAAATTGCGGTTTACGATTTATGACGTATTAAACAAAATAAGATTACATAAATCTTTCTCAAATTGTATAATTAATTTTTTTTAGTCTTTTTGTCAAAACAAAAAAAAAGGCTTTACCGAATTCACCGTTATTTATTTCAGATCATATTGAGGCCAATACGAAAAATTGTTCACGGGCGTACGACCCTACATACGCACACACATATATCGTCTTAAGATCATTTGAAAGCATATTGTGGACATTAAAATTTTAAAATAAGTTGTAAATTACGGTTTTCGATTTCAAACAAATAACTAAACAAACATAAGTGCATGTCTGTGATAAAGCGAAAAAAAAATTGCCAATATGCAAAATTCTCTACATCACAATATCGACGAAGCTGAGAATTAAGAGTGCAGAGCACAAAACTCCCTACAACGACTGGACAGAGCTTAATCACTGATAGGGGCTTCAAAAGGATTCCATCAACAGGCAAAGAAAGCTTAATCAGTGATTAGTGATAAGCAAGCGGCATTCAAATCTTGGTTAAAGTGACCTTCTTATAATGGAGACAAGAATGCTCTCCCCGAATTGGAATACAGAATTTGGAAAAGACTCGCGAAGTGAAAGTGCGCACAAATTAAATCAAAGTGTTTGGACGCAGGACCTGTATCAACAATTTGAATAAATTTCTTATTTGGTTGCTAATACGAAGCAGGACAGCCCCACAATCCACACAACACGACCAATTTTGGCTTTATTGTGCAAAAAGCTTCCAGGTAGTTTCGAGATTTGGTGATGCCAATTGGCCGCCGAAATCATTCGATTTGACGCCGTTGGACTTTTCTGTGGGGCTTTGCGAAAAATCGTGTTTAAGAGGACTAACCTCAAACTCTTAAACAATTAAAAACCTGACGAATGAATTGAGGAGAAGTCATCGAAAATTATCTCAAAAGGATTGAGATTGATTGGTGTCGCTAGGCTCACCTGAATTTTTAAATTGTCTAGAAGTGATTTCTCCCCTTAGTCGCCTTTTACGGCAAGAACTGTTTTTTTATGGAGGGCGGCGCTCCAGTAATATTCTGAGCCCGTCCCTGCACGGGCATTATATCGACATACTAGACAAAAATTATTGAATCTAACTTTAAATTAACAGAATACTTATCATAGATTACTGATTCCTATGCGGACGCTCTAAACTTAACGATATTCATCTTACACTTTGTACGCTATTAAATGTATTTTTTTCAATGTGAGCATCTGTTTCATAGTTCAAACGCCTAACGTGTAGTAAGTTAGAGACCTATTATTTTCAAATGTTCTTAAATCTCCAAACGCTTTGTATTTTATCAACTTACAACGCATAACAAATATTCCCTATTAAAAATCTTGAATAGGTACTTCGCAGTTATTCATCGCACGTCATACTTGCTGCAGTGTCGCAATCGCAATACACATTTTTTGTGTACATATTTCAACAGAAAAAATCGCTTACCAAGTTATTTTGGTTGCTTGCATTATATTGTTTCTTACTTTTCTCATCTCCTCGTTCTCCCCTAAATGCTGTTTTGTATTCTTTTTATCTTTCTTTGCATAAATAAGCTTGAAATTTCCGCACCCGAAAAACATTTTATAAAAGGAATACAATAAAAAAAACAATTTAATATTTTGTCGAAAGCGTCATGATGCAAGCGGATGAAATTCTCTTGAACTTGAACTTGTAAGTATTAATGCAAAACATTGCTCACACCTCTCTGGGTTTTTTTTCTTCTTCTTCTTCAATTTGGAACTTATAATTGCAAAATATATTTGGTTGGTGTCTGTTAAATTGCACAAATTCGATCCGACGATATAAAGTAAATAAATATTAATTTCAAACGCGCCTTCTTTTCAAACACATTTCGTGTTAAACAAAGCGAGTTAATGACGCAGTTTATTGGGGAATGCATTGTGAAAATAAAGAAATTTAATCTATTTCAATAATACTTATCAAAAATAACAAAATCTAATACCTACCTATGGCGAGGAGCCTTAAGTGATTTAATGTTATTTTTATTATAAATAATTGATCCTCGGCCACTTACAACTTCTTCTTCCAAAGGCACTATGCATACTTAGTAAAAATAGCGCAAAAAGCGACTCAAACGGAACTAAGGAAATTACAAATATCTGCATTGGTCGAAAAAATACATCTCCGGTGTTTCCTTCCTTCGAAAAATCAATTCAAAGATCTTCAACTCTCCCCCAAAGAAGTTTATGTTAAAAGAGTGCATGCACAGCACATAAAGAAGTTGGCAGAAATTTTCATTTGATTCGTTTTGTATGCGTGTTTTTTCTTTTGCTATTTATTTCTAGCGCCAACTTTCCTTTTCTATTTAATGATTTGCATGTGTCTGGTGGTCATATCAAGGATTTAAAGATAAAGGTTAAAAAAACATGTATTACCGTTGTTCTATCTCTTTCTGTCTGCATATAATAAAATCCTCCCAACTGCCACCATTTCCCCCCCGTTGACTCAAGCTACTGAATTATTATTCCCGAGTGCACAACTTTCTATTTATCTTTCCATTTACATCGGATTTTCCAACCCCCATTGCATGATGATGAATGCATTTCTATGTGTGTGGGTAAAAATCAATGCTCGCCAGGCGGCGCCATGCAACAACTACACCACGCAGATAAGGGTACTCTTCAGGGTAAAACTTTCACTTTCAATAGTAGTCATCTACCCTTCGGAACTTGAGTGTCGTTGCAAGCTAAATTAAGAAAATATACAAAAAGGGTAACGTCATTGTATCTACATGCGCCGCAGAGTCACTTTAGCCCCATAAGCCCCCACTAGAACTGTTGTTTTTCAGTCGTAGTCGGGTGTTATACCAGGACTCGTAGTGGTAGTCAGAGACGCCGCCGTTGACGTAGAAAGGTTATTGTAGATGAGAAGAACGTTGTTTCGTACTTGAAAAATTCACAAAATGTAAGAGAAAGAGATAGGCAAAAAACGTAGCTAGTCACCCTTCATGCTAATGCCTGGAAAATCTGCTGCAGTGACTTACCGGTCCCGGATGGTACACCACCGCCGCCTACCCTCTATTCACTGTTAGTTGTCGGTTGCTGGCAAAAGTTTGGGGCTCACTTAAGTGGAGAAGTGGGGATGTGCAGCTAGCAAAGAAACATTGCAGAAGCTTTTCCATGTGACGGTATCGGGGTGGAAATATTGGCGGGACTTTTTTTTGCGGGCTGCAACACTAGACAACGTTTTGAATGTATGCTGGTTGAGTCTGCAATGCTTCCTTACTGTCTGGCAGTAGTGTGTATATTTCAAACACTGTGGTATGTATTTGTGATGATGACTCTAAGCGTCATTTATTGCTTTGAGAACTGGTTATTTGTTTAAATGTGATCCACCCACCTCTTACTGACGGACTTTTCCGAGTTACCTCGTTATTTTTGTTTCCTGCTAAAAGTCGACTTCCGGCTTTTTCTCTGCAGAAGGGCATGGAAAGGAAAATGTCTGGATGGGTGTATAGACGGATAGTTCATTGGTTGGGTAGATAACATCATGCACTCACTATTGACTCATCATATCAAGCGAATATATATAGACAGAAATATCTGCTTCAATCATTTGAATGCATTGAAAAGGACCTATGTCATATTATGCTTTTATACATACTTGGAGAACATAATTGAATTTTTAAGTTGAATGTTTGAATTCACGAAATTGTTGTTACCTTATTGTAATGTGGGTTCATCATCAATTTATGTCTTACCTGAAATGAAATAGACAATAATAATTAGTACCGTATTTGCAATAAGCTTTTGTATTTGGTATGCTGTAACTATCGTCTAATAAAATGCAGTTAAATAATATTGTATTGCTCACTAACTCTATCAGTCACATGATAACGAATTTGGCAAAAAAAAAAAAAAAACACTTTGATTGTATTATGTTCGTATGTACATACATACCACACACGTGTAATGCAACAAATCGTAATCATGCGAATGATAGAACAAAAAAAAAAAAAATAACAACAAATTTCAAAATTAGGTTAATGTTGGTAAATCTTACGTCAGAAGTATTTTTCTGAATAATATTTCCCGCCGCCTTTATGACATTAGACTTTGTTTTATTTAGAGATATAGAACAAACTCGTGTGCCTAGCCTATATACAAGGGGTTATATTTACGAGCATTTTATGTATTATTATTTTATTGGGCTATTTTTGTGGGTTTATAATTTCACGTAAAACGAACCAACGTAAATATTTAGGCCACTGCAGCACGGCATATATGAGTAAATAAACCATGAATATAATATGTGAGTGTATGTGTAGATATTTTGTGTCGATAGAACGACATAGTTAATTTTGGCGTTAATAACGAAATGCAAGGTCACTGATGATTGATGTGAGATCGTGATGTCTGGGACGCGGGTGGTCGGGGGAAGGTTTGCTGCTCAATATTTGTTATTGACTTTGCATTATCTTGTAGGAAATAATTTGTTTTTTCTATTTCTTTTCTTTTTCTTACCACAGTCTGTCTAGTTTGAAGTGCGGAGGAGGTGATTTAAAGTGCATATATAAACGTGTTTATTTGAATTAAGTCATAGGTACTTTAATTCATTTCCGCGTTTACTTGTGACAATGAATAAAAATATTTATATACTCCATCAATTGTTGACTTGATTTTTAATTGAACAAATGACGTGTATCTAATCTACTTGTACTGATACCTTGTTGAGGAGCAACCAATTCAAACGTCGAAATATGAAACGAGTCGACTAGCAAGCATAGTTTTCGACATACACTGCGTTCCATGTGTTTTCGAACAGGTAGTTTCTTGAATTAATTTTACGAAGTTTTTTAAACCATTCAATAATATGGGAAAACCAAATGCAATATGAAACAAGGCTATAGTATTATGTTTATGTTGTAAAAAAAAATTGGGATTAGGCAGATAAATTCAATTTGTGTGATGCTTTTCCCAATAAGGTCATAATTAGTCCTTTTTTTCGTTCCACCTGTTTACGAGCACTAACTAAATCTGCCTGTTCTCATATTTTAAATCAGATATGAAGGCATTAGGAGTACCAGGGACCTTAGGTCAAAACACAATTCCATAGAAACAACAAAAATGTGTGAAAGAAATTCATAAACCAACGAGGAAATAGGCCAAATTCGAGCTTAGAAGGAGCAAGGCGAATCTATCCGTTTTATAACCGTTAAGATTGGAAGAGGACCAACTATTGCTCACAGCTATCTTAAGGACCCTAAGAACTATGAGAAAAACTGGAATAATCAGAGCAACAACAATTCAGGAGCGACGGGCGATACTAAGCGCTGCGGCAAACTCAAGACTCACGGTTGGCAACGGTGCGGTAGTAGTGTATTCGCTAACTGAATGGAAGGTCGTACGTTCGAATCCCTGTCAAGTTCATTACTTTATATCGAATACATGAAATCGTAATCTCCCTAAGCAACTTAGACACCACCCGTCGAGAAAAGCCCTACAACTGCACCCAAACACTTCGTTCCTATCTCTCTATTCTTTCTAATAGTACCTAAGTAGCACCGAAAAGCATGCAATGAAAAACGATATTGCCAGGTGCTGCTTGCTGTTAAATACAAATGCTTAAGCTGTGTTCTAAGCACTATAAGGGTACTCTAACAACAGAAAAAAAAACCTTCAGCGTAAGCAAATTATAAAAAAAAAATGTTTTCCAATATCAAAGCAGAAACTGGAGATAAAGCTAGTAGATCAACTGTTTATAGCGTGATACATCAGTCAAACCATATAAGACACAAAAAAAAACAGAAACCACCATTGAACGTAGCACTCAAAAGTCAGCGACTTGATTTTGCAATAAGTCACATCAGGTGGAGTCGAGAGTGGCATACCGTTGTCTTTTCAGATGCAAAAAAGTTAAATTTGGATCTACCTGGTGGATATCGTTATTATTTCCATGATTTGAGGAAGGATGAAATAACCTGGAATAGAAGACACAACGAGGGAGGTGGAGTAATGGTATGGGATAAGCTTTTACGGAAGTGCAAACCTTGATTTTCAAAGCTCAAGAATGAACGCAATCACCTACAAATCTATACTAGACAAATTGATTATTAAAAGAAATATTAGAGCTATGATAAAGCCGCTGACCTATTTAATAAACAGAAGTTTTGTAGACGGAATTTTTCCTGATTGCCTCAAAACATCTATTATTATACCCATCCACAAAAAGGGCGATAGATCTGATCCTAATAATTATAGACCGATCTCTCTCCTCCCAGTTTTCTCAAAAGTCTTTGAAAAAATTATAACTAAAAGAGTTCTAAAGTTCTTCGGAAAATTCAATCTATTAAATGCTCAACAATTTGGTTTTCGGAAAGGTAAGTCCACTGAGGATGCAATAGTTTCTTTTTTAGATGGTATATATAAAGGAATAGAGGCAAATAAAATGTCAGCTGGTATGTTCCTGGACTTAAACAAAGCATTTGATTTAGTTAATCATAAAATACTTTTGGCAATATTAAAGAGCTTTGGTATCAGAAATAATATCCTTAGTTGGTTCTCTTCCTACCTCACTAACCGGAAACAATATGTTCGTCTCAATGCATCTCTAAGTGAGCCTCTTCCGTGTAGAGAGGTTGGTGTCCCCCAAGGATCAGTACTTGGCCCACTGCTTTTCATCATTTATATTAATTCAATATTTAAGTTGTCTCTAAATGGAAATGTAGTCGCTTTTGCTGATGATCTGGCTCTGTCGTATGCTGCACCAGATGAAAATGATCTGGCTCAGCAAATGAATGCGGATCTTTCAGAAATGAATGATTGGTTTCGGAATCACCAAATGGTGCTGAGCTGCAAATCAAAAGTTATGCCTTTCTCGCTGTCAAAACAGTTCACAATTAATGGAATTGGTGCTCATGTATGTAGCGACAACTCTCCTATTGGCTGCAAGAACTGTATAACTTTAGAATCGGTTACAGAGTTTAGGTACCTAGGCATAACTCTGGACAGCAAAATTAATTGGAAGTCACAGATAGCTATTGTTAAAAAAAATATATACATTGCCTTAAATAGAATCTACCATCTACGCAAACTGGTACCCCCTAAATTACTCACAGCTGTATACTATGCCATAGTTAACTCTCGTTTAGAGTATGGTATCTCATGCTGGGGAGGTGCGGCTACTAGTAATCTGCAACCGCTCATAATAGCTCAAAAGAAGACACTTAGGACAATGCTGTTCAAACCTAAATGGGAACCCTCACTACCATTATTCCAATCTGTGAAAATATTACCGCTTCAATATCTCTATATATTTAAGGTGCTGAGGTTGTTTTATCTACGAGGAGGTTATATTAATATCAGCAGAAATGAAGCTCATCTACTGCGCTCCTCTAATACTGTAATTGTTTCTAGAGTGAGAACGGAACATTATCCTAAATTTGCTGTTAACATAGCTCCATTCATCTACAACAAATTGCCTCTGTATCTACGCAACCAAGATGGATATCAATCAAAATCAAAATTCTTAGATCATCTAAAAAAAATGGCTACTCTTCTTATCTGAAGTTAGAACATTGATGCAAATCATATCTTAAAAACTGCCTCACTGCTTCCAAAGACATTCCTTTTTCCATGTCCCTATCTTTCGTCCCCAAATGATGCCTCGTCTTATTTTTCTTATTTTCTGTGCGGCCTAAATTCACATACACTTGCCACTGGTTCTTCTAACCACAAAGTGTACAATTCCAAGTTTCCGACTTTTTTGTTTCTTTCTTCTCTATATTTTTTATAATCTTTACATCAACTCATGGTTAACTTAAAAAAAAAAAAAAAAAAAAAATATACGTAAAATAAATATCAATGTAATACAAAACATAAAAATGTAAAATTAAATATATGAAATGACTCAAAAATAAAACGGAATAAAATCAATCAAATCAAAATTTCCCTCATTTTTCCGAATTGTTTGATGGACAACGATGGATTTTCTAACAGGACAATGCACCGATACATACCGCAAGAATAACCAAAACTTGGATTCAGAGACAAAATGAAGATCTACTGGCATGGCCGCCAGATTCGCCAGATCTAAACATCATGCAAAACGTGTGGGGAACGTTTTCAAAAAAAATCTACGAAGGAGGAAAACAATACTCCATACCGGAAGCAATAGTTGAAGCCATAAAACAAGCCTGGTCCGAAATTTCACTAAATTACTTGGAAGAACTGTATAAATCTCTTCATAGCTGACTTCTTGAAATGATACAGCGATCGGGAGGTAGTAGGTACACATTATTAAAAACTATTGTTATAATCTTAATAAAACCCAAATATTTTTTCCAAAAAAATTTGTGTTGTTTTATTACCTTTTAAGCACCTATCAGGTAGATTTAGTTACTTTTCGTAAACAGGTGGAAGTGTATCTAAATGAGACCCTTAAAATGATCTGGATTTTTTTCGCATTCATTCAAATCTAGTTAAAACTACTTATATATCAATATCAATTGATATGCTTATAATTCTTTTAGTTCTTCTTATTCCATAACGGTTTGACCTCAATGCATATTGGCAGGCGTCCCAGTTTTGTACACTTATAACTGATGCCATCAATTGCTAATGGTGCTACATGTGTCATCCAGACGTTTTAATGCCTGTCTATTGTTTTTCTTGTACGATTTCGACACTAGAATACTTCCATTATTGATTATTATTTGATCTTCCATTTACGAGATCGGTGATCTCCAGTCGTGTCGATTCACGTATTGGCATGCACACTTGCGCGACAGTTTCAAGATGTTAAATGTGTCGCTATCACTAGGCTCACATGAATGGTAAAAAACCTAGATCTGATTATCACCTTTCTAAGCCCGCTGTCCTGCACGGCCAGTGCTTTTATTTCGAATTGGTATTTCAAATACGGGCCGGAAATTTGTATAACTTGCATCGGGGTCATGTTCTGCTGATCGTAAGGTGATGAACATAGGAAAGTTTTTAGTTTTTAGTAAAAAACAACTTTTAATGTTCTCAACAAATTGTTTAAATCTGATTATACACACATTTTTTATGTAGGTTTGTGTTTGTATGTATATCTTGATTGTTTTTTTTATTATTTAAGTTTTATTTAGTTTAGAAAAATAAACATAAGATATTAACATATATCGCCTAAAATATAGCTTCTCCAACGATTTGCGTGTTTTATTTTATTTTTGTTTGTACCATGCCGAGCTTCGTTTAACTATATAACGAAATTTGAAAACTTCCCCTGGCAGATAAAGAGCGTAGAGCCATAGTAAAGACTCTCACGGCTATTGAAGAACAGGCAAAAATACCTGGTCGTGAAGTCAACGAAAACAAAACTAAGTACATATATGCTTTAAACAAGCAAGCAAGGAACGGTTTAGGTACCTACCGGTAACTAGTTCACAGAGTTCATTATCAGAACTATTTTTTGAAATTGTTAGTTCACGAACTACTCAAACCTTACGTATGTATACGACTAAGCTTTTCTAATTCGACGAAACTGCCGATAAGATATAGTCAAGTTTAGATTCCTCGCACAAGAGCCAGTAAAGTAGGATAACTAAACTGTTAACTTTAATTTAGATTTAAATATACCGGCCCAATAAAAATCATTAGGCAAGACTACACACAGTCTGCTTGCGACGTTTGTATTCCCTAATCATAGTCCTGTCATCTAAAGTGGGCCTATTTCAATTCGGAACATAATAAAAAAAAAATTGAAAATTTGGTCAACAGGTCCCCGAAATTGGGTGCATTTTCCAATCGATTTTTCAAGAAGAACATTGTCTTAACATTATTTGTAAACTGTTATTTTTGGTTTTAAGCAATTAATCCGAGAAGTGGATGCGGCAAAAACCTGTATGAACGAATTGTTAAGAAGGATATTGTCTTCGTATTTTATTATAACTATTTTTTACGTTTTTTAAAGGATTTTATCGAAAAACCCAATGTTTATGTCAAAAATGCCCCCAAAAAACTTAGTATGAGCTAATAGTTAAGAAAAACTTTGCCTACATAGTTCCCAAGATCTTCATTGCCATCTACTTATTCGATAAAACTGTTTTTTTTTAATAGTGCGCGTATCGGAAATTTCAGCTAGCTGGATTTTAGTGCCTTGAATTGGTGACGGACATGGTATGGTTATATCGATATAATTTGCGATGCTAATTTCAAATATAGTATTTAAGGGTCTACGATCAATATTAAGGAAGGAGCTTCCTATTTTGTCGACTTCGAAATGTGCATGTGTCCCAACATTAATTGTTGCTAGATCTTCATTTTACGACACCGGTGATCTCGAGTAATGTCAACCAACGGATTAGGATACCCACTTGTTTTAGGAAAACCACTGTTGGTCCGGGTCGCTGCAATGATATTCTTAGACCCCTAAATGTTACTTAGTATAATTGATTTAAATATGTCTGAAGTTGGTACGTACACACAATCCATGCAATTAAGCGCATATATTCAAGAACCCAAATTAAAAAAGATAATAATCTTCTGAATAATCTTCTCACTGCTTTTGAAATCACAATCTTTCACGTTGTGCTTATTTCTCCTTACACCAACATAAATTATTATAATTAAAATATATTATGTATATGTATGTAAATACAAGTGTATCTAGTAACGCATGGCGAAACTTAGTGATGTGCGAGTACATACATTATACTCAGACCACTGAAAACACCGTTAATTACCTAATAAACGAAACGTGTTAAAGGTCAACACAGTAGATTCGATGAGAAAGTACTCGGTACTTTCAAAAATGATAATAATCACTAAAAGTTCATAAAATCCTCGTATCTACTTAAAAGCGTTTCTTTGTTTTTTTGTGCATCTTTTGCATTTAATTGTATACCACGGTCCACTAGTATTGCTCAATGTCCAAAAGTCCACGATGCACGTTAAGACCTTCAAAGAAAAAAAGAACAAAAAAAACAAATCTTAAAATAAGTACCTACCAACCACAGTGTGTAAACACACATGGTGCATAAATAGATGGATACAAAGACTTTTTTTATGGGCAAAAGATGCTTCTTTTTTGAGCTGGACAAAGTTGCTATGTTGCTAGATGAAGCGGTGGTCGCGTTCATGGTTATGTTGCCTGAATTTTAATTCAAAGTATGATTTTTTGTAATTCTTTTTCTACTGTTTTTTTTTGACTGCATGCATGCACAGCTTTAACACCGCACCGAGAAGGGTTCAGTTTAACTAAAGCAACTATGTATTGTATACCTAATATAAATAGCACACAATCAGCAACGACAAACAATGGCGCAGTTTTCCTGTGGTAAAATGTTTGTATTTTTGTTTGTATGATGGGAAAGTTTTCGAAAGTTTTTTTTGGGCTTGTGATTGCAATGGGATATGACGTTTGCGTAGATACATTTTGGTCACATAGTAAAAACAAAAAGCGACTGTCTAGTATAGACCAAGGTAGCTAATGAATGTCTTTTCGATCCATTCTGTTAAAAAACACAAAACTATTCTATGCAATTTGTTGCCTGCTGGTCTTAAGATGGAAAAGATACCTTCCGCTTTGATGCTGATTGGATTTTTTTTGTTAATTGCTGAGAAATACATTTTAGAAGTGTGAGATACAAGCGGCAATTCATTCGCCGACCGATGTAATGTGAATTAATTTTCAAGTGATTCTTTATATTTATGCTTCGTTGGATGTCGATTTGTTTGTAAATTGCTTTGACATGCGTTTTTGCAGCCAGATTAAAAGCATGTTAAAACGAAAAAATAAGTGCCTTCCACAAGTTACTGCTTGTCAAGGGAGGTTTATTTGTAAGCAAACTTGATTGTTTAATAATTGTTTGTTCTTATTCCTCCGATAGGCGTCGGCGTAATTTTTTAATAACGCTGGTGCGGAGGCTTAAGTCGCTTAGTAGGACTCAGAAGGCGACAGCCGTTCGAAGAGGCAACCTTGGCAGACAGGCTTTGCATTAGAAGCGGCGAACAAAGAACTGACAGCCTTATGGTGAGAGAAAGGTTGGAGGTAAAAACAACCGTTAGCAAATTCCTTCCGTCACCCAAGCAAGGACGTGCTTTAGACCAGTGTGTCGGCTGTGGTATCGGCTCTCTAAGCAGCGGACAAGGTCACCAGCCACAGCGACCAACAGCCGCTGAAAAAGCCAAAAACCGCTGGACAGATCATGAAAGAGGAGTGAAGTAGTTCCATCTTCATTCTTAGAAATATTGCACAAAATTAAGAGATCAGCTCTATATAAAGCAGTGGTGGGTGAGTGCATCCGGCAAAAAAACTTAAAAAAACAATAAACGCGAGCGAAAATAAACAGGTCTTAAGACGAGACAGTGCAGGGAAATAAATTTAGGGGCGATATCTTCATATGGGAAATAATTTCACCTCGAGTGGGAAATAATTTCACTTTCATTTTGTAAAGTTATTTCCAACCTATAATTTGAGAATTTTTCGATTAATATTGATAATGATAAGATGTTTATTATGGTGATAATTAAATTAAACAAATGTTTTATATTACTTAATATCAATATCAAAAAAGATATTAAGTAAAATAAAACATTTGTTTAATTTAATTATCACCATAATATACAAAACACAACTGGAGACAAAAACAACAAAATGTATAAGATGTTTGTCCATTTGGACATCAACTGAACAGTTGTTGGGCGATTTATTGCAACGCAAGTTTAAAAAACGTAAGGTATTTTAATAAAATACCCAACATAGGACCTACCCCAACGTCTCTTACTCTAAATCCAAAAGTGATCCCAAGCAGGATCGTTGCAGGGGGGGAGGCAGGGCCCCAATACGCATTGCCATGTTTATTGGTTGTACATGTGATATTTATGGCGACGAAATCACAAGTATATCCCTTAAACAGTGCAATATGTATGGGGGGCATGCTGCCCCTGCAAATCCCCTGCTTTACACTGTTTAATAAATATTCGATTTCCTGGGGGAAACTATTTATGGAATTTATGTCTTGAAAGTGCGACATTTCATCTGGGACTTGTGTCTCATTTTCGACACTGAAAATTCGGGACTTATGTCCCGATGGGGTTTGACATAAAATGAGAAAAAAAGTTCCGGACTTATGTCCCTCCGCCATTGACAATATCAACAGGGACCATAATATGCTAAAATATGGGCCTTTGTCACAAACAGTGCAAGAGCGAATCACCGATCGTGACGAGATAAATTATCATAAAATGTGACGAGAAATTATTTCTCACAAACAAGTGAAAAGTGAATCTCCTTGGAGATAGTGTAAAGTTTCCGGGCTATCAAATGCGCCGATCGGTTTTTCAAGGATTTCCTAGGCACGTGCATTATTGGTTCAAGTAAGGGCTGGGAGGGAGACGACTATAAACGCCGAAAAGCTCCTCCAAAGCCTAAAGAACCCAAGAGATCACCCAAACCTATCTGCTCTCCATCAACGAAAAGTGCCCAGGGGTGTTGAAGGAGGCCGACCTGAATATAAGGTTCAGACATTTAAACAGTGTTTTGCCAGCAACATCGGTTTCGCGAATCATTAGCTGTCGAAAAAAAGTTCCCACCTACAGCATGAATTATTTTTTGTTTAAGAAAACAAACCGGACCGGGCAGGACCGGACCTTGTCAGATCCATTTTTGCAAACGAAGTATAATTTTTCGTTTCAGCACATTAAATAGCAGCTTTGTATTTAATTTTATTGTTTCAACTTAAACATAACACATACATAAAACAACTCATATAAGGTTGACGATATCGTTTTCAATATCGACATCGATGGCAAAGCTTCACTTAATATTGAAAATTACTAGCTTCTAGATGGCATCGTTTCGACGATTCAATGTTTGCTTTACGTAATTAAAAACCTGTCAAAACACTTCACGATGATAGCGATACCTAATGAGTATTGTCTTGAATCAAATTGTATATTTTGCCAACAATCAGGATAATGTTCATTATTTAAGTGAAAAATTGACTTAAAATATTTTTTGAAATTCTACAGAATATAGTCAAAATACAGTAGCATCCCTCTAAGTCGAACCTTCTCTAACTCGTTTTCTACACATGAACCAAATATTTATCCTCTAAATCAAGATCCTTCTCACTCGAACTGCTTTTGAGCTCCCGTAAAGATGCGACTGTACTTTTATCCGTTGATATCGCCATTAGGTATGATATCGCCATTAGAGGTTTGGTCAATAAACATGGTAAGCCAAGAAAATTACCGCAGCCCTGAATGCCGCCTAGGGTAAGTTGAAGAGATATCCCGTATGTGTATATGCTTTTTATTACTATGTGGCCAGGTGAGGTTAGGTTAAGGTGGCTGTGAGCTGAAAGCCAACACACTTAAACCAATGAAGTGCGTTGTTATGCCACATGGATCGGGAGTTTCGACCACTACTCGCTAAAACCATTTGGAGCTTCTAATGAAGCGCGATAGACTTCTAACATCTGTGTTAGCTAAGTCACTGAGTTTATTGAGGCTCCTAGATAGAGATAACTTTTATGGGAGAGTGCAGGACATGTGCAGAGGAGATGCAGTGTAGTCTCCTCCTCCTCTTCATTTCTGCAGCTTCTACAGAAGTCATTTGAATAGCCGCCAAGCCTTGATGCATGCTTGCCTATTAGACAGTGTCCTGTGATGACACCTATGGCAGAGCCAATGTGCAGTCGGTTAAGTGCGATCAAACTCAAAAAGCTTCGCAGATCCAGCTTTGGACAGATTTTCTTAGTCGCTAGAAACGTATCACTACCCGTCCACCTGAGGTTTAAACTCTCGACTGCGGATAACTTAAACATAAGTTTACAAGTAGCGATAGGCATACTCCGAAAACCTTTCTCAGGTAGAAGAGGTAATGCGGTTCCATTGTTGGCGAGTTCGTCTGCCCTACAATTCCCTGGGATGTCTCTGTGCCCCGGCACCCCCACCTACCCCATCACTAGTTTTTGATCCGTCGGTGTAAAAGCGGATCGATTTATCTCCCGTGCAATCAACATCCTCCCAGAATGATCTGGTGGGGATAGTGATTTGGAAATTCTTTTCGAACTGTAGTTAGGGTGTAGTGTAGTCAATGTTTCTTGGTAGGGACCCAAGTGAGTTCAGAATGATAGAGTGGACAATATTCGTATTGATCCACTGGGAGGTGGCTTTAAAGGGGACGGTGGAACAGGCAGCTACCTGCCTGCTGAAAATATCCAGGGGTGTCAGATGCAGTACAATGTCCAGTTCAGCGGAGGGGATCGTTCGGAGTTCTCCGCTGATACACAGACAAGTTGCACCTTGCTCAGCTTATCACGGTTTACCGGTTTGTCTAGATCAGTCCACCAGACAACCACCCCGTATGTCAGAATCGGTCTAACTACCGTTACGTATACCCAGTGAGATATGCGGGGCTGTAGGACCCACTTATTACCGATAGCTTTTATGCAAGAGAAAAGTGCTACTGTAGATCAACTATCTTCGGCTTAAATAAGGGAGGCCCTCCTCTTACAACTTAAAGCATCCATATGGCAACGTTACCACGGTCATACACGAGTAGTAGAATTTCGTGAGGCAAGTTAATGACGATCTAACAAATGAGTATTTAGAGCTCTCATTACATAGTTTTCCAGACGATCATTGTCCAAGCGATAGAAGTGAGCGAGATCGTCATCAGTTTTCTTCACGTAACTCTACAATCATCGTGTGGTCTATCGTCTATCAATTAGGAAATCTGGTACAAATATAGTTGGAATCATACTCCTGCTCAACTTAAGACGACGTTGTTACTATTCTTTGCAAAACAGCAGATTTTCGGGGAAACTAAAAGCAAGTCTCAATTTTATTATTCCCGTACCCTTTTTCTAATTTTGACTTTCTAAAGGAATTTTCCTTTTTACTCTTTATTTCTTGTAAGCGAATTAGTATGAATGGCTTTGGTGTCAATTTGTTTGATGTCCGAACTTTGTTAATGTCTTAGCTAACCCACTGACGACATCAGCGGATACATATATTTGTTTGACATTTCTAAATCGCAACAGGAAAAGCAATGAAAAAGAGTTTCCTATTTATAATAAATTACATTGATTATATTCTGTATCATTTAAAGAAAAGGTCTTAGTCAAATGTTCACTTTAAAAATCCATGAAAAATGTTTTAATGGTCTGCAAAATATGTAAATAGATTCGAGATGATAGCTCATTAGCTATCTTATCGCCCAAATGCTATCGTCTTGACGATGGTGTTTTGATGATGGTGAGACGACAGCCATTTTAAAGGTTACACGAAGCAAAATTATGGTCAAAACGTTGTCGTCAGATGATAATCGACGTGATGAGACCGTCGGTTGTTAAAGGCGTCAATAAAAAAACCTTTCGTTGAATTTGAGTTATAGATTTACAATGAAGTCTCGTAAAGCTGCGCTGTCTGCCCAGTATTTGTATTTATTGAGAATTGGTGCTTGTCAAAAAATTTCAATGGCTAGTTAGGCCACCAAATGCTTAATTTCTCATATAACCAACTATGACTAAGGGTAGAAGCATCACGCATCTTTTGAAAGCATTTTGGTGCCCTAAGTCATGTTGTCCTTCTGCTTTCATATCTCCATCTTTTTCCTCTACAGGAAGACGAAACAGAGATGATTATCGTTTAATCAAGCTGATGTCACACGCTGTAAAGACCGTGAGCGGGGTTTAAATTTAAAAACTATGCGATGGGCAGTGCAGATCATATTGGAAAAACATAGTGAATCCTTACAGAATTTGTATATGGTTGATTTTACAAATTAATTGATACAAAAACTGTCATGGTTGGCGCTTTAATAACGGGAAGTTCCAGAAACCTACGCACAGAGAGTACACGGAGGGTTCCAAATCAAAGCCAATATACACCAGGAATTCATCTAAAGTCATTTGCTATTTATTACAGTTTTTTATTAACAGCTTGCAGGAAAGTGACGGAGTCCCTCCAAAGTGCATTAGTTAATGCTTGCTGGCGATGGATCCACCATAAGCTTTGATGATAGCTCATTGCAATAAAAACTTGATGTCCCAAAAGAAGAGAAGGTAAATTGCGACCTATTGCAGATTTATTTAAATGAAAAAACGCTTTCTTAGTGCGTTTTATGATTAACGATTGAAACGATATCAATCATCACGTATGCGCAGATTGGATGGGAAGGCTGGAAAAGTTAACTATCTTCTGCATCAACACCTCAGCATTTTAAATGATAATAAATCGAGAGGCCTACCTGCGAACCCGACAGACCGACCAGTAGAGAGAGTTATGATCACTCCATTCCAGATAAAAACACGCCGATAGAGAAGAACAAGAGTCAACTGCGCATAAACAAAACGTGTGAACACATTTTAAATCTTTTTTTTTAGTTATTTAATTTTGGGGATTGATAGTATATTTGATTCTTCTGAAATAAAAGCTGAGGGCATAGTTCATTTATATTTCGACGTAACTCGCCATGTAATCGGGCTTGGAAAGATTTATGCCTCATTATTGATTATTTCAGACTATATTAAGAACTGTTAGTTTATTATTTAATTCTTATAACAATCCCAATCATAGCTTTAATATCCCATCCACCCCCAACACCCCCCAATCATTATTCTTTAAAAAAAATAATAATCATAATGCAATCCAGATAAACTCCCTGCACAGATTAGCCTTTTCGTACGCAATTCACTGATTTCACATTGAATTATCCTTGAATATAAAACAAACATTATTTCGAGCAACTTCAACAAGGACACAGCTCCATATGCAAATTATCATCTTCAGTCTCTTCCATTCCCCATTCTTTATTCCCCGCATTGCACTTGCTTTTAATCCTTCCCCAGTCGCGCCAATAATCACCAGAGAAGTGTGCGCCTATAATAATATGTGCTTACTCTCATTAAATTCATACAGGTGAACTGAATTAGACGAAAAACAAAAAGACAACTACTGCAGTACATATGGTGCATAAGTAGAAGAACAATGAGTACATTGAAAAAGGGTGAACCTTTCTTCTTCTGCTGCTGCATTGATGTTCTCCCAATTTTTTTTTTGTATCCATGATTTTTTAATTTTTTTACGGCCTTTGCGGTAAAGTCGACAGAATTGCTCTTGAATTTTGTTACAATCGACTGGGTTCTGAAAAGGCCTCTCAGAAAAAAAAAACATGCGGGGGTCTACAGTCTTTTCTCTTCATTGTTGCGTTCTCATTCAGAGTCTTCTTTGGTGCACACAAGTGCAGGCTTATTGGGAACCCTCCCAAATTTCTACCGCGATATAAAAATGCAGCATGCTGCTAATTAACATGTTTCGCTAGAGTAAGAGTACTTTAACCTTTTTTATTATGCTGCGTGCAAAAATAAAAAAAATTAAATAAAAACAAAAAGACAGCTAAAGAATTGAGTGGGTGGTTATAGGAACGGCTAAGAAAGTTTATTTTTTTCTATAGAGGTTATAGTGCGTTGGTTCCGTTGACATGTTTCCATACAGGGCATTGGTTAACCGTTGTTGTTACTTTACTTCAATCTAACAAATTAGCATTGTAGTCGCTGTTGCATGAAATTATATGCGATGCAATTACTTCGTGGATTTGTTATTTTTTTTTGGGGTAACAATATTACTTTGAGCTCTTTTTGCTCTTGGACATTTTTTTTAGAGTGTAAATGGAATCGTGGCCAAACCAAAATTACAGGCTACGTGATGTCCCATGAATTTATTTTCAACGGAATAACATGCAGTGTTTGTTTGAAGTATACTTAAACACATAAAAACATATATACGGTATCTACTGCGCTTTAATTAGAAGTAATAAAAGTGGGGTTTTTGTTTACTCTTTCAGGTTGAGATTTACTTTGAAGTGCACTTCAATTATGTTGCATAGATGAATAGCATAATAATAAGGGGACATTTCGCTGTGGTTATATGGGTATTATTTTCTGTTTTATCTTTTTTCATAATATACAATGTAAGCTATTTTTGAGGGCTTGGCTCTTTTTAAAGGATGGTATTGTCATGCAAATATTAGCTTTTATAGGGGCCAGGCACTGCTGATGGTCTCGGATACTCTGAATGGCAGATTATCAAAAAGAAATGGCTTTGAAAAAATGAGAGAGAGCTGCAAGGAAAATCGTTAACGTGATAAATGATTGGATAATTTCAATCATTAGCTTCTAATTAGTTGTTGATGTGAATGAAATATACATGAAAGTCTAAATGACGCAACTTTGCTAGCAAATAAGCATAAACTTTTAAATCAAATCAAATTAAAAAATGTACATATGTATATAAAATTGTATATTAAAACAGAAACTTGAACGTGTAACGTAACAACCATTGTGGATTATCTGAAACCTTCTGTTCCTGTGGCACATAATTTATTTGAAACTACTTGAACAAATGTAATATATATCTATAGGTACACATTTTTAAGTTACAAAAAAAGTGGAGCAGTCTCACTTTTCCCTATGGTATTATCATTTTGGTGTTTTTTCGGATGGGCTTACTGATTTAATTTTGTGCATGTTTGCAAAATCTCTTTCCCTTTGCAGGTGCCAGGTCGTCAATGAGTAGCTTCTGCAAGGTATGACTGATATTTGGTGTTTGAAAGCCTTCGGAATGGTCACCGAACAGCTCAACTGTCTCATTGACTTCGAACAATCAGAGGAACAGCTGTAAATGATCGAACGTTAAAGCCGCTATTAGTAGAAAGTGGCCTGAGAGCAAGAAGATCTGCTCGTGGACCAAGGCATAAGGTACAGCCCAAGCGACGTCGAATGAAAGTTGCTCGCTTTCACAGGGATGAACAGAGGCCAGCTGGGGTAGAGTCCTTTTCACTGATGAGTCCAGTTTTTGTCTGCGCTCACCAGATGAACGTAGCAGAGTGTGGAGACCATCAGGGGAGAAATACTCTTCAGCAACAGTTAGTCTGTGGAAAATGTCGTGGAGGAGCAGAAATTGCCATGCGCGAAATAACCGACCTGCGCATCGTGGAAGGATCGGTGAACTCTACCTATTACTTCAACAACATACTGGAGGAATATATGGTTCCATTCGCAAAGTTTATTGGGGACAACTTCTTGCTGATGAAGGACAATTATGTACTTCCTTTTTTACCTGCTGCAGCTTTTCCTACATATCATAAAATCCATCGGTATTAGCGGACACAATATCGTGTTGGCATTGCGCAAGGTACACCAAAGTGAGCCTTTTCTTAAATTCTCGGTAAATGATGTCGACATTGGAGACAGAACCTTGCTATAGAAATATTTTTTTCTTAGATTTTACCTAAGAATTATTTCCGAAAGTATTAACACTTAACTTGGAAACACGCTGTAGGTGTATAAACAAAACGTTTTTTTAAGCTTACTTGAAACTTACTTAGGTAGGTATAGGTATCTACTCGTACTTATTGCGAAATTTTAAGTAATAATTTTTACTCAGTTTGTAACATGCTTAATTATTGATCGCAGACTCCTTTAGTTTACGGTATTTGTAATCAGCATCGAAAGTTACGTCGATCTAGCCGTGCTCGTCCCATTGTCAATTTTGGGACCCATTATATTCGAGCTATAGTCTGGAAAACTGACATAATATACTCTCTAGGGCCCAAAATGCTCAAGTGTAAAGAGTTTTTTAAAGAGCCCGGCCGGCCACCCACACGCCCACTTTTACAAAATGCTTTTTAAGGGCCTTTGTGACAAAAACATTGTTTTTTGATAAATTTCTTGAAAACACTTTAAAGAACAGTTAGGTTTAAGAAAATATTTAGACAATATGCTTTTTACTATCCGCCGGACTAAACATTTTGCCATGCCGTCTTTTTGGGGGATAGAAATAGGGTATCCAACAGTTTGTCCAAGCGGACTGTAGTCGTTTTCTTTTATACAATTGCGCAAGACTTGAAAACAAGACAACCTGCCCCCCCCCCACGATCCACCCCCACTCGCTCGAAAAAAAAGTCTGTTTAAGGCCTTGTCACTGAGGTCAATCAAATGCTGGTTCGTTTTGAGGCATGCCTCTTTTTTAAGATTTCGCCACATGCATGCTTCTATTATTGATTGATGTTTGATCATCCTTTTACGACACCGGTGATCTCCAGTCGTGTCAACCTGCGGGATATTAAATTCGTTGTTTTTAGGCTCTCCTGCAAGTTAAAAAACAGATGCAAGTAAGCAATAACGACAAGTTCTGGAAAGAGTATCTACAGTTTTTCAAAGTGCATTTCATGTCTGCATGCATAATGCAAGCTGGTGTCGACATGCATAATTTCCAGATTAACCTATTTTTTTATTTTTTATTTAAAAAGTTAAAACCATTTCCTTTATCCAAATTGTAGCATCTTGCAATTAACTCTTAACAAATATATATGTATATGTATAACATACATCAGCTAACGACCAAATTACTTGATAGGTTTATGTACTCCGCATGCAGGAACCTCTCTCCATCAAAGACTTTTCACAAACGCATTGACAAAAATTACATCCAATGACCTACATTTGAATCTACGCATAATTAAATGTTCATGCACGAGTATATACCAACACAGTTAATAGCTTACATACGCACATGTCATCAATCTACTATATACTCGTACAACAACATCACGTACCTAGTAATTGTTTCCCCAAAAAAAAAAACACAACCTAAACGCATTAAATGCAATCCACGCCAGCATTGAAAGTCAAAGCTATCACGACTATACTGGTATCATCAAACAGTGCATAAAGCCACGCATTATGGTGGCAGACGAAAATTCTACATCATGTTCATCATGCCACTCGGTTGGACACGTTAATTAATTAAAACGCATTTACCATGGCAGGGAGGAAACCTCTGGCTAGAAATTTGTCACGCATAGCTTTTCATTTCAGAGGCCGGCAACTTCGTCTAAAAAAACAAACCGCCATGCACTATCGTCTACAAATAAAGATTTCCCCTCTATATCTAGGCAACCCAACAAGTTTAGCATATACATACCAGCACATATAAGGACTGGGTACACCAAAAATTTGCCCAAAAAGCATACACATCAACAAATGCAGGGGCACCCATGAGTTTTAGACTGAAAATGTGTGGGGGGGGGGGGGGGGGGAATGGTAAACATTTTAATTATCATAGCTCTAGTATGAGTAGTACGTGTCCTCATGTGCAAAAACATTATCCAAAAGATCTCACAAAATTATAAGAAATTTGATTGTCATTACAAAAAATAAATATATTACAACTTTGCACACATATTTTTCTCTCTCGTTGGCCTAATCGAAAAGTGCATGTACGAGTATGCGTAGCCCAGCTCAACCTAACACAATCAGAGCTAACAAAGCTCTAACTGTGAAGAAGAAGCTAACACAAAAACTAGCCATAGATGCGAGTCAAGCGCACGCATCACACAATGAACAATTTTATGCGCGCATGCAGAGCAACACTTGCCGCCCGGATGCGTAAGACGACATATACATACTATATGTATGTAACGCAAAGCTGACATTTAGACCTCATTAATAAGGTTTGTGTTAGTGCTGACGAAAATACGTCTCACTACATACATATGTCTAGTTTTGGCTAATAATGAAATGTGCGTAGATATACGCAAATGGAACAAAGTGTGCGTTGTGGCTGCGCATAGGCCTTGTTTTGCAACAATTTGGAATGTTGTATCTCTCTATGCTTTGCGTTGTGCCGCTCATATATGCGCCAGAACATTCAAGGTTTTCATTTCTAACAGTGTAAATGTGTAAGCTTTTCCGCAATGCAGTTGTATATGTGAATAGGCATGCGATAATTTATGCCAGTTAATTTATTGTACATACGAAATTTATAAAATAAATATATCGTATGATGTAATTCTTGGAAGCCAGAATGATATTTATTGTAAAAATGTTTTTTCTTGTAAACATAACACGATATTTTGCAGTTGTTATTGAAACAGTTGTAAAAACATTTGAGTATAAATAAGTTACACACAGCGGGCATTATTATGCTGCTATGAGTATCTATATTATGTCTCGGATATTTGTATGTATTATCTACTTTGCCAAAACGACAGATATGTTTTGTTAATAAAAATTATAGGTATGCAAATATTTAAATTAAACATTAAAATAGTCTGTGCGTTGAAGGGCGATTGCGATTGGATGAGAGAACAGTTATCATATTTTGGTAGGTAGGTAGCAACAATTTATTTTTTTTTGCATATTTTTGAAAGCTAAAGTTTTGGAAAATATGAGTATAAAAAAGTAATTCAAATATTATTATTCTTATTAAATTTTTCGAAAGCTGCGATATAAAATTATGTGTAAAATAACTGACGTACAAACATTTTTATACGTAGGTATCTATCTAATAACCGACTTGAAATTCATGTTTGAAAGCAAACTACGCACTTGGCAACACACCAGACTTTGATTGCGCTTGGGGCTATTTAAAAGTTCAAGGTAGTTCGTGCAATATATCGTGCGCTGCAAAAATTGTACTTTTAATGATATGGCAATAAGTGGAGCTTATCATAGCAAGGCTTAACGACTTGGGTCAAACCCTGCCTTCTTTTATGCAGATTCCCTGAAGCCGTGTTCATCCTGATCTTTAACAGGAAAAGGCGGTTTTGATTTTATAATCAATTTAAATAATTTAGTGAAGTTTTATCTTCCATTATGCAAAAATGTACCTTTATAAAACTATGTTTTAATACTTGTCGAAAAAGATCTAAACTTTTAAATGTCATGCGAACGGAGTCTACAATGTCCTTTTCTTGGACCGCCAATAACAAACAGATACTACGTTACTTGTTTAAAAAATATTTCAGAATCAGCGACGGATAAGAAACATAATTTTTAACAAACGATAGTTAAGCCTAACAAACATATCCAAGTAATATAAATTATTTATGTATAACCTTTCTCCACTCACCTTATTTTTGAAAATCTGTTGATTACACCAAATCTGCGATCCATACGTTGTTGTTTCATTCAAATGAATTTAAAATATGTTTTTTTTTATTAATTTTGAGTTTTGCGACAAATTTTCTTTACTCAGTAATAATTTATTTACTTGTTTTTTTTTGTGTTGATAATTTCTAATGTTTTTACTTTATTTTTTGTTGTGGTTATAATAAATATTTAGTTTTATAATTGTATTTACTCGTATATATGAATGTGTTTCGAGACGCGTATTTACTTTGCGAATAAATATACCGAAACGAAATTTTTGATATAATATTCACACACACTTATTAAAAACACTTTAATATTTTTTTTCGTGTGGTGTTATAGATTCCAAACCATTAATTTTGAAAATTTATTAATTACTTAAGGGATTAAATTTTGTATACTTTAGATTTCCTCCGTTTATTTGTTATTATAAATTGTGATTAGGTTAGGACAAGGAAGTCTTAAATTTTGGATGATTTTTTTGTTTAATTTTGGTAAATTAGTTTCATATAGAGATAGAAGATATTTCTTGTTTTTAAATGATTTTCTTTTCTTTTATGTTTTTTTTTTCCATTAGAAAAGAAATTATTCGGTTTTTAATTCACTTGAAACTTTTTTCGTTACTTAAATTTGTTTTTGTTTATTTTATAAATTAAATTTTACTTAATATTTTTTTTTACATTTATACAACCTTATTACATAATTTGTTCATTGAAAGCATATGTTTCAAAAAAAAAATTTCACTTCAAATTGAGTATCATTTTCACGAAATGCAATTTTACCACAGCGGATGTTTTATATGTGTTCTTTTTGATGTGCGCATCTTTTTTAATTTCTAAAAAGGAAATAGAAGTCAGTAAAGGGCTACTCATTCTTGTATAGGAAACTGTTGTTTGCGAAAATATTTGGCTGAAGTAAGTCGAAAGTAATTGAATAATACTTTGTCTTTGTGGGTTTATACCATGCAGATGCATTGTTGTCCTCATGGTTTAGTATAAAGGCAAAAAAAAATAAAAAAAATAACGGTATTCATGCAACATCGGTAAACTACTGTGAACGTCGTAAATTTAAGACGTGGTTATTGAACTATCAAAATTGTATAGGAAATATTTTAGAACAAGGATAGTGTCGTGTTTTTATTTTATATATAACGACGTAATGCTTAAGACAATTTTTACCGTTATGCCATACCCCTAAAAAGCTAATGTTTGGTTATAAATAAAACTGGATCAGTATTCTTTGGAGTTTGTTGCGGAAAACCTTAGTAATGAAAATGCTACCTTCATAAGGAATGCAAATAAAAGTCTATAACAAATTTAATGTGGAGCTAAAAGTAGGAATAGGAGTGAAAGGGACTATAAATTTAAGCTTCACACTAATTTTCCTATTGGTACCGGCCATTATGTATATTTTATTTAAAAAAAACAAAAAGGGAGGCAAAATATACGCGCATCTTCAAGGTTAAAAGTTATTTATGTTTAATTTCACATTGAAATGTAATAAAAACAAATAAATAATGTACCCAAAACTAGTTTTCTCATAGGAAAAATGTAACTTAAACTTGATTCACAGCTTCATTTCGGGTGTTACCTTGGTTAACAAAGTTGTATTACTAAGGGAGAGACACTGATATAATGTCATTATACCTTTAACCATCCGTGTTAATAATTTTTTTATTCTTTGCATAAAAACATGTTATGAGAATATATTTTTATTGAAGGCAATAACTACAAATGGCTAGTATTTTACTACTATTCTATCGTTAGCAGCCCATACCAGGGCCTGATGCATAGCTTCTCCGGACGTTCGTGTGTGCAAATTGATAAGTTCTATTTTTGGAAAGAATAGAAGAGACCTACGCCGATTCCGATCGACAAATTTAAGAAGCCTCTTACGTCTCTGCGTAGTTTGTCCCACTTTTGCAAGAGGTTGGGTAACAAATAATTTGTTGGTGTTCCTGGGGTAGATTTAAACCTCAAAAACTTCGCTCAGTGGTCCAAAACGCCAACAAGTAAGCCACTAAAAAACTTTAAACTTCTGCGCACAGTTGTGCACAGTTAAACAATATTATTTTACATACGACTGACAGCAAATGTTTGATAGTATGACTATTTTAAGCTAGAGTTAGAATATTTCACTTTTAGGTAATTTAAACATTCAGGTGAGGTTAGCGACACATTTAACATGTTGAAACTCTTCTACAGGGTTGACACCACTGGAGATCATCGGTACTGTAAAAATTGATCAAACAATAATCACACGTGCATCGTGTCGAAATCGTAAAACAGAGCTTGGCCTCAAAACTCTTGAATCACACAAATGCAATACCACCAGAATTTGATTGGCCTCAATAGGAAAAGATCCAAGTGGATCCAAGAGGCATGCTGAAAATGTTTGGTGTCAAACCGGCGAACTCCCAGGCGGACCAGTGGGGAAGCAGTAATGTGAGAGAGTAATAGTCAGTTTAATTTTGATCATAAATTTACCAATAAGGAAGAAGATCAGGTTCAAGCTGCGGATAGTTAAACGAGGAAAGAACTAAATTTGAAATTCCAGATCCGAATTTTTGGTATCCCTACCGGACGACTAACAAATATTTCGAAAGCATACTTTTTCTATTAATTCTTTTTAGTTATTTGTACCAAGAAATTAAATATGTTTCATGCAAATTAAGTTTTGAGTGGCAACAATGGTAAATGTAAACAACAAAAACATTCCTTTCATGATAACAGTATTCTGACCGAACAACCATATGGTTGCAAGAAGTTGATAATAGTACGATGCGCATAGAAACTAGGACCTGCGCTAAAGGGTTTTTTTTGTAATTAATACAGTTACCCTTTTATTGGGCAAGCAGTACCCAGGAAATGATGCATTGCATGTTTTTAGGTGCAACTTACTGCATGAAAAAATAGAAGGATATGAAAGAAGTTTGGTGCGATAGGGTTTTCTCTAAACAGGTGGCGCCTAAATTCCTTTATTGTGATCTGTTTTGTTGTGTGTATTCAATTTTTTAAAAATCATGGGTATTTTTTTATAATTTACTTACGCTAAAGGGGTTTTTCTGTAAATCGTACAGTTCCCATATTGTGCTAGAAACACAGCCCGCGCATTTTGTTGTTTACCAGCAAGCAGGACCGACGTATTTCAATGCATGCTTTGAGGTGCTACTTACTATTAGAAAGAATAGAGAGTTAGGATAGAAGTGATATGGTGCAGTTGTAGAGTTTATCTTCACGGGTATAAAGTAATGGACTTGGCGGGGATTCGAATGCACGACATTCCATTTAGTAAGCGAATACACTACTACTGCACCGTTGCCACCCGCCTGGTCGGGATTCGAACGCACGACCTGCCAATCACTTAGTGAATACACTACTATCGCACCATTTCCACCTACATGTATATACTAATGATACAATATCGATAATAGTGTTGTTATATGTTTCTGCCCATTTACATAATCACATTATCTTACTACTGTAAGTTAAAGAAAATTATTCATTAATACTATTAAAGACATATAAAATCCTTCATATAATATTTTTCGAGAGAACCAACACACTTTGGACTGTTCTTGTAAATGACCAATAGCAAATCTGATTGCAGATAAAGCTAACATAATTACTAGCTACAGGAAATAAATAACACATTTGATAAAGTCATTTAAAAGTAGACACTGATAAGAATGAAGTGCGTGAGCAAAGAAGAAGAATAAACTAACCTAATGTACTTTTATGTTGTTAAAAAGTATAGTAACTGAAAGCTTATTGGGAAAGGGGTGTGAATTAAAGGCAGACCTTAATAAACTTTGATGGTCGGAAATATGAATATAATAAGATTGTCTCGCACTTTATCAGGCATTTTGTAGTAGCCTAATTCTAATGAGTCTTGTTATTTTTCTGGTGTGCATCTTATAGCGTAATGATCGAGACTACATGAGTTTGTTTGTGGCATCGTAAAGTAGGTAGGAACACTCAGGGTTATCGTGAATGAATTTCGAGGGAATTTTTTCCCTTGTCAGTAATCGACGAAAAGAGATCCCCAAGAGAGTTTTTTTGCGACAGGGCTGATTATGTGTGTAGAAATTCTTAAATATTTGTTTGAATTTTCAATAGATTGCTTTTGAGGGCTTTGATTGGATATCAGTTTTTATGCAATATGAACACACAATTTGCTAATTTTAATATTAAGTTTTTTTGCAGTGCAGTGGTTAGTGTTTTGGAATACTATACTGAGTCTTTAGTTCCAATCACTCCAGTGCTAAACCTTTTTTTCCACTGCCCCACCTCTTGCGAACGTCTGACAAACATCCAAGAGTATCAATTGTCATGAGAAGCTTTTATCCATATTGATGGTATAGGGATCGTACAGACGAGGGATGGTGGACCAGTATTGTACCACAGATGCAGCAGCGCGAGAGATAAGCGACTCATTTACGGCGGGAACGTCGCCAATGTTCATGAGCTCCTCCGTTTTAATACCACCATAGAGAGGGAGGATACGGAAAAGTAATTCGCTGAATTTTGGTAGCTTGAAGAGGGCAACGGGGTCAATATGCCCTCCCAGGACGGTGCGTTACTCTGGGTTACATCCTCTTATTTTTTAAGTTAGAATAATTAGCTAGGGCGTATATGGGAGAGGCCGGGGTCGCTGGCTTGTGGTGGTGCTTCCGTGAGGTGACTGACGCTCTAAGGCTTCACAGGCTCCCGGCGTGCACGCTTGCGATTGTCAGGTGCTTGGAAATCAATTGGGATTTGACTTGTAGTGTAAGGCAACGAGTGCTCAGAATCCTAATTATATAGAGACTAAGTCATTTAGTTTAAGCATCTGCAACTGACGTGCCCTAATTTACACCAGACACCGCTTGTGTTTTTAAAATTCGTTTTACATTCCTACCGTTAAACTTTTATATTCTTCGGTTATCATTTTTGTTATGTATGTAAGTTGTCTTTTATTAGTTAACACTAGCCTACATAGCCGCTTGGCTTATCTTGGGTGATATTAATTTATTTGTCAACTATTTTTTAGTCTCTCAAAATCAACATCCAATATTTTGTATACGGGAACCTGCCACAAATCATATCCTTTTCAAAAAAGAACAAAACAATATCAAAAGGCTACATTCAGTTCGCTTGGCGGGCTGTTTGATATCCTATCTATATTCCTTTCCTTAAATTGGGAGTGGCATTTGGCTCAGAGTCTTTGTCTATTTTGTAACAACTTTTTCAGTATCTTACTTAATTTTCAAAAATGTAATAGTTAGGTAAAAATGGCCTTAAAATAAAGGCATTCCAAGCGCATTTGTATAAGAGACTTCTTAAGAAGGGCATAGACTTGTGCTTTTCGGGCTTCTGGGAAGTATATGTTCCAGTTTTCAGCTTACTGTTTTAAAGGCCGCAACATTGGATGGGCAAGACTAGGCGGACGCAACTTTCGATCCTTATCATAATAAATATATAACTTTTAGTGATACTCGTATATTAATGCATGTAACAAGCTATGTATCAATATTAATAACGGTACACTTAGCATAATTGCTAAAACTATATTTAGATCCACACCATGTTGAAAAATATCCCTTTGTGGATAGGAATATGGCACGCGAGTTTAAAAAAAAACTTTTGAGCTAGCCCGTCAGATCTGCTAGTATTGTGAAATTATTGCATTCTAGATGTCTATATAATGTTATTTACCTGTATTTTCCCATTTTTCAAATAGGGCATTGCTCTTACCAACGGGTCACTAACTCATAGTTCACTTCATAGTTAGTGGTCGTGGTTAGTGCGTTGGTCTAATGGGCGATAAGTAAGAGTTTAATACTCCATGAACACTTAACGTTTTGTTCACTGCCACTCTCACAATATCTGTTAAATATCAAAGTGTATTAGAGAAGATTGCCCTATGTCTAAATTTGTATCTAGATGTAATCTAGCTCCCGTCTTTAGAAACTTACACGACATAGAGAAAGAACTTATAAAATTTGCTATGTAATTCCAAGAAAGAAGACAACTTCGATAGGATACACGGGAATGGATTTTCAAGTGTTACCTGACGAGCCTTACTTGGGGCTAAGATAGCAAAACCATAGAACTATAAATAAACAAATATTAATCATTAACAGTCAATACATGGCCTACAAATGATCGTCTCATAGCAATTTTTACTCTTGGTTATTTTTCAGACTCTTGCAAGAAGTGGGGGCACAAAAAAAGGTGCGTGCCGGCGTGATTTGAACCTGAGAACCTTCGAACAGTATAGTACAATGCACTCACCACTGCGCCCACGAGCACAGAACTTTAGCTAATAAACAAGCTTATAAAAAAACCCGCGCATATATTCGATTTTTACCAGCCTAATTCATGAGGACGTTGTCAAACTTTCTATTATTTGAAAAATCAAAACAATAAATAAGCAATATCAAGCAAAAATAAAGCGTTTCAGAAGGGTTTCTCTTTAAGTCAAAATATGAGTGGCTAGTTAAGATAAGTGGACTTCATGACTGATGATTTAATTTGGTATAACTGCCACTTCATCCGATTTAGCGATTGATGTCAAAAAACTATCAAAATATATAGAAAACTCAATTGTCATTTGTTTTTGCATAATTTTTTCCAAACATAAAGATAAAATGAGTAAAAGTAAAACCAGATGATACAGTTAAAAACACAATTAAGGTGTTAATAAAATAACATATTAATTGCTTCGCTTCCTTTTTCAACATATATCAAAGGCTAAAACAACTCACTTCTTAGGTTGAATCAAACTAAAACTAAATGAAAAATTTGCTTGTGATGTTAATTCAAGTTTTGCTCCGAAACTCGGATGATCTCGCACTGAAAGTCTGGTCCTTATTATGATTAGGTGTGTGTGAAAGGCGCACAAGGGATCTGCGTACAAATGAAATACCAAAATAATTTATTCCACTGTTATCGACAAATGCTATCGAAAATGTAATAAATGACTTGAAGTGTAGGTACGTGATTTATAGCAACCATGGACAGAAAAACATGTGCTTTTGCGAGAACATTTTGTTTCCTTTATACGATTTGTGCCGATTAAATGAAATGTCTGCTTGTGAAATTTAAGTTATGAGAACATAATACTGTTATAATGGATAGAGCAGATGATACGAAAGTGTAAAAATGCCAATTAATTTAGTGCTGCCAAACCACAATCAATCGATTATTTTTACATTTTGATTTAAGCCTATATAGGTACTCGTAGCTTAAAGATGCGAAAAAACACGCTCCTTATGATCGTTTGATAGCACCTACTTAACATTTTGATTTGTCTTTTAAATTAAGGCGAACAAACCTAGGCTCTTGGTTTTAACGTGCAGGGACGGGTAAAGAAAACCACTGCAGGCTCCACCAAAAACCAGCGGTAGTCGTAAAAGGCGACTCAGGGGACAAATCACATTTAGGCAATTTTAAGATCCATGTGAACATATCGACGCATCTTGAAACTCTTCCGCAAGTGTGTAAGCAAATCCGTAGGCTTACACAACTGAAGATCACGGGTGTCTTCCAATGGCAATCAAAAAAAATAATTAATAACAGATGCATAAACGCGTGGAAATCAGTGATTCAAGAAAGGAAAGCCTGCCGATGTTTATAGAGGTCGAGCCGTCGAACCCCACAGGCGGACCAGTAGGGATGTCATAAAGTGGGAATGCTACGAAGAACCTAGGTAATGGGTCACATAATAAGTACATTTCATGTATGTATATATGCCTCACAATGAATATATCTTTCGAAATCAATTAAATGTTAAATTTTCGATTATTGATTATAATTGTGACAGAGAATTTTTAAAACACATAGGCGTGCAAGGATCTCGGGCGCAAATGTGTCTTCTGAGACAAACAAAAAAAAAACACTTGTAAATGGTGAAGTCATATAATGTTTGAGGTTTCATATGGTATGGGCTGTTTCCGCATATACAATAAGTATTTTTTTGTAAAATTAAATTAAGGAAACATTTTTGAACAAATACAAATTCGCTCGTACAGTAGAAAATATATTTTGTACTGTAATTTGATACAAATTATTTACACAAAACAATTACCTGCCTAAGTAAGAGCCCTAAGTATTCACAATTCAAAATTTAATATATAATCTATTGCAAGTAGGTCCCTTCCTATAGTGCGTTTCAGGTGCCTACATACATACATTGAAAAAGTATTTATTGTTTATTTCCACATTTATTTGAAGGGTGCCTAAAAACTATTTGGACTTTTTGTTTATTAAAATTGAAATAAATATGTAGTGTACTAACAAAACAAACCAATTTATATTTCTCCAAAGCTTTCCCAAAATACATAATTGAATTCGTTTTAGTAGCACCTATTTGTGCCCTGCATAAAGCACCTTCATAATATTTGTATGGCACTGCATATTAAAATTATGTGCATCTGCAAATAATATGAAAGTAACCCCAGGGAATTTAGGTAGATACCTGTCGGATTCGGTAACAAAACCACAAATGATTCTGCTCATTTCTATCGATCAAAATATCTAATATGCATAATAATAAGCCTATTTCTGTGTATCTTTACGCTCAATTATGAAGGTTGTAAAAATTCCACT
Source organism: Portevinia maculata (assembly GCA_949715645.1). Classification (NCBI taxonomy): domain Eukaryota; kingdom Metazoa; phylum Arthropoda; class Insecta; order Diptera; family Syrphidae; genus Portevinia; species Portevinia maculata. The sequence goes on from OX454525.1 coordinate 40,812,950, forward strand.
TTACTTTCAGAGACGAGCAGTACGCTTATGCCGCCAAATTTCTAATGCATGAACTCTTATAAGAATTTCACGATTCCAGTCTCATTTGTCTGTCATACATAGTTTTACGCTTATTCCTTTTATTTATTATTTTATTAAAACATAAAAAAAAATATTCCGGAAAATGCGGAATATTATGTACATACATAAATTGTTTGTACCTGCTAATTGTGGTGCACATGACGAGCGTATAGTACCAAACGCATATAACCGTGGTACTGGAGAAAAGGTGAAAAAGCTTTTTTGTCGACAAAAAAAAACATTAATTTAATTACACAACTATACAATGAGAAAGAGTGGAAGGAAGTACGTATGTAGTATGATGAGGCTGAACTAATAGAGAACTGCTATGCAGAAGTCGATATAAAGTACCTTTCCCTGTTTCTTTTTTAATGCAGATGAACATACCTTGTACCAAATCGTAATGGAACAACGGCAGTATGTGTATCTGCAAGGTATGAATTTATTTTCAGTGTAATCCGTATGGTATCCTGAATCCTGGGTGTTGAATTTTTTTCTTGCGAATGTATTAATCCAACAAGAAATCGTTATCCAATTATATTTCCGAGTTGCCAAATATTTCCACAAAAAACAGTTTCACACTATAAATTTGTCACTTTGAGCAGTGCACAAAACACAACCCCCCGAATGTAATTCTGTTGCCATCCCATGTACTTTTTTCAAACACATTTTTCCGGTCTCACCATTTTCAAATGCACTGCAGTTATTATAAATTTATCAATATTTCACTGGGAAGATTTATTGATTTTTACTTCTCCTTTTTGTGCGTTATTATTCACACGCACTTGCACGACGGTAACAAATTAAAAAAACGAAAAGGTCACGTAACAGAAATGATAATAATTTCGAAAAATAAGGGTGAAAATGCATCCACCTAACTAGCAAGAATTCACTATAGTTTCACTCATCACGGGCACAAGTAGCGAATCTTTTTTCTATTTGCGATACAAAATAATAACGAAGAAAAAATAGTATAGTAATTTGTATCTTCACTTAATTTTGTTGTTTATTTAATAACATTTTCGCCGTGATTGCTTTTTTGTTGATTTCGATAAAAAATTTTTGTTTATAATTTTGTTTTATTATTATTTTATTTGGAAACAATTAAAACGTTAGACTGACGACAACGACGAGTGCACACTACTGCGCTGCGAGCACCTCCGAAACCTAGGGCCGAATAGCCAAACATGAATTTCGTGAATTGCGTTTTTTGGGGCCCACGAACCAGAGTTACCACTGTGTGTGCCTGCCTGCGTTGTATGGTTGAATGCTATTCAATGCTATTGCTGCTGCTGCCTCGAATGCTGCTGCTTAGGCGGATGTGTGTGGCAGTTCGCGTTTGTGCTTTTCCTTGAATGTATGCGTTAATTCACCGACACTATTATGGACTTTATTCAACCCTCTGAGAAAGTTCGATTCGATTTTCGGGAATATTGCCGTAAAAATGCGATAGACCAAGATGGGGCGATGGCGCGAAATGCGTGCGAACGAATGAATGGACGAGAATACTGTGATGTGATGAATAGAAATGAATGAGAAATTGCACGTGTGGATACTACGCACGCACACAGAAAGAGTGCAGTTTTTGTTAGACGCCGAGTTAGAAAAATAAAGAGCGAAAGAAGGGTGAGAAGGGTGGAAATGGAAGCCACTGGCGATGGCGAGTGGCGAGGCTGATCTAGTGGTTAGGTAATTTGCCGAAGTTTGTTTTTCTGTTCTGCCTTTAGAATAGCATTTGAGTGCCGTTGGTTGTGTTGTTGAGTGTAGGTATAGGTAGTTGTTGTTTTTGGTGTGCTGGAGAACTGTATGCGGCGAGGGTGGGTAGATGAAGAATAAGAACAATTTTAATAGTGTTGCGGATGGGAATTTCTTTTTGGCACATTGGTACTAAACGCAAGTAGATTGGTAAATACATACAGGACAACTTTGGACTGACCAGGTATGCATTTTTTTCGAAGCTCAACACTTATGGCCATTATGTTATGTAAAAATCATGGAAGTTATCTAAGTACCTAGGGATGTTAATTGGATAACTTTAGTACGGCAACAAAAAAAAAAACTGAAGAGAGGCAACTTATTTATTGTTGGTAAGTTAAGCTGGTCAGGGATCGCCCGCGAAAACACATCTATGTGTCTACTTTCTCAATTTCGGTCTGATATAAGTACATTTTTGTGCAAGTTTTTCGAAAAAAATGTCAGTTTCACCGAAGCGCTGGATACCCGACGTTCTCATCACCTTACTATCTTGAATTTTGTGAACTTTTGGTGTTCAAGAGTAGGTACCTATGTTTTTTGAATGGCTAGAGGATAGACTCTTATTCCAGAAAACTTTCCAAGATGAACTATAAGTAGGTGCACGAAGAATTCTGTTCACGAAAGCTCGGAAAAACAATGACCACATATTATATTAAGAGAACTCAATAAACTTGGACAACAATTCCAATTGCCCTCAGTAAGAATTTATGTTCAAGAAAAAAAAGAACCATAATTTCATTTTTTTTTCATTAGCTAACTAGCAGTATGGATGCAAATAAGATTCTAAGCAAGCATGCTTGTATCCATCACAAAAGTAGGTAGCATTAAAACAGAAGTCCGCGCTGGCCAAAATTGCTCAACGAACAAGGCGCATACAAATTGATAATTGCAAGTAAATTTTAAGGCACCAATAACGCCCCATTCAGCTCTACAATAACAATGCTAATATACATAATATGTCTAAATCTAAGTAAGCATCTTATCTAAAACTTGCAGGTCACCACGGTTTATGATAGGTCGACTCTCCAGTGTGCAGGATATGGCTTGAAGAAGATAAAACAACTCAACACATACTACTACTATTCAACACGATTTTTTTGCAATGAGTGGTTCCCTGATCAATAGATATTACCAGCAAAATGCTTATAGTGTATTTGAACACCTAGTTTTTTGTTAAAAATTCTCAAAGCTAGCGCAACGCGTGAACAGAGGCTGCTTTGCTAGAATATTGTGGGATGAACGAGGGGCGTTCAATATATTCTCGGTATCGATACCTAGTTCAGAAATATGGCCTTGCTTTTAACAATTTAGTAGTGAAATATAAGACAATAAGCGAATTCAAAAACTACTAAGATAGATAGATAAGATAAGATAAGATAAATATTTATTATTCCAGAATTCATTTACAATTTGTTTATGACTATTAAATTTAAGACATGGCTTAAAGCCGTCTGCCCGGGTTTGACAAAATTTTTACAATTGTTTAAAAAGATTCTTCTATAATTGCCCTCCTATATTTTAATGCTATTTTACAGTAACTGTACAATTTGATCCAGTCTGAGCCATTTAAGATGGTTCTCACCTCAGCTTCTTCCAAATCTCGCTTCCCATAAATCTGTAGTCTGAACTCTTTTAAAATAGGACATCTGCCCAGAAAGTGATATATGTTCTCCCTCTCTCGCAGATTGCACAAAGAGCAGGTTATTGGCAGGTCTTCCCGGTGTGGTATAAAATTTAAATTCAGTATCTCTCCTCTGGCCTTGAAAATCGTTGATATTAATTCCGTAGAGTATCTTTCGTTGAAATAGTTATTTTCACATAGGCTGTGGTTTAAGTTGGCATATATCCCTCGGTGAATAGAACTTTTTACCTTTTCACAACAGTCTGCGTGGATCTTCTCATCGACCGCAGAAATGATATTATTGAACTCTTCCTTCCAATGAGTAATATTTTCCGCATCTATATTTAAAGTGTGTCCGCAGAACTCTGAGAGTTTTTGCCATTCCTCGATAAACAATATTTTCGCCTGTAAAACATGATTTAATACACGTTTAGTCAACCTTTCGTCGCTCAAGGACATAATTTTTTGTATGTAGTTGAAATGGAGTCTTAGCGTTTCCGTAAATATAGGTGACAGACCAGTTTCGACCAACAGCATATCATTAGGTGTACACTGCGGTAATTTAAAAACTCTTTTTAAAAAGAACCGGAGAAGTTTTTCTACTGTGTCGTATTGCTTATAACCCCACACTTGTGCCCCATACATCATTATTGATTTGGAAACAGCCTGAAATATTTGATATTTAATTCTAATCGATATTTGTTTATCTTCGAGACAATTTCTCCAGGCTGCACTCATCGCCGACTTAGCCACTGTAAGTTTCTCCTTAAAGTGGTGCTCCATGTTCATGTTGCTGCATATGTTCATACCCAAATACCTGTAAGATTTGACTGTTTCCAACTCCTGTCCGTCAAAGAACCACTTTTCGTTTCTTGCATACCTTCCTCCACCTTTTCTGAATACCATTGTCTTAGACTTAGTTAAGTTGACGTTTAACCTCCACTCATGGCAGTATCTTTGTAGCTGATTAATCATTCTTTGTAAATTCTCCGGAGTGTCTGAGAGCAACACCAAATCATCTGCATACAGCAGTGCTTTTATGAGGATCCCTCCCATTCTTATACCTCCACCTAGGTATTCTGTTATGTCATCAATGAACATGATGAATGCTAGAGGGCTGAAGTTGCATCCCTGTTTAACGCCCGTCACCGTTTCGAAAGAATCTCCTAACTGCTTGCCGTCCCAAACTACTGAGAATGTTTTTTCATACAGTTTTTCGATTAGATTTCCAAACTTCCTAGAGAGACCTTTATTATATAATTTGTAGAAAAGTGCGCTCCTATCTACCGTGTCAAAGGCTGCCTTGAAGTCCACGAAAAACGCAAACAGTTTTTTTTTTAATCTAATACAGTTCTGTGCCACAGTTGTTAAGATGAAAATTTGATCTGTCGCTGAGTGGTTATCTCTGAAACCAGCCTGGAATTGGCTCAAAAGGCGATTTTGCGTGGTCCACTCTTGAAAGCGCCTAGCCAGGATACCCATTAATATTTTTAAGGACGAATTTATAAATGCTATTCCTCGATAGTTTTCTGCTTGATTAGGGTCGCCTTTTTTGAGGATAGGAAACATCACACTCTGTTTAAAACTGGATGGGATGTCTCCTGTTTCAAATATTCTATTAAATTCCTTTGTGAGCAATGTTATAAGTTCGTTAGTCGCATATTTGTAGAATTCGACAGGAATACCGTCAGTTCCAGGTGCTTTTCGGTCCTTGCTCTTAACCAGCCATCCTTTAACTTCTTCTTCCATTATGGGGCTATCAAGGAGCTCATTCGTTGAATTCGGTACCGCATACTGAAACTTAGATAGGTAAATAGAGTTTGATGGATTTAACATATTCTTAAAATGATTCTCTAATTGATTTGCATCGAGATTTACCCCAATTTTAAGCCTTTTCCCATTTTTCTTATTAAGAAGATTCCACAACGGTTTTCGAGTCCCTGCATTGAGATATTTCGATTGCCATGGCGTTCTGAAACTCTGTTTTTTTCCATCCACATATCCGCTTGTACTCACGATTTGTCTCAAGATACATCTATTTGTAGATTGACTCGTCATATTTCCTAAAGAGATTTAGTAGTGAAAGAGAAGCTCTTCGCTCTCTTTCGCATTCCATATGAAACCATGGTTGTCTCTGACTTCTTACATGTTTTTGAGGCATTATAACTACCGAGTTCTTGATAGCTTGAGCTATATCTTCAATGTTTACGTCCGAGTTCATTGTTTCGATCTGTCTCCTAAGATTGGTTCGATAGATTTCTTCCTTGCTGTGATTCCATTTTAGTTTCGGCAGTTTATTTATAACTTCACAACGGCTTGACTCTTGCGTGGAAAACTCAAAAGAAGTCACAATTGGTAAATGATCGGAGAAACTCCGTACTTCTGCTTCAAAATTCTGAATCAGGCGGTTCCATTCTCCTCCGCACAGGCTAAGGTCGATAACTGAGCTACCTTGAGCACCCACAAAGGTAAATTCACCTTTTGCATCTCCTTCAGAGCATCCGATTTTAATTTTTAGACCGTACTCACCGCAGAAGTCCAGAAGTTGCAGCCCTTTTCTATCCAGTACCAGATCCTTTGAGCTGCGTTCTAATGTGTCCTCCTCATTGTCGGACGTATAATATTGCCTTGTACCCGTCCTTGCATTAAAATCACCAGTAAGAAGGATATTAGTTTGTTCTTGAAGATGGTTTATGGCATCACTTAGCATTTGCAGATCAGAGCTCCATTGCGAACCTTGTGATCCACTTAAATACACAGGAAGAATGCAGTACTTATAACCTGGAGTAATATTCGCCCGGATGCTGAAAAAACTGTATCCCACTGATTGCTGGAATTCTATTTTGATATTCGGTATATTTTTTCTGTACCCATATAGACAGCCTCCGCTTGCACGACCCCTGTTACTGTTTCTGACACCAGCTCTCCAACATAATTCATAACTATCAAAATATCGTTCATAGATTCTTTCTTTACCTTCTAAATGGTGTGTTTCAAAAAGACAGAATATTTCAAACTCATTGACATATTTAAAAAACTCAGAGAATAATAGTTTACTATGCAAACCACTTATATTATAACTTAAAATTCTATAATTTTTATTTTTGACTACATTTGTACTTAAGTCTCTAGGGCAGACGGGTATTTCCTACAATATAAATTTTTGTACAGTGGGAACACTGATATTTAACGATTGCATGTGGTTTGAGGTTTCGCTAAGAGAAGTTGAAACTAATTAATTCGCAGATGTCGCCGCTGTCACTCCGGAGACTACAAAATCAAAAACTACTAAATTAAATAAACTCATTCATTAAATTCTAATAAATAAATAAATAAATAAAAGGCTCGTGATTTAGATGGCCATTAGACTTAGATATCCTTATACATATTCAATGTAACTAACATTTTGTTCAAAAGCAAACTTTTCCTTAAGAATAATCTGAAACCAACAAGTCGTAACTCCAACGCAATGGCTGCAGTTGGTTTGTTAGGGTAGTTATACAGAAAGGGTTCGAGTGTTTAAGAAACAGCGTCTTAGGCTTTTACTCGGGTTGTTTGAAACTCTTGAATTCCAGAACATAAAACACCATCCCGAGTAGGTCTTGTATACGATGGGACTCATTTGAACAGAATTAAAAGTCTCCTCACTAAGGTGTTTTGAATATACCTTGCAAGGACGATATTCAGCGGCAATAGCCCGATGAGTATTATTCCAGCCGGGCGTTACCCCGCCGGAGGCAATGATTTATATTGATGCAAAAGGGCTCTGGTACAGACAAAGGATGGCATATCGGTATTGTTTTATCGTCACCACTTGTGACTCATCCGCCACACGTATGATAATGCTTTGAAGCTCATCCGTTAAAAGAAAAGGGATATTGAAAGAGGCGACCGCCATAGAGTCATACTTGAATTTTCGTGGCCAGATATTGATAGCATCGATATTGAAGAGATGCGCTTCCAAAGAAACAAGGCCCTACGTGCCATACAGCTGTTGTTACCTTTTTTGCTTTATTTAAAACTAAAATCATATCACTTTCAATTGGAGACCCTATTATTATTTTGAAGTTGCGTTTACAAGTTTTCGGTGCGTTTAAGCTTTTAAAGATTAAAGCATGAACTACGTTGAAATAGATGCGAAATCCTTGCGAACGGTTTAGAAGTAGTAGTTTGATAGAAAACCAAGGGCTATGTTATGGGTGGCGCTAAGACAACGAGTGATTTTAGAAACCTACGTAGATGATCATGAACATGTATGAGAGAATTAAGACAAGAGGAAGATGACGCGCTGGCAGTGCGGAGAAGATCGCAATCAAAATCGATGTACATAGACCAGGAAGCGTCTTAAGTCCTTTGATATTTCTTACAGTCCTGGACTATCTGCTTGAAGGATAATTGACGGACCCCAAAGTGCTTCAGTCAGTCTTTGCTGACGATTGAGCCATCATTACCGAGGATCAACGATCAACGAACGAAAAAACGTGTGCTGCTTGCTCTCTGATCTACTCCGACGTATTCCAGACATTTATATAAATGGAGGAGTGATTCCCAAGTGAAGTAAGCTGTGATGACGACATTAAGTATTGCGTAGGCGTAGGGTGGATGAAGTGGCGGAAAAACTCAGCCATCTTCTGTGATCGAAAAATGAAAGGAAGGCTCTATACTGCAGTTGTGTGTCCAACGCTCACATACGCCTCACATTGTTGCACAGCGTACAAAAAGGATGATGGCAAATTAACTGCTGCTGAGATGAACTGCTTCGCATGACAGCAGGAGTAACAAAGATTGATTGAATTAGAAGTTCCAAAATCCGAGGAAGCCACTGGCGAACCAGTACGGATGCAGTTAAGTGGCAGGGCTATGATCCTTCTAATCCTGATTTATTTTATTTTGTTAATCCTGATCATAGCCTCACAGCCATTACGGAAGATGAAGAAGAAGAATAAGATTATTTAATTTGGGATGATTCGTTGTTTTATATAGCCGTGTAGGACAAAGTTTGGACTGTCTTTGGTAATATTTGAATTTATCGTTCGAATCCAAGGTCAAAGCGCACAGAAAGCAGAAACGCAACAAAAGCACGCACGCACCAAAGCGTGATTGAGGTTTTCTGATTCTATTCTGTTGCTAACGACAAGCCGCCTGAAGTCAGGTATTAACGTTTTGAATCATTCATTCAGTTATTTCCTTATTTCAATTGTATGCTTCCGAGCACAGTAAATATTTTTAGAATAGGATTTGAATCTATTTTATATAGGTACTCGTTTTCTACCTCAGTGAGTTTCTCTAGTCAAACTATAGTACATAGATACCATTATCATACATATCATACAAGAAAAAGCACTTAGTGCCAATATTTTAGTACTACTGACTGATTTTTCACTACAACACAACTCGTATTAGACGCCCCAGCTACATGCAAAGATGAGAAATACAAAAATGCAAACAGAAAAAAGAAAAAATTATACTGAAGCTGCATGCGTAGTTGGTTGCAGTAATGCTTTAGTAGTGGTGTGAAGCTTCCAAATTCTTAGAATTGGCCACTCACACAACTATGCGATTTTCGTCGTTTCTTTTCTTCCTTCCTAAATTTCTAAGCATCATGAATTTTAGCAACTGGCACGGCAAGTGCAGATCTCTAAATGTGTAAGTGCGAATGGCGTCCGTATCTGAATTTTTGAAAGAATGTGTGTGTATACGAGTTTGATTTTTCATGTTTCTTTCTGCCTCTCTTCATTACGTGTTAAGCAAAGCCTACTGCCTACTCAGTTAAGTTTGCATACGTATACTTACACATCGTTAAAATGTCGTATATGTTTAAAATGCAGTTGTATAAAGAAGCAGGCAGGGCATAGGGGTAGATTTCGTAAGTGAGTACCTATTCATATGGTTTGGTTTTGAGCTGAAGAGAGCAACTTTGTTTTTTTTTTTTTTTTTTCTTGAAAGAACTGTGTGTATGCGAAAAATGTTTATTTAATTTTATTTTTCTGATAGGCATTAATTCTTCGTAGGCCATGGTTAGTCGCGTTGCGCTGGGCTGTGATCGGGTTTGGAATGGGATAAACTTGCGTTGCGATGACATAAGAAGCATTAGAAAGGGAGAATTCTTGTTAGGCCTTAATTATTTTTATTATGCCAAATACAAAGAGGCAGAGAGAGAAATAATGCCTTCTTGCGGTTGATCTTTGATTTGCAAAGTTTCTCCTGCAATACTCTGCTTGAATCAATGGGGCTGGGGTGTTTAAGCGTGGATAAAGCTTGGAATCTGTTGTAGGTTTGTACATTGTACCTACCTATAGATAGTATGTACCTATATTTTGTTGAAATTAATACCTACTATATGTGAATACATGAATGAAGTACCTAGGTAGTACTATACCTACCTATGTATGTAGGTACCTAACGGAAAATGTGTTAAAATGAGTTTGTTTCGATTCAGTTTGTTGATGGTAAGGATAAGAAACTGTTCTGATAAGCGAAGGTGTTTCGCTTTGAATTATGGGGTATATGGAACTATGTACTTTCGAATGGTGATCCACTGAGATAAAACTGCCTGTTCTGACCATCCCTGCTTCTAATGATCTACACCCCATAAAAATCATTACATTATATTTTTTAAACCAAAAAACAGAATTTTTAGCTAAGTAGGTACATATGTATATAAAGCATAACCATAGGCGTGTTTCTTGACAATCTAGATGCAATAAGTCCCTATGTATGAATATGTGCCAAATATGACACCAACCTGTATGCCTACCTAGATCTCATTAATGTGGATACCTATCTATTCAGGCCTTAAAATGTATCTTGTCCTTAGACTGGATTTCGATTTTCCAAACTTATTTAGATAATTAGTAAGATTTTCATCGAGAAATGGTATCGAAAACGTCAAAAATGTCATGTTGTGACATCATGTATAGCAATAGTAGCTGAAAACATGTGCAACTTCATTTATCAAAACAAAAATAGTCAAGTTAAGCAGTGTCCAAATGTCTGTTAAAATAGTGCTGCCAAATCATGGATAGGTGTTTTACTGCACGCTATTCTTAGGGTACCTATTATAACTTTGACTCATAGTTTGTAACATAATATTGCTCGTAGATCCCTAAAAGTTATTATATTTGTGATAAGCATCAAAAGTAATGTTGATCTTGCCATGTCCCGGAATTTTCCCCCCATAAATCTGAAGTAAGAAAGCTGACATTTGGAACATAATTATACTCTCTAAGAGCCCGAAACAATCAAGAGTAAACATTCTTAAATTCCGCCCACTGAAACGCCCACATTTACAAATAAAAAGGATTTCTCTAAATTCGAGCTATATTATATAATATCTAAAACCTAGCTTCTTAAACCATTTGCTTGTACCTACGAAGAATTTTAAGCCGAATCCGAAAGGTAAAATTGAGTAGCTTCTCGCGGCAATTGATGCTCTCAGCTACTCGTATTTGCCAGACGTTCGGAAGAGGTGGGGCAGTGGCGAAAAACTATAGGTTATAATTGGCCCCGGTGGTATTGTTGTCCCGATCCGTGAAGAATCTCTGCCTGAGACACTGCCGCCTTCCATCCCGGGCACGCAGCTTCCAGTTGTCCAAACCAAGCGTTTTGACATCCGCGATGGCTTGGTACTTAGATATTATTTAAAACGGAGGTTCAGCCTTCCTTGTCGTCTCGAACCTTTGGGTTGGGAGCCGAAAATCCTGTTCGTTGCAGCATAATTTTCCATTCGCTCGATGTGGACGATTCAATGTAACGATTTGAATCCCGACTCCTACATATGCATTTTTTTAAATGTCCTGTTGTATGTTCATGGGTGCAATTGTTATGGTTGGGTAGCGACCGCTTCTGGCGGATAGCGCGTAGTGTTGCTGTTGATTTTGTTAGAGGACCAAAATAAGTTCGCGTACCTACGTGCCTGAAGCAGATGTGCAGCAGGGACGCACACATTAATGCATGAACTAACACACACATTAGCACATAAAACGCATGTGCAGCAAGAAACTGTCGTTATTCAGCATGCTTTTGCTGTCATAAATATCACTGAGCCACCAAACAGACTGAAATGCTCGGTAATGTCGTAGAATTTCACATCAAGCACCCAAAAAATTGTACCAATTTCTGCTGTTTTACTACAATCGGTGCAGCTAGATAAGAAATAGAGACAACTACTTGCGGCAAGAAATTACATGCAGTAAGCAATGTGCCATTTTATATGCAAAATTATCTCGCTGCACGGTTTTAGCTGCACATCTGTTTCAGCCTTAACACCTTCGGTAATTTGTTTTGGAAAACTGTGCAGATCAACATTGAGTTAACGAAAATGGTTTTCTCATTGTACGTCAACACCGATTTAACGGAGTACAGCCTACCTGGGTACAACTTTGTTGTCATTATTCTTTCTCCACCGTTCTCGCCGTATATGTACGTAGTGACATGTGCTACAATATAGCCCAGTCATTTTAGACATTTTAAACCCCAATCTGCGGAATAACTCCTAGTGAGCTGAATTTTTTATTATTACGGCGTTGTAATGAAGATGTGAAAAATCGACATTGATATCGTACCGGCTTAAAAAGTTATGAAGGTCACGAAAATCAGTTTTTCGCAAATATCTCACGATCTGCTCGGAGGTCAATAGAGGGCATCATAATAATTGTTTGTCATGCCTCTGTAAGTATATTTTTCACAAAACGCCCAAGTATCAGATAGAAGATTTTAAGACACTTGACAACATGACTAAAAAGCAATAGAGTTTACGCCAATAATACAATACCGTATGTGAGTGCATTCTAGTCGCTTTCTCAGCGCTCTACTCCAAAAACGGTTAATTTTACAGAAAAATGCCAGAGGCATTTTTTGTAGATAATTTCACGACAAACAATTTTTATAATGACATCTATTGACATCCGAGCAATAGATCGCGAGATATTTGCGAAAAACAGATTTTCGTGACCTTTTGACCTTTATAACTTTTTAAGCCGGCACAATATCAATGCCGATTTTTCACATCCTCATTACAACGCTATAATAAAGGTGTATACAAAAATTCAGCTCACTAGGAATTATTCCGCAGATAAACCTAAAATGACAGGGCTACAAACTTCAAAATCATTACGGAGAATGCTCCAACCCGTAATTCTATTTCATCTGGCTTAAATTCCATGTCCGTAGGCAATAGACATTACTGTTTCGTTTTTGGAAACCAAAATGTGGACAAGCACTCAAGTTATAATGAGTTCGATGGAGATTCCATCACAAGAATTGTAAGCCTTCAACCTCGTGTTGAAATCGGTATTGCAGGCGATTTCAATACACACGATTCAATTTGGCTTTGAGATTCTGATAAGCAACATACGAAGGAAGGTACGTCGAGATGTTTGCTGTAGTAAATAATTTAATTCAGCTTGTAAATGAGCCAATACGAATACCGGACATTAGCAGTCAAACCGCTAACACACTGGACTTGTTTCTTATCTCTCATTCTGAAAAATGCGCTATAGACATATTATCACCTCTAGATTCGTCAGACAATTTTATCATATTATCGAATATCTCGTACTCCAACCACATAGTTAACAAACGAACTCCTAAAACAACCGTATGGCAATACAAGAAGGTCAATTGGAAAGAGCTAAACGGTTTCCTAAAAAAAAAAAAATATTAGGCATGAACGGCTCTTACAGGGCCCAACACCTAGCCTCTCCAACCAGTCGCTTCCTCGACAGCGACGTGGATACTGCTGCTGACATGATAACAAACAAAATTAACCTGGGCATGAAAACCTTTATCCTGTATTTAGCTACTACTCGTATATAGACAGAAATCAAGAAGGAGCGATAAAACTTATAGGCGATCGAGATATCACGAAATCGCTGATACTCTTACTCATCGTCATAATGTCCCTTGCCTATCGCTTCTTTACCGATATTTCCCAACAAGTGCTTAAGCGAAATAGATAGCTGCGTTCTACCCTTAAAACATTTCAACCGCAATACCACAGGGTTCTAAAAATCCCTTATCGCTAAGATTGCAATTGCAAGACTCGATAAGCGGTCCTGGCTCGCTCACAGCTTGCGGATGTAGTAGGAAGCGTAAATAGGGTCAACACCACTTTTTTCAGCAACTTCTCTAACCTCTTTTATCTAATATTCCATTGGATTTTGTCTCATTTTTTGCAAAGTTTTGAGCAGACCATCGATTAGAATAAATTTAAAATCCTTTATAGCAGTTAAGAGATGACCAGCCCCGTACTTAGCTTCTGGAGCATGAGAAGTTTGCTTAACTTCTTCTAAGGTTTCCGCTATTGCTGGCAAAATATTTAATAGGGCACAGCAACATGTTTCGCCGACCATCTCGTCTGACTACTTCTTTTTAAATTTGTTTTAAAGTGTTTTTTCATAATGTCCCACCCAGTAGTGGAGCCAACAAAAAAGCAATATACTTTTTGAATCAGTCCAAATAGGTTAATAGCTTCCTGGCATAATGAGGCAGAATGAACACCCACAAGATTTAAGGAGTGAGACAAGCACGGTACGAACTCGGCCAGCTTATTCCTTTCTGCAATCCTGGGTTGTACTCCATTTTGAATTTATTGATGCGACACTAATAAAATCAGTATTTTACCTTCGGTTGATCGACAAGTACTAAATAGTACAACAAAATATAGGGACGGGGTACAGTCCGCTTGGGCGAACTGTTGGATACCCTATTCTTATTCCTATCCCTCATAAGTGGGCGTGACAAAAGTCTTAGTATGGTTGAATTGTTAAGAACGCTCTACATATTTTGTTATATAACATTTAAAGGATTTTATAAAAAAAAACGCTCCCTAGCTCAAACTTGGGTGTTTCAATAAAATTGCCCCTAGAGAGTATATATTATAAATTTCAGCCCCTAGCTCAAACTTTGAATTTTCAAAAAAATAAAAAATAATTGTGGGCGTGTCAGTGGGCGGATTTTGAATATATTTACACATGAGCATAAAGGGCCCATAGAGAGTATATATTATAAATTTCAGCTCCCTAGCTCAAACTTTGGATTTTCAAAAATTAATATCCTACCCTTAGAATAGGGTATACAAAAATTATTTTATTTATTTGTGAGCGTGTCAGTGGGCGGATTTTGAAAAGTTTTTATCCCGAGCAGTTTTAGGAGTCATAGATCATATATAAAAAATTTTAGCTTTCTAGCTCAAAATTAGATTTTTTCCAAAATTTTGTTTTTTTGAGTTTGTGGGCGTGTCTGTGGGCGGATTTCAAAAATTCGTAAACTTGCTTATTTCTGGACCCTAGAGAGTATATGGTTAATATTTCAGCTCTCTAGGTTCAGTTTAAAGGCCTAATTTTTGCCGACAGACGGACGGACGGACATGGCTAGATCGACATTACTATCGATGCTGATCATAAATATAGTAACTTTTAGTGGTCTACGGGCAATATTAAGGTATGTTACAAACTATGCGTCAAAATTAATATACCCTCAGAATAGGGTATAAACACTGTAGTGGAGAGCTTCATACCTTTCGCACGCAGGGTAATCAGACGCGTGCTTCCGCGATCTGCGATTCCTGTGGGTGAGCGCGGGCGTATTTTAAACTATGCCTACGCGCCTCGCGAATAATAAATGTTCGTGCAGCACTTCTCACTCCGCGCTCTGGGTATCGGTCGAGTTGATACGGCCATGAAATTTCTGTACTTGTACAATTATTTATTACGTGGTCAAAGTTAAGTAAATGATGACTTGTCCATTCGTCTGTATAGGCCCCGGAATGACAGATTGCATCGGGATAATAGGGTCCTTAAGGACCACATCCACTGCAGCTATGGAGGTACTACTTAATCGCATACCCCTAGACATATACTGCAGAAGCAACGCGGTTAAAACGGGCATCAGACTCGGGGAGTCGGGGCTGTTGTCTTTCAAATCATACGGACACGCCCCTGTGGAGGTACGATGGAGTGCTTACCATCGACTTTCGTCTTCAAAAGGAGACTTTGGACCAACCTGGATACATGAAGACACACAAGGCAGCTCTGACCAGCAGGAAACAAAAGTAGATCTTATATCATGATCGGAATAAATCGCATAGATATTCGCACACTAACAAGATTCCTCACAGGACACTGTGTAGTGGGCCTATACCGCACAACGGTTATTGCAGAAGCTGCATGGACGTTGAAGAAACAGAATATATACCTCACCTGCTATGCGAATTCGCTGCCCTTAGAACTAAACGATTGGAGATTCTTGTCATCTACTCTCTGAGGAGCTGGAAGATCTGTTTGATATAGACCTGAATGTGGTTTTAGTAAAGTGAATTAATGAGCTGTTAAAACAGCGGTTTCTTCTGTTTCCCTTTTCAGGTCTCCAAACTTTAAAGAATCCCAAAATGGATACAATCGACACAAATGATGTAAGTGAGCCGTGACACTCGTCATAAAGGCATCCATTCACCTAACCTAACGTAAGATGTCATTTGTGGACTTGATGTTTACTTCGAGGTAGGTGAACTCCCTTACTACCTCAAAGTCGCTGCTATCCAGTGACGTTTTGCCCTAGTCGGTGGACAGATGTTTGTTTGTTTGTTGAAAGCAAGTACTTCGTTTTGTCCTCGTTGATGTCCAGGCCAACCCATTTTGCCTGTTCTTCAATCGCCATGAAAGCCTCTAACACGGCACGCTGAGATCGGCCGATGATGCCGATATCGTCCGCATATCCCAGTAGTTGGACGGATCTGTTCAAGATAGTGCATTTCATTTGACACCTGCCCTGTACACTATGTGCTCCAAAGCAAGATTTAAGAAGTCACATCACAGCGCATCGCCTTGCCGGAATCCGGTGCAGGTTTGGAATAGTTCGGAAGAGCTGTTTCCATACTGCCCATTGTACCACGGGTTTTCCAGCGTCACGCGATACAACTAGCTGAGTTTTGACGGGATCCCGAATTCGGTCATCGCCAGCTCTTAAGTCGATGAGAAAATGATGAATCTCGCCTCAAAATTCAGTGGCTTTTCCTGAATTTGCCTTAGTGTCAAGAATTGGTATATTGTCCATCTGCCTGGTCGGAAGCCACACCCGTACCGTAGGTGCCAATAAGTGTGTTGCAGAACGGCTTCACACGTTCACAGTACGTTGGATGAATTCATATGCATAGAGTTTTTAAATAAATATTTTTGATTTATTTTGAAATGTTAACTCAAGGAATGGACGAGAGAGCATAGCATAAGTACGGACAAGGTAATTCAGGCTGCACTAGTTGCGTAATTCATATACTAGCTCACGAATTTAACGAGGCCGTAATTTTTTTCCTTATAAATTAAAGGGTCCTGATAAGTGCCACATCTAGGTGATCGTCATTAAGTCATTAGTTTGATTAACATGCACTTTAGTCTTACATATCTATGTACGAACATCGAGGAGAAAAACAGACTCCTTTGACGTAGAGGTTAGAGGGTAAGTCTTCTGGAGCCCTATAGAATATAGATGGTGCAATGGTTCCTTCATCGGCTGAATTGTAATAACGACAGGATCTCAATGGCTATCTCTGCAACGCTTATTTGCATCTGATTGGGGGCGGCTTGTTCTTTGGCAGTCTAAACGATTTTCCAGCACTTATATTTTTGCTTGGCTTTGAGTGTGGCTTTTGCGTCTTGGCTGGTTATCCATTGAGAGAATCGTGCGTTGATCTTATTCTTTTCGAATTGCTATGCGTTCTTAGTATTCGTATCTGCGCATCATAATATGCCACTTTCGGACATCAGAGGCTTTGTAATTTTCGCAGATGGGGTACCTAGTTATCTTCCTTCCATCTCAGTTTTGTATACAATCCGTTGGTACAGAGTCAGCAGAATAATATCTAATCAGGTCCCCAGTAACACAAATTGAGATGAAGGCAAAATCGACAATCTTCCCGTCTTCAAATTTCGAATACGTTTAATACCTGTTGTTTATTTTTATTTTTGTTGTTGTGTTATGTATTTCGACCCACGAGTAGTGCGATAAAGTTAAGTTCGCACCTGCGAAGCAACGTACACAATTTTTCGTTCGAGAATTTAAATGTCGACTCGACAAGTTTGTTTAGGTGAAATCATGCGTCGGTTGCCATTGCCACTCGATGATAGTTGTTTGTACCAAATACCCACAAACTATTTAAAATTGGCTAGCTACACCATATAGGAAGGTTCTTCAAATTTTATAGGGAAGGCCGAGGCATAACGGGCCATTTAGGGAATAGGTATTTGAATAATAGAAAAACATTGGTTGGGTAAATTTAGTTGCAAGGCGAGCACATGAATATGTGAAATGTAAGTGCATTCATTATCAATATCATCTTCTCCAGACTCCAGCACACAAGAACAGAGAGCCCACTTGCCCCAGGCTATGCATGATAGGTACCCATTCTTCTGTGAGGTGGGAGTATAAATACTCGCTCCAATTTTTGTTAGCCATTGCAGACAACAGGATGTTAACATTCTTTCTAGAACTCGACATTTATTATCTCCAATCCATTCTTGCCACATAGATGTGAGCAACGCAATATCTATGCTAAGTAATGTTAGAGCTACCCCCTCTACACACCCATCACACTACCTCCGGGGGAGCTCTTATTTTTGTTAACATTTACCCGATTTTCTGACGAAGACTACTGTCCTTAAGAAAAAATAACATGATGTATCTACATACAAATATTAAAGCATAAATACCGACAGAAAAAAAATAGCAATATGTGTATACATATGTACAAAAAATCTGCACCTAACCCTATTTTCTGCATTTTCTCAACCCCATTTATTTCCGTCAACATCTCTTCAAAACGCATTTTTTAACACGTGTCTCTTAATATCAATCCGAAAGAGCCACAAGCAGCACATAATAAAGAGAAAACAAACTTTTGGAATATTTCGACCCTGTGTTTTCATTAGAGAGTGTACGGCAACGGCTACATTACTTGAATGGTGTGTTTGCATATGACAGCGCACAAACACACACTCAGCGCTAGAGCGTGGGAAAATACGTTCTCCCAATTGTTTTTTTTTATTTTTATTCGTATCAAAATATAGTTAACAGACCGGCGAGCCGGTCATATGCACGCACACATTTTTAAAATACATTTTATAGCTCTATCTTCGTCTTGCAGCCGCATTAAACCAAAGAGGGGTTAAGAATCTGAACACACCCATAAGGCAGCTCCGCATGCATGCACATGTATATTTGCAATTTTTCGCATCTTCTCCTAACTTTTATAAAATTTGATGAGCAAAGCTTTTTCATATTATACCAACCGAATGACCAGTGCTTCCATGGCGAGCAATTGATCGGACCCCTTAAAATAAGTTTTTACTTTTAAAAATTGCAATTCTTAGAATCTGAGCTAGTGGTTCTGGCTATCAGGTTATTTTATTCAAACTATTTTTGATTGCATTCAGGGTTTAGTTACCGAAATTCGTTAATTGTGAAACTTGAAAAATGGAACCTTACACATCAATTGAACTATTTCTATAATTTCTGTAAATTGACTGAGAAGTTGGACAGAAAAAGTTATCCGTACCGACAAATTGCTTTTCTAGAATATTTTAAGTTTAATTTTTAGTTGTAAATCAATTTCGAGTTTCGGCTTTATATTGATAGATAAACCTTCTTCCGAAATTATCCTAGTATGTGCATAGATAGGTACATTAGGTACCTATGTAGGTAAACAATCAAGACTCTGACTTTTCGCTAATCATGAACCGTAGGTATTTTGGTATTCTTGGTAGCCCTGGTAGTTAGTGCTGTCGATTTATGTTCTTCTTCTTGCTTTCGGCGAGGTAACGATCAGGATCATAACCCTCCCACTTGGCTTCATCCCTTCTGCTTCGGGTCACCCCATCAGTTTCTGCTGACACAGTTAGTGCTGTCGATTAACACTGTTAATGGAAATCAATTTATTTAATAAGAAAGAACAAACAAAAAACAATTGAATAGGATTTTAAAAATGTTTGTAGGCATTAGGCATGGTAATCACAATCTCTGCTCGGTCTCACCGTCACCGACATCACAACGATAACGGCAAGGCATAAAAAGCTTTTTTATTTGCTTGTGCTGCTCTCCCTGTTTTATTTAGTTGTGTGGGTAATATTACCCACGCACATAGCTGCCACGCACTATTTTTGGGGCTCACTATTCTGGTTATGTGTCAGCTCGCTCACTCCTATGTGGTTGCTGTCGTTTGCTTGCGTGCTGCGTCCTGCGTGTATTGCGTAGCTTCCTATTGGAAAAGCCCCAGCGCCATTGCAGAATTCGTTTGCTGCCTGCTGCCAATTTGAATTAAAAAAAAAATACAAATTGAGCGCACTTATGTGTAAAAAGCGAACTTGTGTTGGTGCGAATCTGTGCTGATAAATTGTATGAAGTGTTTGTGTTCTTTATGTTTGTACCTATACTCAAATGCTTAGAAAAATAAAAGCAAATGATGAGAAAACAGCAGCAGAAAAACTAAAAGATTGCTTAGAAGGTATATATAGTACGTATATAATAGTAAAGAAGTACATACCTAGTTATGGATTTGTTTTAGATTCGAACTCCTCAATTATAATTAGGTACATATCTATGTAGGTAGGTAGGTACCTATATCTGTCTTATATAGGGTGTGTTAAGGTCAGTTTTATTAAGATTTGCAGTGCTAGATTTGTATCATTGCATATCGCATTATCATATTATGTATCTATGTTCATATTTACATCCCTAGGTACCTATATAATATCAATGCAAAATGATCTTTAAGTCGTCACATGGAGAATAAAATGAAGCTTGTGGTTTCTGTGCCAAATGGTCAAACTAAGTAAGATGCTTGAGTGTAAAAGTTGTATTCTGATTAGGTATGTAGGTATGCACATTACGGTAAGTAGTATAGTTCATCTAGATGTAACTTATATATCTAACCATTTCCGTCAACCATTCACCGAGAAACAGAGGACGGACAATGCAACTTTAGGCAACTCAGCTACCTAAATGATAAACATATCATTTTAGAAGAAGATAGGTGCCTATCTATCTATATATGTACCTACATATATTAGACTATTACAAATGTGTAGATATAGCTAATCAGGAGCTGCTTGCAACACAACATTTGCAAGTGTTCTGTATTCGCTGGCATCTGAGCGATTTCGTGGCTACGTTTCGAAAGCTTGTTTGATACCCGTACCTACGAGAAATATGTACAAAACTCCTACGAAATTTAAAGAACCGCCAAAACATCGTTGTTTTGAATTCATTTGTATCTAGTATAATTTGTTACAGCTGTATGTATAAGCCCATTGCTGATGAAGTCTTATTTTCCTAAACTGCGTGATGTCATACCATAAACCTGCAGATTGCCTTCGTAGCATAATCTGTGTTCAGTGTGTTTTTTTACAATGACGTTGCATAATGTTAATGTACACTGTTCTATATAGCTTTTCAGCATGTTTTCTTGTTGGTTTCCCCTACAAGCAATAGGAGCACGATCTATTCCTCTCGTAGTTGTCCTAAACCTGAAAAAATGGCATTTACCAATTTGTGAAACGCTTTTTACATAAATACACAGAGCGAAAATGTTGTTCTTATAAGCAGCTAGAGGAAGATCCCATTGTATGTGTGGGAGTTTTAGCAGAAAAAACAACAACATCAGGAGCATCATCAAAACCGTCAAAATACCCGTAATCAACAAACGCACTTCTCACCTTCTGTCCCCTCGTGCAAAAAAAAAACAACTCCACATCCAAGGGGTAGAGGACGAGCACTGCATGAAATGAATCCATTTACTTCAAGGCATTGTGTATCTATGAAATACGCATGTATAGAAAGATACAGGGCACAGAGCAGAACACGAAAACAAGAGGAATAGAAATATAATAAAAACGCACTCTCTAATGGTTGTTTTTGGGTTTTTATGCTCTGTTGTTGTGGGGTTGCACTTGTATTGGCAATGCGAAGCTTGGAGACATAAGGGTGGCTGATTTATTATATTTCGGCCACTGCTGACTAGCGCATACAGATAGACATCATGAAGAATGAAAGTAAACACTATGGCTTCCCGTCATCGCAATCGCCTCGCCTGTGCCTGGGCCTGGGTTTTGTTATTCACCCCCTGCAACCCACCACCCTGCAGCTTCGCTGGCATTTTCGAGTTTTTCGGAAAATATAGGATATAGGCCCCAACAGGCACCATGGATGTATGCGTGGTGGTATGTACTTACGTACCGGAGGGACAAGGGTTGGAATTTTGCTAGGCCGTATATCTCTGGAAAGAGCAGGGTTTTTTTGTGCTATTTTTTCCATTCCTTGGCTTGTTCTTCGTCAAGTGAATGCGAACATAGGTACCTATGTATGTTTTTAGATAGTATATCAACATTTTTAGGCTATGTTTGATTTTTTTTCGATTTTTGTGCTTTTTGCCCTATCATTTCTGTGTACATATTTGAAAAAAATAGCTGTACATAAATTTGGTGTATTTTTTCTGCTTAGATTGCTATTTCCAGAATAAGTTTCCATATGTAAAGTTCGCACTACCTACATGTGAGCTAGTGCGAATTGTCTAATAAAAAAAAACAGGACAGGCTACTAGCCAGTCAATTTTTGGACTAGGAACGCGTCTATGACGTTGTGTAGATCTCTATATATGTTTGTTGCATTTCCATATCAGTTCACACTTAAGCCAGTATTTGGACGTTTATATATTGAAATATAAAGATTCTTTTCTTAGCCGTACAATACGAACTGGAAGCTCTTACAACGGATTTGCCCTCATAGTACATTTTACAAACATTTAAAAACAATGCGCATTGGGATGTCGCCGTCCAAATCGGCGCTATGTAACTTTTTACATTACAAATAGAAGTGGAATAAAAATCCAATTCGTACTCTTGCTCTAACAGAATCGTGACTCTCATTCACGTCCAGAATCAAGTTTTCAAACGACGGACAAATATACATCATTTGGGACACCCGAGAATTTCGAAATCGATAACCTCGATTAAAGTAGGTAAGTCTTCTCCATTTAACCGATTACCATCATCAGATTCATATAAGCCCGCGTTTCATTGAGAAAAGTATGCATGGTTGCTCATAAGAACGATAACAAGAACTATGGCCAGCAGAAATACAATTTTCGTTTGTAACAAAAAATATAGTATGTACTTGCAGCATGTATCCAAAGCAGCCCTGCTGTGGAAATTATTGACAACTATCCCCAGTATTGCTGGCGATACAGTGTTGTTCTTGTTTAGCGTGTAAATTTGAGCACTCCTGTGGATATATTTCTCAAAGAAACGCACCTATTGTGACATTGCTCTTATATCAAGAGGTTTTACCCACCAAATTCTTCTAATTTTGGTGGGTTTTTGTTTTTGCCAGGGTGCGAGACATTCTACACTGGAGCACTCACAGTCAATACTGGTCCATTGTAATACGAGGAAGACGCACCACTTTTACTGTTTAAATTTATTCGTTTTCCTAAGAAAGACGAGTATGCGCTTCAATGATAATGAGCTTTGGTTAACAGCACTCACCCAATCAGCATTAAATACCTGCCACCTGATACGAACAAAAGCAGGACAATGACAGCGGAAATGTTCCGCAGTGTCATCGCTTTCTCCACAGGCGTCGCTTTCTCGCAGTTGGTGGTACTGCTTAAGAATAGAACCTTAAGATGCTTGGCAAAAGCGTTATGGCCCGTAAGACCGCCAGCAATTTGTTTGCAGTCGTTTCTGTCGAGAGACAACAAGAATGCCGCAGATTTTTTAGAGACGTCGGGTAGAATTCGTTTAGACTGTCTGCACCCTGGAGAGTCATGCCATCTGTGATTGTGTTCACATGAAACCCAAATGTCAATGGAAGCCCTGACCGACAACGCAGACAGATATAACGCCGGTTCAGGGCCTGAGAAGTCTTCCAGTGAGCCCTGTCTAGCAGTTCATTAGAGATCTCTTTGCCTGTGTTCCCGTTATGACCCGGGACCCAAATAAGTCCAATTGTTTCCACCTGTTCCTCACATTATAGTCCATAGCCAATAGGATCGCATAAGTCTAGATTAGGAAGACTGACGCATGTTGTCATTGCAAGAAGAAAACACCAGCACCAGATCCTTGATTGGTTCCGTGACTGCCATCATGCATTCATAGGGAAAGTCTACTTCGTAGTTGCGCATCAGATGAAGTTCCGGTGTCATTGCATCAGACGGCAAATCCAGTAGACAGGAGTCAAAGGCAACCGTCGCGCAAGTTCATCAAAACTCGAGTGCGAGTTATAACGAAAGCCACCTCTTCTTAAATGTGAGATGGCTTTGATTGTACAACCCATGGGAGGTTCAATAATGCATCTAGGCCGGATCAGGAGTGCTGGGAAAGGCCCCCGTGCAACCGAGACATACCTTCTTTTGGCGTTTGGCGAAAGCAGCAGTAATGTATTCACGTGAAAGCTTATTCCACCAAACAACCGAAGCATATGCTAAAAAATGGTCTGATCATCGATAAGCCACATGTCTTGCCAGTCTTCAGCTCAACATGCTTGGACCAAAGAAGTGACTGCCAGATATTGTGCTTCATTGGAGAGTTGGATTGAGACAGAACGCAGTCTTACAGGCAGCCTCTGTTTACCTTCGCCATCACAAAACGACCAGAATCCGCATCCCCAACCAACGTTTTATTTATTATCATTGCTTTAATCCACAGCACCAATGATTCGTCTATACCATATGTCCATCGCGTAACAGTACTTGTCAAGCTCTCAATTCTACCAACTTAGTTTTGGAGCGCATGTGTCGCAAGATTTTCCGCGTCGATAGGCATGTTGCACCTGAGAGTTTTGTGCACATGAAGTTCGACCAGCCTTTCCATGCTTTTCAGCAAGAAGTAAGTCGGACTGATTATTCTAAAGCTCTTGGCGAGTAAGTAGTAATTTCTGCCAATTTTTGGTTGAAATGCCATTCTAACTGTAACTGTGCTAGGACAGTGGTGAAGATTCTCCTCATAGTCGGTATTAACTATGGTTTGTACCTTGTTAGAGCATGGCTGGATTTATTCCGTCCGTACTAGGTGACTTGAAGCCATAAGACGACGCAAAAGCGTATTTGATAGCCTCGTCAGTTACCAAAGCTTTCGCAATATACCTACCAGCTACGCCGAGTTGTTTGTCTCGGATCAGTTCCAGTCTCGGTAATCGCGGCTGGTTGTGAGCAAATGGTTATATGCTTACCCGGAAAGTGAGACTCCAGTAAATAACGAAGAGTTTGCGCTTTCTTCTCAGTCAAGTTCTCCAAGTGATTCCAATTTGGCTTGTGTGCCCCTTTTCAGAACTTTAACCACCCTACTAGTTTCACCTAGTTTCACTTTTCGATACCCGAACTAATCTCTTTTATTCTTTCTGTTTTGATCTGTAGAGATTCCAGTTTTCCTCCAAATCAGTCTTGAGTGACCTGTTAGAAGCTTACTAGCTTCTTTTCGGATTCTTTGCATTTCCGAGTTCCACCAGGTTTTTGTTGACTGGGCACGTCAGTTTGAAACAGCTGGTAATGGCACTGTTCAGGTCGTGAACAGCATCCTCTACCTTTTGTCTCGACCTGATTTTGGTTGGAGTTTTGAGAGTTTTCCCTCACTCCTTCCTGAAGCGTATACAGTTGGTTCTTTCCGGAATCCTACTCTCCTGCAAAGTTATGCCTTCGCATTCCATTTGGAATGTGATATATCTATGGTCTGAGAGTAACACCTACGAAGAGATCCTCCAGTTGGTAACCGCCTTGATGTTCCTATTAGATAAAGTTAAGTCGATGAAGACAGGAGGTGCCTTCTTGACTTCACAAAAGTTGTCTGTGAACCAACATTGTTGATGGTAAGATCGGACGATAGAATGAAATCCAGGAGATGGTTCCCTCGCAAAGATGTTGCATTTGCTGCTGCCCCAAACAATATTTTCCTAGTGTCGCAATAGTTTATGGTGGAGGCACTCTTATAGGGGAGATATTCTTCCATTGACACTGCGGAATAGTTCTCAAAATGGGCGCATTTAATTTGCCACGGAACTGCTAGTCCACCAGCAAGAAGGTAGACTGCAATGAAATAATTCTGATTATAAGAAGAATATAGATTTTATTTAGTTTGTCTAAAAACCAAGCTTATAAATACAATCAAAAAACTATAAGAAATAGACTTGGAAATGGCTTCGAACAGATTCGAAAGAAGAATCGAGTTACGTAGGGTCCTGAATCGAGACTCGTTCAGACGATTTATTTTATTTTTAAAGCAGCATAACCAGGCTCCTCTATATATGTAAATTTATAGTTTGACTATTACGTTATAAAGAAATTAATAACTCCAAATTAGTTTCAGTAGATCTTGTCAGAAGCGAAACATCGTGCCTCTCTTTAAAAGGCACAAAAAGACAAAATATCCTGTGTCTATTGTCTTATTGCAGTACTTAATTTGTATGTTGCATTTCTCTCCTTAGGAGAAGGTAATGGGTGATCCAAGTAGAGGTACTTTTTTCAATGGCCTTTTTTGACAGATCACGTGTGAGTCGTGTCATGCTGTCATGTTATTTTTGTTTAGTATTGTTTGGCATTTCATAATGGAAAGACTTACGCCTGAACAACGTTTACAAATTGTTCAACTTTATTATGAAAATTCACGTTCTGTGAGGAATGTGTTTCGTGCACTTCGCTCAACTTATGGCTTATTGAGAGAACATTTCGGTGAGCACATAATTTCACGTTTTGGGCCGGTCGATTGGGCACCAAGATCGTGTGATTTCATACCGTTAGACTTATTCCTGTGGGGATATGTAAAGTCTAAACTAAATGCCAAAGAATGTTCTTTCAAATGATAATAAACATTCTCCATTAAATTTGAATTTTCTTAGTTTTTTTCTTTAAAAATGTAGGGAACCTCGAAATGGATCACCCTTTATAATAGAGATAAGTAAAACATATTACGATCATAAATGCATGTTCATATTCAAATAAATTGATCACTCTCAATTTTCCCCAATTTATTTGTAAAATAGTTCAAAGTTTTTTGTCCAATCGCTGCTTTTAAGTCTGTGTTAATAAAAGTGCTTCTTCTTTAATTAGTTTTTATTCTAGTGTACCTCAAGGCTCAGTACTTGGTCCGATATTATACAGTTTATACACCTCAGATACCTATCCCAAGTTTACCGAACTGTGAAGCAGGAATATTTGCTGATGATAGTGCTATATTTTCGTCGCATGAATGTGTTTTAAATGTTCAATCGAACCTAGAAAACGCAACGAAAATATTAGAACAGTACTATACAAAATTGAAAATCAAATTAAACGCGGGAAAAAGGAAACCTCGTGTTCCTCCCGCTAATCAAATGTTAGTAAATGGTCAGCAAATTTCATGGGAGCACTGCATAAAATAACTAGGTATTCATTTAGACGCAAAGTTGACGTTTAAGGAACACACTTCAT
Organism: Portevinia maculata; assembly: GCA_949715645.1. Taxonomy (NCBI): domain Eukaryota; kingdom Metazoa; phylum Arthropoda; class Insecta; order Diptera; family Syrphidae; genus Portevinia; species Portevinia maculata. The sequence goes on from OX454525.1 coordinate 40,839,829, forward strand.
AAGCTCTGAAGAAAATTAATATTGCTATCAAAATGCGTTACCCATTTATTAACCGAAAGTCCCTATTATCAAGGCAAAATAAAATAATAATATGCAAAGTTATTTTTCAAGCAATTCTTTGGTACGGATGTCAACTTTGGGGTTATTCTGCGGATTGTCATATAAAAAAGCTGAAAATATCGCAGAATAAAGTGTTAACAATGATGATGAATTTGCCCTGGCATCATTCTACATCGGATCTACATATTCGTAGCAATATTGAATTGATCTCTGATAGAATACGAAAACCAACTAACACATTTGAAATGCGATGTGATTACTCGGATAATCGATTAATAAATCAACTACATGCTTCTTCTTAATACCTCGGATTTTTCATTAATTACTTTCCCTTCTTTTTTGTTCAATGGTCTAATTAATTTATATAAGTCATTTATTTATTTATTTCTATTTGGAAATATGTACGTATACTTATTTTGTTTTTAATTAAATTTATTCTTTCATAATCTAAATGTTGTCTATTAATATATTTATTACTTTTTTGTTTTTCTATCTCTACTTGTTTTTTCCCCCTCTGTTATATGCTGTTTATTTCACAACCTATTTATTTATTTATTTATTTATTTTTTTTATTTTGTTGATTTTTGATAATTTTTTCTTTGTTGATGTTTATTTAAATTTTTGGGTAATTAATTTATTTATTTGTTAATTTATTATTATATATTAGTTTTTTTCTTTATGTACTTATATCAGTTAATTTAAGTCTTCATATAATTAGACTGAGCAAGATTTCCTTGTTAAATAACTTCATAGCTGGTTCTTTTTTAACTTGTGAATTATTTTATGTGATATGCATTTTTTGTATCAATTTTTTTTTTTTTGGGGTTTTGCCCGTTATTTCCTCCAGAATAAAAATGTTTCTTGTATAAACAAAAAATTTAAGAAAATATCAGATAATATTTCAGTAGACAGTAATAATATCATATATCTGAATTGTAAACTGTGCCGTTATATATTATATATAGGTATTAAAACAAAATAATAAATATATAAAAAAAAATTACATCTTCTTCTTCCTTTACGGAGAGGAGAAGATCTGGATTAAAAAAATCATAGCAACCCCACTTTACTGCATCCCTACTGGTTCGCCTGTTAGGATCGTCGGTTCGACTTCAACGAAGGTTGGATATTCCGGTTTCGGATATTTTCATAATTGTAGGACCCTACACAAAATGGCCCCAAATAAAAGCTGAAGAAGGGCCCACAAAATTATATAACAGTGAGGTACAACAACAAAGTTTTCTTGTCGGATTGGAGTTCATTTTTCATTGTTTTAGTGCCTTTTTCTATTTTTCTGGGACCATTTTGCATAAAAACCGATTCCAAAAATTTGAGTTTTCTAAAAATTAAGGAAATAAATAATTTTCAATTGATAACTCTAAAAGAATAAAAATGGTCCCCTTACTACCCAAACCTTAGGCACCTATGTCAGCTTACATATTCGAATGTTGCCAGAAGAATACAAGACGATTTACCCGGATGTATTCTTTAAGCGCAAAAATGGCGTTTGCTGTATCTACCTTGCCTTCATCGCATGCAACGTAGTTGAGTGTATACGTTGGAAGCGACTTCCATGCAAAATGTATTTTTTGCTTTTTTGCTCTTGTTGTACTTTAACATTAGAGGAGACGAATGGAAAACGAAGCAAGGCATTTGGAGGTGGAGCATATTAAAATGCCCCCACACTGCATCTTAATATCTACGAGTATACTTGAAATGCATTGATTACTCGCAGAGTCAAACATGTTTAGCAAACAGGTAGATAGATATTTGCATGAATAAAACGCAATCATTTACATGAGTAGGTATATCTGTTATATTTAACGATTAAAAATAACTTTGAGATTATGTTGACATTGTTTTGTTGTAGATCCTACATTTTTTTGGACAATAAGTAATAAATGTGTCCCATTTTTATTTCATTTTAAGAATATATGAACAATTGATCTAAAGAGACTTCGGAATCGTATAAGAGCTAGTGTCAAATAAGAAGGGTTAGGAAGTCGCTTTATTGTTTACTTAGGGCAAAGAGTAAAATTGATAGTTGACAGTGGACATGTTTCTCCTTACTGGTTCTCCTGAGGGGTTTCGACCTCAACGAATACTGGCAGGTCTCCCGATTTCGGTTCCTTCCACTACTGAAGCCTATAAAAAGCTAGTGTTGATGCATTTGTGTTCTTCATCATTTTCTAGAACCTCTTACGATTTGACACGTGCATGTTCCCATTATTCATTATTGTTAGATCGACCCTTACTCCACCGGTGATATCTAGTCGAGTCACGGAAGTTTCAAAAATCTGTCGCTCATATGGATGATAAAATTGCTTATGAAGATGGATAACTATTAGGATGTGAAGAATATAAACAAAATATTGAATAATCAAAAGACTTCCTGTCGTTGCCTAGAAAATGTCGTCGTATTTTTTTAAGAATAGGACATCTGCCACTAAAATTGATAACGTCTTCTCTTTTCGAAAGGGTACAAAGGTTACAGTAGATGGGTAGGTCAGGGCGATGAGGAATATTTTTAGATTAGATTTTTGGGGGGAGGTGGTATATTGTATCCAGATCACTGCGGCCGCTTGTGGGCCTATTGTAATATCCTCCATTTAGAGCTCGTCCGTAATGCCGCAGTTTTAAGGAATGCGGCTAATTCTTTTGGAGAGCTGGCAGCTATTACTGCTGCTTCAAGGTAGAATTTACCTAGATAACGTTGACGCGTTTTGATTAAGCAGTTGCATTCACACAGTATGTGTTGTGCTGTTTCAACGTCTTCGTTGTACAATCTGCAGGTATTATCCTGTGATATGCCCATAGTTATCAGGTGTTTTTTTTAACACGGCAATGCCCTGTAAGGAAACCTGTGACTATTCGAATCTGACATCTACTAAGCTGTAGTAGTTGTTTCGTTTTCTTGTATGAACTTTTTGGCATAAAGTTTTTAGCTTGCCTGTTTCCTTCGGTTTCCCCCCAGAATTGGAGCTTCTGTTCCTCAAGGCATGTTTTGATACAGCTTTTAATAGTGCTTATTGATAGCCCACAGAATGGTCTTGGCATTATGAATGAGGAATATAATGAAACCGTATAAGTTCTGCTCTTATTTTTAAAATAGACAACAATATTACATTGCTGTTGTCATTGTGGAAATAATTCCTCTCATATAAGTTATGCTGTAGAAGCCTGTAGATAGATCTGTTAACCGAGGCTGTACCCAAATGTATGCAATCCAGTCTATATCGTTCGTGTAGCCTTAAAATGAGGTAATAGAGCACATCTTTCGACTATCTTCCGTTTTCATCCATAAACTTTAATTCTATTCTGCGTTGCAAGCTCCTATAGTTTATAGTTTACACCACAGTGTTCTCCTTTCAATTATCTTCATTGCCATGATTTTTGAAAGGTTTTATTCGGCATTTCCAGAATTTCGTATTGGATTAACCCCCCAAGACTGTCCTGCATACATCATTATTGATTTTGCAACAGCTTGAAAAACCTTGTACTTTACGCTATAGTCCACTAAATTATTTGAAAAATATATCTTCCAGGTTTCGCAAATGGCGTTTTTTTACTTTTACAAGTTTTTCACTTAGGTAAGTGTGTTTCCATATTTTGATTATAAAATATCGTCACTCCGAGGTACCTGCAGCATTCCACAATCTCAATTGGTTGTCCGTTGAACTTATACATTGTAGTGTGTTTTTTAGAGGTATACAAATATGAAAAAAAGCACTTGAAGCTTATGTTAATGTCTATGATATTAGCTTTGTTTAATAGATAATTTTATGTCATTAGTATTTAAGCTTTTTGTCTTATTAGCTTTTAAGCCAAGACCATTGCGTAAAATGCTGTGCTCGATGGCGAATCGACTTATTCAGATTCTCCTCAACACCGCGTTCCACAACGACAATAACTTCTTATGTTTCCACTGTTTGACGTCTTTGGGCATCGTATTATCCACTAGAGTGTGATGCGCAAACGATTCATCGTGTTCCGAATAAGTTGCTTAGGTTGACGATTATGTCGACCGTAAAATGGACGTAGCGAATAATATGTTTGGCGAACAGAACCATGGTTTTCAAAATAAGTTTGCACAATTTGATCGAGGCGTTCTGGCGTTAATCTATTCATCGTAAAATGGCAAGACGCGTTAACCACAAATCAACTTTCAACTGTCAAATTGCAAGCTAACAATAAAACCTCTAAAAAAAACACCCTGTACATGTGTACATGTTCAACCAATCCCTTTTTTTGATTATATGTATTTGTTTTGGAAAGATTAACTGAAAGCTTCCACAATTGGCCGTCTGAATCAAAACGGTTCATCAATATTTGAAAGGGGTCTGGCAAAGAAAACTACGTCGGCCACGCAGAAAATAACCTTTATCAAAAGTCCAGCAATCTCTATTCCACCAGAAGGAACATCCGCAAGATGTTATTTCGCCTTTTCCGACAAGCACTATTTATTTTCGAGGCACTGCAGTGATACCCGTAGCCTGTCCCTACATGGGCAATTATTATTATAACCATTTGAAAAATAGGTCCTCAATGAGTAATCTAAGATAAGGTTATATAGGTATTCTAAATTGCATCCTTTTACGCGAAATATCAGTCAAAAATGTATACAACTTGTAACTTTTGCAGCGATACCAGTATCCAAGTAAATTGTATTAATACCTAGCTTCTTTTTTTTTGAGTCCATTACAAGGCTCGAAATCTTAGAAACTATCAATTCTCTCTAAAACTTTAATTCCATTCAATCCAATGGGATCTTAAAATCGATGCATTAACATATTGAACAAAGCACAGATACTTATGTACATGATACCCGATCTGTCCGTCACTTTTTACAGAATTAAAACTTGCTTTAGTAATTCATCTGCTTGAAAAAGGAAATGAATAAGACAAACCTTACCAAAGACCCGACTAATTTTCGTCCTCAATTTTCAATTCAATTTTTATTCGCAGTTTAACAGTTTACAGTTGTTTGAATATTTTTTTTATAATTTTAGAGTACAGAACTTTGTTCTTTTCACCTAGGATAAATTACATTTATGACAATATTTTTAATATTCTATAATTAATATATATTTAAGGGAAAACACTACAAGGAAAAACCCTTATATAACACTTAAAGACTAACATTGCACACAAAATAAACACAAAAAGTATTTAGATACATATGACTTAAAGGTTAAGTATAAGTTCGTTATTTGAGTAATGAGTAAGAACATCTCTCAAAGAACTTTTCTTGAAGTTTGTGTAAAAAAACTTTTATTGGATATGAATAATGAATAAGACAAACCTTACCAAAGACCCGACTAATTTTCGTCCTCAATTTTCAATTCAATTTTTATTCGCAGTTTAACAGTTTACAGTTGTTTGAATATTTTTTTTATAATTTTAGAGTACAGAACTTTGTTCTTTTCACCTAGGATAAATTACATTTATGACAATATTTTTAATATTTTATAATTAATATATATTTAAGGGAAAACACTACAAGGAAAAACCCTTATATAACACTTAAAGACTAACATTGCACACAAAATAAACACAAAAAGTATTTAGATACATATGACTTAAAGGTTAAGTATAAGTTCGTTATTTGAGTAATGAGTAAGAACATCTCTCAAAGAACTTTTCTTGAAGTTTGTGTAAAAAAACTTTTATTGGACTAACATTTGCTCCGTTGTGGAGTCTATCTGTTGAGTAAAACCTCAGTAAGTTAAGCATTAACTTAAGAACTTTGTTTTGACTTATTTGAAGACTTTTTATGTGAGTCTCAGCGCAGTCGAACCACACTGGTGCACCATAAGTTAGAACCGGTTGAAAGATCGTTTTGTAAATTAATATTTTATTATGTATGCTTAGTCTAGACTTTCTGCTAATGAAGGGATACAGAATTTTTATTAGAAGATTAGTTTTGTGGATTGTATTAGATATATGACTTTGGAAGGTCAACTTTTTATCAAATGTGACCCCAAGATATTTACAATTTTCAGACCACTTAATCTCGTTAGAGTTTATTTTTAGTAAAGATTGGGGCAAAAAACTCTGCTTTCTGCGTCGAGTGAACCACATAGCTTGACATTTATCCGCATTAACCTTGATTTTCCACTTTTTGAAGTAGTTGATGAGAGTGTCTAGTGAGTTTTGTATTGCGTCTTGAGGAAGTAGACTTGATGAAAACAGTGCAGTATCATCTGAAAACATAGCGATTTCTGTGTTGTTTGCAAAACGTGGTATGTATGCAATAAAGATATTAAATAGAATGGGACCGATGACGGAACCTTGTGGGACTCCGTAGGAAATGTCAATCATGGACGACTTTGCGGTCCCAGCGTAAATAACATATTTTCTTTTATTCAAGATTGTAAATATAAATTGAGTTCTAGTTGTTCTGCTGATGAAGCAGAAATCCGTTGCTTAAAATTGCATAAATTAAGTTCCAGGGGACTGAATGGTTGGAGTCTTATCTAAAAGTAGTCTCTTAATGTGAAACTGGGAAGCAATCATTATTATCATCAATATTATTTATTATTACTATTATGAAATAAAGTACACAGTACAAAATACCTTTTACACAATACTTAAATTAATGAAATAATAATTATATAATAATATATTGATATTAAATCAAAGTTAAAGACCAACAAAAAATAAAATAAAAGCTAAGCTAATATATAAAATTGTTATGCGATTATCCGGGTCCGTAGCTTCCAGTTGTCCAGACTAAGCGATTTGAGATCTCCGAAGGCTTGATATTTAAAATGGAGGTTCTATCTTCTTTGTGTTCTCGGGATCTGGAAGTCAAAATTCCTCTTTGCTGGAGCATTATTGTGTATTCGCTTGTTGTAGCTGAGTAAATGTAGCCGGCATGCTTTAGTTCCTTGGACATCCACATCTAGATACAGCTCATAGAGACCACGGTTTTAATTCTCTTCCATTCACCCTTCGCGCACACCGGACCAAATATCCGAGAAGAATTTGTCTTTCAAAGGTGCCCAATACCATCTCAACTTTTCAGCTAATCGTCCGGCACTCGACGTCATAAAGCACGATTTTCTCCTTTGAGTCGAAAGTTTTAAACCAATTGGTTTTGCCAAACCGAAGTAGCTAGCAGCATTTTCTTAGAGTCGGATCTTTACGTGTCATTCGTAGAGCTAATGATTACTCGGTGTTAGATACTTTAGACCAGGCCTTCCTTCGGTCTATCCAATACCAAATTGTATGTGCAGTTTTAATAACCCTGTTTTGTTTTTCAATTCCTTTAAGCATTGGGGTAAACGGGGCTACACATTGAACAAGTAAATTTTGTATCCTTTTTCGTTCATAAATATCGCGGTTGAACCTTCTATTCAATCCATTCAAACTTCTTGCACACCGGACAAAATATACGACGAAAAAAATTGATATTGCCTTTTTGACGGAATTCTTAGTATCTCTCCTTTGAACATGACAGTTCGAAATGAGAACATTGTGCTCAATTTTCTTTCAGATGGGTTCTTTGACGTGAAGGCTTCCTCGGATCTTGGACCTTCTTATCCGATCCATCTTTGTTCATCTCTGCTGTCGTTTATTTGCGCTTATGGTTTTTGTACGCTGTGCAACGTTGTGGACCGTATGGGAGTGCCGGGCGTACATTTGTGGTGTAGAGACTTCCTTTCAGATCAAGGCCATTTTTCGGATCCAGAGGATGAGTTTTCCCGCCACTTCATCCACCAAATGCGTCATTAAATGTTCCTTAACTTTTGATCATAGATTCCAGATATTTGAACCTTTTGCGCTTCGTAATTTTTTTTTTTTTTTTTTTTTTTTTTTTTTTTTAAATTCTGGCTCGCCAAGGCGATTTATAAAATCGTAATTACTCTTGCATTCATATAAATGTCTGGAATAGGGCAGGGGCAGCACAAGTCATCTGCATTTATCGGACCAACACGATTCCCGTTCTCCTTCAAATCACCTACCAATACATCTAGTGCTCGTTGCAGGGACCTTTGATCCTCGTTTATGATGGCTCCATCGTCCGCACTTGGAGTGGGGCCGTTTTCCTTCATGCATATTGTTCAGTATTAAGTGTGTATGTCGTACAAACATACATTATTTTCCCTATTATTATTTTACTGTTTTTTGCTTAAGCTGTTATTGCCAATATATTATCCGTTAATTTCTATTTGCTGTATTAATATCATGCTAAAGTAACATTTACTCTCATAATCTCCCGTATAAAAGTTACATTATTTTATATTCTTCTTTATTCATATTCTTGTAACTTATAATTGCCTGTAAATTAATATTCTGTACATGCGACTCGCTCTTGTAATTCAACCAGCGACCAAGTAAGAACTTCAAATTTGTATTGTTGTACTTGGTGGGGAAATAAAAAATTGTCAAGGTTATTTAATCTAACTCGTTTGAAATTCATTCTTTTTCTTTGGGTTAATCTTCAAATTGAAACGATCTAATCATTAATGACAGACACATATAATCAAGGACTTTAATAAATATCCAGGGACTTAAGACACTTCCCTGGTGTACACCGACTTTGATTGCAAACTACTCGGTGACTCCAGCGGGGTACATTACTCTTGCCTTTACTTCCTCATACATATCCATTACCATCTATACGCATTGTCTGGAACTCCTCATTGTCTAAGCGCTACCCACAACAGAAGAGTACATTGTATGACTTTATTGACCAAAAATATTATAAATCTAAAATTGTCCAACAAAAATCTCAACCTTATTAACTTCCCAGTGGAAGTTATTGTAATGGGGCCGATTTTAACATATCTCCACGTTTCAAGGTCACCAGAATCCAAATTCAACGTTTTTATAGAGATATCTGCCCGTGTGTATGTACGTATGTGCGTATGTACGTATGTGCGTTCGGAATTATCTTTCGCCACGATTATATCGAGAACCAAAGATGATATTGACATGGGATTAGGTTTTTTCGAAGCCTAATTACATAACATATATATCTATAACAGTAAATAAATAACTAAAATAATTTGCCTTTATTTGTACTATTTATTCTCATTTGTCGTTGAGCAACAGGTCTCCGTGTTCGTAACAATGGTTGCATTAATATATATCACACTTCGCTGTTATTAACAGCATTTAATTTCCATGAACAATATTAAACAGCATTTTTTAATATTAAATAATTCTTAACCATAACTTATGGTTAACCACATTTCAAAATTTCCCACTAATCACATAACTCATATTGATCCCACTGGGAAGTTAGTCGTGTAGACCTTGCGGTTCGCACCCAGACCATTATTTTTTTAAATATACACGATCGCTCTACTGCAGGCTCTATCCTTATAAAAATCTCAATCGTCAACGAGAATTTGATCTTCTCAATAAATTCTTATATCGAAATTATCTGCTTTCTATCGAAGGAGACCTCAAATTAAATACCAAGCGTTTTTTGGAATTTTATAAGCTCAAGGCGTAAATCAAGTGGATTACCTAGTAGTATGAAGTATCAAGATACAATTACTAGTGATGTACCTACAATTTGTAATTTATTCGCTGACTATTTTCAATCGGTTTACTCCTTAGATAATCCCCCTATCCAAAAGCTACCTTATACGAGTAGAGATGTCAATATCGGTTCTTTAGTGCTTAGTCAATTTCAATTTGAAGAGGTTTTATCTAAATTGGATGTTAATAAAAGTGAAGGGGTTGATGGGATTCCAGCTATTTCGTTAAGGAAATGTGGTATTGCTATATCTCAAACACTTTCGGGGATTTTTAATCTCTCATTAGCTATAGGGCAATTCTTGGATTGCTGGAAGGTTTCTTTTTTATCGCCATTTTTTAAATCGGGCTCAAAACAGGATATAACCAATTATAGACAGATTTGTAAAATTTCTTGTATTCCAAAAGTATTTGAAGAACTAGTTTGCAATAGGTTAACTCTGTTATTTCAGAATCATATATCAGTTTCTCAACATGGGTTTGTAGCAGGAAAATCAACGGCAACAAACTTAGCATTAATAATCAACAATATCATCACAAATATGGAAAAAGGGTTCCAAATCGATGTCATTTTTATAGATTTTGCTAAGGCATTTGACAAAGTCAACCATCAAATCTTACTTAATAAACTGAATTCTCTAGGTATCCAGTCTTCCTTATTATAATGGCTTGAATCATATTTGGATGGTAGAGTTCAAATAGTATAAGTTGATTGCTCGCTCTCAAAATATATTTCGGTTCCATCTGGTATTCCACAAGGAAGCCATTTGGCTCCATTATTATTATTGCTATTTGTAAACGACATACCTGATATTTTTCGAAATTCAAACTGCCTCCTTTTCGCGGACGACCTCAAACTTTACCGTAAGATCTGTTGTCAAACTGACTGTTTTCTTCTATTGGAAGATCTGTCGAAGCTTGACAGTTGGTGCAAGCAAAATCTCCTTCTGTTAAATGTTTCTAAATGTCAAGTTTTGTCGTGTTTCGAATCCCATAGTGTTTGATTATATTATCAACCATACATATTTAGAGAGTGCAATAAGGAAGAAAGACCTAGGAGTAATCTTAGATAATAACCTTTCCCTTTTTACCACATTACGATTTTATTACAAACAAGGCTAATCAAATGCTTGGTTTCTTGAAAAGGAACACAAAAGAATTCTCAGATTCATATACTTTAAAATCTCTGTACAATTCTCTGGTAAGGTCAGTTCTTGAATACTGTAGCATTGTTTGGAATCTTTATTATAAAAACTCAATAGATAGAATTGAATAAGTTGAAAAACATTTTACAAGATATGCATTTTACAAGCTTTTTTGGAGGATTGCAAGGCCTTCTTATTATAGCAGATGTTTATTGTTTCGTATGCAATCTCTTTATGATCGTCGCTTTTATTTTTTTGTTTTGTTTATAAGAGACATCGTAACATTTCATAGCAATTATCCTCCTTTACTAACATTAGTTAACTGTGTAAATGCACCCTCTAGCAGTACCTACACGCTACCTGTTTCATTTTAATGAACAGGTGCATTGTACATGAACCCATTACGCGTTGCACTAGAGAAGTGAATTTAATTTGCAATAGGATTGATTTTAATCTTGATTTTTCGAGAGGTACATTTAAAAAACATATGTTGAATAATATAGCTTTTGTATTCAGTATCTAGTCTGAAAAGACTGCAATTTGATTGATGGAATAATAAACTAAACTAAATTATAATATGTGAATCAATGGATACTAAATTGACCCCCGTGTTGAGCCGGGGTAAGAATATTACTACAGCGAACGCCGATAAACAGCGCTTGTCGTAAAAGTCGACTAAAGGGACAAATCGCATCTAGGCTAGTGTGCAAGCTGCAACACTAGCATTTGATTGGCATCAGCGATAAAGTGATTACAAATCGGGGCTGCCGTTATTTTCTGAGGTCGAACCAGCGTAGGGATGCAGATAAGTGGGAGGTTTATGATCCCTTTAATCCTGATTAAAGAATCACCGCCATAAAGATAGGATAACAAAAATAATGAGTACTTAATTGAAAGAATTTATTTTTTCTGCTACGTTTGTATATTTACTTTCATCGGTACAATATAAAGATATAACTCTTTAACTACAAAACCGCTAAACGCCATAACATCCCTATACAATAAAACCTACGATCATCCTTGTTAAAACTGTTACCCTTGAGAATATTAAAAAGAAAAAACGAATGTTTTTTTCTCATTTCCACTTCAGTACTCTCCATTATAATCCCCGAGTCCCGGAGGGCCTATTATCTATTATATAATTCTTTAAGTAAATACATAGGTTGTAATTTCTTGAAATTCTGTAATTACAAATTCAAGAAAATACAAGGTGTAAAAGGTTACATAGGTGAATGTCATTTGAGCGATGTTTTTAACCCTTTTCGGCATTTTTTTTTCCACTACCTACTACATATGTAGATAGATATTTTTAGGAGTTTTTGCATGGAATTCATTTACGTTCAATAATTGTACAAGGAAATCGATGGGTAATTATTCAAATGAGAGGAAACATAAGCAAGTTATTGTAAGTGTAATAACAAGGGGTTATGAATTGCTAACCATTTATAATTAAAAAAAAAAATAGAGAAAAAAATTAGTAGCAGAGAAAAGATATAACGGTTTTCTGTTCGGTAAAGTATTTGTACTGAACTCCGCTTAAAGGAAAAAAACGGTTATCTGTAACAATGCTGCGATTTTTTAGCTCTTTTACACAAACAAATTCAAAAAACTGAACTCCGCAAACTCCGTTTAACTTAACCAACAAATTTCGACTCAAATGAAAGATTTTGCACATAGTCAATGCTCGCGACAAAAGTAGAACATGCTTAAACGCAGCGCTCTCACTGCTTAACAATTAATCACGCTTTTTAGACATTCGATTTCGATAAGAAAGTTCAAGTATCTTGGAGTTCCGGTGGACTACAACATACAGTCCACTTAAAATATGAGCGGCTGATAAAATAATTACTGCAATTAGCGAATGCTCTCTTTTGTTTAAGCCAAGTGTGCCCAGCGGCTGTACTTCGACAACGTTAATTTGCAATTGTGGGGTCACATTTGTAAAATGGTTTTCTAGCATGGGGAAGGACTCCAAAAATGCAACAACTTCGCACGGTGCATAACAGACTGCAAAACAAATCCACAGATCAGCACCAGGACAACATAACATGAATATAAAAACAAAGAAAATGCTTAACATATCAAAGCCTTAGGTTAGGTTAGCTAATAGCCAATACACTTAGACCAATGAGGTGCGTTGTGATGCCACGTCGATCGGAAGTTTCGACCTCTACTCGCTAAACCATTTGGAGCTTCTAATGAAGCCCGATAGACTTCCAACATCTGTGGTAGCTAAGTCACAGAGTTCATGAAGGAAGAAGGCTCCTAGATAGAGATTTCTTTTATGGGAGGGTGCAGGACATGTACAGAGGAGATGAAGTGTAGTCTCCTCCTCCTCGTCGTCGCTGCAGCTGCTCCTATTAGACAGAGCCAATGTGCACTGTACAGTAGGTTAAGTGAGATCAAATCTAAGCTTTGGCCAGATATGCTTGGTCGCTAGACACGTATTACTACCTGTCCACCTAAGGTTTGTACTCTCGACTGCGGATAGCTTAAACATAAGTTTACAAGTAGCGATAGGCATATATAGAAAACCTTTATCAGGTAATGTATCGAAGCCTCAAAAATAAAAATAAATAAATATTAGGCATAGAGGGCCTAAAACCTAGCTTTTCCAACCACTTTCTTTGCGAAGTGGAAGGGACCTACAATTTTACGCCGAACCCGAACGGCAAATTTGAGAAGCTTCTCATGACAATTGATACTCTTGGATGTTTTTTCAGACGTTCGCAATTGCTAGGGCAAAAAAACTGTTTCTTGGCTCCGGTGGGAATTGATCCGGGGACCATTCGATTATTAGTCCGATACACTAACCATTGAGCCACTGCGCCCGACCTTACAATCTTGAAATAATTCCTAAGTTTTATAACAACAGTACCTTTGAAGTTAAAACACAACAACAACAAGTAAATACAAGAAAACGAAAAGAAGGTCGCTGCCAAAATCCCAGGTATTATGTATTATGTAATGGCCGATATGCATAAACGATAGTAAACGCTTTTACTATAAAATTTTCTATATTATTAAGTACCTATTTCCATATGCATAAAATCAAAGTAAATGCTGAATATTATCTATTTACTGCAAGACATAGTACTTACTATCCTCCGATGAATTAAACTAGAAGATACTTTTTTCGGTATGCTAGTAAGAACGGTATTTTGTAATATTTATACTAGCAATTTTCCAAGTTCGTAAGAACCAACTTGAACAATTTGATGTAATAGTAAATACTATTTAATAGTAAATAGTAAATACTATTTAATACTATATACTATTTAATCTGGAAACCCGAGTCTTCGGATCTATATCTATATAACCACACTTTTAAATAAAGGGTCTTTCATTAAGGTCTTGACAACTTTTCTTTTTTAATAATATGCAAACTACTTGGGATATCTCAAAAATTGGTTGGCTCGAATTACTATCAAAACATTTATGAATGGAATTCGACTTCGTTCATATGTCCACCACGAGAAAATATTATACGTTTGATACGATTAATTTTCGATGACTCGACACACATTTCGACCGATGCGGCCGCTATTTCTCAATTCAATATTGGCTATGAGCTCCTCTAACGTCGCCGGCTTGTTGGCATAGACCAATGATTTAATGTAGCCACATAAACAAAAGTTTAGAGACGTTAAATCACACGATCTCGGCGGCCAACGATAGACGGAGATAACACGTTCACCGAAATGAACGACAACTTGATGAATTTGGAAGCGGGACCAATTGATTCTCTTCTGTTCAACGTATTAAAGAAGAAAAATTAGAAACTGTTTTGTCACTCTCTTTACTATGTCTAACTTAACTTAACTTATTCAACTAACTATGTATAGTATATGTACCTAATCTCTTTTGTAATTGTTTAATTGTCGCTCGCTGATGATGGTTCCGCAGCTGAGAACCGAAATGCATACGTGCTAAATAAAAACAATTTTGAAAAATTCAAACACAAAAGTTTTTTGTTTTTGTTTTTAGTTTTTACTTCTTTTTACTACGATTTTTGCGGTCAATAAGGTGTAATAACTTTCAATTAACCGAAATGAGACTTCAATCACTCGATTGTTGCACCCGCTGTGTGGCTCGTGGCACCGTCTTGTTGGAACCACATATCACTGATGTCTAATTCATGCAATTGCTCAAAGAAATAACGTTCAAACAAGTCTCTGTAGTGAATACCTTTTACCGTAACGTGAGGTCATTTTCATCGATGAACGGCATGAAAAACCGCACCAAACATTGACTTTTTGCGGATAAAGTGCTGTTTCTCACCTATCCAGTAACGCACATTTTGCTTATTGACAAAGCCGTTTAACCAAAAATGCGCTTCATCGCTGAAAATGATTTTGCGATGAAATTCTTCATTTGATCAACTGCATATGATCAACTGGCTTTAGTTCTTGAGTTAGCTTGATCTTGTAAGAACGCCGTGAAATTGACTGATTTGGCTTGTGACGGACGCCTCTACGGCAGCAATATTCTCCACACTTCGGGCAAAACTGAATATTCTGACTCAAATTTTTTCACCGACTCGGAATTTCGGTAGTGAATTTTAATTATTTGTAAACGTTGTTCCTTCGTGTACTTCACATTTCACAATGATGACAATATTAATTTTACTGAATATTTTGACATTAACAGTTTGGGAATCGGTTTAAGGGTGCGTTCATAAAGTTTACTAGGAGCGAAGAGTTTGATTGAATATTTTTTAAAATGCTTTACCGTTTTGGGATGAAAATGTATGAGTGGTTGAGCGAATATCTTATGAGTAAAGCTTTTGGGCATAGTGGTTAGTGTATTTGACTACTACATAATCGAGGGGTCGCAGGTTCAAATTACGCCGGGACCACGTAACTCCTAATGTTTGTTTCCACTGCCCCACCTTCTGCGAACGTCTACAAACATCCAAGAGTATCAATAATTGTCATGAGGAGCTTCTCAAATTTTCCGGTCGAAGTCGGCTTAAAATTGTAGGTTCCTTTCCACTTCACACAAGTAAATAGGTGGACATCCCAGATATGAGCGTTGTACTCAATTTTGAGCCGAATAAACGCCTTATAAATTGATGGGCCGTTAATGTGTTTTTTTTTTTTTTTTTTTTTTACTGCAATCAAGATATTTTCTAGTACCTGAATATTTATATTTCTCTATATGAACTTTAGGATATTAAGACAAAAAGGAAAGCAGGAGCAGCTGCACCTGAAGAAAATATGAGAATCTTGATGAGATATAGGCATTGGAAAACAGGATTGAATCTTAAAATATGGTTTCCCTCATGTTTGTGAGCCACATAAGCTTCCAACTCCCGTAAACACATTTGTCTAGTATTTTCTACCAAATTCCAATGAATAGGCAGTATTTACTTGAATGGGTCCAGTATTTACTACTAGTATTTGCAAGCAGGTAAAATCTTTATGCATACCAAATCAAGTAAATACTTGAAATTTGACCTTCTACTTGAAGTACTAGTATTAACTATCAGCTTATATTTAACTCACTTTAAGTTAATAAACAATTAAGTAACTATTCAGGCTTTGCAGATATCACTTAATGTATAGAATTGTGTCTTAATAAAATAAGCCGTGCAGGGATGCGCTAATACTACACCCCCCAAATAACAGCTTGTCCTAAAAGAGGACTTAGGGTTTGAACTAAAACATATAAGAAAAAAGAATGTCTTCCATCTTTTTTCACAACTTAAATATATTCTGTCCGAGGAAGTTTTTCGTTTAGAATTCCTTCACGATACTGTTGCCTTCTGTGAAGCACCTTTTTGGCATTTATAAGAAGCATTCGTTGAGCATTTCTGATGAACTTTAAGGAACGAATTTCCTCAGCATTTCTAATTCTCTGGGCCGATATTGTGAAGTAGGTTGTATCCATTTTCAAGCTGGATTGTCGTAGTTCGTGGATAGCCTGGTTCGTATCAGTAACCTGTATCTGCCCATCATAATGTTTCTTTGCCTTGCTGATAGTGTCCTTTTAAAGCTGCTTGAAGTGATTTGTCTTTCTCCAAGTAAGGTCGTTGTAGGGAACTTTATATGTCTTGTGCTCTGCACTCTTCAAAGTTTACTTCGTCGATGATGTGATGGAGATAATGTTTCATATGCACAATAAATGGTTCACCTTTCTCTTTGTCCAGATTGTACCTATGATTTTCGCAGATAATTTTGTTTGTTTATTTTTTGCTCACCGAGTCTCTATAAAAATATCTGTCCGTGGAGGAAATAATAGAAAAAGTAGTAAACATTCAATTTGAAAATGTTCTTGAAGATAATAACATTTTTGCTGAAAACCAATCTGGAATCAGAAAAAACACTCATGTGAATCTGCATTTAATCTCGTGATTGCAAAATGGAAAGAAACAATGCAGGATAAAAACAGCACCCCTGCTGTGTGCCTAGATCTTCAAAGAGCTTGAAACGGTTGATAGAAGTATCTTACTGCAGAAGTTGGAGACCTATGGGGTACGGAACTGGGAATATAAATGGTTTAGCTCATATCTTATTGGAGGAAAGCAACAGGTAAAATATATCAATGTAGTATCGGAAACAATAGTTATTAACTTGGGAGTGCCACAAGGTACTATTCTAGGACCTTTACTGTTCCTACTATATATAAATGACATGCATAAATGCGTAAAAAGTGAACTTATATTTCTTGCTAACGATGGATTGCTATTTACGGAAGACTTATAAGTTGATATATCTAACCTAAAATTAGCTGAACACATTCGAAATATTAAAGCATTTCTTAAGATGAACAAATTAAAATTAAACGAAAAGAAAACCAAAGTTATGTTTTTAAACTTTAATACTAACACTGAACAGTTCCAAAACTATCAAGAAGTTGAAGAAATAAAATATTTAGGTGCAAAAATTGACAATACGAATTGAGACTTAAGGCTACGTTTAAGTCTCAATTCGACTACGTATTCAGCAAAATTGCAAACAAATTAGGATCTTTAAGAAGAAGCAGTAAAAATATATCTATATTAACCGCTATACAAATATATTCAACTACTATTGTCCAACCATTCTAATGTTATGTAATGGAGGTGTCAAAGAAAAATTACAAAAGTTACAAACAAGGCGATGAGGCACATTTTAAAATGTGATAGATATACACATATCAACTACATGTTAGAAACTTTGAAATGGGTAAGAGTAAACCAAGGAAATGTTATTTTAGTAATTGTTTATATTTTTAAAATTAAAAGTAATCTATTGCCTAAATGTCTAAGAAATAAATTATCAATTAGAGTAGATACCCAGCCGTACTGCATTAGAACTAGCAGTAAGTTTAATTTACAATTCTTAAGAAACAGCAGAACTAAAAATATTATCTTATAGATTAAAAATGTTCATTGATCTAATAACATAAAGTTTGAAAACAATCTATATAAATTTAAGTCACTAATTAAATTTAAAAAATAAGTTTTCAATGGTAGTTTCTTTTGATTTAATTTAAATATATGTAGGTAATGTTTAAAATAGCGATAAATAAATATAAATCAGTCAATCAATCAATCAAGTTGGTGTTGCTTGGCGATTGTCTCTTCCAGGACCACTTTGCAATTTTTAACCTTTATGTGTATTGTGTATGTATATGCACTTATTACACTTGTGTAGATATCATTCCACACTTTAGTTGCCAAACAAAAATTGGTTGAAATTGCTCCTTATTATTGCTAACGAAAATTTCCGATTAATTGAAGATGTACAGATGTTCATCGTAAGAAATGAAGAAACAAAAAAAAAAAAAAACTAATATTTCAAGGACTTCTTAATAAAGAAAGTCCTAATACTAATAACCGCCCTATACTTACTTACTTACTTACTTACTTACTTACTTACTTAACGGGCTCCCGACCCGTGAAGAGTCTCTGCCTGAGATACAGCAGCCTTCCATCCTCTACGATCCCGGGCACGCTGCTTCCTGTTGTCCAGACCAAGCGCTCTAGCATCCGCGATGGCTTGGTCTTTGAAACGGAGGTTCGGTCTTCCTTGTCTTCTCGAACCTGGGGGCTGCGATTCGAAGATCCTCTTAGCCAATGTCGTCGACGTATTTTGGCTTCTTGGACTACATCCACATCTTGGTACAGCTCATAGAGTTTGCGGTTGTATCTTCTCCTCCATTCGCCATCCTCGCACACGGACCAAAAATCCGCCGAAGAATTTTTCTTTCGAAGGAGCCCAGTATCAGCTCTCCCTTCTGCTTATCGTTCAGCACTCGGCGCCATAAGCAGAACTGGCAGAATAAGGGTTTTGTAAAGCATATATTTCGCCCTCCGAGTTAGGAGTTTTGAACCCAGTTGTTTTGCCAAACCGAAGTAGCAGCGGTTTCCTAGAGTAATTCTTCACCGGATCTCCAGTAAGGTGTCATTCGTAGAGTTCAGGTTTACTCCGATGTAGATGAAGTCCTTAACTACCTCGAAATTGTTGCTATCAATAGTGACGCTTTGTCCTAGACGGTGGACAGATGTTTGTTTGTTTGTTGATGGAATGTATTTGGTCTTGTCCTCATTTACTACAAGGCCAATCGATTTCGCCTGTTCTTCAATCGCCGTGAAAGCTTATATCATGGAGCGCTGTGATCGACCGATGATGTCAATATCGTCCGTATAACCCAGCAGCCGAACGGACCTGTTGAAGATAATGCCTTCCGTGTTGACACCTGCCCTGCGCACTATCTGCTCCAGTACGAGTTTAAAGAAATCGCATGATAGCGCGTCCCCTTGCCGAAAGCCGGTGCATGTTTGAAATAGTTCGGAGGAGCTACTTCCAAACTGCACGTTGCAGCGCGTGTTTTCCAGTGTCACGCGACACATCTGAATCAGTTTTGCCGGGATTCCAAATTTTCCAGCCTAAAGAAAAGTCTTTGCAAAACAGAATGCCGGAGTTGGTCGCATTCGCATGCTCCGCTCCAAAAGGGGAAACGAACAAAGTGTTCATATGTATATAAGTGACTTTGATTTGAATCACCGTCCAAAACAAAGCCTCGATCATATCGAAGAACGGTGGGTAGAACTATTTTCATCCATAGACTACTCATTGGTGAGATTGATTCCCCTGAAGTTCTGAGCCTTCTCAATATAGGTGTACCTGCTTTTGGTTTCAGAAGTAATCGATTTTTTAGTATAGCACATTCACGTACTAACTATGACCGTTCATCTTCAATAAATGGTCTCATGTTGATTTGCAATGCTAGCGTTAACTTAATTGATTTCAATTTATCGGTTACTAATTTAAAAAAGAATTTGCTTAATGCTCTTACTCAGTCATGATTGTATGCTCAAGATTAGATTATAATGTATGTGTATAAGAAAGCTTTGATGATGTGAAATAAATAAATAAAAATAAATAAATTGGTCAGTGCGATGGACTACTCAGCTATTGGTCTGTGGTACGAATCCCTCCATGGAACACGTACCCGTTTTTCCACTTCCGCACCTCTTGCGAAATTCTGGCAAACATCAAAGCGTAAAAAATGTAATGAGAAGCTTCTCAAAATGTGCAGCTCGGAATCGGCGTTAAATTGTAGGTCGCCCCAATTGTTTCAAAAGTATAGGTTTGCACTCAGAAATGGTTGGGGAAGCTAGGTTTCTTTTTCGATAATACAAATCGCCTTACAAAAAAAAAATTGTTCGAAATCTATTGCAAGAGAATCGCCACTTTGCAGCGAGTTGTTAATTGACAATGCCCCCAAACGAATATTGCGTAGCTTTAGAAAAAATTACCCAATAACCGCGGGACAATGTGTGCTATTTATATGGATTGTAGTAGATGGCTGCATTATTGTATAAAATTTAAATTTAAAATTTCTTTACAGGTACTTGCAGTGCATTTGTGCTCGCGGGTAGAATGAAAGGGAAACCGAAAGCGTATTAATCACATGAAGCGCTAAACAGTAGGTCTGGTCTAGGGCCTTCTCTGATTAATGAATGCGATTGCTTGATGGCGCGAATGTGCCTGTGTGACCTACAACAACAACAAACAGCAACCTATCAACGGCAAGAAATGCAATGGAAAGCTTCTACATCCATACATAATGTACATATGTGTATGTTCAATAAAGAAAAGCCATCAAGGGAATATTAGAAAACAAATTTTATTATCAGCTAGGGTGCTTCATTTCATTTGTGTGGCCGTGTACATTGTGCAGTTAGTGATGTGTGTGCGATAAAAATGTACATACCTATATACTACGCACCGTGTGTGTACGCATCGGAATCGGGGTCAAAAAATTAGGTCACGACAAAATCAAAATTTGTTAGCTCTCGGCTGGTTTTTAGTTTTGTATGCACTTCTGGGCCAATTTTGTTTTCGGTGGGCTTTTTTATCGCGCAAGGGGACCGACAAAATGAGGCCAACGCATTTTGGTGTGTGTTTTAGTTTTTATTCGGTTTCATGAATGTGGGTGGAACGCGTGAGATGATGCGTGATTTTGTAAGCGAAAAAACAAAGTAACAGGGCAACAACAGCAACGAAAAGTCTAAAATTACTTCGAGGAATTGTTTATTTTAGAATGTATTTGAACATTTTTTCCGGCTCTAAATGATTACTTTTGTTTTATTTTCTTCAAATTCGATTGCATTGGGTGCGCGTTCGTCTGTCGAAAGTATAGTGCGTAAGGGCTTTGTATGCGCTTTCTTTATATTCTAATTTTAATATGGGTTAGAATGAAAATTACGCAATAGACAGTGTGTTGAAGGGAGAAGACTAATAGATCGGATGTGCGAAGTGAAGGCTGAAATAGGTATAAGTTTTCAGTTCGGGGAGAAATATTTAGTTTTTAATTAAACATTTATTGATAAGGCATTCCCGGGATATTTTAAAAGCTCTTACATATACATTTACTTTCTTACTTAACGAGCTTCCAACCCTTCAATAATCTCTACCTGAAAAACTGCAGTGCAGGCTTCCATAGATGCAACGGAAATCCGACAGATACCTAAATAAGTTGTTCAGGAAGAAGGATCACAATGATATTCCTTGTGTCCGAATCTCCAAGACAACTGAGAACAGACAGACAGACACTGACTGCTGGAATAACTCCGGAAAGTGTCGCTTCAGCGGTTTTTTCGTGGTCAAGGACCCACAGAAGAAATTGGATTTGCTGGGCGCTTGTTTCGAACACGTATAGGTGAACAATCCTGTTAGCCGTAACCACGACATTGAGAATAGATCTCTGGTGAGCCACTTCTATCTGTTTACCAAACTTGAGAATTGGCGATCTGAGAATAACGGATTCACCGTATTCAATGATGAAAACCATACTAATGCAGTTGTCGCCAATGGCCGAGATGCATCACACTTGTTCGTGTCGAAGAATGATCTTCTATGCATCTTCGAGTCACTAAAAAATAAAAAGTCGGCGGGGATGGATGGTTCCCCAAACGTCGTATTAAGACACCTGCCTCTGGAAGCTGTAGATATTTTGACAACGCTGTTTAACAATGCGCTGAATAATACACATTATCCGGCGCATTGGAAGGAAGCTGTGGTGCACCCTATCCCGAAAATGGTAAAGATAGGAGAGGACGAACCCTGCCAATCGCCGGTCGATTAGTTTGCTTCCGAATATTAGCAAGGTTTTTGAAAAAGTTGTCAATAGAACCCTGTTGAAGTGGGTCGAGGACAATAACGTAATTCCGGACAACCAGTTTGGTTTCAGGACGGCGCATGGCACTATTCATGCCGCGTCAAAACTGGTTTCCGACATTCAATGCAATAAATGCAAGAACCAATGCACGGGTGCTTGTCTGGTTGATTTTGAGAAGGCTTTCGACACCGTAAGAGGGACTTTTCTACAATTTGACCAGGCGGGGGATGCACAAACCTTTGCTATATATAATGTATAATATGTTTATGGGAAAGTAGTTCGTTGTCAAATGTGGCAACTTGACTTCGAGCAGAGTCTTTGAAATTAAAAATGGTTTATAGCAGGCGGCGGTGAATTCTCCGATCCTGTTTAACATTTACACGAGTTATCTGGTGGGTTCACTCAGATATGCTATAGCGTATGAAGACGATTTGGTCGCATACAGATCAGGTCCTAAAATCGAGGTCATTAACATTCTTTTGCAGCGTCACTTAGATCAAATTAAAGGATATTGCGACAACTGGAAGTTGAAAATCAACTTGTGATGGTGCTTAGGGTGACGCTGTAAGACCTCAGACGGCTTAGGTTGGGTTAGGTTGAGTTGGCTGTTATCTGAAAGCTAACACACATAGACCAAAGAGGTCCATTGTGATGCCACTAGGATCGGGAGTATATACCACTACCAGCTAAAACCATTTGGAGCTTCTAATGAAGCGTGATAGACTTCTAACATCTGAGTTAGCCAAGTCACTGAGTTCATTAAGGAAGAAGGCTCCCAAATAGAGATTTCTTTTATGGGAGAGTGCAGGACAAGTGCAGAGGAGATGAGGTGTAGTCTCCTCCTCCTCCTCATCCCTGCAACTTCTGCAGAAGTCGTTAGAATAGACGCCAAGCCTTAATGTGTGCTTGCCTATTAGACAGTGTCCTGTGATGACACCTATGACAGAGCTAATATGCAGTCGGTTAAGTGAGATCAAACTCAGAGAGCGTCGCAGGTCCAGCTTTGGCCAGATATGCTTGGTCGCTAGACACGTATCAATACCTGTCCACCTGAGGTTTATACTCTCGACTGCGGCTAGCTTGAGCATGAGTTTACAAGTAGCGATAGGCATACCTAGGAAACCTTTATCAGGTAGAAGAGGTAATGCTTTTCCCTTTTTGGCGAGTTCGTCTGCCCTATAATTCCCTGGGATGTCTCTGTGCTCTGGCACCCAATAGAGGTGAATGTTGAACTGCTCTGTCATCTCCTGAAGAGACGAACGGCAGTCTATGGCTACGATGGAGTTTGAAGAGACTGAATCCAAGGATGTGATGTCGAGAATATGCGGATGTCGTTAGCGGATATCACGTTTCTCTTTAGCCAGGACAGGATTTCCTTAATCGCCATGATTTCCTCCTGGAACACGCTACAATGATCAGGAAGACGGAAAGAGAGACTGATATTTAGTCTTTCTGAGAAAACACCACTACCGACCCCATCACTAGTTTTTGATCCGTCGGTGTAAAAGTGGATCGATTTATCTTCCGTGTAATCAGCCTCCTCCCAGAATGATCTCGAGGGGATAGTGATTTGGAAGTTCTTTTCGAACTGTAGCTGGGGTATAGTGTAGTCGATGTTTCTTGGTAGGGACCCATGTCAGTCCAGAATGATAGAGTGGCCAATATTGATCGTATTGATCCACTGTGAGGTGGCTTTTAAGCGGACAGCGGAGCAGGCAGCTGATTGCCTGCTTAAAATATCCAGGGGTGTTAGATGCAGTAAAATGTCCAGTGCAGCGGAGGGGGTCGTACGGAGTGCTCCGCAGATACACAGACAAGCTGTGCGTTGCACCTTGCTCAGCTTATCACGGTTACCGCTTTGTCTAGAGCAGTCCACCAGGCAACCACCCCGTATGTCAGGATCGGTCTAACTACCGATACGTATAGCCAGTATGATATGCGGGGCTGTAGGCCCCACTTATTTCCGATGGCTTTTTTGCAAGAGAAAAGTGCTACTGTAGCTTTCCTTACTCTTTCATGTACATTGAGTTTCACGCTTAACTTCCTATCGAATATTAGACCCAGAAATTTTGCTTCATCGGAAAAGGTTAAGCTTGTACCGTTGATAGAGGGAGGGTCGATATGAGCTCGGTTTTGTAAGGGTTAACCCCCAGCCCACAGCTTCTTGCCCAAATTGACAGCTTGTTGAGAGCGTTTTGAAGGAGTTCCTTTAGAGTGTTGAGGTATTTCCCTGAGACGGCAATAGCAACGTCATCCGCATAGGCAATCACCGTGCAACCCTCCCCTTCCAGGCATGTCAGTAGTTTATTCACCACAAAGTTCCACAGAAGGGGGGGGGGGGGAGGACACCACCTTGTGACGTGCCTCTACTGATAGACCTCCTAGCGGATGAAACGCCCAGTTTTGAGTTGATAATCCTGCTTGTGAGCAAAAGATTGATCAATACACCAAGCGATCCATCCACATTTAGTTCTGTTAGTGCATTTGCGATTGCAGATGTGTTGACATTGTTAAAAGCGCCTTCTATGTCTAGGAAGGCAACCATAGTGTATTCCTTGTGGTGAAGGGAGTATTCAATGGTGCGTACCAAGGAGTGAAGGGCAGTTTCCACTGACTTACCCTTAATGTACGCATGTTGTGCCGCAAACAGCAGTTGCGGGCTTATATTTATGCGAAGATGGATATCAATCAGACGCTCCAGCGTTTTGAGGAGGAATGATGATAGACTGATGGGTCTGAGGTCTTTTGGACTAATATGGGAGTATTTGCCAGCTTTGAGTTTGAAGACTACTTTAACTTCTCTCCAAGCCTGAGGAATGGGAGTCAGCCTTAAACAGCTTTCCATAATCATCTCCAGTGTTGTTAGAAAGATGTCCGAAGTCCTCTGAAGTTCGGCAGATATTATGCCCTCAGGTCATGCAGACTTGAAGGGCTTGAAGCTTTGTAGTGCCCAAAAGAAGCTTGTCCCTAGTAATCAGACTTTGAGAATTTGTTACCTATAAATCCATAGGTGACCTGTTAAGGTTACTATGGCCGGTAATGTTGGAACTACCAGGGAAGTGTGTGTCAAGTAGCAGATTGAGCGATTCCTCCCTGGATGTAGTCCACGAGCCATCTGCTTTCTTTAGGCAGCTAGGAATAGTTGGATTTGAAGCAAGGATTTTTCTAAGCCTTGATGCCTCCGAGGCTTCTTCTATTTTGCCACAGAAGTGTCTCCACGAAGATATTTTGACCTTCCTTAATTCTTTTTTGTATAATTTGAGGGATACTATATAGGAGTCCCAGTCAGTATTGGATCTTGAGCTTTAAGCTCGATTGAAGAGTCTCCTGCAATCATTTCTCAGTGGTACTAATTCAGGTATCCACCAATGTGGCTTCTTTTTCCCCCTGGGTCGTACAAGGGGGCAGGAAACAGCCATCGCTTCCTTAAAAGCCATCGTGAGCTTGTTGACTTTGCTGTCAAGCTCGCTAGGATTGCGTGGGGGACTTAAGAGTTCAGAGGTTATAAGTCTGCGCATTGTATTTGGGCCAGTCTGTTTTCCGAGGGTTTCGGAATGTGGATTGGCAGGGAATGTCAACGTTTAGGTTGAAGGTAAGATATCGGTGGTCGGAGAAGGAATGGTCAGACGAAACCCTCCAACTCGATATCAATTTGTGGATGTTATCGGAGACAAGTGTAATGTCTAAGACTTCTTGTCGGTTCTTGGTGATGAAGGTCGGTTCATTACCCATGTTGCACACAATGAGGTTAGTACTTAAAATATAATCAAAAAGTGACTCACTTCTGCTGTTGATATCAGTGCTGCCCCATACGGTGTGATGCGCATTAGCGTCGCATCCGATGATGAGTGCAGCTTTCCGCCTCTCTACTTCCGCAATAAAACTCTCCAGGTTAAATATTATAAAATTTAATAAAGATGCCGAATTTTCTTAACAATTTTCACAATGAAAACATATTCAGTAAGATTAGTTCGTAAAATAGTTTTTACGCCGAAAGGCAAAAATTATAAGACATTGTTAAATTCAGGGCGACCGCATAAGGAACAATAATCTAGAATAAGTATCCTGTGAATTTTAAGTTAGATTTAATCATTTATGTCTAGTATGTAAGTTGACATTTAAAAACCAATAAAAAATTAATTTATAAGTAAAGTTAGCCCAGGATATGGCTTTGATAGAAAATGAAGACAACAAATAATACATAGTCAACTATTTCTAGCCTGGCTCTATATGTATGTTTGGCTTTTTACCCAGATGAGGTGGCGTGGGATCATTAGTGGATTACCACAAAGAAACGAATCGCCAAGCATATATAGTCAGGCTAGAAAAAGTTAACTATACATATATGTACATATTTAACTATTTCGTTCCCATTGGGATTATATGTCCCAAGCAAAGTTTGAAAAATCCCCGAAAGTTCCGTTGGTAACTTCAAGCATGATCACTTTTTATGCGTTATTTTTACCATTTACATATTCGATTTTCTATACAAACCGTCAAAGTAATGTGGTTATTTAGGTAGAAATCTGTATTTTTTTTGTAAGGTTGTCATACTGTTTAAATGGGTGCAGAGAAATAAGTCCCCGGGAACTAAGTCCATTGAGGACTTAGTTCCCACAAATAGTGGGAAATAAAACCACTTTCGCGAAGTGGACTTAATTCACATGTAAAGTGATAACGTGAAGTTATAAATCAATATATTGGTAATATTGAAGATATTACGGAGATTTATAAATCTTTAAATATTTAAATAAATTATTTAAGTAATTTATACATTACTAAAATAATTATTTTTACAAGAGAAAATGACTTTTAACTGAGACAGAGTAATATAGGTACGAAATTTGGCCTTATGTCGCATTGTGAAAGTAAGGCCAAATTCTAGCATTTGGTATTATGACACCTGGAAAAAGCGTCATAAGGCCAATTTTTTTTCGCTTGGTGCTGTTTTCAACAATATGCCGTTGCACCTACTCCAAATCAAACAGGGACCACAAGCAGGGGGGGTTGCAGGGGGGCAGCATGCCTCCCCGTATGCATTGCACTGTTTATGGGATTAGTTACGAAATCGCACCCCCCTGCTGGGGTCACTGCTTGATTTGGAGTGGTTGCGAGCTACGGTTTTGAAAATTTGGCTTTATGTCACCATGATAAGCTTAAGATTTTGCTTAAAGAGTGTGATAACTAACTGCACTTTACAGTTTTTTGTCTAATTCTAAATGTTGGATGTTAGTTCCCTCTTCTTATTTTTGAATGTGTACTAAGTTCCCATAAGAAAGTGGACTTAGTTCCCACTTTACATGGGAACTAAGTCCACTTCGCGAAAGTGGTTTTATTTCCCACTATATGTGCGAACTAAGTCCCTCAGTGGACTTAGTTCCCGGGGACTTATTTCCCTGCACCGTTTAAATATCATTTAGTGCATTTATTGCACAAGAACCCCAAAAAGGAAAATATACATAGTTGTAGGTGTAAGTTATTTCTAAGAAAGTCGGTCTTTGATTATATGTCCCATTGGTGTTTTTCGATGGAATACATATATGTAGGTATATACAATTGGTTATTATTATGTTTTTTTTTACGTAAAAATTTTTTCAAATGGCTGTGCAACCTGACGACTCACTCAAATGTCAATTGACTTCACAGTCCGAAAATCACTCTTCTGATGATTAGGATTCAATGTCTTACGACGCGGATGTAGAATTTCAACACCATCTGCAGCCAGAAATGAGGGGAAGCATTAACCATCCTACAAGTACTGATCGAAGCAAAGATTGCCCCATGTAAGGACGGGTTAAGAATATCACTACTGCGCACACCGATAAACAACGCTTGTCATAAAGGCGACTTAGGGGAAAAATCGCATCTAAGCAATTAAACATTTAGGTGAAAATAGCGATATATTTAACATCTTAATGCTGCCCTGCTACTGTGCATGCAAATCCGTGGGTTGACACGACTGGTGATTACCATTATCGTGAAAGCAAGACCAAACAAGAATTAATACATAGGTGAAGGTAGTTGTCGAACTCGTCTATATTAAGGCACTATAGAAATGCACGATAATGGAAAACGCACCACTTCGCGAGTGGGAACGTTGGAAGTATGAGTGGTCGTAGCGATGGTTACAAGGCGAGTTGACACCTTATGTGTTGAGGAAACGAAATGGTAAAAGAACGGAAATAGGCCGCGTTTCTTGAAAATTAGTGCAAAAGCTTTCAAGATGTTGTACCACGGGATGGAACAGTGTAGGAACAGAATCGGTATCATCCTTGCAGCAGACATACTTGGCAGCGTCTTGACCATTCCAAATCCAGTGATCGCTTGATGTCTCTTAAGCTATAGTGATGCAAGGTGAGGTATGGAATATTCTCAATGCATGTGCTCCCAAGTTATATTTTAAATTGTTGTTTGATCTTATTTTTATGACACCGGCGATCCTCAGTTTGCTTGCACCATTACGCACCTAGGTTTACACCAATGGTAAAGTCGCCTTTTACGACAAGCGCTGTTTTTTGGGGGTGATATTCTTAGCCCGTCCTTGCTCGGGTTCCTTTGAAAACGTTAAAAACACCATAACAAAATATAATGTAGACATTGGCCTTCTCTACAAATTGTACCTCTTTTTGGGGTGGTCATTTTTGACTCAACCGATGCTATAAAAAACTGCGAAAGTTGTAAAAAATAGAGAAATGCTGTTAAATCAGTGGAACGCCATTTTTGGGGTATCAGACAATCCTTTCCAAGCGGACCATCATCTTACCATGGGCAAATTTTAACAGTGAATTTACGGTAAAGAAATGATTTCCATTTTCAAAATTCAAACTGGAATGTGGGAATTTGTACTTTAGACCTCATTGCATAGTTCTTCAGTTTGCTTGCTGTTACTAAGAAACACTAGAAGTGAGCAGCTATCTTCTTAAATTTAAACGTTTTATGTTCAAAATGGAAGACGGCTGATAATAAATATACAATACATTTCATTTTAGCCACGGCCATTTCCTCGGCTAAAATTGATTTATTATTGCTGAGGTTGATATTTAGCCTGGATATCTCCTTTTTTCAATTCGAAATACCTATAGTCCATTCCACCAATATTATTGATCCAGTGGAAACACAACTATTAAGTCTGAAATAATTACATAATTACCAATAATCTAAATTTGTGTGAAACATGTATATCTTAATAAAACACCTCCACCAGACTTAGCAAAAGTTTTAACATTTATCACCTTCACACAACTTCACGCTTGGGAAAATACATCATCAAACCAGAAGATGCGTGTAACTAATGTGATATTTAACCTGTAGCTGTTTCATGGCCCAAGGATCTTAGCACGCACCTCACCGCGGGTGCTACTTTCCAGGCTATTTCTAATTAAAACATAATTCATTCTCCCCTGGTGTCCTCGTTAGAAATCATTTCTTCAGATCCATTTCATAGGGTTTTCACGATTTCAATTTGCCACTCTGCAATACCTGCCCCCACAATCCGCCGCCGGCCGTCCAAGTACAAACAGGCAAAAAAACATAAAATTCAATAATTATCCCCACAAAAAAGGAATGTTGGAAATGTTCATGTTCCCATGATTAATAACCAACTTATCAGAAGACTCGAATGTACACACCAAATTCGTATTCGTGGCAATTTTCTTTTTCGGTTTCCTCTTCTTATACTCCAAAATCACCTACAGGGCGCCAGGAAAAAAAATGAAGTAAACTCCTTCCGTCATGCCAATGGTTCTGGTGAAAGGGTTGTGTGCTGAATCCACTCCTTGATATAGCGCAAACAGCGGGAAACCACAACAATAGTCTTTAATTTTGAGGACCGCAACCAGTGCGCCACATACAAATGCAAGAAATTTGGAGAAGAAGAGAAAATTTGATGGTCATAAATATGCGTAACAACCCACCCCAGCCCCAAGCTGTCATTGAGCGTATAGGTTAAGGAATTTGGTACATTTGTGCGCGTGTTAAAATTATGCACACCAGAATTGGTCCTAGAAACGCACAGCAGCAATAAAACGGTAAAATTTATGCGATTGACCTAAGAAAAAGTTTTTTCTTTGGGAAATTGTACCCAAAGAATTCACTCGTTCGATGAATACCAAGGGAAGATACGAATTTGAGCAGTCCGCACCCAATGGCATGGGCACCCCAAATAGCGGCAGGGGGTAAATTAATTTGCCTTTTTCCACAACTCAGGACACCCCGTGCTCTAGTACTTAAAACAAAAATATATCCTATAAATGTGAAATAACAGTTTGGCTAAATATTGTACAATTGGTAGTTGAAACTGACCAAGTGTGGTAATTCGCGATTCTTCATTTCCCGTTCGAGAGTCAACCCTTAGTAAAAATACCTGCTCAGGCTCACATACGCATCGGCAGATGATTTATTGAAATCTTCACTTTTATGCTAGTTTTATGGGTCACGCCCCTCTAATTTGTAATAACAATTCGTATGCAAATCTGTTTTTGTTCGAAAATATTCTTCAAGTCATTTTTATGTGACTTTGTGGTAGGTGGAAGTAATTTTCCGAGGTTTGGTTACCTATATTATACTATTACTTATTCTTATTTTATATTCCTATGGTTTTATGATTCCTAGCAAAAGGAGTGACAATGAATCCATAGTGATTTGAAGTATTACGTGAGGTGTAGGTGGCGCCTTTTCATATATGGGCTTACCTATATGCTTACAAAGCACATGAACTTTATGATGGTTCGCATACTTTTAGGTTAAAGTTATTTTATACTCTTTAAGAATGTCTAAATATATAGACATCGAGGTACTTATGTGTTTTCGTTTCGATGATTTAATTTCGTATAGTGGTTGGAATGAATCTGTGTCATATTTGTAAGGGTTTGGCATGATATAACAACAAATTAATGAATCACATGGATGTCTCATTTGTCCTAAATATGGTAAACATTGGAGCGAACGTGTATAGGTTATTTTCACCCATCAAAAGTTTTTTTGTGATGCAAAACATGAATGAAATTGTGCATTTGGGTATTTATTTTGGTTTTTACAACACCGATTTTCTCAAAAATGGCTTTAACGATTTTGATCGTGTCTGAAATGTAAATGTAAAAATTATGAGAGCGCCATTTTTGCGAAAATAGTCGAATAAACATTTAAAGTTAGATGCGAATTATTAAATTTAAACCACATTCCACATCGACCCGATCTGCCGATCCTATGTGACCTATGCAACCTCAAGGAAAGGAAGGATGTATAGTATATCACTTAATTGCTGTCCTATTTTGAGGGAGTTTCGTGTCAGGTGCTTTGGAGTTACTTCGATGGTATGGGACGACACTTTGGAAGTCCTGAATGGAAAATTAGGCTGGGAAATATTATATAAATATACGTCAACCGCACTTTTATATAGACAACGTATTCGCGAAGGAGACTTTTAAATTAACAAATAAGTTCATTATATAATTAAGCTTAAACAAATTGTCAATCTGGTAAACGGCCAAACCATATTAAACTTAAGACTATCAAATTATTGTAAAAATTTCAAATTTATTTTATAAATAAAGTTTCTCTAACTAACTAACTAGTCAAATAACGATACTTTAAAGAAATGAATATATTTCAAAAACGGATCAAGCTATTTCGAAGAAAATTTACACACCGACTTATATAGGTTGTTTTTTTCATAGAAGTATAAAACTGTCAAACTGACTTTTTTTTCAGTATACATACTTTGGCAAATCATCATGGAAAGACTAACACCAGAACAACGTTTACTAATTGCGGACATTTATTTTCAAAATTCGGGCTCTGTTTGCCAAACTTAGCATTTCGTCAAGTTTACGGCATAATCGTCCATCTGAGCAGCTAATATGCATTACTATGGATCGATTCATGACTACATTTACTCTTTGTGATAATATTCATTCAAGTCGAACCTGTACCGTGCGTACAGAAGAAGCCATCCTCGCTGTAGACGTGAGTGTGAGAGAGGACCCGAATTTATCGATCCGACGCCGTTCTCAGCAACTCGGTCACTGCCCGTCCACTTCTTAGAACATTTTGAGGAAATAAATTGACCAACATCCATATAAGATCCAACTGGTGCAAGAATTAAAGTGTCGTGTGTCTTGTGAATGGGTTAAGAATCAACTGGAACCAGAACCAGATTTTTTATCGTCAAATCATCTTCAGCGATGAGGATCCTTTCTGGCTTCAGGGGTTCGTAAACAAGCTGAATTGTCGTTTTTAGAGTGAGCACAGTCCTCATGAGACTCTTGAGACTCCAATACTTCCCGAAAAAATCACAGTTTGGTGTGGCTTACATGCCGAAGGCGTCATCGGAATGATTCGTTATTTTTTTTATTCCTTATGTCATTGGTAATCATTTGGGGGAGAAATGGTTCCAACAAGACGGCGCAACATGGCAGACAGCGCGTGCAACTATGAATTTGTTGAGCCAAGCGTTTGGTAGCCGAATCATCTCAATAAATGGACCTGTGAGTTAGTCACCTCGTTCGTGTGATTTAGCACCTTGTGACTACTTTTTGTGGGGGTACGCCAAATCTCTGGTCTATGCTGATAAACCAGAAACGATTGATTACTTAGATGACAACATTTGACGCACTATAGACGAAATAAGACCTGGTATGCCCCAAAAAGTGGTGCAAAATTGGACCGACAGGATGGCGTTTCTAAGGGGCAGTCGCGGAGGCCATATGTCAGAAATTATTTTTAAACGTTAAATGCCATAAAATGTATGAGCTAATAATGCCAAAATTTGGTCATTCCATCAAATTTGTTGTGTTTTGTTTTTAAAAAAAGTTGTATGCCTCTATAAAAAAAAAGCGGCCAAGTCCGAGTCGCACTCGTCCATCAAGGGTTCCGCGCGAATTATAATTATTATTTACTTAGGCACCTATTACAGATTTATTATTAGAAAATAATGGTTCACGGTTTACGCTTAAGGTTTATGTTTATAAAATTAAATGTAAATTGCGGTTTACGATTTATGAAGTATTAAAAAAAACTACTTACTAGATCTAGTTCAAACCAATTTTCGGTGAAAGTGTGCATGGTTATGTACATCATATATTTTTTTTAGTTTTATCATTCTCCTATTATAGAAGTTACAGGAGGGGGGACACACATTTTACCACTTTGGAAGTGTCTCCCGCGCAAACTATTCAGTTTAGAAAAAAAAAATAATATTAGAAACCTCAATATCATTTTTGAAGACCTATCCATAGATACCCCACAGGTATGGGTTTGATGAACATTTTTTTTTTTGAGTTTCAGTTCTAAGTATTATAAAATTTATTGTTTTTTTTTTTCTATTTTTGTGTGAAAATCTTAATGCGGTTCACAGAATACATCCACTTACCAAGTTTCAACAGTATAGTTCTTATAGTTTCGGAAAAAAGTGGCTGTGGCATTCCCGGACAGACAGACAGACATGACGAATCTATAAGGGTTCCGTTTTTTGCCATTTGGCAAAACCCGGAACGGAACCCTAAAAACACCCTTTACTATTACACGCAGAAAAATTTACCTTAAGCGAGTGCGATTTTTGCTCTGTTAAAAATTGGTTAAAATTAACAGTCTCTGTTGAAATTAAATGAGTAATTTTTGTCAAAACCTCATGTTTAAAAGTGTACATAAAGAACACACTAAATTGTTGTTTTCAATTAAGTTGCTAGATTAATATTAACCAAACAGTCTCGTTTTGAGGTTTCGTTAAATTCAAATGAGTAACTTGGTTTAGAACAACCTACTAAATTGGTGGTTTTAACACATTGATTGGTTATTAATAACTGCTCTACTCATGTAAATTTAACCAAATGAATGTTTGTTCATATACATATAACAATCTCTCTATTTAAAACTATGAGTTTTTGTTGCTAATATGACCAATGCCTGGGTTGTTTTTAACCACTTTACTCCTGAAAATGTAACCCATCCAATGTCTGTTGAAATCTAACAATCTCTCTGTTAAAACAAACATTATGTGTAGCTTTAATATAACTTATGACTGGGTTGTTTTTAACCGCTTTACTCGTACAAATTTAACCCATCCAATGTTTGTTTAAATCCTACAATCTCTCTGTTGAAAACTACAATCAATTTATGTTGCGTTAATGTATGACTGGGTTTCCCAAAAAAAAATCGTTCAAAAATTGAAAATTTGCATTGTTTTCGAGTTTACTACCATTGAAAATCAATTTTTTCGTACGAAATTTTCTATAAAAAATTTCCATCGAAATAGGAATTGGTTATTTTTACGCAGAAACTGTTGATTTTAACAGTCAACTCAGCAAATTTCTACAAACACATACTGTTGTTTCTTATTGAGCTAAAAATCAGAACGTAATAACGGTGTGTGTATTATATCCGTTGAGTTCCACAATGAACTCGGTTAATTTCTATTATCACATACTGTTATTTCTTATTGAGTTATACACACACAATTACTTATTATGAATGACGCTTCCTGCTGTATAAAGTTATTGAATAGCAATTGACTCATTCAGTGGTGAACCATTGCACAAAGCTGTTGCAGCAGATTAGATAGGTACTCTATTGTGTTAAATTCAAAAGGCAAATTACATCCAGGTGGCATAATTAATTGCAAAATAAAAGTGAACTGAAATAAAATTTAACATGAAAAGGAAATAATAATAAACCGGTGAATAATTTTGTATAATAGTTTATAGAGTAAAATTGGTTTTTCCTTTAAGATGGTTTACTTTCCAGATGTACATAGAGGAGTTGGATACCTTCAACCAAGAATGTTGAACAGAGTTCAACTACCTAGGTGGGTTATTTCAACCAACCAAATTGGTACCAAATAGGCTGGCTAATAATAAGTAAGTATTGTTTTGGAAATTTTAAAATTCATCATGTTTGTATAATTTGATTTCGCATTAAGTTTTAATAAGTAGGTACTCATAATAATAACAATTACTTACGTTCTAAATTCGAAAATTGTATAACCAAAAAGTTATAATAAAAATCCTTGTACTTAATTTTGACGCATAGTTTGTAACATACCTTAATATTGCCCGTAGACCCATAAAAATTACTATATTTATGATCAGCATCGATAGTAATGTCGATCTAGCCATGTCCGACCGTCCGTCCGTCCGTCCGTCGGCCAAAATTAGGCCTTTAAACTGGACCTAGAGAGCTGAAATTTTAACCATATACTCTCTAGGGTCCCGAAATAATCAAGTTTACGAATTTTTGAAATCCGCCCACAGACACGCCCACAAACTCAAAAAAACAAAATTTTGGAAAAAATCGAATTTTGAGCTAGAAAGCTGAAATTTTATATATATGATCTATGACTCCTAAAACTGATCGCGATAATTTTTTTTCAAAATCCGCCCACTGACACGCCCACAAATAAATAAAACATTTTTTTTCAAAATCCAAGGTTTGAGCTAGGGAGCTGAAATTTATAATATATACTCTCTATGGGCCCTTTATGCTCATGTGTAAATATTTTCAAAATCCGCCCACTGGCACGCCCACAATTATTATTTTTTATTTTTTTTGAAAATTCAAAGTGCGCTACCGGTCCTTGGTTGAATTCTACCAAGTGCGTTGGCTAATAACACCCAAGTGAGTAAGTTAAATGCAACCAAATAACTTGGCTAATTTTAACCAAGTGAATTGGCTAATGACAACAAAATAAGTTGGTTAAATTCTACAGACTTTGTTTGCTATATAAAACAGAGCAAATTTCGGAGGAAAAATTCATAAAACGGTTATTTTTATCCGATTTTTTTCAAACAACTTGACTCAGTTATTTTTAATCCACGAACTCGGTAGGAACTATGTTAATAATATTACTAAGTTGTTATTAACCGAAAGTTGGTTGATTTTAATTAACTGATTTTTCTGTGTGATATTTGGAATAAATTTGTATATTAAAAATTTAAAACTACTTTCTAATAACTTTTTCATTCATACAATAGGTTTTTGAATGTTTAGAATTAATTTTTTTTATAACAGAATCACGGCACATAAGAAAAATTGGCCATCAAAGTGGCTAACGCATACAAGTCTTAAACACTTTTTGCATATTATGTGCAGCTACAAAAAAGTAAATAATGGATCTGTAAATTCAAAATTGTGAACATTTTTACTTATACATTTTTTTTATGAATCTTTTATCCTTGATAATTTGATCTCCACAAAATGTATTGAAAACGTGAATACACGATGGAAACGCTTCGCTGGCAGGATTGAAGTACCAACTACGATACCCAAATCTTAGAACACCCTGTAGCCGGCTATTCACTGATGCGTATCAGCGCCTTGTTGATACCGGGTCAGCTGCACCAAATAAAAGGCAACGACGATCAGACGCAGCGGCGGCAGAAGTTGAGGTTGGGGTTTTGCGTACTGTGGAAGTTCAGCCTTGCATCAGCGTCCTCAGATTAGCTGTGCAGTTGGAACTTCACAGAACGAATATTCACAGAACTGTACAGAGTAATAGATTATACCCTTTGCATCTAACTTCCGTACAGGGTTTACTACCAGAAGATGCGCAAAGAGGAGTGAAATTTTGCAAATGGTTACTGCGCAAACAGGAAGAAGAAGTGCCCTTCTCAAGAAGATTCTGTTGACTGACGAAGCGCAATTCACAAGAGATGGGGTTACAAAGCACCAAGGCCGTAGCCAGACAATTATTTCGGGGGGGTTATATTTATTCCATACACCAATCAGTGTGTACCTTTCTAAATGGTAGCTAGATGTAATAAATAAAATTAATACAGCCCATTTTAGCCGAAAATCGACCAAACACGATTTTTAATTGGGATTATGGTACTATTCTATATATAAGGCACTTTATGGATTGGTGCAAAAAAAATTGAGATAACAATTAAACATTAGGGTCATCGATGTATGAAATTTTTTTTTTATTTTTTTTTGGATTGGAATAGTGATCAAAGTTTGACCCCTATCCAAGGGATACTAAAAACCAAAAAAAATATTTTTTAAGAACCTTCCTTCTACCCGCGCATTGATTTTGAAAATTTGTGTTTTCGCCAATTTTTCGATATTTTTCTTATTCTGAAAAGATTTTTAATTTTTTTTTGTTGGAAAATAAAATAAGAAAATAAGAATCAATGAACAGAAATATTTTTTTTTATTAAAAACATGCAAAAGTTGATAAAAAAAACATTAATAAACTAGTCAGTGGAAACTTTAAAATCTAGCTTGCTTTCGAATTTTGGCATAGATTTTCTGGAACTTATTTTTGCTTTGATGAGACCATCTTTGGAGCTTTTCTCGCACAACTGCATCGAAGCCTCTGTTACCATTTTAACTGATCGTTCTACAGATTGCGTGGTACATGGAAGCCTTAAAAAAGGTATTATGTCATCATCTCCTGATTCCACTAGCGAAAGCAGTGTTTCATCTGTTATATCGCGAAGAAGAGGAGGTTGTTGATATGATAATCTTGTTGCCAGTCTATGAGCTCAACGTACGACTTTGCATTAAGATTTATGTCCGGTACAGTGAAAATACGAAGATGTTGTTCGAAATTAATCTTACGCCTGGCTTTTAAAATTCTCCTGTCAGCAAGCTCTCGAATGTGTTTTTGGGGATCTGCCAGCATTGATATTAAAATATTTTCCGGATGAGCAAAGAAACTATTACGCTTTATAACTGGATCTATTACCATTTTAAGTTAAGATGGAAGATATCGTGAACTAGAAACTAGCTTCCAAAAATGCCTAGATCCATCCTTACACGATGGATGGACTTTTATCTCGAACCAAACAGGCGCATAAACTGTAACAACGAATGTGGCCAAATATTTAAGGTTGTTAGATGGTGTCTTTGTGGAAACATACAGGCGTAATATTCCGTTAGCTTTCCTCAACCAACGAGCGTGAGACATCTTTCCTGGAGATCTGTTCGCTAGATCAGAAGAGCATTCACCACTCACAACAGCCGACGATATCTGGTAAAGGTAGCTTTGATCACCGCTTAGGTCTTTGACGTCACCAATATCCGGCAATACACCCCCCTCTAACTTTTCAAATGGCACAATGGGTTTTTTTCACAGTCTTCCAGAAGCTCTCCGATACTACCTGCATAAGAACTTGGTCCAGTGGTTGTGCCATCTAAGTGCAAAAACAGGTGTCTCAGGGGAAGTTCATTCATATGTAACAAACAAATGATCCATTGTAAGGGTTGCTCTAGACGCTTTTCCATAAGTCTTATTATACCGCCTTTCTGTCCAGTATTTGTCGCTGTTCCATCACATCCTACAGCTTTTGTGTCCTTTAAGGAAATATTTTGCGAGGAAAGCAACTGAAAAATAGCAAGTTCGATAGCCTTAGACGTCCCGTCACTTAAGACAGCGTAACCGATGTAAACAGAGTCTGGTTCCTTGATGACGGATATATGCTCCTCGACGATAACTTGGCGGTATTTTTTTGCACCTTTTTCAACAATCCTTAATGTTTTGTCCTTCCTGCCATCAAAATATAGTGATGGAACATTTATGCAACGGTTCTTAACGCAGATCTCTTTGCGAACATTTGCTCTCTGACGACGTACCTTAGACTTATCTATTACATCAACAGCTGATTGTGTGTCATAAAGCACAGCAGATGCAATTGCTGCAGCAGCTCGATCAGATACGTCATATCGATCACATGTTTTGGACAATGTTGGCAGTCTCAGAAGTGATATTTTTGTTCGTCTCTCACGCTCACGTGGCACTGATGTTGACGGCAAATAATCGTCACTTTGACTGCTTTCTGAGTCATCGGATGAAATGGAACATTCCTCAGTTAAGTCAACTACTGCATCTTTTTTGGTAATACTATTTTCATTATAGTATAGTTGTAGTTTTTCGCTCCTATGACGATGTTTTTCATTTTTGGTTGTTGCTAAAGAGTCTATGCCACCTATTATCATTTTTCTCTCCGATCTCTGATCAATAACAAAGACATGTTCTGCTTTCGGAATTTTTTTTTCTTTTGAGCAATTACATCTATTCAAATCTTTGCATTTGCATGAGCAAATATCAAAAAGCTTGTTAGAACTTATATCAAATTCTGCCTTTTTAGGACTTGAAAGTCGCTTCCAAGATTTGATCAACTTCTTACATTTAGAGTGATATACTTTCAACAATTGTATCAGGCGCTTTAGAGTAACGGTTGGAATAGAAGCCTTGCACCATATACTTATCGATCTGACCGCAACAATTTCCGCGATATCGTTAACGGCTGGTTGCTTTCGGGTATCTGTTTTAAGCTTAATTTGATACCTCGTAAAGTTATAAAACTTCATGACCGCTTTATAAAAAGGCAGAACATTATCTTTCATATCTTCAATATTACCAAAAATGCACCAACTAGATGCTTGTCTTGTTTTTTCCATATTGTATTGCTCTTGATATCACAACCGTTTATTGATATAAAATCGACTGAAAGTAACACTTTACGCACTTAATTATTGCAACTTCAAACTTGTGTAAACAACTTGGCGTTTTGATTGGAAACTTTTGAAGTAAAGACAGAACGGCAGAAAAAATATATAAGCTCCTACGTTGCTTTCGCAGCCTACTTGTTTTTGTTAACCTTTTTAATCAAATTAGAATAAGAATACATTTTTAATGTAAGGTACTTATTTTAATTCCTTTGCCAAACAAATCACGGATACCATTAAAATCAACCTATTTTAATGGTAGATTTTCCAAAATTTCTTCATATTCAAATGAAATGCGCGGGTAGACCGACTAGAAAAATAAAATTGAAAAAATATCTGCACGCATTTTAAAGCTTCGGGTCACATTTTAGTTGCTATTCCAAAACGATCGGACAAAATTTAATTTTTCGACCCACCCTATTAAACATGTCATTACGATGATAGGGAAGTAGAAAAAATGTGTTGGAAAATTCTGGTCGTCCGTTTGCCTGTTTGCAGATCTGCAGCCTAAGCGGATGGGCCGATTTGCAAACTTGGTCCATAGTGTTTATTTAGTATTCTCGCACTAGGCGTTGTTGAAATTGGAATTTTAGCTCTAAAACAATGGTGTATGTCATATAACGGTTTGTTAAAACTTAATTTTTCTAAAAACGACCTTAACGATTTAGATAAAACAGTCTATCTTTCGGTAAGAATGGATTTTGCGAGATTTATCTTAAAACGGTACTCCTATAGAACCGATTTTTTAACATCAGAATTTCTCGCTGACAACAAAACCGATTTCAATTAAATTTAAAATTTAGGAAGGCTTTTATGATCAAATTCATACATAACTTTTTTGGTTTTGTGAATATGCTGGAAACGGGTATATTGAATTTTTACAGATTTCTTTCCAGATGGAAACTATAGATTTGCTTGTATTGAAATATGTACTCAAAAAATTGCAAAATATTTTTCAAAAATTAAAAAAAAACCGGTCTAAAAAAACTGCTTAAACGATTTTCAATATTTTTTTTCCTAGGTAGACTATTGCTAATAAAATACTATTGCATACTTAGTTTTTCCAAGAAAACTCTCAAACAAATTTGAAAAACTAAAAGATTTTTCCAATATTTTTTTAAATAATTTAAAGTTATTATTTATTAGGTACATATCATCATTCCTTAAGATTTTATTACTACATGTATTACATAAAATGTAGGTAGGAATCATTTTTAAAAAATTGAATTTAATCTTCTGGCCTTCTGCGCTGCAAATATATCTAAAACTTAATCAGTGTCAATCTCAATTTGTTGATGAATTCACATTACCACCAATCCTGTTAATCTTTTTTCACTGGTAGAATTTCTTAGACAAGTTTTTAGATGTTTCATTGTCGAAAATGTTCTTTCCGGTGTACATGTTGAAACCGGCAGTGTCGCCAACACTTTAAGAAGCTTGTGGATGTAAGGAAACAGATCCTTATTGCATTCCCCAAGAGCTGTTATTGCACTCTTCGGACGCTCTATATTTGTTTGTGTATGGCATTTTGTCTTCCATAGCGTAAATTCAGCTTTTAAAGTATCCCAATCCAAAAAACATTTATAAAATTTGAAGTATTCTTCGTTATAATTTTGTTCGTTTTTGCCAAGGATCGATGGAATCAAAATGCACAAAGAGGAAAGTATTGACTTATGGTTTTCAAATCTCATTTTAAGCTGACTTAAAAAGTCATCTAAAAGAGGAATCATTATACTTATCCTAAAATTATTTTTCAGGATCTCTTGTGCTCATGTTTTGTCTGTGCTGCTGCCTTGACACAATTCGTGAAATTTTAAGTTTTTTATCCACAACATTTACTAAGTTTTGTGCAGTTGCTGTCTCAAAAATTGTTTTGAATTCCGGAATGATATTCCTTGGAATGTGTTTGTTATTAATTCCACATGTTCCAATACAGACACTAAGTCGTAGGAAGAGGATTGTAAGATCTTACAAAGTGGCAATGTATATTTAAACAAAAAACTCATACAACACAAACTTACTGCAAAATCACTAGCTGAAATAGATCTTTAAAAGCAACTCGCCTTCGATGACGTATCGGAGTCCTTATCACTACACAACTCTTCCAAAGCATCAATAATCGCTTCAAAAATTTCCTTAAACCTCATCAACCCATTATGGTTTTCCACCCAGCGTGTTTCATACATTACTGTTAAATTTTTCCATTAATTTTGAGGATAATTTTTTTTAATCATTTCCTGCAACAAATGCCGAT
Organism: Portevinia maculata; assembly: GCA_949715645.1. Classification (NCBI taxonomy): domain Eukaryota; kingdom Metazoa; phylum Arthropoda; class Insecta; order Diptera; family Syrphidae; genus Portevinia; species Portevinia maculata. The sequence goes on from OX454525.1 coordinate 40,881,835, forward strand.
AATTTAGAAAAAAATTCCAACGGATTTTTTGGTCCCAATAGTCGCACGTATAAGGCTTCTGGATGAGACTCGCGTACTACAGGTTGAACACCGTTAAAACTGCCTTTCATAGCTTAAAACTAAAATCAGAAATTTTTAACATAATCAATAATTATTTGAGTACAAATTTCATACTGATGCGGAAAAGTATGATTTACAGATGCATTTTTAAAAAAATTCGGGGGGGGGGGCTGGGGGGGTTTGAACCCCTGTGATCCCCGCCCTGGCTACGGCCTTGAAAAGCACCATAATTTGCACCATTGGTCAGACTGCAATCGCCATTCAATACGCACAACATCCTTTCAAAGGTAGGAATTTAATTATTGCATGTATGTTGTTGCTTAATCTAAAGGAGGTTTAGCCTAAATGATTGTGGACTAATAAGAAACACATTCGAAGACCCGCACGTTCCTCCACAGCTAATACCCATTGCTACCTGGAATTTCTTGGAGAACCATTGCCGGAGCTCCTTGAAGATGTTCCTCTTGTTGAGAGGAGGGCGATGTTCTTTCAACAAGATGGTTGCACTCACAGTACAACCATATTTTTAACAAACAGTGAATTGGTCGATTTTGCCCCAAGGCCACCCAGATCTTCTGACCTAACACCCATTGATTTTTCTTCTGGGTTGCTGTGAAAGAAAAACTTTATTTTATAGAAATGTCGAGTCTGGAAGAGCTCCACGAAAAAATTAGTGCCATTACAGAAGAGATGAGAAGAGGTTTTGCTCGTTAATCAGCCATCCGAAATTCTGCAACGCGCCCTAAAGCGCTTTTAAATGCAAGGAAGGTACTTCGAACAATTGGTATAAACCTTTCATAAACTCTTCCAAAAAGGTCTTTTGCAAAAATATCTGAAAGATTTCAAAAGTAATTCAGAAGGTACACTCCTTTTTGACCATTACTGTCGGACTAAAAATGTCTTTCAATTAAAACTTCTATTGATGGTATGTTAAAAAAGTAGATCGGCATAATTTGTAGGACATTTTTCAAGGATTTCATACAAAAAATTGTAATAATTAAAAATTTTGAGAAGAGTTAATTTTAAGTAAAACAAAAAATAACAACAAATTTTCATAATTTTGAGTTTAAGAAGCCTTAATTTTTTGGTAGCTGCACAGATGTACCCAAAGTTGTACTTGTATGTGCTTGTCTATCCAAAATGTACAAAACCATTTATGTACCTAAAATAGTTTAGAAATTATAACGTTTAAAGTGGTTACACCTCCAAATTAGAGGTCACCCATTTTGATGGGCTATAACTCTAAATGGAGTGAGAATAGGTGAGGAAGCTTTTTCAAAATTGTTTAAAGTCAATAAAATCTATAAGTAGGTTAGTGTCTTTAAAATTAAAGTGTTCCGATATAAAAAAAACAAATGAAACTTGAAATTTAGTCAGCACATAGAAACTACATATACTGCGGCACACATAAATAGTACAAAAGAAAAGCGTAGCCAGTAATCATGAAGATAATCCAATTCAATCTTCATCAGTGGCGGCCAGCGCTAATCTTGTTCTCCTCATGAGGATACAACAAATTGACATCGCCCTGATACCAGAACCCTGGATCATACGGGGTTAGATAAAAGGATTGAACTCAATGGATCTGTCCGTTTACAACACCAACACACCAGATCACATTGAGTAACGTACATGTATTGTCGCTAGGAAACAGATTAACCTATTTCTTCCATCTAGCAACAATACAAAACAAACAGTGGACACATTGGAACAAGTAGGCATAAGTGTGCTTATATTCGCGTCTATATACATGCTATTCGATGTCCACCGTCGGAGCTAACCAGATCGCTGATAGATAAAGGTAAGGCTGAAAAATGGGACTTCATCGTAGGACGCCAACTCCCATCATGTTCAATGGGGCAGCACCAACACTAATATAAGAGGTGAGTCCCTTTTTGAATTTAGTATAAATTAAAGGCAGAGGAATGGAGACAGCGCTACACGACGTTGTCAGTACAATGAAAAGTCTCTTCAGGATGAGGAGTACACACGTTGCAGCGTTTTTAGACATCGAACGAGCATTCAACAATGTGAAAACGTGTGCGTGAAAAGAATTCCAACGTTGATCAGTCTCTCACTAAGGTGTTTATGTGCCTGCTCAATTGAAGTTATATCAATGCAATAGGCGATATTGACCTAAGAGTCGTTGCTTCCAGGGGCACACCACAAAGTGCAGTCATTTCCACTCGTCGTTAATGGAATACTCTTGGAGTTCAAAAACAGAGGGTTTAAAGCAATTGCAGATGCAGATAACGTAGTATTGCTTACGACCGGAAAATGCCTATCAACACTGAGTGAACTGTTAGAAAACGCCCTACGGACACTTAGTACGTGGACGAAACAATGCGGTCTTGGGCTAAATCCCCTAAAGACTGAACTGGTGCTGTTTACTTACAAGAGAAGTATACCAGAATTCATGCCACCAGTGATTGAGGGAATTATCCTCGAGAGTTAGCTGAGTTGGAAACCAAATGTCGATAACAGAGTTAGATAAGCAGCGAATGCTTTCTACGCATGTAACCGTATCTTCGGAAGAAATGGGGACCCAACCCCAAACTTATTCTGTGGATGTGTCAATCGTGCGACCAATACTCACATACGGCAGCATAGCCTGATGGCAAGCCACGTTCAAGATTACCAATCTCAGGGTGATGACAAAAATACAAAGACTGACGTGGAGAAAAACCATACAACTGCACCCAAACACTTCTTTCCTATCTCTCTATTCTTTCTAATAGTAAGTAGCACCCAAAAGCATGCAATGAAATGCGATAGGGCTGCTTGCTGTTAAACACAAATGCTTACGCTGTGTTACGCACTATAAGGGTACTGTAACAACAGAAAAAAAATCCCTTTAGCGTAACCAAATTATAAAAAAAAAAAAAAAAGACTGGCATATATAGGGACAACCGCTGCGCTATTTTTTTTAGCATTTCTCAATTCGCCACCCCTGGATCTATACATATAGGAATCGGCTGCAAAATGTGCCTTCAGAATCAGCCAAACGAATTGCTAGAACCCGAGTCATTTAGGACAAACACTGATTCTGATCATGTACTTAGGGAACAATGTGAACTCTGACTATATGCCTCTTTACCTAGCAGCTGGAGGAATGGAATGAAAATCTACCCACGACAAGGAAATCGATATCCATCTTCACAGAAGATCAAAGATGGACTGTGGGATTTGTCTAAGAGGAATTAAACATAAACATATGAATTAAACATAAACATATGATGATATGGTAACATCACTACGCGGTAACGCGTTGAAAGTCAGGCGGCCATTCAAGCGGTATCTTCTGTCAAAATTAAGTCTAGGAGATCAAAGCTCTTGGCTGGCAGCATAAGACGAGTATCTGCTGGGTCCCTGACACATGGCCATATCCGGCGACTAGCGAAAACAGGCACTTCAGTCGGTCAAACCACCACTCTGTAATCTCAGAGAAAGAGCGGAATACAAGATCCGAATTAAAGCCAACAACAGGTGGAATTCAATGGTTAATGACATATCACGCAAATTGTGGCCAAAATATGATAAGAACAGGACCAACAAGCTTTTACGTTATGACAAAACATCACTGCCCAAGTTGAATGGAACTGTTACAGGTCGCAATTTGCTAAGGAACCACGCAATGAAACTAAATCTCAAGGATGACGACATCCGTCGAGGCTGCGGTGATGAGAAAACCCATGCGGAGGCACCTCACTTTCCCTGTCACTGCCCAAGCCTATGTCACCTGAGGAAGAGAACACTTGAAAGATACTTCTTCAAGACATTCAAGAACTGCCTGATGTCTCACTTTCATATATTTTTAACTTTTTAAGAACATCCAAATGGCTAGACAACTTGGAGTAGGGGAAGAAATCCAAGGATGGAGGACCAAGGCCAGAACAACGAGGCCCAACGAAGGGTATCACAATGGGTCCACATAGATCAAACCAAAGTGTGGTGTAACAGATTCGCAGTGTTCCATCAACCCGGAAACCTGACCTAATCTACCTCTCCCATTCTTTAAACCAATATAAATCCTTTTTTAGGATTCTTTCTTTCTTGAACAACGAGGTTATAATCTAGACAAAAGAGTTCGTAATTCACCCAATTCACTGGATCCCTACTGTCAAAAAAATGTGCCGTTCTCCCGATTTCGACTCACTTCGTAACTGCAGCCAATCAAATCGTGTTGTTGCATTTGTGTGATCTAGCAGTTATTAGGCCTGCCTCTTTTTTGCGATTGTAAAGGAGCGTCGATTGATATTGCCTTTTTGACGGAGTTTATAGAATTTCTCCTTTGAACATTACAGTAACAACTAAGCCGGTCGCGCTTCATTTTCTTTGTGATAGGCTCATTAACGTGAAGGCTTCCTCGGATCTTGGAACTTTTTATTCAATCGAGATTTGCTACTCCTACTTCGTGCGACGCATCTTCATCTCCGCTGCCGTTAATATAACCTCATACTTTTTTTACGCTGTCTAATATTGGGAAATGTTTGTTAGCGTCGCGCATACAACTGTGGTGTAGAACCTTCCCTTCGGCTTTCTTGAGTTTACCCACCCCTTCATCCACTTTATCGTCATCACAGGTTGCTCCGCTATTAATTTTTTGGGGTATTCTCGCTTATATACCTTACCTATCCCAGTTAGCGTTGGTAATTTATAAAACAGTGTTGGATTTCCAATATATTCTATGCAGTAACAAAATCTAAAAAAAAATAAAAGCTGATTTAAAAAGGCTCCACTGTCTATATAATATATTAGTACCAATTGTTCATAATTTATAGCACTGTTTTTCTAGTATTGTCTGCAGGTCCTACTTATTCGCCCTTTAATATCTCAATGATGTGACAAAATTTACATATCCTAAATATTGCGTAACTTTGATTTCACTACACTGTTGGCCCTTAAACCTTGTTATTCATTCTCGTATAATAAAATACTTATTCTTAAAAACAAAAACTTATTTAGATACAAAACAAAATCAATTGCAACGGAATGTGAAATTTTCTCAAAACAACAAAACTTCAAACGATCACTCCCATGATTCCAGAAGCTCGCTATACGTTTGTGTTTTGATTCTTTCCTCTCGAAAATGAGTTTTACTCGTTGAAAAAAAAACGACAACTAAAAGAAATCTCCTTTCAAAGCAGTTCCCTTTTGCTTTTATTTATCGCAAAAACTACAACAAATCAAATCAGTTCAAGATGGCAATAAAATCAAAGGGCAACACAGTTACATGACAGCCAAAGTTCAACCGATAATAGGACAAAATATGATAGTGCCTTGTTTTTTTTCCACCCCTTCGTTGGATCACTCCCTTAAAATATTTTATTTCTGATTCTAGCTGTTGTTTCCGTTTCGGGAAATAAACCTAAGATGATTGTCCTCGTGTTACTATAGATAGGAGTACTGGTCTAAGATGAGAAACTTACGAAAAGACTAAGCAAAGAATCAAAAAAATAACTATTCGGAGTACTAACGCAGGACATTATCATAAATATGAACAGAACTTCACTACCAGCGAATGTGCTCACTAAATTGAATATATCTCTTATGTATATCCTGTGCCTATACGAATCAGCAACGACAACAGCATCTCGGCTGAACAGAAATAAAAAAAAATGAAACTCCAAAGTAAAATAAAAACAACATCAAAATAAAGGATATGGGCTGAAAGGCACTTGCAAAAGACTGATGGCGCCACACAAATCTCGTAGTCAATAAAAATACTGTGCCTATGCTATATTATGTAACAATGTCATAGAGTCCTTGCGCGCCTAGTCACAGCAAAGTTATCCTTAATGTGTTGTTGTTCTCCCTTGTTGAAGTCGTTTTTGGTTGATAATTTTTGTTGGACTCATATTTTGTCCAGCTCAGTTTTGTCTTCTAATGGGGTTGCTATAAGTTGCTAGGATGCTACTTTAACAGACGTCACAAAGCCGCCAACGTCAAACTGATAAGGATATTCGTTGATCTTTTTCGCTCGGCCAAAATCGATGTTACACAAATAAAAAAAAAAAAATAAGACGGGACAGCTTGGAAGCTAGGCGCTTGGTTTTATCGTGGCTGATGTGGTGTGCCGGGGGTCAGCAGTTGCCAGTTAGGTCCTTATTATGTTGTTACACAACTGAATTTTCTACTCCGGTGGAAATTATTTTTCTATGGCCCACTGTCTTTGCGGTTATTTATGTCCAGTTTTCTTCTTGTTCTGGGTTTGTCTTTTCCAAGAAAACTCGGTCAATTGACTTTTCGTTGGCGGCACTAGAAATAGCAGTGAAAATGAAATTACAACTTAGTTTTGCCAGCGATTTTCGAAAGTCACATGGTCATTGGGCGAACGTCCGACCGACCACCAAATTAATTAAAGTGATTGAATTTGTGGAATGGGTTGATTGGTGGAATGGGTTTATTGGTGGAATGGGTTGATTGGACGGGGGATATTTGGGAATCCGAATTGGAAAGAGGGCTGCTCTGGAGAGTAAAATTGCTTTGTCAAAAGTATTACAATTCATTTTTATTAAAAAAATTAGAAAATAGGTAGGTACCTACCTATTGTAAGTTTTCAATATTAATTTGCCCAAGTGCTGCAACAATCCTCCGAATAATGTATTAGAAATTGATAAAACAAATTTGGGATAATGCTTCAGTTGAAAAAGCTACACAATAGAGTGGTTTCCTTGGTGGTGATAATACATAACCAACAGAAGCTGATGTGTGAATTTCAAATTTCAAATTGACAACCGATAAGCCACTCTAACAAAATGGCGGTCTGTCATTCTGCCACTCACTTGTCATCATTTGATGTTGATATCCCTCTGAAATTATTATGAACGGCTGTACCTAATACATAAAACTTACCTTTTGAAAGTACGACTATTCAAGCATATCCTTGATGAGTGCATCATTCTAAATAGTTAATTAGTAACAAACCGATGTCTGCTCATCAGTTATACATTTTGCATTTAATTAAACTGAATCAACGAAATAGGTAGGCATGCAACTATTTTTACTTATGGCTTTATACTCACAATTTTGAATTTATAATGATTGTCAACACAAGTAGGATCCAACAGTTAAACCCAACAGATTTGTCATGTTAATTTTTACATATATCCTTTCGTGTGTTCTTACGTAAACTTTAACTCTGGAGAGATGAGCCACGACCACCCCCTACGCATCCGGTTTGATTTGAATTAACTGCGTTTTTATTTAAATTTGGTTGATATGTATGTATAAGAATAAAGTCGCCACAAAAATGCTCGCCCTTGCAAATTAGGTATAACCAGCCGGAGAGCCGCGCCATTGTTGGTTAATATAACCAAAGCAGGTACTGGTACATGCACGCAAAGGAAAGTAATGTACATTTGCTTACTCGTACATTGCATGTTGCCTACTACCTAGTTGTAAATTTAATGAACTTTCACTTCGTATTTCAATTTGTGGTTGTATTACCAAGAGAAACAGGATGTTTATGATGATGTATAATATCGTGTGTATGATATATTGTTTGAAACAGCAGGCTTTGGTCAAGTTTGGACATTTAAAAAATGTATTAACGTCTAGGTACAACTAAAATTGCAAATAATATAAGAAACCTTTTGTTTAGCAAGGTAAAATAACTAGCGAAATTTTAATTTTAATAGATGACATATACATATTTGCACATTATTCGAAAATTAACATATGCTCGTATGTAAAGGGTGACCCAGTTAAGCAGTGGGGGGTAGGGGGTGTCTATTAGCACGCCATTTCAAGTTATAGACCATCAAAGCTGGTGACCTTTAATTTGGAGGTGTAACCACTTTAAACGCTATGACTTATAAACTATTATAGGTACAAAAACTATGCACATTTTGGAAAGACAATTCAGTAGCGCATACAAGTCTTAAGCACTTTGGGTACCTACATCTATGCAGCTGTAAAAAAGTAACGCTTCTTGAACTCAAAATTATGAAAATTTGTTGTTCCATTTTTATACCCTATTCTAGGGGTATATTAATTTTGACGCATAGTTTGTAACATACCTTAATATTGCCCGTAGACCCCTAAAAGTTACTATATTTATGATCAGCATCGATAGTAATGTCGATCTAGCCATGTCCGTCCGTCCGTCCGTCGGCAAAAATTAGGCCTTTAAACTGGACCTAGAGAGCTGAAATGTTAACCATATACTCTCTAGGGTCCCTAAATAGTCAAGTTTACGAATTTTTGAAATCCGCCCACAGACGCGTGTCTCAAACTCAAACTCAAAATAACAAAATTTTGGAAAAAATCGAATTTTGAGCTAGAAAGCTGAATTTTTCTTATATATGATCTATGACTCCTAAAACTGCTCGGGATAAAAATTTTTCAAAATCCGCCCACTGACACGCCCACAAATAAATAAAACAATTTTTTTTAAAATCCAAAGTTTGAGCTAGGGAGCTGAAATTTATAATATATACTCTCTATGGGCCCTTTATGCTCACGTGTAAATTTTTTTTAAATCCGCCTACTGACACGCCCACAATTAAATAAAACAATTTTATTGAATCACCCAAGTTTGAGCTAGGGAGCGTTTTTTTTTTTGATAAAATCCTTTAAATGCTACTCGTATATAACAAAATACTCGTATGTAGAGCGTTCTTAACAATTCAACCATACTTAGACTTTTGTTACGCCCACTTATGAGCGATAGGAATAAGAATAGGGTATCCAACAGTTCGCCCAAGCTTACTGTAGCCCGTCCCTATGTTTTTACTTAAAATGCATTTTTCTCAGAAGTTGTACTTTTCCTAAAAGGTCCTTTTCAGACACACAATAATACCGAGAAGATTTTAAGAGTAATTCAGTAGGTACACCTCTTTATATCCTATTTAAAGGGTATATTAATTTTGACGCATAGTTTGTAACATACATACCTTAATATTTTAGGGGTCTACCTAAAAGTTACTAGAGATGTCCGTCCGTCCTTCCGTCTGTCGGCAAAAATTAGGCCTTTAAACTGGGCCTATAGAGCTGAAATTTTAACCATATACTCTCTAAGGTCCCGAAATAATCAAGCTAACGAATTTTTGAAATCCGCCCACAAACTCAAAAAACAAATTTTTCGAAAAAATCGAATTTTGAGCTAGACAGCGGAAATTTGTTATATATGATATATGACTCCTAAAACTGCTCGGGAGGTAAAATTTTCAAAATCCGTCCACTGACACGCCCACAATTAAATAAAACAATTTTATTGAAAAACCAAAATTTTAGGTAGAGAGCTGAAATTTATAATATATACTCTCTAGGGGCCCTTTAAGCTCATGTGTAAATATTTTCAAAATCCGCCAACTGACACGCCCACAATTTAAAATCAACTTTTTTTGAAAATACAAAGTTTGAGCTAGGGAGCGTTTTATTTACAAAAGCTTTGTTTTTTCGATTAATCCTTTAAATATTATATAACAAAATATGTAGAGCGTTCTTAACAATTCAACCATACTTAGACTTTTGTCACGCCCACTTATGATGGATAGGAATATAGGGTATCCAACAGTTCGCCCAAGCGGACTGTAGCCCGTCCCTATGTTTTTTACTATTTTTGTCTGACAAAAAATGACTTTCTACAACATCTGCTGATTGTACGTAAAAAAGTTGCGTAATATAATTTATAGGAAATTTTGCAAGGATACAAATTTCACAAAAATGTTTATGATCATCTGTACGAAAGTTTCTGGAACTCCTCGTTATCTTAGCGCCACTGGGTTGTTTATCAAAGGCCTTTTCAAAATCAACCAACACCATATTTTTCCATGATGAACCTTATACTTTGGATTGCATCTGTGATTGATTAACCTGCGAAAAATCCGCACTGGTCTTCAGATAGCCATATTTTCCTTTGTACAAAGGAAGAAAGAAACGTGCCCTCCACTGATTAGGCATTGGATTGCCTCGCATCAGTTTGGGCATGAGAATCATGAGCCATTTCGACCCGACGCACGCCTCCCATCTTTTTCCAGAACTCAGAGGTTTATCTCTTCCGGCCCAACAGCTTTCTGTTTTTTTGGAGTCTTTGACCGTAATCTTCGACAATAATCTCGGGTACTTCTTCATTGTTAGGAACGGCTCTCGGAAAAAGTATCCGAGAAAATTGTCCATTTAGAAGTCCTTCACAATACTGTTGCTACCTGTGTAGTATTTATTTGTCATCCACAAGAAGCAGCCCGTGAGCATTATTGATGAACTTTGGCGAACGGATTTTCTGGGCATTTCTTCTTCTCTGAATGGGTTTTTTGAAAATGGTTGTGCCCCTGTTTAAGCTAGTTTGTCGGAGTTCGTGGAAAGCCTAGTTTCTATCAGCAGCCCAAGAAGAAATTGCTTCTGACTCCCGATACAGGCACTTCTCACAATTTGCTTTAATTTGAACGCACTTTCTAGCCTGTTGCTGTTGTCTGTATTCCGATTCGATGCGAGCTCTCTCATCTCCATTATTAGAGGAGCACTTTGACCAAGCTTTGAATGCCGCTTTCGTCACTTATCACTGCTTCAGCTTCATCTGTCCACCACCATGTTTCTTTGTGGTGTTGATATTGTCCTTTTGAAGACCCTAGCAGTAATTTGGCTTTATCCAAGCATGGTGGTTGTCTTATCTTGTGGGGATAATTTTGCATATTTGTAATAAATTCTTCGCCTTTCTCTTTGTCCAGATTGTACCATTTGATTTTGCAGACACTTTTGTTTGTTTAGTTTTGTTCGCCCCGCCGCCATAAAAATTTGTGTCAGGAGGTGGCGGTGTTGCTGGGCTATTGCCTCTCCTAGGATCGCTTACAATCTTTAACCCGAGGCTTCATGAAACGTGCTAGCAAATGGTAATCAATCTTGGTTTCCTTTCCGCTACTGCTGTAAGTCACCAGGGCCCTATTTCATAAACATTGACAAGTGACAATTCTACAAATTTGTCGCTTTTATCTGACATGTTTTCATTGCATAACGTATTGACAGGTGACATAATTGTCAGTTAAACTCAACGACAATTTTGTCGTGACAATTTTGTCACTGTCAGACTATGACAAATTTATCGTGACAATTTTGTCATTGCCATATTTTGACAAATTTTTCGTAACGTACATAAGAGACTGAATTGATCTGTATTTTTCTTTCAGAATGCCCAATGCATTTTTTACAAGCCTCCTCGTTTTCTTTTTCAAACTTAGCAATGCCTCAGATTGTTCAATTTTGAGTGGAATAACTGGTGTGATTAGCCAACTTTTTCGTCTACAACCGCTGTGTCCTAATATTAAATCATATGGAAATGGCCTCCATCCATTTTCCACCGTCTTGCTAAAAAGCAATTTTTTTAGAACTAGCATCGGGAACAGATACAAACACGGCATTAATTGAGTGGTCACCATTTCTTTCAACAAATGCTGACTCATTTTCAGTTCGGCATTAATTCTTATTAAAGAGCCATCACCAATGCCAGCATCACAAGCAAAATTCGCAAAATGTCTAAAACGTTGAGGTATGGATGTTATATTTTCTGAAGGCCAGCGGATTTCTTCCCCCATATCTACCGTCAGACTGCAAAATCTTTTGACGCAACGCTGAATTGAACTTTTTGAAACACCCTGTCCATCACCAAGTACATGGTACTGAGCTCCACTTTCAAGCCAGTGTAACGCACATAAAACTTGGATCTTAGCATCAAGGGCATGATTTCTTTTTGTGGGATGCTGGAGGTGTCGACCAATTTTTAACAAAATATATTCCGCAGTACTTTTGCAGACGCGAAATTTTTCATTAAATTGAAAATCACTTAATGCAGCAACATCATTGTTCAAAAATTCTAGGATGGCGTACTTCGCGAAATTACACATCAAACTTAATTTCACTTTCCCTTGAAACATAATATGTATTAGAAATTTTATACCGAAATTGTCACTTCACTACCGAGACTCAATTGCCTATCACAATTGTCAATTACATACTGACTTACTTAGTAAAACCAAGTCTTCAAAGGACTTCTGGAGAATAGCAAGGGAGATTAATGGTACAGTTTATCAAATAGGTACAGGAGTATCTGCTGATGATCTATCCATATATTTTAAACATCTTCTACTGGATAACTCAAACCTTTCTTTCTCGTATGCGGACCCCCTCATTTTCGACGATTCCCTAGATGGTGAGGTAACAACTGACGAAATTAATGCTGTTATCATGAAATCCAAAAATGGAAAGGCGCCAGGCGAAGATGGGATTCCGTACGAATTCTACAAAAATGCTAGTCCAACCTTAATCAACTATTTGAAAGTTCTCTTCAACAGTGTGTTCTCGAGTGCAGACATCCCTTCATCGTTTAAGAAGTCTGTAATATTCCCCATCCACAAAAAGGGTTCGCTGGAAAACGTAGAAAACTACAGGGGAATCTCATTCATGAATGTGTCAGCCAAGATATTTTGTGGCATACTTGTAGGACGATTAGAAAAATGGGTAGATGAAAAAAATATTCTGACAGAGCGTCAAGCTGGATTCAGAAAAAACTTTTCAACCGTTGACCAAATATTCACATTATCTGCGATTATAAGAGCCTTTCAAGCCAGAAACAAGAAAATGTATAGCTTTTTTGTAGATTTCAAGGCAGCTTTTGATCTTGTTAGCCGAAGTGCACTCTTCTATAAACTGTCTCAGTTGGGTATCTCTACAAAATTTCTTAAGACCATTAAAAAAATTAATGCCGAAACAAGTGCAGCAGTCTGGGATGGAAAGGATTTCTCAGAATGGTTTAAAACACAGACTGGTGTAAAGCAAGGATGTCCTCTTAGTGCCTTATTGTTTTCTCTATTTATAAACGACATAGAAAAAGATTTGCCTGGTGGAGTACGAATTGCTAATACCGTGGTCAATGTCTTGTTATATGCCGATGATCTTGTTCTACTCTCTGAATCTCCTGAAAATCTCCAATTGATGATAAATCGACTAGCCAGTTACTGCAAAAAATGGGGACTAACCATCAACACCGAAAAATCTAAAATTATGGTCTTTTCCCGTTCACCACGAGTGCAAAGTGGAAATAGATGGTTTTATAATGGAAGCCGATTAGAGATTGTGAAGGAACTCAAATATTTAGGAGTGAAACTGAACCCAACCCTAGAATTTGGTAAACATCTAACGGATAAAGCCAAGTCTTCCCAAAGCTTAGTGAATCTATCATGGAAAAATGTTTTTGCAAACAAGCGGATTCTCCTCTCAACGAAATACAGAATATTTGATTCAGTTGTTAAATCAACTCTTTGTTACGCCTCTCAAGTTTGGGGATCAGACGAGTACGAAGTAATCGAGAAATTCCACAGGAACTTCTTGAAAAAATTATTCAACTTACCAATGAAATCGCCGAACTACACAATCTATTTGGAAACGGGTCTTCCAATGCTTTTTACAAGCACTCTCAAATCGCAAGCGGATTACATCATTAAAATAGGTTCGTATCCAGACTCCCGAATAACCAAAAAAATGCTATCTTATGAATTAAGAAACAAGGACTGGTGGGCGTTAAGATGGTTAAGAATTGGAAACGCGTATGGAGAAACTATTTCATTCGATCTAAACAACCTGGACAACTTAAAGAACCAACTTTATCGAATAATAAATAAAAATGAAGATGCTATTCGTGTGCGATTTATAGAGAAAGCTCGTGAATCAGATAGCAGAGTATTGTATTCTCACCTGAACTTCAATCTAAAGGATAAGAACTATTTCAATGACTCACTCAACTATAGTGAAATATCTCTTATTTTCAAAACAAGGTGTGAGTTGATTGGTTTAAATGGCAGCCCATATAATGGAAGCTTCAACCAGTTTTGTAATATTTGCAACTTAAAAGCGAAAGAAGACTGCTTTCACATTATTAGTGTTTGTCCAATCTACAAACCACAGAGACTAGCTTACTTCGGAAAAAAATTCCTTACCATGCAGGAGACAATACAAATTCTGAACGAGTGTGATTGGAAAAAGTTATTTTATTATATTAAATCCATCTACAAATACAGGTCGCTATTAATAACAGAGTATTATGATTGATTAAGTTTATTAAAAAAATAACTATATTGTTAAAGTTACAAATGTAGGTACATGTATAAGCATTTTGCTAACCAAGCTGACGGCTAAGCCATAGCTTTAAAATTCATTCTATCTTGTAACTTATGTAATAAGAAAATATTAAATAAATGAATTTCTTACTTACTTACTACTTACTGACAAAATTGTAAATTGTACTTTTTTATTTGTTGCATAAAAAAGTTGTCACTACAAATTTGTCGGGAAATTTGTGACAATTTTCAAAAAGTCCTTGACAATTGATTGTCATGACAATTTTTTTATGATCCGAAATCATAACAATTGTCGCAAATTCTCCGACAATTCTACAAAATTGTCAATTTTATTATGGGACAGAATTTAGACAATTGTCAAGTTGTCATTTACAAATTGTCAGTTGTCACCTGTCGCACCTGTCAATGTTTATGAAATAGGGCCCAGGTGCAGGTTTTGTTTGACGAACATGGTATTTAGAACGACTAGGGGTCGCCCCATGGTCGAAATTCAACCAATTTATTCTATAAGTTGAAAAAAAAACAAAGTCGACTGTTCTACATATTAATCGGAAAATTAAATTTTTCGACATTGCATTCTCTGATTTCACATGATATAAAATTGTTCCGCCATTTTCAAGTAACTTCAATTTTTCAAGCATTTTCAAGTAACTTCAAGCATTTTCAAGTAACTTGAAGTAACTTCAAGCATTTTCAGGTAACTTCAAGTAACTTCAAGCATTTTCAGGTAACTTCAAGTAACTTCAAGCATTTTCAAGTAACTTCAAAGATTTGCAAGCATTTTCAAGTAACATTAAGCATTTTCAAGTACCTTCAAGCATTTTCAAGTAACTTCAAGCATGTCCAAGTAACTTCAAGTATGTTCAAGCATTATCAAATGCATAACATGCACAGCAATGTTGTTGTTGGTAACTTCAAGTAACTTCAAGTATTTTCAAGCATTTTCAAGTAACTTCAAGCATTTTCAAGTACCTTCAAGCATTTTCAAGTAACTTCAAGCATGTCCAAGTAACTTCAAGTATGTTCAAGCATTATCAAATGCATAACATGCACAGCAATGTTGTTGTTGGTAACTTCAAGTAACTTCAAGAATATTCAAGCATTTTCAAGTAAATTCAAGCATTTTCAAGTAACTTCAAGCATTTTCAAGTAACTTCATGATATACAATTTTTCCGTTGCGATTGACAGATTATTGCCTCACACAGCAATGTTGTTGTTGTAATTTCATCCAATTCGCTTCATTTTACCAGCTGTAATTCATAATGTGTGTTATATATGTGGATAATTTTTGTATTGTGCACTTCTATGTATTGTCCCCTACCCAAATATGTATAGTGTTGGCATATCTATGTGATGTATAATAGCAAAAAAGGGGGGAAACACGTTATAGGCAACTCCGTATTTATATATAGATAATACCGTATGACTTGCATAATGCTTAGCATATCTTCACCCGGAGAGTTTCTGGTGCCATGTCCCATTCTTCGATGACGCTCTTCATAGTCTTCGTTTGACATCCCGACATGTCGTTCAGATCTCCGACAACAAACAAAAGTTCTTGTTTCCGCGTGTTCTTGATGACGTTTTAAAAATCTAACTAGAATGCATCCTTTTCTCTCTGCTCGCAGTTCTCCACACCTCACCTTGCATCACCAGTTTGGGAGACATCTAGCAATCACTCGACTTTGAAATGGTCAAGATAGTGCCAAGTAGCTCTACCGCCAGGAAGATATCGATTCCGTTCCTACACTGTTCCGTCCAATAGTAGAACATCTTAAAAGCTTTTGTCCCAACGTTCAAGGAATGCACCCGATTTCCGGTGTTTCTCCACTTTGTTTCTTGAACACATAAGATGTCAACTTGCCTTCTAACCATGTCATCTCTCCGAGCTCGTAGATATGACTACTCATGCTTCCAACGTTAATACTCGCGACCCTTAGTTTTCGCCTAAGCTATCCCCCGGAAACCGAATAGCCCTGACCCGAGCATTTCTGCCCGGCCCAGGATAAGATCCATGATAAAAAGTGCCTGGCGGGGCTATGCGTTTTCTATTAGCGTACATTTTCATCAGAGTTGTGAATAAATGTATTACTTTGGTACTGCATTCAGATAAGTCTAATACACATGACCCAAATATTTGAATGTAAGTTAAACTTTGCCTTAATACATACTTTAACTTACATAAGAACATTCATCAATCATTTCGAACATTCTATATGAGCAGTTAAATAAAGCTGTCAATTGAATGTACGAGTAAGGTTAAAGAATGCAGTACCCTTTTGAATTTGTATATTCTTTAAGTTAGTAGTAAGTCTTCTGATAGTCTTTTGACTGCTTTTAGGCACTTTTAAAGTCGATCAAATGCTTTATGACTTAAAACATTTAGTTTTTTTATAATACATATTGTATTTTGGCAAGTGCCTATTTTAGTTATATAATATTCACGATTCGATTAGAAATCATCCGCTATCCTATATCCTACTTTCTATTCATGTCAGTGTGTGGGACTACTAATCTAAGTGTCTCAGATTCACATCACGCCAGGGCCAAGTAACACCAAAAAGTGTTTTCCACTGCCCCACCTCTTGCGAACGTCTGGCGAACATCCAAGAGTTTCAACTGTCATGGGAAGCTTCTCAAATCAGCCGTTCGGATTCTGTTTAAAATTGTAGGTGCCTTCCACTCCACCCAAGTAAATGGTTGGAAAAGCTTGGACTGCGATCCAAAAGGTTTCGATGCATTTTCAATGCAATGCCTACCTTTCCCAATTTCCATAGATGCATTTTGTCTTTTTCATGCATACCTTAATTTGAGGATAAGAAATCAAGTTTTCCTCACATTGAGGGAATGTTTTCCGAATTAAATATTTGTCATTAGAAACCGCATGGTATAAATGTGTGCAATGTTATTTTAGTAAGAGGTTCCTAAAACGCAAAAAAATGTTAGGTCCAGTGTGACTGTGTTTGAACATAAGCTGTTTTAAAGTTATGTCCCAATGAGTTATTCTCTTCGTTATGTAGACAAAATCTCAACAAAAAAAAAAATACTATAAATTTGTTAAAACATGTTTTGTCACTTTTGTTTCACTGATTTCCTGTGGTTCAAGTATATTTGTCTTTCAACACGGCGCTGCAAAGCGTGATTGTGTTTTGAATATTTTTCGCAATGTTGTTATGGCCAAAGCTCCAAAAGTATTTTATATTTATTTGTTAAAACATCTTTCCACTGATGCTACATCGTTAACTTTAAAACATTTCTAAGCTTAACCTATTTTGTCGTTTCAAGAAATTGAATTTATTATCACAGATTCATAAACCAATTTATTATCCTCTTGGAACAGTTAAATGCGCAATTTTTTGTTCATAAATGCACTGTTACTTTCCTGTTATTTGGTTTTTTGTTCGTTCGAGGTCAACAAATTCTACGAAAGCAACATTTGTCAAACAAAATAAGAATAATTAACAAAGAAATGATAATAAAATAAGTCAAATAAGTCAACAAGATTTTTTTTTTTATAATTTGTTTACGCAAAAGGGTTTGACCGTAAATGTTGCAGTACCCTTATTGTGCTATGAACACAGCGCAAGCATTTGTAAACAGCAAGTAGCAGATATCACCTACTTTAGAAAGAATAGATTGATAGGAAAGAAGTGTTTTGGTGCAGTTGTATGGTTTTTCTCCACGGGTGTTGTCTAAGTTTCGTAGAGAGATCAAGTTTTACATATATTCGAAATAAAGTAATGGATTTGGACGGGATTGAAAGCACGACGTTCCAATCACTAAGCGAATACACTACTACTGCACCGTTGCCACCATACATTTGCAACAATTTCCAATTGTTTCCATTTGTTTCATTCGTTATTTTTATATACATACAGTGTGTTTCTTTATTTTTCCCGGATAAGGAATAGAAAAGACAGAATTTTCGAATTTTGTATCCGGAATATCCAGAATGAAATGAATAAAGAAACAAAAATGGACGGAACAGAATGACAGCTATTTGGCTCATGACCAGCGTTGCCACTTAGTTCAAGAACAAGTACAAAGTTTAGTACTTACAATTAATATATGTTTTCTATTTATTTAGCTCACATGTGAATCAAAAGATAAAATCTACCAATTTATTGATAAAAAGCTGAGGAGGTATGTTAAAGCAAAAAAAAAAAAATTATATAAAAACGGTGAATATGTTGACCAAAAGGGCTTGTGCAGCTCCTGATGCAGCAATTTAAAGGAATTTTAACTTTTTTTGTATTATTTGATTATTAATTAATTGTTTTTTTTTTTTTTTTTAGTAGTATTAAAAATATGTATGTAGGAAATTTGTTCAACCTAATTTGTTTCAAAAAAAATATATGTTTGCCAAAAGTTAATTTTTATTTCTCATACACAAATCTATATTATTTTTTACGTTTTACTATTCCAAATAGTGTTTAGATACTCCTTAATTCTGGAGCGCAAAACTCGTCTCCCGCCATAGAAATTCACCAATTTGTTTATACAATTAATCAGAAGTTTTTTTATACCCTATTCTAAGGGTATATTAATTTTGACGCATAGTTTGTAACATACCTTAATATTGCCCGTAGACCCCTAAAAGTTACTATATTTATGATCATTTATGATCAGCATCGATAGTAATGTCGAGCTAGCCATGTCCGTCCGTCCGTCCGTCCGTCGGCAAAAATTAGGCATTTAAACTGGGCCTAGAGAGCTGAAATTTTAACCATATACTCTCTAGGGTCCCGAAATAATCAAGTTTACGAATTTTTGAAATCCGCCCACAGACACGCCCACAAACTCAAAAAAACAAAATTTTGGAAAAAATCGAATTTTGAGCTAGAAAGCTGAAATTTTTTATATATGATCTATGGCTCCTAAAACTGTTCGGGATATAAAATTTTCAAAATTCGCCCACTGACACGCCCACAAATAAATAATTTTTTTTTATTGAAAAACCAAAATTTGAGCTAGGGAGCTGAAATTTATAATATATACTCTCTAGGGGCCCTTTAAGCTCATGTGTAAATATTTTCAAAATCCGTCCTCTGACACGCCCACAATTTAAAAAAAACTTTTTTCGAAAATCCAAAGTTTGAGCTAGGGAGCTGAATTTTATAATAGGTATATACTCTCTAGGGGCCCTTTATGCTCATGTGTTATTTTTTTTTAAATCCGCCTACTGACACGCCCACGATTAAATAAAACAATTTTATTGAAACACCCAAGTTTGAGCTAGGGAGCGTTTTTTTTTCGATAAAATCCTTTAAATGTTTTATACAAAAATATGTAGAGCGTTCTTAACAATTCAACCATACTTAGACTTTTGTCACGCCCACTTATGAGGGATAGGAATAAGAATAGGGTATCCAACAGTTCCCCAAGCTTACTGCAGCCCGTCCCCATGTTTTTTGTTTTCACTTGACACTGAAGATGTCACGAATTACTATTGTGAAAATGTATTTCATCTGACGTTTATGTTATTTAAATCTATTATCTCTGGTTCGTTTGTTTTGCTTAACTTAAAATTTAATTTTAAATTTGTTGTTAATGAGTTAATGGAGCGCAAGCAATTTATGAACTTTTTGAGTTGTTTTGTTTAAGTTCAAGCATTTTGTGACTGCTTTTTGTTCATAAGATTTATGGTAGTGAAGTTCCAGTGATTGTATTTACTCAATACTAATTTTTTTATTTTCTCAAAAAACAATTCTACTCACGACATTTAGTTTTAAAAATGTTTTTTTTCAAACAAAAACAGCGAATGAATGCTCGAAATTTATTTGTCAGTGACGAATTTGTGATTGACTGAACATTTTAAAGCTATCAATATTTTCCACAACCAAAACAATACATACCAGAAAACGACTTGTCCCTATTTAAGTCTACACAGCTGCGTTTCTTAACGAAGTACCCAATACCGTAATATAAGACTTTCGCTCAGAAAAAGCTTAATATATGCATACGGGAGACCATTTTAAAAATGTATTTGATTTTTTAAATCGTTAAAGGAAATTAAAAATATGTAATAAAATAAATAATTAACTTAAAACAACACACATAAAAAGACATTAAATTTTCAATAAATCATCCATTTGATTGTTTGCTGTTGCTTTGCTTTTTTTTGATCAAGTGCATCTGTCAAGCATCTGTCAAACAAGAGAATATTCCTTTTATTCCACCTTTCTCTAGGAATAAAAAGAATGCATTCCATTTATTCCAGAATGAATAAAGAAACAACGAAATGGATTATCCGGAATATTCCATTGAATAAAGAAACGTAAATGGCTCAGTCGAAATATTCCGAATATTCCGAATGAATAAAGAAACACACTGATAATATTCTCCGATAGAACGTTTGGAGAGAGGATTAGGCACCACCCATTTGGTAGCGGTCCTGGATGGGGAAGTTGACTATATATAATTTAGGCAATAGCCGTGTTTCTTTGCACGGGGATATAAGTCGTGTTTCTTTGCACGCGGATATAGGGATGGCATCAGAAAACGACCATCGCCGCTTAAGAATTCATCAAAAAAAACTTGGCAGCACACATGCACCTATGACATGCACCGTGACACAGCTGTAAGTTGTAGCTAAGAAGCTTTATTTAACTGCCCATCAGAATGATCAAAATGACTGCTGAATGCAGTTTTGCAGTTTAATTTAAGTAAGTCAAAAGTCTTGTAAGATAAGTCTTCTATTGTAATGAACAAAATCCTCTATGGTTTAGACAGAGAAAGAATCAAGGGTATGCGGACGATATGGTGATATTGGATTCGGGAATGTTAACCTCCGTGATTATCGAAATCATGGAAAATGCTCTAAGTTAGCACATGGGTAAAAAAGAGCGGTCTTGGTGTCAACCCGGAGAAAACTGAACTGATGCTCTTCTCCACCAAAACCAAAATACCTGACTTCACGCTTCCTCGCCTAAACGGCACACCCCTATCCCTTTCAACTAGTGCCAGATATTTAGGAGTTATCCTAGATCCTAAACTCATCTGGAAAATAAACATAGAACAACGGGTGAAGAAGGTATGTATAGCCTTAGCCTTCTATGCCTGCAGCAAAAAATTTACCCTGTGTGGATGTACACAAGGGTGGTACGACCAATCCTCACGTATGGCTCAATAGTATGTGGCCGGCTCTAAAAAAAACTACAATAAAACCAAACTTAATAAGGTACAAAGAATGGCATGTAGAGGAACAACGGGAGCTCTACGGTCAACATCTTTTACCTCTTGATCTGCACATAAAAAACATCACAGCACACAACGCGATCAGACTCAGAGATTGCGGATGCTGGATTACAAAACCTTACGGCCACAGTATTTTCCCAGATTCTCTACCGAGAAAACTAGTTCCGCCTTCAACAGACTATATCATCCCCAGAATGTCTTTCATAAAACTTTTCGTCGTTCAAATCCCTACTAGATCAGAATGGCGAAAAGTGACAAGTGAAAAGGGATTTCCATCAAACAATCTACACCGACGGTTTAAAAATGGACTGCAGCGTGGGTGCGGGAGTTTTTTTGAAATCCTTTAATATCACAAAATCGTACAGACCTCCGGATACTGCAAGCGTCTTCCAGCGTCTTCCTGGCTATCCGTGAAGCCTGTCGCCAGATCAAACTTCACTCAAACATAACACCGAGGCAAAAGATCGCTATACTTATTGACAGCCAGGCTGCCATTCAAGCGATCGCTTAAGTCACTATATCCTCTGAGTTAGTACTAGAATGCCGTAATGAGCTGGCCCTGCTTGATAAGTTCAAGGTTACCCTGATCTGGGTTAAAGGGCACAGTAACGTTTATGGAACGAACTGGCCAGGCAAGGCTCAGTACTCCCCTGCTAGTCCACATTCCGCTCCGAGGAGTTAGCCAAATATCACCGCAGAATACCTCAAGAAAGCCAGCCAACCTCAGATGGAGCAGGCTGACTACATGCGTCATATCCAGAAAATTGTGGCCAAACTACAACAAGGCAAAAACAACCGACCTTCTAAAGGGTGGTTAAATTGTAAGGGCCGATGTTGAATGTGAACCACACCTAAACGTCAAGTTTTTTCCTGCATTTTATTTGACATTTCTCAATTTCAGACTAACTCAATTTCAACCATGGAAAGATACACAAACGAGCAACGCGTTAAAGTTTTTTTTTTTTATATTAACCCTTTCCCAAGGGCCGGCACTGCGACCTGAAAGATCTTTTGTGCCACAAGGTTGACTTACGCTAAAAGGCGACTGACTTCCCTAATGAAACTCAGCACGTCTTTGGTGGTAGAGTTGCGAAGCTCCACCAGTGATAACAGCTCTCTGTGGAGAAGGCGTCGTCTCAACCAATGCAGAGCCGGGCACTCACAGAGTATGTGTTCTGAGGTTTCCTCGTCCTCCATGCAGAATCTACGGTGCAGGGAAATAAGTCCACGGGAACTAAGTCCACTGAGGGACTTAGTTCCCACTTAGTGGGAAATAAAACCACTTTCGCGAAGTGGACTTAGTTCCAATGTTAAGTGGGAACTAATTCCATTTTTTTATGGGAACTTAGTCCACATTCAAATATAAGAAGAGGGAACTAACATCCAACATTTAGAATTAAACAAAAGGGCAGCATGGCCCCCCATATGCATTACACTATTTATGGAATCTACTTGCGATTTCGTAACTAATCTCATAAACAGTGCAATGCATATGGGGGGGCATGCTGCTCCTGCAACCCCCCTGCTTGGGGTCACTGTTTGATTTGGAGTAGGTGCGAGGTCACGGTACCTATATTACTCTGTTTCAGTTAGAAGTTAATTTCTATTTTGTTAATAAAAATTGCAAAGTACCTACTTGACTCTTTAATTTTATTTTGTTCTTAGTCGACAGTGAGAATTTACTTCACATTAAAAGGGAACTAAGTCCACTTCGCGAAAGTGGTTTTATTTCCCACTTAATGGGAACTAAGTCCCTCAGTGGACTTAGTTCCCGTGGACTTATTTCCCTGCACCAGAATCTACATCCTGACGTTGGACTAAGGTTTATTTTGTTGAGATGATATCTCAGACCGCAGTGGCCAGTGAGAAAGTCAACCAGCAATCTAATGCTTTCCTTATTTAGTGTAAGGATTTCCTTATAGGAGTAGGGCTTAATCAAGCGTTTAGACTGTCTCAGACAAGGGGCGCTTTCCCAATGTTTAAGGCGAGTCTGTTGCTCCCAATCTTTGATAAGTCCTGGAGCAGTAGTCCAGTTGACACTGCAGTACGGTTCGGGACCGACTAAAGCGGCTTCAGAACCAGCTCTGGCGAGCTCATCTGCAGCTTCATTCCCTACAAAACCTCGGTGGCCAGGCACCCATCCGAGTTTAACTTTGTTGTTTTTAGCTAGCTTTTGTAAGGCGCAGCAGCAGTTTTTAACAGTCAGAGAGTCTATTGTGTTGGACGACAGTGCTTCAAGTGCCGCCTGACTGTCTGAAAAGATATGTATCTTTGCGCCCTTAATTCCTTTGTTGGAGTTTAAGATAGCGCAGATCTCAATGGCATGGATTTCCGCCTGGAACACTGTGGGGCACATCTCCATAGGTATCGAGACCCTGGTGTTGGGTCCAAAGACACCAGCACCAACTCCAGACTCCATGTTTGATCCGTCGGTGTACCATAACAGACCTTTTGGGTCCACAGCTGGAACCCCCGAGACCCATTTAGAACGGTCTAGTATTTCTACCTCAAATAGTTTATCGAAACTATATTCCTTTACCATTAAGTCAGGGATGTTGTAAAACATGTCCAAATTTTGGATTGAGTTAAGTATTTTCTGGTGACCCTCATGGTCATTTGAGTTATACTTAATAATGGCTTCAAGTGCTACCGTAAGACATGTGCGCATGGCACCAGTTATTCCCAGACAGGCAACACGTTGTAGCTTTTGGAGTCTGTTAGCCGTAGTACGTTCAAGTACTTTTGGCCACCACACGATGGAGGCGTACGTGATGATGGGTCTTACCATCATGGTGTACAGCCAGTGTATCATTCTGAGGTTTAAACTCCAAGTTCTGCCGTATAGGCGTCTACAGGCCCACATGGCTCTTGTGGGACGCTCAGTGGCGGCCTTTACGTGTGAGTTCCAATTTAGTTTCCTATCCAGGATGACTCCCAGATTTTTGACCTCATTGGAGTAACTCAAGGGTGTACCATTTACGGTGATAGGTTCAAAGTTAACCAATCTTTTTCGCGTAAAAGGTACCAGGATGGTTTTAAGAGGGTTGATGGAAAGTCCTTCCTTAATACACCATTCTGAGACATGTAGCAACGCTTTTTGCATGCTATCAGTAATGGTTGCGCTACGCTTACCATTAATGATAATCGCCAGGTCATCAGCTTAACCAATGGCGTTAAAGCCTAGTCTATGTAGACTGACCAGTAGGTTGTCGATGACAAGTGACCACAAGAGGGGAGAGAGTACTCCTCCTTGGGGACAGACTTTGGCTGCCGTTACAGCCACCGATTTACCTCCAGATGACGAGGTAATAATTCGACTTTCCAACATGGTTCTGATCCATTGGTTCGTCGATACTTCGATACCTTTATAACTGATCGCCCTGGTAATCGAGTCGTATCCGGTATTATCGAAGGCACCCTCAACGTCCAGGAAGGCACAAAGTGCAATTTCCTTTGACTTGAAAGTCTCCTCTCATTCTCTAATGTGGATGTCAATAATCCTTTCCATTGTTTTCAGAAAAAACGATGTCAGGCTTATTGGACGATATGATTTGGGTAATTCGCTCGGCTTGTTTCCCGGTTTAGGTATAAATACTACGTTTGCCTCCCTCCGGGTAACTGGTATATACCCCCAGTTGAAGCTGAACCTTAATAAGGCAATCATGGATGGTAATAAAAATTATATTCCATTTTGAATGAGGGCTGGAAAAATACCGTCTGTTCCTGATGCCTTGAATGGTTTGAATGAGTTAATTGCCCATTTAACCTTATCCGGATTAAAAAGTTTTCCGGATAAACTATTAATTCTGCTGAGGTTTCTTGGAATTGAGACCTCCGCTATATGGTCATCTGTAATGACCATCGTGTGAGACCCTGGGAAGTGAGCCTGAAGCAAAGTTTTCAGCGTTTCTTCCCGGTCGCGTGTGATTGAACCATCTGATTTGATTAACAATCCCATGTTTTTTTCTTGATCCCTTGACAGAGGACTTTGGAGGCGTGCCACCTCTGGAAGTTTTTCGATCTTCTCACAGTTTGCACGCCATGACGCTCTTTTGGATCTGCGCAACTCTAAGTTGTATATGATCAGCATGGATTTATATTGTTCCCATGTGCCGGTGCGTTTGGCTTTGTTAAAAAGCTTTCTCACTCTCTTTCGAATAGACTCAAGGCTATCGTTCCACCATGGTACGCACCTTTTAACCACGGTTCTTTTAACCTTGCAACTATTTTTGAATGAGGTAAGAATAATATCCTTTATTTGACATTGCGCAGCATCTGCATCATTTGTTGTTGATGGTGCTTCTGGCAGCATGTCAGATCTGACCGCAAGATTTTCGCGGTAAGTTCTCCAATTAGTCAATCTGTTGTCATAACGGACTGACGCGTGTTCGGCATTGCATCTTATCTCGAATCGGATGTGCATATGATCCGATGCCTCGCCAGACACATGCCAGCCCTCTATAATATCCTTCATAAAAGGAGATGAGATAGTAAGGTCTAAAACTTCTTCTCTTATGGAATTTCTAAACGTGGGACCTTCCCTTGTTTAGAAAGACGAGGTTATTGCCATATAGATATTCTAATAACGACTCACTTCTGTTGTTTGTATCTCGGCTGCCCCAGATGGTGTTATGTGCGTTTGCATCGCAGCCGATTAGGATATGCACTTTCTGGTCCTCACAGTACCGGACAAGTTCCTGTACTGGTAAAGGAGGCACTACATCCGTGTCTCCAGCAAAGTACGCCGATGCGCATACAAATTTATGCAGCTCTCGGCCTTTATGGCGCTCTATTAGGACCGCCACCAGGTCCCTAGTTATGAAACCTGGAATGAGAGAAAATTTTATATCTTTCTTAATAGTGATAGCCGCCCTTGGTCTGAAAGGACCTTTGGCGAAAATTAGCTCTCTGAGTTTACAATTTAATCCGGATATTTTACCATTGGTTGCCCATGGTTCCTGGATTAGTCCAATAGCAATGTTCCCTTCGGCACATCGCTGGCTACAGGTGTCCGAGGCACCCATAGCCCTGTGCAGGTTGGTCTGCAAAACGCTGAGACGGGTGGTCACCATTTGCGTCTGTATTTAGGGTTTCGTACTCTATTGGGCTTGTTGTCTCCTCTCCTACGTACGATACCCTGTTGAGGAAGACCACTTTGTCTGCCTCTAGGACTTTTCTCTTTATGTCCTTCTTGTGCCAGTGCTTTTTTACGATCCATGCCTAACTTTGGCCTGAATCGTTTTTGGCTTTCTCTGGCAGTGCAGTGGGCACTATCGGCCTTTTCGGCTGCGCTTGACTTCGCGCATGTACGAGTATCTTCTTTTTCTGGCACAGGTGTTGCCGTGCTTGAAGCTGCAGCCTTATCGGCAGCGCTGGTGCTGGCCCCAGTTGGGTCAGTTGCGGTACTGCCGTGAGCTGTGACATTTTTAAAACCTAAAACGTGCTGTTTATGGTCTTTAGGGCCCTGTTTGGCCGTCTTGTCAGCACTTTTTAGGATAAGTTTGGTCTGTCCGAAACGGAAAGAGACCATACCCTTCAGCTCCACGAGTGTCCTCATGGTGCTGTCATTGATAGCAAAGACCATATGTGCGATGTCTCGCTCATCCGATCTTTGCAGAACTCTCCACGTTCTCGTGTTGAGCTCTTTGTTTTGGCCATCTAATAAGGCTAGGATCCTTTCGCTAGCTACGCCGGTACTCTGCGGGAAGAACCCTCTGATGACATGTGGTTTTGGAAAATTTTCCTCTCCCACAAGCATCACCTCTAACCCGCATTTCTCTTTTAGCTTAGCGAAGGTTGTCTTCATCCACTCTGCAGTGGTGACGTCCGCACATATGATCATGAGCCATCCGGCTTTGAATGTAGTACCGCGGAAGGCTGGTTTGACCTCCTCATCACGCTGTTCGATCGTGATATCGATAATCCTCTCCTGTATCAAACCCATTTGTTCGTTGGAAAGAGGATTACGATCGATGTCCACCGGTACAACACCCAGTCTAACATAGCTCGTTATATTGCTATACGGGACTTTGTCGACGGTTGTCTTCCCAGTTCGACCTCGCTTCGCTTCGGATTGAGGCGGGGTATTATCCTCGGATCGCATTCGCTTCACCTCGGGACCCTTGTTTTCCATCGTTTGGATCGCATAGAGATGAGCCTGCTCAATGGTTCTCCCCTTCTTCTGCGCGCGCTTAAATCTGCGCTGTTCAGATGGTGTGAACCTAACGTTTTTTTTTTTTTTTTTTTTTATAAAAAATGGAAATAAAAATCCCAGAGCACTCAGACTCGGTAACGGTCCATTGTACTACCAGACAGAAATCCTCCTTTTGGTATAGAGGCATGTGAATGGGTTGCGTATGTTGTTGTTCCCCATGGTTATTGAACCTGCACCGCATGGGTAACAAGCCAACACACTAACCTCTACACCGTCGCCACCCTACCTAACCTGAACCTAACGTACTCAGACTCAGTCCCTGCCACATTGCCGACTGTCTTAGGTACGTCCTCTATATCGGGATGTCTTTCATCCGATAATATGCTGTTGCATATGGTGCTGGATTCTGAAATAGATTCACTGAGTTGAGACAAGTTCTCTTCAGGTTCCCCCATTTCAGAGTCGATGATTTCCGACTCTATCCCTTTGACAGATGTCGTGTCGTCATCGACAGGGTGTTCTAAAACATCCCTGTTTGATGATGCAATTTTAGAGGCATCATTCTCTATTGTTTTTTTTTTTTGTTATTTGGTTTATTTTGAAACCCACGAGTATTCGGGATATGGTGTCGCCCGTGATCTACCCGTCTAACCACAGGAAGGCTATCTTAAAATCGGAGGTCGCCTGGTATCCGAAGTTTGCAAACTAACGACTAAGCACCCTCTTAGCCATGCATCTCTCGACGCTTGCCACCTTAGATTAGGGGTTAATAGGGGAAGTAGGATTTAGGGGTTTGATGGAGGGGGGATATGGGTAATTGGGGAGAAAGAGGAGAAGGGGGGCGGACGTTTGGCCTGGTCACTTCTTAGTTAACGCTCATCAGACGGCCTGTCCCTTATCAGAATTGCCCGATGACTCTTTACGCCGCAAGCCTCCGCACCGGCACCATCGATTTTGCGTTCCATGATGGTGCACACGTCAAGGTGACTGACCCCGCAAGGAGGGTCCGTCGACTTAGGATCGTATCTAATTGTGGCCTGTGACAGTTGACCGGGCAGGACGAACCTAATGTGTTGGTGATCCGACAGCGAGGCCTTATCTGACATATGCCAATTTTCAATGAAATTTGCCATAAATGGACTAGCTAGCGTGAGGTCAAGTACCTCTTCGCGAATCGAATTTATGAAGGTTAAAGTTATTCAGGCTTACTATGAAAATGGGCGTTCAAATCAAAATGCATATCGTGCACTTCGTGATTTTTTCCGTCAGTTTAATCGCTCAAATGTGCGTACAATGGGAAAAATCGTGCAAAAATTTGAGCAAACCGGGTCTGTAGGAGATTTGAAAATACCAGTGCATGCTCGTACAGCTCGTACTGCAGAAAATATTGCTGCTGTTCGCGATAGTGTGGCTGAAGAACCGTCCACCTCAATTCGCCGTCGTGCCCAACAATTGCACCTCTCACGCTCGCCGTTGATGAACATTATGCTTACAAGGTGCAATTGATTCAAGAACTAAAGCCTCTTGCAAGCGTCGTCAATGGTCAGAATGGTGGCAAGAAATATCAACAGTGGATATCAATTTTCGAAGAAAATCATCTTTAGTGATGAGGCACATTTTCACCTCAGTGGATTCGTCAATAAGCAGAATTGCCGATTTGGGCGAATGATAATCCAAGAGTGATTGTCGAAAAACCAATGCACCCACAAAGAGTGACTGTTTGGTGCGGTTTATGGGCTGGCGGCATCATCGGGCCGTATTATTTCCAAAATGAGGCCGGTCAGGCAGTTACTGTGAATGGTGTTCGCTATCGTGAGATGATAACGAACTTTTTATGGCCCGAATTGGAAGATATGGATGTGGACGATATGTGGTTTCAACAGGACGTCCTTGCCACACAGCTAATGAAACAATGGCTCTTTTCCGCGACAAATTCAATGGCCGTGTTATCTCACGTGGTGGCGATGTCAATTGGCCGCCAAGATCATGTGATTTGACATCGTTGGACTTTTTTCTTTGGGGTCATTTGAAAGAAAAGGTGCACGTCGATAAGCCAACAACAACTCAAGAGCTAAAGGAGATAATTCGGCACATTAACAGCATAGAACCTCAATTATGCCTCAGCGTCATCGGATGGAGGTGTGCCGCCGAGGTCGCGACGGCCATTTGGCCGATATTTTGTTCCATACCTAATTGAACCATACCAATATTATCATAATAAAAAGAAATGACAATAGTTTTCTAAATAATTTGTGTTTTATTCAAAATCAACATCGGCCCTTAAAATTTAACCACCCTTTATGTAGAACCCGAAAAGATATTGCAAGAACAACAGCGATCATCACGGGACACTGGCGTATAGGTGACCATGCGACCAAGCTGGACATCCCATACATTACCCACTGCAAAGTTGCAAAGTGACAACTGAGAAAGAAACCATAATTCACTTTTTATGCACCTGTCCGGCTTTAGCTAGGACCAGACTACGAACATTGGGAAGCCCTTTTTTTAATACACTTGAGGAAGTCTCCAAAAAAAGTATCAAGGAACTGATAACTTTCCTGAACTCCACAGGTCGGATTTAGTCTCCCCCACCAAACGATAATACCCAGGTTTGTGGTAACAAACGGCACTCGGTGCATGCACACTTGCGGGACAGCTTTAAGATGTTAAATGTGTTGCTCGACTCACCTGGATGTTTAATTTGCCTTGATGTGATTTTTTCCTTAGTATACTTTTACGACAAGCGCTGTTTATCGGGGTGTGCTTTAGTGCTATTCTTAACCCTTCCCATATTCTGGGCTATGTCGATGTGTGAATTTAAGAACGAAGTCAAACATAAGAAAAACCAAACGAAAAATGTGTGCTATAAGCCATAAATATAGCGTATTTGTATAGACAAAATGTCAATAATACTACAGTTTTTAAACACATGTATAAATATCGTGCATCGCATACATTAAAGTAGTTATAACCGATATTTAATTTAAAAAAAAAGCGAATAAATAGGTTACTGTTAGCCCAGCGACTTAAGGATTTGGTCGTAATAACCGATGTCGTTAAAACCGAGTTTCACTATATTTTGTAGGGAAGTTATTCTCCTTCAGTCTAATTAATAAATTATTCTTATATAAAAAGAAGACGCCATTATATGGTCAAAATGATGCTATCTCTGATTTCTTGGTGCCGCTACCAAATACATTTGTGCTTTGATTTGTAAAAATCACAGATGCTTACCTTCTACTCATTGGCTCTCATGAGGTTACGTCATTGAAGCTTTATTAAAATTAATAGCGATTACTTCTCGTTTATAATTCCTCAATTAATTAATATATAAAATCATTACGAATCCATCGACATTCATGCTTTCAAAGCGATTTGTAGGCAAGTGATAAGTTTTCCTCAATCAATGATATGATATTGATGAGCTGGTCACGTCCAATGAACAACAATCAACAGATGTTTCCAAGTTAATAAAACACCCCCTTGTTGTAGTAAGGAAAAGGAATTTTTTTGAATAAGAAAACTCGTCACAAACGTGCTATAACATTTTCACTTGCGCTTCATTCACTGGCTTTTTAAAGTGAATTGTTATATTTTAAAGTAACGATATGTACAAATGTTAAATTCTTGCTTTCTAACTGCACCTAAGTAATTTTATTTTATGAAATAATTATGGGGAATATGAATCTCAGTCATGAATCTAAATGATATGAAAAGGCTTTTCTGCTGCAAATTGGCTTGGAAACACATTAGAAACCAGAAAATCGGGTATACCTAACTGCTGCCATTTTGTAGCACCTACATTATGTATGTATTAAGAGTACTTACTTGACTCATCGATCAAAAGAACTAATCAGACACCAGGTAAGCAAAATTGCTACTTATTGTCAACTTAAATCCGTAAAATGCAGATTTGTTTTCCTCTTTTGGACTATTTAAAAACCAGTAGCAATACATTATAGACAAAAAAGAGTAGGTATACTCTTTTCATGTAGGTACCTATGCATGTACTTAACTCACTTTGTATTAGTGAGCATTTAATAAAAATAAATAAAAAATAGAGGAACAAACAAGAATTCGCTGATGCATCAACTCGTGAATTTTGATGATTCTTGTATAAAAACAATTAACATTTATATGGAAATTTTGTTACTTCATATTTGTTGTTGTGAATTCATTTTTGTACGCACTCTGCGAGAATACATTTTTACGCACACAACACAATGCAATCATCATCATCGCAGTCCCCAAATAAATGTGTTTCTATATCAATTGATGCGATGAGGTAATCGTCTTAATGGGCTCACTCACACTATCACAATGCACGCAGTTCCAATACTACTTACAACTTGTTCAGAGTGAGTACTTTGCCCTACACCGAATACGAAAAAGAATAATAACAAATGACTTATTAACAATAATTAATTTAGGTTTTACATCCGCATTCGAAGCATTTTTTTATTATGTTGTCAATAGCGCAACTTCACAACCTTAGGCACACACTTTTGCTATAATAGACCAACAAGCCCTAGCTCCATCGATATAGAGATAAATACTGAGTGGAAGCAACAGATGAGAAGAGAGGGCACATGTTTTGTAGTGTGGAAGGGCATGTGTTTTGAAAAAAATTGATGTACGTATCTCGTAATCGAAAAAATTCAAGTTCAAATATCTTTGTATTCGATCAACACAAAAAGAGGGAGTGCTTTTTTTAACATACAATCAAATGCTATGGCAGTGTTAAAACATAATAGAAAACTGTAAAAAAACCACGTGATTTTAAACAAAAAAGAACTGTGGGACAGAAAAAATTATAGACCGCCAAAATTGTCTGGTGAACCAGCGTTAAGTATCCAGCAAATGGCCCTTCACCAGTGGGTAAGGAGCCCCCTGAAGGCAATTTCGTTGAAAGCTAAGCTTCTGTCGCGTCGACATACAATTTTTTATAAACAAATTTAGCTTTTTTCCATAAAAACTAAACTTTTCGAAGCTAGTTATTCAGTATGAGGTAAATATTTTTATGGTATTAAGTTAAGTATGTAAGTAATGTTTATTTAAATAATTTTTTCTTCTTCTTCGATAACAGTGAAGCTACATATGATCAGGATTATTTGGATCATAACCCGCTTAACTGCATCCCTAATGGTCCGTCTCTGCGGTTCGCCTCACGAATGCTTTGTTTTTTTTTTTTTTTAACTATTATGAAAGTTTAAATCTGTTGCAATAAAATATTATTGTTTGAACTTAACCCTTGCACTGGTAAAAACTTTCTAAAGTATTCAATTGAAATCACAAAGATTGAATAACCTATGGAAGTTACAATTAAACCGAACTTTTTAAACTCTTTGTTGATGGCTTAACAAAAGTTTTATATGTTGGTGGAAATCTATGCTATTCGAATAGTTAAAAATATACTTTAAGAGATTGATATATGTATGTATATGATGAATTTTATATTTTAAATAATACAGGATGTTTTTTTTATAGAGGCATACAACTTTTTTTAAAAATAAAACACAACAAATTTAATGGAATGACCAAATTT
Organism: Portevinia maculata; assembly: GCA_949715645.1. Taxonomy (NCBI): domain Eukaryota; kingdom Metazoa; phylum Arthropoda; class Insecta; order Diptera; family Syrphidae; genus Portevinia; species Portevinia maculata. The sequence continues at coordinate 40,914,864 of OX454525.1, forward strand.
TGGCTCTATTATTCAAAAAGCGACTGCGACTTATGAACGCCATCCTGTCGGTCCAATTGTGCACCACTTTTTCGAGTATACCATTCGGTGCTAGTTTATCAGCATAGACCAGAGATTTGACGTACCCAGACAAAAAGTAGTCCAAAGGTGTCAAATCACACGATCGAGGTGGCCATCTCACAGGTCCTTTTCTTGAGATGGTTCGGTCACCAAACGTTTGGCTCAACAAATTCATGGTTGCACGCGCTGCATGGCATGTTGCGCCGTCTTGTTGGAACCATTTCTCCTCCAAATGATTTCCAATGACATGAGGAATAAAAAAATCACGAATCATTTGCTTGCATCGTCCGCCATTCACGGTAATTTTGGCACGGTTTCGGATTTAAAGAGAAATGGGCCGCTGACGCCTTCGGTATGTAAACCACACCAAATAATGATTTTGTTCGGGATGTAAAGGAGTCTCAAGAGCCTCATGAGGATTGTGCTCACTCCAAAATTGACAATTCTGCTTGTTTACAAGCCCGCGAAGCCAGAAATTACCCTTATCGCTGAAGATGATTTGACGATAAACAGCTGGTTCAACTTCCAGTTGATTCTCAGCCCATTCACAGAACACACGACGCAATTGATGGCTTTAATTCTTGCACCAGTTGGATCTTATATGGATGTAGGCCAAGATCTTTCTTCAAAATTTTCCAAGTAGTGGACGGGCAGAGAACGACTTGCTGAGAACGGAGCCGGATAGATAAATTCGCGTACTCTCTTACACTCATGTTCACAGCGACGATGGCTTCTTCTGTAAGCACGGTATGGGCTCGATTTGGATGAATATTGTCACAAAGAATAAATGTGGTCATGAATCGATCCATAGTATTGCGTATTAGCTGCTCAGATTGGCGATTATGCGCACTTTCCACGATTAGTAAACGTTGTTCTGGTGTAAGTCTTTCTATGATGATTTGCCAAAGTATACTGAAAAAAAGTCAAACACACTTTATTAGTACGACAGCTAGTTTGACAGTTATCCCTATCAGAAGTTTTATACCTCTATAAAAAACACAATTTTTATGAATATTTTTCTGTTTTTTTTTTTAATTTCGAAAAGAGTTTTAAACACTTCCGCTACCTTCCGCAGGCCCCATCAGATCCAGGGAGGAGATCACACATTGAATTTTTGGGTCCACTTTAGGGCAAAACCTATTTAGTTGGCACCGACAATGGCAGAACATTTACTGCTCATTTATTCATATTGTTAATGAACGGAAACCGAAGTCATCATACCTCGCCCAACATATTTTCGATCATGGGCAGGCGGAAAGTTCTGTCAAGCCCGTTAAGAATTTTCTAAGAAAAATCCAAGTAACCCGACTCAGAAACAGCATTAAATTGATTTTTGTTTGATTACAGGATCGCAACATATACACGATAACAAACGAAAGACAAGCTTAGAACGAGGACTGATGACAAATGAAGAGAAAAGTTAGAAAGAAAAGATATATGATTTTTCAAAAAGATTATTTAGTATTAATAAGAGACTGAATTGGGTATGCAACTAGCTGGCAGTCAGCTATAAACATGCAGCTATTAATATGATTTAATATGGGCAAGGCGCAGTGGCTCAGAGGTTAGTGTGTTGGACTATAGAGGTTTTTCTCGATGAAAACATTTATGCAAGCTTAATTCGTGAAATAGTTGTTAGGCCCAACGGCAATAATTATAAGATTATAGTTGAATATAGAGCGTCCGCATAAGAAAGTATCCTGTTAATTTTAAGTTGAATTTACTCATTTTTGTCTTGTTTGTAAGTTGATATAAATAAGACATTAATTTAAAAGTAAACAAAAAAAAATGTTTGACTACTAATCTTAAAGTCTGAGGATCAAATCCCGCCGGGGCCAAGCAACATCTAAAAGGCTCTTGAAAACTTCTGCAAAACATTCAAGAGTATCCCTTTTCGAATTTGCCGTTCGGATTCAGCTTAAAATATTAGCTCTCCTTCCACTTCGTAAAAGCAAATGGTTAAAGAAGTTAGGTTTTATTTAACAAAGCTAAGAGCTTCATTATTTGCCTTGCAAAAAATATGCCTGTGGGGTAATGGCATTACGATAGCGGTTTCGTTATTGCCCGCAAACAACATTAAAACATTAAAGACCCTGAAATCTGGGGTAGAAACCAGATCCCGGAGTTTTTAGGAAACGATGATTAGGAATCTTAGTACCGGCTTCTGTAGGAGCTGCAGGGGTTAGAGGTAGGTACAATAAATATAATCTGTGAATTTTTCAATAGCTTTGCGGACCTGTAAAACAATAGATACCCCTATTAGATCTTCATATACCCATAAACGGATCTAAATGGTTTTACATGTCTTATGATAAACATAACGGTACCTACTCACAACCTAGCCTAGCCAATCCTAACCTTAACAGAATTCAACTACCCGAAATATCTAATCTAATCTTCTCTAGGAAACCTATAACTCGTTTAGATCAAGTCAAATATATGGTTTCTCTAGCCCAAAACGTTTTGTGCGGATTTGTTTTAAAGAGTTTTGTCAAGCTTTTTAATCATTAAATTCCTTGTCGAAAATTTCAACAACCCGATTTTGATTAAACGATCTTCATTTACAGGGGCCCTTTTTTGAACTAGGTAGGGCAAAAATAATGAAAAAGGGGGTCGGTTCTGTAATTTTCAAGTTTTTTTTCCATATAGTTCTATTTTGATGAAGTAAATCTAAAACTATAAGTTCACACTCACTCGTGAGTGTTGACAACACATATACCCCTGGTATAAAATTTTTTAAAATCTAAAACAGCCCGCCTGAGCGAACTATTGAATACCCAATTCTTATCCACCGAAAAATGGGGATGGCAAAAATTTAAGTATGGGTAAGTTGTTAAGAAGGATATTGTCTACACATTTTGTCATAACTTTCGTTTACGTTTTTTTAAAGGACTTCATCGAAAAAAACAATGTTTTGGGTTTAAAAAAAGCCCCTTAAAAGTAGGCGTGTCAGAAAATTGTTAAGAACGACTTTATCTACATTCTCCGCGAAGAATCGGGCTTTCATTTCCATTGATTTCTTCAATAAACACTTTTTTTAAATAGTGGCCTTGTCCGAATACGGATTTTAAAACTATTTACATTTGAGCATTTTGAGCCCCTAGACATTATTGCTGAAATTTTAAGTTAAACACCAAAAATGTTATTACCGGGTCATATCCCAAGTTTTGCCATTCATTTCATTTCATTTCATTTCATTCGTACATACCCATGTACCTGTAAATGTACATAAACAAACCACTTAAACAATTTTTGCATTCTAAAGGGTCTTTCATTATCGCCTTGACAACTTCAAACTTTCAGTGTGAATGAACCCTTAAACCGATTACGGAACTGAACTGTCAATGTTTTATTATGGTGAAGTACAGGAAGGAACAACTTTTATAAATAATTAAAATTTACTCCCAAAATTCCGAGTCGGTGGTCTCAATTTTAAGAGCGTTAACGCCAATTTTCGGCGGTAGTTCTCGTCTCAGTAGACAACCAATTCACAGTCTAGTGAAAAAGTTTGAGCTGTTGCCGTGTCAGTGAGACTACGTTTTGCCCGAATTGTGGAGAATATTGCTGCCGTAGAGGCGTCCGTCGTAAACCAGCCAAATCACTCAATTTCACGGCGTTCTCAAGAATTGGGCGTCTCCCAGTCCACATTATGGCGAATTTTGCATAAGGATCTTGACCTATACTCCTACAAGATCAAGGTGACTCAAGAACTAAACCCACTTGATCATATGAAGCGACGTACGTTCTCGAATTGGGCTCCGGACATGGCGGAAGGAAATGAAGCATTTCATCGCAAAATCATTTTCAACCATGAAGAGCATTTTTTGTTAAACGGCTTCGTCTATAAGCAAAATATGCGTTACTGGACAAGTGAGAACCCTCATGTTCTTCATGAAACAGCATTTCATCCGCGAAGAGTCACTGTTTGGTACGTCGTCATTGGGCCGTTTTTTTTTTTCGTCGATGGAAATGACCGTCGCGTTACGGTAAATGGTATTCGCTACAGAGACATGTTGGGACGTTATTTCTTTAAGCAATTGCATTAATTGAACATCAGTGATATTATGTGGTTCCAACAAGACGGTGCCACAAGCGGGTGAAACTATCGAGTTATTAAAGTTTCAATTCGGTGAACGTGTTATCTCGAGAAACGGACCCGTCTATTTTCTGCCGAGATCGTGTGATTTAACGCCTCTAGACTTTTTTTTTATGGGGCTACATTAAATCATTGGTCTATGCCAACAAGCCGGCGACTTTAGAGGAGCTCAGAGCCAATATTGATCGAAAATCGGGTTCAACGCATCGCCCGCTGCATATGTTTCCGTGGTGGACATATGAACGAAATCGAATTCCATTCATAAATGTTTCGATGGTAATTCAAGCCCATATATTTTTTTTTTGAGATATCTCAAGTAATTTGAATTTTATTTAAAAAAGAGGTTGTCAAGTCCGGAATGAATGACCCTTTATTTCTATTGTCAGCTTTCTGGCTCGACTTTAACGGCCTTAAAATTAACACCGAACGGACGGACGGATATGGCTTGATCGAAATATCTTTCGATGCTGATAACAAAGAAATTAACTTTTACGGGTCGACGAGCAATATTAAGATATGTTACAAACTGTGAGTTGTAATAATAAGACCCTTAGAATAGGGTAAAACAAATTAATAGGTTTGATTTAATATAAAAAAAATTGCATTTAATTAAAAAAAAATTTAAACGATATAAATAAATATAAAGTCAGAACTTTGCTGAAGTAGACTCGTAACTAGCTATTTTGCACTACACTGTTGGGCACTGTCTAATCTTCATTTTTAACTTCCCAGTGGAAGTTCTTGTAATGGGGCCGATTTTGTGAATCGTGGATTTTGGCATATCTCCACGTTTCAAGGCCACCAGAAACCAAATTCAACGTTTCTATAGAGATGTCTGTCCGTGTGTATGTACGTATGTGCGTTCGGAATTATCTTTCGCCATGATTATCTGCAGAACCAAAGATGATATTGACATGGGACCGGGTTTATTCGAAGCGTAATTACGTAACTCAGAACTGATTAAGTTTTCAGCAAAATCGGTCCAGCCATTTTTTGTTAATAAATAAATAACTAAAAAAATAAAGGCAAACTAGCTGAATTTTGAAATTGATGATTTGTACTATTTATTATTATGTATTATTATTGGTATTATTATTATTATTATTATTATTATTATGATTATTATTATTACAGGTAGGGGAAGAAAAAAGTGGTAGTCACCACACCCCTAAAAGTGATAAAAAAGAGGCCCCGGAAGCAGGACCACCTCTAAAAAAAAGATGTACCCAGGGGCGGAGGTGGTGGTTGGGTAAGAAAGACTGGTAGAGGTGGAGACATAGGCAGAGGAAGAGGAGGTGGAAGAGGAGATGAAATAGGGGGTGCCGTCTTCTACCAAAACTTCTATTACGGATAATAATAATCATAATCATAATAATAATAATAATAAAATAAGTAATAATAATTAATAAAAAAATAAATATTTTTTTTTTTATTTCTTCCCACTGGGAAGTTAGTCGTGTGGACCTGGCGGGTCGCACACAGACCACTTTTTATATCTCCTTAAGTAGGTGTGGGCACATTGGATCAGTGGTTAGCGTGTTGTATTACTAATAGAGGGATCCCAGGTTCAAATCATGCTGGCGCCAAGTAACACCTAAAGTTTTTGCTATTGCCCGACCTCTTTTGCCGTTCGGAGTCGGCTTAAAATTGTAGGTCCCTTCCACTTTGCACTACTGAATTATTTTAAAGGAGGTCTGGCGTTTGTGGGCTGAGAGATATGTTGTCCATTTTTAACAGACAGTTTTTTCTTCTTTACTTATACAAAAATATTGTGTGTGCGAATTAATATGGACATGATCAACGACAAAGTGGACGGGTTTGTAAACTCTACACTTTTACTATTCGGGCCTTTAGAAAGTACATGTACATATTATATACGTTCCAAATTTCAGTTTCAGCGTCGAATTTAAGAGTCTAAGAATTGGTGAAAAATCATGGCATAACACGTATCGATAAACTTTCGATGCTAATCACAAATATAATATCGGTCCGTAAGCTTTTATCATATTTCTCACTCTTCGAACATTGGCTGCCTTTGCCTGATGGTCCGATTAAACATTTTTAAGGACCCCCAGAACCAACCTTTTTAGAAATCATCAAAGTCGTTTTCTTTTTGAAATTGCTTAGAAGATTTTTTTTCAAGTTGATTTTGTTGATTTTTGATGATATTATCGCGTATTCCGCTTGACATGACTTCAATTAATGCATTCTGTAATGTTAATATTCTTTAACAACCCTGCTGGGTGGCGAAGGTTTCTGTCGGATGGGTAGATGACTGACCAAGGAGGAAAGGCCATAGCCTCTCCCCTTGAGTGAGTCGTCACAGCCCAGAAATCCCGGAGATCGGGTGCCTGCACAGCTTAGGCTGAGCAGACACCGGGCTCGGAAAGGAAACCAGAGGAACAGATGGTTCTGAACAGAAGGCTGTTTCTAAGACCGTCATACGTGGTGAAGAACCACATCCTGCACGAGGTGCCACTGCTTTCAACTAAATATGACGGATCTAGAGCGGAAAACTCGATAAAAACCCGTAATCCCGGGTAAGAACGACCGTGCCCATGGGATGTATGGCACAATGTTATGGTGTCTTTTAACGGTGAACTCTAGATACCTGGGGACCTCTAGTTTCAATTTAATTCCCATTCTCTGTATACAGGGGGTGAGTACAGAGCGACATCTTCTTCCCCCTTACTCGTGGGTCCAAAATTAACAACAACAAACAAAAAACAAACAAAGGGACTGGTGCAAATGAATCGGGCACCATGAACTTCAAAAAAACCGATTCTCAAACAACGACAACACCATTGACAAAAATGGCGGAGGAGGAAGAAAATTTTCTACTCCAGGAACCGTCAACTAGTAGGGCAGTTTCGGCTGGGGGAAGCGTAGGAATGGTCGATCTCAATCTTGAGAAACTCTTCCTTGAAGAGGATGACAATCGTTTCATCGCCAACTCATCCAAATTTTCAATTTCATCTACTGCATCGTTGAGGAAAAAACTCCTAAACTGCAAAAACACGATCAGTAAGCTGAGGAAAAAACATACCCTAGAGGACAGAGAGAAACGACGGCTTCAAAACGCTCTTGACTTTCTGGAAGGCCAGTCTTTGGACTGCGACAAGCCCCGTGCTGACTCGCCACCGAAGACAGCCTTCCCCGAAGCTTTGAGTGAGGGTGCAATCATGCGACCACCAATGCCTGTGATATGCCATAGCCTATCGGGGCACGGGTCTGTCGCATCTGAACCCGCCAAGGAAGCAGACGAGGTAAGGAACGTTTCACCGGGAGAGGCCAACTCGACGCTTGACAGTTTGCGCATGGTTGTCGATAAGCCAAACATACCTGTAACGGAGGTAAGCCCGGCGATTGACAAAAAGCAGTCGGACCCAGCAAAGCAGCGCAAGAACGCGCGAAGACTGCTTAATAGGTTCAAAAACCGTGACCCTAGCTCCTTCACGGAAAGGGAAACGGCACAGCTAGCTAGGGCTCGGGAGACTATAAAGTCGACCGAGGCAGCGTGGCGCAGCAGCCTACAAGACAGGACGCAGAACCGGACGGGTAAAGGGAGTCTGACTGGACCAAGGGAGAAATGCCACTCGCCTTTCGCCTTGAGTAGGTCGGAACCCGAAAAGCCACGTGCCGATCCAGCAAAGGATACGTCCCAAACTGGAAAGGAACCTGGCGACTCCAAGAAGGTTCTGACAAAAGGTAGGTCAGGGCCTAGCTTAACTAGGGCGCAGGCCTCTGGAGGGGTTGGCGTGAGACTGACTGCAGCAAGGACGAAATGCCAAACGCCTTTCACCTCGACTGCAGCTGGTCCAAAGCGGTCGGTAGCTGCCCCAGGCAAGGATTCTTCCGAACCTGAGGGGGCTCCTGGTTGCTCCAAAAGAGGTCGGCACGACATTACACTCTCCGCGGTTGTAGGCAGGCAGGCTAAAAAGCCAAAATATGCGGAAAAAGTCAAGGAAGGTCTTCGTGTCGCAATTATCGACCTTGGAAATCCAGAGCCAAACACTTACCGAAGACCAATGGAAACTGATCGAACTTCGAATCCTAGATGGTGTCAACGACGCTATTCTGAAGGCTGATGGCACAGTCCCTCTCTTTGGACAGCTAATCACCTTCAAGGGATTTAAGATCATGGAATGCGACAATAAAAACACCCTAGACTGGTTGAAGAATTTCGTCGTCAACACAGACGCACCGTGGTCAAACGCTGACCTACGCGTCGTTGACAGAAAGGAAATTCTGAACATAACAAGACCAAAAGGACGCATTCTTATTCAATGACCGTACTTGCCCGTGGAAAGAATCGAACATAACCTGCAGTTCCTTAACCCGGAATTACAAAGCAAGGAGTGGAAAGTTCTGGAAACGGGAGAACACACTGAGAATGGTATGGAAGTTACCGTATACTCCTCAGCCACAAATCGTTGCCGCTACTACGTAACCAACAGTTCAAGGTTCGCGTAGGCATAACGCGCTGTAAACTACGGCTACTGGCGGCAACTCACAAGAAGGACAGGAAAGAAGAAGCTGGCCGTCATGAAGATAGTACAAATCAATCTTCACCACAGTAAGGCGGCCAGCGCCAATCTTGTTCACCTAATGAGAGCAAAAAGTATAGACATCGCCCTGGTTCAAGAACCCTGGATCATCCGGGGTGACAACACACCAGATCACAGTAAGAAACGCACATGTATTGTCGCTAGAAAACAGATTAATCTATTTCTCTTATCTAGCTACAGCAATACAGACCAGACAGTAGTCATATGGGAGCGAGCAGTTAGAAGCCCGCTGATACTCCCGTCGATTTACATGCCACACGACTCTCCAGGAAGTCCACCGTCCGATCTAACCAGGCTGGTGGTTGTGAAAGCTGAGCGTGAAAAATGGGATTTCATCCTAGGATGCGACGCCAACTCCCATCATTCTCAATAGGGTAGCACCGACACAAATGTGAGAGGTGAGTCCCTTTTTGAATTTATTATTGAACACAATATATTGATAGCCAATAGTGGCAATGAACCAACCTTCGTAACTAGGAATAGACGTGAGGTACTAGATGTTACACTCTGTAACAACTCACAAACTATGAATGTGCGAGAATGGAAAGTTTCTACTGAAGCATCCTTTTCAGACCACAGGATTATAGAGTTCCTAACGGACGAGAAAGCAGACCCGATAAAAAAAAATTAGGAATCCCAGATTGACAAACTGGGATACATTCCTCAAAGAAGTAAAAAAGAATAGTAGGAAACTTCAACTACAAACACTGGTCACACCAGATGAAATCGACGCAGGTACAGAATACCTAAACAAAATTCTGACAAATGCGTACGTTAAAGCCTGTCCTTTACGGACAATAAAGAACACAAAGTATCCACCATGGTGGACAAAGGACTTTTCTAAAATTAGGACAAAAACTAGAGCTCTATTTAATGCGGCGAAGGCCTCCAATTCCCCAACGGACTGGGACCTGTACAAGGCCAGTCACAGGAAATTCAAGAGCTCCATAGTAAGTGCTAGACGCACGGCTTGGCATACATTCTGTAGTGACATCGAGAGCACAACGGAATCTTCCAGGCTTAGGAAAATTCTGTCCAAACAACCCTGTGTTCCAGGTTTTATTAAGGACAGTAGCGGAAACTGGACACAGTTCTGCACAGAAACCCTCGAACTCTTATTACAGACTCACTTTCCAGAGTGCACCCCGAGTCTAGGTAATAACTTAGAGGCGGATATTACTCCTACAACTGTTTCAATGGTTCCAGAAGGAGTAATAACTGAAGAAAAGCTTAACTGGGCAATTGATACACTATCTCCCTTCAAATCACCTGGGAGAGATGGGATTTTTCCTATTATGCTCCAGAAGACAAAGACCGTCATCATACCGGTTCTCAAATGACTTTTTATACGAAGTCTGGAGTGCGGCTACATTCCTAAAGCCAGGCGGGAAGTGAGGGTGGTATTCATTCCCAAGGCAGGAAAACCTGGTCACATCTATGCCACGGACTTCAGACCGATAAGTCTGACTTCTTTCATCCTAAAAACGTTTGAAAAGCTAATGAACATCCATATTCGCAGTCGACTCGACTATAGCGCGATCTCCACCGCCCAACACGCTTACATTAAAGACAAAGGAGTGGAAACTGCGCTACACGACGTCGTCAGCACTATAGAAAAGTCTCTCAGAGACAAAGAATACACACTTGCAGCGTTTTTAGACATTGAAGGAGCATTCAACAATGTGGAAACGCGAGCAGTGGAAAGAGCATTGCAGAACTCCAACGTCGATCAGTCTCTCACTAAGGTGATTATGAGGGTGCTCAATGGAAGGTACATCAATGCAACACTAGGAGATGACCTAAGAGTCGTGGCGTCCAGAGGCACACCACAAGGTGGAGTCATATCCCCCTTACTCTGGGTCCTTGTTGTCAATGAAATACTCCCAAAGTTCAAAAACAGAGGGGTCAAAGCAATTGCATACGCGGATGACGTAGTATTGCTGGCGACAGGAAAATTCCTATCAACTCTGAGCGAACTGTTAGAAAACTCTCTGCGGACACTCACCACGTGGACAAGAAAATGCGGTCTTGGGATCAATCCACAAAAGACTGAAATGGTGTTGTTCACTACTAAAAGAAGAATACCAGAATTCAAACCACCAGAAATTGAGGGAATACCCTTGAAGGTGGCGGAGAGTGCGAAATATCTAGGAATTATCCTCGATACGAAGCTGAGTTGGAAGCCAAATGTCGATGACAGAGTTAGGAAAGCGGCCAACGCTTTCTACGCATGCAACCGTATCTTCGGAAAAAAATGGGGTCCAAACCCTAAAATAATTCTGTGGATGTATACGGCAATTGTGCGACCAATACTCACATACGGCAGCTTAGTCTGGTGGCAAGCCACAGACAAGGCAACCAATCTCAAAGTGATGGCAAAAATACAAAGACTAGCATGTATAGGGACAACCAGTGCAATGAGAACAACCCCAACCGCTGGCTTGGAAGCCATTCTCAATCTGCCACCATTGGATCTATACATGCAGGAATCGGCTGCAAAAAGTGCCTTGAGGATCAGCCAAACAAACAGCTGGAACCCGAGTCAGTTTGGACATGCACTGATTCTGAACATGTACATAGGGAACAACGTCATATCTGACTACATGTCTCCTTACTTAGACTTCGAAAAACCATTCTCTTGTTCATTTCCGAGCAAGGAGGAATGGTACGCAAACGAACCCATGAAAAGGAAATCGATTTCCATCTTCACAGACGGATCAAAGATGGCCTGTGGAAAGGGTGCTGGACTATTCTCAGAGGAACTACACATTAACAGATCGATTAGATTACCTGATCACTGTAGTGTATGCCAAGCAGAAGTCTTAGCAATCACTGAAGTCGCAAGCATGACATCAATGATGGCGATACCACGTAATGATATTACCATTTTTATTGATAGTCAGGCGGCCATTAAAGCGGTGTCAGCTACAGAAATAAAGTCCTTGCTTGTTCGCCGTTGCCGCGAGGAGCTCAAAGCTCTTGGCGCGAAGTACAAAACGAGTCTCTGCTGGGTCCCTGGACACAAGGACATATCCGGTAACGAGCGAGCTGACGAACTGGCAAGAAAGGGGTCTGCGATAGACCATGAACAGGCACTTCAGTCGGTTAAACCACCACTCTGCAAACTCAGAGAAAGGGTGGAATACAAAACACGAATGAAAGCCAACAACAGTTGGTGGTCACTAACCACTTGTGACATATCACGCAAGCTGTGGCCAAAATATGATAAGGGCCGAACCAACAAACTTTTACGTTACGACAGGACATCGCTGTCAAAGTTGATCGGTACTCTTACTGGCCACAACCTGCTAAGGAATCACACAATGAAACTAAATCTCAAGGATGACGACATCTGTAGAGGCCGCGGTGATGAGGAAACCCATGAGGACACACCTCACTTTCTCTGTCACTGCTCAAGCCTTTGTCACCTGAGGAACAGAACACTTGGAAGATACTTCTGCGAAGACATTCAAGAACTTTCTGATGTCTCACTATCAAATCTTTACAGGTTTATACGGACATCCAAATGGCTGGACAAACTGGAGTAAGAAGGAAACCAAGGACGAAGGACCAAGGCCAGAACAGCGAGGCCAACACTCCCAACAAAGGGTATCACAATGGGACCACATGGACCTAAGTGTGGTGTAGCAGATTCGCTCTGTTCCATCAGCCCGTTAACCTAACCTAACCTAACAACCCTGCTGGATATGATCATATACACAGGGGTATAGCTACTCAGCTGAACAGAACTGAGCCAGGATAATTGTATTCTCTTAAGAAAAAAAATGCACAAGGTATATGCTGTTAAATACCTCTAACAACGTTGGCACTACGATTTATTTTATAACAGCGCAAACGTTTCTATTTTTAAGTCGAAATTTTGATAGAATCAACCTCCTTTCTTACGCAATCTATATATCAACCCTGAACAAATTATGAATCGAATATTTAAAAAAATCATGCGATATTAATGTAGGTTGAATGCCAGCGTGCAATAGTGTTGTAAATAAAAATACTTATAACAACGAAGAGATGTCCCTCTATCTACGAGTATTTACCTAAACCTATCTTTTACAAATATTATCGCAACTTTTTTTTTTATACATAGCTATATGGATTGCGTCTGTTGTAATATGTAATTCTCATGCTAGAACTGAATGAGTTGCTCCCTTCATTCTCTATTGCATTTGTAGTTGTAAAGAAGATAACCTTGAGATATTTTTTTCAACAAGAATTTGTGTATTCTATGTTCATAAAGCTTCTATGCATGTGAGTGGTGTTCTCAAGCGCGACATGCGTGAGATTTACGCAACGCATTGAGATTAGCTAAATGCTTTTTATTGCGTAATCATGTCTTCAAGTTTTTTGTTTTTCATTTGAAGTGCTTGAGAATCAACAAGAATAGGAGAATTAGTATGAACACGTTCAAACTATTTAATATATAGCTAAGGTTGAATGGAATTGATTGATTTATTAATGCAATGTTATAAAAAAAATGTGAATGTTCCTACGTTTTTGAAATCTTTGTTTCAGTTTCAGTTTTAGGTCTATAGACAAAAATACGGAGAAGTATTTGTATAAAACTATAATGTAGAATATATTGTATTGTATAATAAATTGATCGTTAAAAATAATCTAGAAAAGTTTTAAAATTAATTAAGGGGTCAGACAGCCCTCTTAAGTTTGACTTATCACTTATTCAATGTGATTCTTTTTTCTTAAGTGTCTGCAAAATTTAGGTTGAAATGTGTTATTATTGCAGAACTCGGGAGGCAACATCCAATGTTGCAAGAATTGTCTATCCGAATAGTATCTCAAACGAGCAGCTGTGTGCGATAAACATGCGAGAATGCATAGACGTAGTAAAATAAACGGATATGTGACTTTAGTTGATCGACCATATGATTCGAAAATACTACGATTGCATAGCATATCTAGCAATAAAACGCAATAAAATGGGCCGACCAAGGCTCACGACTCTTTAGAACTAGTCTTAATCTCAAAAGAACATAATACCAACTTGCCGTTTGATCCTATCAGACAACAAAGATACCTCGGCATTATTCTGGGCATAGAACTGAACTTAGCAGAGAACTGAACTGAATCCCATTATTCAGGAGAGAATCAAAAAGGCTTCAATGTACACGGCAGTAAGGAAGAAATGGGTCCTAATACCAGCAAATATGCATTAACTGTACGGCAGTAAAACTGGTCACTGCTCTATTCTGAACATCTTTACTCAACCAGTCAATAGCAGATTTCAGTTGACCCTAACAAAGTGGTGAATCTAGAACTCTGAGAGAGAGAATCCAGAATTTATTCTGTGGAAAAAGAAATGAACGTATCCCTATGGCAATATCCTAATAATTGCATATCTTCCAATCGGAGTTTGTGGTGGGACTTGAAGCCGGGGACTAGGTGATAAGTAGGTGAAAATTAAAACAAAATCCGACAGGGAATGGAAACATGTATCATCAGATCCAAACTAGTTTAATTTTATATTAATGAACGAGGCATCATGCGTGCAGCACCGACATTGACAGTGTTAGACTCTATTGGGTGCTCGTGACAGAGGGTAAAGAGTTTGCGGATGAAGGGAACTGGCAAGAAAAGGGACCCACCCACAAAATACGGGAGTGAACATTAAACCATCCTTTTGAGTGATAAAAGAAAATCATGGACGTTTTCACACTCAACTTGGCTAACATTGCTAGACCCCGAGTATCCAAGGCACTTGGTCCAAGGCTTTATGGCCCAAAAATGAAAAACATAGCGGGACGTATCACTGTTTAGAAGAGCTCACATTTGGTCTTCCGGGTTAGAAGTACATATTGTCAAACTCAAGTAGCAATGGGAAACTATATTCGGTATATCTACTTTTCTCAAATGTCTGTCTAAGTTACTCGTAGCTTACCACTATTTTATAAAATATTATATCTTAAAGTGTATAAGCATTTCAAATAAATAAATACCTAAAAAAAAAATTTAAATAGTTTCCAACTGTGATTCTTTGACGGATTTCCACTAAGGTGTTATTAGTCGAGTTGATGTTTAATAGGTAGGTGAACTATCTTACTACCTAGAAGCTGCTGCAATCAACGTTTTTCCTGGTCGGTGGGCAGATGTTTGTTTGTTTGTTAGTTGATAGATAGTACTTGGTTTTGACCTCGTCCACTTAAAGACCCACCACTTTTGCCTCGTCCTAGTATCCCAGTAGCTGGATCCATCTTTTAAAGATAGTGCCTTCCGTGTTAACACCTACCCTGAGCACTATCTGCTCGATAACAATATTGAAGCAATTACATGATAGCACATGTACATACTTGACGGAATCCGTTGCAGGTTTGGAATAGTTTTGAAGAACTTTTTACATAGGTACTGCACACTGCACCGCATATTTTCCAGCGTCTCCCGCCATAGCTGGCTTCGTTTTCCCGGGATAACTTATTCGGTCATCGCCACACAAAGCTTTTGACGATGAATGCTTCTATATGCGGCTTGAAGGTCGATGAAAGATAATAAATTTCGTGGCACAAGCTATTGATGGAACCAATCTTTAAATATGACAGCAGCCATCCATAATGATTTTTTTTTATTTTTATAATATACTGGGCAGTTAAGATTGTTGAATGCGCGAGTAATCTCAGCCTTTCCTATTACCAATGCCAAAAAAGTTATGCGTTGCTATCAGTTTTTCTTGCATGTGCATTTTTTCCCAAGGACGAATGTTTTTCTGGCAACAGTTTCCAGAAAAGTCCCAGTTCATCTGCGTTATACAGCTGATCAGCAGACAAACCTAGCTCATCAGTAAAAAAAAACCTGTCCAAACTGTAGAGCGTGCTGGGTTTGTTCACGTTAGACAGTAGTCAGTGTTCACGTCAGCCGGAGTTCAAGTTTGATTTGGTGTATACGCCCTACCGAAACATCACCTTTTTTTAGCTTTTTGACAGCTGTTCTAACCTCTTAAGTTCAGTTTGGTAAAACCGGTTCTTCATTCATTAATTCGATTTATTTTCTGCTTTCTCCTTCAAACTATTAATTGGTGCAGAGGCAACAGAAACAACGTTTTAATTTTTATTACCTTTATAAACACATAAAAAATAAATACATACTAAGCATACGGGGCTTAAAAACTAGCTTCACCAACCATTGGGAAGTGGAAGGGACCTACAATCTTAAGTCGCATCCGAACGGAAAATTTGAAAAGCTTCTTATGACCAATATACTCTTGGAAGTTTTTCAGACATTCGGAAGAGGTGAGGCAGTTGAAAAATCTTTTAGATGATACTTGGCCCCGGAGCGATTTGACCTGAGACCTTTAGATTAGTAGTCCAACACACTAACCTCTCCGCCACTGCGCCCACACCAATACGAGTATATAATATATAGAATATAGATGCACATTATAAAGAATTTCATTAAATATCAAAGATTTTTAAAGTTTTCCGAAGAAAGCTTTTTAATAATCATTGACAAACACCAATGACTCTGTGAATGACAAATTGAAAAATAATGCATAAGCGCATACTCGCACCATTGCAAGCTCGATCGTTGCAATGGTTTGCAACTAAAATGTAGGTCAATGTATAAGCGGAAAATTGTAGAACTACATTTAAACCAACGCCCAAAAATGTGCAACAATGCACATAAATATCTATACATATTCTGTTCAATATTATTTGAATTTTTAAAAAGTATAAAATTTGAGTTTTTGCTGCAGATATCGAATTCAAACCATATGTTGTTCGAAGCCATTTAATCATTACCGTAAAATTAGATAGGTATATGATGAAATAAATATGTACTTAGAATATGCAAAAATAAGTGAGCTATTAAAATGCGCATCAGCCGTATGAACTTACGCATTCGCTAGCAGATTGAATGTGAGTAATGCTATTTATTGTTGGCTTTTGAGCTTACGGTTACGGTTGAGTTTATACACTCTATCTGAATATCAATACAGACGCATTTGATTGCGAAATCGCACGAGTTCACGCATATATTATTGATGTGTGTGTGTCTAGCAGAACAAACACTTATGTTTTGTTTTGAAGTTTACGCATTTTTCTGTATTGCACACGCAGTAAAAAAACTTTGTTATTTCTTTATTCACTTTGTTGACGTTCGAGGCATTTGAAATAAAAAGAAAAAACCGAAACGATCTTTAAAATAAAACTTCAAGGTTACGTTCATGGTTCGAAGCAGTAGTGACAGTCGAAATACAGCACGATCACTTGGGATTTGTGAGCATAATAGGTATATCACACAAAATCGTTGTGAAGCGCTAGGGCTGTTCTGTACTCCGCTACTTTTATTAAGCTTTTTTTTACAATGGGGAATAATTTATTGCTCTTCGGAAAGCTAAGGGGAATTCAAGATCTGCTTTATGTGTGCGTCTTCAATGCGTTCTAACTTGTATAATGTAGATGTGTGTTTTTTATTGTTTTTTTTTTTTGATTACTGATGAGAAGTAGCTACGGCATTTTTATGCAGATCTATTTATAAATATATGCTGTTTTATAATAATTAGTGTTTTCTAGACGGACTTAGAATATCATTACTGCACCACCAAAAGAAAATAGCGCATTTCGCAATGGACGACTAAGGTGAAAAATCACATCTTGGCAATTTTAACATTCAGATGAGCCTAGCGACACATTTAGTACAGTAAAAACTCTTTTAACCGGAACTCCAATAACCGGCAACCTCTAATATCCGGAATTTTTTAAAGAAAATATTTGTGAAATGTTCACTCTAATATCCGGAGAAATTTCTAATATCCGCAATGCTGTGTGCTGATGATTTCATGTATATGTTCAAAAATTTACCGTCTGCGTTTTAGTCTGAAAAATAAGTTTACCGTTTGTCGTCTAGACTAAAAGGCAGACTTTAAGTTTTGTTTACCTTCACCAAATAGCATATCTCGTGAGCACTCGTGGTGTTTGACGTTGCAGTAAGCATTTGTATCGCTATGTCGACAAAACGAGCCCGTAATGTTCTTCAAATTTAAGAAAAGGCTGAAATTGTAATCGATTTGGAGAATGGCACAAGCGTCCGATTAATTTGTAGCAAATATAAGATAGGAGAGTCAACAGGTTACGACATAAAAAGAAATAAGGATGTCATTAAAAAGTTTTACGCGAATACTTATTCCACAAAGACGAATCAAAGTCGTAAGACTATGCGAAAAGCTGAGAATCCCAAATTAGACGAGGCACTTTATGAATGGT
Source organism: Portevinia maculata (assembly GCA_949715645.1). Taxonomy (NCBI): domain Eukaryota; kingdom Metazoa; phylum Arthropoda; class Insecta; order Diptera; family Syrphidae; genus Portevinia; species Portevinia maculata. The sequence goes on from OX454525.1 coordinate 40,932,818, forward strand.
TTCGACAACGGCGTAGAGAAGGTATTCCAGTATCTTGACCAATCCTGATAGAAAAAGCTAAAAGGTTCCATGAGCATATGAAAACTGAAACTGAGTGCAATTATTCTCAGGGTTGGCTTGAAAAATTTAAGAACTAAGAACCGACATAGAATCCACGGCTTGCAACTTCATTGCTGAAGCGAGAAGACATAAAAAGTAGGACACAAAAGTAGGACTTCCAGTCGGTTGCAAAATCATTCTTTTATTGGATAATTGTGCAGCACATCCTGATGAAGGGCTTTGCGAGAGAAACCACGTTTCGGTCAAATTTTCCCCCCCCCCAACTGTCCCTTATTCAGCCGATGGACCAGGGAGTAATAATAAGTCTAAAGCCTCATTACCGCAAAGAAAAAAACTTTATTTCCCAACAAAAAGTGATGCAGCTTTACAGATTGCAAGACAATCTTATAAAAGAAAAACCGAAACTGCTAAGACAACAAACCTTGGATAGATTTAGCGTGTTCAATTAAACTATAATTTTTTTCAAACTTTTAAGTTTATTATATTACATTTATTACTTTTAAATTTGGTTTACAAAACTCATTTACCGATTCCGTCAACGATCAAAGAAGGACTTTTTTTAAAATCAAAATTCGTATCGTATTTAAAGGGAAATGTCAATGTATAACAGTATAACAGGTATTTTTTTTTTATTTATTTATTCATCTACCAGGTAGAACACCTTCACAGATTTCGCATAAAGTAATAAAGGTACATATAGTAAATATAAAATTACAAAAACATAATAATATGAGTTAATAAACTAAAAAATTGGCATTAATTACGAAAGATTGAAGTTAAAGCAGTAAGAGCGTCGCATTTAAATAAATCCCGATTTGAGGTTAAATCCAAGTTATTACCAATCGAATTAAACAAACAGATGCATCGAGTTATGGGTTCAGACAAACCATAGTTTGTTCTATGTGCCGGAGGTAAAAACAATTGTCTGTCCCTTAATACTCTGCTTGGTGCATAGAATGGTAGACTAAAAAGAAGTTCACTACAATTGATTCTGTTAGAGACAATATCTTTCAGGAACACCAAAGACTGCATCTTTCTCCTAACCACGAGAGTATTGAGGCCTAACAATAAGCAACGACTATTATAAGATGGAAGCTCAAAGTTTCTATTAAATCTCTTCAGAGCAAGGCGAGTGAATCGTTTTTGGACCCGTTCTATTCGAGAAGAGTGGACACCATAAAAAGGATCCCAAATTACACAGCAGTACTCTAATCTGGATCTTATTAAAGAGCAGTAGAGAGTTTTTAGTACGAATGGATCACGAAAGTCTTCACAATTTCTTCTAATGAAAGCCAGAAGGGAAAACGATTTAGAGGCAATATAGTCGATATGCAAATTGAAACATAGTTTACTATCGAAAATAACCCCAAGATCCTTAACTTCAGAAACTCTAGTAAAAGCAACACGTCCAGCTTCGTAAGAGTGAAGCAAGGGACTATGAGAACGAGAAATCGTGCAAACTTTACATTTCGGCAAACTAAGCTCCAAATCGTTCTCGGAACACCATTGTAAAAATAGGTTCATCTCAAGTTGGAATGTTAAACAATCCGAGAAGTTGGAGACTTTACAAAACATTTTGAAATCATCTGCAAATAACAGACAATCGCATCTTGTGAAAAGTTGAGGAATTTCATTTACAAAGAGTAAAAATAGCAACGGCCCTAAATGGCTTCCTTGTGGGACACCAGAAGTTGCGGTTACCACGTTCGAGAAAAAACCATCAACTTCGACGATACATTTCCTATTGAAAAGATAAGAAGAAAGCCACTTCAAGATGTTAGAATGAAACCCGAGCTTGGCTAACTTTCCTATCAATAGTGAGTGATTGATTCTGTCGAAGGCTTTAACGAAATCGGTATACAACACGTCAACCTGCACACCGCTTTCGATCGAATTAAGACAGAATTTAGAAAATAGGGCTAAGTTTGTCGAAGTAGAGCGACCGGAAACAAAACCATGTTGCATAGGGGATAAATGTTCCTTTACATTGAAATACAATTTATCCTTAACGATTTTTTCAAAGAGCTTTGGGATAACTGAAAGCTTGCTTATAGGCCTATAGTTTTCAACTAAATGTTTATGCCCGCTCTTATGAATAGGCGATATATGAGCAATCTTCCAATCGTCCAGAAAGTCACCGGTAGAAAGAGAAAGGTTGAAAATTAATTTTAACGGCAGAATTAGTGAAGACGAACAATTCTTCAAGAGAACGGGATGAAGCGAGTCAGGACCAGCACCTTTGTTAGTATCAATACTATTAAGGGCAAGAAGAAGATCGTCGTCAGAGAGCTCCAAGTTGCCAACATCAGTGATGGTACTAATATGTCTAAAACAATGATTTACTGCATTATTAGCGGGTAAAAAATTAGAAGCGAAGAATTTAGCAAAAAGTTCACTCGTAGATTCGTATCCGTTCGATACGTTAGTTGTGTTACGTTGTGTTAGTGTGAGTGAAAGATAATTAAAGGAGAAAAGATACAAAATTATACCAAAGGTAAGATTACACTATGTCTATATTTTTATATCGGCTACAGTACCCTCCGCCTAGACGAAAGTCGGTTTTCAAAGATATTTATCTGGGAATCGTACATGTCGGCCGAACCTAGTGACTTTCGTCGATGGTTGAACCGTTGTAGAAGTAGCCGGTTCTTTTGATGTCTGTTTTGGTTCTGCTTTCTGCTTTGGTTGTGTTGGTGCTGTAATCACTGGTCCATCGTTTGTCGGTAGATATGCAGGTTTTAGGCGATCGATTGTGAAGTTCGCCTCCCGCTTTGGCAGTCGTAAACGAAAGTATTTTGGAGTTCGCTCGAGGACTTCAAATGGACCACTGTATGGAGGCGCTAGACTCGGATGGATAGAATCGTCACGAAGAAATACATGCGTCGCTGTCTGCAAATCGCTGTGCACGAAGTACTTCGGATTGCAATGCCATGCCGTTGTTGTTGGACGAATATTACTCATCGCATTTCGCAGATCGATGACTGTTTGCGCAGCAGTTTTGTTTGATGTTTGCTCATCAAAAAATTCGCCAGGTATGCGGAGCGTTGTACCGAAAACGAGTTCGGCCGGTGAAGCGTTTAAATCGTCTTTATGCGTTGAGCGAAGGCCTAGTAGAATCATCGGCAAATGTGCAGTCCACTTTTCGGTGTTGTGGCAAAGAATCGCTGATTTGAGTGTGCGATGCCATCGTTCGATTAGTCCGTTGGACTGCGGATGGTATGCAGTCGTCTTGAAATGGCGAGTACCCAAGGTTCGCATGAGTTCTTCAAAAAGTGTCGATTCGAATTGGCTGCCTCGATCAGATGTTATGGTCTTCGGCACGCCATATTTCGAAATCCACCCAGAGATGAGTGCGTTTGCGACTGTCGGTGCTGTCATATCACGAATCGGAATTGCCTCCGGCCAGCGGGTGAAACGGTCGATGATAGTTAGGCAATAGCGGTTGTCTTCAGACGGTGGAAATGGTCCTACCAAATCGATGTTAATGTGAGAGAATCTTTCGGTTGGTGCGTCAAATTTATTTAAAGGCGAATGCGTATGACGACCAATTTTCGCTTTTTGACATTGGAGGCAGCTTCGAACAAATTTTGCGATGTCGGATTGAATGCCTGGCCAAACGAATCGTTTTGTCATCAATTTAGCTGTGGCACGTTTTCCGGGGTGTGATATGTCGTGAATAGCCGGAATGAATAGCCTTCGCAATTTTTTTGTAACGAACGGTCGGATCACATCGGTTGAGTAATCGCAGAAAATCTGCTTCGAACTGCCTGGAATGATAAAAGTTTTTAATTTAATTGATTTGGCGTCATTACCCTTCGATAAAATTTGTTGCAGCTCCTCATCGACATTTTGATCATCGGACAAAATGTCATAGTCGATTTCAGCGGTTGAATGCAGGCTTTCGATACGTGATAGCAGATCCGCTGTCACATTTTCGGTCCCTTTTACGTGTCGGATATCGGTAGTGGTTTGACCGATGTAATCGAGCTGTCGCGCTTGTCGATCATTCGCCTTCTCTAACTTTTGAGCGAAAGCGAATGTGAGTGGCTTATGATCATTGTAGATGTGACATTGTCTTCCTTGTAGCATAAATTTGAAGTGTTTGACTGCTAAATACATTGCTGTGAGTTCGGGATCATAAGTGCTGTAGCGAAGTTGGGCCTTGTCGAATTTTTTGAGAAGAAACCGAGTGGTTGAAGCGCTTTGTCGATGACTTGGTGAAGTACTGCGCCGGCAGCGATGTCGGAAGCATCGACATAAAGCGAAAGTTCCGCCGTTTTTGATGGATGGGCGAGTAGAGCAGCATTGGACAAATCGAGTTTGCATTTATCAAATGCATTTCTCGCTTCGTCCGTCCATGTCAGCAGCGTTCGGTCGTTCTTTTTGTTTCCAGGAATCATCTCGAGTAAGCTAGCTTGTGTTTCGATGGCGTTTGGCAGGAACTTGCGGTAAAAATTTAGCATTGCCAAAAATCGTTTTAGTAGCTTGACCATCGTTGGGAGCGGAAAATGTTTAATGGTCTCGATTTTGTCGGGCAGCGGCAAAAGTCCTTCAGATGACACATGATGTCCAAGGAATGCGATTTCTTGCTTGCCAAACTCGCACTTTGCAACGTTTATAGCCAAACTGTATTGCTTAAGGCGCTCGAAGATTATTTTTAGGTGCTCGTGGTGCTCCTCTGGCGTTGTTGAAGCGATGCACAAGTCATCGATATAAGCAAACACGAAATCGAGTCCCCGACAAACTTCATGTATTAAGCGTTGAAAAGTCTGCGCGGCGTTGCAAAGACCAAACGTCATGAACTCAAATTCAAATAATCCGAACGGCGTCGTGATTGCCGTTTTTTCGATGTCTTCTTTAGCGACTGGAACTTGATGGAAGGCTTTTTGCAAGTCGATCTTTGAAAAAATGGTCTTACCTTGCAAATTTCCGGCGAAGTCGTTCAAATAGGGAATGGGATATCGGTCTGGGACTGTGATGGCGTTCAACGCGCGATAATCGCCACACGGGCGCCATGAACCATTAGGCTTCTTTACCATATGAAGAGGGCTTGCCCAACAACTGCTTGAAGGTCGACAAATTCCGGCTTTCATCAATATTTCGAATTCTTTGCGGGCAACTTCGAGTTTTTCGGGATCTAATCGTCGGGATCGAGTGTAAACGGGTTGCCCTGTTGTGATAATTCGATGCACAACAGCGGTAGAAATCGGACTTCCTGGCGGTGGCAGTTTAGTGATTTGTTTGTACTCTTCGAGAAGATCAGCATAAACCGAGTTCGCACAGAATGTTTTATATTCGGTAGTACCGTTGACAACTATTCGCATACAGTTTGAATTTAAGCCAGTGAGTGGATCGATCATTTTGTGTTCCTTCAGATCGAAAAATAATCCAAAGTATGAAATAAAATCCGCACCTATGATCGGAGTTGTTACGTCAGCGATTAAAAACGTCCAAACGAAGTCACGTCTTAATCCGAGGTTTATCTTCAGGGTCGTTTCGCCGTATGTTTTGATTTCTGTGCCGTTTGCTGCGAACAATTTAATTTCCGATGATTTGCCCCTGCCGGTGGACTGACTAAGTGGCATAACTGATACGTCGGCACCAGTATCAATTAAAAATCCGATGTTCGTGGATTTGTCGTGTATCTTTAGTCGGTTGATGGATTTCGATTCAGGCTGTTCGCTACCTAAATATGACACGGGCAGATGGCTTCATTCACTTGTCGTTTGGTTGGCGCTCGTGCTGCTGAATTTGCAGGGCATGCGGCATTGTTTCGCAGCGGCGCCAAACTTCCAATGATACCAGCAATTCGAATGTTCATGACGAGATTTTGAGCGCTCCTGAGCTCGGCTGGCATTGCGTGATCGACTCCGGCTGCGGTCAACACCCATTTTAGCGAATTTTCGTTCCAACTCAGCGATTTGGTTGCTCAATTTCTCCATTACATTTACTTCGGCTTTCGTCGGTGATGGAGTTTTTGCGTGAACCGAAGTTCCCGGTTGCTGCGAAGTCGTTTGGCGAATACTGCGATCACCGATAGCACGCAATCGAATCGATTCCACTAGTGCATCAGCTGCAACGAGTCGGTCTTTGATAGGCGATTCCTTCATTTGAATGACGGCGGCGTGTGCCATTTCGGGTAAACGTGCGGCCCAGAGATCGATGAGAGCAGTGTCAGTCAGGGAATCGGAAGCTAAATTCTTTAGTTTCTGGTAAAACTGACTAGGTTTCATGTCGCCTAGCTGCATTTCGTTTATGGCTTCACGAAATCTCTTTTGCTGTGAGTCGGAATAAAAAGCTATGATTATTGGTTTGACAAGATTATATCTACCAGACGACGGAACTGTGCCGATCTCTGTTTGTATAGTGCCAAGATCGTTGAGTGGAACTTGTGCCATCACTGAGCAATACTTCTTGTAGTCGCTGGTCACATTGCTCGCCTCAAACCAAAATTCCAAGCTGACGAAATAAAGTTCCGCGTTGTGCAAATGGTCGATGAGTCTTGGCATTGGCATGCGTGGAATGGTCGCATTTGCATTAATGTCGGCGCCTGCTACATCGCCACCGTTTGGTGCGCGGCCGTCGCCATCGCAGTCGTTAATGTTCATTCCGTTGATTATCTCTTAAATACGATTTTTAAATTAACTTAACTTTCAGGGTTTCAATAAACCGCGAGAGAATTTGTTCACAGTTGTCACTTTGTCACTAATACCAGAACAAAACAATCGAGAGTCGCTGGTATGCAGTTCGAGTGTCGTTTACCTTTTGAAATTTACCTGCCGTTGACTTGGCGTTGTTGTAAACTCAAAACAAATGGCGGACCGCAAGTACTTCCTAAAGCGAAAAAAACTAATTTTTCCTTTGTTCTTGAACGCCTTCGACGGCGATTTTCACAGCGCGGGCAGTTTAACTTGAATAATTTTTAATTTGACGGCACTGTACTTGCGATCACGTCGGGGTCACCACTTTTAGCGTGTTCAATTAAACTATAATTTTTTTCAAACTTTTAAGTTTATTATATTACATTTATTACTTTTAAATTTGGTTTACAAAACTCATTTACCGATTCCGTCAACGATCAAAGAAGGACTTTTTTTAAAATCAAAATTCGTATCGTATTTAAAGGGAAATGTCAATGTATAACAGTATAACAGGTAATTTAAATTTGTGTTAGTGTGAGTGAAAGATAATTAAAGGAGAAAAGATACAAAATTATACCAAAGGTAAGATTACACTATGTCTATATTTTTATATCGGCTACATAGATATATTTCTTTTTAAAAAACACTTGTATGTACTGTACATACTTGTAAAATGTTCACTGAAATGTATTTACATATATGTAAGTATAATATTTAAATTTAGAAACATATAAATGTACATATGTAATTATAAAAAACTGTTTTATTTTCGAAATCTCGTAACCTCTAATATCCGGAAAAATCGATTATCCGGAACACCTTCGGTCCCAAGCATTCCGGATAAAAGAGTTTTTACTGTAACTTGAAACTGTTCCGCAAGTGCAATTCGTGGGTTAATACGACAAAAGGACGTTCATATAACAATCAGAAACAGGATCATGCGCCGACATTACTGTCGAAGATGTTAAGATGGCGGTCAAACCAAACAAAGAAAAAAAGCTGTTACCCTCTGAGTTATGGAACAAGATGGGAGACAGAGGTTCGAATTAGCTCATGGTTCTCATCTCCAAACTGATAAGAGGCGATCCAATGCCTAACCAGGAAGGGAAAGTTTTCTTCTTCCTCTGTACAAAGGAAAAAGCGACACGCGTGACTGTGACATTTACCCTTCAAGTCACACACGATGGAGGACCATTGAGGTATTCGTTAGCCGAATGTGGAAAATCGGCTATCTGAAGACCAGTGCGGGTTTGTCGCAGATAAATCAACCACAGATGCAATCCAAAGTAAATGGTTCATGATGGGAAAATGTCGTGATTCCTTAAAGGTTTTGTTTATTGTGTTGGTTGATTTTGAAAAGATCTTTGATAGACAATCAATGGATCTGTTATGGGTGTGTGCTACGACAAAGAGTCCATAAACATTCGTATGGATGATCATGGACATGTTTGAGGGACTAAAGACAACATTAAGATGCCCCACTGGCGTCACCGAGAAGTTCGCAATCAAAATCGGTGTGCACTAGGTTAGCGTCGTTAGTCCCTTGCTATTTACTATAGTCCGTGATTATCTACTTGAAGGTAAGGGGGCTGACTACAAGGTGCATCACTTATTCTTTCCTGACGATGGAACCATCATTAGCGAGGATCAAACGTCCCTGCAACGAGCCCTTGATATATGTTTTGGAACAGAATATGTATCGTATTAGTCCGAGAAAAAAAAAAAACAGAATACCTGTTCTGCCGATCTCTGATCCACTCGACATTTTCCAGACATTTGTATGAATGGAAGAGTGATTCCGAAGTGCGAAAAGTTCAAATACCTGGAATCAATGATCAATTGCGAAGCAAGGTGTGATGAAGATAGGGTGGATGAAGGGGCAAGAAAACCCAGCCATCTGCTGTAACCGAAATATGCACCCTAAGTTGAAAGAAAGGCTCTACACCGCAGTTGTGCGCCCGGGCTCACATACGAATCACAATGTTGGACAGCATACAAAAAGCATGAGGGCAATTCAACGGCAGTCGAAATAAAGATGCTTCTAAAGACAGCAGGCGAAACAAAGATTGATCTAATAAGAAGTTCCAAAATCTGAGGAAGCCTTCACGTAAAACAACCTGTCTCAAAAGAAATGTCACACGACCGGCTCAGTTATTACTGTTATGGTCAAACGAGAGCTAATACGAACCCTGCCAAAATGGCAATATCAATCAACGTTTCCATACAAACGTGAAAGAGATGCAGACTTAAGAACTCCTGGACCACACAAATGCAGCAACACCAGGATTTGATTATCCTCAGTGACGAAGGGAGGCCTGCGGTTATTTTCTGACATCGAAACGGCAAACCCCATAGGCGGACCAGGAGAAATGCAGTTAAGTGAGAGAGTTAATGATCCCTTTAATCCTGATCATAGCCTCACCGCCATTAAGGAAGAAAATGTAGAAATTAATGTTTGTGTATTTGTTGGAAATGTATGCCAACAATAAATACGATGTGTAGGGAGATGGAAAATATAATTGATTAAATTCTGCCGGGTTTATAATTACATTTTAAATAAAAACATTTTTGGGTTTAACTGACCTTTTTTGTTGTTCCAAGGACCTCTTAGAGATTCTATGCGGTTTCTAACAACATTTTGGGAAAAATATCTTTTTACGGGTTTTAAGGACGTCTTAGAACATTGAAACATCAAGCTAAACAACCTCAAATATTTGAAACTTATCGAAATCCAACTTTCCACACTTATCTTTTTTTCTTTAACGACAAGGTTATAATCTGGATCACAGAGTAGGTAAGGTTGAAGCGGGTGTCGGCCAACGCAAACACACTTAGAACAACAAAAGCTCAATTATAATTCCACGTGGATCTATCTTCACCCTACTCGTTGAGCCCGTTTTAGATTTATATGTAACTTGAAAGACTTTTATGTCAATGTTAATAAGATCAATAAGAACATTATTAAAGAAAGTTCCCAGATGGAGTTTTCGTCTTTGAGAGAAAGCAGGACAAGTGCCGTGAAAGAAAAAAGTTATAGTACGTGTAATTGATAAATTATAAAGTGGGTTTTTTTCATTCCTAAATACTACTCTGATTAAATCTAATTGAACCAGCGTGTACAAATCCTTCCTTCCTTCCTCGATAGGAAAAGTGGTTGGGAAATAGCACGGGCTCCAATATGCGATTTTTTTTTTGTATTTTCAGGCAATCAGTTCACATCGAACCTGGAATTTTTATTCCAAAATACATACTACTCAGATCCAAAATCTAATTATACCACTGTTTAGGCAAAAATATAAGGCTGACCGCGATAGGGCAAATGTTTCGGAAATAGCAGGGGATTTAATATACGATTTTTGGTATTTTCAGTCAAACAAGTGTAGACATGGCAGTTAAATTCCAAAATACTGCTCGGATTAAAAATCTAATTATACCAAAGTGTAGGGCGAGAAATTTGAAAGTATAAAGTAGACAGACCCCTATAAGACAAGTGGTTTGGAAATAACAGCGGTTCAATATTTTTTTGTTAAAAATAAAACTTCACACACAAGTAAAATTTGGGGGTATGTGTCAGTTCAGTAGGTCAGAAATGTGAAAGTTTTAACATTCGATAACAAAAGTTTTCGAAATACGTAGAAAACGGCGTTTGGGGGCACTAATCTATATCAGCTTAAAAACTAAGTGGTAATAGTTATCCCCGATTAAGTTAGCGTATATTTTTAAAGTTGTGGTTGTATTTACCATGCAAATGTGAATCAGCGTATTATATACGCTTGAGTAAAAAAGCACATATAATAATATATTTTTCTATTTTTGGGTTTTTCTCATGTGAATTTTTTTATACCTAAAACAAGAGATCGTATTCTGAAATATAGCAAATTAGATTAGATTAAGTTTTTAGATATTGAAATGTCCTCCTATTAAACATGGGTAGTCAAGTAATGGTCTGTCAAAAAAGGCACGTTCTGCTATGTGTGAGAAAAGCGTGGAAACGTCAAACTTACGCCTCTACGAGACTGAGCAAAAAGTATCATTCCACTTAAGTAAATGCGGTATTTGTTTTGAATAATACTATGGAACTTTAAAAGATTTCTGCACTGCTTCCTTACTGGTCCACTTCGCCGGTTTCACGGTTTCAAAAAGTATCGGTAGAGTTCCCGTTTTCGAATCATCACTGAGGCCAATCGAAGCGATGGTGTAGCTGCATTTGTGTGATCCAGAGGTCTTTTTCGCGATGGTACTATTTACGTATCCATCGGAAATTTTGGAGGAATCTTTAAGTCGAACTCGAGGAATGGCCAATATATGTCAGTTTAAAATTTGTGGAGAGATAAATTTCAGCATTTAGTCTGGAAAAGAATTTGAATTTTGTTTTTATTTTTTTTTTTGCTAGAGTTTAATTTATGAACATCAAATATAGGGTATTTCATTAAGGACTTGACAACTTATTTTTTAAATAAAATGCAAACTACTTGACATATTACAAAAAAAATAATATTCGCTTCAATTGGTTTCAAAACATTTATGAGTAGAATTCGACTTCGTTCATATGTCCACCACGGGAACGTATGCAGCGGTCGATCGTCGCCGGCTTGTTGACATAAACCAATGATTTAAAGTAGCTTCATAAAATTCTAGAGTTGTTAAATCACAGGATCTCGGCGGCCAATAGACGGGTCCGCTTCTCGAGATAACACGTTCACCAAACTGAGACTTCAATAACTCGATTGTTGCACATGCTGTGTAACTTGTGGCACCGTCCTGTTGGAACCACATGACTAATTCATACAATTGCTCAAAGAAATAACGTCCCAACATGTTTCTGTGGCGAATACCATAACGTGACGGTCATTTTCATCGACGGAAAAAAACGGCTCAAACCGCACCAAACAGTGACTTATTGCGGATAAAGTGCTGTTTCATAAAGCACATGAGGGTTCTAACCTGTCCAGTAACGCATATTTTGCTAATTGACGAAGACGTTTAACCAAAAATGCGCTTCATCGCTGAAGATGATTTTGCAATGAAATTCTTCATTTTCTTCCATCATGTCCAGAGCCCAATTCGAGAATGTACGTCGCTTCATATGATCAAGTGGCTTTAGTTCTTGAGGCAGCTTGATCTTGTAGGTGTGTAGGCCAAGATCCTTACGCAAAATTCGCCATAATGTCTTCTGGGAGAGGCCCAATTCATGAGAACGCCGTGAAATTGACTCATTTGGCTGATTTGCGACAGACGCCTCTACGGCAGCAGTGTTATGCATACTTCGGGCAAAACGTAGTTTCCCTGGCGCGGCAACATCAAGCAGCGAATATTCCGACTCAAATTTTTTCACTAGAATTTGAATTGCTTGCCTAGTGGGACGAGAATCACGGCCGAAAATTGGCATTAACGCTCTTAAAGTTGCGACCATCGACTAGGAATTTCGGTGGTAAATTTTAATAATTTGTAAACGTTGTTCCTTCGTTTACTTCACCATGATGAAAATATTGATTTTATTCAATATTTTTGACATTAACAGTTCTGTAATCGGTTTAAGGGTGCGTTCACACTGAAAGTTTGAAGATGTCAAGTCGCTAATGAAAGACCCTTTATATTTTTTTTTCTAGATTTTCACCAATAAAATCTGTTGAATTCATATATGTTTCTAAAATGTTCTATTCAGAAAAAATCAATTATAGCATGGCCTAAAGCCGTCTGTCGATTGACATTATTCCCCTTTTGCTCATCCTATAAATACCTATGTATGTTTTCTTTTATATTTGATATAATATGACACAGGTAGTCTTCGACCTAGCAATTAAGAATTTTCTGTAATCTTCCCTGAAAATCCAGCGCACAGTACTCGAACAAGGTATCCATGTTCATTTCGTTGAGGTCGCGCTTGACTTCATCGTCGGAAACTCGATCAACTCTGAAAAAATGCCGCCTGGTTTCCCGGAGCGTGGGACATCTTTCCAAGAAGGGGGCAAGGGTTTTTTTTAAAAGCGAAATGTGCCTACTCTATGTAAAACTAAAACTGTTGGAACCGATTTGTTGTTCACAAGAGCTTCATTATTCTCCATATACTGGTTTGACCTCATTAACGGAGGCGTCTTGTCAGTATTTTAAGTGTAATGGTCACAACAAAACAACCAATAACATTTTTACAATAATCGATGTATTTTTTTAGATGCTTCACAAGCCCTTCGGAATATCTTGTCACCAATAGCCGTGTTTGCAATCGTTTTAGAACTTGAATTTGATAAAAGCAATTTATGCACGGAAGTATAATCAACCTTGCAGGCTAACAACAAACTATACAAAAAGCCCAACTATATAATATTTAAAGGGCAGCGTGCGCCCTTGAAGTTATCACAAGCGCATTTTACATGAGTTATTCCGTAGTATGTGGACTTTCGTTTCCTGTTTTGATAATCTTGAATTAATGGAATTAATAAGATGTTGGATGTTTCTAACTTTTTTCCGCTCTGTTCTTAAATCTGTAGCCAGCTATTGCGTTGCAGTTTAAAAGGCTTTTCACTATGAAATTTCAATTTGGAATTTTAAATAACGAGGGAATGAACAAAAAACAAATATGTTTTGGTTTATAAGTGTATTTTTGTATACGGAGCACTTGCAGTATTGGAAAGCGGATCACATGTAAGTATTTAAACAACATGTAGGAGTACAGCATTTGTCTTGCCTGAATAGTCTTCTAATCGCTGTCTATAAATTTCAAGGCCGAAAAGTTTGCGATTTTTGTAGAGCGGTTTTTGATATTGATTTCAGTTTGATTTTATAAATTAAGTTATTGTCAAAGAATTACAGTCCCTGGCCATATTATTAGACGCACTGTAGTTTTTTAATATTTTTATGTTCATAAATACATATTTTTTCGATTACTATGATGTTTTATTTTTTTCAAGAGTTAGATAATAAGGTAAATAAGGAAAAATATACATTGTATCCAGTAATAAAATTAAATCACTTGCAATGGCAATCCGGCGGTTCAACATTTTCGTGATCGAGGGCTACATAATGGCTTGGTACTTTTGCATGGTAGTCGAGACGGAAGAAAGAAATAAAAACGCTGAAAATGGAAGGACCAATGGAACTGGGAAGTAATAAGTGTTGGGACACATTATTTCTGCAGATAGCGTTCCACCCAACCCAATTGTTGAAAATATTGTTAAGCCATTTATGGAGCCCCTCGAATTACAATTAGGTCAAGTTTATTTATTTATTTATTTATTTATTTAGTTAATTCATCTATAAGCATAATAAGATAGCTAACAGACGTTACAAATTTACAAAAATTGAAATATAAATATACATAATAATAAAGATTTAAACTTGTCTCTAGATAAGGATACATCTATCTCTCTATAAACGCTGTTGGAAGCAAGTATGGCTCTAGATATAGGTTCGTTTTGACCATAATTAATTCTGTGACTTTGCTGAAACAAAAGATGCCTTATTCTTAAGAGTCTAGATGGAGCATACATGGGTACCATCGACAGCAGAGTACGGCATCTTATCTGGTAGCACAATAAGTCCCTAACAAACAATACATCATGAATCTGTCTTCGAGATTTCAGTGATTTTATTCCAAGTAGAAGACATCTTGCTTTGTAATTGGGCGAAGGGATCCAATGCATTTTATAAAAAAATACATTTTGTGAAACGCCTCTGAACTTTTTCGAGTCGATCGGAATAGGTAGAATAGCCAGGATTCCAAATGACATCGGCATATTCCAGAAGCGATCGAACTAACCCAGTGAAAAGCGATAACAAAGCAAATGGATCTTTAAAGTCCGAACCATTTCGTTTTATAAATCCAACAACTGAATTAGCTTTTGCAACGACATATTCAATGTGGGCTTTAAATTGAAATGGAATACATATTCAGTGCAGTTGATCAGGTTTTGCAAACTAGAGCTTACTATGTACCACCCAGTTAATTCAGAGTTAACCTGTACCTAAAGCGCTCCCAAAAAAAAACTTTACATACCAAAAAGATGACAAATAGTTGAAGTCAATAATTTCTCATTTAAAATAAAATAAAACAAGGTGCTACATCTGACTAAGATTGTGTGTTCAATGGGTATAAATCCAAATTTAATTAACCAACTATGCTAATTCTTCAACAGCTACTTTTATCATAGCCTTTCCCCTATCACCATGCGCAAGTTTGTATAATTTAGTAATCATAGGGTGTGTGCTTTATCCAGCATTAGACAAATCAGAATTTGAATAATGAATTTAATAGCGATACGCTACGCATCTGCAATTACTTCACGTCATATTCGCGGACTACTTATTTCAAACACATTAATTAAAGAGAAGCGAGGGCGCCAAATCCAGCGCCATTAGCACACATATATGAAATATACATAATTAATATTCGTTTAATACTTTTTATAGAGTAACATATTCACCAAAGCACAGCTAAAGGACATTTGAATCATTTTCGCGTTACTGACCATAATCCATCTACATCGCATCGGCTTAATAGTGACATTCGGCTAACTAATCGCATTATTCAACACCATTGTGCAGTTGTAAGTACGCGTGATGAAGCGAGGCGATAAGATTCCGTATACGCCCGACAATACGCACATTGTCCCATAAGTAAATATTCATGCTTACATGAAATCAAAGTCAACTGAAGTTGATTGGGATGTAGCTTGTGATATGAATGTGGCCATTGAGTTATTGGATGGAGTACATATTTCAATTTGGTTGATTTTAGTAACCACTCCCAATCTTGGATACGGTAGAGGTAGACCACAACCGTGCTGTGTAAATGTGTGCTCATTCATGAGTTCTACTTGAGCAAGGATATAAATCATAGCGTTGATGACTGTTACGTGGTACACGCTACATGTTTTCACTGGATAGTATATGGATAAGAGAGAGGAACATTGTGGAAGGATTCTTTGGCTTGCGAACTTTTCTGAGGTTTGGCAGATGGTATTTGAAAACTATTTTGTCAGCGGGCTTATATTTTTATTGAAAATGGCTGTATTAATTTATACGATTTGGTTCTTTTATAGCCAATTAATTAGTAAGATAAAAATCTGACTATTTAGCTGTTTCTTATTAAAATGTATTTTAATTTATTTCGATTTATTACAAAGGCTTCCAAAATATTCAAACATACCTTGATTCGTTAATTACAGCCGTTTGTTTTGTTTTATGCCAAAATTCCTTAAAAATGGAACAACAAAGTAGATGTGTTTTTACTCAAGCGCATATAGGATAAGATAAAAGGATTAAAAAAAAAACTCGACTGTGACTTGGCAGCATTGTCATTTGACATTTCGGCTATTTTCTCCAGTCAAACAAAAATGTATATTGAACCTAAAGATTAAATTTCAAAATACTACTCTGATTAAAAATCTAATCATACCCTGTAAGGCAAACAATTGCAACTTAAAAACATAGGGGCGGGCTACAGTCCGCTTGGGCGAACTGTTGGATACCCTATTCTTATTCCTATATCTCATAAGTGGGCGTGACAAAAATTTAAAGGATTTTATCGAAAAAACTAAGCTTTTGTAAATAAAAACGCTCCCTAGCTCAAACTTTGGTTTTTCAATAAAATTGTTTTATTTAATTGTGAGCGTGTCAGTAGGCGGATTTAAAAAAAAAATAAGTATGAGCATAAAGGGCACCTAGAGAGTATATACTATAAATTTCAGCTCCCTAGCTCAAACTTTGGACTTTCAAAAATAAAATAAAAATAATTGTGGGCGTGTCAGTAGGCGGATTTTGAAAATATTTACACATGAGCATAAAGGGCCCCTAGAGAGTATATATTAAAAATTTCAGCTCCCTAGCTCAAATTTTGGTTTTTCAAAAAAAATATTTTATTTAATTGTGGGCGTGTCAGTGGGCGGATTTTGAAAATTTTATGTCCCAAGCAGTTTTATGGGCCAAAGATCATATATAAAAAATTTCAGCTTTCTAGCTCAAAATTCAGTTTTTCCCAAAATTTGTTTTATTTAATTGTGGGCGTGTCAGTGGGCGGATTTTGAAAATTTTATGTCCCAATCAGTTTTATGGGCCATAGATCATATATAAAAAATTTCAGCTCTCTAGCTCAAAATTCGATTTTTTCCAAAATTTTGTTTTTTTGAGTTTGTGGGCGTGTCTGTGGGCGGATTTCAAAAATTCTTAAACTTGATTATTTCGGGACCCTAGAGAGTATATGGTTAAAATTTCAGATCTCTAGGTCCAGTTTAAAGGCCTAATTTTTGCCGACGGACGGACGGACGGACGGACGGACGGACGGACGGACATGGCTAGATCGACATTACTATCGATGCTGATCATAAATATAGTAACTTTAGGGGTCTAACCAACGACCATACCACGTCGAGTTAATCGGTTCTCGTCAGATCACCGTAATTAAACGACGTTGGGCGCGGTTAGTACGTAGATGGGGGACCGTTTGAGAACAACCGCGTGTCGTTGGCCAGTCCCATCTACAGAGTTGAGGTAGATAATATACGTGGTATCACAATGGACCTAAATTGGTCTAAGTGTTTCGGCCACATAAACCTAACCTAGGGGTCTACGGGCAATATTAAGGTATGTTACAAACTATGCGTCAAAATTAATATACCCCTAGAATAGGGTATAATTAACACATGAGCATAGAGGACCCCTAGAGAGTATACATATATTATAAATTTCAGCTCCCTAGCTCAAACTTTGGATTTTAAAAAAAAGTTTTTTTTGTAAATTGTGGGCGTGTCAGTAGGCCGATTTTGAAAATATTTACACATGAGCATAAAGGACCCCCTAGAGAGTATATATTATAAATTTCAGCTCCCTAGCTCAAACTTTGGATTTTCAAAAAAAAGTTTTTTTTAAATTGTGGGCGTGTCAGTAGGCGGATTTTGAAAATATTTACATATGAGCGTAAAGGGCCCCTAGAGAGTATATATTATAAATTTCAGCTCCCTAGCTCAAAATTTGGTTTTTCAATAAAATTGTTTTATTTTTTTGTGGGCGTGTCAGTGGGCGGATTTTGAAAATTTTATATCCCGAGCAGTTTCAGGAGTCATAGATCATATATAAAAAATTTCAGCTTTCTAGCACAAAATTCGATTTTTTCCAAAATTTTGTTTTTTTGAGTTTGTGGGCGTGTCTGTGGGCGGATTTCATAAATTCGTAAACTTGATTATTTCGGGACCCTACAGAGTATATGGTTAAAATTTCGGCTCTCTAGGCCCAGTTTAAAGGCCTAATTTTTGGCGACAGACGGATGGACGGACATGGCTAGATCGACATTACTATCGATGCTGATCATAAATATAGTAACTTTTAGGGGTCTACGGGCAATATTAAGGTATGTTACAAATTATGCGTCAAAATTAGTATACCCTTAGAATAGGGTATAAATATTAAGTTGACCTCGATACGATAAGTGGTTCGGAAATGGCACGGGCTTTAATATACGACTTTTGGTACACAGTCAAACAACTGAACACTGAACCTGGAATTTAAATTCCAAAATACATTTCGGATGTAAAATCTAATGATTCTTATAAGTACCGCGAACCAACGACCATACCACGTCGAGTTAATCGGTTCTCGTCAGATCACCGTAATTAAACGACATTGGGCGCGGTTAGTACGTAGATGGGGGACCGTTTGAGAACAACCGCGTGTCGTTGGCCAGTCCCATCTACAGAGTTGAGGTAGATAATATACGTGGTATCACAATGGACCTAAATTGGTCTAAGTGTGTCGGCTTCTGCCGACAGCCACATAAACCTAACCTAACCTAACCTATAAGTATAAAGTTGACCCCTATAAGACAAGTGGTTTGGAAATGGCAGTGGTTCAACATTTTGTTGGCGAAAATACGACTTCACACGCAAGTAAAATTTGGGGGTATGTGTCAGTTCAGTAGGTGAGAAATGTCAAAGTTTTGACATTCGATAACAAAAGTTATCGGAATACGTAGAATATGGTGTTAGAACATTGATCTATATCTGACTTAGCGGCGATAGTTATACCCGCTAAAGTTAGCGTATATGGGTTAAATTTTTGTTGTATTTAACATGCAAATGTGAGTGAATAAGCGAATACACCCTTGAGTAAAAAACCTAACGGTCATCACACTATTTTAGAAAACTCTGCTATCAATGATAGTGGAGAGTCACTTTTTTAATAATATATTTTACGTACCCTAATTATGTTTTTGTATGTATTAAACCCATGCTCGTAGCTTAAAGTCGACAAGAGGTCCAAGACATATCCCTTGCCTTCGATAATATTATCCCTTTGATTACTAATTGTAAGGTCGCGGCTGAAGACTCCTATCCAGACCACAGTCGCCTCAAATTTATTATTAATGGTGATCCTCCTCGTCAACCAGCTTTCAGTAACTATCAGGAAACTGACTGTCTCAAATACAAAAAAAAAACACTTAAGGTTTAAGTCGATAGCTCACATGTTGAGTTTCCAGGGGGATTATTAACTCATAACTGTGTCGGACTACCGAAAGAAGATCTGGCAGTAGGTTACACCGCAAGGCAGCGTTCCCTCGCCACTTCTTTGGAATTTGGTGGTCAACGAACTACTGGCATGTCTTCATGGAGAAGGCTGCAAGGTGATCGCTTATGACATTTCTATTGCCGTTTCAGGAAAGCACGTTGCTATTGCCGTTTCAGGAAAGCATCCCAATATATTAAAGGAACTCCTATAGAACGCCCTTAAAAAGCCATCCAAATGGGCGGTTCGTCGTGTATTCGGCGTAGATCCTCACAAAACTGAACTTGTTTTCTTTTCTAGGAAATATAATTTCACAAATTGACCCTCCTTCCATCAACAGAATCAGACTTACTTTTAAGACAAAGTTAAATATTTGGGTCTTATTTTATATAAGAAAGGAAGCTGGTAACCCGATATTCTAGGAAGAGTGAGGAAAGCTACTTTTGCAGTCTTCTCTTGAAAAAATGGCATTGGGAATAAGTGGGACCTACAACCCCGTATCAATCACTGACCAATCGCGATAAGCTAAGCAGAATCCAATGATCAGCCAGTGTATGCATCAGTGGGGCACTTCGTAGATCTCCCTCTGCTGCACTGGATATTCTGTTTAATTTGAAACCCCTCGACATTTTCGGCAGACAAACGGCTGCTAATGCGGAATTTCGTCTCAAAGCCTCATCACAGTGGATCAATAAAGAAATTGTCCAAGCCACCATTCGGAATATATTCAGTACCCTTTCAAGAAAGATAGACTACACTATACTTAGATAAGATAACCATCCTCTCCAGGTCACTCTTTGAATATGATGCGTTCTTGGATGGATGATCAAGCGATCCACTTCTACACTGATGAATCAAAAACCAATGATGGTGTAGGTCGTGGTGTTTTCTCCGACAGACTAATTATTAGTCTCTCCTGCCGTCCTCCCAACCCGTGTTCCAGCCGTAAATTATGACGATCAAAGAAATCTTACCATTGCTTATAAGAAAGTGGTATCAGCTTAAGATATCCGCATTATCTCCGATAGCCAAAGCTGCCTTCAAGTGCCTTAAATCTGTCTCTATAAATTCAATCATAGTAGGGTGCCGTAGGAATTGTGAACTCGCCAAACAGGCAAAACTGTTTTAACTTTGCTACCTGTAAGGGGTTCCCTTGGTATGCCATCGCTTTAAGCAAACTTATATTTTAACTAGGTGCGATCGAGAGAACAAACCTTAGGTGGACAGTTGGCAATGCATGTCTAGCGAGAAAGCAGATCTGACAGCCACATTAACCTAACCTAACCTAATATAAAATATATCTAATATATATACATTATTATGGTATCCAAACAATCGCGACAGAGAGGCAGGCTTATAAAAACTCCTGGATCACACAAATTCAACAACACTAGCATTTGATTGGCATTTAGTGACGAAGTGATTCAAAATCGGGAGGCCTGCCGATCCTTTTTGAAGCGTGTGAGGCGGATGAGTTATAATCCCTATAGTCCAGATCTTCATTGCAAAAAAAATGAAACTACGGTTAATATTTCCTTGTTGTCATCAAGAGATATTAAACGTTATCAGAAACGCATGAGCTTCTTAATTCGCTTTGCGCGGTTTCGTTTTGCCCAAGACTTTTTATTTCCCTAAAGGTAGGCTTAGACTGCGTGCCAAGTGGTCATTTATTGGGTCATATTTAAAAAAAAACCGACTAAATGCTCAATTCTGTTGCATTTTTGGCAGTTTTCTGTAAAATATGACTTATTAAATGACCACTTGGCATACAGTCTAATCCTACCTTAACGCTTTTTTTATATCAATCACTATAAATATCTATTGTTTTTTTTTTAGTTCATTTTTATTGTTTAAAACTTTAAACTTACATGCAAGACAAAAAGGACTAAATCTAGTTTACAGGTTACATGTTACTTACTATAGCTTACTGGCTCTTGGGCCACTTTAAACTTAACGTTGTCATTTCAACTAGTTTCTTTACGGCCTAAAAAACTATCCAACGTTTTAATCGTATAACATATTTAATCACCAAAGAAGTAAAAAGAAAAACATGGTCTTACATTTTTTAATTTTTTAATAAATGCTTAAAACTACCTGCTTGCTTAAGTTACCTAAGCTTCTCCTTAGTCTAGAATAAAACCATTGTGGTCGTATTCCAGTTGCCAGGAATGTTACACACGCAGCCGTAAAGCGTCAGCCATCCCTCGGATGCACCATTTCATGTTGGCGACCATGGCTTTTCCCAAAACCCCCTAAACCCTTTTCGTATCTAATATATACAAATTAATGTACGGATAGAAATGTATGTCAGCCTGCTCTGTAATTGCTGTTACACTACTCAACCGATCTTCATTACTGACATTTAAATCAGTCTTCTTGTAACTTGTAATATTGCAATTCTCCCCACTGGCACGTGCACATTAGCAAAAGATTCTTTGATTTAAGAAAATGAAGGTTTCGGTCATCACAATATAGTATGCAGGCAATATTCTCTTTAACATTTGCCACTCGAATATTTTTTGAAGCACTTATTTTTTTGTAAAAATTGTTGAATTAACCCGATGGTAATGGCACGCCAACTTTGAGGATGGGGACATTGAAAGTCATCAATACACTCGAGCAAGGTCGGGGCCACTAGCTTAAAACATTCTTCTTCTCCCTTTTATTGGCGGTGAGGCTATGATCAGGATTAAACCTAAATAAACCCTAACACTTCACCGCATCCCTACTGTTCCCCCACTAGCTTACAACATTAATATATTAAAAAGCATCAGTAAAAATGTAATAATTAGTTAGTTCAAAATGTGTGATAAAATAACAAAAAGTTTATTGTTGAAGATTAATTTTGAAGTGGCAAATAATTGTCTTCTTTTCGAACTCGCGTAACGCCATTAAATCATATACCTATCTAATTCCGATTTCAGAAAATTATTTATGGTTTTAGATACTTAATTTATTTAGGGATAGCTCCAGAAGTTGGAAAAGCCAATTCGCTGATGTAAATAACTAAAAATGACGTATGATAATGTTAAATAGATGAATTTGTTGACATTTTTTGAGGGTTCATAGCAAGGGCCCAAATGGAGCTAGGCAGCTTCACAATAAAACTACAGTATAACTGTGTTATCGATAATAAATATATTTATCCACGCTATTGTTAGTGAATTTTGGGTATCGCGTTTGTATTAAGCATACAAATTATTTTCTATCAGCAATAACGCGTGGAAGAGAGCGGAATAATTTCAAGGAATGGAATTATCGATATTACAAATTCGAAATACAAATTTTACATATTTTTTTAGTTTCTAAAAAATCTGTAAAATTGTTTGCAGAAAATTGCAAAACAGGTGCAATCTTGCCTTCTCTTATGAGGAGATAGGACTACCGCAAGGAGCTATTCTTCGTAAATATCTGTTTCTGTTATATCTGAATGATATGGATAAAGTGATAATGTTTTCAAAACTTGTTCTATTTGCCAATGATGGACCTCTGTATATAATGACTTAAAAGCAAAAAGTGCGTGGTTAAAAATTAAAATGCTTATTTTAAACACTAAAAAAAATTAAATTTATAATGATTTATTAATATTAATTCAAGGAAAATACAGCTGTTTTCAAATGAGCACGTTGAGTAAACAATAAACATGTAAGAAAATATCAACAAAAAAAAATTTTGTAGGTACATACTTGGAAAAATAAGACAAAATATTTCGGTATCGTTAAAGTGTACAGTGTTATAATCAAACCACTTTTTGAAAACTTTAGTAGTTTTTGGTAATTTGTTATTTATATCTCCCCAGTATCAAAACAAAACTACAAATCCTTCAAAAGAATGCTATGAGGATGGTGGTAAAATGCAATAGATATAACCCAATAACATTTATATTGCAGTCCCTAACACATAACCAACGACAATACCTTAATTTAATACTATTAATACACAAAATGGAATCCAAATTATCTCATGTTATTTTAAATAATAATTCACCATTGAGCTTGAGAAGTGCAGAAAATCAGCAAATCACAAGAAGACAGCGAACACTGAATTATATAGGTTACCTCACCTTTATCAATCTGCCACCAAATAGAAAGAATAAAACAGATTTTTATGTATTATATAGAACTAGCGGATGGTACCCGGCGTTGCCCGGGTATTATATTGAAAACACTTTAACTGGTTTTATGCATCACCAATGAGTTTACAAAAGACTCTGCTCTTTTTGTATTTTACAAAGTTTTTTTTGCAACATCTACTTTGGTTTATTTCTTCAGTTTTGAAACTGAGTTTGACTTGAATTGAATTGAACTGCGTCTTAAATTAAATTTCAAGCAATTTTATTATTTGATGAACGTGAAAGAAAAATTAAATGAATTTTTAAAATTCGCTTTGTTAGATTGAAAAAAGAAGTTTTTGGAAAAAATTTGTACAACATTTTAAAGCAGTAGATTTAACAGTTTACAGTTGGTCGAATTTACATCCGAAAAACAAACCTTCAAATATACTGGAACAAATTTTCACATTTCTTACGTTAATTGAGAAAGACGTTAAATTTAAAAGCCATTAAGGGCGCTGTGTTTGGTAAATTTTTCGTATGTATGTATTTTTTAAAATAACTGTGTAAAATTTCAAAGTTCTACCTTAATTGAGAAAGAAGTTAAAGGTTAAAGCCATGTAGAGGGCGCTGCAGTCGGTACATTTTTGCATACGAAATGCCGAAACCCTTGAAATACATTTGTGCAATATTTCAAAGCTCAATTGAGAAAGCAGTTAGGGTTAAAAGCCATGAAGAGGGCGCTTCATTCGGTCGATTTATACATTCAAAAAGCAGAAACACTCGAAAAATATTTGTACAAAATTTCAAAGTTCTAGCTCTATTTGGAAAGCGGTTTTAGTTAAAAGACATGTGGGGGCCCGGTAGTCGGTCGATCCGAAATGCAGATGCTCAAATTTCCTTGCGATTTGATGATCATTGTGTACACTGCTTCAAATCGTTCGATCGCAGTTTTTTTAATCTAACGGGACTCTTGCGACAGCTTGAATACAATACATCAAACAAATACTCAAACATGAAAAGCGAATTTTTTTAGTGTTAATCAAAGAATATGTCTTTGCACATATCGTTCTTGTATTTATTCCACAACTCTATTGGTTGAGTCGGATAGCATGTTGTCACAATGATGGTGAATAGCGTTCTTATTTGATGTGTATTCGATGTGGCAATGGAATCAGCGATTGTTTGGTCCCATTGGGAATCATTCTCCAATAAGCTCAAACGCTGACACGCCTCTCGATATGTTTGACAAAGATGACCATTTACCATTCGTAAATGTGTGAATGATTTTGGGCCATGTACGTTAATGAACAGTAAGCGCAAGTAGAAACATTCAATATTCGATGGATGAACAGTGTAAATACGCATTTACGAAGCGCATCAGTTGAGAACACACCTGACCAATTCGCAACTGGCACTCCTTGTTTGCGATTTTGAAATTTTTAGTTGATTGATTCCAAGTGTAATATTTGGGCATACCAGCACACAACCATGTAGCGGCAAATGGATCAGTTGCACACATCTCAAAGATACTTGTCAACGTGGTTGTCGGTGGTCTGACCGCTCGTTGCGCAGCAATTGCTTCGGTAAAATACACGCGTTGACCGTTTTCCAAATGAACCGCTAAGTGGACAACTGGGCGATGGCGTTCGTGTATTGGGAAAGAGAATAAACCCCACAGCTGGTGTTCACATATCGGACATATCATTTAGTATTGGTAGACTTCATCATTGGAATTTTCCGAACCAACTCCAAACACTGGCATGTCACTGACCTTCGTTCCATATTTGCACAAATATTTAACTGATTTTGCAGAATGACAACTCTCAACGTTTACGTGGGCATTAAAAATGCGGGACAACAATGGACAATGCGGCAAAACGAACTCGTTTCCGATCTCAACCTCTCGACTCCGACGATGAACTGTCACTTTTACAACGATTGTCCGGCCATTATTGGCCTATGAGCGTCTTCGATAAACTGAATATCCATCTGATCCCGTTACTGTTTCAGCTACTAATGGCCGAGGGTATCGTTTGGTGCATTTTCCATCAACTATGCATGGTGATTTAGGATTCAATGCGCCACACGGTCCATGCACCATCTGCGTTCTGACAATCGTTCCACTTCAGATTACACGTAAAAGTGATAAATAAGTCCGGTGTTCCGTAGTTGCGTACATATGTCTTGCGCCTTGTGCATACTCATGCATATGGCGAGAACTTCCAACATGAGTCTATGGTAAAATCACCAACCAGTTGTACAATATTCTGCGAATTTCCATCAGTGTTCACAGCATCTCGCAAGTGGATGTAGTCGTCGCATCGTAGCTTTGCTTGATTAAATTTAATGAGCAGTAGTCACTCACTCTCAACTTTGACATACATATCGACCGCATATTATTGAAATAAATGGCGACACTTCAAAATGATATTCTCATCATTCGGACGATGCATCATTCGATAGTAGTTCATGGAGCTGTGATTCTTATTTATCGGTTGGCCTGTGAATTACCGTTTTACCTGTAATCGGATTGAGCATTTTCATCGTAATGTCGTATCCAAATTGCCCCTGCCAATGAATTATGGGGTACTGCAGAGCGTCATATGATCTATGCGTTTCTTATTATATTTCTTATTCCTTGTAACGGTCCAACGGTTCTTCGCTGAAGGACAATATCTCTTCTGTGTGCTTGATCGACAACAACCAATGCACAAAAGTGCAATGAACGAAGTCTAAGTGAACCAATTTCACGTTGCCACTCGCACAGCAAAGGCAGGGCGAAACGCCTTTGAGTTTCAGCGCATTGCAATGTTGGCACACAATAGTAATCGCTCCAATATCAAAAATCGCATCACCACCGTAGTTTTCTATTGGTTCATACCGAAATGCCAGTTCATATGTCGGCAACGATGTGCGTCTTGTCACTCTTCGTTTTGGACTTATTTGCTCTTTCCCAGCAGCAGTAAGATTTGATGTAGTTCTTATTAGATTCACTCTCAAATTGCTTGCCTGTCGATCTGGTCTTATGCGATGTCCCATTCTGTCGACTTCTCTATATATTTCGCGTCCTTTCTCAGTTTGGCTTCGTTGATATATTTGTTGTCGTCTTGCTTGCCTTGTTCGTTGGCCAATGTTTGCGCGCTTTGGTCTTGGCATTTCCAAAAAATCACTGCTAAATAACTATTTTGACCGCGTTTAAACTTTATATATTTAATTTTTACCTTAAATCAACTTTTTAAAAGTGATTAAACTGTTGAAGCGATGCACAAAATCAAAAACCAGCACTGTTGACAAACGTAGTACATTAACCTGAAATTCTCGATTCACTCGATTCACTCAATTCACTTTTGTAATACAAATCAACGCCGCCTTAATTCTCGATTCACTTATTTCACATTGTAATACAAATCAAGTGAACAAAAACAAAAAAACAACAAAACAACAAAACAAAAAAAGAATCATGAAAATCGGCCTACCATTTATCGAGTTATTTCGTCATCGAGCTTCACACCGAAGGAATTATATATGTAAAGGGTGATTTTTTAAGAGCTTGAGAACTTTTTTTAAAAAAAAAACGCATAAAATTTGCAAAATCTCATCGATTCTTTATTTGAAACGTTAGATTGGTCCATGACATTTACTTTTTGAAGATAATTTCATTTAAATGTTGACCGCGGCTGCGTCTTAGGTGGTCCATTCGGAAAGTCCAATTTTGGGTAACTTTTTCGAGCATTTCGGCCGGAATAGCCCGAATTTCTTCGGAAATGTTGTCTTCCAAAGCTGGAATAGTTGCTGGCTTATTTGTGTAGACTTTAGACTTGACGTAGCCCCACAAAAAATAGTCTAAAGGCGTCAAATCGCATGATCTTGGTGGCCAACTTACCGGTCCATTCCTTGAGATGAATTGTTCTCCGAAGTTTTCCCTCAAAATGGCCATAGAATCGCGAGCTGTGTGGCATGTAGCGCCATCTTGTTGAAACCACATGTCAACCAAGTTCAGTTCTTCCATTTTTGGCAACAAAAAGTTTGTTAGCATTGAACGATAGCGATCGCCATTCACCGTAACGTTGCGTCCAACAGCATCTTTGAAAAAATACGGTCCAATGATTCCACCAGCGTACAAACCACACCAAACAGTGCATTTTTTGGGATGCATGGGCAGTTCTTGAACGGCTTCTGGTTGCTCTTCACTCCAAATGCGGCAATTGTGCTTATTTATGTAGCCATTCAACCAGAAATGAGCCTCATCGCTGAACAAAATTTGTCGATAAAAAAGCGGATTTTCTGCCAACTTTTCTAGGGCCCATTCACTGAAAATTCAAGCGTTGCTCGTTAGTAAGTCTATTCATGATGAAATGTCAAAGCATACTGAGCATCTTTCTCTTTGACACCATGTCTGAAATCCCGCGTGATCTGTCAAATACTAATGCATGAAAATCCTAACCTTAAAAAAATCACCCTTTATAAGATTTAATTTCATATAAATAAATAAAAAATAAAAAAAAATAAAAAGAACAATGACAAACATTATGTTCCTTGAACATGAACAGTGTATTTAAATCTTATTCTTCTACCTTCAGGCGAAGCTATGGGGTTGCCTACGACATCTCGAAAAGAAATACCTCGAAAGAAAATTCTCAAAAAAAAATTATCTCGAAAGCCTAATATCGAATTAGAAAAATCTCAACAGAAAAATATTCGAATGGACAAAATCTCGAACTAATACAAATTTTTGAGACAATGGTGACAGCGTGCGTGAGTTGTTACCATTGTCTCAAAAAGAAAACTACTTGAAGCAGTGTGCCGGTTGTCTGGTAGGCGCCTATATCAGACTACTTTTTCGATTCAAACAGTGTTTAAATGGCCCGGTAAAAGGATTTTCACAATTTTCTCCGCATAGTTAAGCCCGCCCAGGAAACTTCGTTGCTTCACTAAGGGTAGGTGCTCGTTGTCTGGCAGGCCCAAATGTCAACCTACTGCTTATAACCAAACAGTGTTTGGACAATTTTTTGAATCTTTATGATTTTCAAATAAACAGTACTAGGTAGTTCATTATTAAAACTCTTAAAATAGATAAAAAAAATACATTTCGAGTCTGCTTTTCATTTTCGATATTTTTCTAGTTCTTTCAAGATTTGTGTGCATTCCAGATTCTCGAGGTTTTTGTCATTGGGGATATATACGTGAGCCCGAAGCTATGATCATGTTTAAATGAATCATATTCCACCCACTTTACTGCATTCCGACTGGCATGACAGCGGGTTCGCCAGTTCCACCTCAATAAATATTGGCAGACCTCGCGGTCTCGGATCACTTCATAAATGAGTTGGTGTTGCATTTGTGTTGTCTAGGAGACCAGCCTTTTTTAACACGTCCATGCTCACATTAATGATTATTGCTAAATGTTTCGTATACGACACCGGTGATCTCCAGTCATGTCGATAGACTCATATCAATAGTAAAATTGAGATGTGATATTTTCCTTAGTTGCATTTTACGACAAGTGCTTCGGGGGCGCTGCAGTGATATTCCCAGTGAATCATTGAACGGGCGCAACAGTAATTGATTATTGTAAACAAATGTTAAATCAAAGTTCTTTAACCAAGGCTTAATAAAGATGTAGCTAATTAAAAAATGTAGGTATTAATTTTAAATCAGATATTTGAAAATTAATGAAATTATTTTGTCTACTCTTTGTCAAAATTGATGCATCTATTTATATATATTTCTTGCATTGGCCTTACAATCTATTTTTGTTGTTTTAATTATATTAATTTGATAATGCTTCTAAACGTCTAATAGTTATTCTTAGTTTTGGGTTATCTTCATGGCAAAAAGAAAAAATATATAAAAACATTTTATTTAAAAATGCGTCGAAATTTAAAAACAGATTTAAGAGATCAAACGAATGACGAGGACTTCGAATATTTATTATGAAAATGGGTGGGCTGTGTCGTCTACACAGTGGGAGGTATTACTTTTTTTTTTGATAAGTGACAAAATTTGTGGATGGTGAGAGTAATGATATGCTGTTGGATTTGTTCGTTCGATCAATGTTTCATTGTTTACTTATTAAAACCGCAATTTTACAATAGCAGCCATATTTACATAAAACGGGACATCCTTTATGATTCAGAAACAATTTAGCCGAAACCAAGCGTCTTTGACATATTAAAAAATGCAACTTAATGCTTCCACATAAAATGGAGCCTTGGAGCTCCGTCTGGATTATCGGCACACGCCGTTGCTAACCGTTTTTTTTAAGAAACTAAGTAATGAGTTAAAAGAAGTTGTCAAGTGAAACTGACATCTTATACGACGACTCACTTTTTATTAATTCATATTTTTTTAAATTGTCATCACGTGACTTTATGTTGTTCATACGGTTCCAACCCTAGACCGTATTTTTAAAGAAAATATAAACAATATTTTTATAGCTTACTTACTTTACTTACCTACCGGACTTCCGACACGCTGCTTTCAGTTGTCCATACCAAGCGTCCTGGCATCCGTTATAGAATTGGTCTTTGAAATGGAAGTTCGGTCTTCCTTGCCTTCTGGAACCTGGGGGCTGGGAGTAAAATATCCTCTTTGCTGGCGCATTATCAATTTTGTGGCTTACACTGAAAAAAAAAATATTATGTTTTATTTTCATCCATTATTATGACAAATGTGCCATAGTGCCAATGGTGTTAGGTACATGCGATGATAGATATAGATAGATGCATTTTATTTAGCTTTCGAGAAGCCATTTAGTATAAACATTGTTTACAATAAATTAATATGCTTTTGTAAGGAATGACAATAAATATATAAGGGTTAAGATTTATTTTTTGAAATAGTACAGTTTTTTATCTTTAATTATCAAATTGTATTTTTAATTTATAGTATCTTTAATGAAGTCAATAATGTTTCTTTTAAATACGTTAAAATCTGATTCGTTTCTTAAATAAGGTTGCAAATTGTTAAAGGTTTGGAACCCCATGTAGTACATTGTCCGCTGTCCTCTTGAGGTCCATTCGTAGATCGCCTGCGGATCTTAGGATATACGGTGAATGATGATTGTTTGTTGTAATTTGTGAACGAATAGCATAGCATTCATGAATAGTCTTTGGTTTACACTTAGTCAGTTTAGCGAATTCAACATTAAAGTTACTGGGGTATACCTGTCACATTTTAACACTATCCGCATAGCTTTATTTTGGAGGACTTGGAGTCTATTTTTTTGAAACTGAGGACATGTAAATAACAAGCTACCACAATATTCAAAATGTGGTTTAATAATAACGTTATACACCT
Organism: Portevinia maculata; assembly: GCA_949715645.1. Classification (NCBI taxonomy): domain Eukaryota; kingdom Metazoa; phylum Arthropoda; class Insecta; order Diptera; family Syrphidae; genus Portevinia; species Portevinia maculata. Next base: position 40,963,364 of record OX454525.1, read on the forward strand.
TCACTGCACTGTTAAACGAAATATTTTGTCTTATTCTTCTTAAGACCCCAATCTTTTTTGAAATTTTTTTACATGTATACTTAATGTGATCATTGAACAATAGTTTTTTATCAATCATGATGCCAAGATATTTTACTTTCTCAACAAGTTCGATTTGGACATTGTCAACTACGATGTTGCAAAATGACGCATTTCCCATTATAAGGTGTTTATCCGCCCTAATTGAGTACAATGCGCATATCTGGTCTGGTGCACCAATTTGGAGCTACTTGAAAGGATCCAAAAACGCGCGAAAAAACGCATTGTTGACTGTATCATCGCGAGATCGCTTAGTCATCGTCGCAATGTCTATTGTCTCTCGTTATTTCATCGGTAGCCGGTTGCATTCCACCCCTAGAACATTTCAACCACAAAACCCGCTATGCAAGGAATGCGCATCAGTTTACCATTAATCCTGTATGCGGACGTACAGCGAAATACAACGAATATTTCCGTCATTCTTCTGCATTTTTCCTACACATTATAATCTACAAGCATTCAAAACCAACTTGCATCGGCATCTCTCCCTAACTTCAACCATTATTTCCATTACCCCCGCGCTGTGTAGCTATTACATTATAAGGGTTTTCAAAAAAGCCTTTAGTTCGTGTACATTATAATAAAACATAGTAACGGGCTACAGTCGGCTTGGGCGAACTGTTGGATACCCTATTCTTATTCCTATCCCTCATAAGTGGGCGTGACAAAAGTCTAAGTATGGTTGAATTGTTAAGAACGCTTTACATATTTGGTTATATAACATTTAAAAGATTTTATCAAAAAAAACGCTCCCTAGCTCAAACTTGGGTGTTTCAATAAAATTGTTTTATTTAATTGTGGGCGTGTCAGTAGGCGGATTTAAAAAAAATAACACATGAGCATAAAGGGCCCCTAGAGAGTATATATTATAAATTTCAGCTCCCTAGCTCACTTTGAATTTTCAAAAATTAAATAAAAAATAATTGTGGGCGTGCCAGTGGGCGGATTTTGAAAATATTTACACATGAGCATAAAGGGCCTATAGAGAGTATATATTATAACTTTCAGCGCCCTAGCTCAAATTTTGGATTTTCAAAAAAATTGTTTTATTTATTTGTGGGCGTGTCAGTGTGCGGATTTTGAAATTTTTTTATCCCGAGCAGTTTTAGGAGTCATAGATCATATATAAAGCTTTCTAGCTCAAAATTCGATTTTTTCCAAAATTGTGTTTTTTCGAGTTTGTAGGCGTGTCTGTGGGCGGATTTCAAAAATTCGTAAACTTGATTATTTCGGGACCCTAGAGAGTATATGGTTAAAATTTCAGCTCTCTAGGTCCAGTTTAAAGGCCTAATTTTTGCCGACGGACGGACGGACGGACAGACGGACATGGCTAGATCGACATTACTATCGATGCTGATCATAAATATAGTAACTTTTAGGGGTCTCCGGGCAATATTAAGGTATGTTACAAACTATGCGTCAAAATTAATATACCCCTAGAATAGGGTATAATCATGCCGATAGTTAAATCAATCGTCTTTTGTGCCACAAACAACATTCCCTTAAGGGGTAAGACAGATTTCGAAAGATCATCTGCTCCATTCACCAGCTAACGCAACGTACATCTCTCACCGTACTCAAAATGAGTTAATTAAATTGGCAATGACATTTTAAAGAAAAAATAATTGAAGACGTCATTGTCATTGTCATTGGGAATACGATTTGTCCATAAAATGCCAACAGGTGAATTCAAAGTCAGTCGTGCCGCAGCTCTCATCGAGATAGGTCGGCTAGTTAGTGTTCAGCGGGAAAAACGGAAAGTGTATCGATTATAAAAGCGATTTAGCCAAGTATTTTTAAGTCAAAAGTTGGCTTAGTAAGTTAGGCGTCCGACTTTGACGCCGGAGACTCGGGTTCGATTCTTGGCCAGTCTTCAATTTTTTAATTTTATTTTTTTTTTCGGAAATATAGTGATAGAGACACAAAAAAAACAAAAAAAAAAGTGCCGCATTATCAGGCGATGGACCCCGGAAAATCGGTGGTCCCGCTTACGGGTGTGGGTGTGCCGTTGCGACGTGTGGTGCGAACACGTGAGCCGGCAAAAAAATCAGCAGCAACAACAGCAGTAACGAAAGCAGCAACAGCAGCAACAACAGCAGCAGCAATAACATCAGCAACAACAACAACAATAGCAACAGCAACGAGAACAGCAGCAGCAGCAGTGTGTATGCCAAGGGCAGTAGCTGCACATGCTTCTAAAATGGCACCAATTGCAGCAACAACAACGGGTCGATCGTTGCCTAGGCGAGTGTTCTCGCAGGCAATACCAGCACCAACAAAGTCAGTAGCAGCAGCTGAAAACCCAGCTACAGAAGTAGAGAAGGAGGAGTTTCGAAAGGTGGAGAAGAGGCGACGGAAGCTTAATCCGAAGCCGAATCTTTCTGCGAAGAGAAGGGCGAACCTGGCAGGCCCTAATGTGGAATCATCGATGGCTGGTACCGATGATGACACGGATAACACCAGCTCTTACGAAGCTGAAGTGCGAGCGGGCCGGTACGTCGGAGAGGGAAACTCCTTCAGGGACCTACCGGTCGACGACGATGATAGCAATGTCATCCAAATGGAGGATAGAGAGGAAGATGATGAGGAGGCTCAGCTTGACCAACTCATCAAAGAGCTCCTTGAGAAACGTGAGCAGTTGAGGCTGAAAAAAGTACAGCAGCAGCAACAACAAATAGTGCTGAGGGAGCAAATCCAGCAACAACATCAACAGAAGCAACAACAACGACAACAGCAACAGAACCAACAAAAGCAGCAACAGCAGCAGCAAAAGCAGCAACTGCAGCCAAATCAGCAACAGCAGTCAAAGCAGCAACAGCAGCAGAAACCAGCAAGGAAGAACAAAATTCCACCGATTAATGTGAGTAATTTCGATATAAGTGATAGTATAAGGTTATGTAGGCTTATAACAAAGAACTTTCATGTTAAAAGGCTATCGGCCAATAAACATATAATTATTTGTGAAGAAATAGAGGAGTACAATAGGGTGCGCACCGCCTTGGGAGAGGTTAAGACCGAGTACTTTACGTACACCCCAAGAGAGCAAAAGCTAAAAACCGTTGTATTAAAGGGAATTGATCCCTCAATAAAAACGGAGGAGCTCGAAAGAGAGCTAAAGAACTTTGAAAGCAATGACCTCAAGTTCGTGGGGGTCAAGCCGTTTTCCTCGGCTGTGGCAAGGGGTGGTAACCGTCACTTACCATTCTTCCTGGTTCAGCTCACTCCCGACAGCAAAATCGACAGGCTGCGAAATATCCGCTTCCTGTACTACCATGCTGTAAGGTGGGAGAAAATAAAGAGGTCAGATCGCATACTTCAATGTATGCGCTGCCAAAGGTTCGGGCACGCCGCAGCTAACTGCAACATGCAGTTTAGATGCGTCAAGTGCGACAAAGACCACAAACATGGTGAATGTTCTCTTGGCAAGGAGAGAGTCGAAGACCGGGGTGTCCTCTCTTGTGTGCTCTGCAGGAACTCTGGGCATCCCGCCAACTTCAGGGGTTGCCCAAAGTACCAGGAGCTGAAAAAGCGAGTCCAGGCCCGCAAACAGCAGTCGGAAGACGATAGGCGTCAAAAGAGTCGCTCGTTCTCGAATTTTGTGGCACCCAACGTGTCCTTTGCCCAAATGGCAGCTGGACCGGGTCAAGCCCACATGACATCAATCCAACCAAAGGTAGCCCAAAAGGCACCAGAGGTGGATCTGAACTTAAAATCGATCCTTCTGTCTCTGCACGGAAAGATCGACAAGTTCCAGAAACAATTAAATGAACAAGCGGCCCGAATTGACTTTATCTATTCGGAGCTGTTTGTGGGGTCTGGTGTGCCATAAATCTAATGGCTGCGCTGGATGAGGGAAACTTAAAGATCCTTGCTGTGAATGTTAATTCACTAGTCAGGATCGAGAAAAGAACGTCACTTGCCAATTTGTTGAAAACCGAAAACCCGGATGTGCTTTTGGTTAGCGAAACTAAGCTAAATCAGAAGCACAAACTGGGATACAAAGACTATCATGTAATAAGAAGAGACCGGCCTCACTCCACTCAAGGAGGTGGGGTTGGAATCTTAATTCGAAAAGGCTTGCGCCATAGGGTTATATATAGCGGAGACGTGCGTAGGTTCCAGTTGTTGGAGGCATGCATCATATGCATTCCTCTCCATAGCCGGAGGAGAATGTATGTGGTGTCGCTTTACGCACCTGCTGCACCTCCACCAAACCAATTTATGACAGAGCTCGAGACACTTTTTCGTGGTCTGCAGCTGAACTCGGAGGAGAATTATTACTTCTTGGCCGGAGATATTAATGCCAAACATGCGGCATGGGGAAATGTTACTGCAAATCCCAGGGGCAACCAGTTTCACGACTGGTGGCGCCTCAATATGATTGAGTACAACCTCGAGTTGTACGCGACGGATATCCCTTCTTTCCCAAGAAGCGGTGCTTTCCTGGACTTGGCCTTAACGGACGCAAGACTTCAACTGACGAACATAGATCAAAACACGCGGAACTGTTTGCGTGCGTTTGAGTACGATAGTGATCACTACGGACTCGCCGCCGCAATACGGATCCCGAACGAGCAAACGCTGCTGGAGGAGTACGGAGCATTGTGTTCATTCGATTATCGGAGGGCACAATGGTCGCGCTTCTCCAGATTTTTAAAGCGAGATATACGTTCGAGTGAGATCGACCCACCGACAAACAGTAACATGACAAATGATGACATTGATCGGCATTTATTGCAAATGAACGACGCCATCAAACGAACTATGGAACGAACTATTCCTCGAGTAGGACGTTCCGACGACGACCAGACAGAAAAGTACAGAAACCCGACAAAAGAAATACCTCGAAAGAAAATTCTCAAAAAAAAATTATCTCGAAAGCCTAATATCGAATTAGAAAAATCTCAACAGAAAAATATTCGAATGGACAAAATCTCGAACTAATACAAATTTTTGAGACAATGGTGACAGCGTGCGTGAGTTGTTACCATTGTCTCAAAAAGAAAACTACTTGAAGCAGTGTGCCGGTTGTCTGGTAGGCGCCTATATCAGACTACTTTTTCGATTCAAACAGTGTTTAAATGGCCCGGTAAAAGGATTTTCACAATTTTCTCCGCATAGTTAAGCCCGCCCAGGAAACTTCGTTGCTTCACTAAGGGTAGGTGCTCGTTGTCTGGCAGGCCCAAATGTCAACCTACTGCTTATAACCAAACAGTGTTTGGACAATTTTTTGAATCTTTATGATTTTCAAATAAACAGTACTAGGTAGTTCATTATTAAAACTCTTAAAATAGATAAAAAAAATACATTTCGAGTCTGCTTTTCATTTTCGATATTTTTCTAGTTCTTTCAAGATTTGTGTGCATTCCAGATTCTCGAGGTTTTTGTCATTGGGGATATATACGTGAGCCCGAAGCTATGATCATGTTTAAATGAATCATATTCCACCCACTTTACTGCATTCCGACTGGCATGACAGCGGGTTCGCCAGTTCCACCTCAATAAATATTGGCAGACCTCGCGGTCTCGGATCACTTCATAAATGAGTTGGTGTTGCATTTGTGTTGTCTAGGAGACCAGCCTTTTTTAACACGTCCATGCTCACATTAATGATTATTGCTAAATGTTTCGTATACGACACCGGTGATCTCCAGTCATGTCGATAGACTCATATCAATAGTAAAATTGAGATGTGATATTTTCCTTAGTTGCATTTTACGACAAGTGCTTCGGGGGCGCTGCAGTGATATTCCCAGTGAATCATTGAACGGGCGCAACAGTAATTGATTATTGTAAACAAATGTTAAATCAAAGTTCTTTAACCAAGGCTTAATAAAGATGTAGCTAATTAAAAAATGTAGGTATTAATTTTAAATCAGATATTTGAAAATTAATGAAATTATTTTGTCTACTCTTTGTCAAAATTGATGCATCTATTTATATATATTTCTTGCATTGGCCTTACAATCTATTTTTGTTGTTTTAATTATATTAATTTGATAATGCTTCTAAACGTCTAATAGTTATTCTTAGTTTTGGGTTATCTTCATGGCAAAAAGAAAAAATATATAAAAACATTTTATTTAAAAATGCGTCGAAATTTAAAAACAGATTTAAGAGATCAAACGAATGACGAGGACTTCGAATATTTATTATGAAAATGGGTGGGCTGTGTCGTCTACACAGTGGGAGGTATTACTTTTTTTTTTGATAAGTGACAAAATTTGTGGATGGTGAGAGTAATGATATGCTGTTGGATTTGTTCGTTCGATCAATGTTTCATTGTTTACTTATTAAAACCGCAATTTTACAATAGCAGCCATATTTACATAAAACGGGACATCCTTTATGATTCAGAAACAATTTAGCCGAAACCAAGCGTCTTTGACATATTAAAAAATGCAACTTAATGCTTCCACATAAAATGGAGCCTTGGAGCTCCGTCTGGATTATCGGCACACGCCGTTGCTAACCGTTTTTTTTAAGAAACTAAGTAATGAGTTAAAAGAAGTTGTCAAGTGAAACTGACATCTTATACGACGACTCACTTTTTATTAATTCATATTTTTTTAAATTGTCATCACGTGACTTTATGTTGTTCATACGGTTCCAACCCTAGACCGTATTTTTAAAGAAAATATAAACAATATTTTTATAGCTTACTTACTTTACTTACCTACCGGACTTCCGACACGCTGCTTTCAGTTGTCCATACCAAGCGTCCTGGCATCCGTTATAGAATTGGTCTTTGAAATGGAAGTTCGGTCTTCCTTGCCTTCTGGAACCTGGGGGCTGGGAGTAAAATATCCTCTTTGCTGGCGCATTATCAATTTTGTGGCTTACACTGAAAAAAAAAATATTATGTTTTATTTTCATCCATTATTATGACAAATGTGCCATAGTGCCAATGGTGTTAGGTACATGCGATGATAGATATAGATAGATGCATTTTATTTAGCTTTCGAGAAGCCATTTAGTATAAACATTGTTTACAATAAATTAATATGCTTTTGTAAGGAATGACAATAAATATATAAGGGTTAAGATTTATTTTTTGAAATAGTACAGTTTTTTATCTTTAATTATCAAATTGTATTTTTAATTTATAGTATCTTTAATGAAGTCAATAATGTTTCTTTTAAATACGTTAAAATCTGATTCGTTTCTTAAATAAGGTTGCAAATTGTTAAAGGTTTGGAACCCCATGTAGTACATTGTCCGCTGTCCTCTTGAGGTCCATTCGTAGATCGCCTGCGGATCTTAGGATATACGGTGAATGATGATTGTTTGTTGTAATTTGTGAACGAATAGCATAGCATTCATGAATAGTCTTTGGTTTACACTTAGTCAGTTTAGCGAATTCAACATTAAAGTTACTGGGGTATACCTGTCACATTTTAACACTATCCGCATAGCTTTATTTTGGAGGACTTGGAGTCTATTTTTTTGAAACTGAGGACATGTAAATAACAAGCTACCACAATATTCAAAATGTGGTTTAATAATAACGTTATACACCTTCACTGCACTGTTAAACGAAATATTTTGTCTTATTCTTCTTAAGACCCCAATCTTTTTTGAAATTTTTTTACATGTATACTTAATGTGATCATTGAACAATAGTTTTTTATCAATCATGATGCCAAGATATTTTACTTTCTCAACAAGTTCGATTTGGACATTGTCAACTACGATGTTGCAAAATGACGCATTTCCCATTATAAGGTGTTTATCCGCCCTAATTGAGTACAATGCGCATATCTGGTCTGGTGCACCAATTTGGAGCTACTTGAAAGGATCCAAAAACGCGCGAAAAAACGCATTGTTGACTGTATCATCGCGAGATCGCTTAGTCATCGTCGCAATGTCTATTGTCTCTCGTTATTTCATCGGTAGCCGGTTGCATTCCACCCCTAGAACATTTCAACCACAAAACCCGCTATGCAAGGAATGCGCATCAGTTTACCATTAATCCTGTATGCGGACGTACAGCGAAATACAACGAATATTTCCGTCATTCTTCTGCATTTTTCCTACACATTATAATCTACAAGCATTCAAAACCAACTTGCATCGGCATCTCTCCCTAACTTCAACCATTATTTCCATTACCCCCGCGCTGTGTAGCTATTACATTATAAGGGTTTTCAAAAAAGCCTTTAGTTCGTGTACATTATAATAAAACATAGTAACGGGCTACAGTCGGCTTGGGCGAACTGTTGGATACCCTATTCTTATTCCTATCCCTCATAAGTGGGCGTGACAAAAGTCTAAGTATGGTTGAATTGTTAAGAACGCTTTACATATTTGGTTATATAACATTTAAAAGATTTTATCAAAAAAAACGCTCCCTAGCTCAAACTTGGGTGTTTCAATAAAATTGTTTTATTTAATTGTGGGCGTGTCAGTAGGCGGATTTAAAAAAAATAACACATGAGCATAAAGGGCCCCTAGAGAGTATATATTATAAATTTCAGCTCCCTAGCTCACTTTGAATTTTCAAAAATTAAATAAAAAATAATTGTGGGCGTGCCAGTGGGCGGATTTTGAAAATATTTACACATGAGCATAAAGGGCCTATAGAGAGTATATATTATAACTTTCAGCGCCCTAGCTCAAATTTTGGATTTTCAAAAAAATTGTTTTATTTATTTGTGGGCGTGTCAGTGTGCGGATTTTGAAATTTTTTTATCCCGAGCAGTTTTAGGAGTCATAGATCATATATAAAGCTTTCTAGCTCAAAATTCGATTTTTTCCAAAATTGTGTTTTTTCGAGTTTGTAGGCGTGTCTGTGGGCGGATTTCAAAAATTCGTAAACTTGATTATTTCGGGACCCTAGAGAGTATATGGTTAAAATTTCAGCTCTCTAGGTCCAGTTTAAAGGCCTAATTTTTGCCGACGGACGGACGGACGGACAGACGGACATGGCTAGATCGACATTACTATCGATGCTGATCATAAATATAGTAACTTTTAGGGGTCTCCGGGCAATATTAAGGTATGTTACAAACTATGCGTCAAAATTAATATACCCCTAGAATAGGGTATAATCATGCCGATAGTTAAATCAATCGTCTTTTGTGCCACAAACAACATTCCCTTAAGGGGTAAGACAGATTTCGAAAGATCATCTGCTCCATTCACCAGCTAACGCAACGTACATCTCTCACCGTACTCAAAATGAGTTAATTAAATTGGCAATGACATTTTAAAGAAAAAATAATTGAAGACGTCATTGTCATTGTCATTGGGAATACGATTTGTCCATAAAATGCCAACAGGTGAATTCAAAGTCAGTCGTGCCGCAGCTCTCATCGAGATAGGTCGGCTAGTTAGTGTTCAGCGGGAAAAACGGAAAGTGTATCGATTATAAAAGCGATTTAGCCAAGTATTTTTAAGTCAAAAGTTGGCTTAGTAAGTTAGGCGTCCGACTTTGACGCCGGAGACTCGGGTTCGATTCTTGGCCAGTCTTCAATTTTTTAATTTTATTTTTTTTTTCGGAAATATAGTGATAGAGACACAAAAAAAACAAAAAAAAAAGTGCCGCATTATCAGGCGATGGACCCCGGAAAATCGGTGGTCCCGCTTACGGGTGTGGGTGTGCCGTTGCGACGTGTGGTGCGAACACGTGAGCCGGCAAAAAAATCAGCAGCAACAACAGCAGTAACGAAAGCAGCAACAGCAGCAACAACAGCAGCAGCAATAACATCAGCAACAACAACAACAATAGCAACAGCAACGAGAACAGCAGCAGCAGCAGTGTGTATGCCAAGGGCAGTAGCTGCACATGCTTCTAAAATGGCACCAATTGCAGCAACAACAACGGGTCGATCGTTGCCTAGGCGAGTGTTCTCGCAGGCAATACCAGCACCAACAAAGTCAGTAGCAGCAGCTGAAAACCCAGCTACAGAAGTAGAGAAGGAGGAGTTTCGAAAGGTGGAGAAGAGGCGACGGAAGCTTAATCCGAAGCCGAATCTTTCTGCGAAGAGAAGGGCGAACCTGGCAGGCCCTAATGTGGAATCATCGATGGCTGGTACCGATGATGACACGGATAACACCAGCTCTTACGAAGCTGAAGTGCGAGCGGGCCGGTACGTCGGAGAGGGAAACTCCTTCAGGGACCTACCGGTCGACGACGATGATAGCAATGTCATCCAAATGGAGGATAGAGAGGAAGATGATGAGGAGGCTCAGCTTGACCAACTCATCAAAGAGCTCCTTGAGAAACGTGAGCAGTTGAGGCTGAAAAAAGTACAGCAGCAGCAACAACAAATAGTGCTGAGGGAGCAAATCCAGCAACAACATCAACAGAAGCAACAACAACGACAACAGCAACAGAACCAACAAAAGCAGCAACAGCAGCAGCAAAAGCAGCAACTGCAGCCAAATCAGCAACAGCAGTCAAAGCAGCAACAGCAGCAGAAACCAGCAAGGAAGAACAAAATTCCACCGATTAATGTGAGTAATTTCGATATAAGTGATAGTATAAGGTTATGTAGGCTTATAACAAAGAACTTTCATGTTAAAAGGCTATCGGCCAATAAACATATAATTATTTGTGAAGAAATAGAGGAGTACAATAGGGTGCGCACCGCCTTGGGAGAGGTTAAGACCGAGTACTTTACGTACACCCCAAGAGAGCAAAAGCTAAAAACCGTTGTATTAAAGGGAATTGATCCCTCAATAAAAACGGAGGAGCTCGAAAGAGAGCTAAAGAACTTTGAAAGCAATGACCTCAAGTTCGTGGGGGTCAAGCCGTTTTCCTCGGCTGTGGCAAGGGGTGGTAACCGTCACTTACCATTCTTCCTGGTTCAGCTCACTCCCGACAGCAAAATCGACAGGCTGCGAAATATCCGCTTCCTGTACTACCATGCTGTAAGGTGGGAGAAAATAAAGAGGTCAGATCGCATACTTCAATGTATGCGCTGCCAAAGGTTCGGGCACGCCGCAGCTAACTGCAACATGCAGTTTAGATGCGTCAAGTGCGACAAAGACCACAAACATGGTGAATGTTCTCTTGGCAAGGAGAGAGTCGAAGACCGGGGTGTCCTCTCTTGTGTGCTCTGCAGGAACTCTGGGCATCCCGCCAACTTCAGGGGTTGCCCAAAGTACCAGGAGCTGAAAAAGCGAGTCCAGGCCCGCAAACAGCAGTCGGAAGACGATAGGCGTCAAAAGAGTCGCTCGTTCTCGAATTTTGTGGCACCCAACGTGTCCTTTGCCCAAATGGCAGCTGGACCGGGTCAAGCCCACATGACATCAATCCAACCAAAGGTAGCCCAAAAGGCACCAGAGGTGGATCTGAACTTAAAATCGATCCTTCTGTCTCTGCACGGAAAGATCGACAAGTTCCAGAAACAATTAAATGAACAAGCGGCCCGAATTGACTTTATCTATTCGGAGCTGTTTGTGGGGTCTGGTGTGCCATAAATCTAATGGCTGCGCTGGATGAGGGAAACTTAAAGATCCTTGCTGTGAATGTTAATTCACTAGTCAGGATCGAGAAAAGAACGTCACTTGCCAATTTGTTGAAAACCGAAAACCCGGATGTGCTTTTGGTTAGCGAAACTAAGCTAAATCAGAAGCACAAACTGGGATACAAAGACTATCATGTAATAAGAAGAGACCGGCCTCACTCCACTCAAGGAGGTGGGGTTGGAATCTTAATTCGAAAAGGCTTGCGCCATAGGGTTATATATAGCGGAGACGTGCGTAGGTTCCAGTTGTTGGAGGCATGCATCATATGCATTCCTCTCCATAGCCGGAGGAGAATGTATGTGGTGTCGCTTTACGCACCTGCTGCACCTCCACCAAACCAATTTATGACAGAGCTCGAGACACTTTTTCGTGGTCTGCAGCTGAACTCGGAGGAGAATTATTACTTCTTGGCCGGAGATATTAATGCCAAACATGCGGCATGGGGAAATGTTACTGCAAATCCCAGGGGCAACCAGTTTCACGACTGGTGGCGCCTCAATATGATTGAGTACAACCTCGAGTTGTACGCGACGGATATCCCTTCTTTCCCAAGAAGCGGTGCTTTCCTGGACTTGGCCTTAACGGACGCAAGACTTCAACTGACGAACATAGATCAAAACACGCGGAACTGTTTGCGTGCGTTTGAGTACGATAGTGATCACTACGGACTCGCCGCCGCAATACGGATCCCGAACGAGCAAACGCTGCTGGAGGAGTACGGAGCATTGTGTTCATTCGATTATCGGAGGGCACAATGGTCGCGCTTCTCCAGATTTTTAAAGCGAGATATACGTTCGAGTGAGATCGACCCACCGACAAACAGTAACATGACAAATGATGACATTGATCGGCATTTATTGCAAATGAACGACGCCATCAAACGAACTATGGAACGAACTATTCCTCGAGTAGGACGTTCCGACGACGACCAGACAGAAAAGTACAGAAACCCGACAATCGACGCACTATACCGACAGAAAAGTAGACTGCTCTCGAGGCTTAAACGGCTGTACAGGCAATTTACTGATCGCAACGACCCGGAGGTAAGGATGCTGAATTCAGAGATCCGAATCCTGAAACAGCTGATAAAAGAAAATTACAAAAAATCTGTAAGTCTGTATTGGGGCAATAAAATTCGGGCTATTAAAACCTGTAGTCCGAATATGTTCCCACAGATAAATAAGTTGTTCAGGAGGAAAGATCACAATGATATTCCTTGTGTTCGAATCTCCCAGACAGCAGACAACAGACAGACAGTACTGACTGCTGGAATAAGTCCAGAAAGTGTCGCTTCAAACGACGATTTTTTCGTGGTCGAGGACCCACAGGAGAAAGTGGATTTGCTGGGCGCTTGTTTCGAGGCCGTGTATACGGTGAGCAATCCTGTTCGCCGTAACCACGACATTGAGAATAGGGCTCTGGTGAACCACTTCGATCTGCGCACCGAACTTGAGAATTGGCGATCTGAGAATAACGGATTCACCGTGTTCACTGATGAAAACCATGATAATGCAGTTGTCGCCAATGGCCGAGATGCATCGCACTTGTTCGTGTCGAAGGATGATCTTCTGTGCATCTTCGGGTCACTAAAGAATATAAAGTCGGCGGGGATGGATGGTGTCCCAAACGTCGTATTGAGACACCTGCCTTTGGAGGCTGTAGATATTTTCACCACGCTGTTTAACAATGCGCTGAATAATGCACATTATCCGGCGCATTGGAAGGTAGCTGTGGTACACCCTATCCCGAAAAAATGTAAAGATAGGACGAACCCAGCCAATCTCCGGTCAATTAGCTTGCTTCCGAATATTAGCAAGGTCTTTGAAAAGGTTGTCAGTAGAGCTCTGTTAAAGTGGGTCGAGGACAATAACATAATTCCGGACAACCAGTTTGGTTTCAGGGCGAGGCATGACACTATTCATGCCGCGTCGAAACTGGTTTCCGACATTCAGTGGAATAAATGCAAGAGCCAATGCACGGGTGCTTGTCTGGTTGATTTTGAGAAGGCTTTCGACACCGTATGGTTAGAGGGACTTTTCTACAAGTTGACCAGGCGGGGGATGCACAAACCTTTGCTATATGTAATTTATAATATGCTTATGGGAAAGAAGTTCGTTGTCAAATGTGGCAACGTGACTTCGAGCAGAGTCTTTGAAATTAAAAACGGTTTACAGCAGGGGGCGGTCAATTCTCCGATCCTGTTTAACATTTACACGAGTGATCTGGTGGGTTCACTCAGACATGCTATAGCGTATGCCGACGATTTGGTGGCATACAGATCAGGTCCTAAAATCGAGGTCATTAATATCCTTTTGCAGCGTGACTTTGATCAAATTAAGCGATATTGCGACGACTGGAAGTTGAAAATCAACTTTCAGAAGACGGAAACAATCTTGTTCAGAACTCCATTGGCTGGGGCCTCTAGGGATACCAGAAAAAACTGGAAAAAATTGGCCATTATTGGACAAAATGGGCAGCCATTGGCGGTGAGAAGCGCAGTTAGATATCTAGGTATCTGGCTTGACCAGTATCTATATTTCGATAGACATATAGTTGCTTGTCTTGCTGGGGCCAAGAAGGCTTATGCTCTGACAAGGAGACTGTTTCATAGCAGTCAACTTGACTCTAGAGTGAAGGTCATTTGCTACGTGGCCCTTATAAGGCCGATCATCGCTTATGGTTGTCCATTATGGTTTAATATAGCGCCTAGCTATATGGAAAAGATTCGGGTTTTGGAGAGACAATGTCTTAGGACCTGTCTCCGGTTGTTCCGAACACCTGAATCCAACTATATAAAATACTATCCCAACAAGGTCCTATACGATGGGGCTCAGTTGAATAGGATTGACAATTTCCTCATTAAGGTGACTCGAAGGCACGTTGCAAGGGCGATGGCCAGCGACAATAGTCTGATCTTTGGGGCTTACTACCCCAATGAAATGTACATTGAGAGTACACTCCGGTCTGGCTTTATCCCGCCAGAGGCATTTATCCATATTGATGCAAAAGGGCTGGTACAGACGAGGGATGGTATCCCGGTATTATACCACCGCTACCGCAGTGCGAGAGATAAGCGGCTCATCCGCGGCGAGGACGTCGCCAATGCTCATGAGCTCCTCCGTTTTAGTACCGCAATAGCGGAGAGGGATAAATTCGATACAGAAAAGCAATTTGCCGAATTTTGGTGGCTTTTTGAGGGGGGAGGGGTCAACATGCCCTCCCAAGACGGTGCGTTACTCTAGGTAACATCCTCTTAGTTTGTAAGATAGATTAAGTTAGCTAGGGCGTTTCTGGGAGGGGCCGGGCTCGCCAACTTGTGGTGGTGCTTCCGGGAGGTGATTGATTCTGTAAGGCATCAGTCAGCTCACGGCGGCGCGTGTGCACGTTGACGACTGCCAGGCGCTCGGAAAGCAATTGGGAATTTGACCACTTGTTTCGTAATGCAACGAGTGCTCAGAATCCTAATTATAGTTAGAATATGTTAAGTAGTTTAAGTAAGTAGAGTAGGTAGTTTGTAATTTGTTTTTTTTATATAAAAATATAAAATTTGATAAAGATGCCGAGTTTTCTTAAAAATTTTCTCGATGAAAACATAATATGTAAGATTAGTTCGTAAAATAGTTTTTAGGCCGAAAGGCAATAATTATAAGATAGAGTTAAGTTTAGGGCGTCCGCATAAGGATCAATAATCTAGAATAAGTATCCTGTTAATGTTAAGTTAGATTTACTCATTTTTGTCTAGTATATAAGTTGATATAAGCTAATAATTAATAAAAATGAATTTAAAAGTAAAAGTAGGTGAATTCAAAGTGCGCGAAGATTTTATAGGTTTTGTAACTCTAGAAAGTATAGATGCTGCTACCATAGCGAACACAATTTTATCGTCACTAACAAATTTCGAGTTGAACTTGTCAAACTTGGTTGGACAAGCTTATGATGGGTGCTCCACCATGGCTGGAAAATTGAGTGGGGTAAGGAAAATAATACAAGATTTGTACCCAAAGGCAAATTTTTGTCCACTGCAGCTCGCACAAATTAAATTTAGTGATAAATTATGTAAGCGAAGTGTCCGAAATCAGAAATGCTGTTGGGACGATAAAAGAAATAATACTTTTTTCTGGGAAAGTCCTTGGAGAAGAAAATGTATTCCCAGCATCCCCCTGTTCTGTGAAACAAGATGGACATCAAAATACAAAAGTGTACGAGTATTCAGGGAAAACATACTCGTTGTAATGCAAGCACCGTGTTACAAAACAACGAACCCTTCAATGTCATTACTTGGCTCTAATTTGACTTTTTTAGTCTGCTTATTCATAATGGCTCAAGTATCGACGAGTAATGGTCGATACTTGAACCAGTCGCAAATATTTTACACGGAGTTGACCAGAATTATTAAGTGTAAAAGATCACATCACTATCTTAAAGAACCATTTTGAAGAAGATCGGGAGAATGCTGAGAATTCCTTCAAAACGCGTTGGGAAACAATTCAAAAATGTTTGAATGAATCCGGTATTGAATTGAGCTGCCCAAGAATTGTAAAAAACCAAACTCACCGATCGAATATTCCTTCGACTTCACCCGAAAATTATTTTAGAATATCAATTCTCGTTCCTTACTTGAATTCTCTGATAATGTCCCTTAAAGAGCGGTTTTCAGAAGAAAATGAATCCGCATATGCAATATTTCAGTTATCTCCTAAAATATGTATGTATGTATGGACTCATCCGATTTCAATTCGATTGTCCAAAAGATAACTGGTAAATATGGATCCTTTCTGGATAACTTTTCTGCCGAGTCCATTATGTGGTTTAACTACAATGAAATGAATTTTGACAAAACTCAATATACCAATATATTATGTGATGTGTTGAAAAATGCCGAAGAATTTTTTCCTTCGGTTTTCGCAGCACTTTCTATAGGACTTTCCATTCCCTCCATTACATGTACAGCAGAGCGTTCTTTCAGTATATTGAGGAACATTGTACATGATGAACATTCACAAAAATTTAGTACAAGAAGATACGGATTTTTATAATAAAATTATAGATCGTTTTGGTAAAAAACCACGAAAACTGCAATTCCTGTTTTCAAAACAATAAAAATAAATTTTTAATGAGCGTTATTTTAGTATTTATTATTATCATAAAAGAAAAAAAGGTGAGGAGGTTCCATAAAAAAAATTAAATCGATTGTCAATGAAATTTAAATTGCGTTAAAAATTTTATCAAAATATTTTGTCTGCTTGCGTTATTTCATTTGTGTGATCGCAGATTTAAGTTCTGCTTCTTTTTTAAGAAGTCAACACGAGCATGCTCTTGTTATTAATTATTGTTTGATTGTGGTATCTCGTTTTAAGGTTATACTCGTAATTGCGTCGCTAGACTCACTTCAATTTTAAAATTGCATTGAAATTATTTGTCCACTTAGTCGCCTTTTGCAACAAGCGATGCTTTTGATGGGCGTTGAAGTGATGTTCTTAGCTATGCACATACATCTGTGTAAATATGTATTTACAAAAATTTTGGATTGAGAAATGCACATGTAGAAATCATTTATACTAAAATTCTTTTATTAATTTAAACGCAGTGCTGCCAAGTTTCTATGATGACCTTTCAAGGCCCAGATGTCGGTTTTTCTTCTAGTATCATATGTGATTGGACGAAATCAAAATATAAGTTTAATATCCCCGTTGATTTGTTTTTTATACAATATTCTAAAGGTAGGTATATTAATTTTGACGCATAGTTTGTAACATACCTTAATATTGCCCGTAGACCCCTAAATGTTACTATATTTATGATCAGCATCGATAGTAATGTCGATTTAGCCATGTCCGTCCGTCCGTCCGTTGGCAAAATTTAGGCCTTTAAACTGGGCCTAGAGAGCTGAAATTTTAACCATATACTCTCTAGGGTCCCGAAATAATCAAGTTTACGAATTTTTGAAATCCGCCCACAGACACGCCCACAAACTCAAAAAAATCAAAATTTTGGAAAAAATCAAATTTTGAGCTAGAAAGCTGAAATTTTTTATTATGATCTATGACTCCTAAAACTGCTCGGGATATAAAATTTTCAAAATCCGCGACACGCCCACAAATAAATAAAACAATTTTATTGAAAAACCAAAATTTGAGCTAGGGAGCTGAAATTTATAATGTATACTCTCCAGGGGCCCTTTAAGCTCATGTGTAAAAATTTTAAAATCCGCCTACTGACAAGCCCACAATTTAAAAAAAAAACTTTTTTTGAAAATCCAAAGTTTGAGCTAGGGAGCTGAAATTTATAATATATACTCTCTAGGGGGCCCTTTATGCTCATATGTAAATATTTTCAAATTATAAGCAAAAATGCGACGTTGCTGTGCTTTCAGCTCAGTTCTACTATTTTAGTGTAATCCTGAGGGACATAGTATTTTTGACTTTTGACTTTTAAAGTCTTTATTAATAAGAACAAAAACTTCAAATAAACATGCGAAAACAAAAGCAATGTTGCTGAAATATAAGACGACATTCAAGACCAATTGCGGTAAGTCCCGTTGTGAAAATATGTTAAAACATAGGGGCGGGCTACAGTCCGCTTGGGCGAACTGTTGGATACCCTATTCTTATTCCTATATCTCATAAGTGGGCGTGACAAAAATTTAAATGATTTTATCGAAAAAACTAAGCTTTTGTAAATAAAAACGCTCCCTAGCTCAAACTTTGGTTTTTCAATAAAATTGTTTAATTTAATTGTGGGCGTGTCAGTAGGCGGATTTAAAAAAAATTTAAGTATGAGCATAAAGGGCACCTAGAGAGTATATACTATAAATTTCAGCTCCCTAGCTCAAACTTTGGACTTTCAAAAATAAAAAAAAAAAATTGTGGGCGTGTCAGTAGGCGGATTTTGAAAATATTTACACATGAGCATAAAGGGCCCCTAGAGAGTATATATTAAAAATTTCAGCTCCCTAGCTCAAATTTTGGTTTTTCAAAAAAAATATTTTATTTAATTGTGGGCGTGTCAGTGGGCGGATTTTGAAAATTTTATGGCCCAAGCAGTTTTATGGGCCAAAGATCATATATAAAAAATTTCAGCTTTCCAGCTCAAAATTCAATTTTTCCCAAAATTTGTTTTATTTAATTGTGGGCGTGTCAGTGGGCGGATTTTGAAAATGGTATGTCCCAATCAGTTTTATGGGCCATAGATCATATATAAAAAATTTCAGCTCTCTAGCTCAAAATTCGATTTTTTACAAAATTTTGTTTTTTTGAGTTTGTGGGCGCGTCTGTGGGCGGATTTCAAAAATTCTTAAACTTGATTATTTCGGGACCCTAGTATATGGTTAAAATTTCAGCTCTCTAGGTCCAGTTTAAAGGACGGACGGACGGACGGACGGACATGGCTAGATCGACATTACTATCGATGCTGATCATAAATATAGTAACTTTTAGGGGTCTACGGGCAATATTAAGGTATGTTACAAACTATGCGTCAAAATTAATATACCCCTAGAATAGGGTATACAAAAGGCACCAGAAGTGCCCATCGCGATCCCTAGGGAATCGATTGAATCCAAAACTTCAAAAGGAGTAAAACCTAAATACTTTCCCTAACAAAACATCTAATATTCCTGCAGAACCTTAAATTACCAGCTTCCTGTGGTCTGTCCCACTCAACTAACCTATTTCTTCGAAGAAGTTTTCCCCTAGAACCCTCCTACGATTCAGTGCTATATCCTTGCACTCACACAGTATGTGCGTTATGTCTTCCTCGGCTTGCAGGTCCCCACAGAACCTACACGCAACCACATCTACCAGTCCAAGGCGCCTAGCATGCTTCCTTAGGAGACAACGTCTCGATATAATTCCAACTACTGTTCTACGCTGTTCCCTACTCAATTTGAGAATTTCAATAGATCTTTCCCTGTCCAAATGCGGCCAAAGCGCTTAAGACATCCTGTGCCCCTCTAAATTTTGATATCTGAGGTCATCCATTTTTAAGATCTTCTCGCCAATTATTCACTTGTTACGTCAACGGGTGGTTTAATGTTTACACCTCCACTATTAAAAGTTCCCCTCCCTTTCTTGCTAGCTCATCGGCTTGCTCATTCCCTCCTGTACCGCTATGTCCCCAGCACAGTCTTACTCGATTCCGTCTGCATACTGCTTTTAGCATTGTGCGATAGTTTCTGACTGTCTCAGAATTGATGTTAACAGATTTTAGTGCCTTAAGTGTCGCCTAACTGTCGATGTAGTCGTATAGACTCTCTCAGGTTTGAATCAACAGAAAAAATGCCAGAACCCGTTTCCTCCGCTGTCTTAGGGCCATCTTTGCCCCTCTTCCCTTCCCGGATATGACACCTCATAGGGAATGTCAAAGTCGACCAACGGGGAGATTTCATCTGTCCGTATAGGATTTCCGGGACAGGGTATAGCTTAGCAAGGCAAATACAAATATTGATTATAACTGACAAGCTATTGCTAAAGTACTTAATACACTTAATTAGAGAGCTAAAAAATCACTCGATGATCCTTACATTCACAAATCCGCTGGTCCAGATGATATTTCCCCAATAATTCTGAAGAGGTGTTCTTCCACGCTGACTAAACCACTACGTATGCTTTCCATCTGTCCTACTGTTCGGGCCTCTTTCCGAGTAGATTGAAAACAGCATATGTCCAGTCCATTCCTGAAAGAGATATGTTTACTTTTCCCTCTAACTACCGACCCATTGCACTAACATCACTTCTTCCCGTGATGATGGAAACGCTCTAAATATCTCAAATCACGAAAGCTCTGAAATGACCGGCAGTAGCAGAAGGCCCACTGGCGATCTGATTGTATATCTCCCGAGAAGTGGAACCAATCTATCCACCAGGTTATGAAATGAAGATGGTTACACTTGATATTTCAAAGTCATTTGACAGCGTTTGGCATCAAGCTCTTTTGTCGAAAATATGTGCTTTTGGGATCAATGTCTCACTTATTCAATAAATTAGAAATAACCTTCCAGAGCGTTGTTTTGTTGTTTTGGATGGCTTTAAATCTGGCATTCACCGTTTTAATGCTGGTGTTCCCCAAAGGTCCGTTCTGTCTTTGACTCTCTTTCTCATTTTTATAAATGATCCCCTTTCTGGTGCTTCTTGTCCAATTCACTCCTTAGCTGATGATAGAACCCTCGTTTTAGAACTCAAATGGAAAGGCAAGGTACGTTAAACTCATTAAAAATTCTGACCTTGACAGCATTGTTAGGTGGGGTTCAGCTAACCGTGAAGAATTTGAGTTTTGTCAAAATCGGAATAATCAAAGCCTCTGCAAGAAGTAAACGTTTCGACTTTTGTATGAGACTGCGTTACCCATAAAAAACGTAGTAAGCCACATACCTTGCCAATAAGTCCGTTTATATGGTTATTCCAATTCCGCAATTTTTTGCTGATTCAAAATATTTGTTGAGAGGATTGCTCAACACAATTGGATGAAAATGACCAAGTTCTAAACTTTTTCTCAATATTACTACACATTCCGATTTTTTTGGGTCAAAAATAAGATTTCATCGGGACCAATTTTCTCTAGGTCTTCGTAGATACAAGAAGCTCCATGCGCAATGAGCCCAGGGGACAGCTAAGGTACATACGGACGTCATCTGCATACATAGAGATAAGTGCAATTCACCGATAATGGCAAAGTATGTATAAGGGTTTTGCATCAGTGACAAAAGACAGCATTGCATTTTGGAAGCAATAGATTCCACTCTATCGGTCGTACCCCAGTGGGTAATGCTATCTA
Organism: Portevinia maculata; assembly: GCA_949715645.1. Classification (NCBI taxonomy): domain Eukaryota; kingdom Metazoa; phylum Arthropoda; class Insecta; order Diptera; family Syrphidae; genus Portevinia; species Portevinia maculata. The sequence goes on from OX454525.1 coordinate 40,984,688, forward strand.
GATCGGAATTTAATGAGCTAAACATACCTTGCAGTTCCAGTTCCACACCCGAATGAGGTGCATTATACAGGAAACGAATATGAGATGCTAAGGGTTCTGTCATCAGCGAAGTAATGGATTGGAGTAGAAGTAACAGACAGGAGATCATTTTTTAGAAAGGAGAAATAGAGTCGGGGACAAAAAAGAGCTTTGAAACCGTCCAAAACAACTTTGCACACGCAAATGGCTGAAGAAGCTAGGTTTTAGACCATAAACCTAATAGGTATTTTTATTTTTACATAGTCATTGTTAAAATGGTTTATTATGAATAGTTCGTTGTCCAGATTTGCAATTAAAGCCAGACCCCGGGCTACATTTCTACTGCTGTCTTGGAATTGAAGATGCATGGAAATGGGAACAAAATAGTTCAGACTCTTGAGTTGTGAATCACCAAAGACCCGTTAAATATGGAGCAAAAAAAAAAGAATCGTATAACATCATATAATATAAATATATAATAAAACCTACACGTTTTTATAATGTCCATTCCCACATTCCTCAAAATATTTCACATCTCACTCCAAGGCCTTCTTCTTGCATACTTGCGACAAATTCATTATATTCGAAGTATTTAATCGAATTGTATTCAACTATTTATAGTTTATTATATATATTTGTGGAAAATATAACTTTATGTGAATTCATAATAAACTATAACATTTATGTGTTCTCTTCTGAATTTTTCGGTTATAAAATTCGTTGCAGTGGAAATGTTCACTTTCTGAAGTAACATCACATCCCGAAAAATCTAAAGCTTTAAAAAAGATTAACTTATCTGTTGGATAAGACATTTGATGAAACTGGAAGCAACGCACGAAGTTATCTGTGTCTTTATTAATGGCTTGTAATGTACCAATACAACGAAAGCAATAAACTTATCCACCCGAATTCTCCCAATTGAAGAGTATATAGGTACTAGAACAACATGAGAGTGAAACAGCCAAGAGGGTTGAGTATCTTATGAATAATTCATCATCAAAGTCTCAACTAAAGACAATAAACTTGTTCCAAATTTAAAGTTTTCAACCTATATTACCCCAGTTACCTATTTTACCAAACTACAAATTACAACCACAAATTTGTAATGCCCAGAGTTTGGTAAAACAACATTTTCTTTTTCGTCAACGGCAAAGCTATGATCAGGTTTAAATGGATCATAAATTCATAACCCTCCCACTTTACTGCATTCCCACTGCTTCTTAACATCTATTATTATTATTGTTCTGTGCTTCATTTATTAGATTTGTAAAATTGGAAAATTTACTTAAATTTACCTTTGACTTGGCTTACTATTTTAATACCTCTTTACTTAAATTGATCTCAAATTTGATGGCTGATTTTTATTTCATTTCATCACAAGTACAAAAAGAGCTATTGTTACTCGATAATATGTATCTTATCCGTTAACTAAGTCCTTTCTTATGACTCTGTTAGTAATGTTCCACATATTATTAATAATGGAGATAAAAATGCTCCACCCTTGAACGTATTTATTGAATTAAACGAACATTTATACGAAAACACTTTCGGAACATTTTCAAAGGTTTTCTGAAGAAATTTCCAATTTTAATAGATAGGTAGATATTTTATTTTATTTCGTATTTATAATAGTGTTTACATAAGTATTGTTACCGCACATTTTACAATTTAGAGATGTGATAGCTTATATCTTTCTTCTAAAACATTGTGTAATTTGTATAATAAGTTTTTCACTAGTGACTATAATTTTTGTTTTTTTGTTTAATTTTATAATTTTATAATTCGGGGGAAAATACGAGAAAACCCTCCAGTGTAAAAAAAAAATAAATAAATAAATAAATAAATAAATAAATAAATAAACAAATATATAAATATATAAATAAATAAGTAAATAAATATTAATATAAATAAATTAATATATAAGTAAATAAGTAGGTCAAAAATAACAATAATTAAATTATTAAAGATTGACCAGATTATACAAAAAAAAGGAAATAAATAAACTCATTAATAATAACAATAAATTTTAATTATTGAAATGTTTTTGTATGCTTCCGTATACTAAGGAGAAAGATATTACAGTCGTGCAGAAATTTCTAACTAAAACTGAGTATGAGGTATGATATAACGGCCATAGAGAAGGGTGTCCCGAATTTCTGTCCGTCTGTCTGTTTTTCAGCGAAGCTCCACCCACAATGGGAGCACAGATTTTTTTCAAATTCGTATTTGTGTTCTAAGCTTATTACTCGCCGCTATTTTTTTTATTTCAAAACCGATTTTCTCAAAAAACGGCTGAAACAATTTTGAACATTTTTAAAATGTGAAATAATTAAGATGAGCCTAAGAAAATGCAGTACTCAGTTCTTGCGAAGATAGTCGAATAACGTTACTTTACAAAAATGCTTATTTCTCAAAATGCGGTGTAGTTGTTTCTATACATTATTCAACAAAAATTGTCAGTACAGGCCTTATGCAGGAGCTTTTTTTCTACCAGTAGTGCCTGTAGATACTCTCACGGCACTCAAACGCAAGAATTGCCACTGAAATAAAAACCAAACCACTGTCATACCAAGGAATTGTTGTTGTAATTTTAATAAAATTCGCATACATCCCACCACAACCAGTCTCCCACACAGCCGAATGGGAATGAGCATGATCGTCTTGTGTTCGCTTGCTATTATCATCCACCAAAATAAGCAGCGTGTGTGACACGCACATCAGAAGAGTATTACCATTTCTACATTAAGCATATTATTCATTAAGGGTTTTTCTATGGATTTTGTCAAAGAACTATCGGTTTTGGTGCTTTTGAGAACGAATTATTACGTGGGGTGCTGCCATTCGGTTTTAATTTGATTGTATTTGTATTGTACAGCTGCACAAGTGCAGTTTTTTTACCATCTGTTTAGGTAAAATGAAAACTGTTTTTAGAAAATCTTGCTTATTGAGTTTATGTCGCAAACTGTTTAAATAAAAAAAAAACACATAAATACATCCTTTCATCTCATTATGTACCTGCTTGTATGATGTCTTTGTTTTTCCGATAAATGACGCCTGTATTCCTAATGAATACGGGAATTCCCAAAAGGAAGATCTCAAGTTAGGTAGGGATGCAATCATACAATGGGTTGCTTGAAATCGTTAAAATTTGCAAAGCCAAGTATGAAACGTACGTCGTGGATGAAATGGCTCGAAATGCGGGACATTAAGGGCTTCGCTTGCCGCCTTATCATTGTGACCTTAATCCAATAGAATTGGTTTGGGCTCAAGTGAAAGGGTTTGTAGCAAGCCACAAAAAGTCATTTAAAATGGCTGAAATTAGAGACTTTCTAACGACAGCACTTACAAGGGTTGACAAGGAAAAATGACATCGATGTGTCCAACACGTTGAACAGGTTGCTGAGCCCAATATATGGACGTTTTTGCCGAGGAAGCAGTTGAAAGGTTAATAATAGACCTAAATAACGAGAGAAGTAGCAGTAATTACTCATCGGATTAGTTGATTTATTTTGCAGTTATAAGATTTGGATCAGTGTCGCGCATATATCTTTTATTAAAATATTTATATATGCATATAATTAATATATGTTAAACATCATTACGCATGTATACGTATGTATACGTATACGACTTTTATTACCAATTTTCGGCCTCTGCTCCTACGTAATTATTATGTCTGTTTATGTATTAAAAAAACATCTGTGCTAAATGTTGCGCCTGTATGAGCACTTTATGTGCCAGAATATATCTGCTCGTGATAGCTGCTTGTTTAAAGCACTCCACGACAAGATCTGATGCCCATAGTACGAGAACGTATATTGTCATAAGACATGCGATTCTGAAATTTCAAACGCAAACGCAGAGGGCAAAGGATTTTTCAAATTTTCGGCAAAGAAAGTTATACAAAAAGCCTGCAGTTGGACTGCCCGCAATTATATTTGAAAGATATAACTATTACATATTTAAAAAACGCTTGGTTACACGAACTGCTACAGCTGAATTTATGACAACAAATCATACAACAAATATGATATTTGACAATGGAAAAAGATAACAACTGAATATTTTTCGCTTTACGCGAATAATTTTATGCATTCACCATTATATAAAGGGTGGTTAAATTTTAAGGGCCGATGTTGATTTTGAATAAAACACAAATTATTTAGGAAATTATTGTCATTTCTTTTTATTATGATAATATTGGTATGGTTCAATTATGTATGGAACAAAATATCGGCCAAATGGCCGCCGCACACCTCCATCAATTTTCCAAAATTTCGATGACGCTGAGGCATAATCGAGGTTCTATGCCGTTAATGTGCCGAATTATCTCATAATTTAGCTCTTGAACTGTTGCTGGCTTATCGACGTACACCTTTTCTTTCAAAAAAACCCAAAGAAAGAAATCCAACGGTGTCAAATAACATGATCTTGGCGGCCAATTGACATCGCCACCATGTGAGATAACACGGCCATTGAATTTGTCACGCAAAAGAGACATTCTTCCCCGATGAAACCACATATCGTCCACATCCATATCTTCCTATTCGGGCCATACAAAATTCGTTATCATCTCACGATAGCGAACACCATTCACAGTAACTGCCTCATTTTGGAAAAAAATACGGCCCGATGATGCCGCCAGCCCATAAACCGCACCAAACAGTCACTCTTTGTGGGTGCATTGGTTTTTCGACAATCACTCTTGGATTATCATTCGCCCAAATGCGGCAATTCTGCTTATTGACGAATCCACTGAGGTGAAAATGTGCCTCATCGCTGAAGATGATTTTCTTCGAAAATTGATGATCCACTGTTGCCATTTCTTGCCACCATTCTGACGATTGACGACGCTTGAAATGGACAAGGCTTTAGTTCTTGAGCCAATTGCACCTTGTAAGCGCGTAAATGCAAGTCTTTATGCATAATGTTCATCAACGACGAGCGTGAGAGGTGCAATTGTTGGGCACGACGACGAGTTGAGGTGGACGGCTCTTCAGCCACACTATCGCGAACAGCAGCAATATTTTCTGCAGTAGAGCATGCACTGGTGTTTTCACGGTGACGTGACATAACCCCAAGTGTCATAAGCCCAAATCTCGAAATTTGGTCTTATGTCGCTTTTTGAAAGTTGAACAGCATGGCCCCCCATAGGCATTACACTGCTAATGAAATCTACTTGCGATTTCGTAACTAATCAAATTAAACAGTGCAATGCATATGGGGAAATGCTGCCCCCCCCCCCCCCCCCCTGCTTGGGGTCACTGTTTGCTTGGACACTGTTTCATTTGGAGTAGGTGCAAGGGCAAATTTTTGCAAACAGCACCAAGCGAAACTGTCATAAAGCCAAATTGGCCTTATGACGCTTTTTCAAGGTGTCATAATACCAAATGCTAAAATTTAGCCTTATGTCACTTTCACAATGCGACATAAGGACAAATTTCGAGATTTCGGTTTTATAACGCTTGGGGTTATATCACGGCACCGTTTTCACATCTCCTACAGACCCGGTTTGCTCAAATTTTTGCACGATTTTTCCGATTGTACGCACATTTGGACGATTAAATTGACCGAAAAAATCACGAAGTGCACGATATGCATTTTGATTTGAACGCACATTTTCATAATAAGCCTGAATAACTTTAACGCGTTGCTCGATTGTGTATCTTTCCATGGTTCAAATTGAGTTAGTCTGAAATTGAGAAATGTCAAATAAAATGCAGAAAAAAACTTGACGTTTAGGTGTGGTTCACATTCAACATCGGCCCTTACAATTGAACCACCCTTTATATCTTGTCCATCCAGCTTCTCTACAACGAAAGCAAAAAACTAAACCTTGCCGAGTTCTCCCATGATTAGAACAACAAGAAAGTGGAACAGTCAAGAGAGTTGAGTATCTTAAGAGTAGTGTTCATCATTAAAGCTTTAACCTAATAAAATAACTGCTGCAAATTTGGACGCTTAACCGCAAAAACAGCACTAAGTTTTCAAACCATATAGTGCCAACCAGGTGACCCAAATGCCATGGCCTAACAAGTATGTGTTATTTGTTTATAATATTTTATTTTGCTTCTTGACATTTATTTAAGTTGTACTTTACACGATGAAAAGGATAATTCTTTACCAGAGCCTGTTATTTGCGCTGCCCATAGTGTATTGTCATAAAATATGCTATTCCAAAATTGCAAAGCTGACCCTACTATTCATTTAAATAAACAAAATAAGATCCTTTAAATTTTTTTTACGAAGAAATCTGTACTAAAAGTTTGCTGTTAGACTACCTGCAATTATGATTGAAAGACTGAAAATAAGTTCGGTTACAGATAGGTGGTGAACAAACTGTTACAACTGAATCTATTAAAATTCATCAGCAAATCAAAGAATAATGAATTTCAGAGACCTAAACCAACTTTAAAGAAGTTCAAAATTTGTTTATATGAAACAACCGATAACGATCATTGAAAATTTTTCGCCTTACGCGAATAACTTTATACCGTGATCATTAGGTATGTGTATAAAATGCAGACAAGCAGACTGTTATTTCCCTTGTCTATGATGTTTATTTAGTCATCCAATTTGTATATCCAACAAGTTACCTGATATGCAATACAAACTAAAAATAATCTGAAATCCGTTCAATTATTCTTGACAACAAGCGATTAATCAAGTTTCGGACGGATACGGAACAATCTAAAGAAAACCATGATGTGAGTTATTTTATCATTCAAAAACTGAAACATGTTTTATTTTCTAATGTTTAGTGCTATTCATCTCATTCTCCTAAGCTCAAGACTAGCCAAACTTTTATTTTCTTCAATTCGGTCGCCCATAGATCTGCACTTCAAAAGCTTCAAGGTTAGAGGGTCACTGGCCTCAGTTTTTAATATCTGAATGCGCGAACGAAAAAAGCTTCGTTGTTTGTGTTAATAGAAAAGTTTGCGTTGAAAAGAAGTCATAAAAAATGCTTGTTCGGATCGCCTAAAGAAACGCATACAGATAGGAATTAGAAATTATTAGATTTTTGCGATACAAAAAAAAATACTGGCCAAAAAACATAGACAATGCTGTAGATTGTCTTGTGGTTCTTGGGTATATGTAATACTTTGTGTCCGTCTGATGTACTATATAGGTATATATATAGTATATGCTGCGAATATATACATGTAAATGCAGGAGGTAATTAGAGAGCTTGCGTAGGTAGTCAGGAAAAGGTCCACTCTAAAACTGGTTCCCTCTATTTGGTTGTTGAAGTGAATAATAGGTACATTTAGAAATCGTGCTGTCTCTTCCATTGCAGAACTGATAAATTTGAATGGCAAATTAGATCATCAGAGACGAAAAAAAAAATAATAATAATAATAAGTGAACACCGAAGATAACTGAAATAAATAAAACAGATTCTTCCAATTTGAAAAAGGTTATTGCACTTTAAATCTCTAAACAGAAAGTTGGACCAAACAAAATAAAATTCAAGCATCTAGCGCTAAAAAAATAATAATGTTCGTGTATGTGGGTAGATATTTTGTGTATATGCCGGTAACAGATATATGACATGTATACTGCATTGTTGGTTTTCGCCCCATTGTGGAGAGGTCGGCAGGGGCGAGGTGCGGTGCTGCGAGTGTGTTTGAAGTGCTTTTATAAATTGCGTGTGTCAAGACGCTAACAAGCTTTGCAGTGTGATAATCGCTTCAAAGAAACCCTATGTGGCCTTTAAGCAAATTGAATTATTATATTTTTGTTTGAATATTGTTGAATTGTTGGCTATTACTTATTTTCGCAATTCACTAAGGTGAACTTTTACAGACCCGCCTCCGTAATAGGAAACGGTGGGTCATTAAACTTCATATGCGCACAATACCTATATCTATGTTAGCATGCGCGGTTGGGTGGAGTGCATTGACTTCATAGCTAAGAATTTATTTCGCATGTTTATTTTTTTGAATGAAGATTATGATTTCTTTTTTATTCTTTGGTTAATTTGGCAATAACGTTTCTAAATGGCTTTGTACTAACATTATATTTATAAATATGTTACACATATTACAGTTCTTAAATTTCATAAAATTTGTTTTAAAGATTCAATTCAACTTGAAATACGAATATGTACATATTTTTGTATAAAAATTCTGTGATTTTTTCTATGAGCAATCAATATTTTGAACAAATTACTCCCTTTTATTTTGCTGTTTTGTTATTTCCATACTAGACAACATTTAGTTATTCTTGAATATTAATATATTTTTTGTAATTGCTTACCAAGAAATAAGAGCTAGCTAAGCTAGCGCCCTGCGATGCTTGAGATAAGCACGATATCCTGGAAAGTATTTGGTTATCTGTTGTTGATAGCCGGTTTCCAGAGTAAATTGGAAAAATTATCATCATCATTATCATGATGCAACAGATCTTTTGGGATAAGATAAGAAGCAATTAATGTTCAACTAGGAATTTAATTTTTAAGGAAATACTCTCAAAGCAGGTTGGCGACTCCGATGTTACCTAAGACAATGGCAACACCGATAACCCAGAAACGATAATACAGGTAATCATCTTCCTCAAACTGTACATAATATATATCTATGCATGTATATAAATGCACCAGCAGCACCACATAAACCTATTATCCGAAATAATGTAACAGCTGGTCTGAGAGAAAGTAAAAATGGAAAGACAAACATATATTTCTCGAAGTTCTTCTGGAAAATAATCGATTCCAATCAAACTTATAATCATAATACCCATGACCTTGAAATATTGTTTTTTACGTTTTTTATCTATTCTTAGATAAAATACAATAATAACTCTTGACTGGAAAACTATATTCTCATCTGTTTTTTTTTGTTCTATTTTGTTAGTCAAATTTGTTGTTTTTTGTTCTATTCCAGCTGACCTATAAAAATCAGAGCGAACTGCGTGCCTAGTATGATTAAACTTAATTAAATATCTTCACGTACCTTCGGTTACGTTTGAGCACTTCAGCCCACTCAAACCTAAATTTTTTTCATAGAAAATGAAAATGAATTTTATGGAAAGTGAATTTTAAAAACCGCGATAGGTATATTACATTATCATTTAATATTTAATAAATATAACGAATTTAAGGGAAAGATGTTTTACTTATGATATCTACATAGGTACATTTCAAATAAAATAAATAAGAATCTTTAAATTATACCTAAATTGGAAATGATAATTATGCAGAAATGCCACAAGTTATAAAATGAGCAAAATCTTAATACCTGCCATATGTATGCAAATTAAAGTTTCTACGCATTTCTCATCTAAACCACGCTAATGTGATTGAAAGCAAACCTCACTGCTTTGACTTCGATTCCTGTTCACCAAACCATCGAAATGAAATACCTAGATGTCCTAATTCTCTGTTACAAAAACAATTCTCAATATGTACATTTTTATTACGGTTTTTATAGGTCTTGAAATGCGGTGGTGTGATATGCCCAACACTACTTCTATGACCTTCAAAATACAAATTCGATCATTGCACCCTGCATTAGAACAAAGCAACGAAATCAACGAAAAAAATAAATAAAATTAAATACATAATGTACGTGCGTAGTGGTAGTACCTATGTATGTTGAATGCGAGCTTAACTACAAGAAAATATTGGAACGAGTGAATTGGCGCGCCTTATAAAATAGCCAAAAAAGTGGCTGCGTGTTGTCAACAATGCCCAAAAAACTTTGACTTCTCTTCCCCACCCGCACAAATCTTTTCCACTGACCAATGTTGTTAACTCGTGCGAAATTTCCTTTTTCGTGTCAATTTCAGTGGTAAAAATATGCAATGTTAATTAATTTTCAAACACTTATGCATCGATCATATTATTTCTACCACTTTAAGGTTTCCACGAACCGCCGCGATAACGATATGTCGCAACACGTGTATTTAGGTTTGTATCTCACCGAGTGGGATATTATGCCGCGACTGAGTGCGACTGAATGTGGCTGTCGCAGCATGTTTCATTTAATCGCTCTGTCACACGCAATTCGGGACGTCGAGTATTTTATTTATTAAGTGAAAAATTATAAGACATTATACGAATTAAATGCTTAGTAATTTGCTAATGACAAAGTTTGCGACAAATTTGGCTTGGTGCTGAATGCAAGTGATAATTAAAGTTTTTCCTTAAAACATCGTTTTTTTCGTAATGTACGCAATTCGAACAATGCCAATACGTACAAATGAAAAATAATATAAAGCATTAATGGACTCAAATCAAGCTTTGGCAATCATTTGTGTGTGCGAGGCTTGTTTTTGTCACGAATCTAGAATATTACGCCGATTCCAAGGCGGTGTTTCAGGAACTTAGTTATGTGTCCAAAACACCGATCTGAATTACTTGCAATGTATGTAATAAATCTTCTTACTTCCAGGGAGCCTTTTTTATCGGTTAGTAAGTAGATTTATTAAATTATTTTGCCCATTTTTTACACCACGAGCTTTTTTTTAAATTATGAAAAAATACTGTTAGATTTGAGTGCAACTGACTGTCCACAGACCCTCACAACCCTCCCCCCCCCCCCTCCCTTTTTGCTCATTCATGATTATGTTTATTTATTTTAATTTTTTTTATTTGTATAGCAATACCTTATTCCTTTAATTAAATTCGATAATACGAATAATGGTTTGTCTTTTAATTCCTAGTCTTGTTTTTTAAATAAATATTTTAACAGTACTTTTTTTTTTAAATAAAAATAAAAACCTTATAAGAAAATTATGAAAATTTCGACTAGTTGCGAATGGAAGATAGGGAACAACATTTATTTTTCGAGGGAAAGCCACTATAAATATAAGTATAAGTATACGAACACTAGCGCTGACGAATGTCATCGGTGAGTAAAATAGCATCAGTCCGCTTCCCCACGTTTAAATGTACATTCACACACACACGAATTCAAAAGCTTTATGCTAGATAAATATCAGCAAGCAGCGTCAGCGAGTGAGCGCTTTTAACACGCACCAAAGCATTGAAGTTTACAAGAGTTCGATGCGCTGTGCCAACGCAAGTTTTCGTTTACCTTGAAAAAGTTCATTCGCCGAACAGCATGTATTTAATGAATTGAATGTATCTGTGTTGATGATCGTGCGAAGCTTGCGTTGAGGGGTATGAGGTAACGTTTTGGTGGTTGGTGAGCAATAGTAGTGGAATAGAACTAATATGTAAGCAATCTATTATTATTTCTTTTTCTTTGTGCACCACATATTGTCACTGCTCGGCTGTTGTTAGTTCGAACTATGTACTTACTTTTTCGTCAATACCCCAATATTGCGCTCGAGGCATGGGAAAACCGAAGAGAATAAAGTCAGTTCGCATTCGGTTGTTACTACAATTAAATAACTTTATATAAGCTGTATTTTGACTTAACCAGATTTTTTTTAGCTGTTATCCTTATTTATATTCTTCCCTCTCGAAAATGATAACTATACTAACATTGGTTTTCCCTACTTCAATTAAACCTTTTTGATTTAAAAACGTGCAAAGTTAATATAGCTCTGTAGTTATAATAATGAGAGCCTATGGGATCAAAATAAGAAATAAAAGTATTACACGCAGATAACCCATTTTTTGCGTTTTCGCACTATCGCAGAGAAAATTTTTTTTCTTAAGCATGCACAGAGTAAAGGTAAGATTTTATGTTATTTCTGCTACAAAAAAATAATGGTTTTAAGAATGTGCCGAATAAAATCAAGTAGAAAGCTAATCAAATTAAGGATAACATTGAACACAGATATACCGTGTGGATTCTAACGGCATTTTGGAAAAATATCCTTTCTTCGACTTTTAAGGACCTTTTTTGTTGTTTCAAGGACCTCTTAGTCAAATAGCATTGAACACAGATATACCGTGTGGATTCTAATTGCATTTTGAAAAAAATATCCTTTTTTCTACTTTTAAGGACCTTTTTGTTTTCCAAGGATCTGTTAGTCAAATAACATTGAACACAATATACTGCGCCGTTTTTTTGGAGTTTTTGAAAAAAATGTTTTTTTCGGGCTTAAGGACCTTATTTGGTTCTCCAAGGACCACTTGGTAAATAACCTTATTACAACTAAAAGCGACATTCTTAAATCGGCCATCGGTTACCGAAGTACAAATCGATATTTTTCCTCTTACCTTCAACTGATGTACAAAAAACTTCAAGCTTAACAACCTCAATATTATTCAAAACAAATCTACTTTCACACAACTTTCCGGTGTTTCGTAATTACATAATAATCTCTAAAATTGAACATAATTAAAACTGGAAAATATATAACGAAATATATAAAATAAAAAAAAAACATCGACACGCGGTTGTTCTCAAACGGTCATCCATCTACGTACTAACCGCGCCAAACGTCGTTTAATTGCGGTGATCTGTCGAGCAGCGATTACTTTACTTTTACTTTTAAATTCATTTTTTAATTGTTACTGAATATCAACGTACGTACTAGACAAAAATGATTAAATCTAACTTAAAATTAACAGGATACTTATTCTTATTTATTGGTCCTTATGCGGACGCCCTAAACTTAACTATATCTTATAATTATTGCCTTTCGGCCTAAAAACTATTTACGAACTAATCTTATATGTATTCGTCGAGAAAATCAAATAAAACTCGGTATCCTTATTAAGATTTTATATTTTTTATATAAAACAAACTACAAACTACCTATTCTACTTACTTAAACTACTTAACGTATTCTAACTATAATTAGGGTTCTGAGCACTCATTGCCTTGCGCAACAAGTGGTCAAAATCCTAATTGCTTTCCGGGTGCCTGGCAGTCGTCAACGTGCACACGTGCCGCCGTGAGCCGAGTGAAGCCTTACAGCGTCAGTCAACAGCGTCAGTCAACTGCCTCAACGGCCTCTCCCAAAAACGCCCTAGCTAATTAAACTTATAAGCTAAGCGGATGTTACCTAAAGTAACGCACCGTCCTGGGAGGGCATGTTGACCCCTCCCCCCTCAACAAGCCACCAAAATTCGGCGAATTACTTTTCCGTGTCGAATTTATCCCTCTCCGATATTGCGGTACTAAAACGGAGGAACTCATGAGCATTGGCGACGTCCGCGTTATGGAGGAGCCGCTTATCTCTCGCGCTGCGGTAGCGTTGGTATAAGACCGGAACACCATCCCTCGTCTGTATCAGCCCTTTTGCATCAATATGGATAAATGCCTCTGGCGGGACAAAGCCAGACCGGAGCGTACTCCCTATGTACAGTTCATTGGGGTAGTAAGCCCCACAGATCAGACTATTGTCGCTGGCCATCGCCCTTGCAACGTGCCTTCGAGTCAGCTTAATGAGGAAATTGTCAATATTATTCAACTGAGCCCCATCGTATAGGACCTTGTTGGGATAGTATTTTATATAGTTGGATTCAGGCGTTCGGAACAACCGGAGACAGGTCCTAAGACATTGTCTCTCCAAAACCCGAATCTTTTCCATATAACTAGGCGCTGTATTAAACCACAATGGACAACCATAAGCGATGATCGGCCTTATAAGGGCCACGTAGCAAATGACGTTCACTCTGGAGTCAAGTTGACTGCTATGAAACAGTCTCCTTGTCAGAGCATAAGCCTTCTTGGCCTTAGCAAGACAAGCACCTATATGTCTATCGAAATATAGATACTGGTCAAGCCAGATACCTAGATATCTCACTACGCTTCTCACCGCCAATGGCTGCCCATTTTGTCCAATAATGGCCAATTTCTTCCAGTTTTTTCTGGTATCCCTTGAGGCCCCAGCCAATGGAGTTCTGAACAAGATTGTTTCCGTCTTCTGAAAGTTGATTTTCAACTTAGAGGGAAAAGTCCCTCTTACCATACGGTGTCGAAAGCCTTCGCAAAATCAACCAGACAAGCACCCGTGCATTGGTTCTTGCATTTATTCCACTGAATGTCGTAAACCAGTTTCGACGCGGCATGAATAGTGTCATGTCTCGCCCTGCAACCAAACTGGTTGTCCGGAATTATGTTATTGTCCTCGACCCACTTTAACAGGGCTCTATTGACAACCTTTTCAAAGACCTTGCTAATATTCGGAAGCAAGCTAATTGACCGGAGATTGGCAGGGTTCGTCCTATCTTTACCTTTTTTCGGGATAGGGTGTACCACAGCTACCTTCCAATGCGCCGGATAATGTGCATTATTCAGCGCATTGTTAAACAGCGTGGTGAAAATATCTACAGCCTCCAGAGGCAGGTGTCTCAATACGACGTTTGGGACACCATCCATCCCCGCCGACTTTTTATTCTTTAGTGACTCGAAGATGCACAGAAGATCATCCTTCGATACAAACAAGTGCGACGCATCTCGGCCATTGGCGACAACTGCATTAGCGTGGTTTCCATCAGTGAATACGGTGAATCCGTTATTCTCAGATCGCCAATTCTCAAGTTCGGTACGTAGGTAGAAGTGGCTCACTAGAGCCCTATTCTCAATGTCGTGGTTACGGCCACGAGCAGCGATTAACTCACGTGGTAATGAAAGTTAACGGGAAAATCTGACGATGACGGTGATGTATCTCGATTTCCAACTAGCCCCTACCGAGAAAAAATATATTTACACATCAACGAGAGCAAAAATGGTTACACAATAAAAAATGTATAGAACAAATTTTGTTATTAAGATAAGACCGTCGTATTGATCAATTTTATATATTACATACTTAAACTGAGAACGGCGTTCTTAGGTTAATAGTTAATAGAAAAGTTCTTTCATTTAGTTGCAATTTGTTCGTGGTTAGAACGTTGTAATTTAATTATAATCGACGGATGGCGATGAACACAAGTTGAAAAATAATTGAGTTAAACGCGTTTTATACTCTAATTCATATGTTCACTCTAATTTTCTCTAGTAACTTGAACTCGTGACAGCACAAACTTATCATTTGCCAATTCCTCGAAACTGGGATATTTAATCGACAATGGGAAATCTACAGTTAATTAACACTGTGAATAATCACCAAGAACTTTGATATAAAATATCGTTTAATAAATCACGTACAAAGTTTTAAGCGATTATTCATAAATTATAATGAATAAATTGCCCAAATTGTTAAAAAAAACATAGGGACGGGCTACAGTCCGCTTGGGCGAACTGTTGGATACCCTATTCTTATTCCTATCCCTCATAAGTGGACGTGACAAAAGTCTAAGTATGGTTGAATTGTTAAGAACGCTTTACATATTTTGCTATATAACATTTAAAGGATTTTATCAAAAAAAACGCTCCCTAGCTCAAACTTGGGTGTTTCAATAAAATTGTTTTATTTAATTTTGTTCGTGTCAGTAGGCGGATTTAAAAAAAAAATAACACATGAGCATAAAGGGCCCCTAGAGAGTATATATTATAAATTTCAGCTCCCTAGCTCGCGTGGGCGTGCCAGTGGGCGGATTTTGAAAATATGTACACATGAGCATAAAGGGCCCATAGAGAGTATATATTATAAATTTCAGCTCCCTAGCTCAAACTTTGGATTTTCAAAAAAATTGTTTTATTTATTTGTGGGCGTGTCAGTGGGCGGATTTTGAAAAAAAAATTATCCCGAGCAGTTTTAGGAGTCATAGATCATATATAAAAAATTTCAGCTTTCTAGCTCAAAATTCAATTTTTTCCAAAATTTTGTTTTTTTGAGTTTGTGGGCGTGTCTGTGGGCGGATTTCAAAAATTCGTAAACTTGATTATTTCGGGACCCTAGAGAGTATATGGTTAAAATTTCAGCTAGGTCCAGTTTAAAGGCCTAATTTTTGCCGACGGACGGACGGACGGACGGACGGACGGACATGGCTAGATCGACATTACTATCGATGCTGATCATAAATATAGTAACTTTTATGGGTCTACGGGCAATATTAAGGTATTTTACAAACTATGCGTCAAAATTAATATACCCCTAGAATAGGGTATACTAATAATTTATAAGTCATTAACAGCATATAAATGTTATAATACCTAGTTTCTTTAACTCTAACTATTTGTGTGTGCGAAGCTATATTTCAGACACGAATGGAAAGGGCCTACAAATTAACGCCATTTCCAAAAGGCATATTTTGATAATCTTCTCATGACATTGATAATCTTCTCATGGATGTTTTTTCATGCCTCCACAAGCGATGGAACAGTGGGAAACATTATAGGTGCTCCTGTTTGGGATTCGAACCTCGAACCCCTAGCTCAGTAGTCCAACGCAATAACCACTGAGTCACTGCGCCCACCCAAAAATGAAAAGTAACTCAAAATAAAGATTTAGACGAATTTTAAACTATTATTTTCTCAAAAATCTAAAATTCTTTTGAAACTTCAAATTGGTTGTATTATACCTAGTTTCTATTATAAAGTTTTTAAAACAAGTGTAATATTTGAAGTGAAATAATATTTGCACCGACATTAAACCTATGATGATGTTTGAAGCATTTTATGAGAAGGAGCTCTAGACGCAATAAAACAAACATTAGGGCAACTGCATGCGCGAGTATATATTGTCTTGATTTGCCGCCAAATACTTGTTTGCTTCCTTGTAAGTAGAGCACCAGTTTGAAACTAAAAGTGCAAAATGTAGCCGAGGGAAATAACTCATATCATTGCCTGGCTTGTAGACAGGAGGTAGTTGATTTCTTACAACTATTAATAAAAATGTTAAATGTTTATAAGTACATATACATATTGTGGACAATTTTCAATACAAAATAAAAGCAATTTTTTTTTGGCGATATATGATTTTGATCTAAGTGCGATTGTTAATTTTTTTGTGGACTTTTTATATTTTGTTGGGTCTTCGTGCATTGTGAGAAACTGCCCAAACATTTTAAGTTGATTTTTCCTTGGGCGATTATTCGCAGTAGGGTTTTTCTTTCAATCATTTTTTTTTTAATTCAGGTAAAATCATCAAGTGATGGCTTTGAGTTTTTTTATAATAACCTTCGAAGCTTCTGGCGACGGTTTTTATTTTCATCCATCATATAGGTTGGAGCACTGCACAAAAACAAAAATGAATTATCATTAAACTTTACGAAACAGAACAACAGAAATTTGAATAACATGAACTAATAAAAGAAGGCAGCAAGAGTTAAATGCGTGTGTGCGTCTTGTACTGCCGACAACTTGAGTATGGGGTATAAATGTGGAGGCAATGTATGCAATAATCGCAATAAATGGACTCACGCATACAAATCAACACTCATTTTATATAATAAATGCGGGTACAGTCGTACAAAGAGAATCTAGTGACCTTTCAAGAATCATGGCAATAGCAATTCTTTAATCACGAACAAGAGTAAGTATCGAATTTTCGCATTTATTATGTCATCGCAGAGGTGGAAAGATAGGTAAGTAACTACTTCTTGTAAAATGTATCGAGAACTCAAGAATGTGGAAACCTGACCCAACCCGGAACTCAAAGACTATCGACTAATGTGCTTTATATGCCAAAATAATAGCTATTCTGTTTTTTTTTTTAAATCAAGTGCAATAATATCTCTGTATATTTATTATTCGACGAGCTATGCGGCCTTACGTGGGTCAAGGTAATGTAAGCCTATCTTTAAGTTCTTTGTATCTTGGTGGACATTGCTAATACGTTCTTACCGTTGAACGATATATTCTCTAAATCCCAGAATGACCCCTTTCAATATTTATTAAAGTGCATAACACCAGTGAATTTACGATTACATTTACATTTATAAAAATTAAGTTTGAATTGTACTAACATCTTTATGAATATCTCCCTCAAAAACTGAAACTTTTCCATATACAAAATCATTTACGAAATAAACCCTTCATTGATTTAAAAGTCTACGTCTAATTAATAAAGGATAATATGGCTTTTAAACCCTTTTAATGGGAGTCCTCCTCAGCCACATAATGATATTTATGGACAATTGCCTTCAGAGCAAGTCAATTCAAGTCGTGATATATGGAATGTCTTTGATCGCATTTGGAATAAATTCAAGCGTCAAACTTTATTCTGGTGTACACACCCGTTTTTTGTCCATGTCAAATTAAAGTGAATTTGATAGTGTACCTACTTTCACTACGGACAAATGCACTTTACTTCGAATTTTTTAATATAAATCGGATAATTTTAATTTCGTTTATTTCATCAATAGTGTAAGAATTCTTTTAAAGACTAACAAGCTGTACTTGTCCGGCATTGAACATGCCCAAGAAGTGTTTTGCACAATTATTATCCATATCAACCCCGCCAGCCTTCAGTCGAAAAACAGAAAGGGCAGTTATTTGATTTTTGTCTAGCTGAATAATTTTCAATCGAAAAAGAATCACCTGTGGCTTCGGTTACATTATTTTGTATTACCCGCCACCGTCATAACTCTGGAATAAATTTGTTATTGTATTCACCTTGTGCTCGCTCTAGCGTATTAAGTCTTTTTGTTACTAGGCTGATGAAAACAAGTACCCTGTTTTCCCTAAAGCTTGGCCTTCGAAGAACTTAACTAAATCTTTTTCAACAAACATTGAAAAAGTGTGCTCAACTTAACTTTTGCGGAACATCTACATCTTGGTTTCATTACATACATTAAATGGTCAGTCAATTTCAGTAAAATTACCTGTTGACCCAGCATAAAGGAAAATTAAATAAATGTAGATACCTACATATTACCTACCCATACCTAAATATCAATTTAACTGAAATGGAAATCGATTCCCAAACAAAATAACCATCATCAATCCTCAATCGCACTGGTCGGCTATCATTTTTGCATTTTCGCTCATACCAATACTTTTTACCCCTTGTACCCTTATAATTCGAAAACAATTACAAATACAGCAATATAATTACGTAAATGCATCAGCGAGAAATAAACTATAATATTTCCCAACTGGAAAAATTATACAAAACAAAAAACGTTCAGGACATCTCATTTTGTCAAAAAAACATAGGGACGGACTTAAGGGTATATTAATTTTGACGCATAGTTTGTAACATAACTTAATATTGCCCGTAGACCCCTAAAAGTTACTATATTTATGATCAGCATCGATAGTAATGTCGATCTAGCCATGTCCGTCCGTCCGTCCGTCCGTCCGTCTGTCGCCAAAAATTAGGCCTTTAAACTGGACCTAGAGAGCTGAAATTTTAACCATATACTCTCTAGGGTCCCGAAATAATCAAGTGTACGAATTTTTGAAATCCGCACACAGACACGCCCACAAACTCAAAAAAACAAAATTTTGGAAAAAATCGAATTTTGAGCTAGAAAGCTGAAATTTTGTATATATGATCTATGACTCCTAAAACTGCTCGGGATAAGAAAATTTCAAAATCCGCCCACTGACACGCCCACAAATAAATAAAACAATTTTTTATACCCTATTCTAAGGGTATATTAATTTTTGAAAATCCAAAGTTTGAGCTAGGGAGCTGAAATTTATAATATATACTCTCTATGGGCCCTTTATGCTCATGTGTAAATAATTTTAAAATCCGCCCACTGACACGCCCACAATTTTTTTTTTTTTTTTTTGAAAAATCAAAGTTTGAGCTAGGGAGCTGAAATTTATAATATATACTCTCTAGGGGCCCTTTATTCTCATGTGTTATTTTTTTTTAAATCCGCCTACTGACACGCCCACAATTAAATAAAACAATTTTATTGAAACACCTAAGTTTGAGCTAGGGAGCGTTTTTTTTGATAAAATCCTTTAAATGTTATATAACAAAATATGTAGAGCGTTCTTAACAATTCAACCATACTTAGACTTTTGTCACGCCCACTTATGAGGAATAGGAATAAGAATAGGGTATCCAACAGTTCGCCCAATCGGACTGTAGCCCGTCCCTATGTTTTTATTCTTATTTTGGTCGGGGTGCGAGACTTTCTACACTGGAGCTCTCAGACTCAGTACTGGTCCATTGTAATACCAGAAAACACATCAGTTTTAATATTTAAATTTACTCGTTTTTCTAAGAAAAACGAGCAGGCGCTTCAGTGATAATGAGCTTAGGTTTACAGGACTCACCACATCAGCAAAAATTAGCTGCCACCTTCTTCTTCTTCTCCTTTATTGGTGATGAGGCTATGGTCAGGATTAAAGGAATCATAACCCTCGCACTTAACTGCATCCCTACTGGTCCGCCTGTGGGGTTCGCCGGTTTGACCTCAGAAAATAACGGCAGGCCTCATCATTCCGTCGCTGAGTCCAATCAAATGCTGGTGTTGCTGCATTTGTGTGACCCAGGAGTTTTAAGGCCTCTCTTTTGCGTTTGTATTGCAACGTTGATTGATATTGCCTTTTTGACAGGGTTCGTAGGATTTCTTCTTTCAACATGATAGTACCAACTCAGACGATACAACTGCTTTTCGTTTTTTATAGTTTTTGACCAAAAATTTTCATTTAGAAGTGTTTCACAATACTTCTGCCACCTGTGTAGCATTTTTCGTCATCCGAAAGAAGCAGCACTTAAGCATTGCTAATGAACTTTGGCGAACGGATTTACTGGGCATTCCTCCTTCTCTGATCGGCAATTTTGAAAATGGTTGTGCCCCTGTTCAAACTCGTTTTATTCAATGCTTATATTTACAGCCTTTAGAATGAAGCAAATTGTAAAACGTGGAGTTGTATAAAATTGCGGATTGTTTCCTGACGCCTACGCGTTAAATGTCATTTGAATAGTTTTTTTTATATCATAAAAAAAGAATTCAATATCATTTTTTACTTTTTCGATATAACGGTATATTTATACAAAGTGCTCAACGCACCCTCGTGACGTCTTCTCACCGCGGCGTTAAAAATGCCTTCTTTTCGAAGAAGCCTTTAAAGCCATGAAAATACATGGAAAACATAGGAACCGGCTACAGTCCGCTTGGGCGAACTGTTGGATACCCTATTCTTATTCTTATCCCTCATAAGTGGGTGTGACAAAAGTCTAAGTATGGTTGAATTGTTAAGAACGCTCTACATTTTTTTTTTTTTTTTTTTTGTAATTTGCGTGCGCTAAAGGGATTTCTTTTTTCTGTAGTGACACAGTACCCTTATAATGGTAAAACCACAGTGCAGGCATTTAGTTTGCTGCGCAAGTAGCTCCCAGCAATTTTTTAAGTTTTATTTAATTGTGGGCGTGTCAGTTGGCGGATTTTAAAAAAAAATTAACACATGAGCATAAAGGGCCCCTAGAGAGTATATATTATAAATTTCCGCTCCCTAGCTCAAACTTTGAATTTTCAAAAAAAGTTTTTTATTTAAATTGTGGGCTTGTCAGTGGGCGGATTTAGAATATATTTACACATGAGCATAAAGGGCTCCCTAGAGAGTATATATTATAAATGTCAGCTCCCTAGCTCAAACTTTGCATTTTCAAAAAAAGGTTTTTTTTTAATTTGTGGGCGTGTCAGTAGGCGGAAAAAACTGCATCCACGCCCGTCGGGCAGCTTTGGAGTTTTGTTTCCACATACATATATATACTCGAAATTCTATTTGCCTTTATAAAAGTAGTGCTGGCGATGGGGTAGTATGTTGGCCTCTGACACGTGCGGTGCAGGTTCAATTGACCCCATGGGGAACAACAACATACGCCACCCATTGAAGGAGAGAAACGAATAACACCTTGTTTCTCCAATTTCTACACCAAAAAGAGGATGCCTGCCTGGTAGTACAATGGACCGGTACCGAGTCTGAGTGCTCTGGGATTTGGATTTCCTTTTTTATACAAAAAAAAAAAACAAAAAAAAATAGTATCAATGTTTTAGCTTCTTAGTATTTTCTCTGTCCCCTACAGAAAAACCTGAGCGATTTAAACAAATTGTTGTTGTAGTCAATATGGCAACGTTATTTGAAAAACAAAAGCGCGGATGGCTGATGACGAGAGAGATTGTACGAACAATCGCAATGTGGAATGTAGGTAAAGTTGTAAAAATAAATCTGTGATTGGAAACAGTGCTGCCGATGTGTAATAATCGTGACTCTATGTCATTTGTTTCTTAAATGGTACGGTTATACACAAAATCTGTATAGATCCGCCCACCGACACGTCAAATTTTAAAAATTATTGTATTAAGTCAGTTATTAAACTGTCAATTTTAGTAGTAAAGTAATTTGTTGGATTATTCTTTTATTATATAGTGAACTGAATTATGAAATGTTACTAAAAACCTGAACTACACGTACAGTATGTAATTGTTCTTATCTCACGGAAATTGATAGATGCACAGTATGTACGTCACTATTCTTATACCTATTTTCACAAATGAATTATTTTCAATGACAAGCCGTCAAGACACAAGTTCTTTTATTCGTCCACCATTTCTAAGCTACAGACACCAACTCGTTGATATAAAACAGATTGTATAACAAAATTTGATTAGAAGCCACCTAAACATGACCACTTTTAGGGCAGTTTTCGCATACATTTTAAATAGGTTTGTAGTGATTTTTTTTTTCATACAGCTAAAGCTGTCCAACATTTTAAGTACATACTTATGAATTAATATAAAAATGCGCATGAAATATTTCAGTTATGAGGTAACACTGCTTTTCGCTGCCGTAGTGTCGTGCACTTGTGTTGTCTGCTGATGCATTTTAACTACAGATTACCTATACTGCATATCAATTATCAACTTCCGCATCCCCAATGGGCTGTGCGAAACAATAAAAGTGAAGTTTACACCCGTTGAATTTTATTAGTTCTGTCAAAGTGCAAGTTATTGCCAAATATGACAAGATTGTCGTGGTGATACACGTTTACTTCTGTAGCAATTTGCTTTTACTTTGTAAAATGTTAAATGTAGGATTAACATTTTGTACAGTTGCGTCCAAATTTATGTTTGGCGTTTCTCAAAGTTCTCGATGTTGTTTTTGTGGTGAGATGGAGGGGTTGTTTGCTGAGTGCTGTGGTGGGTTTTTGATAGCGTTATTTGTTATATAATATATAATGAAACAAAAGGAAATAACCAAATTGATATTATATAGCATCGAAATTGTTTGCAATTGTATGCTAACATTTTTTCTGATTCATTTGATTTATTTTATTATCATTTCTTTGTTAATTATTGTTATTTTGTATGAAA
Organism: Portevinia maculata; assembly: GCA_949715645.1. Lineage (NCBI taxonomy): Eukaryota > Metazoa > Arthropoda > Insecta > Diptera > Syrphidae > Portevinia > Portevinia maculata. Next base: position 41,007,741 of record OX454525.1, read on the forward strand.
AATGTTTTATTCGTAGAACTTGTTGACCTCAAACGAAAAAAAAAACCTAATGACAGGAAAGTCAATTTTAATGCATTTACAAACAGAAAATTGCGCATTAGGTATACTATTCAAAGAGCAGGATAATAAGTTGGTTTATGAATCTGTGATAATAAATTCAAATTTGTGGTAGGTATATAGTTTTAGTTAAAAAATGGTTTAAGGTTAAAAATGTAGCTTAAGTGACAAGATGTTTCAACAAATAAATATTGTTTACTTTTGGAGCTTTGGCCATATTGAAGTTGAGAATAATATTCAATTAATCTAATTTCTAAAATAGCTCAAGTTGATTGATGCGTAAAACAAAATCACGCTTGTGTTAAAAGACAAATATTGTTGAACCAAAGGAAATCAGTGCAACAAGTGACAAAACACGTTTTATCAAATTTATATTCAATTGTTTTTAGAGATTAATACTACATAACGACGAGAATAAATCAATCACAATCACACTGGACTGTCGAGTTGAAAGACGCATCAAGTTGAACCAAAGGAAATCAGTGAAACCTTTCACAAAGCTGCGCTCAGCTTCAATTTCAAAATGGACCTATATACCACAAACGTACCTACTTTCTACTGATTCAGGGGGTAAAAAGCGGACAAAATTAAACTTTTATCGTTTAAGCTGGAATCATTATTTAAGGTTTTTAATTATTATCTCTTTTAAAAAAGTATTACGACTGATTTAAAGCATTATTATGTATAATGTATATTATATTTTTTACTTACGACTTATCCACTACGCAACGAAGAAGTTTGCAAGTAGGTACTTTATTATAATTTTACAAATCCACCTCGAAACAAAGGTGGTTGTAACACAGAGATATTTCCACTCTTTTCTTGGAATTTTTCAGCTGTTTCTTAGCTTGGGACAAATTGAGAAAATTTCTTTCAGTTGACTATCTAGTATAGGTAATCTGTGATTTTATCATCACTAACGCTAATGCCATTTCTATGTTTCACATATTCACCTATGTATATTGAATTTCGCATCAGAGAACTTTTTGCTTTAATGCTGAGCCTTCTTTTCTGTCGAAAAAATAATTTGGCCGAAGATGTGTAAATGCAGGTAGAAAGGGAATGCCATGGGCTGGATATCCAAGACCAAATCAGTACTTTAATTGGCGGTGCAATCAAGTCCTTCTTTTCTACTCACTTAAAATCTACCTGTCTCGCTAAGTCAATGGTTGTAAATGGCTGGTGTGAACTTCAGGGATCACTGCTTTTCTCCTATGGTCAGCTGTTTATGGTTTGATCTGGAGTAAGCTTACAGCACAGCTTGGTAATTCCGCAAACAGTAGGTACAATGGCAAGCGTAGATTAGAAAGAAGTTTTGCAAAAGTAAATAGTGGATAAAGTGTTTATAAGTCCATTTAAAAAAAATACACCTTTTTTTTTTAGCTTTTTACACTAAATCTGTAATTTTCAACTTTTAAATTTCTTTATTTGTACAAGACAAACATAGGCTGAAGCTGCGTTGCAAGAACGCCAACAAGCAAATAAAACACCTGATCCAGTCTCCCAAGTTTTCTCTGCAATTCTTGCCAGGCTAGAAGAACAGAGCCAAATTAATAAACGTATGTTTGAAAAACTCGACAAGCTCGAAAATCAATTTCGAAGTACACGTGCAATAATATAAATATGACAGACTTAGTTAAATTAGTGACATGGAATGCGAACGGCCTTCTGCATAAGATGGACGAGCTCGAGATATTCATTCATAACTATGATATTGATATTTGTTTGATTTCGGAAACCCATCTGACGAAAGAATCCAGCACAAACATTCGAGGATACATTGCCTATCACGCATATCACCCTTCGGAAAGGGAGAGAAGCGGGGCATCCTTGTTGATCAAAAATACCATTGAACACTCAATTACTGCAACAATTTAGCTTGACAAACTGCAATTAAGCACGGTAAGCGTAAAAATTAAACACATTAAATATGATTTTGCATCTATCTATTGCCTCCCACGTGCAACTATGGAAAGAAGCGATTTTATAAGTATCTTTGACTCACTTGGACGAAATTTCGTCATCGGAGGTGACTTTAACGCAAAACATACCTTCTGGGGCTCGCGATTCATTTCAGCAAAAGGTAGAGTTCTTTACGAAGCCGGTATGGAATTGGGGGTAGACTTTCATTCCTCAGGTAAACCGACATACTGGCCCTCGGATACGGCAAAAACACCAGACCTCATCGATTTCTTCATCACGAAAGAGTTGTCGGGAAACTCTATTGTAGTTGAGGAATGCTTCGATCTTTCTTCTGATCATTTACCGGTCATTTTGACAATTAACGGCTGTCTACGAAAAAAAGAAGGTCCGCCCAGACTAACTAACATGAAAACAAACTGGGAATCCTTTAAAAAATACTGTGAAAGTAAAATCGATCTCAAAGTGTCTCTTCGACCACCCCACGAACTTGAAGACGAAGTCGATCAATTTATTGACGTCATACAATGCTCAGCCTGGGGGAAATACCCCCACTTTTGTAACTAGGGTCAGGGAGGAGGTACTCGACCTCACGCTTGGTAGCCCAAGCGTAAGTAATTTAATTAGCAACTGGAGAGTATAGAGGCGCCTTGTTTTGAGGAAGGCTCCGGGTCACCCCCTAGAGCTAGAGAGCGCAGTGGAAAGCGTAACAAACGCCATCATCACTGCGTTCGAAGAAAACTGTCCCCTTAGTAGAGAAAGGGACAGGAAACAGACGCCATGGTGGAGCAATAACTTGTCAAAACTGAGATCCGAGGTGCCGAAGCTATTCAACAAAGCAAAGCGCAACGTAGACTGGCAAAGCTACCAGATGGCCCTTACAACATATAATAAGGAAATTAGAAAAGCTAAAAGAAATAGCTTCATGAAATTCTGTGAGACAATCACCAGCACTCCTACTGCGGCAAGGCTACATAAAGCTCTTGCGAAGTCAGGAGGAGTACCGATGTCTCTGAGGAAACCAGATGGCGAGTTCACGGAAGATGAGTATCAAAGAGCACTATTGCTAATAGAAACTCACTTTCCTGGTAGCGCGCCTAGTACTGAGCTAGGAATCCAGCACAAACAATCATACAAAGGGGGCTTAAAGTAACCAAGGAATGGTTCCATACTGTCGGACTCAACATCAATCCGGCGAAAACAACGATCGTACCATTCACAAGGAAAAGACAACTAAGTATCTAAGACTTCATCTAGACAGTAAACTCCTCTGGCGAAAACATACAGAGGGGATATTCAAAAAGGCCACCCGCGCTTTCATGATATGTAGGAGCCTAGCGGGGAAGGCATGGGGATGCAGCCCAAACATCCTACGATGGATGTACACTGCAATTGTGACACCAATGATCACATACGGAGCGGTAGCATGGGCGAAACGAACCAGTCTAGCCACAACAAGAGAGACACTCAGCAAAGTGCAAAGACTGGCGTGCCTGTGCATTACCGGAGCAATGCGTAGCTGCCCAACTGCAGCCATGGAGGGGTTATTAGAATTAATCCCTCTACACATCATGGTGATGAACGCAGCAGACAAAACAATCCTAAGGATGACAAAGGAGGGAATTGGAAGAGGAAAATGCATCGGTTCGAAAGAACACGGTGACCTACTCAAAAACTCCCACTTCTTGCCATACCTAGGGACGATAGCATCAGGAAATTCAACTTCGAGAAGAACTTCTAGATAAAGCTCAGCAATAAGGAGAACTGGAGCAATGAATCCACAACTTATGGACTGAGCAGCCACACAACAAAGTGGCACACGGACGGATCGAGGACTGAGGAGGGAACTGGTGCAGGAGAGTTTGGGCCAGGAACTAAGCACTACGTATCCATGGGCAACTGTACCAGCATCTTCCAGGCAGAAATATGTGCCATAGACAGGTGCGTTCGAATCAACCTCGAGAAAAACTGCAACATAGCAATAATGTCTGGCAGCCAAGCAGCCATAAAGGCTCTTGACGCCTACGTCATCAAGTCAAAACTCGTGTGGGAATGCCTACACGGACTGAATAGACTAGGCAAGAATAACAGAATTTCCATCTGCTGGGTACCTGGCCATGTCGGCATTACAGGCAATGAGGCAGCGGACTCTCTGGCAAGAAAAGGGGCAGAGGAACCCTTCATAGGACCTGAACCGTTCTGCGGGATAGGAGAACACACTCTACGCGAAGAGTTCAGGAGACTGGAAGAAGAAACAAGGGCCAAAACCTTTCTAAACCACCAAGGTCTGAGGCAAGCAAAGAAACTCTTAGGAAACTACAGCCAGAATAGATTCAAAGCTTGTATCAGCCTTAACAAAAACAACCTAAGAATCCTAACAGGCCTCCTCACGGGGCACTGTAGACTCAATCAGCACCTGAGGAAAATGGGTATATCAGAGGACGGGCTCTGCAGATTCTGCAGTGAAACCGCCGAAACTCCAGACCACATACTGGAATCCTGTGGGGCACTAGCCCACAAAAGGATAAGATATTTGGGCAGGCACCAAATAACAGACAAGGACATATAAACCATGGACCCACAGCTCATTCTCAGATTCATCAAAGAAACTGGACTGGACGCTGTGCTCTAAGGAGTGTGACCTGCCAAGGAAAAATCGGAGCAATTCCTCGATACGCTTCACAAAAGAAGTATATAGAGAGGGCTCTGAAAGAGGGCACGAACCTCTCCGAGGTACAAGCAGGGGACACAATAGACCAATAGGTTCCAGTGTAACATACCCTAACCAATATTATTATTGTTAAAATATGCTCAGCCTGGAAAAAATACTCCCTATAAACGGAAAATAACCACAAATTGCAGAATAAAATATCCCTTGGAAATCACTCAATTGTTAAAGAAGAAAAGGAGAGCGCGCAAAAGTTGGTAACAATCTCACGCTCCACAGGATAAAACCATTCTTAACTACCTTTGTAGTAAACTTAAGAGAGAAATTCGAGACTTTAAAAATCGTGAAATTTCTAAATTATCTTGAAAGCCTACCTGCGGACAAAAGTACAAATTACTCGCTCTAGAAAGCCATGAAAGGCATTAAAAAACCAAAAACGCAAGCGCCACCCATCAGGAAAATCAATGCAGAATGGGCGAAGAGTGACAAGGAAAAAGCCGAAATATTTGCCGAACATCTGTAAGAAACATTTAATCCATTTGATGGTCAAGCGTTGCTCGAATTTCCTGTCCTAACCGTGGCACCTGACAATTATAGAATAAAAATTGTATCACTACCCGAACTACGCTTCGAAATAGAGAAACTAAAATTAAGCAAAGGTCCTGGATATGACTTAATCACAGGACAGGATATTAAAGAGTTACCTAGGAAAACTTTAATCAAGTTTACCTATCTTATAAATGCATCGTTCAGGTTATGGTACGTTCCACGACAATGGAAGGTAGCTGAAGTTATTATGGTTCCAAAGCCCGGTAAACCACTAAATGGCAAAAAAATCATATAGGCCAATATCGCTCTTACCGATAATGTCGAAGGTATTCGAAAAACTTTTGTTAAAGAACGTAGAAGAACGTCGATTAATACCTAATCACCAATTCGGATTCAGGACTAACCATTCTACAATCGACCAGGTTTACAGAATAACCAATGTAATTGAAAAAGCCCTAGAGGAGAAAAAAATATATTCTAGTGTTTTTCTCGACGTCTCTCAGGCCTTTGATAAATTATGGCATACGGGCTTGAAACATAAGCTAAGACAAGCTTTACCGAAACAGTTATCTGATATCCTTAGTTGTTACTTATCAGACAGACTTTTTCGTGTAAAATACGGAAATGATTACTCTGAATTCAAAGAAATCGCGGCAGGAGTTCCCCAAGGAAGCATTCTTGGACCGAATCTATTTCTAATATACACTAGTGATATTCCGCAAGAAGAAGGCTCAACAGTAGCCACGTTTGCAGACGATACAGCTATATTAGCGGTAAGCAATACCGTTGAATCAGCAACTAATAAACTCCAACGTGCTATTGAAAAAATTTGTGATTGGATAAAGACTTGGCGTATTGCTCGCAACGAGGCCAAATCAACGCACGTGAATTTTACTTATAGAAATGTAGTCAACTTACCCATTTTCATTGATTCGGTTCGAATTCCGTACGCAAACGAGGAAAAATATTTGGGAATGACACTCGATGCGAAATTAAAATGGAAACCGCACGTCAAGAAAAACCCGAAGAGCTCGCCATTCGATGTAAACAAATGCACAGCATGCAGAACAAGCTGCTTTTTTACAAACAAGTACTAAAACCGGTTTGGACATACGGTATACAACTTTGGGGTTGTACCAAATCCAGTAATATCAAAATTCTTCAAAATTTTCAAAACAAAGTGCTAAAAAAATAGTAAATGCACCATGGTTTATCGGAAACACTGATATCCACAGAGACCTAAGTATGGCTACCGTCGAAGATGAAATAAAACATTTTGCCCGCAAACAATAGACACGCCCTCACGGTCATTGCAATAACACCATGCTGCAAATTTGAGATGATACTAACCTAGTGCGCCGATTACAAATGATAAAACCATTTGAATTAGCGCAATAAGATGTAACCGCGTGCTTATGGCGGTATTAGCAGGTGCCTCCACTGGGAAGCTGTCTGCCAAACGCGTATTTAACAGCTTAAATAAAACTACTAGATAGGAATAACCTAGTTGTAGTATGAAGGTTTCGAGGTTAGGTGGTTTTTGTTTTCTTATCGTAAGTGAGAAAGAGTCGCATGTAAGATTTTCCACCTACCCCTATTATTCCTCCGAGCCTAGTTCTGGTTCCAACCAGGATAGGTAACTCTCAGCTTGCTGAGAGTAACGTTTATATTACTATGACTTAAGAGTAATATTAAAAACTCTATAAAAAAAATGTGTACAAGAAATGAATGTACTCGTATATAATTAAATAAGGGGAGTTAGAAAATAAATCGTCCATCCGTTGCCCGGTTAAGGTAACCAGGTGACCTTTTATATTAATTCATTTTTGTGGTTTTTTGTCTCTAGTTGCGTTTTCTGTTGAGTGAAGTTATAATAAAAAAGATAGACTTATTTTTCTATACTATTATTTTATTTTCAAATTATATCACAACTTATGTTTTGTTCGTTATTTATATTTTAATTTTTGCGCTACGCGTTTCGAAACTTTCGAAAATTAAAATATAAATAACGAACAAAACATAAGTTGTGATATAATTTGAAAATAAAATAATAGTATAGAAAAATAAGTCTATCTTTATACCCTATTCTAGGGGTATATTAATTTTGACGCATAGTTTGTAACATACCTTAATATTGCCCGTAGACCCCTAAAAGTTACTATATTTATGATCAGCATCGATAGTAATTTCGATCTAGCCATGTCCGTCCGTCCGTCCGTCCGTCCGTCCGTCCGTCCGTCGGCAAAAATTAGGCCTTTAAACTGGACCTAGAGAGCTGAAATTTTAACCATATACTCTCTAGGGTCCCGAAATAATCAAGTTTAAGAATTTTTGAAATCCGCCCACAGACACGCCCACAAACTCAAAAAAACAAAATTTTGGAAAAAATCGAATTTTGAGCTAGAGAGCTGAAATTTTTAATATATGATCTATGGCCCATAAAACTGATTGGCACATAAAATTTTCAAAATCCGCCCACTGACACGCCCACAATTAAATAAAACAAATTTTGGGAAAAATTGAATTTTGAGCTAGAAAGCTGAAATTTTTTATATATGATCTTTGGCCCATAAAACTGCTTGGGACATAAAATTTTCAAAATCCGCCCACTGACACGCCCACAATTAAATAAAATATTTTTTTTTAAAAACCAAAATTTGAGCTAGGGAGCTGAAATTTTTAATATATACTCTCTAGGGGCCCTTTATGCTCATGTGTAAATATTTTCAAAATCCGCCTACTGACACGCCCACAATTATTTTTTTTTTATTTTTGAAAGTCCAAAGTTTGAGCTAGGGAGCTGAAATTTATAGTATATACTCTCTAGGTGCCCTTTATGCTCATACTTAATTTTTTTTTAAATCCGCCTACTGACACGCCCACAATTAAATAAAACAATTTTATTGAAAAACCAAAGTTTGAGCTAGGGAGCGTTTTTATTTACAAAAGCTTAGTTTTTTCGATAAAATCCTTTAAATTTTTGTCACGCCCACTTATGAGATATAGGAATAAGAATAGGGTATCCAACAGTTCGCCCAAGCGGACTGTAGCCCGCCCCTATGTTTTTTATTTATATTTATATAGAAAAATAAGTCTATCTTTTTTTTTTAGATTTTATTCTTTTTGTTGAATAATTCCATCGCTATTCCTTAACAGTAACATGAAAAGTCAGCTGTGCCTTGCTTGTTACCTCCCTTGGGGGCCATTGCTAAGTGATCCCATATAAGATATTAGAGGTACAGGAATTTCAATGGAGTATAAGATAAACATAAGTGATCGCTATTTAGATAATAGCTACAGATCGCGGGCGTTAAGGAAATTAGGATTGGAAAAAAAGGAGAGATGCCTATGCACGTTAATTTTAAATGTTTGTAGGTTACAATGTAAAAGAAAAATAGAGCGTGGAAGAGTATTCCACATTCGTGTTGTACGGAGGAGCAGAGATTCTTTGAACTTCACTGTACGTCCGACTACAGGCTTGAGGGTGAACTGGTGAGCATTGCTTGCATTACGGGTATTGCTGTTGAAATGTTCTGGGGGTGGAATGCAACTGGCTATTTCCTTTGAGCACTTATGGTGGAAATAACGATAAAATAACGAAATACCTAAGAAATTACGACGATGACTAAGAGAGTTAATCGATCTCGCCATGTCTCGGTCGGCTATTGAGTTTTATCGCGCGTTTTTGGATCCGGTCAAGTAGCTCCAAATAAGTTATTGGTGCATCAGACCAGATACGAGCGTTGTACTCAAGTTTCGGGCGGATAAACGCCTAATGAATTGTAGTAGGTGAAATATTTCTTACATCGCTTAAGGAAGCCTGGACATTTCGCTGCGTTCTTGTCGACATCGAATATGTGGTCATTCCAACGGAGGTTGTCATTAACACACATACCGAGAATGGAAAGTCTTTCGATTTCAGTGATTCAAGTGCCATTTATGGATAATTAAATATTTAGGTTAAACAATAGTTACTTGAAAAGTCGCATTCAATTTAGGATTTTTTTTTATTAATAAAAACCCCGAGCGCAGCCGGGAGGGTTAGCTAGTAATTTTATAAAAGATATAAAGTGCAAACTCGTTTTGGACTCGCAAGAGGTGGGGTAGTGGAAAAAAAACTCCTGCGGGATTTGAACCGGGGACCTTTCGATTAGTAATCCGACAAACCATTGAGCCACTGCGCCCTACAAACTACTGATGACCCCGTTGCAAATAGATACATTAGGGTGGTCTTTATTTTTCGACTTTTGAATTATGCCCGGGTCACTTTCGCATTTGATTATACACCTCTAAATATGAAATACGTTTTTTATACCCTATTCTAAGGGTATATTAATTTTGACGCATAGTTTGTAACATTCCTTAATATTGCCCGTAGACCCCTAAAAGTTACTATATTTATGATTAGCATCGATAGTAATGTCGATCTAGCCATGTCCGTCCGTCCGTCCGTCGGCAAAAATTAGGCCTTTAAACTGGGCCTACAGAGCTGAAATTTTAACCATATACTCTCTAGGGTCCCGAAAAAATCAAGTTTACGAATTTTCAAAATCCGCCCACTGACACGCCCACAAAAAAATAAAACAATTTTATTGAAAAACCAAAATTTGAGCTAGGGAGCTAAAATTTATAACATATACTCTCTAGGAGCCCTTTAAGCTCATGTGTAAATATTTTCAAAATCCGCCTACTAAAACGCCCACAATTTAAAAAAAAACTTTTTTTTTTAAATCCGCCACAAAAAAAACTTTTTTTGAAAATCCAAAGTTTGAGCTAGGGAGCTGAAATTTATAATATATACTCTCTATGGGTCCTCTATGCTCATGTGTTAATTTTTTTTAAATCCGCTTACTGGCACGCCCACAATTAAATAAAATAATTTTATTGAAAAACCAAAGCTTGAGCTAGGGAACGTTTTTTTTACAAAAGCTTCGTTTTTGTTTGATAAAATCTTTTAAATGTTATATAACAGAATATGTACAGCGTTCTTAAGAATTCAACCATACTTAGACTTTTGTCACGCCCACTTATGAGGGATAGGAATAAGAATAGGGTATCCAACAGTTCGCCCAAGCAGGCTGTAGCCCGCCCCTATGTTTTTTTTTTTTTTTTTTTAAGATTTAGAGGTCGCTACCAGCCGTCAAAATTTTTACACAAAGCCCTCGCCTCGACCCCTCTTCTGTACCGATGCGTCGAGATTTATCCTGCCCCGCACTTCAGTTCTAATAAGTCATTTACGAGAGCGAACGCGTTTTATTTGTAACGTAATAGTAACGTGTTTCAACATCTTGTAATGGCGTCTAAAAGTAGCGGACTCAGTAAAGCTACTAGAAATCAAAGTAAGGTTTGGCTTATCGGTCAATTAAAATCCAAATTAAGAAAATCAACATTGCCATCCATCTTTGAAGATTTTGTAATATTTTTTATGTCCTAGTATAAAAACAAAAATACAAATTTTGATTTTTTTTTTTTAAAACGCGAAATTAAAAAAAAAAATTTTTTTTTCTTACCAATAAGGACCAGCCTAAGATACATGCATACATACATCCATACATATGTACATACTACAACCGTAATGAGAGGAAACATGTTAACAGCAGGAATCAACATTTAGAAATAAAGCGGATTTTAAAGTGGATTTTAGATAGATATTTTTTTTGTTATAAAATTGTAACGGCAAGCCATTACACAATTGACAATACCTAGATATTGAGGTCTATAACTTAATTCGTGCGGATTGCTTAGAAATGGCGTAACTTGTATTATTCCATTGCTATTATTTCATTGGAACATGCGTTGGAAAACTACTGTCATTGTACGTCATTTCAGTAATGTCATTCACTTGAAGAGTAAACAACAATAATGTTTTTTTACTCAAATATGCAGGGAGTTCTTCTTCATTACTTTACAAAAGTTTGAAGATGAAGAACTGGAAGCATTACTCTATGAAGATTGTTGCCAAACACAAGAATAGCTCGCAGAATCTTTGGGTGTCACTCAAGCAGCCATTTAAAAACGTTTAAAAGCAGCTGGATATATTCAAAAGCAAAGAAATTGTGTTCCACATGAACTCAAGCCGAGAGACGTCGAAAGGCGGTTTTGCATGTCCGAAATGCTTCTGGAACGCCACATTCATTTTTGCATCAGATTGTTACTGGTGATAAAAATGGATCCATTACGACAACCCCAAGCACAAAAAATCATATGTGAAACCCGGCCAATCAGCCAAATCAACGGCAAAGCCGAATCAGAAGGGTGTGCTGCATTATGAGCTGTTAAAACCGGGTGAAACCATCAATGGACAATGCTACCGAACACAATTTATGCGTTTAAAGAGAGCAGTAGCCGAAAAACGCCCGGAATATGCGACCAGACACGAGGCAATAATTTTCCCTCAGGACAACGCTCGGCCCCACGTTGCTATTCCGGTTAAGAACTATTTGGAAAACACTGGATGGGAAGTTTTACCCCACCCGCCTTATAACCCAGACCTTACCCCTTCTGACTACCATTTGTTCCTCACTGACATACGGTTCACATCAGAGCAGAATATCAAAAATTGGCTTGATTCATTCTCGGCCGCCAGGCCGGCGCAGTTCTTTTGGGATGGGATCCACAAATTGCCAGAATGATGGGAAAAAGTCATAGCTTCAGATGGGCAATACTTTGAATAATACTATTGTACATGTTTGTTTTTAAATAAACGTTAAAATTTTGAAAAAAAAACCGCACGAATTTAGTTATAGGCCAATAGATTTAATGTATATGTATGTAATTAAAAAAAATGTATAATGTCGTTGTACCATTTATGAAAAAAAAATATTAATTAAGGTACATAGATTATTACATTGTTAACAGCTATTAGTGCATATAAATAAATAGATAAATATATAAATGTATGAATAAATAACGGAACAAATGATGAAAGAACAAATATGGTAAACTGAGGCACATTCGGCACCAAATATTCAAAGCTTCATATTTACGAAATTAATCGTATTCAAAAACATGACTTATGACGTTTTCATTGACGAAAAAATTTGCTCTTTTGCTCAAAAGATCAACTCTGTTTCGGTTTTGCATATTTCATTGAAGAAAAAAATCAGTTTTAGATTTGCCTCTAACACGATTCGATCTAAAATTTTTGAAAGATTTGCTCTATAATTTACCAATCCATACAAAAAGCCTATGAGTCAAGCGTCAAAGTGTGGAAAACGTGGTTTTGATTCATTGTGAAATAATTTCAGTATACGAGTAGTTAGGGCAGAAACTGTGTGTGATACCCCCACCCTCACCAATACTAGAATAGTGAAGTGATTAGAACCAAAACATGTTTGATTGAAAAGAGCAGTTCAAGATTATTTCGAGCACAAGTAGATTTTCAATGATTTTTCAAATTTAAGATTTAAGTCGAACGGAGCGGAACGGAGCGGACTTTCATGCACACTTGCGATGTCTTAATGTGTCGCTAGTCTCATCGCTTAATTGCCTTTTACCACAACCGCTGTTTCTTGGGGGCGCTGCTGATATGCTTAGCCCGTCCGGCACTTTGAATAATATAATTAGAGAAAAGAGAGTGATTGAAATCGATATACAACCCAACCATATTTTAGGATGAGCTGAACCTAAATCGTTAAATCGCGCAGTGCACAGAGCGCTTGCCTGATAAGACGCTGGTCTGCCCAGTGGAAGAAAGGGTTTCTAGAGAATAATTAATGGAAAATAGACCAGCACCACAGAAAAAGTAGTCCGATCATCGGTTGAGGCAACCGTGAAATAGCTGTGTAACTCTAGACCAACGTTTCCCAAAGTGATATCCAAGTGCTCCGCGGAAAAATAAAAAAAAAACATAGGGGCGGGCTACAGTCCGCTTGGGCGAACTGTTGGATACCCTATTCTTATTCCTATCCCTCATAAGTGGGCGTGACAAAAGTCTAAGTATGGTTGAATTGTTAAGAACGCTCTACATATTCTGTTATATAACATTTAAAAGATTTTATCAAACAAAAACGAAGCTTTTGTAAAAAAACATAGGGACGGGCTACAGTCCGCTTGGGCGAACTGTTGCATACCCTATTCTTATTCCTATCCCTCATAAGTGGGCGTGACAAAAGTCTAAGTATGGTTGAATTGTTAAGAACGCTCTACATATTTTGTTATATAACATTTAAAGGATTTTATCACAAAAAACGCTCCCTAGCTCAAACTTGGATGTTTCAATAAAATTATTTTATTTAATTGTGGGCGTGTCAGTAGGCGGATTTAAAAAAAATTAACACATGAGCATAAAGCGCCCCTAGGGAGTATATATTATAAATTTCAGCTCCCTAGCTCACTTTGAATTTTCAAAAAAAAAAAAATAATAATTGTGGGCGTGCCAGTGGGCGGATTTTGAAAATATTTACACATGAGCATAAAGGGCCCATAGAGAGTATATATTATAAATTTCAGCTCCCTAGCTCAAACTTTGGATTTTCAAAAAAATTGTTTTATTTATTTGTGGGCGTGTCAGTGGGCGGATTTTGAAAATTTTATATCCCGAGCAGGGAGTCATAGATCATATATAAAAAATTTCAGCTTCCTAGCTCAAAATTCGATTTTTTCCAAAATTTTGTTTTTTTGAGTTTGTGGGCGTGTCTGTGGGCGGATTTCAAAAATTCGTAAACTTGATTATTTCGGGACCCTAGAGAGTATATGGTTAAAATTTCAGCTCTCTAGGTCCAGTTTAAAGGCCTAATTTTTGCCGACGGACGGACGGACGGACATGGCTAGATCGACATTACTATCGATGCTGATCATAAATATAGTAACTTTTAGGGGTCTACGGGCAATATTAAGGTATGTTACAAACTATGCGTCAAAATTAATATACCCCTAGAATAGGGTATAAAAATGGTCCCTAGCTCAAACTTTGGTTTTTCAATAAAATTATTTCATTTAATTGTGGGCGTGTCAGTAAGCGGATTTAAAAAAAATTAACACATGAGCATAGAGGACCCCTAGAGAGTATATATTATAAATTTCAGCTCCCTAGCTCAAACTTTGGATTTTCAAAAAAAGTTTTTTTTAAATTGTGGGCGTGTCAGTAGGTGGATTTTGAAAATATTTACACATGAGCATAAAGGGCCCCCTAGAGAGTATATATTATATATTTCAGCTCCCGAGCTCAAACTTTGGATTTTCAAAAAAAGTTTTTTTTTTAAATTGTGGGCGTGTAGTAGGCGGATTTTGGAAATATTTACACATGAGCTTAAAGGGCCCCTAGAGAGTATATTAAAAATTTCAGCTCCCTAGCTCAAATTTTGGTTTTTCAATAAAATTGTTTTATTTTTTTGTGGGCGTGTCAGTGGGCGGATTTTGAAAATTTTATATCCCGAGCAGTTTTAGGAGTCATAGATTATATATAAAAAATTTCAACTTTCTAGCTCAAAATTCGATTTTTTCCAAAATATTGTTTTTTTGAGTTTGTGGGCGTGTCTGTGGGCGGATTTAAAAAATTCGTAAACTTGATTATTTCGGGACCCTAGAGAGTATATGGTTAAAATTTCAGCTCTCTAGGCCCAGTTTAAAGGCCTAATTTTTGCCGACGGACGGACGGACATGGCTAGATCGACATTACTATGGATGCTGATCATAAATATAGTAACTTTTAGGGGTCTACGGGCAATATTAAGGTATGTTACAAACTATGCGTAAAAATTAATATACCCTTAGAATAGGGTATAAAGAAATAATATTTATTTAATAATGAGAAAGTTTCCTATCGCTAGAACCGCATTTGTATTAGATGCGTTTTGTTGGCTTTATATTATTATTTTTTTGTTATCCTCACATCAGATTTGTGAATTTGCTCGTTTTCCATATAATTATTCTATTCTAGAGCGAAGGAAAATGACGCAATAGAAACAGCGGCGTCAGAAAAACAGTCAAAAGGAAGTACCACGATTCATATTTAAATCTTCGATTTGCTGAGACAAGTGACAACAAACCCCAATGCGTAATTTGCGGCAAAGTGTTGCTGAATAGTGCGATGTTTCCAGCAAAAATGAAACGTCATTTTGAGGGGATTCATCCAGATTGCAAAATCAAACCGACTGATGTCTTTAAAAGGAGGTATGGTGAACTTACAAAATCTCAAGCAATTATTACTAACCACTCAAAGACAGTGAACGGAAACGCGTTTATGGCGTCCTACTTAGTGAGTTTCCGAGTTGTGCAAACTGGGAAGCCGATACAATCGCTGAAAACTTAATCAAGCCATGCGTTAAGGACATTTTTGAGTGTATGTTGGGTGAAAAAGGCCAAAAAATTAGTTGACACCGTTCCTTTGTCAAATAACTATCACGAAGAATCGGAGACTTAGCAGAGAATGTCAAAGTTACTTTACTTTCGCGAATAAACGTCACAAAATTTGCGCTGCAAATGGATGAATCAATGTATGTTGCAGGGTTGGCCATTTTAATTATTTGTGCGATACTAATACCTACAGTCCTTTCAAGAAGATCTGCTTTTCTGCAAGCCGTTGAAAACTACAAGAACAGGTGCTGAAATTTTTAAATTAATAGACCATTTGTTCATTGTCAATGATATCCCATGGGGTTAACTGCGTGGATGTGTGCACAGACGGTGCCAAGGCCATGACTGGAAAAACGTCCGATGCCGTCTCAAGAATAAAACAAAATGCCAAGGAATGCAGCAGTATTCATTGCGTTCTACACCGCCATGCCCTTGCAATGAAAAAAATGTCACTCTCCTTAAAAGAGGTCTTAGACGAAAGCGTGAAAATAATTAACTTTATTAAATCACGACCTAAGAATACAAGGCTATACAAGGTATTGTGAGATGAAATGGGTAGTCTACATACGTCTTTACTTCTTCCCGCAAAAATAAGGTGGCTTTCTCGCGGCAAAACACTGACGCGGCTTTTCGAAATGAGGGCTGAAGTCAGAACCTTCCTAATTAACGACAACTTTGATTTGGGCGACAGATTGTGTAATGAGCGTTGGCTCTTGAAATTATCGTATCTAGCCGATATTTTTTAAAAAATAAATGATTTGAGTGTATCACTGTATCAAGGAAAGACAATCAGCCTTATTGCGAAGATCAATCGACAATTGATAATTGACTATTTTCAATGTGTGCTATTGTGAACGAAAGATTCATTTGGTGTTTTTGTCAATCGCATTTTTTTAATTGACTGCGATTGACAAAATCCTTTAGAATCGTTCGTTCACAATAGTACACATTGAAAATAGTCAATCATCAACTGTCGATTGATCTTCGCAATAAGGCTCAATAACTGTTTTCGATGCCAGTGACAAGGTAGAAGAAGAAAAGAAAATCAAGTTTTGGGCGAAATCTTTAAATAATCGAAACCTAGACAGCTTCCCAATGGTCACAAATATAAAGAGGAAATAGATTTGAGTATTCCTGACGACATTTTAAATGAGTTTCATGTTCACCTGCTAAGTTTGCTCGAAAGCATCCACAGCTATTTTCCGGAAGAATATCACTCATATATTAAAGAAAATGTGTGGGTTGCAGACCCATACTCTGCCGCGTTGGGGAAGCCAGCTTCTCTGACATCGTTGCAGTTTGAGTGCTTGATTGATTTGACATCAGATAAAGGCAAATTTTGAAACGAATAAGTCTTTATCTCAGAATGCTGGTGTATGTTGAAGGACGAATTCAAAATTTTGTCAGATAAAGCCAAAGTAATTTTTCTGCCGTTTGCAACAACATACATGTGCGAATCAGGATTCTCCGCTTACGTTGGAACCAAAACAAAATATAGATCCCGTCTCGATGCAGAGCCAGATATTCGGTTGCAGTTGTCCCAAATTCAACCAGATATACCAGCATTATGTAAAACCAAACAGACACATTATTCTCACTAGAAGAAACTTTCTGAGCTTTTTATTGAAATACCATTATGTATGTATAGTATATATAATTGTATAATATTATTGAATTTCAAGTGTTCTTAAATTAACATTGTTCTTGTTTTTTTCGTTGAAGTTACTTGTTTTACTTGAATTTAATAAAATATAAAAAAAAACTGTTAGTATTGCATTTTCTACACATACATAACTGCGAAAAATAGCATAGGTGCAACAAAGTGCTCCGCGAGTGATTTTTCACCTGAAAAGTGCTCCCCGACTAAAAAAGATTGGGAACCGCTGCTCTAGACCACAATTCACGTGGTGGCAATCACAAGTAACTAATGTTTATTCAACCATTTAAAGAAAAGCTCAATTATTTTAAGATTTGTAGTTTACTATCTATATTTGTAGTCATTATAACCATTTTGTTTTATATATTTTTAATTCTCATTTAAACTATCCTTTAACTTTATGTAGGTACTTTAAATGACTTAAGTCTTATTTGTATTCACTTAAATAAAAATTGAATTAATTGAATCACTGTCTTAGCAAAACTTCTTATTCAAATGGAACATCTCACGCGTTTTAAGCCTAGAATGGCATTGCATTTATATTATTTGAAGCGAAAATTGTTAGAAGCGGGCAGCGGAAAATATTTGTTTTTAAAATAATGAGTTTTGCCTTCGAGGAAGTGTTTAGTTCCCATTGATAAGGGGTATCACACCTGAGACATTTAGTAGTCCAACACACCAACATCTGAGCCACTTCGCCCACATGGGGACATTTACAATAATTAAAAAAACAAAAACAAAAATATAAGTCAAACACACACCACCCTACAGAAAAGGATATAAAAGCACCAGTAAAAATAAAACGAAATGTTAGGATAGAATGTGTTGGTATAAGAAAATTCAGTACTCGTTAGGTACTTGTTTTTCTCTGATTCAAATATTGTGTTGTTAATGCGGTAGTACTGTACTGGCGCTGCTAATTTGAATTATTCACTTTATTTTTTGTTTTTATTGTTTGCCACGTCGGCACCATTGCCAAGGCCTACAGCTATTTAATTGCATTAATTCACGTGAAAAGCATTTTTACTTAACATGTAGATTTGCAAGTACATAATATTATCATACCTATACTGTTGGAACGACAAAATAAAATAAATGCAAAGATTGATACCTTATACGTTGGCAAGTAGCAGTTTTATAAAAGTCGTTTATAAGCAACCACAAAAGGAATAAACAACGCTATTGTCACCACACTGTTGTCAGTGTGGCTACTCTCGGGTACACTAAGACTCTAGAAATTGTATCTATTCGTATCCGTGACCGAATTTCGGCCATATTTCAAAGATATTGTACGTATGAATCGCACGTTATTTATTTGACAAAAGTAGACCATCGTCTTTTATAAATACAATACATGTGAAATAAGAAAGTTCATTTTTTGAAACAGTTTAAGTCAAAACTTTCGGGTTGTGAGGTATTCAATTATTTGGACAAAATTGTTTCGACCATGGAATAATATTATAACCCGAGGACTTGAGCTAAATTTCTAGTCTATTAAATGATTTCAGGTTGACATTTGTTTTTTCTTTGCTTTCTCAGCACGATTTTACGCTTGATATTTAAAAAAAAAGTTTTTGAATCATGTTCTTATGTTTTGTGTGCATTTCTATTTGTCATTCTACTACGCATATTATATTATTTATTAAAAATTATAATATTGATTGCTTAATCCGCTGCGAAATTTCAACAACCGCTAGATCAAGATGTTGTTCTCGGATAATGCTTCGCAAAATGAAGCTATTCTAACAAAATTAGACCAATTCCAAATTTTGCCAAATTTGTTTATTTATTTTGCTTAAATGATCAAATATTTATTTATTTTCCGAAATTACTAAATAATTACTGACAATGGTAATAACGGACAATTTTGGCGTCGTGAACTGTCTCTTAAAGTCTTGCTTTCCTGCTTATAGTCCATCACTCCGCACCATCAATCAAAACGTGCAGTATCCATGTTTTGGAGAGCTTCCACTTGGTCTTCCGGGTTAGGAGTTTTGAACCTATTTGTTTTGCTAAACCAAAGTGTCAACGGTTTCGTAGGTGATTCTTTGCCGGATGTCCACTTAGGGAATCCTTCGTGGGGTTGATATTACCCCGAGGTAGGTGAACTCCCTTCCTACCTAGAAGTTGCTGCTATCAACAGTGACGTTTTGTCCTAGTCGGTGGGCAGGTGTTTGTTTGTTTGTTTGATGAAAGCAAGTACCTAAATTTGTCCTCCTTGACTTCAAGACCAACCATTTTGCCTGTTCTTCAATCGCCATGAAAGCATCCAACATGGCAGATCGGCCAATGATGTCGATATCGTGCGCGTATCCCGGTAGTTGCACGCTTCAGTGGAAGGTAGTATCTTCCCGACACCTACCCTGTGCACTATCTGCTTCAGAACAAGATTAACGAACTCACATTTTGGGGCAATATGGCGCAATATGGTGTCGATTTCCATTCTGCACATCGCGTGTTTTCCTGCGTCTCGTGGCACAACTGTATTAGTTTTCCCGGGATCCCATATTCGGCAACAGCTAATCATAGAGCTTCTGAGGATGAATCCTATCATATGTGGCTTGAAAGTAGCAGAAAATAGGCTGGGTCTCGACTTGCAATTCATTGGGTTTTTATAGGATTTGCCTAAGAGTGAAGAAAAGCAGAAAGGAAGACCCGGTGGTTACCACCTTGGGGTTAAAAAATCACAATTGGTGCGTCGACTGAGTTGCGGCACCGTAGCATCGCAAGATTGATACAAGGACAATGCTTACACTAATCGACCCCAAACAAATCTCGAATATTTTTTTTTTAAATAGTTTATCGTGGTTTTTCTGAATTCGAGACTTTCGACATTCGAGCTTACGTCATATCCCCACAGATATTAATACAGATTTCCAACCAGAATATCAATCAAATAATAAAATATTAACAGTCTGATCTCTATGGTTATTATACCCTATTCTGGGTATTTTAATTTTGACTCATAGTTTTAAATATACCTTATATACTCGTTGCATAACGAGGAAAAAGTGCGTATGGATTGGATGTGTTTGGTAATCCACTGATGATCCTACACCACCACATCTGGGTGAAACGCCATAGGAAAAAAGTGACTTATGTTAACAAAACATTAAATTCAAATTCCAAAAATATATATCCTCGACTCATATAGCGGCCTATATAGAAAACAGAAACTTGTAGTAAATACCTTAATATTGCTCGTAGACCCCTAAAAGTTATTAAGTATATAAATACGAGTATAATATGATATGTTTAGTCGATCTATCCATGTCGGTCCACGAAGTAAAATTTGGAACGTAAATACTCACTTGGGGCCCGAAATAGTGAAGTCAATTAATTTTTAAAATTTGCCCACAATTTAAAATTTTTTTTTATTAAATTTCGAACTAGGAATCTGAAATTTGAAACATATAGATACTCTCTAGGTGCCCAAAATCATTAAGTGTAAGCATTTTAAAAATCCGCCAAGTGACACGCCCACTATTTGAGGAAATGTTTTTTTGAATAAATCTAAATTTGAGGTAGAAAGCTAAAATCAAGAATACATAGAAGGAAATCAATGCAAATGAAAGTCCTGTTCTTTACAAAGTGTGTAGATAAAGTCGTTCTTAAAAATTAATTTATACAAAGTTGTTTACCACGTGCACTTCGTATATGCGTTTTTTTGCCATAAAGCATTGTTTTTTCAATAAAACCCTTTCTAAAAACGTAAAAAACAGTTAGATATAACAAAATATATTGACAATATCCATTTTATCAATTCATTCAAACTCTGATTTTTGCCACACGCACTTTTTGGGGGATAGGAATAGGAATAGGGTATCCTATATCCTTTCCTTCTGTTTTTTGACATGTTTTGGAACTATTTTCACCTTTCAAATTTAAGGTTTTCGATGGGGTACCCTTTTGTGCTATGTGAACCTGGACTGTAAGACTCACCTCGAATTTTAATTAAAGGATTTTCAAAAACTAATCTTATATAATTTTTTATTTTTTTTTGTCGGGATGTGTGAGACTTTCTGCACTGGAGCAATCAGACTCAATACTGGTCCATTGTACTACCAGGCAGACACACCACATTTTACTGTGGGAATTTACTAGTTTTTCTAAGAAAAACGAGAAGGCGCTTCAATGATAAGGAGCTTAGGTTTACAGCACTCACCATATCCGCACCAAATACCTGCCACCTGATATGAGCAAAAGCAGGACAATCACAGAGGAAATGTTCCGCAGTGTCGTCGCTTTCTCCACAGGCTTCGCAGTTGGTGGTGTCGCTTAGGCCTAGCACCTTAAGGTGTTTGGCAAAAGCGTAGTGTCCCGTGAGTACGCCAGTAGTCTGTCTGCAGTCTTTTCTGTTCAGAGATAACAAGAATGCTGCGGATTTCCCACAGACGTCGGGGAGCATTTGCTTAGTCTGTCTGCACCCTGGAGAGTCATGCCAAAAGCCAATCGGTTCATAGGAAACCCAACCGTCAATGGAAGCCCTGGCCGAGGACTCAGGCAGACAGATCGCTGGTTCAGGTCCTGAGAAGTCCCTCTCTGAGCCTTGTCTAGCAAGTTCATCGGAGATCTCATTTCCCGTGATCCCGTTATGACCCGGGACCCAGACAAGTTTAAGTGAATTCAGCCTTCCGACCGAATTCAGCGATATCTTGCATTCACGTACTATTTTGGAGGTAGTTAAGGGTTTGAGTAAGGCCTTAAGCGCAGCCTGACTGTCGCTACAGACGCAGATACTTCGCCCCCTCCACCTGTTCCTCGTAACATAGTCCATGGCCATTAGCATAGCATAAGTCTCTGTTTGGAAGACTGACGCATATTTGCCTAACGGAAAGAAAAGTCTAACGTTATCGCTCTCCACGAAGACACCAGCACCAGATCCTTGATCGGTTTTGGAGCCATCCGTAAAGATTCGACTGCATTCCGTTCCAGGTTCAGAGTCCGGCCAGAGCCAGTCCTGGACGCGAGGAAAGTCGACCTCGTATTTGCGCTTTAGCCGAAGTTCCAGTGTCATCGCATCAGACGGCATATCCACAAGATAGGAGTCGAAGGACAACCGTTGCGCAAGTTCATCAAAACTCCAGTGCGAGTTATACCAAAAGCCACCTCTTGTAAGACGTGAGATAGCCTTGATTGTACATCCCATGATGTAAACATCAAGGGGCGGAAGGTTCAATAGTGCATCTTGGCCGGAGCCAGGCGTGCTGGGGAAGGTCCCCGTGCAGCCGAGACATACCTGCCTTTGGAGTTTGGCAAAAGCAGCAGTGACGTATTTACGTGAAAGCTTATTCCACCAAACAACCGATGCGTATGCTATAAATCCAAATGACTCTTTTCGGTGATAAGCCCCATGTCTTGCCGAAAATGCCTTTGCACTGCCAGAAAACAGACAGCGCCTTGGCAGTCTTCAGCTCAACATGTTTAGACCAAAGAAGTTTGCTATCCAGGATGACTCCCAGATACTTTGCTTCATTGGAGAGTTGGATTGTGACGCCTTTTAGCACTGGCTGAGTCAACCCGACCAGCTTCCTCCTTCTCGTTAAGAGAACAACCTCAGTTTTAAGAGGATTGACCGAGAGGGCTAGTGCACGTCGATCACGTCAAGGGCCGCCTGCGCCTTGGCGCATACAGTCGCTAGTCATGATCCAACAGAAAGCACGGCAACATCATCCGCGTACGCCTGAGCGTAAATATTAGAACTGTTGAGTGCGTTCAACAGAGAGTCGACCAGCATACACCACAGCAGTGGAGACATGACGCCGCCTTGCGGGCAGCCTCTGTTTACCCCCGCCATAACATAGCGGCCACAATCCGCATCCGCAACCAACGTTCTATTCATTAGCATTGCTTTAATCCACAACACCAATGGTTCGTCTACTCCGTGTTGTCGGGCGGAGCTGCACATGCTATCACAAGTCGCATTGTCAAAAGCACCCTCAATATCGATGAAAATGCCCATCGCGTATTCTTTTCTGTCAAGCGCGCCTTCAATTCTACCAACTAGATTTTGGAGCGCAGTCTCGCAGGATTTTCCGCGTTGATAGGCATGTTGCATCGGAGATAGTGGGTGCAATCGCAAAACACTTTTGCGCACGTGAAGCTCGACCAGCCTTTCCAAGCTTTTCAGCAAGAAAGAAGTCAGACTGATTGGTCTGAAGGTCTTGGCGAGCGAGTAGTCACTTCTGCCAATTTTTGGTATGAATGCCACTCTAACTGTATGCCAGGGTGTTGGAATGTATGCCAGTGCTAGGACAGCGGTGAAGATTTTCTTCATAGTCGGTAGCAGCTGGTTTGTACATTGTTGCAGCATGGCTGGGTATATTCCGTCCGTACCAGGCGACTTGAAGCCGTCAAAAGACGCAAATGCGTATTTAATGGCCTCGTCCGTCACCACGGCCTTCGCAATATACCAGCTACGCCGAGTTGTTTGTCTTGGCTCACTCATAGTCTCGGTAATCGGTGCTGGTTGTGAGCCAATTGTAATCTGGTTACCCGGAAAGTGAGACTCCAGCAGATAACTAAGAGTTTCCGCTTTCGTCTCAGTGAAGGTGCCATCAAGTTTTCTAAGTGAGTCCAGTTTGGCTGGTTTGCCCTTTTTCAGAACTTTAACCAACCTACTAGTTTCACCCAGTGTTTCAATCTTTTCGCAGAAATTCCTATAAGAAGCACTTTTCGATACCCGAATTAGCCTCTTATATTCCTTCTGCTTCGATCGGTAGAGTTTCCAGTCTGTCTCTAAATCAGTCTTGAGTGACCTATTTAGAAGCTTTCTAGATTCTCTACGAATTCTTTGCAGTTCCGAGCTCCACCAGGGAACCGGCGTTCTGCCAGGGGGTTTACTTACTGGACACGTCAGTTCGAAACATCTAGTAATGACACTATTCAGGTTTTGAACAGCATCCTCTACCTTTTGTCTCGTCCTGAGTTTGGTTGGGGTTTTGAGAGTTTTTCCCATTTCCTCCCTGAAGCGTATCCAGTTGGTTTTTCTTGGATTCCTACTCTCCTGCAAAGTTATGGCTTCGCATTCGATTTGGAATTCGATATATCTATGATCTGAGAGGAATGCCTCCGAAGAGACCCTCCAGTTGGTAATCGCCTTAAAGTATCTATTTGATAATGTCAGGTCGATCACCTCCTGTCTTCTTGACGTCACAAAAGTTGGTTGCGAGCCAACATTGTTGATAGTAAGATCAGATGATAGAATGAAATCCAGGAGATGGTTTCCTCGCATGTTGCATTTGCTACTGCCCCAAACAGTGTTTTGAGCGTTGGCATCGCAGCATATAACTAGGCCCATCTTCCTGGTGTCGCAATAGTCTATGAGTTCAGCCATTGCCCTTGCTGGTGGAGGCACTACTGAATCATAGGGGAGATAAGCTGACGCCACGACGAAGGTCGTCCAATCTCCATTCGTTTCGTAGCTAATGGCTGCAGCAACCAAATCTTGGCCACAAAATTGTCCAAGCTTAGTCATGAGAGAAGGTTCGACACAGCAAGACAAGCCCTTGGTCTCTCGGACCGCTCGTCACAGAGTATCGTGGTGCCACGGACACCTCCAAGGCCACAGATGCGATTTTTCCACACCTATGGCTCCTGTATGGATGTTATGTGGGCTTTTGTGTTCAACACGGAAAGCTTCTTACTGATGAGTGCAGTAGCAGCCTTGGATCTTATATAATAGTCATGCATTTAAATATATTAAAAGGCATTAAATTATCTCCTATGTTGATCGAATCAACAATAATAAGCGGTTAAAACAAAGGACATCTTGTATTGATTCCACATATTCAACCGAGTTGAACCGATTTACCCTTCGAGATCAGGCGACTGCAGTTGTCGGTACGCCTTGCCATCGTAATAACGATTAGAAAAGTTGAATAGCAATCACTAAGCATGGATTAAACTTGGAAATTCCATAATTCACAGGGATATTTTTATATCCTCACGAGGGAACATCAAAAATGTTGTTTATTTTTAGAGGTAAAATCCAAAAATATTGTCAAATACAGTAGGTACCTACCAAACAATAAATATCAATAAAAATCCCTTTTTAACTTAACTGAAAATTATGTCTTTTAACAAACATATTTTAAAAAAGCGTCGCAGTCGCAACGCATGCAGGGTGTCGTCTATAGTTGATAATAAAACTATAAAAATGATTACACAAAATGTATCTCTATGCTATTATTTGATTTATTTTGCAATTGGATGAGGCAACAGAATCCTGCATTCGAATTTACACGTGTAGAAATATAAAAACCTTGAACTGGGTCACCAACATCCAGCAATAAAAACAAACAAGAAAAAGCAGAAGTAGCAACAACAAAGACATACAATCAAATTGAAGTACATACATCAAAATACACATGAACCAGGCAAAATTATGGCATGCGGCTGGGTGAGACCATGATGGAATAAACAATATAATATTTTCTGCTATTTTTCACATACGCATACGCATATATCTTTTGGTTTGCATGTGCTTTTCGAACTGGTGGTAAGGGGAATTCTATAATATCTTATCTATGATCTAACCGGTCAATGATTAACCATACCATTAACAAAACCGGCATGCAAAAATGCGTGTGCGAGCAAAACCTCTATGAGCTTACGTTTCATAGAGTCGATCGGAATTGGTAAAATGATGCATGAGATGCGTACCGAGCCAAGGCCAATGAATTCGCTGCTTAAATATGCACAGGCATTACCGAATATTGCGTTTAAACTAAATTGTCTTATATTGCACTAAGGTCTGCCCTTCCTTAAAAAAAATACATAGATACATATATGCATGAACAAAATTTAGAACGAAGTAGGCATTTTTCATGATGTGGTATGATAAGATACAATTTTTTCAATAAATCTTATAAACACAACGCACGCTCAAAGTTGTTTCCAAGGATATTGTATTAAGAAAGTAGAGACAATTTACTTAAAATTACTTACCGTTTTCTAGTACAACATCGATCGAAACTGAACTCCGACTCTTCACAACGATGCTGTTACGTGTTACCAATACTTAGTATTTTGTATGAGCCTGACTCCCATCCATGCCAGAGATGCTCTTATTTTTAACAATCAGTCAAAAATAAACATAGGTAAACAGTACACCATTTTTAAGGTATGGGTGATCTATTTTAAAAGCTATAAATTCCTTAATGTTGTAACTTTCTTTGTACATGTCTCTTGGAAATAGAGTCCTCTCCCCAACAAAAAATCCAATGAAATTAAATGCCAAAACGCTATTTATCAATATTTTTCTAAAAACAACCACCCTTCAATTTGTTAGATTAAGTTCTTATGTACGACTTTAATGTTAGGCTCGCCGTTTTTCTAAAGCAAATAGCTGTAGCCAACTTAACTGAATATTTACTTAGTTTAGTTTTAACTAATCAAGTTCTAAACTAGCAGATACCAATATTACAAATTGCAAATATGTAATAACTCTCTATTTGGTTATCTATTACACCAACCTATAGCCATATATAAAATCAATTGGAAAAGAATCGCGTCTTTAAACCTCACCATAGAGATTTGATTTATTAATGAATAACGCACATCGAAAAGGCCATTATATTAATTGCAATTTATCGATTCCCAAATTGCAGTATCATCGCGACACGATTCAATGAGTTATTGCGAAATACAGTCTGTGTTATTTGACTTTTCATTTACTCCGTATTCCCCCCCCCCCCCCCCCCCCCCCCCCATCTATTTTATCAATTCAAATGACAAGCAAACAGCCAGTCTCCACCAGGACCCATGTTTCTAAATGCAACTTCTGATAGGACAAACAAAAAAAACTCCGAAAATTGCCATTAAAAACCATCAGATAGCAAGAGTCCTTTCAAATAGCAGCACTGTTTGTACCCTGTTATCTCTACAATTCCATGACATCCATACGCACAAACACGATGTATCGGCCATCGCACATGTCATACCAGCAGTATTCAATCCATAAAATATCCTCGTCTACCCTTACGTACTAACATCAAACCCCTAACCCTGGGGGGTATGAGGGTTTTCAAACAAAAAGCGGCAAAATAGAAATAAAAACTGCCTTCACAGCGCACATAAAAGATAAACTTTCCAAATACAGAATGAAAGTTATAAAAAAAAAGAAACAGAAAACATGGAAGCCTCTCTAAATCAAAACGCTATGCCGCCACTCTGGACTCTGCATCGACGAGCATGCGGACAAAAACTTGCGGAGACTACACGGGAGGAAACCTTCATTTAAAATTACAATACTTAGTTGTCGCTCGTGTGGAGTACTTGCAATTAACACCCATCCCCTTGCACCATCGTCTGTGTACGTATACTCGTTTTCTTTTTACTCTCCTGCGTATCCTATCTGAGCAAGTACTACCATTGTCACACAGCATAATCATGAAAAATGAGTGTACCGAATTTTAAATATTATAAATAACTAAATTATTCTAAGAGCTATGATGAATTTAACTAAACATACCAATATTACTAAAAATCAACCGCGTTGATTTTCATAATTACGGCAACCGAGCTCCATTAATTAATGTTGGCAATTATTTCAATTATTGGTGATATTTTTATTACCTACCTATCAAGAATTCTAGTAACTTCAAACATATAATTCTAAAAATTAGCCCGTGCAGGGACGTAAGTCAAATGAAATAATTAACTGTCCCTGCAAGTGTGCATGCAAATTCGCAGGCCTCACGACTCCTGGATCATATAAATGCAACACCACTAGCATTTGATTGGTCTCGGTTATAAAGTGATCTGAGACCGGAAGTTCTGCCAATATTTATTGGGTCGGCTCGGCGTAGGAACAGTAGAGATCTGCTACCGCATCCCAGTCCTCCACGGCAGTCTTAAAGTCTTCGTTCGACTTCCCGAGATCTCCATTCACATCTACGCAACACAACCAAACTAACAACAAACTAAGAACAAACTTCCGTTGGAAGGTGCTTGATGAGGTTGTGAAAAGCTAGCCAGAATACGTCCGTTCGTAGCGGCCTTGCGGATTATATGCACTGTGAATATTCAACACCTTATCTTGCATCGCTAATTTGAGAAACATCAAATGATCACTGAACTTTCAAATGGTCAAGACCTTACCAAGTAGCCCTGCCGCAAGGATGGTATGTTCCGTCTCTTAGTAGGACATCTTGTAAGATTTTGTCCGAACGTTTAACAACATGTCGCCGCATTCTAGCAAACATCTCTTAATGAGCATAGATACGAGCTCTCATACCTCCAACTCTCCAACTCGCAACATTTGGGGTTTGCTAAGCTTATGTCTTACTTTGCTATCCCCCGGAAACCGAATAGCTCTGACCCGAGCATTTTTGCCGTTCTAGGATAAGTACCATTATAAGTAGTGCCTGCCGGTATAGTGCCTCTTCTAAAAGCATTCATTTCCATAATGCTTGAGTTTAAACGATTTTGACACGTGCATGCTCCTATTATTTCCTATTTGATCTTTCCTTTCGGAACCGGTGTTCTCCAGTCATGTAAACCCATTGATTTGCATGCACACATACGGGACAGCTTCAAGATGTCAAATATGTCGCTAGGCTCAGTTGGATTCTCAATTGACAAGTCGCTTTATACGACATGCAATGTTAATCAAGGTGTGATGTAGTGATATTATTATCTCCTCGCTATACGGGGATTTTTTACTTTGCATTTCCCTAAATAAGATGCAGTAGGTTCTTCTTTTTATTCTTTGATGGATAACTGCAAGAAAAAAGTGATTCCTGTGAAATCCTCTAGGAATCTGAAAACGTCCCATCCCTGGTACACTAAGAGAAACAGACGTAATAGGGCTTGGAAGAACTATTTAAAAAGTCTCTGCCATTCAGATCTTGAACTCTATTTCACTTTGTTCAATGAATTCAAATCTTTATCCTGCAACTTATATATTGACTATATAAGTAAAATGGAATGCTCTATAAAATTGAACCTAAAACTTTTCTGGGGTTTTGTCAATTCTAAGAAAAAAACCGATGGTTATCCATCGAAGCTTACGTACAATAGTTCTACAACTGCTGATTCGCTAGATGCAAGCAATATGTTTGCAGATCATTTCAGTAAGTCATTTGGGGAGACCCCTCTTCACATTGATGATCAATATTTTAGTTATCTAACTAGCTGTTCCCAAATAAGTTTTAGTAGTATCTCATTCGATTTGGAAATAATTTTAAAATGTATTTCTTCTCTGAAGAATGACTATTCATCAGGTCCTGATGGCATTGCACCGATTGTTCTTAAAAAATGCAGTCATGCAATTGCTCCATATCTTAAGTATCTGTTTGAATTGTCCATTAGTACAGGTAAATTCCCTAATCTAAGGAAAAGTGCTTTTATCACACCTGTATTTAAAAAAGGCGAACGTGATGATATCACTAATTATAGGCCCATTTCAAAGCTTTCGTGTATCCCTACGCTTTTTGAATAAATTGTTTGTGAAAAGTTAATATTTCTTTGTCGCAATATAATTTGTAATGAACAGCATGGATTTGTAAGAAACAGATCCACTGTCACTAATCTATTAAGTTTCTTGCATGATTGTTCTAATGCCTTAGAGAATAAGGACGAAATGGATTGCATATACACTGACTTCTCTAAGTCTTTCGACCAGCTGTCACAAGAAATAATCGAATTTAAGCTCAGGGCTTTTGGTTTCCCACCATGTTTCATAAAATGGATTAATTCATACCTTAGATCAAGGGTTTATCAAGTGAAATTTAGAGGATCGCTATCTGTATCTTTCATAGCTCAGTCTGGAGTTAACCAAGGAAGTCACCTCGGACCAATTCTATTTATACTTGCCATTAATGATGTTAAGGCATGTATAAATCACAGTAATATCCTGATCTACGCTGATGATATGAAAATATATAAATCTATCACTAGTCAGCAAGACAGAATTTTTCTTCAATCTGACATTAATAGCTTCGCCAACTGGTGTGATAAAAACGGTTTATCCCTGAACAATATGTCAACATATGACATTCTCTAGAAAGAATATCCCTTCCACCTTTCAATATTCTCTGTCTCAACCTATTCTTTGTAATGTTGATAATTTTAAGGATTTAATGATCCTTACCTTTCTATTTCATTGTACAATTGTTTTGTCCGTCCGATTTGGACACCGTTCTACAACATTCATTCAAATCGAATAGAGGCCATTCAACGTAAATTTATTCGATTTGCGCTTAGAGAACTTCCATGGGATGATCCATTTAACCTTCCTCCTTACAGACAACGTATCAAGCTTCTTCAAATGTTACCCCTTTCTCAACGAAGACTTAATAGCGATATTATTTTTTTACAGCAGCTTATATCCGGTCAAATAGATGCACCTGACTTGCTATCGTCTTTTGGCTTTAACTTTCGTGGTGGTGCCCATAATTTACGCAGTGTTGAATTATTGTATAGCCCCCATCATAGAAAGAATTATGGGAGGCATGAGCCTATTAGTCGCATGAGTAGAATCTATAATCTAAATGATCATGTGATTGACTTGCATGTTGGTAAAATTAAGCTGAAAAATATTTTGCGTAATAATGCTTTAATGTCTTAAATTGTTTGCGTGATTTGTGTCTGTGTTAGTATTTTATAGGTACATAATTATTGTATTTTTAATTGTTTTGCCCTTACTAACACCTGCAATAATAAAGAGCCTGTGAGAGCACTTTTAGTGCCGGCAAATTTCTGCTCGTGATAGTTGCTTGCTTTAAAGCACTCCACGGCACAGAGCTGATAGTGTATTAAAAAAAAAAAGTGCACGACTGAGCCGTTCACTAACTTTCTCGCTTTTATCAAACAATGTCGATTACATGAAGATATACTCGTATTTATTTGATTTGTCTTGATTGCATCTTGCAAATTCAACTTTACACCTTTCCGCAGAGGCCGGAAATGGGTAATAAAAGTATAGTTGCATTTTATAGAGGTATGATATATGAGTATGCACAGCATAGATAATAGACATAAATATAAATATTTTTGTGAAATATATGTGCTCGACACTGATCCAAATCGTATGACTGTAAAATAAACCTAATGGCATTCTTGTTTCAAATAAATAACGTAATAGATGTCACATTTTTAATTTTGTAATGTGACGGCTTAGCTTTTCTACTTAGACTTACTAAAATTATGCGGATTTATAGACCTTAATTGACCTTGTGATCGTGATCTTATGAACGGTTCTCATAATAGCTTTATGTGTCTATTTGATGCAAATAAATCACTTTACCCATTGTTAAGATATTGCCTTGTTTCCAGAGTATCGTTCTTTCAGTCTTTTGGTAAAAACTGAGTATTCTATTTTCTATCGTTAAAGGCGTTTTTGAGAAAAGTGAAATTTAAAAAAAAATTAGAAACAGTAAGTTTTGAATTTATACTTTATAAATGTTTTTTGACAATCTAAGTGTTCCAAATTATAGAAAAAGCTTGATTGTCATTTTTTTTAAATCTCTTCACCGTTTTTTTTTAGATATAGCCATTCCTCAAATGTGCCGTTATTCGAGTCTTTTGCAAAAGCCTAAGTATGCCACGTTCCATTTACCAAAAGTTTTAGGATCCCTAAAAATCATCAAAATCATTAAAACTGATTTAAGAAAAGTTATGTTTCTCAAAATGTAAGCAACACTGTTAAAAAAAAAATTTAAAAAAAAGCTATAAAAATATTTTTCTGAAATCCGAGTATGAATATCTTCCACATATTTGTTACTACTAATAATGTTACATTTCTTTGAAATTATCTCGCCCATTTTTGAGATATTGTTGGTTCCTCAAAGTAAAGAGTCATTTGTAAAAAACTGAGTAAGCCACCTTCAGCCACTCAACCGAAGCATTCAAGACATCAACACTGATTAAAATCGTTAGAACCGTTTTTGAGAAAAGTGAAATTTTCAAAAATCAAAAAACCTTTTTTTATGAAAGTACCGTTATTCGATTGTTTTTCCAATTACTCAGTACGCCATTTTCTTACGCTCAACTCAATTATTTTGAATTTCAAAAATGATGAAATCGTTAGATCCATTTTTGAGAAAAGATTTTTTTGATAGGTATTGGTAATTAATAAATAATAAATAAATATTAATAGAAATGATGGAATGCAAAGAAAAGGCCTCGAGATATAGGCCTACAAACCCAAAATACAAACTTTGAAGAAAATCCTTCCACCCATTTTGGCTGGAGCCTCGCGGGCAGACGAACCGACGTAAGGAAATTTGGGACACACTTTTTTGAAAATCTCTATAGTCTTAATATCAAACGCATACCTCATACTCCGTTTAAGTTCGATATTTCAGTATCTTTCTAGTACACCTACTAAAGCATAAGAGAAAGTTAACAAGCTTGTTTTATTCCATGAAAAGGGAGTGTTTGAGTACGCTGGTTACTCCCAAGAAACCTTAAACTTTTAACACTGTCCAACCTCTAGAGACAAACATCATGAAATTGTACTGCAATCAAAATGATTCTGATTTTAAGCATCCGGATTTGGCCTTTTGAATTTGCCAAAAAAAGAAAATATCATTATAACACACGACCAGTAAGAAGATAGACATGCAAACCGTGAGCATAAAAAATTAAATAAATATTAGGCATTAACAATCGATACAGGGCGTCAAACGTAGCTTCTTCAACCATTTGCTTGTGCGAAGTGGACCTACAATTGCGAGCCGAATTCAAACTTCAAATTTGAGAAGCATTCATGACATTTAATACTCTCTCTCATGTTTTTCAGACGTTCGCTGGAGATGCAGTGGAAAAAAATTCGTCAGATGTTACTTGTCGCCGGCATGATTTGAACCTAAGATCCCTCGATTAGTAGTCGAACAAAAAAAAAATATTAGTCATTAACGGCCCATACAGGGCCTAAAACCTAGCTTCTCCAAGCGAAGTGGAAGGGACCTACAATTTTCAACCAAATTCGAGCGGCAAATTTGAGAAGCTTCTCATGACAATTGATACTCTTGAACGTTTGTCAGACGTTTGCAAGAGGTGGGGCAGTGGAAAAAACTGTACATGTTACATGGCGCCGGCGGGGATTGAACCGGGGACCTTTCGATTAGTACTCCGAAACACTGCGCCCGACCAACACACTTAGGTTTACTTTTGAGTTAATTTTTATTATTATAAACTTAAAACTTATTTTCTAGACAAGAATGATCAAATCTAATTTACAACTAATAGTAAGTAAGCTAGATATTTTCTGAAAGCCCACCGTGTAGTTTCTGCACTGCTTGAGGATTTATGTACGTGAGAAATGAACTGAAATGCAATAACCCAATGTTACCGAACAGCATACAATCAATGGGTTTCTTGCAAAAAAATTGTCTTCTTCTTCTTCGTCCTTGAAGGCCGGCGACCATGTCTATAACCCTGCTCTTTACTACATCCCTACTGGTCCGCCTGTGGGGTTTTTCTTTAAAAAGTTGTAATAGATTGTGAAGTTTGGCTAGTTTGACCATACTCGACCAGATTGGATTGACATCTTATCATATCTCATATTCATATCTTCTTATCATCTTATGATATTTCATATTTATATAAAAATAAATTTTAAAATACTATGCTAAATATTATATGAAATGTTTCCTAAGTATTTTTTTCAGGAAATGGAATACCTATGTGGTAATAGTCTAACAATTTTCTTAGTTGATGTGCAAGATGGGCGTATACGTAACATTCTTAATTATTTGCATTATTACCAAAACAACTCTACAAAATAATCATTTTATAAATGAGTTAGAACCCAAACTAGCATAATAAAATGGTTTTGCTTGCCTGAATCTACTAAACAAGAATTATCACTTATATGAGCTAATGATTGCTGGACCAGTGCATGTAGGCGAAAAGTTCAGTTGGAATAAGTTATCTTTTTGCTAATACATATTCTAGTATTTTGAGATTTTTCGGTGGTTTCGGTTGTGCAACTAAATTATGAAGGTTGTTTTACTTTATGTTTTCATACAAAAAGCAGAGAACACACCGAAGCGACCGATGCTACCCTTCAGATAAATCGCAAGAACTGGCTTGCACGTGCGGATTTGAATAAAGCAAAAGAAAACGTAAAAAATATCTGTCTGGCCGAAGTAACTGTTTTGGCTTCTAAGAATTTGCAATTGAATTTCATCTGCATAAACTAGTTGTTCTCTTATAAAAGTATATAACTGAATTCCAGTACAAACATTTGGCGGTTCATAATATATTGAAATAAAATCTTAGATTAAAGTGAGAATTATGCGTTTTGCTTGCGAGACGCGCCAGCATTGGAAATTTGTTGACTTTATCTCACCCTTAAAAGTGATCAAATAATAAGTTGCAATCACCTTTGGATACCAGTTTAATCGCAAAGACCGTCGAGCTACGAAATGCAAATAAATACTTTTCTATGCAACACGGGTACCTATCTATGAAACTATATTTTTCCTTTTATCTATCTTCTTCTAGTCTATCTTCTTCTTCTTCCTCAACGGGATCATAGCCCTCACATTTTACTCCATCCCTACTGGTCCGCCTATGGGGTTCGCCGTTTTGCCTCTTTAAGAATCGGCGGGCCTCACAGTTTCGGATCACTTCATCATTGAGACCATTGAAATATTGGTGTTGTTGAGTTTGTGTGATCCAGGAGTTTTTAGGCCTGCATTTTTGTCGATACCGGCAATCTCCAGTAGTGTCAACCCAAACAACTGGCCCGCACACTTGCGGGACAGTTTCAATATGTTAATCAATCTTAGCCCGTCGTTGTATGAGCTTTCTCTTAACAATTTGTATAAGTTAGTTTAAGATCATTGCATCGGTATCTCTTTTAACTTTTTTAGAGTTTACACTATGCAACACAAAATTACAGACCAATATAACAAGGGTATCCGAAAAGCGATAATGTAATGGACAACAAGAATGAATACTTTAGTAAAAATGCTAGTACGAGTATGTGTATCTGATCCAGCAAAAAAAAATTTAAACTAAACTTCACGCAAAACTTTTAGAATCTATGCCGTTAACTTTGTATAAAAAAAAAACAAATATTGTATACACTTTACTTCCCATTCCAATTTTTGTTGCGAAGTTTCCGTATGTACAGAACAATCTACCTGCATCGCATCTGTCACCTCAACCTCACCCACTGGCAGTTATTTATCCACCATTCTGCAACCCTCTTCTATATTGTAGTTTTAACGTGGTACATGGAGCATTTACGGAAACGTAATGGTATTTGTTGGCAAGTGCGTGTGCATACAAAACCATCGCATCGCTACGTTGAATTCACAGGAATTCTTTTTTTTTTCTGTTGAGCACGTCTCTACTAGCCCCTTTTTATCAGCTCCGCAAAGTATCCTTCACAAGGTACTCTCTATTACTTGGCAACCGAGGCAAGGTACGATCTTATGGGCGGACGAGCGGATAACACACCTTTCTCATTGCTGTGAGGCTGTGTATCTAGGTACAAACACCGGGTGGTGTACAACGATTTTATTGATTTATACCATTTCTAATGGTTGAATACCTAGTTGTGGTAGTAGTAGTACACAGAACGTTAGAATTTGATGGAATTTCTAATTCCCTATGATGCTTAAACTGATGAGGTATCTCAGCTCTGATATTGGGTGTTACCAGAGGGTGGGTGCATAAAAGCGGCGTACATATATGTGTTTAAAACCCTACAAGCTCAGTAGTAATACGCACAAGAATGGCAAACACAGCTACAATATTCATCGTTTGGTCGTAATTAGAACATCGCAGTTGATTACAAATGTTATACTGTATTCGTTTCCTTTTTCAACAGAGTGCTATCGGATTCAAAAGTACCATCCCCTTGAACCACCTTCCTGTGTACTGAAAACAACTTTTCCACCGTATTAATCACTTTCCCTAGATACAAAATGTTCAGCATTCACAAAGCAACCCAACTGTATGTAGATGCGAGTTGCGTTTGCGATTCGGGCGGTAAGTGTAGTGAGAAAGGATAATTTTAAAACCTGAAATTAAATTCGTTGGTTGCCGCATCTTTGAACTAATTACTAGAAAATGCAAAGAGAAATTTAAGTCATAAATGAGAGAAAAAGAGATGGAAACTAGAAATCGAAATATGGCTATGAAAAGTGGTGAAAGATTCAATTGAATAGTTGAAATGAAACTGAGTGTAATTAAAGTAAATTTTGAACAAAAATACAAATAGGTCAG
Source organism: Portevinia maculata (assembly GCA_949715645.1). NCBI lineage: Eukaryota > Metazoa > Arthropoda > Insecta > Diptera > Syrphidae > Portevinia > Portevinia maculata. Next base: position 41,044,079 of record OX454525.1, read on the forward strand.
CACTACACAAAAGGGATGCTATGAAGCAATTTTTGTGTCTATATAGGTATGATATAGGCATATAACACCCACGGTGTTTCTTTGTACCTTCAGTGAATGCACGTTTTCGCATTTTATATCTGTGTACCGGGACATATATCAGTCAGAAGTACATACATATATTTTATGATAATTTAAGGGTAGAATAGAATTTTCATGACAACGTTATGATAGGAGATTCTTTTCGGTGTCTTATAATCGAACAGTTTGAGATTTGTTGGTAAATGTGTTATCTGTCAGATGCATTTGGGTCAGCAACATGAGTTTGTGGGAATTGCCTTGGAAAGAGTAGGATTTTTAATAGATAAGTACACTAACAAGCGCTAAAGTTTAATGGTTTTCACATATTTATGTATTATACTTTTCTATATTCGAAAAAAAAATTATAGTTACTAAAGTAAAAAGCAAATAAACATATGCATATATGACGTACCTATAAGGTGCCGAATCATGTGGATGTATGAGAAATAATCAACAATGTACATTAATTAACGCTAATTAATAAGCATTCTAAAAAATAATCAATATTCAATGCGAGGAAAATGATCATCGTTAATATAGTCGTGTTTTTCTCGATTCACAGTTCAATGAATTTTTTTTAAGTTTCTAAAATACTTTCTAACTTTGTTTCTTTTTTTGTTTTAAATATTAACTAGCTGCACCAGCCCGGCTTTGTACGTGCCCAAGAATTGTACTGGCCAATATGTTCGAGTAGACAGCATAATATTGATTTATTTATCAAACAAACGTAATAATAAATATCCAACAATGGATATTTAATAATATTATATTGCATCCAGAAATTATAGTGACATTATTATTTTTAGTAAAAAAAAGTACCTAGTATTAAATGTCATATAAAAAATGGGGAAAAAAAATTCAAATTAACGTGGCGGGGAAAAAGAACAATCAAAACAATGAAATTATATGTATAATAAAAAGTCAAACTTCTTTATAACAAACTTCTTTATAGCAAAATCCACTCTATGGCTAAATATCGAATCCCATTTCATTCCCTTCCCCCCAGTGGCGGACTAGCCAGGGGGCGGAAGTTGCTCCCCGGGCCTCTGGTATTGGGGGGCCTCCAAATCCTTCATATATACTAATATTATAAAGAGGAAAGATTTGATTGTTTGTTTGTATTGAATAGGCTCCGAAACTACTGGACCGATTTGAAAAATTGTTTTACCATTAGAAGCCGACATTATCCCTGATGAACATAGGATACTTTTTACCGCGGGAAAATGCTTCATTAATATGGAAAAACGGGTTATTAGACAACGGGTAGTATAAATTATCGTTCCGTACTTATCTTTTTCACATAACTTCTAAACGGCTGAACCGATTGGGTTGACATTTTATATGGGTATTTCTATGGTTTCCTGAATTATTTTAAAAATACAATTGGACCTGGTAGGTGGCGCTGCTGTCGGTATGTCAACTACTAAACGGCTTGACCGATTGGGTTAAATTTTGTATATGTATTTCCACGGTTTCACAGACACGAATGTATTAAGCCTACCTAATCTATCTTTCTATACATTAACCACATTATTTAAGCAACATATTTTAATTTTTCTATCTTTGTAATTCAGTAAGTCACAAAATAAAGTATCGCGCGAGAGTAGAGTATCGAGCGTTCGCAGCGGCTTGAAGAACAAAATATTAGAAATGTACAAGCTCGCGCTAGGGAATCGAGCTTTGAGCGTTCCATACGCCTTCGGAATCAGAGAGAAAGAAAACAGACGTCAACGGCTAGAGTTCGTAATCGAGTCTTAGCTCACAGTAGCAGATCGGCTTTGAGATACGATCCACATTTTGATTATGCTCAATAGTCTTCCGTCCAAATCGGAGCCATCTGCTCTAAATGTTATGCCAAAAGATGGGCCGATGAACCTAATGGTTTGTGCTGTGCTTTTGGAAAAGTCAGTCTCCCCAATATTCAGAAGCCGCCACAGCCAATAAAAAGTCTTTTGACAAATAATTATTTACTATCTAGACATTTTCTAAGCAACATACGTAGGTACACTCCTAAAGGATGGAAAAACTGCTCATTCTACTTTTAAACTTTCGTTATCTGTAAATCTTGAGCAACAATCTACATGCTCTATCCGCAAAAATGGACCTCTTGGTAAATTACTACAAGACGCCTCATAGATTATGTGGGATGAATGCACCATGAGCCATAGAGCGCATATAGGTGCCGTGGACAGCACCTTAAAAGATCTTAGAAACTCCTCTGCTCTCATGGGCGGGATTACTTTTGTACGCGAGCAGATACCATCAAAGCATGCTTGAAATCGTCCCCTTTATGGACTTCGATAGAAAATTTAAAATTAGGAACAAATATGAGAGCACATCTTCATGGAATCACAGATAGTGATTTTCCACAACAATTGCTAAAACTTAGGGAAGGAATTTTTCCCACTCCAAATTTAAGCGAAAATTGTGACATCCTTCTGGATGAGTCACTAGGCCAGATAGTCCATAATTTAGATAATTAAATAGATGCAGTTTACCCTGACATGAAGAATTTGCACGATTGGTTGTGTTCGAGGACAATAGTGTCACCTACGAATGATACTGTCAACGAAATAAACAATCTGATTTTACAAAAAGTTCCTGGCCAAATAAAAAACTTCAAATCGATCGACACCGTCACGAACATCGAAGACGCAGTCCATTATCCACAGGAATTTTTAAATTCACTGAATCCTTCTGGACTGCCACCTTGTCGTTAAAAATCGGAATTCCAATCATGCTTTTGAGAAATTTAAGCACTCCAAGTATGTGCAATGGAAGAAGACTGCTTATTAAAGAATTAAAGGACAATTTAATTGTAGCGGCCATTATTACCGGCCCAGCAGCTGGTCAGCTAGCTCATATTCCGAGGAGGAGGATCCCATCTGCCAATCCCGTTTAAACAGCTTCAGTTTCTGGTGGAAATATCTTTCGCGTTGACTATTAACAAGTCCCACGGTAAAACCTTCGAATTATTAGGGATCTACTTACGAAAGGAATGTTTTACTCATGACCATCTGGGCCTATCACGAGTTGGATCTGCTGATAATCAATTTGTTTTGCTCCCACAAAATAAAACAACATCAAATATCGTTTACAGAGAAGCTCTAACCCAATAAAATTATTGATATATGATTCAATATAATTTAATTAAATTTTATTTTCAATATGATTTAATAATATATGATATATGATTCGAATTCTACGCAAACGAAGTTGCGGGCGGATGCTTGTTTATAATAAAATGGGACTTCAGTGAATCGTTACCCTGTATATCGCTCATACTTCAATAATTCTTGACCATTTGCATCTCCCTTGCATCATGCGAGAGGAGTTTTTCGAAACTTAAACTAATTAAAAATTATTTTCGATCTACAATGGATCAAGAGCGACTGTTTAATCTAGTCGTGCTTTCAATAGAAATAAAAATTTCCAAAGAAATCGATTTCACAGAAGTTATTGAGGAGTTCAATAAATTGAAGGCACGAAAACACATATAACACGCTAGAAAAAATAAAAAAAATTCTTTGATTTATTTTATCTAATTTTTTTTTTGTCGATCGATTCGTATTTTATTTTTCTCACCCATATCCATTCCATATTGTAAGTATGTATGTTTATTTAGCCTAAATAATTTAACTCGAATTTAAATTTCACTTGCCAGATTTTAACGAAATAAACATAAACACTTATTTATACATACAAAAGTGAACTGAATAAAAAGCTTGTAAAACTATTTTTTTTAAAGCTGGGAAGCCTCATTCAGCTTTGCCGCCCCGGACCTCTGACGGGCTTAGTCCGCCACTGCTTCCCCCAAAACAAATAACCTATATTAATGCGTCTCTAGGTAATGGGCCCTATTTCACCAACGTTTCACTTTGCACTTTGCAACTTTTCAATTTATTTTTGCAAATTGCGTTTCACAGTTTCACAAAACGCAAAGTTGCAAAGACGAAATTATTCTTTTGAAAAGTTGACAATTTTCCATATTTGCAAAATTTGTTTTACCAAATACAAATTCGCAAAGTGATAAGTATGTTTTTGCAAAGTGCAAAATTTTTTCTATTTGTAAAGAATTCTTCGACTGCGTTTCACCAATTAAATAGGCTTGGCATTTAAAATTGTGTGAAGATTTTCAATAATTTGTAGAGAAAATATTTCATTTGCAATTGAGCATTTATCGTGCAAAGTTCGTTAAAATAATTAAAAAACTAAAATGAACCGTTAGAGTTTGCAAAAACAAGTTCAAATGCAAGTCAGAAGGACCTTAGTTTGATGATCAATAAGGCAATGCTGAAATGGGTTTTAAAAAGCAGGTAAATGTATTTGCCACGCTCGGGGTCTATTTTAAAAGAAAAGCCTTAGCATTGTTCGGAATCTCTGGGACAGCAAACATTTTAGGGAGGTGCTGGATGGTTAGATAAGTTCAAATCCACAAATGGATAATCAAGAATGGTATTAAATTTTAGAAAGTTTGCGCTTCCTCGATAAAGTTTTTTAAGCTTGGAACTTTGACGTAAGACCAAGCGCAATAAGTAATTTTTTGGCAAAGCTGGAATAGGTACTTTTGATACTTGTTACTTTATCGAGACAGATTAAGTCGTCAATTATTGAAAACCTTACATTTTTATTGCTATCTGTTTTCAAAATGCGGAAAAACAATGGCAAATATGCAAAATCAAACATTTGTATAGAGCTTTATATTTAAACTTCTTTTTAACGAACCAACTTTTCGTCCCCTCGAAGGTTCGTTATAAAGACGTTTAACTGTAACTGTTACAATGAAAAAATCATACAAATACAAATTTACAGCAAGAAAGGAAAAATGGATTATTCCACAAAAAAATTAACTTAAAAGTACTGTCTATTGGTACTTTTAAGTTAATTTATATATGTATACATTTCTTAAATAATTTAGGGCTGTACTAGTTTTTCAAAAAATGTAGTTCCAATGTTCTATGATAGCCAAATTAATAAAAAAAAACACTATCCGCTCTTTAACACGTGTTATCTGGCACATGGATAGCGAACTTATCGAACTAATCTCTTTTCGTATTAATAATCATATCTTTCTCTGCCTTAGCTAGCACTTCGTCAATTATACTTAAAAAATCGATTAGGTATACCGGCTATATTTCACCAGTTCACACTCATTTTTGTGTATTCCGTTCAAATACTATGGTACTATACTTCGTCCAAGAAAAATTGTCAGTACAGAGAAGATAGGATGTGTGTCTCTCAGTCTGGTTGCAATGACTTACATAAATCGGTCCCTCTTTATCACAGGGTTGAGGTAGTGTGTATGATAATTCGCCATAACTCAGAGAGCAATTCTATTAGGGTTACCATCTTTCAATTTAAAATAAAAATATTGCGGAACGAAATAAATTCCGTTTATCTTTTTCCTTTTCTAATAAGATAATCATATGCGCGTTTTTTTAAGGGTATCTCCAGTAGACCAACAAAATATATAAATTTCGTAAAACAAAAAAAAATCAAAACGAAAAATATATCACTGTAATCCAATTTATTCAATATAAATATTTTAAAACATAAAATACTAATTTCTACTAGTTTTACTATTGTAAAACATAAAATACTAATTTCTAATATCACTACTCAACTAATCCGATGAGTAATTAAGTCTTTAGTAAGTCTCTTATTTCAGCCATTTTAAATGACTTGTTTTGGCTTGCTACAACCCCTTTCACTTAAGCCCAAACCAATTCTATTGGATTAAGGTCACAGTGATAAGGTGGCAAGCGAAGCACTTTATGTCCCGCATTTTGAGCCATTTCATCCACGACGTATGTTTCATACTTGGCTTTGTAACGTTTAACGATTTCAAGCGACTCTGCTTTAACCATATCATCCTCGAAACTTATCGCATTAGACCTCAACCACTTTTTTATTTCATCTTTTCTCGTGGAAGTGGATGGTGCTTTCTTTTGTTTTCTGGAATGATATTAAGCATTGTCCAAAACTATGACGGAGTTGGGTTCCAGGCGTAGTAAAATATCTTTAAACCATTTCTCGTACACATCCGCGTTCATGTCCTCGTGGTAGTCTCCGGTTTTTCCCGAAATGAAGCATAAAAGTCCTCCATCGACGAAACCTGTAGAACCTCCTCGTTGAGCCAGGTCTCATCAGTAAAATATTTTTTTCTTTTCTTTTCTCTAATTCTTTTTACTTCGCATAAATATCTTCGTCTCCAAGAAATAATGTCACTTCTTTCCAACAACAGATTCTTTCGCGGACGTTTGACGAATTTAAGTCCGAGATCTTTTTGTAATAATGTATGCAAAGTTGATCTGCTTATTTTTGTTATATTTGCATTTTTTTGTACTTCCAATAAAATCATGTCTAGCGTTGGAAGGTCATTATCCATAAAAAAAGCTGATGGACTATCTGCCTAATGACATATACAACTTAGAGTTGCGCAGATCCAAAAGAGCCTCATGGCGTGCAAACTGTGAGAAGATCGAAAAACTTCCAGAGGTGGCACGCCTCCAAAGAGCTCTGTCAAAGGATCAAGCAAAAAGCATGGGATTGTTAATCAAATCAGATGGTTCAATCACACGCGACCGGGAAGAAACGCTGAAAACTTTGCTTCAGGCTCACTTCCCAGGGTCTAACACGATGGTCATTTCAGATGACCATATAGCGGAGGTCTCAATTCCAAGAAACCTCAGCAGAATTAATAGTTTATCTGGAACACTTTTTACTCCGGATAAGGTTAAATGGGCAATTAACTCATTTAAACCATTCAAGGCATCAGGAACAGACGGTATTTTTCCAGCCCTCATTCAAAATGGAATAGAATTTTTATTACCATCCATGATTGCCTTATTTAGGTTCAGCTTCAACTGGGGGTATATACCAGTTACCTGGAGGGAGGTAAACGTAGTATTTATACCCAAACCGGGAAACAAGCCGAGCGAATTACCTAAATCATATCGTCCGATAAGCTTGACATCGTTTTTCCTGAAAACAATGGAAAGGATTATTGACGTCCACATTAGAGAATGCATATCAAAAAGCATGCCTCTGCACCCTCACCATTATGCGTACCAAAAGGGTAAATCCACGGAAGGCGCTCTGTTAAGACTAACAACAGAGATAAAAAACGCCTACCGTTGCAAAGAGATCGCACTTTGTGCCTTTCTGGACATAGAGGGTGCTTTTGACAACACTGGATATGAATCCATATCAAATGCTTTGTACCATAGAAACATAGACAAACCAACTATTAAATGGATCAAAGCGATGCTGGAAAGTCGCAAAATAACTGCCTCGTCAGGAACGACCTCAGTATCAGTAACAGCCGTAAGGGGCTGCACACAAGGGGGAGTACTTTCACCCCTTTTGTGGTCATTGGTCATCGATGACCTACTACACAAGATAGGCAATTTGGGCTACACTACAATTGGGTACGCCGATGATATTGTCATTATAGTCAGGGCAAAGACTCAATTGGAGTCACATCAAAAATGAAAAATGCTCTAAAGACAGCCATAGACTGGTGCATCAAGGAAAATCTTTCCATAAATCCCAGTAAAGCCGTCATCGTTCCTTTCACTAAAAGGAGGAAATTAGACCCAGGCCTAATCACAATAAACGACACGGTCGTAGAGTACTCCGACGAAGTCAAGTATCTTGGAGTAATCCTAGACAAGAGACTTAACTGGAACTCTCACATAAATAACAAAATCACTAAAGCTAATAGAGCTTTATGGGCCTGTCGTCGCACATATGGCAGAACCTGGGGAATATCTCCAAATATCGTCCACTGGATCTACACAGTGATAATAAGACCCATTATAACATACTCCTCCATAGTATGGTGGACAAAATCCACACAAAAGGTCGCAATAGAGAAGCTCAAAAAAGTACAACGGCTTGCGTGCCTTGGTATCTCCGGAGACATGCGAACCTGTCCAACAGCTGCCATAGAGGCAATAACAGGAGTCACACCTCTCCACATATACCTTCAAAAAGTGGCGATCCGCAGTGCAATAAGTCTAATACAGTTAAACGAGATAAGTCTTAATGATCACCCGGATCGAAAGACCCTTCTCGATGAACTGCCAGAACTTAACATGAACTGCGCGGTCACAGACCGCATTCAAAAAACACTATGCTTCAACAAACGGTTCTCCACGGAGATCCCCAAGAGAGAAGCATGGGTTAGCAATAACCCACCAAACAGCCACAACGGCATAAAGTGGTATACGGATGGTTCTAAAATGGAAACGGGGGTAGGAGCGGGAATATACGGACCACACAAACGCTTTACGATACCCATGGGAAAAAGTCCCAGCGTATTTCAAGCAGAGCTCCACGCCATTCAAGAATGCGCCAGCCATATTATTTTATCTGGCATAAAAGGTGCAACCATCCATATTTTCACGGATAGTCAAGCAGCTATAAACGCCCTTAGCTCGTATACCATTGACTTCGAATCAGTCATGAACTGCTTCAATACCCTACAACCACTCGGAATAAGAAACAAGACCAAATTATGGTGGGTTCCGGGTCATGTCGGGGTAGAAGGTAACGAAAAGGCCGACGAACTGGCCAGAAAAGGTTCAGAAACACCTTTCATAGGTCCCGAACCTTTCTGCTGCACTCCTAGATCAGCAGCAACGGCAGCAATTAAAAGCTGGGAACATAGAAAATGTATCTATCTTTGGGAAAGCATCCCAGGTCTAAGACAGGCCAAACGAGCCATTCGGCCCTTCAATAAAATTGCCAGCAAATGTCTAAACCTAAGCAGGCACGATATCAAAAACCTAGTAGGTTACCTTACTGGTCACCATGGTTTAAGATATCATCTACACAAAATGAGAATATCAGACTCTCCTGAGTGCCGACTCTGTCTTGAAGAGGACGAGTCAGCTGAACACATTTTATGTGAATGTCCAGCCCTTAATGGAATTAGAAAGAAGATCTTTTCCAGGGAGCAAATGAGCCCCGAGGACATAAAGAATTCTTCTACTGGTAAAATTGTCCGCTTTACCGAATTTATCTTTCTTCTTTGGTGGTGAATTGTGGCCTTTGATTGCTTTTTCCCTTAAAAGCCTGTACACAGTTCGTTCCGTAACAGAAAAAATATTAGCTGCATTTCCTACGGCTTCCGATTTACTTTTAAAAAATGCCTTAGAATTTTGCAGTTGCATCAACAATTTGTTGTTTCTTTTCTACACTTGGATCCTTTGAAGACTTTGTAGCCATGTTTCTCTTTATTCATATAAACAATAAAGTAAACCAATTGCTTAGATGCACTATCAGCGATTTAGATAACAACCATTGTTTCCGCCTTATAAACATAATCAGGCGATTAGAATACAAAATTATATAACCACGACGCAATGTCATATACCTAAACAGATGGTAAAAAAAACTGGACTTGTGCAGCTATACAATACAAATACAATCAAATTAAAACCGAATGGCAACACCCCACGTAATAATTCGTTTTCAAAAGCACCAAAACCGAAAGTTCTTTGAGAAAATCCATAGAAAAACACTAATGATATGCTTCATTGTAGAGATGGTAATACTCTTCTGATGTGCTTCAGTCACACACACTGCTTATTTTGGTGGATGATAATAGCAAGCGAACACAAGACGGTCATGCTCATTCCCATTCGGCTGTGTGGGAGACTGGTTGTGGTGGGTTGTATGCGAATTTTAGGAAAATTACCACAACAATTCCTTGGTATGACAGTGGTTTGGTTTTTATTTCAGTTTATTCTTGAGTTTGAGTGCCGTGAGAGTATCTGCAGGCACCACTGGTAGAAAAAAGCTCCTCCATAAGGCCTGTACTGACAATTTTTGTTGGATAAAGTATAGTTTGGACTTAAAGCAGAATGTTAGTATAATAATGCCCAATATAGGCTGACAGTTCTCTTTCATCCCCTCATTGTTTGCACACATGCAAGTTATCCGTTCGATATCACACGTCGGTTAATGCTGAAACACATTTATTGATAAGAATTATAATATAAAGTGTCTTTCATTAGCGACTTGACAACTTGAAACTTTCAGTGTGAACGCACCCTTAAACCGATTACCAAACTGTCAATGTCAAAATATTTAGTCAAATCAACATTGATAGTGAAAATATACGAAGGAGCAATGTTTACAAATAATTCAAATTTACTACCAAAATTCAAAGCCGGTGGTCGCAACTTTAAAAGCGTTAACGTCAATTTTGGGCCGTAATTCTCGTCCCAGTAGACAAGCAATTCATAGTGTAGTGAAAAAATTTGAGTCAGAATATTCGCTGCTTGATGTTGCCGCGCCAGTTAGACTACGTTTTGCCCAAAGTTTGGAGAAATTTGCTGCCGTGAGGCGGCCGTCGCAAACTAACTTGGGCCTCTCCAAACCCAACATTATGGCGAATTTTGCGAAAGGATCTTGGCCTACAACCTTACAGGATCAAGCTGACTCAAGAACTAAAGCCACTTAATCATATGAAGCGACGTATCGTCTCGAATGGGGCTCTGGACATGATGGAAGAAAATGATGCATTTCATCGCAAAATCATCTTCAGCGAATCGTGTGATTTAACGCCTCTAGACTTTTTTTTATGGTTCTACATTAAATCATTGGTCTATGCAAATAAGCCGATGACACAAGAGGAGCTCAGAGCCAATATTGAACGAGAAATAGCGGCCGTATCGGTCGAAATGTGCGGCCGAGTCATCGAAAATTGGGTTCAACGTATCGACCGCTGCATACGTTCCCGTGGTGGGCATATGAACGAAGTCGAGTTCCGAATGTTTTGATAGTAACTCAAGCCAGTAAATTATTTGTTTTGAGCTATCTCAAGTAGTTTGCATTTTATTTAAAAAAGAAGTTGTTCACAGATATGTTACTGGTATTTATTAACTGGCACAGTCGTTCCGCAACTCTTTTAGAGACAGGTTGGCTAGTTAGTGAAGATCGTAAGCGGAAAAGTGTTTAATTAGTGGTGATTAGCCTAGTATTTTTATTTGTGTAATTGGCTTGGTAGTCTGAGCCTCTGCCTCTGACGCCAGAAGCGTGGGTTCGATTCCCAGCAGAATTTTAATTTTTATAATTTATTAAGAAACGGTGATAGAAACATTTAATAAAAGTGCAAAAAAAAGTGTGAAAAGTTCCGTACGGTGTAGGATGGACCCCCGGAAAACGGTGGTCCCGCGTACGGGTGTGGGCGTGCCGTTGCGACATGTGGTGCAAACACGTGAGCCGGCAAACAAATCATCGCCTGTAATAACACCAACAACATCAAGAGCATCATCAACACCAAAAACAGCAGCAACCGTAGCAGCAGCAGGAACAACAACAGCAGCAGCAGCAACAATATCAGCAGCGTGTATGCCAAATGCATCAGCTGCAAGCATATTCAAAACTGCAACAACAACACCAACAACAACAACAACAACAACAACAACAACAACAACAACAACAACAACAACAACAACAACAACAACAACAACAACAACAACAACAACAACAACAACAACAACAACAACAACAACAACAACAACAACAACAACAACAACAACAACAACAACAACAACAACAACAACAACAACAACAACAACAACAACAACAACAACAACAACAACAACAACAACAACAACAACAACAACAACAACAACAACAACAACAACAACAACAACAACAACAACAACAACAACAACAACAACAACAACAACAACAACAACAACAACAACAACAGCAACAGCAACAACGGGCCGGTCGTTGCCCAGACGAGTTCTTTCGCAGGCAATACCAGAACCAACAAAATCAGAAGTAGCAGCTGGAAAACCTGCTACAGAAGTAGCGAATGACGAGTTTCGTAAGGTGGAGAAGAGGCGACGGAAGGTAAATCCGAAGCCGAATCTTGCTGCCAAGAGAAGGCCGAACCTGGCAGGCCCTAGCGTAGCATCATCGGTGGCTGGTACCGATGATGATATGGATAATACCAGTTCTTCCGAAGCTGAAGGTGGAGCGGGCCGGTACGTCGGAGAGGGAAACTCCTTCAGGGACCTACCGGTCGACGACGATGGAAGCAATGCCATCCAAATGGAGGATGGAGATGTAGAGGATGAGGTAGCTGAGCTAGACAAGCTCATAAAAGAGCTCTTGGAGAAGCGTGAGCAGCTGAGGCTGAAAAAAGTGCAGCAACATCAACAACAAACAGTGCTGAGGGAGCAAATCCAGCAACAATATCAACAGAAGCAACAACAACGACAACAGCAACGAAACCAACAAAAACAGCAACAACATCAGCCAAAGCAGCAACTGCAGCCAAATCAGCAACAGCAGTCAAAGCAGCAGACGCAGAAGAAGCCAGCAAGGAAGGACAAAATTCCCCCGATTAATGTAAGTAACTTCGATATTAGTGATAGTATTAGGTTATGTAGGTTAATTACTAAGAATTTTTATGTTAAGAGGCTTTCTGCCAGTAAACATGTAATTATGTGTGATAATATTGAGGAGTACCAGAGAGTGCGCACCGCCTTGGGAGAGGTAAAGACCGAGTACTTTACGTACACCCCAAGGGAGAAAAAGCTTAAAACCGTGGTATTAAAAGGAATCGATCCCTCAATTAAAACAGAGGAGCTCGAAAAAGAGCTTAAGAATTTTGAAAGCGACGACCTCAAGTTCGTGGGGGTCAAGCCGTTTTCCTCGGCTGTGGCAAGTGGTGGTAACCGTTACTTACCATTTTTCCTGGTCCAGCTTACTCCTGACAGCAAAATTGACAGGCTGCGAAATATCCGCTTCCTGTACTATCATGCTGTTAGATGGGAGAAATTAAAACGGTCAGATCGCATACTTCAATGTATGCGCTGCCAAAGGTTCGGGCACGCCGCAGCTAACTGTAACATGCAGTTTAGATGCGTCAAGTGCGATAAGGACCACATACATGGTGAATGCTCTCTAGGTAAGGAGAGAGTCGAAGACCGGAGTGTACTCTCCTGTGTGCTCTGCAGGAACTCTGGGCATCCCGCCAACTTCAGGGGTTGCCCAAAGTACCAAGAACTGAAAAAGCGAGTCCAGGCCCGCAAACAGCAGTCTGAAGGCGATAGGCGTCAGAAGAGTCGCTCGTTCACAAATTTTGTGGCACCCAACGTGTCCTTTGCCCAAATGGCAGCTGGACCGGGTCAAGCTCAAATAACATTAAACCAGCCAAAGGTAGCCCAAAAGGCACCAGAGGTGGATCTAGACTTAAAATCGATCCTTCTGTCTCTGCACGGAAAGATCGATAAGTTCCAGAAACAGTTAAATGAACAAGCGGCCCGAATTGACTTTATCTATTCGGAGTTGTTTGCGGGGTCTGGTGTGCCATAAATCTAATGGCTACGCTGGATGAGGGAAACTTAAAGATCCTTGCTGTGAATGTTAATTCACTAGTCAGGATCGAGAAAAGAACGTCACTTGCCAATTTTTTAAAAACGAAAACCCGGATGTGCTTTTGGTTAGCGAAACTAAGCTAAATCAGAAGCACAAATTGGGATACAAAGACTATCATGTAATAAGAAGAGACCGGCCTCACTCCACTCAAGGAGGTGGGGTTGGAATCTTAATTCGAAAAGGCCTGCGCCATAGGGTTATATATAGCGGGGACGTGCGTAGGTTACAGTTGTTGGAGGCATGCATCATATGCATTCCTCTCCATAGCCGGAGGAGAATGTATGTGGTGTCGCTTTACGCACCTGCTGCACCTCCACCAAACCAATTTATGACAGAGCTCGAGACACTTTTTCGTGGTCTGCAGCTGAACTCGGAGGAGAATTATTACTTCTTGGCCGGAGATATTAATGCCAAACATGCGGCATGGGGAAATGTTACTGCAAATCCCAGGGGCAACCAGTTTCACGACTGGTGGCGCCTCAATATGATTGAGTACAACCTCGAGTTATACGCGACGGATATCCCTTCTTTCCCAAGAAGCGGTGCTTTCCTGGACTTGGCCTTAACGGACGCAAGACTTCAACTGACGAACATAGATCAAAACACGCGGAACTGTTTGCGTGCGTTTGAGTACGATAGTGACCACTACGGACTCGCCGCCGCAATACGGATCCCGAACGAGCAAACGCTGCTGGAGGAGTACGAAGCAGTGTGTTCATTCGATTATCAAAGGGCACAATGGTCGCGCTTCTCCAGATTTTTAAAGCGAGATATACGTTCGAGTGGGATCGACCCACCGACAAACAGTAACATGACAAATGATGACATTGATCGCCATTTATTGCAAATGAACGACGCCATCAAACGAACTATGGAACGAACTATTCCTCGGGTAGGACGTTCCGACGACGACCAGACAGAAAAGTACAGAAACCCTACAATCGACGCACTATACCGACAGAAAAGTAGACTGCTCTCGAGGCTTAAACGGCTGTACAGGCAATTTACTGATCGCGACGACCCGGAGGTAAGGATGCTGAAGTCAGAGATCCGAATCCTGAAACAGCTGATAAAAGAAAATTACAGAAAATCTGTAAGTCTGTATTGGGGCAATAAAATTCGGGCTATTAAAACCTGTAGTCCGAATATGTTCCCACAGATAAATAAGTTGTTCAGGAGGAAAGATCACAATGATATTCCTTGTGTTCGAATCTCCCAGACAGCAGAGAACAGACAGACAGTATTGACTGCTGGAATAAGTCCAGAAAGTGTCGCTTCAAACGACGATTTTTTCGTGGTCGAGGACCCACAGGAGAAAGTGGATTTGCTGGGCGCTTGTTTCGAGGCCGTGTATACGGTGAATAATCCTGTTCGCCGTAACCACGACATTGAGAATAGGGCTCTAGTGAGCCACTTCTATCTGCGTACCGAACTTGAGTATTGGCGATCTGAGAATAACGGATTCACCGTATTCACTGATGAAAACCATGCTAATGCAGTTGTCGCCAATGGCCGAGATGCATCGCACTTGTTCGTTTCGAAGGATGATCTTCTGTGCATCTTCAAGTCGCTAAAGAATAAAAAGTCGGCGGGGATGGATGGTGTCCCAAACGTCGTATTGAGACACCTGCCTTTGGAGGCTGTAGATATTTTCACCACGCTGTTTAACAATGCGCTGAATAACGCACATTATCCGGCGCATTGGAAGGTAGCTGTGGTACACCCTATCCCGAAAAAATGTAAAGATAGGACGAACCCTGCCAATCTCCGGTCAATTAGCTTGCTTCCGAATATTAGCAAGGTCTTTGAAAAAGTTGTCAATAGTGCCCTGTTAAAGTGGGTCGAGGACAATAACATAATTCCGGAAAACCAGTTTGGTTTCAGGGCGAGGCATGACACTATTCATGCCGCGTCGAAACTGGTTTCCGACATTCAGTGGAATAAATGCAAGAACCAATGCACGGGTGCTTGTCTGGTTGATTTTGAGAAGGCTTTCGACACCGTATGGTTAGAGGGACTTTTCTACAAGTTGATCAGGCGGGGGATGCACAAACCTTTGCTATATGTAATTTATAATATGCTTATGGGAAAGAAGTTCGTTGTCAAATGTGGCAACGTGACTTCGAGCAGAGTCTTTCAAATTAAAAACGGTTTACAGCAGGGGGCGGTCAATTCTCCGATCCTGTTTAACATTTACACGAGTGATCTGGTGGGTTCACTCAGACATGCTATAGCGTATGCCGACGATGTGGTGGCATACAGGTCAGGTCCTAAAATCGAGGTCATTAACATTCTTTTGCAGCGTGACTTCGATCAAATTAAGCGATATTGCGCTGACTGGAAGTTGAAAATCAACTTTCAGAAGACGGAAACAATCTTGTTCAGAACTCCATTGGCTGGGGCCTCTAGGGATACCAGAAAAAACTGGAAGAAATTGGCCATTATTGGACAAAATGGGCAGCCATTGGCGGTGAGAAGCGCAGTTAGATATCTAGGTATCTGGCTTGACCAGTATCTATATTTCGATAGACATATAGTTGCTTGTCTTGCTGGGGCCAAGAAGGCTTATGCTCTGACAAGAAGACTGTTTCATAGCAGTCAACTTGACTCCAGAGTGAAGGTCATTTGCTACGTGGCCCTTATAAGGCCGATAATCGCTTGTGGTTGTCCATTATGGTTTAATATAGCGCCTAGCTATATGGAAAAGATTCGGGTTTTGGAGAGACAATGTCTTAGGACCTGTCTCCGGTTGTTCCGAACGCCTGAATCCAACTATATAAAATACTATCCCAACAAGGTCCTATACGATGGGGCTCAGTTGAATAGGATTGACAATTTCCTCATTAAGGTGACTCGAAGGCACGTTGCAAGGGCGATGGCCAGCGACAATAGTCTGATCTTTGGGGCTTACTACCCCAATGAAATGTACATAGAGAGTACGCTCCGGTCTGGCTTTATCCCGCCAGAGGCATTTATCCATATTGATGCAAAAGGGCTGGTACAGACGAGGGATGGTATCCCGGTATTATACCACCGCTACCGCAGTGCGAGAGATAAGCGGCTCATCCGCGGCGAGGACGTCGCCAATGCTCATGAGCTCCTCCGTTTTAGTACCGCAATAGCGGAGAGGGATAAATTCGATACAGAAAAGCAATTTGCCGAATTTTGGTGGCTTTTTGAGGGTGGAGGGTTCAACATGCCCTCCCAAGACGGTGCGTTACTCTAGGTAACATCCTCTTAGTTTGTAAGATAGATTAAGTTAGCTAGGGCGTTTCTGGGAGGGGCCGGGCTCGCCAACTTGTGGTGGTGCTTCCGGGAGGTGATTGATTCTGTAAGGCATCTGTCAGCTCACGGCGACGCATGTGCACGTTGACAACTGCCAGGCGCTCGGAAAGCAATTGGGATTTTGACCACTTGTTTCGTAATGCAACGAGTGCTCAGAATCCTAATTATAGTTAGAATATGTTAAGTAGTTTAAGTAAGTAGAGTAGGTAGTTTGTAATTTGTTTTTTTTATATAAAAACATAAAATTTGATAAAGATGCCGAGTTTTCTTAAAAATTTTCTCGATGAAAACATAATATGTAAGATTAGTTCGTAAAATAGTTTTTAGGCCTAAAGGCAATAATTATAAGATAGAGTTAAGTTTAGGGCGTCCGCATAAGGATCAATAATCTAGAATAAGTATCCTGTTAATTTTAAGTTAGATTTACTCATTTTTGTCTAGTATATAAGTTGATATAAGCTAATAATTAATAAAAATGAATTTAAAAGTAAAGTAAAAGTAAGGTATTTATTAACATGGTTGTACGAAAATAAAAGAAAAGCGTATATATAAATTCTGCTTTGAATACGTTTCGAATGAAGTATTAAATCTTTCAAAATTGTTTAATATACATACATATAATTAATCTTAAATGTCCTCATAGGTAATTATTATAAAACGAAGTACGACGAATGGGAGGGCAAACAAAAGTAATTCATGAAAACACTTTTTGGATACTTTTATTCATTTAGCAATAATGTATCACAATGCCAACTATGATACGCGCGCTAGATTACCGTTATATGTAGATTCAGTTTTCCAAAGGGCAGAATATAAAAAAATAATGTTTACACATATTTTAATATTGTCCAAATTGAGCTGAGCTTTTCGATTGAATCTGAATGCATCTCTTTTTGTTACGTATCTTTATCATGTTGGAATGCATGTCAGATCTGGGCTTGTTAACACTTTTATGAGAAAAACGATAGGAGAATATTTTGTAAGCTTAGACATGATTGAAGTTGTTATAATGGCCCATATACCTATACCTCACTTTGAAAAGCGCAATTTTGAAAATCAATACCCCTCAATATGATGGAAAGATTCAAGCATATTACGCACGTATGCAATACCCAATTGACCTAAAAAACAAATCAACTTTGAGCCGATTCATCCCTTGTGAGGCATGAACTACATATTCAATTTAGATTCGCCTTTGTTCATTTCCAAGCTATACGAAAGCATCCAAATGAACATAACTAAGAAAGAAATGAAGTGAAAGTGAAATTGAAAGTCGCCTGAACTTCTTATACCTACATAACGAACTAATCTATATATATATTGAGATATCATCGTTCTTCTACCATCAAATGCACTACCAAGGATGGCCTTCATTTTTTTGCAGAGTTAGTATGATAGTTGAGCAATGATTAGGATGGGAGGGAAGGAAGAACGAAATCCTCTTAAAAGAAATCTCCCAGTCGAGCACACTAGAAAAGGAAATTGGTATTTTACCATTTGTCATAAGCAGGAGCTTCATGTATAAATACGTACAAACACTCATGTGAGGAACCTGGAAACTCTTCAAGTGGATGTCTTTCTTTATTTCTTGTGCGCTTTCGCCACCCTATCTTACGTAGCTTTTCATCAGAAAATGTTCTTTTAAGATTTTTTTGTCCTGTCAGACATTTTGTGCGTTAGTTGCGCCTTTTTCTTGAGTGCACATACATTATATAGGAATTCGCAGGCAAGCGCTTGAAAAGGGATATTTGCAGAAGGTTTTGGTGTTGGCAAAGCAATCGAAAACAAAACCAACGCACGTACCACATCGTCGTCGTCGGCAGCAGCGATAACACAGCATCTTAGAACAGATGAATAATTTCGTTGACTACGTATGTATATTTGCTGTGCATGTACTCACAAGCGGGTGTTTGCTGTAAACCTAGATTATGGTAGGCAACCACTATAAATATAAATTTCCTTTTGGTAACATTTTCCTAAAACCTTACCTTCTGGTGTGCCTTAAGCGTATCCACACGACTATGTTACAGTCACCATCAATGTAAACATCAGCCCCCTTTTGGGGGAGGATGTAAGGAAAAATGCGGTTAGCACAATGGGAAGTCATGCGATATCGCTTGAAGGATATAGCACTATGTGCACTTCGGCTCAAGCAGGGTGAAACATAAACAATGAAATACACGAAGGGAGTATACATTTAGGGATAGGGTTTATGCGTGCTCTCCTTGCGGCGTATACAAGTTTTTGATTTTCCTTTTTACAATATTCGACAGAATAGCAGTTGAATGGCGTATTTGTTAATATTTCTTTCCTATATATACAAATATACCTTATGTTGGTTGGTATCTACATGTGTTTATATATATTTATTATAAAATATGTCCAAACAGGATTCGGTTCAATGTGTACGAAGAACCTAACATTTAGCCTTCATTCACTCCAACTACAGCTGTTACTATTTATATGCATCAGAGTATTTCGCTTTATTAGGGCAAGAAAATGTCTCAATAATGCAAAGTCAGCAAAAGGACAACTAGCTAAATAATCAAAGCATATGTCTAAATGTTTCCAAGATTAAACGGTTGCGATTATCCGTCGTCCCAATTAATGCCAAAGAACTGTAGATTTATTAAGGGTGCCTCAGCTACGCTGGAACCCGGGATCACATCCCACACCCAAAGTTCTTCCAATGCTCCACCTCTTGCGAAAGTCTGACAAACGTCCAAGAGTACCTATCAATCGTCATGAGAAGCTCCTCAAATTTGACGTTCGCAGTCGGCATCAAATGATATCGCACAAACAAATAGTTAGAGAAGCTGTGCCTCAGGCCCTGCCGCTTTAGCCTAAATTAAATTTATATTTTTGTTAATACTAAAATATTTATGTCGCTGTATAAGTTAAAATGTGGAACTTTGTTATGGATTCAAATTTTAAAATCGCAATTCAGGACGCCTAGCAGCGCCTAGATAAGATTACATATCATTAATTGCTTAACTTCGCCACAAACACAAGCTGGATCACCATCCAATTTGGGTTACAAATTTACATAACCCTGTCTTATCCATTCTAAGGCAAGGCTCCATCAACGCTGCTGACTATTTTTGCACTTGCGTTTGCCTCAGTACCGGAGCGCTCCGGATTTGCATTAATTCAAACTCAGACCATGACATTTTCAACCTCTCCTAGCTAACAATTTATTCCCCAAACATTATTACAGAAATTTCGAATAGAAAATTAATTAGGCCACTGAGGCAAAATAGTTGTACATAGCCATCATCGCGGTGTATACTCGTAGAACTATATAATGCTGCCAAATTTTTGGGGTGCTGACAGCGCTCTTGAGTGCACAAAGGAAACTCGTCCCTAGGCAACAAAGACACATTGCCGAGTCTCATCTGAAGTACAAACTCTTCTTTCCAATTAGAGTACCTATTCCAGCTGCCATCTACTCACATCATGTAAGTGTGCGTGTACATCCTCGAATGTCAACTTACATCAGCCCCACACTTCCGCCCACCCTCAAAAAAGACGAACGAAAACAGGAAGCCAAACGAAAAACAACAACAGAAGCGTCAACCGGCAAAAATCTACTAAAATGTATAATTCCATCTCTCCCTTCGGCTTTGCCCACCATCTTAGAAGATGTAGCCTGGGATACGGCAAAGAAATGGTTCGTTTCTTGAACGTCCTTGATCCTTGCAACCACTTCAATTGAGCTTTTCCTTTTACGGAAGAAAATGAAAGCGAAAACAGGAAAATCTTCAGCACCAAGATTGTGAATGTGAAGTTATAAAGTACGCATGTCAGATTTATAGGAATAGGATGTTGAGTAAGAGAAAAATCGGGGGAGAGACATTCAGTTCATATGTGAGTGTCTATGCCAAGGATTGCACTTGAATATCGTTCAAGTTTACCGATATGGCCTCTTGTTTCGATTTCTCCATGACATTTGAATGCTTGTCGAAAGAGAACGGTTTTAAGAGAAAAAAGGACATGCACACGGCACACCGCCCACTATCCATAGCTAAACTCCCACTGCCGGGGCTGAATTGCAAGCTTTCACTTTTTATGTCTCGAATGTCCTTGGCAAAAGGATATGATATTAATGACGATATCTTGCGTCCTTGTCTGGCTTTCACTTTCATGACTTTGTTGTTAGGAAAGCGGTGCACATACACTATCTCCGAATAGCTTTGCACTTTTTTGTGACCCACTGGGGAGTTTGGGTGCGAAAGTGGGCCACATTTATGTACTTTGCAAGTGACCCGGGGTGGGATGGTGCGATGATGAAGTCGGTGGGCGATGAAGCAACCAGGATATACGAGTTCGAGTATGCTTTGCTTTCGTTATGTATTACTGCATTTGAAGCTGTATCTATCTGAAGTAGTTATGTTATGTGCGTGCGGGCGTATATGCGCTGGTGATAAGTCTGTGAGTTATGCTCGCTTGTAGGTGGTCTTCCCTACGCTCTATACATTACCCACCCAATGATTAGGGTTTGAGTTGTTTTGGAAATAGCACACACAGTGTTGTATTGCTTCGCCGATAATAACAGTGGCGCCACGGGAATTGCTTTCGATATTAGGACGAGAAGACGGCTACTCCTCTACTACGCCAACGAAGACGACAACAACAGGGATCCTATGATGTTGCCAGGAAACAGCCTCGTAGTCAGTCTTTCATTCGCTCCGTATCCTCTTTAGATTTATAGAATTAGAAGGCAGTGCGTTTCTTCAAATTGAAAATATATGTGTACCCGTTGTTGAGCTGCCTCGTTGTTGTTGGTTTCTGGTTTGAGTGGGTGGGAGTGGTTTTTTTTCAGTTTCTGTTGGGCAGGATGAATAGCTGTCGATGTGCTTCGTTTGATACACGCACTTCTGGGATTCTCTTTTTCGTTTTTGCCATTCTCGCAAATTGTCCGTTGCGACTGCTGTTGGCGTATGGGCGCCAGGATGGCAGTTTCGAAAGTAGATCATTGTCGAATCGAATGGAGTGGGTCTTCGGTGGTGGTGGTTGTCAGGGAGCAAGATTTTACTGTTGTTGTTTTTTTTTTAAGGAAATAGAATGATGGGCATTGCGCTAGTAAAACTGCCGAAAAGTTTTTGAATTTTCATTCGAATGACAACCAAAGTTGTTTTCATCCAAGTTTCTGCTGGAGTTGGCATGTTAACAACTTTTTTGAAGGCATTGAGCGATTAAATTTTATACAAGATATAGCCATAGGCGTATATATGTACACATTTAAAGACATATTAATGTATCCAGTGGTCACATTAAAAATAAATACACTGCAAGACTAAGTCACATGTATCTATCTGTACACTTACATAATATACGGGTATGTACGTAAATCTGTATTCGAACCTGAATTGATTTCATTGAGATTTGATTAGACTGTTTACCAAGTGGGCATATCTTTGGTCATATATGACGAAATCTATCAAATATGTTCATGTATACGCTGCCATAAAATCTGATCGACATATCTTGTAGGTATGGCCAATTGATTAATATGACCAAAAATGAGTGAGGATGGCTTTGACAGATATTTGATCATAATTGTGTATCCAGGGATAATGTTCTCATGCCACAGAAATACCAAAATTACCATATTCTATTTACTGAATCTTAGGGATAGGATATTTAAGCATACCTATGCTGTCAACATGCAAATAACCACGAGACCTACCTTTGGTAGAGAGTTTTGGTTACATTTTTGAGAAAATAAGAAGTAAACATTTCGTTTCACATCAGGAACTCGACTATCTAGCCTGAAGAAGTTTCTCTTTAAAATAAGCATTTTCAATTGTGAAACAGGAGGGTGCATTATTGAATTTCTTGGGGTAGGACCACACGGCATAGAACAAAACTAATTGAAGCAAACAAGCTTTATTCATTGAGGGGAAATGTATTTAAAAGTGTGCTATTAAATATGAAAAAACTGTTTTGTTTGTTTCAATAATTTTTGTTTCATGCGGTGTGGAACCACATTGAGTATTCCGCTTAAAATTGGTGGTCCCTTCCACTTTGCACACGGCGATAATCACCGGGCACTGGCCAATTGGAGACCATGCGGCCAAACTGTGTATCCCATTTAACACCCACTGCCGAAGCTGCGGGAATGTAAACGAAAGAGAAACTCTCTTCCATTTCCTCTGCGAATGTCCGGCACTAGCAAGAGCTAGACTGCGGGCACTGAATCAACCATTCTTCGACGACCTTAGCGCTATATCGAGCAAAGGGATACAAGATCTTATCCGCTTTCTCAACTCCACAGGTTGGATATAGCCACACATCGAATCTTCTACAACCACTACAACATAGGTCACACGAGTCGTGGTAACAAAAAGGCACAATAAGTGCTAATTGGGTTCAAGCCGAACCGCCTCTTCTACCTACCTACCTACCACTTCGCACAAGCAAATGGTTGGAGAAGTAAAGTTTTAGACCGTAAATTAGTCCTTTGTTGCCAGCTGAAACGGGAAAAAGCAGGACAATCACAAAGTAAATGTTCCGCAGTGTCATAGCTCCACAGGCTTCGCAGTTGGTGGTATCGCTTTATCGCCTACCACCTTCAGATGCTCATTTTCTGTGATCCCGTAATGACCCGGGACCCAGATAAGTCTAAGTGAAAGAGAGATCATTCATTCACGAACTATTTTGATGGTGGTTAAAGGGTTGGCCAAGGCCTTAAGCGAAGCTTGACTGTCGCTACAGACACAGATACTCCGCCCCCTCCACCTGTTCCTCACAGCATAAATCTCCTTTTGGAAGTCTGACGCATGCTGGCCTAACGAGAAGAAAAGTATAATCTTGTCGCTCTCTATGAAAACACTAGCACCAGATCCTTGGTAGGTTTTGGAGCCATCCGTGGAGATTCGACTGCATTCATTTCCAGGCTCAGAGTCTAACAAGAGGCAGTCCTGAACACTAAGTCGACTTCGTAATTGCGCATCAGCCGATGTTCCGGTGCCATTGCTTCGGACGGCATATCCGTAAGACAGGAGTCGGGGGTTATCACTCCCCAAGTTCATCAGATTTCCTGTGCGAGTCACTTCTCCTAAAACGTGAGATAGCTTTGATTGTGCATCAATAATGTATTTAAATTCAAGAAGCGGTAGGTTCAATAATGCATCTAGGCTGTAGGCAGTCGTACTGGATAAGGCCTTCGTCCGGCCGAGACATTCATTCCTTTGAAGTTTGGCGAACTCAGCAGTAACGTGTTAACGTGAAAGCTTATTCCTCCAAGCAACAGATGCATATGCTAGAAATGGTCTTATCATAGCCGTGTAAATCCATAGGACTCTTTTCGGTAATAAGCCCCATATCTTACCGAAAATGCCCTTGCACGGCAGAAAACCGATAGCGTCTTGGCAGGCTTCAGCTCAACTTGCTTAGACGAAAGAAGTTTTCTGTCCAGGATGACTCCCAAATATTTTTTTTCATTGGGGTGTTGGATTGTGACGCCTTTCAGCACTGGCTGAGTCAACCCGATCAGATTCCTCCTTTTCTTAAGCAGAACAACCTCAGTTTTGATAGGATTGACTGAGAGTCCATTTCTAGTACACCGTCGATCACGTGTAGGGCCGCCTGCGCTTATTCGCAGACAGTCGCTCGGCATGATCCAACTGAAAGTACGGCAACATCATCCTCGTACACGTTAGAACTGTTGACAGCACCACAGCAGTGGAGACAGAACGACGCCTTGCTGGCAGCCTCTCAGTTGTTTGCCTCAGCTCACTCTCAGTCTCGGTAATCGGGGCTGGTCGTAAGCCATTTATTACCTTGTTACCCGGAAAGTGAGACTCAATCAGATGACTAAGAGTTTCCAATCTCGACTCATCTCTGTGGTGGTGCTATTAAGTTGTCTAAGTGATTCCAATTTGCCTAGTTGGCCCTTTTTCAGTACTTTAAGCACCCTACTAGTTTCACGTTCTGCTTCGATCTTTTCACAGAGCTCTTTTTAGAAGCAATAACATATTGCGGAAGGCAAATTCTAACCCCGTCCTCTTTTATTTTAATCCCTGCACCTCTTGCGTCTTGTTTAGTTTTAAGACATTTAGCTTGTATTAAGCCGAATAAATGTATGCCCCCACCAAAATGTCTTGGGGACTTATGTCCCTGCGCCGAATTAATCTCTTATATACTTTCTGTAGAGATTCCAGTCTTCCTCCGAATCAGTCTTGAGTGACCTATTGAGAAGTTTTCTAGCTTCTCTTCCGATTCTTTGCAGTTTCGAGCTCCACCAGGAACTGGCGTTCTGCCAGGGTTTTTGTTTACTAGGCACGTCAGCTGATAATGGCGCTGTTCAGGTCTTGAACAGCTTCCTCTACCTTATGTCTCGTCTTGATTTAGGTTGGAGTTTTGAGAGTATTCACTCAATCCTCCCCGAAGCGCATCCAGTTGTTTTTCCGCATTCCTACTCTCTTGCAAAGTGATGGCTACGCAAACCCGAATAATCGATGCCAGGAATGCGCCTACGTACTAATCCACACCCAGCAGACATCAACCACTCTCCCCGCGGGACTGCCGTTAGGTATTACTTCGCGGGGCTGGTTAGCAATTCATGTCTTGTCTTGTGTCAGTTGCTTCTGACGCTTCTGCTGCTTCTGATGCTCTCCTTAGCTTTTCTACTCTCCGCAGTTAATTCTGGGTAGTTGTTACCAGATTACATACTCATTGTCCTCTGACTGCAACATATGGTCTATTAGGAAAGATGGATTGGGCAGATTCATCCTACGAATCGCCTACAACGAAAAACTACGTGCTCCGTGTCTTCCTCCTGGTCTGAACAATCTGGGCAAAATGGCGAGCTATCGTGTCCAAATCGATGTAGGTATTTGCGGTAGCCGCCGTGGCCAGTCAGGAACTGCGTAAGGTGGTAGTTGCTGTTTCCATGTACTTTGTCCATGTCTCCATTGACGGGATCAGCTTGTATGTCCATCTGCCATTTGTAGTGTTGTTCCACCTGGTTTGCCATATAGCAATTAAAGCTGCTCTTTCTTCTACTTTAATTCTTGCCATTTCACTTGCATCTTGTCCACCCGGCGTTTTTCTGTTGTAGATCCTCAACATCTCGCCCGCTAGAATGTCTATGGGTATCATTCCAGCAATGACGAAGGCTGCTTCGTCCGAGATGGTTCGAAAACCGCAGATTGTCCTTAACGCGCTAAGCCTGTATGCGGATGATAGTTTCCTTCTTGTTTCTTTCGTCGCTAGTGCCCCCGCCCAAATCGGGGCGGCGTAAAGAAGGACTAAGCTGACTACTTTTGATAAAACGTTCCTCCTAGCGTATCCAGGTCCACCCATGTTAGGTAGTATGCGTGAGAGAGCTCCCTGTATTTGCGATGCTTTCGTTGTAATATACTCCACGTGCGTCTTGAACTGCAGTCTGTTGTCTAGCATGACTCCAAGATATTTGACTGCTTCTTTGGATCTGATGATCTGGTTCCCTACCTGGAAATTGGCGAATTCAATGGTTTTTCGACTTGTTATAAGGATAGCTTCTGTTTTATGGTCGGCTAGTTCTAGTCCGGCGGATACTAGCCAGTGTTTTATCCTGGAAATCGCTTCATTTGTAGCTGATTCCACTTCATGGATCTGTTTAGCTATTGATGTCACTATGGCAATGTTGTCGGCAAATCCAATTATCGATACTCCGCGAGGTAGCATTAATCGTAGGACTCCGTCATACATGATGTTCCACAGAAGCGGCCCCAGTACGGATCCCTGTGGGACGCCCGCGGTAACCTTGTAGTATTTAACTCCTTCGTCGGTATAATACCTTAACTTTCTGTTGTTAAAGTAGTCCGGCACTATCCTCAGCAAATAATATGGTGTATCCATATTATTGGCGAGAGATCTTCTTAGGTATGACGAGTTCGCGGAATTGAAGGCGTTTTTGACGTCCAGCGTAACTACTGCACAATACTTCTTTGTGCCGTAGATCCATCTTACTCCTTCTATGGCACTTTCAGCTATGTGGACCAACGCCCTTATAGCATCAATAGCATTTTCTAAGCGATATCCGCTCACGAATGCGGCAGACAACCCAGCCTATTTTTATTTTCCTTGTTTCCAACAGTTTACCTGCGCTTTCTGCTGGAAGACTAACCGTTGCCGTCTGTGTACCGCTTTCCGCAGGGACAGAATATCTGTTGGCAATACCACTGTTCTAAATTGCGATTTAATTGCCTCGCAAATGTCTTCTTTCGAGGTAATCTCATCCACGTCCTTGAGCTCGATAATAACGCGATGTGAGAGCAATCTTACGCATGCTCGCTCCTTTAAGGCTTCACTGATGATAGTTTTGAACTCGGCAGTTTTGTCTCCAGCTTCTTTGAGCTGTATGAGAAGTTCATCTTTCTGTGTCCTCCTATTACTGGATACTGCTTTACCCATTTCTTCCAGCTTGGGGTCTGCCTTAACGCTGCGTAGTATATCCGCGTAGAACATGTCCCCTTTGATTCGATGACGATCGCATCGGGTCTACTTTTCTTAGCCGGCTACTGCTTCTTAGCTAGCTCTTAGTGGGCGATTTTAGATCGACCTTCTTCCTTGGGCAACTGCTTGTTTCTGTTCTTATTAGCAGCGTTGGCCCTCTTTTGCCTGGTCACTAACGCCGGCCACTGCAGCTTTCTCCTTGGATTCTACTGCAGGATTTTCCTGTTTTCTTTTCGGCACAGGGGTTTGATTTCTGGATCCTGTCTTCTTTTAGGTTCCAGGGTCGTCTTAAGATAGGGTGAAGTTTGGGAGGAGTTGTTTTTTCTAATCACCTTCTTTGCCTCGTCATTCAGACGAATCGCAGACAGTTCGTAATGAGTTTTTATGCTTTTGATGGCATCTCTCATCGGTTGATGAATCGATCGCCTTTTTCCATCTTCCAGCATGTTTACTAATGCTCTAATCTGCTCTCCAAGTTTATGAAAATCAGATCCTCGCGTTGCTCCGTTGTTCTCTGCGCGAGGTAGCTCTCCTTACACCGTGTCCATTTGCAGTGCTGTTACTTGGCCAGATGGTGACCGCAGTATTTTTGAATTCCTCTGGAAGGTATTCACTCCGAAGTATGAGTGTGCCTGCGTGTATATGTGTGCGTATGTACGTACGTTCGTGAGCAATTATTCATTTACAGTATCTCGCGTATAAGAAATGATATGAATTTGACCCTTAGCTTTTGACTTTTAAATTCATTTTTATACCCTATTCTAAGGGTACCTATATTAATGTTGACGCATAGTTTGTAACAGACCTTAATATTGCCCGTAGACCCCTAAAAGTTACTATATTTGTGATCAGAATCGATAGTAATGTCGATCTAGCCATGTCCGTCCGTCCGTCCAAAAATAAGGCCTTTAAACTGGACCTAGAGAGCTAAAATTTTAACCATGTACTCTCTAGGGTCCCGAAATAATCAGGTTTAAGAATTTTTGAAATCCGCATACAGACACGCCCACAAACTCAAAAAAACAAATTTATCGAAAAAATCGAACTTTGAGCTAGAAAGCTGAAATTTTGTATATATGATCTATGACTTCTAAAACTTCTCGGGACATAAAATTCTTAAAATCCTCCCACTGACACACGCACAATAAAATAAAACAATTTTATTGAAAAGTCAAAGTTTGAGCTAGGGAGCGTTTTTTTTTACAAAAGATTAGTTTTTTTCGATAAAATCCTTTAAATGTTATGTAACAAAATATGTAGAGCGTTGTTAACAATTCAACCATACTTAGACCTTTGTCACGCCCACTTATGAGTGATAGGAATATGAATAGGGTATCCAACAGTTCGCCCAAGCGGACTCCTATCCTCTGTTTTTATTACTTATTAAATCAACTTACATACTGGACAAAAATTATCAAATCTGACTTAAAATAAACAGGATACTTATTCTAAACTAATAGTCCTTGTGCGGACCTTCTAAATATTATAATTATTACCTTTCGGCCCAAAAACGAAGTAATCTTACATTTATGTGTTTTCATCGAGAACATTTTTTAAAAACTCGGCATCTTTATCAAATTTTATATTTTTACATAAAAACAAATTACAAACTACCTACTCTACTTACTTAAACTACTTAACGTATTCTAACTATAATTAGGATTCTGAGCCATTCGATTCGTTGCCAAGTGGCCAAAATCCCAAAACTTTCTGAGCGCCTGGCAGTCGTCAACGTGTACACGCGCTTCCCTGGGCCGAATGAAGCCTTACAGCCTCACTCACCTCCTGGAAGCCACCACAAGTTGACGAGCCCGGCCCCTCCCAGAAACACCCCAGCTAACTTAAACTAACTTATAAACTAAGAGTATGTTACCTAGAGTAACGAATCGTCCTGAGAGGGCATGTTTACCCCTTCCCCCTCAACAAGCCAAAGAAATTCGGTGAGTTGCTTTTCCGTATAGGAATTTGTTTTGGCCCCAATCGACGCGTACATAATTATGATCTGAAAGAAATTATACTGAAGTCGTTTGAGCCAATATAACAGGCTGTATACTATGCCTGTTTGTTCTACTTTAAAAAAAGCAGTTCGAACAAAAACTAATAGTTAAATAACTCTGTACTTACACAGTGGAATACATACAATATCTTCGTAGGTGCCTATATGCATGCATAGGTAGCGTACTTTAAAATGTGTGCATTCTGTAACAGTGTTTAAAATATTGAATCCTTTCTCACCCCCTTTTTTTAGATTTTACCCAAATTCACATCTCCTGCTCCCTCTTTTAAATACTTTCCTGTGTTTTATCGGAATCCCCGCTGCCGGTGCGTGGCACACTGGCAACAGCCAAATATACATATGCATATGCCTACGCACAATATATCTGGGGGATGATTAGAAGTTGCATGATGGCTAGGTATAGCAGCAAATGCAAAGAGAAACATGCGCATTTGCTTGCAACATGCCGCACTTTCGACTCCCAGCACACTCCTCGTTTCCACTCATGTGAAATATAAAACGCGCACACAAATTTTATAAAGACTAACGCACAATGCGTTGTCATCGTGTTTATTGCCACCCTCTTCGTAATTCGGGTGGCAGTGTACAATTACGATGTTCCTTTATTAGTTGGTCTGCAAAAGTGAAAGTGCGAGTATATACATAAGTGCGTTAGAAGGAAGCTTAGAACAGCGCACAATAGATGAGGGTAGATTTTAAATGTTTGTAATTTTCAAGTTCTCCAACATTGGGGGCAACAGATTCCGAGTGACCGAAGCCCTTTCTTTGATACGCCGGATTGTAAAAGGTAAAGCTTTTATTTACCCGCAAGTCGCAAATGAAATATTTCCCCTAATCACCTCTCTTTTAAAGCTCGATATTCTTAAGGGTATTCGATTTCTCATCGACATTAATGTATATTTGTGCCGTTGTGAGGTAGAAAAATGCATGTTGTCCATCAAAAAACAGTTGACAAAGTTTTGTAAAATACTGGATGTCTGATGAAGATTTGTGTTAACTTATTTGAGACGGACTATATACCAGCAAAGACCTTAAGCCATTATATAAATAACTTGAGCTGTTTTTGTGTCCCTGCGGACAAGGTATTAAAAACTAAAAACCGATCAACATTTCTTGAAGGTTTTGAAAAAAAAAAAACAAGAAATGTATAATAATTATGAAATAAAAGGTGTCCCATTAAGGCCGACTAGGTATTTGAAATTTGAAAAAAAAAAAAAAAAAAAAACCGGTGATTATTTGAAAAGTGTTGACGTTTTAATTTTAATGAAGAGTGTAGAAATGGAGATTATGTATGCAACACAATATCAGATAATTGACCGCTTTGTACCTGATGGCACACGTTGGTCCTTTTGACGAAATTTTCTATGAGATTTTGGGGTAGTGCAGGCAAAATTTCATCAATAGCACGTCGAATCTCGCCTTTCAGCTCAGGAATTGTTCTTGGGTTATTGGCATACACCTTTCCTGTCAAAAAAAAAAACCCAAGAAAATAGACCCAATGGGGTTAAATCGCATGATCTTGGTTACCTATTCACATCGCTCCCTTCAAATGTTGACATTTTTGAACCATCTCCGCAAAAATTTCACAATTTTGGTAGTAGGTTCTCGTTGTATGCGTTGTGCGTCCGTTTTATTCTCCATCACTAGACCTTAATGAGCAAATGACAGCTGTCAAAAATAACAACCCTGTACGACCGACACAATAGGCGGACAAAATAGGCGGTCTTAATGGGACATCCACTATTTTGCTTCAATTTCTTACACATACTACAGCGCAAATGTTCATAGAAATTAAAATGTATGGTTATTGAAAACTGCAGTCTAGGGGTAAAACTAGAGCCGTTTCTTAGGTTCAAATTACCTATTGCTACTAAAGGGTATTCAAATTTGAGGCATCACTTAAAACTTTGAATAAAGGACATAAATTGTGTGAAATCTGTATTTATTTTTATTGGAAAATAATGTACATTGGTTCCGGTTAATAATGAAAAAGAATATTGTCTAAGTGACCTCCTCTGCTAGCTCGACAGACACAAATCGGCACAAACTTTACTCTTCAAGAAACCCCATAAGAAAAAATCCAGTGGTGTTAAATCGCATGATCTTGGTGGCCAATTCACGTCTGTTCTTCGGGAAATTATGCGATTGTTAAACTTCTCTTTCAAAAGATCGATTGAGTTCGTTGCTGTGTGGCATGTTGAACCATCCTGTTGAAACCACATATTCTGCATACTAATATCTTCCAATTGAGTCCACAAAAAGTTTCTAATCATCGCTTGATATCGAGCTCCATCCACAGAAACTGCATTGTCATTTTCATCTTCGAAGAAAGACCAATTACGCCACCACACCAAAATGCAGACCATTCAGTAATTTTTTTTTCATTGGCCTTTCAATCAATCCTCTAGGATTTTCTTCACCCCAAATGCGAAAGTTTTGTTGAAAAAATTGCCTTTTTTTGTTGCCCAATCAACGAATTGCCGACGCAGTGCACAGTATTAGTAAACAGTATTTTTTAAGCCTTTACATGCAGGTCTTTGTGTAAAATGTTAAACAAAGTTGTGGGTTTGAGGTTTAATTGCTGTGAACGACGACGAATTGACGTCCTTGGCTCTTCAGCAACACTTCTGCTAACGGCTGCAATATTTCCACTCGAACGACCACTAACGATGATAGGCTTTACTTTTCTGATCTTGAACCCAACCAGTTTCTTCAAATGTATGAACGACAAGTTTAATAGCACGGTTTGACGGAGAAATTTTCTTTCAACTTCTGGAAAACTTTCACCATATTTAAAAAAAAGTTTTAATAATAAAAACATGTGCTCAATAGTGTACCTACCGATCGATTTTAGCTAACGGATATGTATTTTTGTGTGTCTTTTGACTGATAGTCTATGACCGCCACTTGACCTTCACTGGTGCTACGCCTTGATCAATTTCCTATTCAAAAATTTGTCTTTTTAAATTAGATACCCTAAATGAAAACTTAAACTAAACTCACAGATTGTCCACTGATTGTACTCAGAAAAAGAATTTTAACACTGCCTACTTACTTAGGTCTTGTGAAAAGTTATTTAATTTTTGTTTGTACTTATTAATTCGTTTTGTTTGTTGTGTTATAGGTATGTGTCTTCGCACTTTACTTTACGTATAATGACAAATCTTACCAATCGTAGCCAGCAATTCTATTTGAATCTCCCGCTCTCTCATCATCTACAAACAGGTTGGGATATTAACTACTGCCAACCATTGTGAATGTTCCCAGCACTCTGAATGACAACTGACAAACTGGTGACATCTGCAATTTGCTGCACAAATTTAGAGCCTTATTGCGAAGATCAATCGACAGTTGATAATTGACTATTTTCAATGTGTGCTTAGGTGTGTTTCTTTGGGAAATGTATCCGCGGTTGCCCAAAAGATCGATCCCCAGCAACATAGGCAGCAGCGTTTTTGTTTTAAAATGCTGGCACTAATATACGTCAACCATGCTGAACCAGTGATCGAATAAATAGTACTGACACAGATAAAAAAGTACATAAATATTTTATTAAAACCAAAAAAAAAATAATTAAAAACTTATTAATAAGATAAAAAGCAAACCAAGTATTAGGGTGAAAAAGAACTTTAGAACACAAGTTCACCTAAATATTTTTCGTTTTCCTTAGGCGAGAAAGATTGGACTTCAGTAGGTATGTACTGCTTTATCCTGCTCTATGACTTGAGTAGTTCAGTTCTTACGGATTGTTTTTAAGAACCTATGAACCTATGAGTTTCAGAACATGTATAGTATATGTTTGGCATCACTCTCAACTGACTAAAATTAATATTTTTGAATTTAATTATTTTCAATATAAATTTCTTAATAAACTCTCTGACAAATGTCAGAAAAGTCAAATTTGCACTGGAGCAACAATTTATTTCTCGTTTTCCCAATTTGTACTTTTGTAATAATTTTGAAATGAAAATGTATAATTATATATTATATATTAAAGAAAGAATTTGATTACTTTTGCTGTAAAATCAAAACAAAGAATTATTAGAAATTAGAAGAAAAATTATGACATGAATATATATGAATTTTTGTTTTGTTCTGTTTTTGTTATGTTTTAAAGAAAACTTAATGTTTATTTTATTATTTTAAACTATTTATGTGTATATATGTTATGTCTTCCTTATATTTTGAAAATATAAAAATCTACAGCGTTTTTTTTCAAATCTACTGCGGACATTTTTTCAAAAAGTCCCATCCCTGATTGTGATGAAAAATGTTTAGATACGAAGTTTCGGAAGCATTATATTTGCAGCATGTATCCACCGCAGCCACTGCAGTGGATGTTATCCCCAGTGGTGTTGGCTATACAATGTTAATGTTGTTTAACGTGTAAATTCGAGCACTGCTTGGGAAACATTTCCCAAAGAAACACACCTATTGTGAACGAACGATTCATTTGGTATTTTTGTCAATCGAATTTTTTTAATTGACTGCGATTGACAAAATCCTTTAGAATCGTTCGTTCACAATAGCACACATTAAAAATAGTCAATTATCAACTGTCGATTGATGTTCGCAATAAGGCTCTTAATTTTTTTCTCGAGTCAACACGGGTAAGTTTATATTTTCATATATGTATTTTGACATTATTTCCACTTAATTTATCTGTTTTATCGTTTCCAGAATTCCAGAGATGGCTAGATTCAGCTTGGACCATATATGGGAACTACCAACCGGACCCTATGGATAGGGAAAAGTATTATTTATGATCAGTGTTTAATTGTTTATTTTCCGGATTGCGTATTTTTTCCATTTCATTTAACTCTTTGGGGCCCTTCAATCTACTGATGGATGTGGTGTGGCGGTGTGTGAGGACGAACCACGAACAAGCAGGTTTAGTGGCCAAGGTGATTTTTTAAACTTCAGTGGCATTCTCTGTTTTTATGTTTTTCTTTTATAGGTGACCGTAACACAAATAGATTCCGATAAGTAGTGCACAAAAAGCTTGATCGGACATTTTATATCTTGCCAGAACCCTCTGTCCAATCCTTCCGAAGTAATGGTTTTTTTATGGTCGCAAACCTCATCGAGTTAAAGGATGAAATAGGTGTCTTATGATATTAAACGTCGTTCTATCTACGAACTCACTGGTCGGACAAACCATAACCTGCCGGAACAAGTCGTCCGACAACTTCTTAGGTCAAGAGAATGCTACACTTTTTTCTCTAGGTACCTTTTTTTATAATTTTGGTTACGCTAAAGGGATTTTACAGTACCCTTATAATGCTAAGAACACAGTGTAAGCTACTTGGTATTAGAAAGAATAGAGAGATAGGAAAGAAGTGTTTGGGTGCAGTTGTAGGGTTTTTCTCCACGGGTGGTGTCTAAGTTACTTAGGGAGATTACGATTTCATGTATTCGGTATAAAGTAATGGACTTGGCCGGGATTCGAACGCACGACCTTCCATTCCGTAAGCGAATACACTACTACTGCACCATTGCCACCCGCTAAAATCCAAATCCCAAAGCACTTAGACTTGGTAACTGTCTATTGTACCACCAGACTCATTTTGGTATAGAGATTGGAGAAATCAAGATATCATTCGTTTCTCTTCAATAGTAGGTGGGGTATGTTGCTGTTCCCCATGGGGATTGAACCTGCACTGCACGGGTCACAAGCCAAGACACTAACCTCTACACCGTCGCCACCCTCTGCATATCCTACAAAACGAAACTATTTAAAAACGTACCTTACCGGAGTAAATAAATTAAACTGGTAGGGATCAAACGAAAGCTTTCACCGTTTTCTTTAAAAATATAGCAGTCGGACAGATTTTAACCTACCTACCGAAGCAATACGTCCTACCACTTATAGCTCACATGAAAGCTTATATTGTTATCGAATTTGGTCTGGAACTATTTAAAAAACGTACCTTATTAAATAAAAACATGAAACTAAGAAATAAGTCAATCCGCTAGACTTTAACCTGCCGAAACAGTACGTGGTTGATACTTTGAATTGAACTAGACGAGAATGCTTGTTGAAACGTAAAAATTTCGTCGGAGCCACTTTTTTTTATATAAATCTGTATGTGTTGCTGAGGTAGAAACTACTCTGTTGCAGCTAGTCTGACTCAAGAAACCAATAGAGGGAATCTTAGCTTTCTTTGTCCGAACTTCCGTAATTTGTTGTTCTTCTTTTCCGCTTCTAACGTCACGATGACTTTCACGCCCTCCCTTCATCAGAAATGTAGAAGAAAAGATGTTGAACACTACTTTATTTGTGGCATCTTTTAAAAAAATTTACCTATGATGATGTTCCCTCTCGTATGATCAAAATGAGCGAATTGTATGATATTCATTCACAAGAATAGTGTAGCACTAATTCCAACGCTACTACTCTATACGAACGAAGCAATCGAGATACATAAAAGTGATTCGTAGTGGGATGTTATTTTGTAATACGTGTAAAATCCTATTCACTATGGATAGATTTACCAAAATCGATGGTACTGTCAAAGTGTCCATTTGTGTAGTAAAGTGTTGTCAATCCTAACAAAAACAAACAATTTGACAGCTGACAGTTTGGGATTATTAAAAATATAGCATTACACGACTGAAAAAACGTGTTTTCATATTTCAAAAATAATGACAGTTTGACAGTTCGAAAATTTCGTTCAAAGTATGGTCAGAATATTGATTTAACTTCGTCAACTGTGAAGAGAGAAGTTAAAAATTGCAGGGAAACTGGATCAATTGGTGATGCTAAACACACTGGTCGTCCAAAAACAAACCCATCAATTGTCAATATCGCAGCAGTGCGTGAGAGTGTTGGTGAAAGCCCAGGAACAACAATTCGGCGTCGTAAAAAAGGATTGCAAATTTAAGAAGCTCTATACAGCGAAGAGAACATTGAGGTGGAAATTCAACGGTGCAAACAACGAAATTCAGCCACTTGTATGCATAATAGTCAGTGAAAATTTTGACAAAAGAGTGCGTATGTGTCAGCAATGCCGTGGAGGCCATTTGGCGGATGTGCTATTCCATACATTACCCTATCCTATGTACTGTATGATTCAATAAAAAAATAACGATATAAAGAAAATTCAAATCCTACTTACATTTTGGAACACCTATTTTTAGCTGCATTTTACTATCGCACAGATCTGTGGCCGAATTACGGCATCAGCTAGCGAGAAATGCTCACTGAATTATGTGAGTTTGCCATTACGGCTTAAGATATCGAGCATGATTTCGAATATCTAGTTCGATTGTT
The DNA here is from genome assembly GCA_949715645.1 of Portevinia maculata. Classification (NCBI taxonomy): domain Eukaryota; kingdom Metazoa; phylum Arthropoda; class Insecta; order Diptera; family Syrphidae; genus Portevinia; species Portevinia maculata. Next base: position 41,080,567 of record OX454525.1, read on the forward strand.
TGTCATTTCCTTGGCAGCGATCGTATATTTTTTCATCCGATAGCAGTGAACCCATCGTATGGCTAATAAAACAATGTCTTCACCAATTCCGAACAGAATAAATAACCTGAAGCTAGACTTTGGAGAGAGCCTTAAATGAATAAATAACCAATTCTGTGCACAATTTTACAGTGTATTTCCAAATATAAACTATATTTTCGCAACTCGAAATAAACAGAATATTATTCAAATACAAATTGTACTTGGATTATCTTAAAAAAATTCAAAATTGTAATTGATACGTAATGCCTTAAACACAATCACGCTTTGGAGTTTCGCGTCGACGAACACATCCAGGTGAACCATAGGAAATAAATGATACTCGTATCTATCGCAAAGCTTCTTTACGTTGAACTTCAAAATGAGACTAAAAAATGAGAGTAATGTTAGAAACACATCAACACTTCAACTTTGACAACAGCGAGAACTTCAGCGTTTAAAGTGTATTCCATCCCATTAAAAAGCATTGCTTCTAAAACGTGTGGTGTGGTTGTTAAAGTTGTAGTCCGTGTTGATGTGTTTCTACCATAAAAACAAAACTTAAAGTTTCGTAACATTACTGTAAAGTGCCGTGTGTCAACGTGAAGATAGGGACAAGTTTGAACTGGCACGCTTTTTCTTGATGGTTATGATACGAGTCTTCGGTAATATTTGAATTTTTGGTTAGAGTAAAAGGTCACAGCGCACTTAAAGCCTTTTGACGTAAGGGAAAGCAATGCACGCACCAAAGCATGATTGTGTTTCAGGCAATATGCTTCGTAACATATCGATAGCGTATGGAAGTCACTCACTCGTACAGTGATGCGTTAATTTCGCCCCTGATCCGGATCAGATTCGCATTCAAAAATACGTGTACTACAACAAAAGGCGCGTTTTTTTTTGCCAACTATTCCGCGTATTCACATTTGCATGTTTAATACGAGTACAACAACGACTTAGCCTACATACGCTTACTTTAGCAGGGATAACTATTGCCGCATTGCTGTATTTTCTGATAAATTGAATTGTTATATTCGTGTGCAATGCAGTTGTGTTTCGTTTATTGTTATTATTGAATATATTTAGATTCATTGTTGTTAAACAATGGTTATGTCAGTTAAATTATCGCGAAACGCGTATACTAAAAAATAAGAGCGGGCCGAAGCCCGCGCGAACACCACCCGTTCGCTAATTCAAAACACGACAAGTTATAAGTAAATATAGGATTTATTCAGCGAGCTCCGCACTATACAATCTCAGAATTAAGACTAACTTAATAACTACAATATCTTCCTCTGAATAGCTCTGTTCCCAACATCAGAACTGCTGACTCCTCTATTCCGGTAATCGCACGCACATCCGTTGAGTCGCGCATGCAGGTAATCCGATTCCATGCACTGTGATCGTGAGAACAAATCTGTGCATGAAAGTGTCAACTCAGCGAATACCGTATGATTCGCTGGCATGCACCTGACTCGTGCATCGTGTTAACTTGTCGTAAAGCTGTTATATTTTTGTGCACTATTTATTTAAATATTTCATCAAACGAAAGCAAATAATATTCGCATTTTCGGCTATCTTCAGTACAAGTTTGCTAGCCTTTTTCTTATTTTGAAATATTTTTCTCCTATTTTCAGGTTTTGTGAAACGCAAAAGGTTGTATTGGACTATTACAATGCATGCTCTGTTGCTATCTTGAGACCCTCTATATCTACGACGGAAATTAATTTTTACAATTTGAAAATCAAACGATTAGTCCAGTCAAATTAGACTTTGAAGGCTACATTAATTCCCATAGAGCTAAAAATTTGAATGAATGTTCAGAATACTATTATAAATGAATTGTGGAAAGTCCCCATCAATCCCCCTTCGGCAAAAAATGTTATTAACGGTAAAAATGTGCAAAAATAGGTTTTTCGCGTTTTTCAGCTAAACGGTGAGCTTTACAGCAAAATAGTACAGACAAAATTTGTAGATCATCCGATTCTGCATTTACTTTTGTTTTCTTAAGTATTGCCATTTTTTCGTGATATAGGTTAAAAGAATTGAAAAAAAAAAATTTATTCGTAATATGCACGTTAATTTACTTTTATATACATTTTTGAACCGTTATACGAGTAAACATATGAGTCCGTATGTCTTATAAATACAAATTATAAAATTCTTAGAATATAAATGAACGTCAAAAACTCCGCCCCTATTTCCATTTAGGCCCGCCATTCACTACACAAAATAACTGCGCAAACAGAAATAGAAACGCCAATTTGGAGCAGTTATTTTGTACAGTGAATGGCCGGTCTTAGGCCACAAAATAACTGCGCAAATAGATTTGAGCAAAAATCAAAATTGTTTACTGTTAGTCGTAAGCATTCCTTCGTAGTGACAACTCGTGGCTATATATATATTAGTATTACTTACTGCTCGAACTCCAACAGAACAAAATATTTATTCATCAAAATGACAAAATCATATACTTTTTCTACATGCAATAACTGGCTGCGATACAACATCAGCATTTTTCAAGAGGGGCAAGACAACGGTTTTGAAATTGTTCGAGGAACAAAATTTAATTAATTGTGCTGAAGTTTTTAAAGATAGTAAATCTACTCATGAAGTTATAATCACTAATGGAATTCGCTTTCTTCTTTCTATGAACGGAGCTCCAAAGAAGTTATCTGCTTGGATAAACTCCGATACTTATCTTTTGCAAAAAAAAACTTATAATAAAAAACAAGTGCAATTAGCTTGTCTTCCCCCAACCTCTGCTGCTGCTTAACAACATCTTATTTACTTACTTAGGTGGCGCTACAGTCCGGGGTGGACCTGGGCCTCAACCAATACGCCTCTCCAGTTAGCACCATCTTTGGCTAACAGCCTCCAGTTGCGCACTCCAAGTTGGTTGAGATCCCCTTCCACTTGCGCGCGCCACCAAAGGCGAGGTCTTCCTCCACTGCGTTGTCCCTCCGGGTTGGAATCGAAGACTCTTTGGGCCGGAGCGTTGGTGTCCATTCGCTCTACATGTCCTAGCCATCTTAGTCGACTAATTCACACTTTTTTGACCAGGTCGATGTCGCTGTACAGCTCGTAGAGTTCGGTGTTAAATGTCCTCCTCCAAAGCCCGTCAACGCAAATGGGACTGAAAACTACTCGAAGAATTTTGCGTTCGAAACGACCAAGGAGATTTTCATCCGCTTTTGCTAATGTCCACGCTTCTGTGCCGTAGAGCAGGACTGGGATGATGCGGGTTTTATACAAAGTCTCCTTAGTGTTTCTGGACAAGGCCTTTTTTTTAAAAAAAAAAAAAGCAATTCCAAATCCTAGAGCACTCAGACTCGGTAACGGTCCATTGTACTACCAGGCAGAATTCCTCCTTTTGGTGTAGAGGCATGTGAATGGGTGGCGTATGTTGTTGTCCCCCATGGGGATTGAACCTGCACCGCACGGGTAACAAGCCAACACACTAACCTCTACACCGTCGCCACGTCGGACAAGGCCTTACTTGTCAATTGCTTCTTAGACCAAAGAAACAGCGGTTGGCAAGTGTAATTCTTCGTTTGATTTCTGATGTGATGTCGTTTTCAGAATTTATAGCGGAGCCAAGGTAGACAAAGTCCCTAACTACCTCAAAGTTGTATAGCTGTCTATCGTGACGTTCTGTCGTTCTGTCCGATTCGTCGATGTTGTGTGTCCCTTCTTGTTGACAGCATATACTTGGTTTTGCCCTCATTCATATTATCAAGTTCAAGTGTGGCTTGGTAATAAAATGGATCCAGAAGACTGGGATTGGAAGTTAGTTGACAATGCATTGGAACCAATTCATACGTTATTCCCACCTGCAGCAGAAAAACTCCTTAACACCATCTTTTGCAATTGCAAAAAAGGTTGCAATGCTAAATGCGGCTGTAAAAAGGTTGGACTGTTTTGTTCTTTAGCATGTACCAATTGTCAAGGACAGTCGTGTTCCAATGTTGAATCAATACTAGATGAGAATAATTACGATCTCAGTGATGAGACATATTATGATGCATCACTTTTAGAACATATTTGTATCCAGCAGGAAGATGAAGAAAAAGAAGATGAAGAAAAAGAAGAAGAAGAAAACGAAGACAGTACACTAGAAGTTCTATTGGATTATTATGAATCCGACGAATAATTTTTCCAAATTATTTTTCCAAATTTTTTTTTCATTTATATATTACATAATTTACACAGCTTTCGTCATTTTCAATACTCAATTTGAATTCAATAGGATCAGAATGGATCGTGGAATAACCCTACCGGGGAAACCACGTTAAAAAAAAGCGCCAAGCACACTACCTCATAGGTGATGTGGAAACTTGTGCATATTACGAATAAAATTTTTTTTTCAATTCTTTGAACCGCTTTATCACGGAAATGGCAATACTTATGAAAAAAAGTGTAAATAAATTTTTTGTAGAGAATCGGATGATCTACAATTTTTGTCTGTACTATTTTGCTGTAAAGCTCACCGTTTAGCTGAAAAACGCGTAAAACCTATTTTTGCAAACTTTGGTTGCAGATAATTTATTTTCAGTTATCTGTTGAAATCATGCAAGAGAACACACACACCAGCTAATTTAAGAATGACCCTCTGATCAACGATCGAAATCTTGTCAAGGAAGTTCTAGAAAACAGTCCCAACAGTTCCCAAAGTTGAAGTTATCATCGCGGAAATGAAATGAAAAAATGAAGAAATGAATTACGTTGAGCAAATGGCTAAGTGACAGCCTATGTGCAACTTATATTGGAACAAAAGAATGGACACATTGAAGAATAATCAAATATGTTAAAGCCAATGAGTGATATGGTTTTCTTAATAGTAACAGATAGTTTGGGACTGAAGTTTGCTCCCTAGGTAGGTTAGAAGGGAGGTGCACATCAATTGCTGTGCTTGCACGGGGGCCCATTGGTCCATTGTGATCCCTTGTTGTTTATTGTGGTAAAAATCTTCCCTTACAATAAAAACACTTACCATACTCCGTTTGAATTATTCTTGTTGGTTGGCCTATTGGAACCAACCTGTCTTTTTGACAAACCTTATTGTGTCCGTCAGTGGTACCTGCGCTACGTCCTCTAGGTCTTCGAAAAATCTGTTGCCCAGATAGCGATGTCGAGATGCCTGGAGGTTTGGACACTGGCAGAGCAGGTGTTTGATGGTCTCGGTTTCTTCTATATCCTGACAGCTCCTGCAGTAGTCTGGTGAGCTAATGCCCAGCCTGTTTGCCATTACACCTATAGTGCAGTGGCCTGTCAGTACGCCGGTTAGGATACGTATTTCTTGTTTATTCATTTCCAGGATTTGTTTTGTTCTTTTCTCGTCGATTCTTGGCCATAGACTGCGAGATATAACACAGTCGTGCCTTTGGGACCAGGTGGTGTTAATTTGTTCCCTCAGTTTTTGGTCAATGTTTCTTTTTGCTGCACTAATTGGGATGTCTATTGACGTAATAGTGTCCATTGCGTCAAGTTCTGACCCTGGTCTTGCCAGCTCGTCTGCCTTTTCATTCCCCACGATGTCGCAATGACCGGGGACCCAGCAGAGGGTGATCCTGTGTCGTTCGCCTATTTCGTTGAGCGATTTTTGGCAGTTCCTGACTGTTTTTGACTTTATGGTTTCGCTGTCTAGTGCTTTGATCGCCGCCTGACTGTCTACGAAGATTGTAATCTTGGAAGGATCCAGATTCTTCGCGGATATTGTTTTTGCTGCCTTGTCTATGGTTACTATTTCGGCTTGAAAGACGCTGCATTCATTGGGGAGTCTGTACGAGTCCTTTATGTCTAGGGGCTCGCAGAAAACTCCTGCTCCTGTACCTACATCCATTTTTGACCCATCCGTATAGATATGGATTTCTTGTGCGCTGGCGTGCGTGTTCCAGTTCCCTCTTTGGGGTATGTATGTAGAGTAGTTTTTCTCGAAGTTTCGATTGGGGATTATGTAGTCCGTTTTCCTGGATAGATCGATACCCAAGTAATTGTGAATTATGGAGCCGTGCCCATAGGAGCTGTGTCTGCACATGTTTGCCTCCTTAAGGCGGAGAGCTCCTTTGGCTGCCATGCTGCGATTGTATTCACCAAGGGGTGGTAGGTTTAAAATGACTTCCAGTCCGGCTTGAGGTGTTGATCTAATTGCTCCTGTTGTACCGATGCATGCTAATCTCTGTACCTTTGAGAGATAGGTAGTCCTTTCTGTTGCCTTCCACCATACAATTGACCCGTATGTAAGTATGGGTCGTATGATCGCTGTGTATATCCAATGGGTTATGTAAGGGCGCATACCCCAACGTTTGCCAAAGGTCTTCTTGCATGCGTAGAAGGCGCATAGTGCTTTTTTTGCTCTTTCTTCTGTGTTACGTTTCCAAGTAAGCTTAGAGTCTAGGATGATGCCCAGATACTCTGCCTCCGGGGAAAGTTTCAGACGAGTTCGGTTTAGCTTTGGCATATCGAATTTCTCGATTTTTCTTTTCCTAGTGAACAGAACGCATTCGGTTTTGATTGGATTAACTCCAAGGCCGTTCGGTCTTGCCACGAGGATAATTCTTTTAGGGCAGATTCCATGAGTTCACTAATAGTGGGGAGATACTTGCCACTTATTAGAATTACAATATCGTCTGCGTACGCTACTATTTTCGTCCTTTTGACCTTTAGAGTCGTGAGGATATTGTTGACCACTATGAGCCACAGAAGGGGAGATATGACTCCTCCCTGTGGGGTGCCCCTGGTCAATATTTTCCTTATGTGACTCTCACCGATCTCTGAGTTAATTACTCTGCTGTTGAGCATTTCGTAAACCCAGTTCGTTATTTCTTTTTTCGCTCCTAAGTCTTCGAGCGCTGTTTTTATGGCCGCTGTTTTAATATTGTTGAAAGCTCCCTCAATGTCCAAAAATGCTGCCATGGTGAATTCTTTGTGGTGTAATCCTTTTTCTATTATTGACACAACTTCGTGCAAGGCTGTTTCAACGGACTTGCCTTTGAGGTAGGCGTGTTGAGTGCTGCATAGGTTGTTTTCGTTTAGAAGGTCCCTTGTGTATAAGTCGATTATTCTCTCCAGTGTCTTTAGGAGAATAGAGGAGAGACTTATCGGCCTATAATCTTTTGCTGTGCAGTGTATATATCTCCCTGTTTTGGGAATGAATATCACTTTAACTTCTTTCCAGCTTTGCGGTATGTAGCAGAGTCTTATACAGCTTTTGAAAATGACTTTTAGCCATGGCAGTATTACATTAAGAGCCTGTTGTATCATTGCTGGTATGACATTATCTGGTCCCGCCGATTTGTAGGGCTTGAATGATTTGACTGCCCAAGCAATTTTGTGCTCTGTTATAATGCTTTCCATTGCTATTTCCGTTTGTGTGTCTGGCGGAACCAGAGTGTAGCTGATCTCACACCCAGTGATTTCACTAGACTCCGGAAAGTGAGTATCCATTAATATTTGTAGAGTTTCTTGGCTGGACTCTGTCCAAGAGTCGTCAGCACGTTTAATATAGCCTGGGACCGTGTGGTCTTTGGACAATACTTTATTCGCAGAACGTGTTCCAGGATTCGAGTTTTGCTCTCCTTATTTCTTTAGTGTATAGATTAAGTTCGGACCTATACTTAGTCCAGTCTTCATCTAACTTACTCTGTCTTGCTTTGTTAAAAAGCTGTCTTACCAATGTTCGCCGCTTTTGAAGCTCGCTGGTCCACCAAGTTGATTTTTTGGGTTTGCGATTGCGAGAGATGGGACAGTGTTTGACAAAGGCTTTGTGCATATTTTTGGTAATATAGTAGACTGCGTTGTCGATTGAGTGAGTGTCGACAAACTTGTCCTCTTTCGGATGCTGTGTGTACTCACTGACCGTTTTCGCATAGTCTGCCCAATTTGTTTTCATAGGGTTCCTAAAAATCGGTTGTGCCATATATTGTAGATTTACTGTAAAGAGTATTCTACTATGGTCTGAGAATGAGTTCTTTCGACAAACTCTCCAGTCTTCTACCCTGACCTGATCATTGTTGCTTTTGAGACTTATGTCTAAAATTTCTGCCCTGTTTCTGTTTTGGAAAGTGGGCTGGTTTCCCCTGTTACACAAAACTAGATTTGTGGAAATAATATATTCAAACAACGACTCACCTTTTTTATTAATTCCTGCGCTGCCCCACAGCGTGTGGTATGCATTCGCGTCGCACCCTACCACCAATGATGTGTTCCGTGTGTTAGCGTGCACCACTAATTCACGTACTGTATCGGATGGTGGGTTTTCCTCGTCGTGTGCCATGTAAACTGAAGCGAGGATAAGGTTCCTTTCCGGAGCTTAAATTTTTACGGCCACTGTGTCTCCATTGCTGTACCTGTGAAGAAAAAATATGTTACCAACAGTTTTCTTGACTAGAATACAGCTTCGTACTTTACCTTCTTCTTTAGTGTGGAACAGATGGTAATATGGCGATTTCAGTCCTTGGATTTTATTTTTAAAAATCCAGGGTTCTTGAATTAATGCCACGTCCGCGCTTACCTCAGACATGAACAGCAGTAGGTCGTGTGTTGCTGCTTTACAGTGATGCAAATTAATTTGCACCACTAGCATCTTTTGTGAACTTTGGCTCTTCATCTTCGTCCAGCCGTGCCCTTACGGCACCTAGTCCGAACTTCAGTTTGCTGCCTGGGGTCTGCCTTATGCTTGCTGCAGAAGATTGGTTGATCGCAAAGCAGAGCTCCTTGCCGTCACCACTTCTTCTGGAGTAAAACCTCACCCACTCCTTGATCGGGATGCTTTTGTTTTGCCCTGCGAGGAGGACCACGATGTTCTCGTCCTCTTCTTTATCGAAGGGGGGTGGTATCCAAACTTTGGCTTTCTGTCTTAGTGGTAGTGCGGATCTTGGTATGATCTTGAGTTTGGCTCCCTCCCACAGTTCGCCAATGCTGGCGATGGTTTTGGAGAGAAACTCAAGGGTATGCCCGTCTCCACAAACCACTATCTTCACGCCCTTGTGCCATCCGGCTCCGTCAAACTCGTAGTCTGGTCCCCCATTTCGGATGTTGACAATCATAGCCTTGAGGATGACGTTTTCTGCTAGCAGCCAGTGTTCAGCTGTGATTTTCCCATCGGGATCTTGCTCGTCAATGACTACTGCTATTAAGCACGTCGGAGTGCTGTCTAGGCTTGTTGAAGCCTTGGGTCTTTTCGGTCGGCTTTCTTTTTTCTCTTCCTCTGACCGTTGCCTCTTCGAAGAGGTGCCAGAGGTTCCGGCCTTAGTGCCAGTAGAGACCCTGCTCGAAGCCTGTGCCTTGTTCTTTGATTCCACATGTCTGATGGTTTTAGACTGTTCCTTGTGAGCCTTATTAGGGGCACCTTTGGATTTGTCTGTCACCACTACTGTTTTTCCTTTTTGCAGTTCGGGAGCTGACGGTTCATTGGGTTTGTGAGCCCTCAGATTTGCATAGCTCTTTATTGCCCTCTTGTGCTTCCTGATCAAGGCCCTGTCTCTATCGTTGATAGAGGTTGGGTCTTTCTCAGTCATTTTTTTTAGGAATCGTTTTGAGGCCCTGTAGTTGCTCCGCTTTCTTGTCTCCTTGGAGACTGCGTGTGGTTTCAGGGTGTTGTCCTCAGATTCCTTGTCGTCCAGCAATTCGTCCTCAGTCTCAGATCCTATGTTAGCGGTGTTGAATGAGGATTGGGACCCCTCCTCAGCGCTTTCAATATTTAGACTTTTGAAAATGGGGAGGGTTATAGTAAGTAGGTCCGAATCGCTGGTTGTGAGTTGGTCGTCGCGTTTGTCCTGTGTTTGTTGGTTAGGTTCGTCTTGTCTGGTAAGTCTTGGTCGGTTAGGTCGGTTTACATTAGCTGTGTCGTCTTTGTTTGGCATGTTTTTTAAAAGAAACTACTCGTTCCCACGAGTAGGTGGGAAATAAAGGTCCATCCCGGCAGAGCCGATATACCGGGATAAGGCAACAGGGGTACGACAGACCTTGCCTGGGCGTCTGAATGCGCTCGCTATCGACTGATTTGGCCCTCATCCTTGCATTCTTCGGCACGGATTTATGTACTATGTACTATGTACGCTCGCACGACCACTGAAATTAGGCACCTTCTGTCCTATGGTAAAGGAGCATCACTGGGTATTGAACTATTGATGAGTAAAGGAATACCACAGTGATGCCCCCTGACCTTAACTAATCACCGTCTTGCTCTCTAGGTAGGTACGTTTGATTTACACCGGCTGCGATTATACACAACTTTTATTTTTACAAGAAATACACAACAATATCGCTTATAAAGATCTGTCACAATGGAGAGGAAATTGGAAAAGGTCGCATCAAATGGAATTCCAAATCGTCCGGTTTAAGTAGCAAAAAAAAGAATGACTCAGCAGAAACAGTCAACTCCGAAAGGGAAATATAACCAGAAAAAGAATCTACAACTAAAAGTCAAGGTCGAAGAAAAAGCAAACAGAAAAGCAAAAGAAACCTCAATCGGCGAAAGGATCAGGAAATTAAGAAACAATTCAGTATAAAAAATCAATGTATCTTGTAAATATATTGTCAATTCAAAAATAGATGCAAAAAATCATACCTAAACCTAGTAATAAACTTAGTAAAGTAGTTGAATTTTATGTCGAGCTATTTGCGTGTTCTTCTTCTCGTGTCCGTTTACTGCTACTGAACTAAACCAATGAAATTATTTTGTTTTGAATGAATAACCTTACATACCTTACCACGTTAAGTGGACGGCTGGAGTTACAGCGCTGTTTCACGGTTAGCCACAACCGATCATCAGACTCCTTCTGTGGTGCTGGTTTGTGTTTTTCCTTCATTTTATCCCGAAATTTCATTTCTTCCACTGGGATTCGAACCTAGACCAGCGTCTTCTCAGGCAAGCACTCAATGAAATTAAAATAATCCTAAAATTAATTAAAAGCAATTAAAAAACATATGGACGGGCAAACTGTTGGATACCCTCTTCTTATTTCTATCCCTCATAAGTGGGTGAGACAAAAGTCTAAGTATTGTTGAATTGTTAAGAACGCTCTACATAATTTCTTATATAACACGCGATAGCGATTTCATCGAAAAGAAACGAAGCTTTTGTAAAAAAAACGCTCCCTAGCTCAAACTTTGGTTTTTCAATAAAATTATTTTATTCAATTGTGGACGTGTCAGTAAGCGGATTTAAAAAAAAATAACACATGAGCATAAAGCGCCCCTAGAGAGTATATATTATAAATTTCAGCGCCTTAGCTCAAATTTGGGATTTTCAAAAAAAGGGTTTTTTTAAATTGTGGGCGTGTCAGTAGGCAGATTTTGAAAATATTTAGACATGAGCAAAAAGGGCCCCCTAGAGAGTATATATTATAAATTTCAGCTCCCTAGCTCAAACTTTGAATTTTCAAAAAAGTTTTCTTTTAAATTGTGGGCGTGTCAGGAGGCGGATTTTGAAAATATTATCTCCCGAGCAGTTTCAGGAGTCATAGATCATATATAAAAAATTTCAGCTTTCTAGCTCAAAATTCGATTTTTTCCAAAATTTTGTTTTCTTGAGTTTGTGGGAGTGTCTGTGGGCGGATTTCAAAAATTCGTAAACTTGATTATTTCGGGACCCTAGAGAGTATATGGTTAAAATTTCAGCTCTTTAGGCCCAGTTTAAAGGCCTAATTTTTGCCGACGGGCGGACGGACGGATGGACATGGCTACATCGACATTGCTATCGATGCTGATCATAAATATAGTAACTTTTAGGAGTCTACTGTAGCGCGAATTCGCTTACACCGCAATTAAAAATTATTCATGTTACGCATTCCAATCCCACGGGTAACTAGGCTGCTGGTCATTGGAAACCATACTGCTGCGTCAGCTCATTCCAATCGACCATGAGTAGCTTATTTGCTCGTCATTGGAAACCACGCTCACCTGAGCGTGGGATACGACAAGATTCTATTGTATACATTACGTTAGCGGCATAGCCGCATAAGATTATTTTATTATTCTTCAAGAGATTCAATAAAGAACCACTAGTGAAACAAGTTGACTTTTTATTATCATTACATGGCGATCCTGCCAAACTTAGAATTAAAGAAGTTCGGAAAAGCAAAATAATGTGGAAACGTTAAAACTAAGAAACTTAGAATTAAAGAAGTTCGGAAAAGCAAAATAATGTGAAAACGCTAAAACTAAGAAACTTCGAATTAAAGAAGTTCGGAAAAGCAAAATAATGTGAAAACGCTAAAACTAAAACTGAGAATTAGAGAAGTTCAGACAAGCCAAAAAATAAAACGACACAGCCACCAAAAGACGCGGAGGTAAAAAGGCATGAGACAAGAAGACAACGACAACGAGCGGTAATGGTGAATAGAAGTAAGTAGAATGATGATTTAAATTGCTTTAAAATTGTAAACACATGCAAGTAACAAAAAAAAATTGTAAATACAACAAATAAATGTAAAGAACATTTAATTTAAAATGGGCAAAGAACAATCAAAAATAGAGAAGCCAAATGCCAATGTGATTAATGAGGTTGAAATAACCGAAAAACAATCAAATAACGAAATGTACTTAATCTTAATCATTGCACTTTTAGCTGCTCATCTAGCACTAAAACTGTATACAATGCACAAAAAATCGGTAAAAAAAACATACATGGCAAGAGCCCAGTCTCTTGCACAAATTTAATCAAAATTTTTTTGAGTTCAATATATCAATATTTAATAAATTACATAAAACATATACGACTTTAGTTACATGTACGATTATACGATGACGACATAAAGTGCATTATAAAATCTTTTTTTTCTCTTTCTCCGATTTAATAATTTGAAAATGTTCTTCAGTTTACTCATTCAAAGGAATTTCTTATATTTATGCCATAGCCAATTAAATAGAATGGTTAAGGATTGTCGAAAAATTGCGACAATCAAAAGAAGTACTGGACAAATCCTATAAGTCAATCAATCAAGATAGACCTATAGGTAAGGAAACTTAAAACAGGCACTTAGAGGTATTGGTAACCAGCTTAGAAAATATAAGAGTAATACTAAACGTTAACTACTCAAAGCTAACCAATCTACATAAAGACAATGCTCACAAGTTCTTTAACGAATGCAGAGACAAAGTCTCTAGAGCAGCTTCTCGTCACTCAGTAGACATCAAATTACCTGTCTCACTCCACGAGAAAGTTTTCATAGATACCGACGAGAACCAAGAAATTAATAGTAACAAAACCAGTACTTCAAATACAAACAAAATGCCACAAACACCTGTGGAATTTCTAAACATAGCATCTAAAATCCTCCCGGATTTTTATGGTAGCGCGGACGAGCTGCAAAGCTTCTTAGCTGCATTAGAGTTAATAAATAGCATAAACGATGACAATAACATCATTGCTATTAACCTAATAAAAACAAAGCTGAAAGGAACCGCTATAAACCTAATATCTGGTTCGGAAATAACAGTAGCAGAAGTAGTCCAAAAACTAAAAGCCACAGTAAAGGGGAGTCTGTAGACGTCATCACTGCAAAGTTGATGAACGTCCGCCAAAGCACAAAACCGGCAAATGAATATGCAAAAGAGGTTGAAGACCTCACCAAAAAATTGCAAAGCGCATATATTTCGGATGGACTAATGCCCCAATTGGCTGAGACATACGCGACCAAGTCTGCCATAAAGGCCATGATAAAGAACTCCAACAATGATAAGGTTAAACTTATTATGGAGTCCGGTCAATTCAACAACATGAATGAAGCAGTAGCTAAATTCGTGAACTGCTGTACAGAATCTTATGGCCAGGCAAATGCAATACTGCACTTTAGAAATAATAGAGGTAAAAGTAATAGTTATTATCACAACAAAAATCGAACTAACAACAACTTTCGCGAACGCGGACGCGGCGGAGGTCGTGGACGTGGACGCGGAAGTTATAATGAACGCGGCAATAGAAATAATTATAACCAGTACAGAAATAACTACAACAATGCAAGTAGAAACGTCAGAATGACACAACAGGTTACGGAAAACGAACCAACCCCAAGTACTCACTAGGAAATAATAATATAAGTAGTAAAATCTATAATATACGACTAAACTTAACATCATTCATAGCATTAAAGACTTCACTAAATAATGATATAACATCGTTCATTATCGACACAGGCGCGGACATTTCTATAGTAAAGAAAAAGCAAATAGATCAATTCCATACTATCGACAAATACGAAACAACAAGCCTACGCGGCATAGGTCAGGGAATAACTAACACACTAGGTAAAGTTTACACTGATTTAAAGATTGCAAATATACTATTAGCTCATGAATTTCATGTCGTTAGCGATGATTTTCCAATTCCATCCGATGGAATAATTGGGCTTGACTTTGTCAAGAAATATAATTGTACACTTAACTATGACAGAAATCAAGATTGGCTAGTAATACGACCAGATGGTTTTAACGAAATTGAATTACCAATGTCTTGCTCACCAGCTAATAATGCAATAGCAATACCTGCAAGATCAGAAGTTATCAGACAGGTCAACCTCCAATGTCAGGAAAAAGAAGTGCTTATCCCACAACAGCAACTTAAAGATGGAATATATGTGGCAAATACAATCGCAAAAAGTGCAAGAGCATTGGTCCGTGTAATAAACACAACAAATGAAAATGTATTGATACACAATGTTACATTAAAAACAGAAAGTCTAAACGACTATGAAAACATATCAATAGAAAATGTCAATCCCAGTGACGTTAAGCTACAACAATTGTCCAAACATTTTCCCGACTTCATAAAGTCTGACTTCCATAAACTCTGCTCAGAGTATATTGACATATTTGCGCTCGAAACAGATAAAATACCGGTTAACAACTTTTATAAACAAAAGCTTCGTTTAAAAACCGACGATCCAACATATATTAAAAACTATAGAATACCGCACGTTCATAAAAGTGAAATAACAAAACAAGTTGACAAACTAATAAGAGACGATATCCGCATCAGAGTATAACAGTCCAATACTGTTGGTACCGAAAAAATCTTTGCCGGGTAATCATCAAAAACGATGGAGATTAGTAGTGGATTATAGGAGTATAAACAAAAAGCTAATTGCGGACAAATTTCCGTTGCCAAGAATAGATGATATTCTCGACCAACTAGGAAAAACTAGGTATTTCTCTTGCTTAGACTTGACGTCAGGATTTCATCAAATTGAATTAGATGAAAATTCAAGGGACATCACGTCATTTTCAACTGATAAAGGTTCATACCGATTCAAGCGTCTACCCTATGGCCTAAAGATAGCACCAAACTCATTTCAAAGAATGATGACAATTGCGTTTTCTGGTTTATCACCAACGCAAGCATTCTTATATATGGATGATTTAGTCGTGTTGGGCCGTTCAGAATCACACATGTTAAAAAATTTAACCGATGTATTCAAAACGTGTCGAAAATACAACCTAAAATTACATCCTGACAAGTGCACATTTTTCAGTCACGAAGTGACATACTTACGTCATAAATGCACGGACCAAGGCATTCTCCCCGATGATAGCAAATTTCAGATTATCTTAGACTATCCAATACCCAAAAATGCAGATGAAGTCAAGCGATTCGTTGCATTCTGCAATTATTACAGACGATTTGTTCCAAATTTCGCTGAACATTCAAGGCTCTTAACGAGACTCTGTAAGAAAAACACCCCCTTTGAATGGACCATAGAATGTGGCAATGCATTCCAATACTTAAAACAAATGATATTAAGCCCTCAAATCTTGCAGTATCCAGACTTCCGGAAGCAATTTTGCATAACCACCGATGCAAGCAAATACGCATGCGGTGCCGTACTTAGTCAAGAGTACAATGGATACCAACTTCCAGTTGCATATGCCTCCAGATCATTCACAAAAGGTGAAAGTAATAAATCCACTATTGAACAAGAACTAGCTGCTATTCATTGGGCAATCAATCAATTCAGACCCTACATATATGGGACTAAGTTCTTGATTAGGAGCGACCATAGACCACTATCGTATCTCTTTGCTATGAAAAACCCGTCCTCTAAATTAACACGAATGAGACTAGACCTCGAGGAATACGATTTTACTATAGAGTACTTGAGGGGAAAAGATAATCATGCAGCAGACGCATTGTCGCGCATAGATTTTAACGAAATTCAAAATATAAGAAATTCAGCCAACAAACTATTTAAAGTCACAACCAGGCTGCAATTCAATAAAAATAACGTAGAATCAACTGCCGACAAAATAGAAAGTTCATCTAATAAGATAAATATATATGAAGCGTTCAGTAGTAGAAGTAAAAGAAACAGCGCCCGGCTAGCTATTAATGGCGACTGTTTAAAAATTACTAAGAATAAAAAAGTGATCACTATAGAAATAAATAACCTTATTACTAATGGAAAAATTGACTTGGATCAATTATTTCTACTGCTTGAAAAAATAGCGAGTGATAACGGATTAATAAAGCTGCAGCAGTCACTAGGTGACGATATTTTTGAGAAGATCCAGATCAATGAATATAAAGAAATAGGAAATAGAGCTCTAACAAACCTTCGAATTACACTGACGCCTATAATTATAAAAATAAGAAATGATGACAAAAGAAAAATGATTATACAAAAGTACAATGATGATCCAATCTGTGGTGGCCACGCAGGGATCACACGTACATTAAAAGAGATACGACAAAAATATTATTGGAAAAATATGACTAGGGATATTATAAAATACGTTAAGAGATGTGACAAATGTCAAAGAAATAAGTCACTGAAAAACGTAAAAGAACCAATGATTATAACTGATACCCCAACAACCGCATTTGATGTAGTACTGATACTCGTAGATACCATTGGACCATTACCAAGATCAGAAAATGGCAATGCGTATGCAGTCACAGTAATATGTGATTTAACCAAATATCTGGTATCGGTACCCATCGCTGATAAAAGTGCAAAGACAATTGCGAAAGCAATCTTTGACCATTTCATACTAGTTTACGGTCCAATGAGGAAAATAATCACAGATATGGGCACCGAATATAAAAACCAAATATTTGACGAAATATGTAAACTATTGAAAGTGGAAAATGTCACCTCTACGGCATACCATCACCAAACGTTAGGAACTGTGGAAAGGAACCACAGAACATTTAATGAGTATGTTCGCTCATACATTTCAATAGAAAAAACTGACTGGGACGAGTGGCTAAATACTTCACGTATTGCTACAATACTACGCCATCAGTGGTACATAACTATTGCCCATTTGAATTAGTATTTGGTAAATCCCCAGGTAATTACGACTTTCTTTGTGATGCAAAAGTAGACCCCATTTATAATGTGGACGCGTATGAGAAGGAAGTCAAATTTCGACTTCAAACGGCTCATAAAAGGGCCGTAGAAATTATAAAAGGCAAAAAGCATAATGAAAAGGCCTTATACGACAGGTATAGTAATAGCATAGATATTGCAGTAGGAGATCTCGTTCTAATGAAACAAATAGGACATAAGTTGGACAATATCTATAAGGGACCATTTAAGGTAGTAAGCATAGACAATAGGAACAATGTAGCCTTAAAAACCGACAACGACAAGACGACAATTGTGCACAAAGACCGACTTAGACGTTACAAAACAAAAGAATATTGAAAATAATGAATACTGTCAACTTAAACTTTTTTTATATTTTATATTTAAGAATAAATTAAAATAAATTAATCAAAATAACTTAAGAGTAAATTTATATAGAATTAATTCATTTGCTTTGTGAAATAAAATTTAGAATTTAAGATTAAACTTAATTGGAAACCATGCTCACCTGAGCGTGGGATACGACAAGATTCTATTGTATACATTACGTTAGCGGCATAGCCGCATAAGATTATTTTATTATTCTTCAAGAGATTCAATAAAGAACCACTAGTGCAACAAGTTGACTTTTTATTATCATTACACTACGGGCAATATTAAGGTATGTTACAAACTATGCGTCAAAATTAATATACCCTTAGAATAGGGTATAAACAAAACAAATAAAATCATAGCTAGGTATTCCTTTCCTGTTTGCGATTATGACTGTCTTATTTATTCATTTATTTTGGGCGAAAAATCAACTTCGCTTTGCGTTACCACAGTTCGCTCTGCAAATATAATAACAAATTCTTTAAATGATATTTTAAGAGGCAAATATGACCAAAACGGTCATTGTGGTCACGTGGTCTAACATAACAGCGCGCTGATATTTTGGTCATTTGACATATAATCTGGTCATTTTGCTATGGTCATTTGAATGCACCATTTGCATGCAGTCCAATCTTACCTTTAGTCCGTTAGCAGATATCGAACAGTGCTTTCAAAAACAGTTTTCCAGGTTTCCCATGACTGTTGTTATCGAATATCAAAACTTTGACATTTCTCTCCCACTGAACTGGCAAAACTTAACAAAATAATTATTGAACCTCTGCCATTTCCGAACCACTTGTCCTATAGGGTCAACTTTTTTTTTCTTTTTTTATAATTTGCTTAAGCTAAAGGGGTTTTTCTGTAATGTTACAGTGCCCTTATAGTGCTAAGTACACAGCGCAAGCATTTTTGTTTAACAGCAAACAGCACCTGGCAATATCGTATTTCATTGCATGCTTTTCGGTGCTACTTACTATTAGAAAGAGTAGAGAGATGAAAAGAAGAGTTTGGGTGTAGTTGTAAGGTTTTTCTCCACGGGTGTTGTCTAAATTGCTTAGGGAGATCTAGTTTTCACGTATTCGACGAAAAGTAATGATAATGGCCGCAATTTGAACGCACGACCTTTCAATCATCAATCGAATACACTACTACTGCACCGTTAGACTTTGCACTGTCAAGTTGCAATTTTCTCGCCCTACATGGTAATATAATAAGATTTTTAATCTGAGTAAAATTGTAGAATTCAATTTTCAGGTTCAATATACCTACTCTAGTTTGACTGAAGAAGACAGCTAAAATGTCAAATGACATAGTGCTGCCAAATCGAAGTCAATCGTTTTTTTTTTATTATCTTGTTTTATATAAACCTATTTTTGTGGTACAAGAATTTTTGAATGCAAATCCGATCCAGATTAGATCACAGGCGATAATAAAATGCAGCTATTATTATAAGGATTTCCATGCAACGTCGTAAAAACATTGTAAACGTTTTAAACGTCGTAAGTTTACGACGATGTGGTAATCGAACTGACAAAATTTATATGAAACATCTTTTACAACAAGTTGGTAAACTTCCAACACGAATTCGGTATGTAAAACACTATTGTACACGTTGGGAACTTTTTACCTCGGTCACACTAAACAAATGAAATAAAGGCGAATATTAGAGAGCTCATTGGTTTGCTTCCATTTACGCAAGCAGTTTTTGAGGTTGTTTTCATGAACTGTTAATATGTAGTAAATACACTTTTACCAAAATAAAAATGAAACTTGCAGCAAGGGGGTAGGTATCTCCAATGTGGACATCATTACTTACTTTGGTGTACCACTACAAATGTCACTTTTGACTTTCCAGATATTTATTTTAAAGTCAATTTCATTTTTCTTGTCCAGGAAAAAGTTTTTTCTACAGAAAATACGTAATAATACCGTTTTATTATTTTTCTCTTATGAAAATAACAATAGCAAAAAAAAGTCTGTGATAAGTATGCTGGAAAACCCTTAGCTTTGATAACACTTTTGAAAAGTTGCAGCAGGTAAAATAAGAAAATAAGTTTATTTGTTTTTTTTTAATTTCACTTTGATGATTTCACCATGATCAGTCACCAACCGTATCAAATTTTAACAGCTTTTATAATTAATCAAATTGTTCAACTCAATTAAAACTCTCACTAGATGTCACATCGGGAAATGGAATAGTGTCTAGTTTACCGTTCCAGGGTAAGGTAGTGTTTTCGTAAAAATTCTATCTGGATTTCACATTTAAAATCTGTCAGAAAAGGCGACTGAGGTATGTATAAACTTATAAAATCGAACCAGACTGTCCTGAAACATATTTGAACATTTTTCGACGTATATTATTACACATATAAATATTATAATTGCAATTTGTTTCAATTTTATTTTCCTGGAATAGGTAATTTAAGGCAAAATACACATATATAAATACTTCTATAGCTATACAACCAACCCTTATCGAATTTGGCACTGTCAGATTTTTTGTAAACGTCAATCGATAAAACTGACATCTGGCTGTCATATTTGCGTTTCGTCGAGAAAAAAATCTTGACCACCGAGAAAGGGGTCTTCGCACTTAATTTTCGACTTCAATTTAAGTAAACGAAATCTTCAATTTTCCAAATTGGCAAGATGATTAACGCGGCATCCCGAGCTTACTTGCGTGCCACCAGTCAGGCTATTTCCAATAGCCTTAAGCCAACTGTACTATCCACTTCGCAGGAAAAATCAGCCGTTGTGGTCGACAATGCTGTGAATAAGAACGCTCCTCTAGCTTCGATTGTTGCTAAAACAGGCTTACAAAGTGAATACTAGTGTCTTTCAAGAGATTCGTCTCAGAAAATTGCATAATACAGACAAAATTTGCAGTGAAAATCGCAACAACTGTCATTATGTAATTTTTTGAGGTTATCTCGAACATTCTTTAGCTGTAGTTATCAAAAAGTCTTGTTTTTAAATTGTAAATTTTCTTATTTTCAGCCACAACTCAAGTTCGATGCGCCCACACCGATATTCAGGTGCCCGATTTCTCAGCATACCGTCGTGATGGGGTAAAACAGTCTAACAGGAAGGATAGCAGCGCCGAAAGTCGCAAGGCATTCACATACATGTTGGTTGGGTCTGGTGCAGTGGGTGCTGCCTATGGTGCCAAGGCGTTGGTCACGCATTTTGTTTCCTCTATGAGCGCCTCTGCAGATGTTTTGGCCTTGGCGAAAATTGAAGTAAAACTTTCGGACATCCCAGAAGGCAAATCAGTTACGTTCAAGTGGAGGGGCAAACCGCTCTTCATTCGTCATCGTACTGCTTCTGAGATTTCAACCGAACGTGGCGTTTCTCTTGGTGAACTTCGTGATCCTCAAACGGACGATGTTTGTTATTTACTGTGAGTGCTACTGAATAGATGTGACTGTTTTGTTTTTTTTTAGCAACGGGTACAGAGGCCACAATGGCTTGTGGTTATTGGCGTGTGCACACATTTGGGTTGTGTACCAATTGCCAACGCTGGTGATTTTGGAGGCTACTACTGTCCATGTCACGGCTCCCACTACGACGCTTCTGGACGTATCCGCAAGGGACCTGCTCCACTTAACTTGGAAGTACCAGCTCACGTCTTCCCCGATGACAACCTCTTGGTAGTGGGTTAGGATGAAATAACTAGAGATAAATTATTTAATGCAATTATAGAACGCTTCTCTATACCTATTAAATGTCAAAGAAAATAAAGGTATATAATCCTTAACTGGGCTACGTTAAATTAATTGGTGAAAACACACAAACATAATCGAAGCAACGATGCGTTTGTGTTTTCCAGTTGTTGGCACATGAATACGTATTTTAATCTTCAATGCAGTAGTTTATACTTACCTCTTATATGAGGTGAGTTCCATTTTGAACGAGGACCGCAGGAAGAATGCACCTACTGTAAGAAAAGCTTCTCGAGCCAGGGGAGCTTCCACAAATATAGTTCAAAATATTAGGGATGTGATATATTTGTTGTGATATAACCGCGAAATCTATCAGCTGTAGTCCAAAAAGCTTAAATACGTCGACTACATTGGATTAGTCACATCGTGCCAGGTTCGAGACGACAAGGAAGACCAAACCTCCGTTTTAAAGACCTAGCCATCTCGAATGCCAGAGCGCTTGGTATGGAGAACTGGAAGCAGCTTGCTCGGGTTCGCGGAGGATAGAAGGCTGCAGTGTCTCAGGCAGAGACTCTACAAGGGTCGGGAGCCCGTTACGTAAGCCTCTTAAAAGCGGCGATTTTACCATTAATTTGAGCTCAATTTCTTAACATCTTGAAACTGTCCAATTCGCATAAAAATCGATGGGTTGACGCGACTGGAGACGTCCGGTGTAAAAGAAAGGTCACGCAAAAATCAATATTGGAGCATGGATCGTAAAAAAAAAACTTGGACCAAAAAAAATGCAAAAACTTCAGCTTTTATTGACTTCAATGATGAAGTGATGCGAAATCGGGAGGTCATCCAATATTCGGTTAGGTCGAAACGACAAAGCACACAGACGGACTTGTAGGGATGCAGTTTAGTGGTAGAGCAATCCCTTTAATTCTGATCATATCTTCGCCGCTAAGGGAAAAGCAAAAGATATTTGTTCAAAGAACTAGTACTGGTACCTATAGGGATTCCGGACGCCTCCCTGAGTCAACGACAGTACCAATTGAAGGCTTTTGAAGGCTCGCACTGACAATTCTTCCTCGAAATGTCCCCGTTTCAACGTATCTCGCTGCTAGCTGTGCTATCAAAATCTACTGGATGCAAAATCTACTTCATAAACTATTTAATATTTGCTGACAAAAAGTCTCTTTACTATAAATAAATCCGCCGGTTGCAAATCTCTGAAATTCGACAGTTAAAACGTCGGGATCGAACCTTTAGGTACAAAATGTGACATTTCTCATACGCAGATAAATCACTGCGGATCTGAGATTTCACCGGCGGATTTAAGGATAGGGATGCAGGTATATCTTCTAAAAGTGGAATCGTACTTATTTGACTGTTGTATAGGCTTCATATAGATCGCAGATACGTACGAGTAGTTGCGCCCTGAGCACTTCCGCCCGAAAGGCCTGTATTTGAGTAGAAGTGAGCGGTTTGAATCTTCACATTGGAGGTTTAGCGCATTCCATCTTATTGAAAAACGATAGTGTCCAACTTTCTACGAATTTTATTTTGAAACTGAAGGCAAATCAAACAGTACTCGGGGACCTATGGTCGGATAAACACGATGAAATTTTCGCACTTTTCAAGATGGTTATGCTTATTTTGAGATTCGAATGAATAGTCAAGTCGTTCGAATTATACCGGTTTTCCTCAAATAAATTTACTATTCGATCGAATCTCAAAATACAAATTCTTCTAATTCGACAAACTTTCGTTCGAATTCAAATGTCAAAATCAGCATGGATGTGCCCTTGGAGTGTTACACTTACTAGGTAAAAATTAAAATAATATTGGGCATTAACGGCCCATATAGGATCTTAAACCTGGCTTCTCCAACAATTTTCGTGTGCTAATTTATATTTAGCAAAAATGGATGGGAATTTAATTAATTTAACAAATAACAGTCCTCGTCGTATAAAGCGGCAAGGAAAGAAATCACATCTAGGCAAGTAACTTTCAGGTGATTCTAGCGACAGATGTAAGACCTTAAAGCTGCCAAGCAAGTATGCATGCAAATTCGTTGGTTGACA
This sequence comes from Portevinia maculata, assembly GCA_949715645.1. NCBI lineage: Eukaryota > Metazoa > Arthropoda > Insecta > Diptera > Syrphidae > Portevinia > Portevinia maculata. The sequence continues at coordinate 41,103,997 of OX454525.1, forward strand.
CGACTGGAAATTACCGCTGTAGTAAAAGGGCATTGTACAATAATCAATAAGGTGGGCATGCACGTGTCGAAATAGTAAAAAAAGCTGCAGGCCTAAAAACTACTGGATAATCACAGGAACAGCATTTGAGTGTCCTCAGTGATAGTGGTCTGCAACCAATCGAATCCCACATGCGGAACAGTAGGGGTGCTGTTAAGTGGGAGGGTTGTGATCCCCTTAATCCTGATCATGGTCATGCTGTTCTAGGGTTCGAACGATACTTGCGATACTGATTTCGGATTGGATACCAATACTATGGGCAGATACTTTGAGTAGTATCGTCGTTAGAAATCGACTTCACGCGCTTTTGCGTATAAACCAAATTGTCTGCGATTTTTGCGATCCTTACTGGCAACGCAAAACGTGTACACTCACTCAAATCGTTTGTGATAATTTGCGAGCATATGCAAGCGTCCTAAGCATTTGCGAACACTTGAAAATGTAGCATTGAAAATCAGTTGGTATGATTCTTCTTTTTATTGATTCATTTAATAGTATTGAAAGCTCCCCAGAGCAACATTTTCTATATGTATTTTTGATTTTATACCTAGCAAGTTTTCTTTTCACAAATTTGAAGGTTTAGAATACGTATAACCCATTTACATCTGCTGTCCCCAATTGGGTATACCCTTTTACATGCAGGTTTTTTAGTGAATTTTTGGAAAATTACAACAAATAGTAACTTTATATCAAAATTCAAATCTCATAACGGTTGTCTTAAAATCACATTAGGGTCAGTTCAAACTTTCATTGGGCGCAGTCAGAGTTAATATTATATGCCTACCAAACAAATTTCTTCAATGACTGTTTTTACATTGGATGCCGACGAGTTTTGTATTACTCTGAATAATAAGATCAATGTTTTATGTTGGATGATTTCAAAGATGGAATTTTAAGTAAAAACGATTTCACATTTATTTTTATTTGCCTGCACCTTTTTTTAAATAACCCTGCAAATGATGCCGATATCAAACTGTGGTAGTATTTGATGGCGTTTATCGACAGTTTTGACATCCCGCTATGAGTGTTGCCTCGTCAGTGTCAGCAGAAATATTCCTTTCTTAAGCTAGTGTTAAGGGGCCCTTACATGGTCAATCGGTCGACATCATGCATCGTCTAAGAATAATGGTGGATTTACACCATCACGCACGCGCATTTTTGCAACAAAACCGAAAAGAGAGATCCGTTTATCCGCAGTCAATGCTAATAAGGTGTAAGAGTGAGATCACTTACTTTAACTTGCTATAACATTATTATGGAGATTTGACAGATCACATGTAAACAAACAAATTTATTTTCATCGGTTTTGTTGTAGTAGAATTAAAAAATAAATAAAAACATGGATCTCGTAAAGGCTGCCGTATTAATAGTGTTTTCCATCTTGAGTAGGTACAATCGGCGATGTCCCTTCAAGCAAAAACACTGACCCAACTTTTCCCGTCATTTTTGGATCCGCGATATATGAGGCGTTCCACGCACACATTTGTAAATTGACTGTAACTACATTGCCAATAAGAAGAAGAGCGAGAGTCGAGAGTAGTTATTTGTAATGGCGATTCGTTCATCTGTCATCTGGCTGCAGCTGCAGATATAATTTTCTTTGAAAGGTAAACTAAAATTGAATTTATTATTGCACACTATTATTTGCTTAATTAACTTTGTTTGAATTTAGATTTATCAAAATCAAAAAAAATAGCAACCGATGAAGGCGAAACTACCAATGGGCCGCATTTCGTTGATATTAATGCTACCGGCACAAATTCATGCTGAAAGTAAATAACAGTCATATGTATAGATAACATGCACATTTATTTGATTCATTTATTTTGCAGGAGAAGGAGAAATGGTTGCAGGTATACCAAATGGAAAAATGTATTGTTTTTAAGAAATAAAATAAACATGAACAAACATTTCTGATTTTTATTTTAGCGATACTCGATTCTCGTTTCTCTTCTTATCTAGCCTCGATTTGTACCTTTTTTTGGATCAGTTTTGGATTCGTTTTTTGCTGAGCACAGCGAGCTCAATCTGTCACAATACATACACATGTGAGTCCGCGGCTATTACAATTTCCATACTAATTGGATCCGAAAAACGTCGTTTTCGAAGTCTCTTGCTTGAAGGGGTGAAGCAGAGAAATGTCAAAAATGTATTATGGCGATTAAAACATATGATAGCAGCGCCCATTTTGTTTTATAGGAAATCGAAATTTCGTAAGCCATCGCTATAAAAATATCAACATGCATAGCTTTCCCATAATTCCTACCACGTAAACAAGATGGCCGACCTGAATACGTGTCACGTTTTTTTGCATGTTAGGTAATGCTGTCCCTTTCAGTCACACGGATATTTAGTATTTAGCATCCCTTTAATCTTACATGTTAGGAATGTGTGACCGTGTAAATCCACCATAAGAAGTACAGGAAAGAGTGTATATCACATATACAGTGTACGTGAGTGAGGCCGCAAGATATGCAAAAAAATAGAGAAATTGAAACTCATCTGTCATTTTGCTAGGGTGAAACGGCTAAATTTGCGGTATTTGAAATTTGAAAACGTTAAAATATGTATTTAACTTAATAAAACAGTGAATACAGTGACTAAATACAATACGCTACTAAAAAACATTTAAAACAATGTGGTGCTGTGCTAAATTCTGCAAAAACGACTATAATAAGGAGAGTAACAATTTTTCAATTTCACAGGTAAGTTTTATCTCATATTGCACATAAAATAATGTTGTTAGGTGTTTTTTTTAGCTAGATGTATTATCGTAGAACACTTTTAAATTGGTAATTCATAGGATTTTGTTGCAAAAAAGGAAATTTGGTTCAAAAGAAAAATATACTTTATTTTTGTGATAGCATTTGATTTAGCTGAAACTCATCTGTCAAAATCGGAAACCCTCGTTCAGGGACAAACTATTTTTTTGTTGGTGAGGGCAAGGCGCTTAACTCGGTTGAGCGCCCTAGTGCAGTTTTCTTGTTATAAATAGAAAATAATAAAAGGTATTTCTTCTGTTGTCCTCTTATCGTGTCGGTTGCTATCTTCGTCAAGAAGTGTTTATGTCGTGTCGGTTGCTATCTTCGTCAAGAAGTGTTTATGTCGTGTCGGTTGGTATCTTCGTCAAGAAGTGTCGTGTAACGTTGAGTTTGTGTACGTGAGAAAAAAAAACTCAAATAACTAGGTATTCTCTACTAATTTTCAAGAACTCCGAAAGCTGAATGGAAAGGACAAAAGTTGATTTAAATACTTGAGTTGGATGAAATAAAGACTTCGTTCGTTGTCTGTTCAAGTCATTTTCATGAATGTGATTTTATAAATAATTCTAAAGGAAAAAAAATGTTTTTTCCTTCTGCAATGCCGTTTTTATCCAAACATTTTGGAGAATCTCAGTAAGTTAATATAAATTTAAGTTAAATAAATTAAGAAAATATCTGTGATACCTAGTTTTTCATTAAAATTAAACCTAAAACTAAAAACTGATAAAAACTGAATTTTATTTATACGTTTAAAATTTGTAGGTTCCTGTAAAAGGTAAGTTCTATTTATGAAGACCTAATAATAGCTGTGTTTCTTCTGAGAAGATAATAACCTAGTACTACCTACTAGCTCAGCTACATATTTTCCTACTTTATCGCTTTCAAAGAAACAGCTAAGAGTTACATTGGGCGCCCCAGCATTTTGCCGTCCTAACTCTACGCCGGCCCTGTGTCAATGCATTTGTGCTAGTGTAACTCACACTATTTTGAAAAAAGCCTCACTGTTTCCTCGATATGCCCCTTCCTGTACTTCTTATTCTTAGTGCATCGTGTATGTGTGGATTGACGCTACCCCTTACTAGGGATGCAACATCGTTCTTAAAAACATCGATGGTTCCACGACAAACATCAATGTTAAAAAACATCGGTATTAACAACGAGACATCCATGTTTTTCCGATGTTTTATTTATCTTCTCCTTCACACAAATTGTTGGCTATATTTACGACGTGCTGTACCTAAACAACGAAATATATTAATCTTACCAACTTCAGCGCAAAAACTTTAACTAATTTCCAGTCTAGTAGACCACAAAAGAATTAAATTCGTCTGCGAAATAAAACATATTTTCTCGATGGATTTATTTATTTAAACGTAGTTTTGAAATGAAATTAAGGAGGAGACATAATAAACATTAATTTGTTCGAATGTAACAACTGCGAAATGGAGTTGAGGAAAAGAAGCTTGGATAATCTAGTCCCCAGAAGTCTATTTCTGGCCTGAGTGATGGTTGCCCCAGCCTCCGAGAACAAACGGTCGCTTGGAACAGACGTGGCAACGATTGGGAGATATAACATTGCAATCTTTGAAAGCTTTGGAAAAAGAGACTTCACATCCTCCCAAATCTCAATGCACACTTTCTTCTGTACCTGCACCGTTGGGTTTTTCGTTGCCTGTGGGCGGATTTTAAAAATGCTTTAAATTGACTATTTTGGGCCCTTAGAGATTATACGGTTAAAAATATCAGCTTTCTAGCTCCAGTTTAACAGCCTAATTTTTGCCGAAGAACGGACGTAGATAGGTTGATCGACATTACTCTCGATGCTTATCACGAATAGTAACTTTTAGGGGTCTACGGGCAATGTTAGGGTATGTTCAAGCTATGACTCAAAATGTACGTACCCCCTTACAATAGGGTATAAAAACGCCTGTAGTATGTAATATATAGTGTGCATGCTTTAATCGCAAACTAAAGAAATAAAGTTGAAATAATAAAATATCAATTTATTCCAAGTGAAGACCGCTTACAAAGGATAGTAGTTCGATAACCGGCATCAAGACGATATCATTTACCGATAGCTAATGAAGAGTCATCTCGAATCGATTTGCATACCTTGCAGTCAATTAAAGCATTTTTGGGAAGAGTGTGCATTACAACGCTTCCTAATCTCACACATATCCACCTTACGTACATTGTCCACACTGCACTCAGCCTGCTGTGTCAAATTGGACATGTCCGAACGGATGTTGTTATCATGACCAAATATTTGCTATTCGATGGCATGAGCTTTAAGCCAAAAATCATTGGGAATATTGTTTATTTATTCTTTGAAGGTATCGATTATAGATCCACTTAGTTTTCCTAGTTCGGCATGAAGGTTTCCAGAGAGAGCCAAGTAGAGTTAGCGGTGATGGAAGGTGTTGGTGCATGTGAATTCAATTGAACCGCAGTAGCAGTGAGAGATTTCCATTCATATGGCATGACTGACTCAACTGAAATTGACTCAATACACTACTCAAGTGAAAATCAATTGAGCGAAATCTGGAACATAGACGTGCACATTGATTACTTAAAATAATTCTTTGTTTCGAGGTCAGAATTCCACCCATGAACACCTAACATTTGTTAAACTGTCCAACCTCCTGCGAAAGTCTGACAAACATCCAAGAATATAAACTTTCATGAGAAGTTCTCAAAATCACCCGTTCGCAATCGACGTTCAATTGAAAGTCCCTTCCATTTGTATCAAAAATATGCATACGCAAATGGTGTTAGAAGCCAAGCTATATAGGCCGTTAATGTCTAATTTTTATTTTTATTTATAGTGTAATACGATTTTATTTTTTAATGTTCTAAGGTTAAACTTAATCTATACAGCGCTCAGAAGGAAGTGCCATCATCTGTCATATCAGCCAGCCACATTCATTTTTTGTATTGCGTGAAGTTAGTCGCATTCTTTGGTGGTTTCATTCAGGGCGGACACTGAAAGTGAGAGATTTATGAATGATTGGATAGATGGCGGTATTAAATACTTTACAGTTCGGCCATCCTGACAAGATGATCGCCCTCGATCATTACCTTATACTAAATTTATCGATTACGTTAAATATCTTAAATAGGTAAGCAATCTCATCACCTAATTCTTTCCACTTGCGGATGTGACAAGCCTCTAATATCCTATCGTAGGGTAGTTGGGTAATCTGACAGTTTTCAATGTCTCGGATGACGTATCTGTCGTTGGGAAGCTTCTTGTGGATTACGTAAGGTCCCTTAAACTTTGGGACAAACTTCTTATTACCGAAAGAGACGTCGACATTTTTAATCACCATGTAATCACCCGGCTCAAAAGTTTTAGCTGGCTTATGATTGTTCTCAAAGTGAAGCTGGCTGTATCGCTGAGAGTTTGCTATAGTTTCCGCAGCCTTCGATCTTATGGCAGCCAAATCGCGCTCACCAATAGCCTGTTCTTCCAAATACTCAGTTAGCCTATCTACAATGGTACCTCGTTGTGAAACGCCGAATAAGAGTGTTGATGGACTCGTCCGCGTGGTGTTGTGAACTGTATTGTTTATGGCAAACTCGACTTCAGAGAGTTTGTTAGACCAATCAGAATGCTCTATTGGCTCGCTCAACTTGCTCAACATGGGGGTCAGGACACGGTTGACGCGTTCTATTTGGCCATTCGCTTGTGGAGAGCCTACAGCCACCTTGACGTGAACAATGTTGTTCTGAAGCATAAATTCACTGAATTCGAGTGATGTAAAGCAAGTACCCCTATCGGAAATGATTCTTCTGCGTCTGCTGTAGCACAAAAAGTATTTTTTGAGTGAGCAGATAACTTCCTTCGAGCTAGTGGAGTTGACAGGGAAAAGCTTGACGAATTTAGTGAAGGCGTCGATTACAACCAGCAGGTGCTTGCGTTTGGACTTAATTGAAGGCAGTGGTCCTAAGTGATCGACATGAAGGGTGTCAAATGGTACCGCCTGCTTTGGAATACAGTAGATCGCCTTCTCATTAGTTCTAGCCGGGGCTGAATATATAATGCACTTGAGACAGTTCCTTACAAACCTTTCAATCTTTTCTCCCATGTTAGGAAACCAATAGTGTGACCTGATATAGTCGTAGCATTTGGTTGTACCCAGGTGACCAACTTTTTCATGCGCGAGTCTGATTACATTTGATTCCATTTCACTAGGGACATATAAACAAATAGCGTTGTATCTACCCTTTCGGTATACTAGGCCGTTTCGTAACTCAAATGGTTTCTTATCTCCATTCTCCAGTTTTTCGCGCAGACATAGAATATTGGGATCTCTACTCTGAGTAGCTTCTAGCTGAAATTCGATATCTTCCTCGTTAATAGCGCAGATAGCTTCGCTACGGCTAAGTGCGTCGACATGGGTCATACTAGACCCTCCACGATGCTGGATAGAGTAATCGAAATTTTGTAGCTCCAGTGCCCAGCGCGCTATTCGTGGGTTAAGATTTCTCTTGCTGAGGGTCAGAGTAAGGGAATTACAATCGGTAATTATCTTAAAAGTAATACCTTCTAGGTAAACTCGGAATCGCCTCAGTGCATAAATAATGGCAAGAGTCTCCAATTCGAAGCTGTGATATCTTGCTTCAGCAGCGGTAGTTCGCTTTGAGAAGTAGAACACTGGGTGAAATTTTCCATCTGTCTGTCGCTGTAGTAAGGTTGCACCAAACCCCGTAATGCTGGCATCGCAATGGAGTTCGGTTTCCTTTTGAGGGTCGTAAATGGCCAATACAGGGGGGTTAGTAAGTAGCTGTTTTAGTTTATCATATGCCTGAGAACACTGCTCATCAAACTTAAACTGGACGTTCTTTTTAAGCAAATTGTACAAGGGTCCAGCGATACGAGAGAACTGGGGAATGAATTTTCTGAAATATGCGCAAAGCCCTACAAAAGAATGCAGCTGCTTCACTGTCTTCGGTAAGGGGTACCGCAATATCGACTCCTTGTGTGATTCGTTAGGTTGAATCCCTCTGTCGCTGACACTATAACCTAAATAGTCTAATTGTGTATGACCGATTTTGCATTTACTGAGCTTTAGCTCAAGACCGTTTTCTGCAAGGCAGTGGAAAACGTCCTTCAGTATCCCTATATGGTCCTCTATGGTTTGAGAAGCTATAAGGATGTCATCCATATAAATTACTATGGTTCCATTCTCGATAAAATCTTTAAATATGAATGAAATAAAGCGTTGGAACACGGATGGGCTATTTTTCAATCCAAAAGGCATTCTGACATACTCGAATTGCCCACTAGGAGTTACAAACGATGTGTATTTCACTGAGTCTTCAGCTACTTTCACCTGGTGAAATCCTCTTTTTAAATCTAACAAACTGAAATATTTTTTCTCTCTTTAGTAGTCTAAGCAGTCTTCAATTAATGGCAGTGGATAGTTGTCTCTCAGGGTGATTTTGTTAAGACTTCTGTAGTCGATGCACATTCGAGTCTCGCCAGACTTTTTCTTCACTAGAACGATCGGGGAGGCATAAGGGGAATCGCTATGTCTGATAATTCCTTCATTAAGCAGAGTGTTGGTTATTTCCTGAACCTCTTTCTTGTCTTTATAAGACAGCCTCCTAGGGTGACTAAACACCGGAATATTCGAGGTCAGCCAGATATTCATCTCGAACTGAGAGTTGACGTTTATCTGGTTTGGAAATTCAGTAAGGTAATCTGCCATGATTTCCATAATGGATTCCCTGTCAGGGTTAGCAAAGGATTAATGTCGGGCTCCCATAATACAGACTGGCCACACTCAGCGACGTCGGTATCAATGCAACAGGGATTCAGGTCCAGGTCTATTTCACTTTCGATACTAATATTATTTAAGGCACTGTCCTCGCAACAATTACTTAGGGAGAATTCTGTTTGAGCTACGTTCCGACTGGAATAGCACCGGCCACTTGAAAAATTAGCCTCGGAAGGAGCTCCGGTATCCGAAGTTTTGATATCACCAGAGCCATAGTTGGCGATAAAGCCATCGTCACTCAAAGAACAATCATTACCTATCTCGTTGTTATTTGAAACGCTAACATCATAATTCACTGTAGGTTTATTTGGTTTACTTAAATTCGTATCAGAAAAATAATTATAATAATGAGAAATATTTCGAGTCTTGTTGTTATGAAAAGATGAACATTTTCTGTTAGAATCTAATGCTGCTGTGGTGTCCATAACAAGATTAATGTTGAATTTCTCTAAAAAATCGCGTCCGAGTAAGAGTGGTTTCGGAAGGATGTTTCGTTCAACTATAAACAAGGATAGTTTTTTAGATTTATTGAACAATAATATAGTGCATTCAACTTTACCATATGTACTGAACTTAGTACCCGCAATACCGGAAAATGTTGACTCGGATAAACTAGGTTGGTTGACAACAAACGGAACAATTTCTTTGGAGACGAAACTAGCCGGACTACCACTATCAATTAATGAGTTATAGTTAAAAAAAACGTATTCGACTCGAAATATTTAGGAAAGCAATACTTACATTTTGGAAAGGCTTACGTTTAGTGTTAGACTCTACATCTACTTCAGCTTCGGTGTCCTTATCAGTGGTGTTGTTGACAACGTTTACTTTCCTTAGGGACTTGCATTCTTTTGAGATGTGTGTGGTGCTTCCACATCGGAAGCATGAGCCAGGTGCACGCCGTTTTTGTGTACATTCTGCAGATAGATGCCCATATTGGGAACAATTGAAACACCGTCTTTCACCGAGAGTTTGTGCGTTGGGGTTGGTAGGTTTTTTCGCAGATTCTTGTAGATCTATTGAACGCTTTTTGTCGTATTTGACCAAAAGATTTTTTAGCTGTTGCAATGAATTTGCGGTATATAGCATCGAGGTGTAAGCCGTTCGGTCGCGCAGTCCTTCAATAATAAAGCCAATAACTTCACTCTCCTGTATTTCGCACTGCGATGCGATTTCTTGCATCGACAGCATGTAGAAAATGATGCTTTCTCCCTTTTTCCTGTAGCGTGCCTGCAGTTGGCGATAAATGTCTGTGACCGATATGTTTCGTTCAAATTGTTTCAGCAGGCCCTTCTTTAGTTCCTCATATGTTGATGCATTGGTTGTGCGGAGGTAAACTGCGGCCGTCCCCTTTAGCAGACGTCGCATGGACATGAATTTAAAGTGTTCAGTAGCTGGAGTGGTCTGGAAGACACTTTCCAGATCCTTTAACCACTTCTCGACGGTATATGCGTCATCGCCCGTAAATGGCTGGACTAGTCCCTCGACGTCGGCCATGCTTAACTTATGTATTTGGCTGCTGATCCTTTGAAGTTCGAGAGTTTGGAGTTCTTGGCGGAGAGCGAGAATTTTCCTCTTTTTCTCGAGCTGGGCAATGATGTCGTCGTCTGAGTGTGTGCACTTATCATCCTGCGGAGGGTTTGATGAAGGTGGATCGGAAAGCCGAGGTGGAGGATTACATTTCGTGGCGTCTGCGCGTGTGCTACTGGCTGGTGAGTTTCGTAGAGGCAGAGACCGATGTGGAACATTTCCTTGGGGCGGAAGGTTATCCTGAAGCGGAAGATCTTCTAGATACGGAATGTTGTCCTGAAGCGGAACATTTTTTTGAGACGGAAGACTATTTTTTGACGGAAGATTTGCTGTATGCGGAAGGCTGTCCTGGAGCGGAATATTTTCTTGAGACGGAGTGCTGTCCTGAAGCGGAAGAGTTGCCTGAAGTCTAGAGATATTGTCTGAAGGCGCAAGTTCGTCGAATGGTACATCCTCGTTATTCTCTGCTAGATTGAGTAGGTTGCGAAGCTGTTGTGGTGTAGCTGTTAGAGGAAATTCCACACCTAGCGTGCTTAACCTCTTTGCCAGTTCGGCGCGCGTTTATACCATTTTCATTAGAAATTCCACGTAAAATAAAATTCAAATAATATATTTTCCATTTTACTGACTTAATATTCGCGGTTTTCTTGTTCTGAATTTAGCGCGTGGTTACCCCACATCTGAGATGTAATACGATTTTACTTTTTAATGTTCTAAGGTTAAACTTAATCTATACAGCGCTCAGAAGGAAGTGCCATCATCTGTCATATCAGCCAGTCACATTCATTTTTTGTATTGCGTGAAGTTAGTCGCATTCTTTGGTGGTTTCATTCAGGGCGGATACCGAAAGTGAGAGATTTATGAATGATTGGATAGATGGCGGTATTAAATACTTTACAATAGAAAGCTTTTTATTAATACGATTACCTGATTTCTACTCCCTGATTCACTGTGTACTTCACACTGATTCACTGCATAACACACGTATTATACAGTGAATCTCTCAGAAGGTGATTTTCAAATTAATTTGACGCCCTTTTAAAACTATTTTCACATTAAATTCGCTGATTATAATAAAACTTAAATGTTGGAGAAATTATCAAAACTATAAAAAAAAATCATAATATGTAAGCAGAAAATGGTCCACTGTTGGACAGTTTACCATACAATAAATCAATCTTTCCAAATGGATGCGCATGTATTCTTTAACAGTAAATTCGAATTGGAAACAAACTTCCGAAATACTACTCGACTTGAAAATCTAAATATACTACTCCGTTGAATAAGTAAATTAAAGCTAAAGAGTATTGACACAATATCTATAGAAGAGGTTTAGAAATGTCAAGGGTTTCAATATACCACTTTATACATTACTAGTTATGCTATTTATTGACTGACGTCTCCTTATACCCTATTCTAAGCTGATCAGTGTTATATGAGATTGGCTTGTGTTTACTTTTTTTTATTCATGTACATCTCAGCAATAAAGCCAACCTCTATTAATAATAGAAATAAAGTTTGATAAATACCTAAAAGTACATATATTTTTGAGATCAGCTTTGATTTATGTCGATCTAGCCATTCCCGCTCGTCCGTTGTTGAGCTAGAAAGATGCAAATTGGATTATAACTCTCTTGGGCCCGAATGTGTAAACATTTTTATAGTCCGCCCACAACATTAAAAAAAACTGTTTTATATAAGAAATTAATTGAAATGTTAATCTAGTTAAAGTCATTCTAAACAGTTCCTTATGCCCCGCTCACTTTTTAGGGCCTTTTTTTACCAAAAACATTATTTTTTGACAAAGTCCTTAAATAAAACCTAAAAAATAGTTATGTTTAACAACATATGAAGTCAATAATCTTAACAATTCACCCATACTGAGATTTTTGCTATAATCACTTTTCGGGTTATAGGAAAGTGTCTCCAACAGGCTGCCAAATGGGCATAAGGGGCAATATGACAAACAATGAAAACAGAAACAGTTTTCACTACATTGAAAGTTTTCTGTTGACAGTTGGCGTGTTCAATTTGCAAGGCTACTACAAGTTCTCTACTAATTAAATTTCTTTCACTTGCCAAACGATGGTCACGTGAGTTATTTGATCAATGAGGAAAGGTAAAATAGTAGGGACTAGTAGTTGACTTGCAAATTGAACGCGCCCAGTATCGTCTGTTCTGTCACTTAACATGCTGGATGGTGTTTCTGTTTCCAATGTAAATGTACGTTTGAATCTGATCCAGACAAAAAGTAGATCTTCTGTATAAAAATGTTCCCGCTTTCTCTGCCTCAAATATACTAAAGAGCATGTGCCAACACAGTTTGCTCACACATAAATATAAAAAGTGGTTGAAAAACTCAAGTGAGAGGAGGCGAATCCTAAAAATGTTTATCTCAGTAAATTGAAAAAATATCAAAAAAAACGCAAATTATATAAGAATAAACAAACCATAACAACAGGCCTTTCGCTTAACATTTTTGTATTTTTAATGAGCAAACACAAAGAAAAAATTTAGCATTTTACCAGCATAAACGCAGCTTTATAACCGCTTATCAAACTGGATAATAAAACAACTCAGATCACAATAGAAAATTGCAGCCACAATTTGCCGTCCTTCACTTTAGCTGACCAGTGTTGAATAAAATTTGTAAGGTTTTCCTTTTTTTTATTTATGATCATTTAATCAATTAAGCCAACCTCTATTATTAATGATATCATATTTTTTTGGCGAAAAAAAGGAAAAAATCAATAAATTCGGCAATTTCGCGGGATATGGATAATGGACAAAAAGGATGATACAAGTACATCAAAAAACGAACAATTTCGCGGGATATCAAAATGGAAAAAAGGATGATACAAGTACATCAAAAAACGAAAAGCTGGGCCAAATTCACATTTTATTCGTCGAAAACACTTTTACGCTTAACCAATAAATCAACCAACATTTTTACCAAGTTGGAGTTGTCGTCGTTTTGGAGTTCAACGTCAACCACACTCGCATTGGCGTAAATTTCTGTGGGATATTTGTCCTTTTTAGCAATTTGGCGGAGCAAATCTGGCTTCGTTTTTAAAAAATGCAAAAACTATACGCATGAGTATAAGTTTATTTTTTGCTCAAGCGAGAATTAGAGAAGAATAGTAAATGCTCGACTGTGGCGTTGCAGCACTATGATGGCTGTCGTTTGACATTTCGGAAGTTTTCTCCAGTCAAACTATAATATATTAAACCTAAAAAATATTTTTTAAAATACTACCCAGATTAAAAATCTGATTATAGCAACATATAGGGCAAGAAAATTCCAACTTAAAAAAAAAAAACAAAGTTGACATCGATAAGACAAGTGGTTCGGAAATGGCATGGGATTTAAAATCGCGTTTTTTTTTTCAGTCAAAAGAGGTACACATTGAACCTAGAAGTAAAATTCCAAAATACTGCTCGGATTAAAAATCTAATTTAAATTGATCACAATTTTGCCTGTTTTCTATTGAGCACGGGAAATTTGAAATCTGAGAACAAAATCTGAAGTTACCAATGAAAAGCGACATGAGGAAATTGTCGTGGGATAGGTTTTTGGTAGCTGAAAATAGGGGGAGTACCTACTATGTACGCGTTCTAAAAATAGATCTGCAATGTGGCATGTTGGTTTAATGTTGTAGTACACGCATTTTTGGATGAAAATCCAATCCGCATTAGACTCCGACTCAAGGTGAACTTTTCGGCCGTACTCGAAGCCAAATCTTATGTAATCTTTACGTTTAGCTGCCTGCGAATGCAAACTGATTCAGTAAAAAAAACAAAAAGAAATAAAACAGCTTGCAATTTTACTACTAGCTACTACAGAAATGTAACAAACATGAGATGACTTGCTCGAAATCGACTCTAAAATTGGGTTTGTATGTATATTTTTATTTAGATCTGGAGGATAATAAAATGCAGCTACTGCCACTTAACACATTCAGATCTGTTTATGTTTGCTGCGTTGCTTGTCGTTTCGCGTATCACACCAACCTAGGGTGTACGAACACATCCCAAGCTAACACACGAACCTTTGTTTTAAATATCCCTAACCAAAACGTGACAGCTTAAAGAAAAGCCCAAACATATTCCCTTATTCTGTCACCTAAATTTTGACATTTTTAAAACGACCGCCTTTCTACGTCGAATAATCACAACAAAAATAATGGGCTCTGCTACTAAAGTGAGTTAAAATTATAAAATTCGAATTTTCGTCTCTCCCATAAAAACTCTGCACAATAATTTCCGTCACTAAAACATTCAGGAAAAGGCTAACCAATCAGGGTGTTTGCCTACTTTTTGACAATTGTATAAATCATTGCAGATTAAAAAACTTCCACGCAGTTTAAAAATTCGAATATATCGCTTCCCCAAGCCGCCACATTATTTTCTTTCGGTCTCGTTTCAGGTGGGAGAAATATTCACAGCCGCTGGACAGGCATTCAACCGCCTAGGCGAACTCACAATGCAGTTGCATCCAAGTTCGGACTCACCTTCAGGGTAAGCCTGTCAAAACAACGAACTAATTTTGAATTTGAAACTAAAAATTTAAAATTTATGTGTTTTTGGTTCTTTCACATGCTCAGGAGCAAATGGACAGATGAAGAAATCGAAATGTTGCACTCATCGATAGCCAGATTCTCTGAAGATCTAAGCAAAATAAGCTTACGAATAAAAAATCGTACAGTGTAAGCACACTAGCACTTTTTACTTACTCTAATTGATTATAGTTTGCTTTCTTCATCTGATCCTGACGAGGGCGAGCAACTACTTTTTCAACACTCTGCTTTTATTTCAGATCCCAGATCCGACAAACTCTTAAAAAAAAGGCATTCGAGGATGCGGGAATTCCATCAAAGCAGATACCTGCCAATCAAGTGCAGAACATTATTCAATCAACACAAGTACAGCAATCGCCGCACACTTCGCAGCAGCCAAAGCAAATTCAGCAGCAAGTACAACACGTGATAATCCAACAAGCGCCAATGGCAGTTAGCACACACCAACCGCAACAAATCCACCATCAGCAGCAGCACACACAAACGCCCCAACCGCAGCCACACCAGCCCCCTCAAACTGTAACCATCCAGCAGCTCCAACAAATCAAGAATGAAACTATTGTGGTGGACAACAGTGCAACTGGTCTTATAGCAGGCAGCAAGTCTGGCGATATGATGATGACACTAAACCGGCTCAACACCCAGGAAAATGAAGTAGACGTTGAGTGCTTGCCTTCGGACGTTAAGCTGGAGTTTTCTGGCGAGGAGGTGGCTGGGTGAAATCAAGCCCACGATGATGATTACTACTTTTTTAAAAAATAACCTCGACATAATATGTTGTGACCCTCCCGTTTTGATGCAAAATTAACTTCTTCCCGCCCATTCAACGAACTCACGGCATTCTTCCGCGGTTACTGTAGTTAAGTAATGCATTATCTATTTAAAGAAAACTTTTTTGATTATAAATAGTTGACAAATTTATCGTATAAAAATGTACAAAGAACTTTCAAAGCATTGTCTAAATTTCCTAAACAGCTATCGGTAAAAGCAGATATTTCTCATCCACTTTGTTGGACATGTTTGGTGGATTTTTTCTCGTCGTAGATTCATTTCCATGTAGTCCTGTATTCTGTCCTCAACATCCGATCTCCACTTCAATTCAGGAAAATGAGGAAAACACTCATTTGCTGAGCGTTTCATTCGCCGTACAGCTGTTCGATAGCACTTCCACGGCTGAGGCTCAACAACCAAAAGCTCAGCAATGTCTGAGCATTTTGTTAGAAATTCCCGAAGGCCGTGGTCATGATGATTGAGATGAATCCACATTGTTATAGAAAAACAACAAACCAAGTCAAATTTGAGAGCATTTCGTGCTTTTAGATACTTTTTAATAATACGAAAATCCTGGACACTCATGATGTCCAGTGATTTAAATTCGATACGATCGGGATTTCCATTCGTTTTATTTGCTCTTTCTATCAGCGTTGGATCTAAATCCACGCCAAGGATGTAAATATCTCTGTTGATTCGCTGTGAAAGGTAATCCAGCAGCAACTCGCTTACATCTCCGGCATTGCAACCAACGTCAAGCACTAGATACGGGGAGTCTCGATTTGATTCTATGTCATTCGCTGGTAGCCACACATTGTCCGGAAGAAGAGCTATGCGTTCTTTTGCTGAGTTGAATTGATAGTAGTTTATAAAGTTGCCAAATTGTACTGCTCCCGGATCGTTTGCGCGGAAGTCCATGACTTCTGCAATAAGTATGCAACGTTAGGGATATGCAAGCATTTCAGTCACTGCTCTATGGAGCTAATACACTCCTTACTATCATAAAAAATACCTTTAAGAAGCCAGGCCAGACTATTTAATTAGGTAGTTTGTTTAGTGTTTTTGTGTAGGATGTGTGCATTTTTATAAACCAGCATGTGTCAGATGTTCAAAGTTTGAATTGTTAGATGGAGCGACAAGCAACATGGGGATTTAACGAAAGAACACCACTTTAACGCAACAGGTGTCACTGGCTGTTGAGTCTGGTTGCGAACCGTTGGTAGAACGAAAGAACACCACTATAACGCAACAGGTGCCACTGCCTGTTGAGTCTGTTTGCGAACCATGGTAAGTGGTAGTAGTTTCTAGATGTCGCCTGAATCGCTCATGATATTAACAACAGCTGGGACGTCGCAGAGAAGTCGATTGCACTAACGCTTGCACTAAGAGGTAGGGCTGCGGAATTACTTCAAACCATCACAGAAGAGAAGCAACACAACTACAACGCGTTGGTCAAGGCTATAGAGATGCGCCTCGGTGATGAGCATGTACAGAAAGTATACAGGGTCTAGCTACGCAGTAGAGTCCAGCAGAGGCGAGAAACACTGCAACAGCCACAAACAGATATCGATCGTCTAGCACATTTGTCATATCCTAAGGCATGGAGACGTTTATTCAGCCATAGAAGATAGGCAACAACAGATGGCCGTATAAGAATGGCTGGAAAGAGAACTCTCACCTGAGTCCTGGCATATGCCCTGGCAATGCATCGTATGGATTTCACTGCTTGAGGGAAATAACAGAAGTTGAACGCTCATGTCAAAGAACAGAACAAACGTCGTGGTCGTCATGGAGCGAAACATTGCTCACAGAGGCCATATCCGTTTTTGGAAATGCACACCTCTCTCTACGGAAACGAGAGTGCAGCATCTCTTATAGAACAGGCATTAGTAAGGAGGAAGTCCAACCACCTTCTTCAGAGACGCTGATTTGAAAAATGCTGCAAGGTAATGCTGGGAGTCGCTGATGCGGACAAAGCTGGAAAGTGATCCTGGGAACTGCCGATTCTTTCTTGTTGAACCAGAAGACAACCACTACCAAAACTGCGTCGTAGGAAAAATGCTTGTCGAGCCCAAAAACAATATGGCTCCTGTACGAATCCTTAATGCAGAACACAAAAGCGTCAAGTTGAAGAAAGGAGAGGTGATTGGAAAGCGTGTAGCGACTACCACCACGAAATTATCACAGGAAGGTGTTGCGAAGACTCGTTAATCAACGGGAATAATTGAGGTGAAAGAATATTTGAGCACTGTGATCTAAATCAGGAGCCATGGCAGGGAACCACATCATCGAGTCTCCTGATATATTGCTTCGCAGGACTGCGAGTATGGCAGAACATACGTTATACAACACCGGATAGACACTGGAGATACGAGACGAATTCTTTAGACTCCCAGACGATTACCGTTGGCTAAGCAGACGGAGGTTGCAGAGATGGTGTCGACGATGCAGAAGGACAGAGTGATCGAATACTCTGAAAGCCCATGGGTATCTCCAATTGTACTGGTTAAGATGGCAGCACTCGGTTCTGTGAAGACTATAGCCAACTTAATTACGTAGTATGGAGCACGATGGTTTTCCACATTAGATCTGAAGAGTGGCTACTGGCAAGTTCAAGTCCATTCGGAGGGCCGCGAAAAAACAGCTTTCCCAGCAGGAAACGGGATCTGGCAATTCACAGTAATGCTATTTGGGCTGTGCAACGCTCCGGCTACTTTTGAACGTCTAATGGAACCTCTTTTGTTGGGACTAACGTGGAAAATGTGTTTGGTCTTCTTAGACGATGTCATCGTGGTAGGGAAAACGTTTGAAGAACATCGCCACAACTTAAAAGAAGTGTTCCAGAGACTGCTAAGTGCACGAATGAAGCTGAATCCGAAAAAGTGTGATCTCTTTAGACCTGAGGTCAAATATCTGGGGCATATCATCTCGTCCGAGCGAGTAAGGACTGACATAGAGAAGGTTGATGCATTGAAAAATTGACTATTTCCCAAAGACAAACACCAACTGAGGAGCTTCCTCGGACATGCAACTTAGTAGGGGAAGGTAGTGTACCTTGGGCCGATTGTACCTTGGTCCGAGTGCCAATTTTCAGAAAAATACAAAGCACACAAAAACCGGTCCTTCTGTGAAATGTTGATCTTCTGTTCATTTGTCTTCTCAGTTTCTTTTTGAAGGCACGAGTCGGCAGAAAAAAAAAATAAACAGTTTTCAGTGAAAAAAGTATTTTTTGTATCTCTTTTCTGAAGTTATGTAGTGCTTAGTTTTTTATCTTTTTTCCGCTACTTTAATCGATTTCGGTTAGTGTATTAATAATCTTTTGGTAGGAACACATTGTCGTTCGTATGTGGTTTGAATACTACGTTAAAATCTAATTTGTTTGGCTAAAGTGGTGTTAGTGTACCTTGGACCTATCATAGCGCGTGTACCTTGGACCTTTGGTTTGTCCTTTATTGTAAGTTTTTAAATAATATTGAAGTGAAAATTTTGTTTTTCTTTTATGTATGTCGTTCCTTTAAAGTAAGTTTTTTAAATAATATTGAAGTCCTTTGTTAAGTTTTTTTTAGTAAAAGAGTTTATTTTATTTAATTAAATTAAAGTTTTCTAAGGAATGGTTAGCAATATCCTTTTGGTAGTTTCCCCATATCATATAAATGACTTCAGGTAGTAACAAAAAAAAAAGAAACTAATGTGGTTGAAAATAAAAACACTTTCCTTTAAATTCAAATTAAAGTTCAAGTTTATTTTTTTAAATTCTTAAATTAAATTATTAACTTTAAGAGGAAATTCTGTGATGTATTATGCGCTTCACTTTAGACTTTTCTTTTTGGATTTTAAACTACTTTCCGGCTTGACTTATCGAGCAATAAATGTAAACAAAAAATGCGTTAGCCAACAAAACATAGACTCGCGCTTATTTACTAACGGAAGCCGCTAACTGATGGATAACATTTTTACTTCTCGGCTAAACTTTTGTCATCTACACTCGGCCATCCTGGTTCTCGACCGACTCGGGCGAGTTATCATCTTCGTGGTCAGAGTCCTCATCATCCGAACAATAAATCGTCCATGGCTTCATGTAGTCAACGGATGTTGAGGTGAGATTTGGTCCTTCGTGATCCCCAACTTTGCGAACATCATATCGGTCACTGCGTTTAATCTTCGCGACTTCGTATGGGCCCAGAAATTTAGGACAAAGTTTAAGTCCCGTTCCAAATTGGGTACGTTGGATAGCCACAAGGTCACCGATTCTATATTTAGGAGGAAACTTTCGGCCGCTATCGTACCCCTTTTTGTTTTCGGTTTGTACCTTCTGAATTTCTTGCTTTGCTCGATCTCGTATTTCTTGACGGTTGCTCTCGAAGACGGTGTTTTTTGTGTGGATCTCGAGGTCGTGGAATTTAGGATTCGTTGAACACGACCAACGTGTTGATACCATTTGAGAGGTTCTTCTACCGACAGCTTAGATAAGACCTATATTATAGTTTTATTGAGGCGTTCGGCTTGGCCATTTCCCCTAGGAACCCCAGTAGTTACGAGGTGGTGGTAAATCTTGCGTTCTTCACAGTACTCCTTGAATAAATTTGAGGTAAACGCCGCTCCTTTATCTGTTATTATTCGATGCGGGTTCCCGAAAACTTCAGCTTGTTGTCTTAACTTCCCTAAGACTTCCTCAGTTCCCGTACTCTTCACCGGGTATATCCAAACAAATTTTGAGAAAGCATCAACTACCACGAATAGAAATTTGTAGCTTTTTGCCGTAGACGGCAGGGGACCAACATGGTCCAAGTGGAAAGTATGCAGCGGCACGTCCATTTTATCAATAGGATTTAGGAATCCTTCCCTCTTTCCAGACTTTTTTGATGCAAGTATGCAGCTAATACAGCTACTAGAAACTGTACCTATAACCTTTGAAATTTTAGGTATAAAATAATCTCGACGAAGCAGCGCCTCAACTTTGCGGTCATTGAAATGTCCTTGCTCGTGCACTTGTTGAACTACCTGTCGTTGCATAGCCTTTGGCACAGCTAAAAGATAGTCCCCGTCTACGTACTTGTAAATAACGCCTTCTCGTAGGACATAATTCTCAAACTCCGACGTTTTTAAAATTTCCATAAGAGCTTTAAAAAAATCGTCCTTCGCCTGTGCCCTTTTTACTGACGCGATGATACCGTTTTCTATTACGAGAGCGTAAGGATACCGACTTAGGGCATCCACATGCTGCATCGAGCGCCCAGATCGATGATGTACCGTACAGTTGTACTCCTGCAACTGAAATGCCCAATTCGCTATTCTGCTATTTAGTTCCCTTTTTGCCATTGTTAATTGAAAGGCCTTGCAGTCCGTGAATATATCGAACTTTAGTCCTAATAGATAAACGCGTAGCTTTCTAAGAGAACGTACTACTGCGAGAACCTTCAACTCATAACTTGAGTAGTTCCTCTCTGCAGGCAAAGTCTTGAAGCTGAGGAAAAAAACAGGATGAAAGAAATCGTCTTCGCCCTTTTGAAGTAAAACTGCGCCATATCCGTCTTTGCTGGCATCCGTATGCAGCTGCGTGGTTTTAGAAGGATCAAACAGCTTCAATACGGGCTCTCCGCACAGCTTTTCTTTTAGGTTGATAAATGATTCCCCCTCCTTTCGTCCCCAGGAAAACTGAACATTCTTTTTCGTCAAATCGGTGAGTGGTTTCGCTATTAGAGAATACCCTGCTATAAATTTTCGAAAAAACCCTGTGAGTCCAAGAAAACTCATAACGTCTCTGACATTCTTTGGCACTGGAAATCTTCTTACTGCAAATATTTTTTCATCGGAGGGTCGGATGGTACCATCTTGAATTATATGCCCCAGGAAATGCACCACCTTTGTCAAAAACTGGCATTTGCTCCACTTTATTTGAAGACCATTTTGACTAGACACAGCCAAAACTTTTCTTAGCGACTTTACGTTGTCTTCTTCATTTTCAGAAGGTATGATTAAGTCATCCATATAAATGAGGAGTGTGCCTTCCTGAATCAACTTCCGAAAAATCGTATTTATAAAACGCTGGAAAACTGATGGTGAGTTACAAAGTCCGAAAGGAGCTTTGTTAAATTCATACTGGGCATCCGGCGTTACAAAAGAAGTGTATTTTTTACTTGTCTCTTCTATGCTGACGTGGAAAAATCCATTTCTTAGGTCAAGAGTGGAGAAAACTCTAGCTTTGTGTAGATTTTCCAGAATTTCCTCAATATTTGGTAACGGAAATCTGTCCTTAATTATTTTTGAGTTCAATTTCCTGTAATCTATACAGAGTCTACGGCTTCCATCCTTCTTCTTGGCCAACACAATAGGACTAGCAAAAGATGAGGTACTCTCCCGAATAATGCCTTCCCTTAACCATTCCGAAATATTTTGCTGTACCACCTCTTTTTCTAAAGGTGCCAATCTCCTAGCTTTTTGATGAATCGGAACTTCATCCTCCAAGGTAATCTTCATTTCAACTCCTAAAAATTCGTGTTTCTTTTCCGGTTGATAATTATCTATCATATCCCTAATTTGTTCTTTGAGTTTGTTATCCTTTATTTGCTCTAAACTGTCCGAATACAAGTCTCCATGACAGTTAACGACATTGACTTGAGCTAGGAATGATCGGTCTTTGCAGATTTTAAAAATAGTAGGTTTTCCATTTTCGATCGTTAGCGAAGCATCTACGAAGAAATTCTTCCCGATAATCATGTCAGTGTTCAACCAATCGTTTGGAACAACATGACACAGAAGATGGTATGGTTCGGAATCAATAACGGCATCAATCGCCACAACGACTAACGTTTTCCTACTGTTTTTTCCAAAACCTACAACTGGAATACCCGGTTCTTCGAAATGTAATATACCCAGTTTGTTTTTTATGGCTTCCTTGATAATGCAAATATCGCTGCCAGTGTCAATGAGTCCGCGGTAATTTTGTCCGCAAATAATAACGCGAACCACGAAATCAGGAACATTGACCATATTGATGCTAACATTCGCCTTTTTCGGACATTTTGGAGCGATGTGCCCAAACTCGTTGCAATGGAAACACCTCATTCCCTTTGACTTATCGGGACAATTGGCATGAGTGTGGGACATCGATCCACAGTTTGTGCACCGCTTCGATTTATGAGAAAGACTGTCCGGCCTTTTACCATTACTTGTGCTTTGTTGTGATCTCTCAATCTTCTTCTTTTCCTTATCCTGCTCGTTCTTCATCTTTTCATACGCTTTTAAATTTTCTTTCAGCTCTTTCTTCCCTCCAATAATATAGCCTATTAGATGTGAATCCACAACGTTTCCTCTTGCAGCTATCTTTTTAATCCTGTATAAGTACTCCAGATAGGATTCAAGCGTGCTTTTCTTTGATTCTGCTAACAGCTTATGTACATTTTCAACCCCCCTGGCTCCAAATTCCTTAATAAGAAACTCCTTCAATTTCTTCCAATTACAAATACCTGACTCCGCCTCCACAGCTAGTCTACCTGCACCTAACAATAGCCTCCTCGCATACAGGTATTTCTGCACCTCATTCCAACAGCACACCTCCGCAACACTCTCAAAGTCCAAGAGCCATGTCTCAATATCCTTCGATTCGCCATCAAACTTCTCTAAAGATTCCTCGACGTCTTTGAACTGATAATTATTTTGAACTGACTCATTTTTAACAGACATAGTTGAAGAAAACGAAGATGACAATAAAGACGATGTATTGGAGTCAGAATCTTGATTTTCGTGGCCTACGTTTTCGGAGCTTTCCTTCTTCTCTAATGACGTTCGAAGTCTCGCTACTAGGTCAGCTTTTAAATTATACCGATAGGATAATCCAAGTTCTTTGAGTATTGCCTGAAGTTCTTTAGTAGTCAACAATTCAATATTTTCAGGAATATTCATTTGATAAAAAAAAAATTATCAGAGCGATAAAAAAAAAACTATTGGTACGCTACGAGAGTTTCTCTTTAAGACACGTGATCATAACGTTACTTAACCAAATGTCAGGCGAATGGTTATTATGTATAATTAATGTAATTTGTATACGTATGTAAATGCATGCATAAAAAAAGGAACGAGCTCACCGGTTTTTTTTTTCATGTGCAATTTGCGGCTTTTATATACCAATCAGATGGTCCATACGAGTAACGGCCACTGACACCAGCTTCCCAGCTTCTGATTCTCGATTAGGTATCTCCTTTTCGCTTTCTTTTTTCACTTAGCTAAGCTTTTCTTGTTTCTTCGCACACCTTGGTTTTTTCTTGTGACACTTTTCCACTTTTCTTTGGCTTTTCGTATATTTCCGCTTTTGACTTTTCATACACTATAGCTCCTTTTCCACAATTTATTTTCAATATAACGACTTTGATAACACTTTTCTTTCTGTTTCGGAGTTTTTGTTTTTGTTTTAACTAGCGCGACGAACCGACTGACATACTCTAACGAATCCCACTTCTGACACCATGTGGTTGAAAATAAAAACACTTTCCTTTAAATTCAAATTAAAGTTCAAGTTTATTTTTTTAAATTCTTAAATTAAATTATTAACTTTAAGAGGAAATTCTGTGATGTATTATGCGCTTCACTTTAGACTTTTCTTTTTGGATTTTAAACTACTTTCCGGCTTGACTTATCGAGCAATAAATGTAAACAAAAAATGCGTTAGCCAACAAAACATAGACTCGCGCTTATTTACTAACGGAAGCCGCTAACTGATGGATAACATTTTTACTTCTCGGCTAAACTTTTGTCATCTAAACGACACATAAAATATTGGAAAAAAACTGAAATCCGGACCAAGGTACACTATCTTCCCCTACAGACTGTTTGTGAAGGACTTTGCAATTTCAAAGAAATTCCTGTGAACTTATGACCCATCGACTATGAACTAATGTCTCATACAAGGTACAGTATTGGCCAAAACCTAAGCACGAAATGATTTCGCTTTGGAAAAAAATAAAGAAATTTAAAAAAAAAATGTATGATAATTTTCTCGTTATTAGACTTTTCTAATCAAAATATATTTGCCTTCAATTTATAAGTAACTATTTAATTTTTAACCTTAACCTATTTTTTAAAATACGAAATTAATCGGAACACATTGAAAAATAAGTGGACAAAACTAAAGCACATTTGAATTCATAAATAAAAAAAAATGAAAAAAACATTATTTTATTGCTAATATTTTTTGGCGTAGCCTTTATTTTGTATTACTGCAGCACATCTACGAGGCGCGGAGTCAATGAGGTTGTCAATAATATGCGTTGGGATGTTATTCCAGGTTATTTCAGTTTTCCGAAACATGGAATCTAAGTTAGGGCATTTCGTGCGATCAATTCTCTGATCTACAATTTCCCATAGATTCTCTATAAGGTTGAGATCAGGCGTTTGTCCACTTCATAGCAGCAATATGGTTTTCGTCTAACCAATCAATACAAGGAACGCGGTATGTTTCGGATCGTTGTCATGTTGAAAAATCAATCGCAACGGCATATTCTCCTCTGCATGAGGAAGCATGACATTTTGAAGAATGTTTGGATACATAGAACGATCATTTATAAAGTTAATCTTATGAATTGTTGCGACTCCTTGAGTGGAAAAACATCCCCAGACAATATTATTGCCTCCACCATGCTTGATTGTGCCTCCTACGAAACGGGGATTGAATCGTTCCCCTTTCGGCCTTCGTACTGTCCGAAAGCTTTCAGAACCCTTCAAATTAAATTTAGATTCGTCAGAGAAGAGAACCGTTTTCCATTTGGCCACAGTCCAATCTAAATGTTTCCTTGCAAACTCCAGCCGTGCACGTCGATTTTTCGGTGAGAAAAAATGGCTTTTTTACCACTGGATAGGATGACAAACCATTATCAACCGCTCTTCGCCGGATCGTCCTGTTTGAGATCTCTAAGCTTAATTCACTTTTTATACTTCTCGACGATATTATTTTTAATTAGCCTGACGATTCTTTTACCTTCGCGGCTAGTTGTTTTTCGAAGTCTATCGCCACTATGAACCGTTTGCACATTTCGACGAACACGGTATCGAGTAATTATGCGGGAAATCACTGTATGGCTTATACCAAATTTATTTGTAATTAACATGACTGATTCACCGTTATAAAATTCAGACACTATTTTTTCTTTAAGCTGCTCGGAATGTATACACTTTATTGTTTTAAATAATAATTGATCTCCATCTACAACGCCGATGACACACAACTATTTGTTTTTCTCATTGTTAAGATCATGCTTAAAGGTAAGATCAGACTGTATGCCACGTTGGCATTTAATTATCATTTTTGACAGTTCTCGCTGTCAAAATAGGGTCATGCAGTGTAATCGGCATATCTCAAATGACCTAATGACCAAATGACCACAAATGACCGTGCTGATTTTGACAGATAAAAATGACAAAATTGCATGCAGTGTAATCGGACAATAAGCCCGAATGCCAGTATAATGACCTAATGACCATATGCAATTTATTGAAATTTGGTTATGGCATTGCTGTCATTTTTGTCATCTGAAAATTGTTATCTTTTCCAAGAGTGCAGTTATTTAATACTTCAATAATAACATTTTTGAATGATAATAATAATATTTTTGGATAACATTTGCTGTAAATTATTTTAATAATTACATTTTTATTGTGCTTTTGTTCAGTGTTAATTAGTGGTTTTCTTGTTATTTTTATGTGCATGGTTTAGTATTTGTTGTGTAATACCTAGGTATTACTTTAATGTCTTATTTATCTGTTTTATTTATTTTGTTGAAAAATTAAGTTTCGCTTTAACATGTATGGCGTTACCACAACTTACTCTGGAAATATAACAACAAATGCCTTTAATGACCAGCAGGGCAAAAATCACCGAAATGGCCATTGTGGTCACGTAGTTTAATATACTACCTTGACTGCGCGGAACTTTTGGTCATTTGACAGATAATCTTGTCATTTGGCTGTGGTCATTTGAATGCCAACTTGGCATACAGTCTAATCTTACCTTAAGATAGGAAAAACGGTAAAATTGAAGCACATTGAAACTAACCGATAAAATGGACTAAACAATTGAGAGTTGTTCCTAATACAGAGTGCATGTGCTTTAGTTTTGTCCACTTATTTTTCAACGAGTTCCGATAAATTTCGTATTTTCAAAAACAGGTTGAGGTTAATAATTAAATACGAGTAGTTACTTGTAAATTGAAGACAAATATATTTTGTTTAGAAAAAAATTTAGAAACGAAAAATTCTCATTCCTTTTTTTAGAAATTTCTTTACCTTTGTCCAAAGCGAAATCATTTCGTGCTTAAGTTTTGGCCAACACTGTATGTCATAAGTTCAAGTCAAGTTACATAAATGCACACAAGAGCTGATATAGGCGCCTGCCAGACAACTACTATCTACCATCTACTCTTAGCGTCTTAGCCATCTAACAAAGTTGCGTTATAGGGCTAAACCATGCACAGAAAAGAGTTCGAAACATTTAACACTCGAAGCGGGCCACCGAAACACTGTTTGATTCCAACGCCAACAAAATCAGATATCGTCGGTCTGATAAGCAGACATCGTAACTCACAAATTTCACATTTTACAGGAGCGACGAAAATGTCTCACGGAGCTCATTCTTAACATATCTTAATGTTTTTGTTTTACTAATATATTAAAAAAATAGTGGTTTTAATCTAAGATCATTTTTAAAATGAAAATAACAATATCTACTTTTTATTTTATTGTAGTTACGAGGTATTCCCACTAGTTTCATCTTATGTTACGAGGTTTTCTAAAAAATTCAATAGTCAGCCTTCATAAATAAATTTAAACTAAGTTTTAACAGAAATCTTTTTAATCGGTATACGAGTATATTGTATTAAACGGATCAAAAAAAAAACAAAAACAGATTTTAAATCCAAAAGTTTTATTCGTTATGATGATGAATATTATCATACAAATTATGAAAATCCCTTGGCAATGAGACTTTCAAGTGTTGCAAGTCGTTCTACTTTCTTTTCATTATTTTTATTCTTTCTTGGTAAAGTTGAGGAAGAGCACAGGAACGCATTTTATTGGAATTTCTGGCCTTGATGGTAAGAGATTTCACGAGTCACTAAATTTTAATTGGTAGGAAATAGGGGAATCTGAATATTGGAGTGCAACTATGTCAGTAACTGCAGATACCAATATAATCAGCTGGAAAATTTATATTGGTTTTCCTATAGATCCTTTAAATACAGGAATGCATTGAGTCAGCTTCCATTTGAGTATGACCTTTGCACAAGAATTTTTGTTCTATCGTTTTCCTATGCGAAAGTGAAGTGTTAAGCATCGCTTTGGCCAAAGTAGAGTTTCTATTTTGGACTGTGCACCGATAGCTGTATAAAACTATTCGCCTTCTAGAAGTATTTTCTATTTATGCCAATACGAAATTACTGAAAATGGTAGCTAAATCCTAGGCTGCCACGTTTCCTTCCGTTTCATTCCACACGAAGCAATATCAATATCGGACTGAATGTCAAAGACAGTGAAATTGTGGACGACTAACTTAGGTGGAAATATTAGATTTAGGGTTTAAAAGAACGGATTGTGAAAACCAAAACACATTCATTAATGTGGCCTTTATCTGCCTCTTTTTCCTTTCGTGCCTCATCCACCTTTTGTCTGTGAAGGTTGTACTAGTTTTCCGAAAGGTTTTTGGCTTCGAAGACCCCACAAGTTTCACACCTATGCTTTTGGATGAAAACAAGGTAAGGTTTTGGTTTTCAAACTCTAACCGAAACGTGGTGAGCGCTTGAGGTTCCATGTTGCGATTTTTGCACCATTCTTCGGTATAAAAGTTGAATAAATCAGCCTTCGAAATCCAATTTGATTCCAGGTAACTTTTCGAAGAACTTGACAATAGTGGGATTTCATCTTCGGAAGGGAGTTGAAAAAGTGAAGAAAGGATTGTCTTCTTTCCGCAAAAAAACTTCTCCTTCCTGTTGACTTTTGTTTGACAACATTTCCTTCTGCGGCATTGTCTTCTGTGGCATCTAGCGTTGCATCATCGGTCTTATGTTCAGGATCGTCTTTTGCCCAGTTCAATGCTGAAAATTCTCCTATTGTAATGTGCTCAAAAACATTTGCTTGCATACTCTCACCTTCTCTTTGCTAAGCCATTAATGATAACAAGCTGTCGATTTTCTTCTGCTCATCTGTTCTTTCGAGCGTCTGACAAACATCCAAGAGTATCAAATTGTAATGAGAAAGCTTCTCAAATTTGCCGTTCGGATTCGGCGTAAAACTTCGCATGATTGTGGTTGGAGAATCTAGGTTCATGCCCTGTATGGGCCGTTAAGGCCTAATATATATGTATCTGTTCTTTTTTCCTGTCACGGTGTCTTTTTGTGGATTTAATATCAACAAGTAATTTAATAAGCAACTGTTTTTCATGGCAGGTTCTTTCAAAAAAGCTTTTTAAAATGTCAAGTCGCTGGAGCTTCGTGAACAAAAAGCAGTTTGTTTCCTTCTTGTTACAAGAGCATTTACATCCGGGCTTAATAGCGCGACTGGGCTTGTCAATCCTAGATAGCCACTTTCCTTCTTGTATCTTCTTGCTTCGGTATCTTAATCCTGACTTATTTTTTTCTTTTTGTTTATTTCGATGCCAATTATCTTCCCTTACATGCTGCCTTTTTGACATTTTATTTTTTGGTACTGACAGGAGATCTTCTGCATCTGGCCGTAGGATCAAGGTCTTCACTGTTTTCATTTTTAGCCTCCAGAGGCAAAATTTCACAGATTTTAATGCGTTCTGCTGTTGTGTTAAAAGTATCTGCCCGGTTCTTAAACTTACCTCTTCAACATGTGTGAAGTCTTCTGTTTCAATTCATTGAACATCCATGAATATTATTTCACAATCAACGATATTAACAGTTTGTAACAAGGTAGTTGTTTCAGCGTTTCTTGAAATTAATACATTTTCATCCATTCTGGTAGTACCTATACCTACAGTTAAATTGTCTATCAAAAAAATAAAATGATCTATTCGTGGAAGCTTTTCGGAAAAATTTAATCTAACAAGAATATCATGTGGTATCATAATATGTACTTACATCTTACAATATATTATCATTTCTTAAAGATTTAGACGAGTTATTTAAAGCAAGGTGAATAAAGCTGCTTTCCCCTTGAATTCATTGAATTCATGATGCCGTTCTAACTTTATAGAAAAAGACTTCGGTACAACCTTCTCCACGGCCAAAATCAATGTAATGTAATTTGGACCATACAAAAAACTACAGGTAATTGAAAATGTTTGGGATTCCCCTAATATTTCTATGGTTGTTTTTCTATGCGACGCAAATTCATCAGCTGTTAATAGAGTTACGAGTTTTGCTTACCACGAATAAAATATAAGAGGTTTTCTGAGCAATCTTTTTGTTGGAGTTACGAGTTCTGCCAGGGAACAGAATAGTAGTTATTCAAAATTTGAATTTACGTGTATTTATAACTTTTAGAGTGATACGAAATTTTCTAGGTTGCTGCGTAGACAAATTTCGTATAAAATGGCATTCAAAAGTAATTTTCGGTAAAAGGTGGAGTTACGAAGTCTGCTTACGGCCTTATGCCATGGCACCTGTCCGGTCCGCGCGTAGGGTTCGCCGGGAATCTTCTACCGGACTCAGGAAATCAAAAATCCGAAAACCTAAAATCCTAAAATCCAAAATTCCCGGGTTGCGAACTGCCTCCTTTATACAATGATGGAGATATGGCCCGAAAAGTTGTTTATTGATTGCATTGAATTGAATAGTAGACTTTTGGCTTGTGGACTAATGAACATGCCAAGGTTTAGTGTTGTTCGCCACCAGGAATCGCTAAAGGTATTTATCAATCTTTAATTTGAGAAATAAAACTCAAACTCACTACTGGGATGGAGAGGTGTTTGGTTCGAGTTTTATTTATTTTAAAATCGTTGCAGCTTTTCTTTTCCATCCTCTTTCTTAATGGCGGCGAGGCTATGATTAGGATGAAAGGAATTATAACCCTCCTACTTTACTGCATCCGGTTGGCCGTTTCGACCTTAACGAAGGTTGCTGGGGTTGTTGTATTTGTGTGATCGGTTTCAACCGTAGCTGTCATATGAAATTTTTAAATTTTTCAACTTCAATTTTATTCAATTCTTATTCATTTCTTACAATATTTACAAAAGTAATCTGCGAAGCCCTTAAGAGGCTTTTCTGCAGAAGGTCGTTTTCTAAGTATATGTATTTTGAAGTTTATTCTTGGAAACACATTTTGAAAATAATAATATATAATTAAATATATATATTTTTTTTTATCGTCGCCGCTCAGTGCGAACGGAAAAATTTAAATACGAAATTTCGGGTCTGTTAACTATAAGGGACAGTTTCTAGATGTTACGTGTTGCTAGGCTCACATAAATAGTAAAATTGCTTAGATGTGATTTCTCCCTTAGTCGCATTTCGTTTATCACAGAACACTTTCTCTGAGTGTAAAATCTAAGTATTGCTTTACACAACTGTTGTTTGTTGCGAGACTAAGGATTTTCTACCGATTTTTTTTCAATCTTATAGACTGCTTAAAATAAACAAAAATAAATAAATCGATTGGCAATGAATTTAGTAATTTTTAAATGAGGAAAAAAATAATTTCATTGCAAAGCTCATTGAATGTTCTTATGTACCTAATAATAGGCTAGTTATTGCCATGATTGGTTCTATGCCTTGCTCAAAAAAATTAACTTCTAACCCGCAGAGACCTTTGGGAACATATTTTATAAAAAAACAGTTTTGGTGAAATTATATTGTTACATTCAGGCTAGGATTCGAAAAGATAAAACTGTTCTTTCAAATTAATACTACATTAGTTCTCTATCAATATCTTTGTTCTCTATTCATCTTTTAATTCACTTATTACATAATAGTGAGACCTATTTTTATGATAGGCATTAAGGCCTATTCAGCGCAATCTTTTATTCGTTCTTTCGAACTGTCGAAAAATCTTTTACGTTTTCCCTATGTGGTACTCTGGATGCCAAAATCTGTTATAATTCATAAAAGAATAAAGACAGATTTTATCAGAAAGATTTTAAGACACCGATTATTTGTTAGGAAAAATGGAAAAATGGAAAAATTGCCAAACTAAATTCTGTGTTGCTGACGAAACACTGATCACTTTTGCTGGAATTAAGATTGATTAGGAGTAAAAGTAATCCATTTGTTCTGCCTGATGTGCGCTTTATACCGCTTTTTATGTATCTTGTTAGTGTATCGATCAATAAACTTAGTAAAAAATAAGAATTGACATTTATTCAAAGCAATAAACACAACAAAAATATTAAAATTCATTCTTAATTTGGTTGATCAATGGTATAATCGTGATGGCATGCATCTGGTTTAAGCATTTTCATTTTTATTTTTTGTTGTATTCTATATTACGGACAAATTTATTTGTGTGTTCGAGGAGAACACTGACTCTATCATTCTCTTTGAACGGCATAGCAAACAACTTCATTAACGACTCGGTAAACAGTTTTATGATTCCATACTCATCGATTATTCGTCTCATCATTTTCACACAAATTTTGGGTATCTTCTCAAAATCGGGATAATCAATAAACAATGGGTGCGTTCAATATGCAGGGCAACTACTAGTCCCTACTATTTTACCTTTCCTCATCAATTGAATAACTCATGTGACCTTCGTATGGTAAGTGAAAGAAATTTATTAAATAGGAACATCGCAGATAATCCTTATCACAAGCTTACAAAACGATATGCCAGTGTCCTGTAGTATTACAAATTATTCATTTGCATCTACCTTCTCCTCATCACTATCTACTACAAGGATAGGCCATAGATTTTGCAATCGATTTTCAGTCTTTATACCTGTTGGAAATTGTATACTCAGAAACTTTTACTACCTATGAACAGGTACATATTCTCCCTACAGTAAGTCACAAAATTAAATGGTAAATAAGAAACGACCGCTGGAATTTCCCAAGATCAAACAATGAACTTCTTGAAAAGCGTATAAAAAGATGCGCCACAAGGATGAGGCTATTGCGAATATTTCGTTGCAGGATTTCACATCAGCGAAATTTTTTTTAAGAATATTTAAAAGCGTTGAAAATAGCTGTTTATACCCTATTCTAAGGGTATATTAAATTTGACGCATAGTTTGTAACATACCTTAATATTGCCCGTAGACCCCTAAAAGTTACTATATTTATGATCAGCATCGATAGTAATGTCGATCTAGCCATGTCCGTCCGTCCGTCCGTCTGTCGGCAAAAATTCGCCCTTTAAACTGTGCCTAGAGAGCTGAAATTTTAACCATGTACTCTCTAGGGTCCCGAAATAATCAAGTTTACGAATTTTTGAAATCCGCCCGCAACACGCTCACAAACTCAAAAAAACAATTTTTTCAAAAAATCGAATTTTGAGCTAGAAAGCTGAAATTTTTTATATATGATCTATGACTCCTAAAACTGATCGGGAGATATAATTTTTAAAATCCGCCTACTGCCACGCCCACAATTTAAAAAAAAAACCTTTTTTTGAAAATCCAAAGTGAGCTAGGGAGCTAAACTTTATAATATATACTTTCTAGGAGCCCTTTATGCTCATGTGTAAATATTTTCTAAATCCGCCTATTGACACGCCCACAATTAAATAAAACTGTTTTATTGGGAAACCAAAGTTTGAGCTAGGGAGCGTTTTTTTTACAAAAGCCTCGTTTTTTTCATTAAAATCCTTTAAATGTTATATAACAAAATATGTAGAGCGTTCTTAACAATTCAACCATACTTAGACGTTTGTCACGCCCAGGAATAAGAAAAGGGTATCCAACAGTTCGCCCAAGCGGACTGTAGCCCGTCCCTATGTTTTTATTTAGTTAAACAAATGGGTTCCGGAAAGACTTTGACGGCAGAAAGAGGAAAAATAGAGTTAGGACTCTCAGACCGAGAACTTGCAATGAGGCTAAATAGAAGTAAGACTGTTGTAAACAGTTATCTTGCGGATCCACAACACTATGGGAAAAATTAAAAATTACGCACGGCAGAAGCAACAACATTGCGAGAAAAGCGGGTGATTCTACGCCTTGCCTCAAATTCTACTCTACCAGTGACTAAAATAAGGGCCAGCAGCGGAGTATCACCAAGCATAGCAACGGTTCGAAGGGTGGTGGTACTATACAGCGAAGAAAACTTAAAAAGAAACCTGTTTTGAGGCAAGTACACAAGGAGCATCATATGAATTTTGCAAGAGAACATATCGCTTGGAGTAGTGAAGGGAAACGCGTTGTCTTTTCGGATGAAAAAGTTTAACTTTGACGGTCCTGATGGTTATTACAACTTTTATTTCCATGATCTACGAAAGGGGGAGCTTATTTTGGCAAGACATCACAGCCGTACATCAGGTGTAATGGTGTGGGGAGCTATTACCCCATATAGCAAAATCGAGTTGAAGTTTTTGTCCACAACAATGAACAGAAAAATCTACAAATGTTTGCTGGAACGGTCATTTCCAAAAGTGAAAAACATTTTCGGACCCCTGTCTTGGATATTCCAAGAAGACAATGCCCCTAGTCACACTTCCAGGGTCGTTAGAAGTTGGATTCAATCAGAAGACGTGGATCTTTTGCCATGGCCGCCCTATTTAGTACAGGTAGTAAAAGTTTCTGGGTATACAATTTCCAACAGGTATAAAGACTGAAGATCGATTGCAAAATGTATGACTTGTGATCGCCAGTGTATAAATGTTCTGATTTTTGTGACCGAAGTTCCATAACTGGGTGTTATGTATAAAAGTTCACAGCCACGAAAACGAATTGTTAAAGATCTTTTATATTCGAGGTCTTTTATGATTCATAGCAGAAAACTCGTAAAGGTTTAGCAGAATAGGCCTAACAGATAACTGTGTCACAAAATGGATTGAATATAATGAAGTACCAAAATCAGCTGTGCTGTTTATAGCATTTTTAAGGATTCATTTTGATTTATAGTTTGTAATGAACCTTTATATTGCTCGTAGACCCCCTTAAAGTTACTGTGATTGTGATCAGCATTGAAGGTTATGCCGTCACCAATTTTGAAGCCCTAAAATTCGAACTATAAAGCTGGAATTGGGAACATTGGTCCGGAAATGAAAATTGTGATTTACATGTTTTAAAATTTGAAGGTTCACAATATGTTTTTGAAATGTTTTTAAGAAGATTTAGGTGTGTTCCAGTGTATGTTCGTACGTACGTGCGAGCGTGAAGAAATTTAAGTTCACGTTTTTTCGCGTGTGGGCGCAGTGGCTCAGTGGCTCAGTGGTTAGTTTGTTGACTACTAATCGAAAGGTCCCCTGCTCGAAACCCGCCGGGGCCAACTAACATCTAGAGTTTTTTCCACTGCCAAGATTATCAATTATAATGAGAAGATTCTCAAATTTGCCGTTCGGATTCGGCTTAAAATTGAAGGTCCCTTCCATTTCGCATAAGCAATTGGTTGGAGAAGCTAGGTTTTAGGCCCTGTATGGGCCGTTAATGCCTAATATATTTGTTCGCATACAAAAAATGATACCAACTTCATTATGGTCCCAATCGTATTAATGTAAATATGATCTGAAAGAAATTATTTTGAATTCGGTCCAGCCGTTTTTTTATTATAACGAATAGACTGATTAACATCGCAGCATTTTGGATGTTATTTTATATGGTTCAAAAATTAAAATCGTAATTATTGTATAATTTGATGGTCACAATATTTTTTTCAAATGTTTTTTTTAGGATTTCTGTGTATGTATGTACTACGTAAGTACGCTGGTGAACAATTTTTTTCGTTCATAGTACCTATTTACCTATTTCGTGTATACAAAATAAAATCGATTTCATTCTCATTCTAATCGACGCGGGTTTACCTAATAATGAACTGAAAAAATTACATTGAATTCGGTCTAGCCGTTTTTTTGTTTAAACTAAATGATTGGAAAAAATATGGATTTTAGAATTTCTTGAGAAAGATTTATCCCATCTATTTTTTTTTGCTTCATTTAACTTGAAAAACGAAAGAATTTTTAGCCTACGCGAAACAAAACAAGCGAAAGCTACCTTGAAGTTTATCTTTTTTTTTGGAGTGTTATTTTGGTAATTTTTGCGAATTATTTAATATTATCTATCATAAATGGTACCGGTGTACGGGTACTGGTACATCCAGAAGGTGAGGTGAGTTTATGCCATAAATTTATTTATATCATCATTTTAAGTTCGTTGTAACAATTTTTGGAAATCAAAAAAATCTTGTAGGTACACATTTTTAGTGTTGCCAGAATTTATAATTTCAGAACACTGGATTTGAAATTTTATAATGCTTGCTTGTATGGGAGCTCGAAAAATACGATACAAAAATTATAAATAAGTTTTATAAGAACAAACTTGTAAATAAATTTGAAAAAAAAACAAAAATTTACAAAAATAAAATAAAAATATATATTGTTCAATTACGTACATTAGATTACAAAGGTGCTTAAAACATATTTCGTTATTGTTTTAAAAAATAAAAAAAGTACTCAAAATTTCGGAACAAGTCCCATTAATTAACGCCTCAGACCAAGTATCGTCAAACTCTTCAGTTTTGCCTTTTTCGTATTTGGCCGAGCTACAAACTTCATCAACTACGTTCGGGGACATAGCATACAAAAAGCAACATTTGCATCCAGCTTTACCCCTCTTTTTTTCAATAGTACTATTTTATTGTATGATTAAATACGTTCGACGTCAGTGTTTGAAATCTTCAACGAAAGAAGACCAACAACAAAACCGGACAGTTCCAACGAAGACCTGTCTCTATCAGCATTTTTAAAATGCAGTACCTGAATCCAAAAAACCTTTATGCTAAGTGTGCCATCCCACGTCTGAAGGTTTAAACTGTGCCATTGACTTTCAATCACAGATACCTATATTCCTTGTGCTTACTCCAAATAGTTTTAAAAAATCTAAGATGTTGTCTTTGAATGACTTCAAAGAGTTTTTTTTTATAGAGAAAATTGATACTTTTTCTAGAAAAGCTATATTTTTCGGAATGAGGTGTCTTAGCTGGAGAAAGATATACAGCACTGCCGCATCAGAATATATTCCTCGCTAGATATGTTTTCTTGATTTTTTAACATGGCCATTTTTGATACAAATTCGTAGAAGGATCCAAAATCCTAATCGCATGTTTATAAATTAACACAATCATCGCTGGCAAGGTAATATTCCACTCCTATCCCAGACTATTGAATACTCCCTTCATCACAAGGAGTACACTATGGTTGCTTTTCTGGATATAGAAGGCGCCTTTAACAACGTGGGTACATCTGCAATCACGAATGCACTGACAGCACTGAATGTGGAGGGTTCGCTTGGTGAATTGATTAATCTACTGCTCACAAGTCGGATTATCAACTCAAAACTGGGCGTTTCATCCGCCAGGAGGTCTGTCAGTAGAGGCACGCCGCAAGGCGGGGTCCTTTCCCCCCTTCTCTGGAATTTGGTGGTGAATGAGCTACTGATATACCTGGAAGGGGTGGGCTGCAGGGTGATTGCATATGCGGATGACATTGCTATAGCCGTCTCCGGGAAGTACCTTAACACTATAAAAGAACTCATGCAAAATGCTCTTAACAAGCTAAAAAAATGGGCTAATCGCTGTGGCTTGGGTATCAACCCCCACAAAACAGAATTAATCCTCTTCTCCAGGAAACACAAGATTCCGCACATCGACCCACCCTCTATTGGTGGTATAAGATTAGTATTCTCTGACGAAGCTAAGTTCTTGGGTCTTATCTTCGATAGGAAGTTAAGCTGGAAACCCAACATACAAGAAAGGGTAAAAAAAGCCACAGTGGCACTTTTCTCTTGCAAAAAAGCCATTGGCAACAAGTGGGGTCTACAACCCCGCATAACGCATTGGCTATATGTATCGGTCGTAAGACCGATTCTCACATATGGGGTTGCTGTCTGGTGGACTGCCCTAAGTAAAGCTATAAACTGTGCTAAGCTTGGCAAAGTCCAACGCACAGCTGGTTTGTGCATAAGTGGAGCACTCCGTACCACCCCCTCTGCAGCACTAGATATCCTGCTACATCTGTTACCACTCGACATTTTTAGTAGGCAAACAGCAGCCTGTTCTGCTGTCCGCCTTAAGGCTACCTCGCAGTGGGTTAACAATAACATTGGCCACACCACCATTCTGGACTCATTTGAGTCTCTACCAGGAAACATAGATTACACCATACCCCAATTACAGTTTGGAAAGAACTTTCAAGTCACTATTCCTTCCAGATCATTCTGGGAGGACGCTGAATTTGAGGAAGTTAAAGCGATCCACTTCTACACCGATGGATCAAAAACTAGTGACGGGGTTGGTGGCGGCGTTTTCTCCGAAAGACTAAATCTGAGTCTCTCTTTCCGTCTTCCTAATCAC
Organism: Portevinia maculata; assembly: GCA_949715645.1. Taxonomy (NCBI): domain Eukaryota; kingdom Metazoa; phylum Arthropoda; class Insecta; order Diptera; family Syrphidae; genus Portevinia; species Portevinia maculata. The sequence goes on from OX454525.1 coordinate 41,141,903, forward strand.
TGTAGCGTATTCCAGGCGGAGATTATGGCGATAAAAGAAGCCCTGATGTGGCTGAAGAGAAATGTGATATCCACAAAGGATATCTGTATCTTCTCGGACAGTCAGGCCGCGATCAAGTCCGTGGATTCAGTATCTTCAAACTCCATTGCAGTCCTCGACTGCCGTTCATCTCTTATGGAGATGGCGGAGCAGTTTAACATTCACCTCTGTTGGGTGCCGGGGCATAGAGATATTCCAGGAAACTGCAGGGCTGATGAACTCGCCAAAAAGGGAACCAAACTCCCCCTTTTACCTGAAAAGGGTTCTCTGGGTATCCCAATCGCTACCTGCAAACTTTTATTCAAGCTATCTGCAATCGAGAGAACAAACCTTAGGTGGACAGGTAGTAATACATGTCTAGCGACTAAGCACATCTGGCCAAAGCTGGACCTGCGACGCTCTAAGAGTCTGATCTCACTAAACCGACTGCATATTAGCTCCACTATAGGTGCCATTACAGGGCACTGTCTGATAGGCAAGCATGCATCGAGGCTTGGCGTTTATTCTAACGATTTCTGTAGAAGTTGCTTGGACGAGGAGGAGGAGGAGACTATACTTCACCTTCTCTGTACATGTCCAGCTCTCTCCCATAATAGAAATCTTCATCTGGGAGATTTCTTGCTTAACAATCTTAACGACTTGGCTAACGCTGACGTTAGAAGTCTATCGCGCTTCATAAGAAGCTCTAAATGGTTTAACTAGTAGTGGGGAAACCCCTCGATCCGTGTGGCATCACAATGGACCTAATCCTGGTCTAAGTGTGTCGGCCTTCTGTTGACAGCCACTTTAACCTAACCTAACCTAACCTATCCCAGACAATGTGCCGATTCATGATTTGCTATTAAGGATGAACCACAATGATTTTTGTAGCGAAAGAATAGTTTTATTCAGAAAGCTGGTTAATAATTTAAAAGGAATTGAATTAACCGACTCAGCAATTCTAAAAAAAGTCCATACAAAAAAAAAGAATTTTGGCATTCTTTCCAGATTTTTGAATGCGTTTCTTTCGTTTAAAATGCTAGATCTAGCATTAATATTGCTAGAACGGCATCACTGCACATTTTTCTGATTTATAAGTCTTATACATAAATCTTTTTAAATCTTTGCAAACGTCAAGAATCGCAAAAAAAAACCCCGTACTCAATACCGTCGGATAAAATTTGTATAAGAAGGTATTGCAACCATGACCAATTACGTAATCGACTAAATCCTAACACACATAAATACATTCTTTTCGTTATCGTCGACAAAAAGGATAATACCGTAGAGCTAAATGAAAAGGCCTAAAGCCTTTTTCCTTAGTATTCATAATAAGCACAAAATGCAGATTATATCGCAGAATATAAAAATTCATGTGTTTAGATCCTTGTTAGGTACCATTTGTTTTGGAAAAAGGCAAATGATGTCTGAAGATAATCCGAAACTACACACACATACGCGGCCAAAGTGTTGTCTTATACGTGCATATAAAATCATATCTGGGCGATGGCGCCGGAACGAGATGGTGGCGCTTAAGCACAACGAATGCGGAGTACGTGTTGTTGTCGGTTTGGTCTTTATAACGCTCGATTGTATATATGGAATGTAATAAAAATGAAATTGGATCCACATTTCGTGCATTCGAGCTCATATCAGCATATTGAGCGGATTGTGTGGGGTAGTGGGTCTTTCATTCCAAAACAGAAAACACAGAATCAAAATTGTTGCCGACATCCACCCATCTTCCTTTAGGCCATGAATCTAGGATTTCATTTTATTTTATGAAGGCGTTTGACTGCCAACTCTGGAACACAAAGCACAGCGCGTTTTCCTTCCTCCCTAAAGCAAGAATACTGATTATTCGAAAGAGTGCCTCGTATGGTATTGTGCATAAAGGCAGACAGGACGGATAGGGTATAAAACCAAGCTCCAATCAGCAGCGGATTTATGGAAACAGGAATATGGGTGCGATAGCACCCCAACGATAAAAAGAATAACCAGATTTTTGTTTTGCTTGCAACAGAATGGTAGGGTTTTAGGGTATATGATTGCAAATATAAGGGAAACAGCTCTGAATTCCTCATGATTATAGGTAATAAAGGATATAACATCAATGTGTGAGATACAAAAATTCTGGTAAATACCTACTTACAAAGGGGTGCGACTGAAGTTGATGAAAAAAAAACGAAATTTCAAAAGCGGAAGATACTTATGCAAAACGAAATTTTCTCTAATTTCTGGATTACGGATAAAGTTTTTTGATTTCTTTAAAAGGCACTAGAATAAAGAAAATCAAAAACTTATCAGCTCATCTGAATAATGTCATTAAATTAAAAATGTGAAATCAAAAATTGTATCCGCGGATATCATGCTATAAATGACAAATTGAAAAATGATTAGCCCTATTCTGCTATCCGCGTGAATCACGAATCCGATTCACCGATTGGCTTCTTTCTCCATTCGGTAATCGTTCAAGTGAACTGCATTATCACATCTCGATTTGACATTTACGTATACAGCTATTCATTTAAGTATGAACATTTTGTGAAGTTTTTCGTTTTGGTTACGTAAATAATAGTTTAAAAAATAAATAAAAAAATATTAGGCCGTAACCCATACATGACCTAGGTAAAAAAAGCTTGTGCAATCATTTTCCTGTGCGAAACCGAACGGCAAATTTGAGAAGCTTTTTATGACAATAGACCACTTCGGGAAGCTATCTCTTTTGATGTGCCGAATCCATTTCTTAAACGTCAGATACAAATTGAATGATAAAATATTTCAGAAATTTGCACAAATCGTATGGAAAAATCATTGTGATTGTTAATAAAATGTATATTTAAGTGAAAACGGAATCTATTGAAGAGTAAAAAGTACCAAATTATAGAGAAAAAACCCGAGTTGCTAAAGCAAAAAAAAAAAAAATAAAAACAGTGAACATGTTGCCCAAAAACGCTTGTGCAGCTCTTGATGCCACTTTTTACAAACATTTTCACCTTCTTTTTGTACAAATTTGTTGTTATTTAATTGTTGTTGTTCGTTTGTTCTAATTAGTATAAAATGGATGTATAGAAAAATTTTCAACTTAATTTATTTCCAAATAAAAATATTTGTTTGCCACAACAACGCGATTCTCACTTTTATTTTTTGTACATAATCCATCCATATTGTAAACTTTTTAGTATTCAAAAATAGTGTTTAAATACCTCTTTTTATTTCTGGAACTTTTTTTTTTGTTTAAATTTGCTTTCTTATAAACTTTTTACGAAATATTCGCACAAAGCTAGTCTCCGGCCATACAAATTCGCCATTGTTTTCCTTTACATTCTGCTCTGCTGCAAGTTTTTGTTTATACCCTATTCTAAGGGTATATTAATTTTGACGCATAGTTTGTAACATACCTTAATATTGCCCGTAGACCCCTAAAAGTTACTATATTTATGATCAGCGTCGATAGTAATGTCGATCTAGCCATGTCCGTCCGTCCGTCCGTTCGTCCGTCGGCAGAAATTAGGCCTTTAAACTGGGCCTAGAGAGCTGAAATTTTAACCATATACTCTCTAGGGTCCCGAAATAATCAAGTTTACGAATTTTTGAAATCCGCCCACAGGCCCGCACAAACTCAAAAAAACAAAATTTTGGAAAAAATCGAATTTTGAGCTAGAAAGGTGAAATTTTTTTATATGATCTATGACTCCTAAAACTGCTCGGGATATAAAATTTTCAAAATCCGCCCACTGACACGCCCACAAATATGTAAATAAAACAATTTTATTGAAAAACCAAAATTTGAGCTAGGGAGTTGAAATTTATAATATATACTCTCTAGGGGCCCTTTAAGCTTATGTCTAAATATTTTCAAAATCCCCCACTGACACGCCCATAATTTAAAAAAAAACTTTTTTTTGAAAATTCAAAGTTTGAGCTAGGGAGCGTTTTTTTCGATAAAATCCTTTAAATGTTATATAACAAAATATGTAGAGCGTTCTAAACAATTCCACCATACTTAGACTTTTGTCACGCCCACTTATGAGGGATAGGAATTAGAATGGGGTATCCAACAGTTCGCCCAAGCGGACTGTAGCCCGTCCCTATGTTTTTTTTTTCATTTGCCACTGACATTTTTCGCGAAGTACGAGTACCTACTCTGTTGATACTCTTGGTTGTTTGAAAAATTAAAAAAAATATTAAAATTATTAGTAGTACAATAGACTTATCTCTGCGCCACTGCGTCCACACTCTTTGGTATACGAATTGTAAATAATTACTAAAATAAAACTCCATACTTGTGATTATTGTTTTTCTCTTTATAGCCTTTGTTATACCCTATTTTAAGGGTATATGAATTTTGACGCATAGTTTGTAACATACCTTAATATTGCCCGTAGTCCAATAAAAGTTACTATATTTATGATCAGCATCGATAGTAATGTCGATCTAGCCATGTCCGTCCGTCCGTCCGTCCGTCTGTCGGCAAAAATTAGGCCTTTAAACTGGGCCTAGAGAGCTGAAATTTTAACCATTATGCTCTCTAGGGTCAAGAAATAATCAAGTTTACGAATTTTTGAAATCCGCCCACAGACACGCCCACAAACTCAAAAATACAAATTTTTCGAAAAAATCGAATTTTGAGCTAGAAAGCTGAAATTATATTTGATCTATGACTCCTAAAACTGCTCGGGAAATAAAATTTTCAAAATCCGCCCACAATTTTATTGAAAAGTCAAAATTTGAGCGAGGGAGCTGAAATTTATAATATATATTCTCTAGGGACCTTTTATGCTCATGTGTTATTTTTTTTAAAATCCGCTTACTGATACGCCCACAATTAAATAAAATAATTATTGAAAAACCAAAGTTTGAGCTAGGGAGCGTTTTTTTTTACAAAAAACCTTCCCTTTTTTTGATAAAATCCTTTAAATGTTATATAACAAAATATGAAGAGCGTTCTTAACAATTCAACCATACTTAAACTTTTGTCACGCCCACTTATGAGGGATATGAATAAGAATAGGGTATCCAACAGTTCGCCCAAGCGGACTGTAGCCCGTCCCTATGTTTTTATTATTATTTTGTTTTGAGCTAGGTCCACGACTGAGAGTACATATATTTATAAAAAACTGCATCGGTGCTTATTTCAGTAGTGTGCGCGAACGAAGATTGTATATTGATACACAATTTTAACTGGAAACATAATTTTATTTTATTTAAAAGTTTTTAAGCATTTATTAATTTTTTGTTTTTAGGAAAAGATTTTTTCAAGTAAGCGCTTACCATCTCGCCTCCTTATGCAGGCCTCCTCTGGGTTACCAAGAAGTTTTATATTAAGGTATCCATCGACGTACAAGTCTTAAAAGTAGTTGAGATTTTAAAACAGATGCCATTACCAACCCTGAAAAGGTCATCCCCTAAGAAGAGAAACGGTTATGGCATTATATGACCAATTAATAATTCGCTTCCTGTGTACCTATGATTTTGGAAACACCTTCTATTTTTATAACATTTTTCAATCGAAAAAGTAAGTCCTGATTTATTAATGTCAGCCTAGTGATACATTTTTGATCTTGAAACTGCGCCGCAAGTGTGCATTCAAGTATGATGGTTGACACGACTGCATAACTACCAGTTTCGTAAAAACAATATCAAACAACAATCCATAATGGCAGCCCGCACATGTCGAAATCATAAAAAAATTAAGCCCCCAAAAACTCCTGGATCACACAAAACCCAATATCACCAGAATTTGATTGGCCTCAGTTATTAAGTGATCCAAAATCCAGAGGGTCGAAGCGGTGAACCTCAGAAGCGGACCTTTAATCCTGCCCAAAGCCTCACCGCCATTAAAGAAGAATAACAATAAGAATGTGAAGAAGAAGAAAGAGCTATAGCATTTCTCGAAATTATAGAAAAAGCTTCCTCAAAGGGGCAGCGGGAGGCATGTCCAAACATCCTTTCTTATTGCACCACAATGATATTAAAAAAAAAAGTTCAGCTGGGAAGCTAGCCTAGTAGTTATTGAGATACAGCTATGAGTTAGTTAAAATATTTAAAGAAGAGTTACGTATATAATTGGTATGAGAAATAAAAAATTGCCCTGGGTAATTCTCGTTTTTTCCAACCAAGAATTGAGAATTGCTTTATTTGCAATCGTGAAGTTAAATATATGATCAAACATCACACCAAGCTCAGAAAACGTCAACATTAAAAAGTGGTACACCATTAATGTCATAATCGTAAGACAAGACAGATCTTTTTCACTTGTCTGCATTTAGGAATAAATAATTACCTGCATGCATGCATTTAGATAAGGCTGCAAATCAACACAATATTCATCGTTAGAAACTGGTTTGGAAAAATTTATTATCCTTATATATGGCAATTACATTTTCTCAAAACGGATAACAAGTGATTTATAAGCAATATACATAAATAAACTTGGGCCTTACATGCTAATCTGGGGTATTCCTGAGTTTACAGTGAAATAGCTCGAAGAGTTCCTATTAAAGCTCAGAGCCAATATTGAACGAGAAATAGCGGCCGTATCGGCCAAAATGTGCAGTCGAATCATCGAAAAATGGGTTCAACGTATCGACCGCTGCCTACGTTCCCATGGTGGACATATGCACGAAGTCGAATTGTTTGATAGTTATTCAAGCCAATTTTTAGATATCTCAAGTAGTTGGCATTTTATTTAAAAAAGAAGTTTCCAAGCCCTTAATGAAAGAATTTAAACAAATGTATAAAACTCCAAAACAGCATAAAAACATAAGAAAAGGCTACAGTCGGCTTGGGCAATCTGTGGGGGATAGGACCCCAAAAAATGGGTGAACCGAAAATCTAAGTATAAGCAAATTGTTAAACCAGATATTGTTTTTGTACCTTTTTTATAGGATTTTATCGAAAAATAGCAATCTTTTTGATTAAATAAAAACGTTACTAAAAAGTGAGGGATGTGACGGATTTGTTAAAAAAAAAATCTTTGACAAGCACGGCAAGATACTGATGGGATGGAAACCATGACGAGGGCTGAGATTTTTTTTTGGAACATGAATTACCTTCCCCAACTTCCAGCTATCAGGGAAATTCAATAATGGCGACAGCTCTCTATGTGAGGGAGAACTATTTTTACAAAACGAATAGGAACAGCATCCTCCCGGGAGCATCCGAGTTAATAGATCTAATGCTCCGATATAACCTCGAGTCCAAGCTCAGTCGTGCGTTCAACAAAAAGTTCGCTCTGGGGGAAAAAGTGTGTTGTCAACGTTACTAGAGAGAAACGCGTTATTTAAATTATTTAAATCCGGTAAGTTATATAGACAATATTGTTTTTTTTCCAATACCGATAGAACGCAGATTATTCCAAAGTTTTTTGGATGATTGATCGGAACCCAGCTTAGACATAAATTGTCTTTGTTTTGCGCTTCGTGTTATAAAAGTTGCATAATTTAAAGCACAAAAATATGTCTTCCAATTAAGGCTAGTGGGGAATAGGACCTCAAAGCATTGTGGATCTCAGATGTGAACCAAGGACAATTCCTACTGTGCACTCTAACAGGGATTGTATATGCTTTAATTTTTCATTCATATCTGAATCGAAATGTTGAGAGACAATGTTACGAGTATTATGTTGAGATGTTTTAACATCGATGTTTAGTTAGCAAAACATCGCATAATCGATGTTAAGAACAAACAACCGGCCTTCGATGTTGCCAAAAGAGAACCTACTTTTAATTGAAAATTTTGAATATTTTTTTTTGGGATATACTCTCTGTCAATAACGCAATAGACTGAAGGGAAAGCTTCTTGCAAAAATATTATTTTTGCAGTCAATAGACAAAAAGTTTTGGGATATCTGATGTACACACATGTGTTTTGTTTGCTGTGTGTATATAATATCCCAAATCTTATATTCATTAAATTACTTACCTACTGTTTGTTTTTGTTTAACTACTTATTAATAAATACGATACCTAATAGATGAAATAAATTCAAGTTGTTATGCATGTTGTTTTTTTTACCCTAATAGTCGGCATTCCATAAATTCATTCTATGACATCGATGTTAACGAACATCGATGTTTTGAGTTCCATTATTATCGATCATCGATGTTCAGCCATCGATGTCGACATCGATGTGAACATCGATTTTTTGCCAACATCGCTCATCCCTAGGTACGAAGTATTAAGACATGATCAGACATGCCCTCTAAGGACAGTTGGTCTTCAAACAAAACATTAAAAACAAAAAATAGATCAATGAGACTAGGAGAGCAGTTTGTAGTTAAGCGCGTGGCCACCAAAAGCTCAGAGGCAGTTATAAAAGTAAAAGTTAGTCAGTTCTTAAAAAAATGAATCCATGTAAGATTTCATAATTCTTATAGGTCGGGGATAGATATGGGGTGGTTGCCACGACCCCATTTTTGAAGAATACTATGTTTTATTTGTTAACTTATTTGTTATTAAAAAAATCGTCCAAGTAAAATAATATTGCTGTTTGGGAGTGATTAATAGCTACCACGGCGTTTTAATAAAAACTAAATTTAATCTTAGGTAAATTTCGAAAATCTGAATTGAAAATTGTATGTCTTTTGTAGGCTGATTAAGATTTGGGAGGTTAAACGTCCCCTATTTGTAGAAATATTTTTTCATAATTTCACATAGTAAAATTAAATATTTGTAGATTTTTTGGGGACCGAGATAGAGGTATGTGAGTGGCAACCACACGCCCTGAATGGAAGTTCGCAGATAGGTTTTCGATTTTTCATTAAACTTAAATTAATCACATAAAAGCAAATGACAAGACAATCTGAATTTAAATCTGTAGTATATAGTATCATAACATGCAACGACTGTTGCGATCCAAATTCCATTCTATAAAAGCGTTTCAACATAACATGACAACTCTACGAAACCTTATTTTGTTCGCGAATCCTTGACAAGCCATAGGAGTATGAGACAAAATTCCTTTCAAAAGCAATAACAATAAAAATAAGAAACAAATAAATAAACGAAACAATTTTCCACCATATTGAATTCGATAAATCCTCGCCCGCCTTCCACGACATAACTGCCTGCTTGCGAGTTAAATGGGAACTCCCCAACACACAACATTGCATGCAGACTCGAAAACATAAATATGTTTCATATCAACATTTTGTTAAAACCGTCATCCCCCTGATGCCATTATCCATTTTCATAGAGAAGAGCAAGCGACCCGTCACACGAGAGAATCTATCGCTGTTGAAAATCGTCGTTTCTCGATAGCAACCAGGATAACACTATAAAGCACAACACAGCGAAAACCAACTAACCAATACTCGTACATTTACACTCTGCCCCCGCTGCTACCGCCGTCGACGAAGACGCAGGCGTTCATATCATATCGAATCCAAAGAAATAAACGTAAGAGGCCACCCATGGGTGCTCTACTCATTCCCCCTTTATGTCCTTCATAGTTCCATCATAGCACATAGCGGAAAAAATTGCACCATAATCCCGATAAAAAAATAAAACAAAACACAAATGAATGGAACCAAAGAAAGGACGATTGGAGGAAAAAAAGTTATATACTTACATATACTTTTTGCCCCCATTGCATAGCCTTCCATATTTTCTAGGTGTTTCCTTGCTTCATCTCACAACCATCCCTTCTCCTTTTTATAAAAATATAGCAAATAAAATAAAGAGCATATCCATGCATATACACAATCACATGGACAAGCACACTCGATGTTGTACTCAAAGCAAACAATATCAATTTAGATAAAGAAAAAAAAAGCCAAAGAAGCGCCTCAGTGGGGTTTGTGCGAGAAAAGATGAATGAAAAAAGTTGTCCCTGTGTACCTACCACCCAATGGTTGTGCAGATCAAATCCATAAAGCTTAAATGGGGGTTGGCAGGGATACAATAAAATAAAATTTGATATCAAAATTTACGATAAGCAATATCACATCACACTCCGTACGCCATTCACATACAGAGAATATATTTACTTTGTCTTCTCCTTTCACAGCGGACCGGAAACCACTGTTCCAGATAGCGGCAGCGTCCTGTGATGTTCACGTTTCGTTTGTTGTTCGTTGATTGTAGTGAATGTAGGAAAATGATGATAATGTTGCAGAATGATGGACGAATCTCTTTATGTGTTATTGTGGTGATGGACCAATTTGAAAGAATATCGAGTGCCGAAATTATATATTTCTTTATTAGCTTGTATACATTGTACGTAGAAAATTGCCTTAATTTGTTTACTGTGTACCAAAACTAAGTACATGAACTGAACATCGGACATATCGGAGAACAAACCCTTTAACGTTCGACCCACAGTTGGCCATCTTTGTCTACTGCGGTACAAAAGACAGAACACGAATAGCGTACAACAGTTGGCCTTCGGTTCGACTAACAGGCCTACGTGAAGGGCTTTGCAATAGGATCACCGCCTAGCAATTGGCGCCCAACGAGGGGCCGAGCAAATTCCATCTTATAAGTGGACCCCAACGTGGGGCTACGACAATTCAATCGCACACAGCGTTCACGGATGGCTCCAAGACCGCTTATAGCAAATATCCAGAATATATTCTACGGAAACAGATTTGAGGGAATTAGTGCTAATAAAGTCGATATCTGATCGGGTCATCATCTCAGGCCGCCCTAAAGGCGCTGAAATCATGTGTCATCAGATCCGAAATAGTCTGGTGTTGTCGCAAAATGAATAACGAATTATGCGAACAGCACCGTATTAGATTGTGCTGTGGGAAGAAATACATCTGCAAAGCGCGGGATGGGTCATTAAACCTCCCCTTTGTGTAGTGAAAGGGAAGTTATCGGAGGCGTCTATAAAAATGGCCAGTCAAAGATTGAGTTACAAAGTAGGGCACAGGGTATCCAAGGCCCTGTGGCCCAAATTGAGCAAACAAACATAGGGACGGGCTACAGTCCGCTTGGGCAAAATTATTTTTATTCCTATCCCTCATAAGTGGGCGTGACAAAAGTCTAAGTGTGGTTGAATTGTTAAGAACGCTCTTCATATTTTGTTATATAACATTTAAAGGATTTTATCGAGAAAACGAAGCAAAAAAACGATCCCTAGCTCAAACTTTGGTTTTCCAATAAAATTGTTTTATTTAATTGTGGGCGTGTCAGTAGGCGGATTTAAAAAAAAAATACGCATGAGCATAAAGGGCCCATAGAGAGTACCTATATATTATAAATTTCAGCTCCCTAGCTCAAACTTTGGATTTTCAAAAAAAGTTTTTTTTTTAAATTGTGGGCGTGTCAGCAGGCAGATTTTGAAAATATTTACACATGAGCTTAAATGGCCCATAGAGAGTATATATTATAAATTTCAGCTCCCTAGCTCAAATTTTGGTTTTTCAATAAAATTATTTTATTTAATTGTGGGCGTGTCAGTGGGCGGATTTTGAAAATTTTATCTCCCGAGCAGTTTTAGGAGTCATAGATCATATAAAAAAATGTCAGCTTTCCAGCTGAAAATTCGATTTTTCCAAAATTTTGATTATTTCGGGACCCTAGAGAGTATATGCTTCAAATTTCAGCTCTCTAGGCCCAGTTTAGAGGCCTAATTTTTGCCGACGGACGGACGGACGGATGGACATGGCTAGATCGACATTGCAATCGATGCTGATCATAATATAGTAACTTTTAGGGCTCTACGGGCAATATTAAGGTATGCTACAAACTATGCGTCAAAATTAATATATCCTTAGAATAGGGTATAAAAATTAAGGGCGATTCTGAAACTAGATACATGTCAGCTTTGACTGACAATTAAAATCTTCTCCAGGCATTGCCTTCCGAGGAAGAACGCCAAAAAATTAGGGCTCGGAGAAACGGACGCGTGCAGATAATGCAATGATATCTGCGTCATGAAAGACATTACTTGTGAGTGCAAGGGTATCGCTGGACATAGAAGAAGACGCCTGGGCAACTTTTGCGTTGTTTGACTGCATCAAATCAGTGAGTTTTTGTAGGGAAATAAAATGCTTTGAGGAAGAGGTTTAGGATGAAGATTTTATAATTTAGTTGGTTCCTCCAGTAGTGTTCTATGACAGTAGTGTCATAGCGCTGACTAACGAAACCTAACCTAATAAATAACACATATAATAAAACGATCAAAATTTGAACATAAAAACGAGTCATGCTGAAACAATCTGTTGGAGTGCTGGGTAGCTTTTCTTTGAGAGAAAATAGCATATGTATGAGTAGCTGACTGGCATGTTCATTTCATCTTCCTCATGTCTGTCTGAGTGCAAATTATCTACAAGTATATCCGCCCACTTGAGTATACTACCATCATTTTATTTAACCGAATGGTTGAAGAAGGATAACTTTGTGTACTTATAGGTGGATATTGAATGTGAAGATTCAATCTTAACGAGGGTGCCGGCACTCGCATCAATCTCATCAATATCAAACTTAACATTTGACAGATATACAACGTATACGCCAAAATTTAACCTTTACTAATCGATGTTTAGTATCTATTGGAAAAACAGCTGCGACAGATTTGAGGAGGAAAACTTTGAAGAGGAGGGAATGGAAGCCAAGAGGAAATTTTGAAACAAACAAAAATACAAAATCTGTTTCTTTTTTCAAGATTTCACCCATATCGTAGAAAAGGACGTATCTGAGATTCACGGCGGTTACCCGTTTTTCTTTGACCTTGTATTTATTTATTTATTTATTTATTTATTTATTTCATCAACAAGCTTAGCTCACAGACTACGAATTTAAATTTATAAATAATACATTAAGTTTAATTGATTAAAAGATAAAAATATACTTTTGACATTAGTTTGAAAGCAATCTAAATAAAATGCTCTTGAAGCGTTCTCTCGAAATATGAAAATCCATATGTCTGCTTACCACATTGAACGAATTAAGGCATCTGGTAATTGGCTCATTCCCACCATAGTTTGTTCTATGCCCCGGTTTGTAAAAGAAGTGACTACCCCTCAAGACCCTTCCCCTACTATTAATTGGAAACATGGACAAAAGTGCACAACTATCGATATGTGAACACAGCACGTCTCTCGCAAACATTATGTCATGTGCATTCCTTCTAGCTTTAAGTGTCATTAAACCTAATAGTTGACATCTAGCTTTATAAGAGGGCTGAAAATCACAACGCATTTTAAAGAAGACATATTTTGTAAGTCGCCTTTGCACTCTTTCAATACGGTCCGAATGTGATAAGTAGTTTGGATTCCAAACAACATCGGCGTATTCAAGTATTGATCTTACTAGGGTATTGAAAATCGATATAAATGTGTGAGCGTCAGAGAAATCTTTCGCGTTTCTTTTGATGAACCCAACAAGAGAATTAGCCTTAGCGACTATATACTCGATATGAGTAACAAAGGTTAGTTTCGTATCAAGGAATACACCAAGATCTTTAATTTTGTCAACTTTTATTAATGGCAAGAGATCAATACAATAGGTATGCGAATATTTTGTTTGAGATCTTATGAACGAGATAGCAAAGCATTTTCGAACGTTTAACTTTAAGCAAATGTTGACGCACCATCTTGGTAAATTGTTCAGGTCATGCTGGACCTTTAAGCAGTCATTTAAGCAATTAGTTTTTAAGAATATTTTGAGGTTGTCAGCATACATTAAATAGTGGCAAAATTGCAGCTGTTGAACAATATCATCAATAAATATTATAAAAAGGAGCGGTCCAACATGACTACCTTGAGGAACTCCAGAAGTGCAAGATATTAATCTTGAATAATTGTTTTCAAGAAAGACTTTCTGAAACCTTCAATCAAAAATGATGAAAACCACTTCAGCATAGCAGAGTGAAATCCAAATTGGTTTAGCTTTCTTATCACAAGTATATGGTTTACAGAGTCGAATGCTTTACTAAAATCCGTATATACAGCGTCAACTTGACGTCGGCTTTCTACAGTATTTATAACAAAAGATGTGAAGTGGACCAGATTAGATGTTGTCGAGCGACCCGAAACAAAACCATGTTGAAACTCTGATATGTTACCCTTAATATGAAAATGTATTTTGGTTTTAACTATACATTCAAAAAGCTTTGGTATAGCAGAATGTTTGCAAATACCTCTATAGTTTTCTACGTCATTTTTAGAGCCAGATTTAAAGATCGGCACCAAAAATGAGACCTTCCAGTCATCCAGGAATAAACCCAATGCTAGTGATAGATTAAATATCATAAGTAAGAGTTTGCAAATGGAGCTGCAATATTTATTTAAAATTATTGCAGGAATGCCATCAGCGCCAGGTTTAGGATTAGGTTTTAGGATACAGACAGCAGACTCAATATCCTGAATCTCTAGAGCTAGTTGGCCAAAATCAATTTTAGGAAATGAATATGATTCCGGCAAATTAGGTATAAAAGATTTCGAAAAAACCGATTTAAAAAATTCTTAGCGTCATTGGACACATTTCTTTTATGAAACATTTCTTTAGGCAAACATTTCGAGCGCCTTTTTTGATTTATAAAAGACCAAAACGACTTCGAATCTCGTTTCAAATTGTTTTCAACATTAATAATGAAAATGTTGTGCAAAAATGTATTTAAGCAAGTAAAATCCTATTTATTTTGTGAAAGCGCCGATGTAGAAGTTGCTCTCGGAACATTGCATCGTAGAATACTTTCCAAATGAAAGATTCACCATATCGCAGCTAAATCGATGCGAATCGAGTTTATTCCTAAAATCCTCATTTATTATGGAAAACGTAGCTGAAAATTTATTGAATTGAATGCATTTGCATTTAGAAGAGTTAACACTAATAATAATAAAAGTACTCGTAGTAATAAAAAGAAGTAATAAAAAAAATTACTTAACTTCAATTTACTTAAATGCTTCGAAAACACAATTTTTACCGCGATTTGTTCAAAACATATGTAAGGTGCAAGTGAAAAGCGTAAGTAAAGGGAATCTCAGACACGTCATTTTCTGCGTTAGGTGTGATTATTAAATTATGGGAACATTGACGACGATATTAAAATGGATCCAATAATTGATAAATGATGCAAAATAAGAAACTTTGCGGGTGGCAACAGGTGCAGTAGTAGTGTATTCGCTTACTGAATAGAGGTCGTGCGTTCGAGTCCCGGCCAAGACCATTACTTTATATCGAATACATGAAATCGTAATCTCCCTAAGCAACTTAGACACCACTCCTGGAGAAAAACCCTGCAACTGCACCCAAACACTTCTTTCATATCTCTCTATTCTTTCTAATAGTAAGTAGCACCGAAAAGCATGCAATGAAATACGATATTGCCAGGTGCTGCTTGCTGTTAAACACAAAATGCTTACGCTGTGTTCTTAGCACTATAAGGGTACTGTAACAACAGAAAAAAACCCATTTAGCGCAAGCAAAGTATAAAATAAAAAAACTTTGCCAAACACCACTCACTATAGTAATTGTTTTTTTTTTTGTATAGTTTCTAATATTACTCCCAAGCCATAGTAATATTAACGTTACTCTCAGCAAGCTGAGAATTACCTATCCTGGTTGAAAGCGGGAGACTTGGAACCAGAACTAGGCTCGGACGAATAATAGGGGTAGGTGGAAAATCGTACATGCGACTCTTTCTCACTTAAGATAAGAAAACAAAAACCACCTCCCTTCGAAACCTTCATACTACAACTAGGTTATTCCTATCCAGTAGTTTTATTTAAACTGTTAAATACGCGTTTGGCAGGCAGCTTCCCAGTGGAGGCACCTGCTAATACCGCCATAAGCACGCGGTTACATCTTATTGCGCTAATTCAAATGGTTTTATCCTTTGTAATCGGCGCACTAGGTTAGTATCGTCTCGAATTTGTAGCATGGTGTTATTGCAATGACCGTAAAGGCGTGTCTGTTGTTTGCGGGCAAAATGTTTTATTTCATCTTCGACGGTAGCCGTACTTAGGTCTCTGTGGATATCAGTGTTTCTGATAAACCATGGTGCATTTTCTATTTTTCTTAGCACTTTGTTTTGAAAAGTTTGTAAAATTTGGATATTACTGGATTTGGTACAACCCCAAAGTTGTATACGAGAGCTGCCAACTCATGTCATGAAAATTATGCCCAATTTTTAATAAAATTATGCCCTCCCCAATTAAATTATGCCCATTTTTAAAAAAATAAAATAAAAATGAAAATGGAATTAACTTTTGGCATTTAAAGGGTCTTTCATTAAGGACTTGACAACTTCTTTTTTAAATAAAATGTAAAGTACTTGAGATATCTCAAGAAACACTTTATTGGCTTGAATTACTCTCAAAACATTTATGACTGGAATTCGACTTAGTTCATATGTCTACCACAGGAACATCTGCAGTGGTCGATATCTTGAACCCAATTTTCGATTACTCGGCCGCACTTTTCGACCGATACGGCCGTGGCATAGACCATTGATTTAATATAGCCCCATAAAAAAAAGTCTAGAGGCTTTAAATCAAACGATCTCGGCGGCCAATAGACAGGCCCGTTTCTGGAGATAAAACATTCACCGAACTGAGACTTCAATAACTCGATTGTTGCACTCGCTGTGTGACACCGTCTTATCTCAAAGAAATAACGTTCCAACATGTCTCTGTAACGAATACCATTAACCGTAACGTGACGGTAATTTTAATCGACGAAAAAAAACGGTCCAATGACGCCACCGGCATGAAAACCGCACCAAACAGTGACTTGTCCAGCAACGCATATTTTGCTTATTGACGAAGCCGTTTAACCAAAAATGCACTTCATCGCTGAGGATGATTTTGCGATGAAATTCTTCATTTTCTTCCATCATGTCCAGAGCCCATTTCGAGAACGTACTTCGCTTCATATGATCAAGTGGCTTTAGTTATTGAGGCAGCTTGATCTTGTAAGAGTATAGGCCAAGATCCTTACGTAAAATTCGACATAATGTGGTCTGGGAGAGGCCCAATTTGCGACGGACGGCTCTACGGCAGCAATATTCCCCACACTTTGGGCAAAATGTAGTCTCCCTGGCACGGCAACGTCAAGCAGCGAATATTCTGACTCAAATTTGTTCACTAGACTGTGAATTGCTGGGACGAGAATTAGGGTAGAAAATTGGCGTTACGCTCATTTCTTTTTTAGTTTTAATTATTTGTAAACGTTGTGCCTTCCTGTACTTCACTATGATGAAAATGTTGATTGATGATTTTACTGAATATTTTGACATTGACAATTCGGGTTAAGGGTGCGTTCACACTGAAAGTTTGAAGTTGTCAAGTCGCTAATGAAAGATTATTAAGTCTATCAAGTCTTTAAATAAATAGAAAAACTCTGAACATAAACAACATCAAATCACAGAAAACAAATCTATGCATAGAGCCCATTCATAAATGCAATATTGCGCAAGATGTGATAAGCAGAGAGTTCACAAATGCATCAATTTTCATAACTGCTAAGCAGAGAATTCATAAATATACATAGTAGAGTTTTATTTATTGCGCAATTTCGAGCGCAATCGTGCAGATTTCAGAATCGTTTTGCTTTTTAATTTCTTTTTTTTGAAAATGGGTGAAAATACTACAGATAAATAATGGTTGAGAACAATCTATCATATTTACTATTGGTTGAGAACAATCTATAATATTACTTATTAAAATGACAGCGATCCTGCTTTGCATTGCTATTGCTTTGCAAACCTTGCATTTATGAATGGGCCCATAGTCTTTCATGTAATTTTAAGTGAAAATAACATAAAATCGTAGCAAACAAATTATAATATACTCGTAAAACAAAATAAACAAAATCACGGAAAGAATTCATTTAAAAAACAAGCGACAGAAGTTAAAATTATATAGAATCTTAATAGTCTTTAAAGTCATACATTGTTTGGTTAAACAAATTTAAATGGCTTTCATGTAACACTTTCGTGGCAGTCTTCATTTTTAAAAAGCCTTTGCGCGTCTTTTATACCGCTTAAGGTTTCAACATTTAACGAATTTCTTACTTTTGTCTTGTATTGATTTATTACTGAACAAATTTGCTCAACCCTACAGAACATGCTATAGTTACAAACTTTTATAGGTTTAGAAAATTTTGGAATTATCCCTTTTTGTATGTCTGAATTATGTATTTAGGTTTGAATAACGAATGTTTGACATGAAATAAACGTAAAAAAATTTGCTTTAAAATTGTGCCCATTTTAGCATATTTTCAAATTAAGTTGCCCAGATGCCCAAGGCTTCAAAATTATGCCCAAAAGGCATAATTATGCCCCAGTTGGCAGCGCTGTGTATACCGTATGTCCAAACCGGTTTTAGTACTTGCTTGTATAAAAGCAGCTTGTTCTGCATGCTGAGTTGGGAAAATCTACCAAGCAGCCAGTGCATTTGTTTACATCGAATGGCGAGCTCTTCGCGTTTCTTCTTGACGTGCGGTTTCCATTTTAATTTCGCATCGAGTGTCATTCCCAAATATTTTGCCTCGTTTGCGTACGGAATTCGTACCGAATCAATGAAGATGGGTAAGTTGTCTACATTTTTATAAGTAAAATTCACGTGCGTTGATTTGGCCTCGTTGAGTGCAATACGCCAAGTCTTTGTCCAATCACAAATTTTGTCAATAGAACGTTTTAGTTTATTAGTTGCTGATTCAACGGTATTACTGACCGCTAATATAGCTGTATCGTCGCAAATGTGGCTACTGTTGTGCCTTCTTCTTGAGGAATATCACTAGTGTATATTAGAAATAGGATCGGTCCAAGAACGCTTCCTTGGGGAACTCCTGCCGCGATTTCTTTAAATTTAGAGTAATCATTTTCGTGTTTTACACGAAAGAGTCTGTCTGATAAGTAACAACTAAGGATATCAGATAACTGTTTCGGTAAAGCTTGTCTTAGCTTATGTTTCAAGCCCGTATGCCATACTTTATCAAAGGCCTGAGAGACGTCAAGAAAAACACTAGAACATATTTTTTTCTCCTCTAGGGCTTTTTCAATTACATTGGTTATTCTGTAAACCTGGTCGATTGTAGAATGCGAATTGGTGATCAGGTATTAATCGACGTTCTTCGATAATAGAATGTAGGCGCTTTAACAAAAGTTTTTCGAATACCTTCGACATTATCGGTAAGAGCGATATTGGCCTATATGATTTTTTGTCATTTAATGGTTTACCGGGCTTTGGAACCATTATAACTTCAGCTACCTTCCATTGTCGTGGACCGTATAATAACCTGAACGATGCATTGATAAGATAGTCAAACTTGATTAAAGCTTTCCTAGGTAACTCTTTAAGAACCTGTCCTGTGATTAAGTCATATCCAGGAGCTTTGCTTAATTTTAGTTTCTCTATTTCGAAGCGCAGTTCGGGTAGCGATACACTTTTTATTCTATAATTATCAGGTGCCACGGTTAGGACAGTAAATTCGAGCAACGCTTGACCATCAAATGGTTTAAATGTTTCTTCCAGATGTTCGGCAAACATTTCGGCTTTTTCCTTGTCACTCTTCGCCCATTCTCCATTGATTTTCCTGATGGGTGGCGCTTGCGTTTTTGGTTTTTTAATGCCTTTCATGACTTTCCAGAGCGAGTAATTTGTACTTTTATCCGCAGTTAGGCTTCCAAGATATGTAGAAATTTCACGATTTTTAATGTCTCGAATTTCTCTCTTAAGTTTACTACAAAGGTAGTTAAGAATGTTTTTATCCTGTGGAGCTCGAGATTGTTGCCATCTTTTGCGCGCTCTCCTTTTCTTCTTTAACAATTGAGTGATTTCCAACGGATATTTTATTTCGCAATTTGTGGTTATTTTCCGTTTATGGGGAGTATTTTTCCAGGCTGAGCATTATATGACGTTAATAAATTGATTGACTTCGTCTTCAAGTTCGTGGGGTGTTCGAAGAGACACTTTGAGATCGATTTTACTTTCACAGTGTTTTTTAAAGGATTCCCAGTTTGTTTTCATGTTAGTTAGTCTGGGCGGACCTTCTTTTTTTCGTAGACAGCCGTTAATTGTCAAAATGAACGGTGAATGATCAGAAGAAAGATCGAAGCATTCCTCAAATACAATAGAGTTTCCCGACAACCCTTTCGAGATGAAGAAATCGATGAGGTCTGGTGTTTTTGCCGTATCCGAGGGCCAGTACGTCTGTTTACCTGAGGAATGAAAGTCTACCCGCAATTCCATACCGGCTTCGTAAAGAACTCTACCTTTTACTGAAATGCATCTCGAGCCCCAGAAGGTATGTTTTGCGTTAAAGTCACATCCGATTACGAAATTTCGTCCAAGTGAGTCAAAGATACTTATAAAATCGCTTCTTTCCATCGTTGCACGTGGCTGCAAAAACATATTTTATGTGTTTAATTTTTACGCTCAACGTGCATAATTGCAGTTTGTCAAGCTCAATTGTTGCACTGATTGAGTGTTCAATGGTATTTTTGATCAACAAAGATGCCCCGCCTCTCGCCCTTTCCGAAGGGTGATATGCGTGATAGGCAATGTATCCTCGAATGTTTGTGCTGGATTCTTTCGTCAGATGGGTTTCCGAAATCAAACAAATATCAATATCATATTTATGAATGAATATCTCGAGCTCGTCCATCTTATGCAGAAGGCCGTTCGCATTCCATGTCACTAATTTAACTAAGTCCGTCATATTTATAGTATTGCACGTGTGCTTCGAAATTGATTTTCGAGCTTGTCGAGTTTTTCGAGTAATTGTTTATGAGGAATATTTTTACAGAGGCAATCTTCTCTGATTCTGTTCCCCAAAGACTACTTCGATAAGGTTGCATTTACAAGGTCATAAGAAGGTTTTGCTACGTTTACCTACTAAGTTTATTCATTCCTTCTAACCTATTCACACACCGTATCGAAAACTGAGATTACGCGCAAACGTTCGAAATGTCCATCAAAATTAGATAATACGTATCCTATAATATTGACTTCTTCTTGAGGTAAAAAAATCAATTATAATAGTAAAGAACGAAAAGACCCTGAATAAAGATAGTTGCGTTCGATTGCCAGGGCGATCAGTAATAAAGGTATCGAAGATTCGACGAATCAATGGATTAGGGCCGTGTTGGAAAGGCGAATTATAACCTCCTCCTCTGGAAGAAAATTGGTGTCTCTTATGGTCAATAACCACCGACAACTTACTAGTTAGTCTACACAGACTAGGCTACAACGCCAAAGGGATGACCTGACGATTATTATTAATGGTAAGCTTAGCGCAACCATTATCTCATGAAGAACGCATTGCCACATGTTTCAGAATGGTGAACAAAGGAAGGACTATCCATCAATCCTCACAAAACCATCCTGATGCCTTTTACGAGAAGAAGACCGGTTAATCTTGAACCTATCACCATATAAGGTACCACCATGATTTAATCCATTAAAGTTAAATATCTGGGAATTACCTTAGATAGGAAACTTAACTGGAACTCGCACGTCAAGTCCTCCACCGAAAGAGCTACTAGAGCCATGTGAACCTGTAGACGCCTTTATTGCAGAACCTGGGGTGTTAACCCCAAAATAATACACTGGTTGTATACTACGACGGTTAGACCCATAATAACGTACGCCGGTGGCCAAAAGTACTTGAACTAACAACGGCAAACAAGCTCCAGAAGCTCAAACGCTTTGTCTGCCTCGGTCCAACGGTAGTCCTGGAAGCTATTATTGGGCTCTCACCTTTACAGATCTTCATTAGAAAGACGGCAGCTGGATGCGCTATTAAGCTGCAGCTTAATATACAAGCATAATTTAAATGACCTTGAGAGGGACACCTGAAAATACTGAACTCCATCCCAAACTTGGACATGTTTACCCCATTCCTGACTTAATGGTTAGGGAATACAGTTTTGGGAAACTATTTGAGGTAGACATATTGTACCGTTTTATATGGACCAAGGGTGCTCCAGTACTGGACCCAGGAAGTCTTGTATGGTACACCGACGGACCGAAAATTAAATCCAGAGTTGGAGCTGGTGTCTTTGGACCCAACACCAAAGTCTCGCTACCCACAAGAATGTGTCCCACAGTCTTCCAGACAGAAGTACATACACTTGAGATTTCCGCTGTCTTAAACTCCAATAAGGGAATTAAAGGCGCTAATATTCACATCTTGTCAGATAGTCAAGCAGCACTACAGGCACTGTCGTCCAACTCAATTGGCTCTTTGACTGTTAAGAACTGCTTTAATGGGCTGCTGCTTTAGGGCTTATTAAAGAATGGGAACAGGAGCTTCGTCTAAGACATTGGGAAAGCGTCCCTGGTTAAAGACAATCCAAACGATTAATTAGGTCATGCTTCTGGAAATCCTTACGCTAAATAAGGGAAATATTAGAAAGCTAGTGGGCTTTCTCACTGGCTACTGCGGCTTGAGATATCATTTTAAATGATTCTAAGTTCAGAGTCAGAATGCAGGTGCTGCATGGAGGACGAGGAAACCTCTAAGCACATTCTATGTGAATGTCCAGCTCGCTATTGGTTAAGTTGACGCATCTTTCAAAGGGAGATGCGTTCACAGGTGGAGCTTAGTGGGCTTTCACCAGAGAGGTCACTCGTCTTTTAGGCTCCTTTGAAACAAAATATTATTTAGGTCGCAGTGTCAGCCATAGGGCAAGGGTTTTTTATTTAAAAAAACAAAAAAAAGGTAGTTGCAGTCATTTCAGGCAATTTGAAAATCCACGAAATTACAAACCTACGACCATTGACAAGTGACACAACAACCAATATTGTTTCAAACTGCAATATGTTTAGCTTATACATTTCACAAAAATTGTATTACGATCGTATAAAATTATTATTACGTACAATAGGGTATTGTTAACTAAACAAACGTACTGTACAAACACATTATGCATACGAAAATATGTTATTTTCTCATAAAACTACGTGAACTCATAGAAAATTTACAATTCCACCACAAACCCCATAAAATTTCAATAAACACACAAATTATTCCGCATTCAGATTTTATGGTTTGAGTCATAATAATTTCAAATAGCCGCAATACGGCGAATAATTTTTCACTGCATGTGTTCTAAACTACTACAAAAGCCAGACGTTCACTATATTAAAATACGCAATATTAAAAAAAAATGATAATCTGTTTATTACACACATTATAATTAGTTTTTTTGATTATCATATTTTGTAAATTTTCGAATGGGGAATTGCGATGTGTACCATTGGTGTACCAGTGTATCCGTGGTAGCATTTTAATAGCCCCATCGACGTTGGATTTGCTTACACAAAAACTGATTATCTTTATATTGATTAAGTAAAGAAAATTTTGTTAATAATGTACACGCTGGGATAGAATAAATAATTCGCTCTTAAGAATTGTAAAAAAGTTAATTGGAGGAAAATTTTCCAAATTTTGAGTTTTGGAATTTTAATCAAGTACACTTTATGGAAGACATGAATTTTTATTCCATTTTCATATTGGGAAATTGAAAACAATATTTTTTTTTCATGGTTAATTTTATGTGAAAGATTACTTTCCTGTTAGATTTAATAAAAATTGCCACACAGGTACAGATGGAAAAAAAAGGAAAATACATTTACTTTTTTCCTGTTTAGAAAATGTGTTGATGACAAAATGAGTTGTATTGAATGTACTGGGATAGTATCCCCTTTAATTCCAGTATCTATTTGCATATAAAAGAGTTTGTCCTGCCTGATTCATCACACTCAGCTCAAACTGTCATTTGCCATCTTGAAACTTGGAGAGTGTCTCTAGCTGAGTAAGCAAACGTAGCAATGGGATTGTTTGAATTGCCCCCTTCCTTGAGTCATGAATCTGTTTATTTGAAACTGTACATGTTTACAAAAAAGTAAAAATAATTAGTGTCTCGGCATGTTTGAAGGGCAATCAAATATCAAAAAGGGTTACTTTAGAACCATAACCAACAATCCACGTTAATATGATACGCTAATCAACATGAACTTCTGAATGTTGATAAAAAAAGTAAATTTATAATAATAATTCAGTATAATATGTATTGCCTGGTGGCAATTTTTTTGAGGTTTTAAAAGGTATTTTAAAATTTTAGGTATGTGAAGGAACTTCGATAACAGTTGCGGTAAAAAAAATTTAATTTGGATTTAATAGAACAAGAACTGAATGTACCCAATTTTCGTAGGGTATAATATGAACGCATATATGAACTGAACTTCCATTTAAAATACTCATGAAAAGATTCTAAACATTACAAAATATTTTTTTTTGCATGATTTGCTCTGACCTCGACAACACGATTTTCGAAAAGCTGTGGGTAATGCGGTATACGTTATATTCTAATTACCAAGCCATTATTTCTTTCGTAACCAAGCGATTACTTTTACTGCTTTGAAAATGAATATAATAAATCTGTTTTTATTAAAAAGTGAAGAATAACAAAACAAAATAATTCCCTCAGTATTTATTTAAAATTGTTCAGAGTTTCTTAGCCAATAGATGTTTTTAGGTGCAAGTAAATTATGGTGTTTCTAACATGATATTGTTTGATTCCGGTGTTCCCCAAGGCTCAGTTCCGCAATGTGCAGCCATTTTTGCTGATGACACTGCGGTATTTGCGTCGTATTAATTTGCTCTCAACATTGAGACCAATCTAAAATATGCGATCGCAATAATTGAAAAATATTACAACAAATGGAAAATTAAGCTGAATGTTAGGAAGATGCAAGCCAATCCATAAAGTATCTCGGGGTGCACATTGACACAAAACTAAAATTTGATCAACATATTCAAAGTACGTTTAGGAAAACGGGTATTGCAATTAAGATGCTTTACCCTTTCATCAATAGAAAATCGTCACACAGAAACGACAATAAGATTATAATTTATAAAGTAATTTTCCAGGCTATCCTATATGGGTGTCCAATATCCGGTACTGCAGCAAGATGCCATTTAAAGAAGTTGCAGGTATCACAAAACAAAGTTTTAAAAATGATGTTAAATCTGCCCTTTCATAATTCAACCCTAGATCTCCACAGAAGGGTGCATTTTGAATTGATGTTTGATAGGATTCGAAGACTGACAACTAATTTTAATAACAGCTGTTCTGAGAATTCTCTCATAAACCAGCTAAAATTTAATCTGTGATATTTCCATGTAAATATTTTTTGCGTTTGCTGTTATTTAATTGTTATTTATCAGTTTTTTACTTACATATTTTTTTATTTGTTTATTTATTTATTTTTTATTTCTTCATCTATTTATTTATTTATTTATCTATTTATTTATTTGTCTATCTATTTTTTTTGTCAAATGAAGGTTTTTTTTTTGTATTATCTATCGATAAATTCTTCCCATCATTTATAGTTATTTATTATTTGCCATACAAGAAAATGTTTCAGTAGAAAGATAATGTATAAAATCTCTTAATTGTAAAATGTGCGGTCATGGACTTTTTTGAAAACATTATTACTGAATAAAATGAATTGATTGATTGAAATAATTTCCCCGTGTAGGGACGGGCTAAGAAATATCACTTCAGCGGCCCCCCAAAACGCAGATTTTTTGGAAAAAGACTACAAAGGGGAGAAATCTCTTATACGCAATTTTAACATTCAGGTGACCCTAGCGACACATTTTACATTTTGAAAGTCTCCCCAGCCGAGCATGCAATTCCGTGGGTTAACTAGACTGGAGATCACAAGAACATGCACGTGTCGAAATCGTAAAAAAGAACTAGGCTTAACTACTCTTGGATCCTGAAAATACATTGGCACCAGCATTTGATTGACCTGAAGTGATCCGAAACCAAAAGGCCTGCGGATAGGGTGACCAAAAAAAAAAATCGAAAAGCCAAACAGTTAAGAGAGATAGCCTGACAAAACTAAACTTACTGTAGACTATAGAAAATAAACCAGCACCACAGAAAAAGGAGCCTGATGAGCCCCGAAACAACGCTGTAACTATAGTGGTAGCCTGACAAGACGTGAGGCCTGGGCTGAGCCTGACAGATGCCTTAAAAGCCTGACTCTTCGGCCCAAATTCTGACGTATGGTAACCATACCTGCGAAAGTTTAATTGGGTCAAACCAGTGAACGCCACAGGCGGACTACTAGGGAAGCAGCTAAGTGGAAGAGTTTTGGTGCTTTTAATTCTGATTATAACTTTGCCTGTAGAAGAATAAAACAAAATTATCCTAATAGCTTATTAAAGAATTAAACAAGCCTTCATCCTTTTATATTATGATTGAAACAGCTTCATTTTTGGATGGTTTCCTAAAATTAAGAAAATGTTGTAAATGTTTGGACTTATACCTCCTATATTATAAGATGGAATGATGAATCCGAAACGGTGCTTATTTTTGAGTGGAAAAATGAAAAAAGTTGGATGTTATGAGCACGCGGTATCTTTTCCCTTTCAGGCCAACATTGTTAATTTGTGTCTTTGAGCTGTCTTGCACCCCGACAAAAAAAAATGGGTGGACGTATTTTCTTCAAACTTTGTATTTGGGGTTTCGATTCTTATAACTTGCGGCCATTTTTTAAACTTTCTCGTATACTGTTGTATGTATGTACGAGTATGTATATTAAAGAGAAAGATATTGCAATCGTGCTTAAATTTCGAACTCAAACTGAGTACGAGGTATGATATTACGATCATAGAGAAGCTCAAAAAACTGTATCCCGCATTTCCAGCCTCTGCTGAAAAGTATAAGATTAAATTTTAATTTTTATTTTAACTGTCCCATTCACAAACGAAATTAAGAATATAGTTATCTTTATATAACCGACGTTATTTTTTTTCCTGTTTTTACAAAAATAGAACATGGCTAATAAAAAATGTGATTTGAAACCAATTCTTATAAAAGCGAGAAAGTTATGGTACGGTCCCAGTCACTTAAGGATGTTTTTTTTTCTGCATTGCCAAAAAAAGGGTTCATATATGCAAACTTAAATGCCATCTTCCTGCCACACGGCAATACAACAGAAAAAACAACTGCAAACTGAATCGCATTTTGACTGTCGCTTTTTTTTTTATAGGCGCGAAAGGGAATTTTGTGTACCCTTAAAATGTAAATAGTTACACAGTGCGGGCAGAGGGAAAATTGGGGTTGGAGAGATAGAGGAGATGCCAATGCTCATTGGTTTTAAATGTTTGCAAATTGTAATGCGAAGGAAAGATAGAGCATGGTGGAGCATTCCACATTCGTCTGGTGCGGCTAAGGAACGATTCTTTATATTTCAAGCCCAAATACAGGCTTAAGCGTGAACTGATGTGCTGTGCATTCCTAGCATGGCGGGTATTGCGGTTAAAACGTTCTAAGGGAGGAATACAACTGGCTGGCTATTTCGTTTGGCACTTATGGTGAAAATACAAATAGAACTACGAAAGGCAGGAGGCATTGCGACGATGACTAAGAGAGTCAAGTGATTTCGCGATATCTCGATCACCAATGAGTTGTATCGCGCGTTTTTGAATTCTGTCCAGTAGCTGCAAATATGTAATCGTTGAACCGGACCAGATATGAGCGTCGTACTCAAGCTGTGGGCGGATGAACGCCCTATAAATTGTAGCCAGATCAGAAGAGGTGAAATATTTCTTGCACGCCTAGACATTTCGCAGCGTTCTTGGCGACATCGAATATTTGGTCATTCTAACGAAAGTTGTAATTATCGCACACACACAGAATGTAAATTCTTTCCGTTTCACCGATGCAAGTACCATTTATGGGCTTCACTTTAGTATAAGGTGTGGCACGACGGCTCAAAATTTAAATTACGACAAGTTCTTCCCGTATGCCTATATGATATTCTAGAATCATATCTCGGGAATAGACTCTTCCGTGTTAGAAATGGGAACGAATACTCGGAGCTTAAAGAAATTTCGGCCGGCGTACCGCAAGGTAGCGTCCTCGGGCCGCTTCTCTATCTCTTATATACACGCTATATACCAAGAGAAGATGAAACTACCCTTGCTACGTTCGCCGACGACACCGCTATCCTTGCAGTAGGTAATACAATTGAAGAAACGACTGCAAAACTACAAATCGCACTGAATAAGGTAAATGAATGGACGAGGGACTGGCGGATCGCCCTCAACGAAACTAAATCTGTTCACGTGAATTTCACGTATAAGAAAACTAATGACTTGCCAATTTTCCTAAACATGTCCCGAATACCCTTTGCAAACGAGGCCAAATACCTGGGAATGACTCTCGACGCAAAGCTAAAATGGAGTTCGCACGTGAAAATGAAACGTAAAGAACTCGATATCAAATATAGAGAAATGTACTGGTTACTCGGAAAACATTCCCAGCTCAGTACCGAGAACAAACTGCTTTTATACAAGCAAGTGCTAAAGCCGGTGTGGACCTACGGTATACAACTTTGGGGTTGTACCAAGAAAACAAATGCCAATATTTTACAAACTTTTCAAAATAAAGTGCTTAGAGAAATTGTACAAGCACCATGGTATATTAGAAACGACGATATCCACAGGGATCTCGGAATTCCAACAATCGAAGCTGAAACTAGAAGCTTCGCGAGAAAGCATAGAAACCGACTAATCGGACATACCAACAATACAGTCCGACAAATCTTGGATGAGAGCAATTTATTGCGCCGACTACAAAGAACGAAACCGTTCGACTTGGCAAGATAAGATTAACCGCGCCTAAATTGCGGAACATGCAGGATCTTTCATTGGAAAGTAACCTGTCAAAAGTTATTATTTCGTGATAGAAAAATTGCTTGATAAGTTATATCTTAGTTGCAGTATCCATCAATCTATCGAAGGGAGGTGTTTTTAGTCAGTAAAAATCTGACACTACTATGAGCACGCGCTTGCTATTCTCATAGTGTCTTTGGAAGATCTTCACCTACCCTCTTACAAAAAAAAAAAAAAAACTTTAGTGACAGGAAACAGCATTGCGTTTTGCAGGCATTGAATTCCACTCTGTTGGACCGCACATAAATATGCTATGTAGCATGCGGGGTAGCATGCCCCCCATAGGCATAACTATTTATGGAATCACTTTTGTAAAGCGAAATAGGACCATATGTTTAAATATTTAATTATTGCGTAAGGCCTTATTCACAGCGCCGTGTTCGACGTGCTCGAGTACAGGAGAAAATAGAGTACAATCTGGAAGCTTTGAGCTAGGTGCAAAGTGAGCAGCAAGCAGATTGGCTTTGCTGACAGCTGGAGTGCCATTATAAATGAGTGTCGGGATAAAAGATGAGGCCGAATTCTTGATGTTTGTTACAAATACTCCAAAGTTTTCAGCACCCATGGGATTTTGCAGATTTTTTTGAACAGCTTTTGGTCGTAGGAGAATTTGACACGATTGGTGGGGAATTGCAGTCATTTCTGGCTCGTTTAAACTTTTTTCGGTTTTCCTCGGACTGATAGCCTCATTGCAGCTCAAGTCACACCACTCGTTTACCTTAGGTTTGGTACTTTTTATCAGGTGAGGGATAAAGCATTATATACTCAGTTAAATTATTTTTGCTATCATATCAGCAGCAGCATCCACGTTTTGAACCAAATAACCCTTCTCGCCTACAGAAACCGGAATTTCATCCAGTAGAAAGTACAGTCTGGCCATGCAAGCAAGGCATGTTTTTAAATTGAAAATAATTGTGAACTTATGGCCCACCTTACTCAGACATAAGTCCACAGTCCACAGATGGATCATAAGCTTACAGGAACTAAGTGTGGACTTGTGCCCACCCATGTGGATCATAAGTCCATTGTGGTCTTTTGTGCTATGGTCTTATGACCTTGTGCCAGTTGGTAACAAAAAATAATGTGAGCGAAGCTTCGGGCGACTGCTAGTGCTTAACTTAACTTGGCGAACGAATTCAAATGAACATGTACTTCAAACTGAGCGTCTTTTTTACTATTTGTGATTGAGACTTAGAAAATATTGTATTCCTCGGTTTGCATTGTTTTCTAAATATTAAATAATATGGAACAAGCAATAGTGAGGCTTAAATTATCATCTATTAAAATATTGAAAAATATAGCTACTGATAGTTTACCGTAGCAAGATAGATTAACATTTTCTTATTGCATTTGTTGGTATTAGGTAGGTTGTTCATTTTGAGAAGTACACTCGATACAAAAATATGATTACTTTAGAAGCGCAAAGTTTTCGACTCCCATATCTAGCTCGGACTTTTTCCAATTGCTTGGTCAGCAGACTTAAACTTCCTAGGGGTTGATTTCACACATATAAATCCACTTTTACGCACATATCGAGAACTACCCATTTGAAGTTCCAGCAACATTCTAACAAATGGTCAATACATAGCCTGAATGGAACAAGAACCCCAACATTGTATGTTATTATATTAAGCGAACAGGTGGTGTTGCTTCCACACATGATACGGATATAATATAAATATGTTCATATGTATGTATTAAAAAGGATCAGTGGGTGACTAGTGGATGGCGGTGTGGTGGTCGATATGTAGCTGAAGCAAAACATCGAGAGAGGAAAATTAAGACTAAAGCTAGTAAATTTATTTCTTGCAAAAGTTTATTGCCTTCGCCGTAAAATATATTTATACTAGCGCGCACTTTAAGGACGATATATAGTTGCTATTCTTGTTGTTGCTTGTGGATGTGGTGCTGCTGGCCATAGCAAGAGGTGGATATGAGCTTATATATGAAAAATCATTTGTTTGCAGTTTTTGTTCATTCGATACAGAAAGGGCAAAATTGTTGCTGCTGAAACTACAAGAGGTAAGCAGGAAAAAAAGAAAACAATAGAACAGAATAAAAACGAGCACATCATGGTGGTAGTGCTCCTTTCTGCAATTTACATGGATGGCAAGACCGTTTACTAAATGAAATGCTTAAACATTTTCCCTTGTCCCCATCATCGAGCGACTGAGGGTTGGGGTGACTTGAAACGTGATAGATTGTAGTCTACTACATTTAAAGTTTAGATTTGTTTCATGCACGTTTGTGTATGCTTTATATTTTGTTATGTATTATGATCATATTCGAAGTTTTTTATTGTTCGTGAATTTTCAGCTGATGTTGAAGTATTTGTTAGCAGATAATCGATAATGTGAAGTAAGATTATGAGCAAATAATATAAAATTAACGCTATGTGTGTGGATATGTATGGGCATATGTACTTTGATCCTCTTTATGAGCCTTACGGATATTCTTCAACTTCTAAGTATAAATCTTTATATAATTCAACCAAATAAGCGTCATGGTTCTAGAAAATATCACACTCGAAATAAAACTCTGAAGCGTGTCGAGGATTATGACAGCACTGATGTTGAATTTAAAGCTACCAACAAAGAGGGTGATTTAAAAGATTAAAATTGGAGTGACTTGCGTCGACTTGCGTCGGTCTAATTATTGAGAAAAAATTGTAATTCAATATTAAACAGTGCAGCTGTGGGAATTGAGAAAAAATCGTATGTGCAAAATAAATTGGTCATGACTTGTATAAGCTATATAAGCTTTGGATGCAGTGTAATACTACTACCAAGGATCCCAGATTAAAGCCCCCTCAGCAAAGCCCAAACATTTTTAGAAAGTTGTCATTGAGGCTTCTTACATTGTTTTGGGGTTTGCGTAAAATTGTAGTTTCTTTCTAATCGTCCCAAAAATAAAGCTTTGCATACACAAATGGAATGAGCTAGTTTTTATGTGTAAGGCATTCGTGCCTAATCACTATATTTTTTCAAATAAAATTGTTATTATTATTTAGCCTCAATGGGCCCACGAGAGTAAATCAAACACAAAAAGCTGTAAATTGTATATGGTGTACACATACTTTGTGTACACATTAATATATAGTTTGTAACATGCCCTTCGGACTACTGTCGTCCTTTGGGAGGAACATTAAATTATAAAAAAAATTGGCGTCACATTTTTGCTTCATTGGATTTGAAATATGGCTAAGAACAATGTTTACAAATGTGAACTTTCAGTAAGTAATTAATTTAATTCAATTAAAATTGATTTTCATTTGGGCACAAAATTAATAATCGGCAATTGATTATGCAACGAATGTCTTTTATATACGGCGTCTTTTGTATGACAAATGATCTTAAGTGCAGACGAATGTCCCCTTAGAGGGATATCAATAAAAGCGATTCGAATAATCGTGACAACGCCAGTGAGCGACCTGGTCGAACAACTTGTAGGAAAACAAAATGAGTAAAGGAACTTTGGTTTCTTAATTTGTTAAAAAATGTTTTGCATATATACTATTTTGCAATTAAAGCTAACACATATTTGGCAAAGTTTTTATGTCTTATGTTAGAACACTCCAAATTTTTTTTAGAGAAATTGATAGCCTTTTTCACCTCTCAAAGTCAGGAGGTTAAGTAGAAGTTTATGTCGATATAGCCATGTTCTTTCTTCAAATTTAGAGACTTTAAATTCGCGCTAGAGAGCTGAAATTTCAAGGGTTTCCAAATCCGCCAATTTCGTCTTCTTCCTTAACAGCGAACTATGAACGCGAAGGACCTGCAAAAGTCTACTGGGTAGAAACTGGGGTCTACACCCCAGGATGACACTGCGGATGTACACAGCTAGACCAATGTGAGCTATGTGCAAAAAAACGAAAGAAAAGTCTACATAGGCCAAGCTCAACAAATGGCAAAGACTAGCCTGTGCCGTCGTAATCTATGCATACAGAAAGAAGCTACATTAAACGCCTACATGCTTGCAAGCAAAAAGCATCGCTTTATTTGAACGCCTCGAAAATCACTTCAAAGATAGTCTGGGACTGCCGCAAGCTATTCACAACATTGGCTGGCACAAATGGAGTTAATCTGGGTGCCAGGACACATCAGCTTTGAAGGCAATGAAAAATCAGACGAATTGGCCAGAAAAAAGATCTGCTACATCACTTATGATGCCATGACCATTCCGTGGTGTAGCAATAAGCTCTGCGAGAGGCTGCACCAGTAAATTGTTAGAAACAAAAGAACTTCATTACTGAAGGGAAACGGAACATAACAGAGGCCAAGCATTTTCTACCAATCCCTTCAATAAAAAGAAACAAGCAACTTCTACAACTGACCAGAGGGCAGATACATACAGCCACCGGATTCTTGACGGAACACTGTAGATTCAAAAACATTTTCTTGCCATGGGACTAGCTGAAAACAACATTTGTCGAATGTGCAACGAAAACGACAGCAGAGCATATATTTTGCCACTGTGATTGATAGCAAGATCATTCATCTACTTCGGAGTAAATAAAAACTCCACGACTGACATCTTCAGCATAAAGAATGATTTTGCTTTTACTTATCATTTGATGAAGTTCATTAATACAAATAATGAACAAAAGAGCGCCCACTATGGAACCCTGTGGAACATCAAAGTCTACGGCGGACGACGGAAAACGGGCATTTGTGATCTAAGTGCGCTATGTGTATATATTAAAGATATAATAATGAGCAGAGCCATTAAGTTCCGTCCTCTTAGGTTAAAGTGGCGGTCGGTTGAGGACGATATACTTCGTTCAATAAAAGGTTCAGTCTGATACCACGTATATCTATCTTCTTCATACTCCTTGAACCAGTTAGAGCTTTCAATAAAGCTTGAAAGACTTTTAATATCAATTTTTACCGATAGCCACAAAATTTTCAGAAAATTGAATGTTCCATCGTATTTGGCATAAATGATAATAGTGCGCTTAAAATTTATAATGTCATGATAGAACCATTCTTTGAATATTGCTCAACAATTGTATTCCTAAGTCACAATCAATACGGGCTACAGGCCGCTTGGGCTAACTGTTGGATACCCTATTCTTATTCCTATCCCGCATAAGTTGGCGTGACAAAAGTCTAAGTATGGGTCAAATTGTTAAGAACGCTCTACATACTTTGTTATATAACTTTTGAAGGATTTAATCGAAAAAAACGAAGCTTTTGTAAACAAAACTTTGGTTTCTCAATAAAATTGTTTTATTTAACTGTGGCGTGTCAGTAGGCGGATTTAAAAAATATTTAAACATAAGTATAAAGGGCACCTGAGAGTCTATATTATAAATTTGTAGCTCAAACTTTGGTTTGTCACAAATTTTTTTGAAAATATTTAGACATGAGCATAAAGGTCCCCTTGAGAGTATATATTAAAAATTGCAACTCCCTAGCTCAAACTTTGGTTTTCAATAAAATTGTTTTATTTAATTGTGGGCGTGTCAGTGGCCGGATTTTAGAAATTTTATCTCCCGAGCAGTTTTAGGAGTCAAAGATTATATATAAAAAATTTCAGCTTTAAATTTGTTTTTTTTTTGAGTTTGGCGCCCACAGACAGGGCGGATTTAAAAAAATCTTAAACTTGATTATAACGGGCCCCTAGAGACTACATGGTTAAAATTTCAGCTCTTTAGGTCCAGTTTAAAGGCCTAATTTTTGCCGACAGACGGACGGACATGGCTATCATAAATTAATATATGTAGTAACTTTTAGGGGTCTACGGGCAATATTAAGGTATGGTACAAACTATACGTCAAAATTAATATACCCTTAGAATAGGGTATAGAAATGAAATGTATTTTAATGCCCAATATGTTAAGTCCTATTTATTTATTTATTTATTTATTTATATATTTCATCTACAATTGTTCATTACAACTAACAGATGTTGGAAAATAAAAGTAAAAGTAAGAGAATACAATCAAAAATAAAGTTTGTTAAAAAATAAATATATACAATAATTTGTTTTTGAAACTGACTCTCGATAAAGATAAATCAAGTTCTGTACAAACGCTGTTGAAAGCTGCAATGGCTCTTGTTAGCGGCTCATTAAGGCCGTAATTTGTCCGATGCTTTTTTTCTAAGAGAAGATGCCGTGTTCTCAAAGATCTCGTCGGTGCATATATTGGCATCTTTGAGAGCAGAACAGGACATCTTGTATGAAAGCATAGCAGATCTCTGACAAACATTATATCATGAATTTGACGGCGCGATTTCAAAGATTTAATGCCCAGAAATAAACACCTTGCCTTATAATTTGGAGAGAATTCCCAGTGCAATTTATAAAAAATGAATTTAGTGAATCGCCTCTGAATTTTTTCAAGGCGATCAGAATAGGTTGAGAATGCAGGATTCCAAATCACATCAGCATATTCGAGGAGGGATCGAACTAAGGCAGTGAATAGCGAATGTAAAGTAAATGGGTCTCTGAAGTACCTTCCATTACGTTTTATAAAGCCAACAATAGAATTAGCCTTCGCGACAGTATATTCAATATGACATTTGAACGAGAAAGACGTATCGAGCGTGACTCATAAATCTTTAATTTTGTTTACCCTGTTTAAATTAATTGAGTTAATTGTATAATTATATTCGAAAGCAGATGCACATCTATTAAAAGAGATTACATTGCATTTCTTAATATTTAATTTTAGGCGATTGACGTTGCACCAATCAATTATTCCATCCAGATCAGATTGAATCAAAGCACAGCTCTCAATACTTTTAATGGATGAAAATAATTTTAGATCATCCGCATATAGTAAGCATTGGCTATATTTGATCGTTGAGACGATATCATTTATAAAAATAATAAAAAGCAGTGGACCAATATGGCTCCCTTGCGGTACACCAGATGTACAGTTAATACTTTTCGAAAGCGATGTTCCAATTTTTACGCGTTGAAAGCGACCAGTTAGGAATGATGAAATCCAGCGAAGCATTTTAGAGTGGATTCCAAATGCTTCAAGCTTCTCAAGGAGAATAAAATGATTGACCGAGTCGAAGGCTTTGCTAAAGTCTGTATATATTGCGTCAACCTGACGTTTGTTTTCCAACTCATTTAGAGTAAAAGATGAAAAAGAAGCCAAGTTGGTGATAGTGGACCGACCAGATACGAAACCATGCTGCGCGTCCGATAGGCGCTCTTTCGTTAAAAACTCAAGGTTGTTTTTAACTATGCTCTCAAAAAGCTTAGGAATTGCTGACAGCTTACAAATACCTCGATAGTTCTCAACATTATTTTTAGACCCAGACTTATGAATAGGAACGAGAAACGATGCTTTCCACTCAGTGAGAAACTTTCCCTCGAGAAGCGAACGGTTGAAAATAAATAACAACGGCGCGCAAAGGCCTGTGGCACAATTTTTTAAGATAATGGCTGGAATCCCATCAGCTCCACAACTAGAGTTTGGCTGGAGGGACTTTAGTGCTAACAAGACCTCTTCATAATTTAGTCTCAGAGAGCCAATATTCACATGGTTGCCAATATTTGTTCTTGAGTTGACAGGGCAGTTGTCGTAAGTATAGACAGATTGAAAGAAATTAGCAAAAAGTTCTAGTGTAGACTCCACATTAGATGATTTCACGTCCATGTAATGCATTGCGCTTGGAATCCCAACTGATTTACGTTTCGAATTCACAAAATGCCAAAATGATTTGCTATGCTGCTTAATATTACTTTCGATAGACATAATATAATTTTTGTGAAGAAACCTGCTAAGAAAAATAAATTCTTTGCGCAATTTGCTAAAATGCTCGTAATCATTAATATTACCCGATTTTTGAAACACTTTAAAAGCTTTGTTTTTTAAATTTTTTAAATTTTTTTAAATTTTTTTTATTTGAAATATGATTGAAAAACTCAAATGGTTTACGATAAATCAAAGAACATTAATCAATGTACTTTTATTTGTATTAAAAATTAAGAGCATTAAGAAGTAGATTTGGTTTTCTCCTGGTAGTAGATCCCAAAATATTTTATTGTACAAAGGATTGATATTGTTTAATAGTCTACCAAATTAATTATAGAATGAACGGAATATTAAAACTTTTAAAAGAATGTCAATATAAAAAATTAAACAACAATTAGTTATTAATCAGGTATTTAGTTTTTTTATGAATAATTGTATAAATCAGGAAAAAGGTCAAAGCTAAAAAACCACTATACAAGTCGTATTAATTTTAACAAAACATGCTTCCAAACTAAACTAAGAAAATGGTGCAACACAAATTCAGAAAAGTGGGTGGAACTTCCATTCAATTTCACAAGGGTATGTTTTTCCACCCCCAGTTACAAAATATTTCATAATAATTTTCATAACTATTGTGCGCATTCACTACACAGGGATCAGGGATACATTTGGAAAAGGTGGAGTTTTCATTTGTTGGAAAATAAAATGGCGTCGTTCAGTTGAATTGTCCTGCAACATTTTCTTTATTTTGTCTTTGAACAATAAAAATCATCTCATGTCGAATATTATTTTCTTTCTAAAATCAGTCGCATTCCCGAAATAGATGAAAAGAAAATCAAAGTTTCCTTCGTGATATACAGCCAGACGTGTGTACCTTCCTACATTGGAGCGAGATTTCCAATTCAATATAAATTAAACCATACGAATACATGAGAGACTTACAGTCAAAACCACATTCTATCCCCGAAATTAGAAGTTGCGGCTAAGAAGAATTCACCCACATCCACTTTAATTTCGAAGGTATTCCTCCTTTTTGATAAATTTCTTTCTTTTGTGTTATAAGTATACTCGTAACTACCTATACAGGATTTTAGATGAAAACGTGAACTCACAAGCATCATTACCTACACCTATAGCGTATACCTAGGTACTCTTCGTTGAATGATTGGAATGGGTAAAAGTTTGAAAAGCATTTTGTGGATAATTCAAAATGAAAATCCTGATAAGAATTTCTATCCCCATTCCCCCCTTTTGTAGATGATTTTTTATATGTACGTACGAACGTCCTTCTTTCAATATATGAACCCTTCGTATATGTATAACGGTCTATGGCGTGGGGCTTTATAGTTTTCAGGGCAAATATACGTGTACCGAGGTATAGTTAAGAGTATGTATATGAGAGAAAACTCTTGGAGCGAAGTTCCTTCCGACTTAAAAGATTCCAATGCACCCTCATTGTGCACGAACATTTTTACCTTCATATTCCCATTGAAGTTGAGGCTATAATACCCGAAGTATACCTGAAACTGATGGTCTCCATCAAATCCAGGTAGATGTTTGATATTAAAAAATGAAAAACAGAGCTAGCAATCCACTCGAATGAGGGCGAAGAAGAGATACAGACTCCTTACCAATGCAAGTCATAGGTTGCAAGGACCTGTACAGAACTATGAATTGGGCAACTATACCAAAGAAGCTTAAAATGGCCATTGTACAAGGGTGAGGTACTCGTATTTGAAGCTCCCATCTCCATGTGAACCGCACTCTAAAGACCAAAGCCAAAGGAACGTGGTCAAAGGCATCAACAAACGGATTTTAAAGTTTGCGTTCGGGTTCTACCCAATTTTTCGCTCTCGTTTCATCTTATTGTCGATGACGGTGAGATGAGGTACACTTTTAACTGGGGTATCGGTAAGGTCTGTACGGGGAAGAAATATCTATGTTGTATTTCATGTGATTATGGGTTGCAGACGAGATGGAGGAATTTTTAGTTGGCTGCATCATCCTGGATATTACACAGAGGGTTATGGTGGTGCTGGTAGCAAATTGATGAAAAACTTTCCGCAAAGCTGAATAGTTGGGTGAATATCAGGTGAATAGTTTATGAAAGAATTGCTCGAATGATCCCTACATTTTTGGATTATCAATTACGAAGAAATTTTAAAGAGGAGGTCATTTCCGATTCCACAAAAGAAGTCGAAGGACTGAAAGGAGGCCATTATTTTTAGTTCTGTGGTTTAAGGTAGTACATTTAGATATTATTATTATTTTCGATGCCTTTTAGCTTTGTATATACATAATGTATATACAATAATATACAGTAATATGACACACTTCGTACAACTTTTTTGAGAACAGTTTTTTTTTCAATCTTTGATAATTGTACGATGCCTTTAAGGCCCTTCACTAATAAGGGATATTACTTTTTTTATAATTGCCTTGCGCTGAAACTACTACAAAAGAACTCCTCCTACCAGTCCAGAACACAGTGCAAGCATTTGTTGTTTTAACCGCAGGCAGCACCTAGCGATGGCAAATTTCATTGCATGCTTTCAGGTGCTACTAACTAATACACAGAGTAGAGAGATATATTTAAAGTATTTTGGTTCAGTTGTAAGGTTTTTCTTTGCGGATGGTGTCTAATAGCATTTTTCATTGAAAATCGAAGGAAATGATCTCAAAATCAAGAATTGGTGAAATAAATAAATTATATAGATACGAGTATTAAATAAATTATTTCACAATAAATCAAAACCAATTTTTCTTGAGCTTGACGTTTGACGCAAGGCTATCTGTACGTATTGGTTAATTTTAGAGCAAATCTCTCAAAAATTTGAAATCTTTCTGTTAGTGGCAAATCTAGAATTGCTCTTTTTTTTCCATGAAACATGCAAAACCGAAAAAAGAAGTTCTTTTCTTCAATGAAAAATGCCATAAGTTGCTAAGGGAGATCAAGCTTTCATGTATTCGATATAAATAATGGGGTTGGAAGGCAAGACCTTATAATCAATAAGCGAATACACTGCTCTGCAGAGCTGCCACAACGCTTTATGTATAGCGATCATGTTTAAAAAAAAAATTCGAGATTATGTTTGGCAGTCTTCATAGTCTTCGTTTGAGTTTTCGACATATCCGTTCGAATCTCTGACTGACAATATTCGACATCTGACATTGCAGGGCTGTAAAACGTGATGACAAAAAATGTCCCTCAATTCAATTGTGCCTTAAGATTGGTAAAAAAAATCGCTACTCAATTTGAAGTCATGCTTGAAGCAATAATTTTTATCAATCAGAAAGGTAAATTCAAAATGAATGCATTCTTTTTAATTGATCTTCATTCGTGAAATCACTTAAAAGTCACTAGCATTCACTGGATGCATTCAATTATTGGAAGTTTTTGAAGTCTTAAAGTCGATGATGTATTCAATTTTTGTATTTTGATGTTACTGAATTCATGGTAGGGTTATCGTCTGTACCAGTGGTTTTCAATTTTGTCAGAGCGGGGAGCATAATTAAAGAAAGTTAAAAATAAAAGTATATAAAATGGTATGCCACCGTATGATCCACTATTTTGGGGCCCACTAAATAACAGTGTTTGGGTTGACCCGTTTGACGGGTAAGAACGATTTACCCCTTTTTCCGCATGGCTTAGTTTGCTCAGGTAACTTCGTTACTCCCCTTAGGGTAGGTGTATGTTGTCGGGCAGGCGCCTATTTCAGTAAAGATTTTTGAATCAAACAGCGTTTGGGTGGCGCACTTTGCGGGTTAACTTGATTTATTAATTTCACTTAAAGTTGGTCTTTTGATGCCTTTCTACTGTATCCAATCCACACATTCGTCCATAACCATTCGATCTTCTACATAATTGGTACTAACATTAAGAAAAAGACAAAAATATTAGGCATTAATGGCATATACAGGGCTTAGAACCTAGCTTCTCCAACCATTTGCTTGTGCGAGGTGTAAGGGACCTACAATGTTAAGCCGAATACAAACGACGAAATCGGAAAGCTTCTCATGACAAGTGGGTCTCTTAATTGTTTGTCAGACGTTCGCAAGAGTTGGGGCAAACCTTTAGATAAGTAGTCCAACACACTAACCTCTGCGCCAATGCGCAAAAAAAAACTGACAAACGATCAGATGAGGATGTATCTGCTAATCTAATTGATTTGAATGCGATTTATTTGTACAGATTCAAATTTCTTCCAATCAAGAACCAGGGCATAGGCAAAGTGGATGCAAACTGTGTTTTCATGTATTTTCATGACTTCGCTTCTATCAACTTACCCTTACTTTTGTAAACGTTAAATTAACCAAAAGTCAATACTCCCCCGCGTACTTTAAGCTATCATTCAGGTTTCTGCTCCATTCGGGAGCTGAGCTAGAGGAAAGTTATGAAAAGTTTTGTTGATTCAATCAACGTTTTAAAAATGTTTGAAAAGCTACTAGACATTAAAATTAGAGATAAACTGAACCCGAAAGTTATATCTCCGGCTCAGCATGTGAACACTAAAAGGATAAAATTTAGAAACAGCGTTCCATAGTGTCGTCAGTACCGTGGAAAAAACATTAATGGATAAGGAATTCGCCCTCGCTGCTTTTCTAGACATTAAGGGAATCCTGAAAAATGTCCAGACTAATGCAGTCAGAAGACCATTAGTAAACCTCAATGTAAACGCGGCAATCACCTCCATGTGGTCCCAGTTCTTCTGCTTCTAATTTTTTGACCCAGAAACGAAATTTAAGGTCATCAATGCCAATATCAAAAGCTGTTTTGCTATGAATGTGAAGTGTCAGGATATCAGTTTTTAGAAGAAATAGAGAAAATCCAACGATTCATATTTAAGCGCTTTTTATACCCTATTCTAGGGGTATATTAATTTTGACGCATAGTTTGTAACATACCTTAATATTGCCCGTAGACCCCTAAAAGTTACTATATTTATGATCAGCATCGATAGTAATGTCGATCTAGCCATGTCCGTCCGTCCGTCCGTCCGTCCGTCGGCAAAAATTAGGCCTTTAAACTGGACCTAGAGAGCTGAAATTTTAACCATATACTCTCTAGGGTCCCGAAATAATCAAGTTTACGAATTTTTGAAATCCGCCCACAGACACGCCCACAAACTCAAAAAAACAAAATTTTGGAAAAAATCGAATTTTGAGCTAGGAAGCTGAAATTTTTTATATATGATCTATGACCCCTAAAACTGCTCGGGATATAAAATTTTCAAAATCCGCCCACTGCCACGCCCACAAAAAAATAAAACAATTTTATTGAAAAACCAAAATTTGAGCTAGGGAGCTGAAATTTTTAATATATACTCTCTAGGGGCGCTTTAAGCTCATGTATAAATATTTTCAAAATCCGCCCACTGACACGCCCACAAATAAATAAAACAATTTTTTTGAAAATCCAAAGTTTGAGCTAGGGAGCTGAAATTTATAATATATGCTCTCTATGGGCCCTTTATGCTCATGTGTAAATATTTTCAAAATCCGCCCACTGGCACGCCCACAATTGTTATTATTTTTTTTTTTTTTGAAAATTCAAAGTGAGCTAGGGAGCTGAAATTTATAATATATACTCTCTAGGGGCCCTTTATGCTCATGTGTTAATTTTTTTTAAATCCGCCTGCCGACACGCCCACAATTAAATAAAACAGTTTTATTGAAACACCCAAGTTTGAGCTAGGGAGCGTTTTTTTTGATAAAATCCTTTAAATGTTGTATAACAAAATATGTAGAGCGTTCTTAACAATTCAACCATACTTAGACTTTTGTCACGCCCACTTATGAGGGATAGGAATAAGAATAGGGTATCCAACAGTTCGCCTAAGCGGACTGTAGCCCGTCCCTATGTTTTAAGCTTCAGACAACTACACCGATCTACGCCATATATGTTGAATTAGGCTTATCTCCAATTTATTTGAGTAATTGAAGGCTAGTGCGGATTATATTTGTAAAGTTTTTGAAAGGTCTGGTAATAGATTGCAAAAAATTATAACGCAGGTAGCTCTGCGAAATTCATACTCGCCTTTAAAAAACTAGTATGAGTTAGTGTCCGCTAACAATTTGGCAATGATATTAAATGAAAGTACGAGTAACTACGGCGAATGAAAAAAATATTTTCTATGACTGTAATGCAGCTGCTGACGATAGACCAGAACTTCCTAGAGTTGTGTTATCGAAATACTTATGCCGCATGGTAACTCAATCACGTATTTATCTTTTTTGTTTTAGCTAAACTAAAAGTCCGGTTTTTATCGTCATGCTGATTTTTTTTCAATTTTTTTTTCTTGGATTTATGAATATTTTTCATTTTCCGCTGCCAACCTGAAGGCCCGATAAAAAATGTCATATTATTTTTTCCTTTTATACCCTATTCTTAGGGTATATTAATTTTGACTCATAGTTTGTAACATACCTTAATATTTCCCGTAGTTCATTGAAAGTTAGTATATTCGTGATCATTTTCCGTCGGCGAAAATTAGGCCTTTAAACTGGAGTTGGAGAGCTGAAATTTTAACCATATACTCTCTAGACGCCCAAAATAATCAAGTTTAAGAATTTTTAAAAAAATCTAAAAAAAATTAGATAGATACGAGTAGATCATTTATTCGTTATAAAAGTTACATAGATTATCGCCCAATTTACAATAAAAGCACAGAGATTTGATATAGTACTTGTTTTATCTTTCTACTGAAGCATTGTCTTTTATACATTTTATGTTTTTTCAATTTTTCTTGAAACTTTATTTTAAAGAAAATCAACGAGAAAAACCTTTACAAAAGAAAAAAAAAAGAAAAACAAAAAAAGGTAATAAATAATTATAAATAAAATAAATAACAATAAGTAAAAAACAAATAATAAAAATAAACAATAACAATTAATAATAATAAATATTAATAAAAGTTAACACCATCCAGCGTGGGCGAGACATACATACCGACATACATTCAGAGCATATGCCGGATACATGATACGTGAATAAACACGTTAGCGTTGTGCCGGATACATGA
Source organism: Portevinia maculata (assembly GCA_949715645.1). NCBI lineage: Eukaryota > Metazoa > Arthropoda > Insecta > Diptera > Syrphidae > Portevinia > Portevinia maculata. The sequence continues at coordinate 41,185,312 of OX454525.1, forward strand.
TCCGTGGTATTGCATTGGTTGCAGCTTTCCCACCGGTCGTCGTCTGGCTCGTGTATTTGAGCTGACTCAAATGCACGCGCATCCGTTGCATTTTCTGACCAAGGATAAATGTCGTCTCCAGATAGCCAGCGTCGTGGGAATGGGTTTTATGATTAAGTTAGTTCTAAGAGACACACCATACGGAACGGTTGTAAATTATACGATTGTATTAATCTATATCGCGAATAAATCACTTAGGATTAAAAGTAACTTGTGTTTTGATCGGGCAGTGGTCGCCAGAAATTTAATTTTTTGTTATCCGCGGAGCAGGACTCATTAATTTAAATAATAACAAATAATAATAAATAATAATAAATAATAAAAAATAATAATAAATAATAATAAATAATAACAAAAAATAATAAATAATAATTAATAACATGTAGAATATAATAAATAATTATAAATAAAATAAATAATTTAAAGTAAAAATAAACAATAACAATTAATAAAAATAAATAATACTAAATAATAACAAATAATAATAAATAATGATAAGCAATAATAAATAATAATAAACAATAATAAATAATAAAAAATAGTAATAAATAATAACAAATAATAATAAATAACATGTAGAATATAATATATAGTAAAAAAAATAAATAACATATCTAGATACGTACATTGATTATAGTTACACCTTTAGTTGGTTAATTAGTGGATTATCTGGTATATCACAGTTATTCAAAAAACGTTCTTTTAGTTTGTACAGCCTATCAGAAATCAATTCAACATCCGCCTGAAGGTGCAAGTTTACTGTGGAGTGGTATCGAGGAAGATTAAGCATCATCTTGAGCAACTTGTTTTGCGTTACTTGCAGCTTTTTCTTGTGACACATTGCACAATCATCCCATACTTGGCAACCATACAAGAGTATTGCTTGAAATATCACTTTGTATAATATTAATTTATTCCCTAGGCTCAGCTCGAACCTTCTATTGATATGTGGATAATGCATTTTGATTGCAATTTGAATTTTTTGATTTTTTTTTCGCAAAGTGCTCTCTGTAAGTAAGCCGTTGGTCCAGATAAATTCCCAGATATTTGACATATGACTGCCAAATTATGGAGTCTCCCCTAACATTGAGTGGATTACTGGGTAAATAGCAAGCTTTTCTTTTTCTGGTGAAAAAATTGCTTGCATTTTACTAGTATTAAGTTTAATTTTCCACTTGTTGTAATAATTGAGTAATATCTCGATTGCATTTTGCAGATTTATCTCAATTGTGAGACCAAATTCATGCGACGAGAATAAACCTGTATCGTCAGCAAAAATTGCTGACTCACAGGAGGGAAGCTTTGGAAAATCAGACGTGAATATGTTGTATAAAATTGGGTTTATCAAGAAAATCGAATTTGTAGCTAGGGAGGTGGAATTTTTAATATGTTCTTTAGGGCTCCAAGATTCATAATCGCCTCAGGATGGCACCGAGACCAAAGGTTCATAGGTTTTATAATAAGGGATTCATTATCCCCAAGGCATCACAGTGGGTCTGCATTGATCAATAGTTCGTATGCTGGTTTTAGAATTTGAAAGCCAGATGTCGCTAGATAGCTTAAAGGCTGATAGAAATCATTTGATTTTTAATTATATTTGGATGAATTTTTGTTTTAAGAAATAACAGAACTGCATTCCCTTTTGTATAAAGTAAATGTACTTAACTAAATATTTACAATATCTGTACTTAAAAACTAAATAATGCCAACATAGACTTAGCAACCCAAATAATAATAAAAATATTCACACAAATTCAATTAATTTTCCGCTTTGGAAACATTATCAAAGTTTATTTAAAATATCCCAAAGGAACACTCCAATACCTGAAGATTTGTTGAACGTAGCCAAGTTGGCCTAAGCGTCAAAAAAATAGTTTCAATTGGTTTTTGGTTTGTTTTGTTTGGTGGAATGTTTAAAATCCTCTTTTGTTTAGTAGATAATCCATAGTAAATTTTATTTATTTATTGGTTTAATTTGATTAGATTCTTCGAATTATTGCTTGCGTCATTGACAGAAAATAAAAACACTTTGACATCTTATGTCAATATGTAAAAGTGATTGTAGACATCAGTGCGGTTTTTTTTGTGATCCCAAAAATTCAAGTTTGCTTAAAGTAACGAAATAACGAACGTATAGACATGTAAGGTATTCAGAAAAAATTGCGTATAGATAGGATGTTTTTTGTCGTAAGCTAAACACATATAGGCAGTCTAGATATAGTTCACTATATAAAAAAATATATTATATTTATATTACGAAAATTTTATCTTGATTTACAATAATTTTAATCCAAAAATAAAAGATATAAAAAACAAGAAAACTTCCAAGAAAAGAAAAAAAAATTATTTAAAAAACAAAAACAAAAAATATTGTAAAAAAAACTTTATAATCACCAAGAAAACAAAACGGTAAGCAAAGAGTTTTCTCGGAGGATTTGCTAGGAAAAGGAGTGTAATGGGGAAACAAATTTAAGAAAAGAGAAAAGTTGGTTAGAAAGTTCGTTTTTCAAAGCTTCTCTGCTAACAGGCAAATCACATATATTTATTTACACGTCTAGCAAAATTGTAAAGCATATTAATTTAGAGATAGTTTTATTTTGAGCATTTAATGCTTTTCCATTGCAGTACCTAAATAAATCCCTTTCTCTTGGTGTTTGTTTAGTGCATGATTGTTAATATTATTTAAGGATTGTTTATATTATTTAATGAATGGCGATTAATTTTTATTCAATCCGAAGGCATAATATTTTTTTGAACATTACGGAGGAACAATTTTCAAAAATGGTTGCATTCATCAACAGCTCTGTTACATTGCATCAACAGTTTGAGGCTCATAAAAAGTCGCTGCACTTTAAAATGATCACTCTTGTCAAGGAGCTCTGCCGTAAGGATGATTTCGTTTTCACTGTTACCCTTGTCCGTTTCCTAGTAAGTGTTTAACCGATTTGTTTCTTTAACACATAAGATTTAAACCTCAAATCATCACTTGTTCAAGCTAGTAGTTTTGACCAAAAACTTCCCACGTTTCGCCCAAGCTTATGCATTTTTTTTTTCTTTCCACCGGACACCGAATAACGCTGAACCGAACATTGTTCTCCGTCTATACCTATGTTTTTACTGTCTCTCGGAAGGGGAAAAAATTCAGCAAAATATTCATAATTAATATTTCATAACACTTAATGCAGACGTTTCTTTTGTTGATTAAGATACCATTACATCTAAGCTCGACAGATGTAAACCATAAGAATTTCAATAAATTAAAATTAAATATGTAGGTAAATATGATGAAGTTTGTTATCCCCCTATTAGTTAATTAAATGAATGATCATCTTCTCGTTCGTTCACATTGCTGCCTAACACACCACCACAAGCAATTTGTCATAATATTCCTGCGATTCAATAAAGGATCATTAACGCACCAGCAGGCGAGCGACACACCCACAGATTTTATCCCAAAATTCAACCATAATGGAATTACAATGTAACAAAGACCCGAAGCAACGACATAACAACGACTTTAACCCCATAGAAAAGAATGACAAAAATATCGAAACGAAGACTAGCGTGAAAAGAAGCAAGATGGCTTCTTTATCGTCCGCCAGGAAGAGTCGCCGCCAAGTCATCCGAAAAAATGATTTAGTTGTCCTTTGTCCTTCTTTGAGTTGTTACACCGCCTACACCTACTGTACTTCCGTGCAGTATCTATTTCAATGAAATTGTTGGTATTGTTTACCACCCATATGCCACCTTTCCAGCTTTTTTCAACGACAAATTGCCAGAGATTCACTTGTTGTTTGCACAGGGGTCCGGAAAAATTAGAAAGGATACTCACCAACCATCAATACTATCCGACACCCTTTCTTCTGGCTGGCTAATGTACTATTCATCTTTCAGGATACGGAAATATTTCCAGCTTTAGGTCGTGGGTTGTTGTTGCCGCTGAGCTCATCCCTTGCAATAAATACGAGAAATAAAAATCAATCTGCAGCAGACAATAGTCTCAATTTACACTCTGCCACTTGAGAAAGCGAGCGACAGCACACCCCCCATTCATTCGGTTCAAAAGGGTACTATTGTCAACCAACAGAGCGAATAATACCGCTGAACAAAGACATTTCCTGGTTAAATAATACCATAAATGTGATATGCATATAGAAATTTTGTAGTGATTTCATTTTACTAAAATCGACGGGTGGATTAAATGCTTTTATTGTTTTAATAATCCTCTTTGCGAAGGATATTTTCAATCTTCATAGTAGTGGTAACGATTTATAGAAAAAGTCTCAGACGTCATATCTACGGCAAATCGATAAAGGTTTCACATTCGAGTATTATAATATGAAATACTTGCTCCAAAGCTGTGAACTCTTTTAAAGTTTCAGGTTTTTCGAAGCATAAACTTTTTCAATCAAAATGTTAAGGTATAAGGTTACTCCGACAATATTTTTAGAAATGCTCGAAACCTCACATAAGTTCAGACTTATTTATAAAGCAAAGTAAACTCATCTTTGCGCTTCATAAAATCTCATAAATGTTTGGAAAACATCGTGTTCCCTTCAAGGTAAATTTGGTGAAATTGTGAATGTATTTTAGAAAACTATATGCAAGGAAGGCAAATAAACAGGAGCAACACAAGAATATCTTCCATTTCATTTTGTTAAGTTCGCAGACCGAAACCGATATTGGACTAACTTTTCGTATAACAATTCTATCTTCAAGCAACGGACGTGGTAGCCTTTTGCTTGCTTTTACGCTTTCATTATACGTGCTTTAGTTAAAAGTTATATCCAAAGAGGGCGAGAGTTTGTCTGGACTTTCATTTATTATTCTCTGTAATCTGTTGTTGGTAATACATATTTTCTTCTGTGTGAAATGTGTCTGTGGGTTTAAAGTGGAATGAGAAACCAATTAATATTTGTAAGAGAGCGATTACTTTGAAGCTACAATAAAGCCATTAACTCAAAGGAAAATGCCTTTTAATTGTTTTGCATTTTAAATTTAGATTCAAAGTATCGTAGGTACATATGAAAATCTAAAAGAAAAACAACTCCGCAAACACAAATCCTCTTTGGAAATAGCAAAGATGTATCTTCAGATATTACCAATTCTTAGAAGGTACCTTGAGTTTTCATCTCAAAAGGAATCGAGTTTTTGCAAAACTTTTCGCTAACCCAAACACACGGAAGTTATATTACTCTTAAATTAAATATTTCAGTTGTAAAGGGTTGTCTCGTACTCGTGTCATAATCCTGTCCTCTTTGCTGAAATAAAAGTCCCGCAGAATTTCACTTTAGATAATTCGTTCGTACCTTTCGATAAAGAAAAACAAAAAATATCATTCTGTCTAAATATACTTGTACTACATTATACCAAGTTAGCTATAAACGTAGATGTATGTAGGTGGAATTACTCTGTAGGAAGATTCTAATGTATGTATTGTATAGTATATTCTAAAATTTGTTTCTACAATGTAAAGTAAAACACAGACAGTTCATTTTTTTGAGTTGGAAATTTTTCTTTTGTACTTTATTTACACTTGGTAACTTGGCAGTATAGGCGGGTAAGATACGACTACAGTTGTTTGCAATGAATTTTGTGGCAACTTGTGGAAAACTTCTAAGGGTACTAGGCACACACAGATTGTAATGCATCCTGCATTTTCTTGCAGGAAATATAAAACAAATGAACATAATCAAAAAAAGTTAAAAGAAAGAAAATGCTTTTTTTCCTATTCTTATGCATTTTATATTGGAAAAACTATCACATGAAATTGTTGTGTATGTTTTACTTACTAAAGGGTCTTTCATTAAGGACTTGACAACTTCTTTTTTAAATAAAATGCAAATTCCTTGAGATATCTCAAAAAAAAAAAAAATTATTGGCTTGAATTACTATCAAAACATTTATGAGTGGAATTCGACCTCGCCCATATGTCCACCACGGGAACGTATGCAACGGTCGATACGCTGAACCTAATTTTCGATTACTCGGCCGAACATTTCGACCGATACGGCCGCTATTTTTCGTTCAATATTGGCTCTGAGCTCCTCTAACGTCGACGGCATAGACCAATGACTTAATGTGGCCCCATAAAAAAAGTCTAGATGCGTTAAATAACACGATCTCAGCGACCAATAGACGGGTCCGTTTCTCAAGATAACACGTTCACCGAACTGAGACTTCAATAACTCGATTATTGCACCAGCTGCTGTGTGGCTTGTGTCAACGTCTTGTTGGAACCACATATCATTGATGCCCAATTCATGCAATTGCTCAAAGAATTAACGTTCCAACATGTCTCTGTAGCGAATACCATTTACCGTAAAGTGACTGTCATTTTCATCGGCGAAAAAAAAACGGCCCAATGACGCCACCGGCATGAAAACCGCACAAAAACAGTGAGTTTTTGCGGATGAAGTGGTGTTTCATAAAGCATATGTCCAGTAACGCATAGTTTGCTTATTTACGAAAATGCGCTTCATCGCTGAAGATGACTTTGCGATGAAGTTCTTAATTTTCTTTCATCATGTCCAGAGCCCAATTCGAAAACGGACGTCGCTTCATATATGATATATATGAGTTGTTGAGTCAGCTTTATCTTGTAAGGGAGTAGGCCAAGATCCTTAAGCAAAATTCGACACAATGTGGTCTGGGAGAGGCCCAATTCTTGAGAACGCCGTGAAATTGACTGTTTTGGCTTTTTTGCGACGGACGCCTCTACGGCAGCAATGTTCTCCACACTTCGGCACGGCAACATCAAGCATTGGATATTCTAACTCAATTTTTTTCACTAGGCTATGAATTTCTTGTCTACTAGGACGAGAATTATGGCCGAAAATTGGCGTTAGCGCTTTTAAAGTTGCGACCACCGACCCGGAATTTCGGTAGTAAATTTTTATTATTTGCAAATGTTGTTCCTTCGTGTTCTCCTCCATGATGAAAATGTTGATTTTACTGAATATTTTGACAGAATATATTTAACAAACCATGCTGAATTTGCTTGAAAAACTCAACACGCAAATGGAAAACTGTTAAGTCCTTAAAAGTCCAACTTTAAAATGTTTCAAGAAGAAGAAATTTGAATGGTCTGTTTGTCTTTGTATTACAAACAATACATACGTTTATCTGGCTATGTTGATGTACTAATTTTGGAAATAATTTTTAATTTCCTTTTGAAAATACGAGCCTTACAGAGAGATTTCATGTAAAGCAATTTTCCTATAATGTTTTCCTTTTCAAACTTCTTGGATTCATTGAGATAAAACCAAGCAGCTAGAAAAACAAAAAAAAAAATTCCTAACTTTTAACGAACCAAACTGTATTAGTGCAGCAACAACCATTTTGTTTTGACTTTTAACAGTAAGTTTTTCATTATACAATTTTGTTTGCTCCGATAGGAATATATTTTTTTCCATTTGGATGTAAGTGAAAAAGACGATGAACAATTCCCCCTATGTAGAGCTTTTAAGAACCTTATTTATTTCGAAATGTTGTGTGACGTATGATGCTGTGACTTATCATTTTGGAAGAGTAAACTGCACTTTTTTTAACTTTCTCTTATACTTTAGTAAAAAGAAAGATATTGCAATCGTGCTAAAATTTGGAACTCAACTGAGTATGAGGTACGATATTGACTATAAAGAAGTTCAAAAAAGTGTTTCCCGAATTTTCGTCCGTCGGTCCGCCTGTCAACGAGGGTCCAGTCACAATGGGATTATTTCAATCTTCGTACTTGGGGGTTTGTAGGTCTGTATCTAGCGGCCATTTGTTTTCTGTCATAACCATACAAATGGTTTCTTCACACCGATTTTTTCAAAAATGCCTATAATGTCTTTGATCATTTTTAAAATATAAAATAATTGAGATGAGCGTAATAAAATGGCGTATACTCAGTTTTTGAGAAAAATGTCAAATATCGGTAGAAATGCCAATATCCGAAAAACGGGTCAGATTTCGAAGAAAATTTATACAGACTTCTCGATTTTGATAAATTTTAATATTTTGAACCCAAGTAGTTGAGTGTCAGAAGATGGCCTACCAAAAAGACTCGAATATCGCTACTTTAGGAAACTAACAATATCTCAAAAACGGGCGCTGTAGATTCAAGGAAATTTAATATACATATTAGTAAATAAAAATATCTATAACGTATCTGCAGATTTTAGAAATATTTTTTCTTATAACGTTTTTATAATTTTTTTTATAATAGTTGCTAACATTTTGAAAAACGTCACTTTTCTTAAAAACGGCTCTACGGATTTTCCCCTTTGGCTCGAATAACGGCACATTAGAAAAATGATCATACCGTTTTCAAAAATCGGTAACGAGATTTCAACAAAATTTGACAATCAAGCGTATTCTATAATTTCAATATAGCTAATTACAAATTAATTTAACTGTTTCTAAAATTTAAAAAAAAATTAACTTTTCTCAGAAGGGGCTTTAACGCTATGGAATTTCTTCGCTGTTGTTTAAAATACTTGGATCAAAGGTAAAAAATGGCATGCTCAGTTTCTATTGAAGCTTCTATCTTTCGTAATTGTTTCGAAAAAGTAAGCTGACTAAAGGTAGCTGGTAGTTGTCAGGTAGGCGCTATACCGGACAACTAGTAGCTACCCTTAGCGGAGCAACAAATTTGCATGAACGGGCTTGTCCATGCGGAGAAAAAAGTGCAGTCCCTTGAATTACCGAACCGGCAGAGTTGGAGATAGGGACATGAACAGGGAGGGCAGGACAACGTCTTCATGGTACGCTAGTTGTTTATAAACGTTCGCTTGGTTTTTCGATGGAAATTTAAACACTGGTCAACTATACGCAGTTTAATGAAATGATTTTGACAGCACTCCATTTTTTTGGTTGTCAAATTAAAAATTATTTGGTTTTGTATTAATAAAGATTTGTTTTTTTTTTTCGAATTTTAAATGGAATTTGTTCAAAAATTGATAACGCAGAATATTTTCACCTGCGTTAGCTATGCAAGGCATCCCAAAAAATATGTTTACAACGAAATTATTGAGGAAACAAATCACTTTTACTATTTTATGTTTGGTTTTGACAAACGAAGCTTAAACGAGGGACAGGCTTCGTTTTACTGGAACTATTTATTGAACTCAGGTTGAGGTTTAAACGCGAAAGGTGAAATGGAAAAGAAAATATACTTTAGTTTAGACCATGAATTGAGCTTAAACTGCTACTGTGAAACTGTGCATGAGTAGGTTATCTTACTGGTTCTACGGCTTACGATATCACCTTAGCAAAATGATAGTCGACTCTAAAGAGTAATCGGCTATTACTTGAAGATGCCGACACAGCTGAGCACATACTATGTGAATGTGCAGCCCTAAATGGAACTAGATAGATGATCTTCTTCGGGGAACAACTGAGTTTCAAAGATATCCTCTGCTGGTAACATTATCTGCTCCATACGGAACTTGGAAATTCAACTGGCCCAAATGCTTTCAGGTCCTTACTGCAAAAACAGCTAAAAGTGAAGATTTGTGATGTTTCTAAAACTCTGCGGGTGTTAGTTGATCATCCTTATTTATTTAAACGAATCCTTGATGAATTGGTTACAAGACCTTCAGGGTGCCACTTCAATATTCACTCACTTCAATCGTCGTAGGCTCAAAATGTTAGATAAGTAGGGACAACGGTAAACCAAAATCCTCCGAGACCATCAACGTCAGCAGCGATGCCAGACCATGTGGGTCACGTTCAGCGCGAAATTATGCTGAATCTGCGTAAATCGATAAGGAAGATTTCGGCCTGTGCTGGAATAAAAATATCAAGAGTGCACGTTGTTTTGAAATAGATACCACTGTTCCACCCATACATAATGCAAATCATGCAGTTTCTCAACGAAAAAAAACTATTCTTTACGAGATACCTTAGCTGGAACGTTTTTGAGCAGCACGAACGTTTGGCAACATCTTGTTTACTGACGAAATATATTTTCATATCGATGTCTATCTTGATAAACAGAACATGATACTAGTGCCCCAACAACCCTTGGAAACGGTTGCATTGTCTAAAAACCACAGTGTGGTGTGCAATTTCTACCCAAGGGATTGTCACTGCTGACTTTTAGTGCCGAATGACCAACTAGTTTTTGGTACCGCAACTGCAGCTGATCCCCGGGTTCAACAACAGAACACAATTTTAGTAAGACGGGGCAAATCCACACCAGTGTTGAGGGCATTTTTTCTTAGAATTCCCATCAACCAAACCGAAAATTTCCAATTTTCCCATAAACCTTTCCTTTTTCTCCTTTTTATTTCCCACAAAAAAAAAAAACACAAAATTTTCCAATAAGTATATACACGAATTCCTTTAATTATGCTTACATAACGAAATAACATAAATAAATAAGAAATTTAAAAAATGTGAGCGATATATAGTCAACTATAATTTAAGCCTGATATTATGTATTCTTGGAGATTGTTTCAATATTTGATAATATCATTGACCTTTTTTCCAATTGGCGTTTCACCCAGACGTGTTGGTGTAGGATCATCAGTGGATTATCACAAACCCATCTAATCAATACGTAATATTTTCTCGTGTGTCTGTATTAATCTCATTCTTTCAGCTAACCGTTGTTTTAGGTTAAACGGGTTTCAGTAGAGAGAGAGGAGAATAATATATGAAAGTTGTAAAAAAGTTCTGGTATAATTTTTGGTAAATATTGTAAGAAAAACTAATTTTAAATGAAATAATGTAATAGCTAGTTTAAGTTTAAAGGTGCATTTTCTTGAGGCCGATGTTTTTCACTTTTCAGTTTAATTTTTAATACTCGGTCAAATGACATTTTAAAGCAAATTTCATTAATCGTAAACGTACTCAGTTCTAAACTTTTAAAAGTTTTCAAAAAAAATAATATCGAAATTACAGTCGTTATTATTAGTTTTTATCAACATCAATATATTTATTAATCGCAAGGTTGCCTCAACCTGATAGAATTATATAGTAACAGTGAAAAATCAACAAATTTCAAAGCCGATACTGAAACCATTGTATTTTGTTTTGTTTGTTGTCTTTTTAAATAAGCAAAATCAATAATGTGGAAAAGAGAGTGTAAGAAAAAAAGGTGTGAGCCACGCTGCACTCACGGTATAGTTGATATGTAAACATGTAGGCTCGTCAGTGTTGCATGTGGAAATATCACAGAGGTTGTGGTTTTGATAAACAAGAGATTTGGGTATTGTATTGAAATAAAACCATGATATATATTTAATGTCAACGACAAAATTTATTTAATGTTTGACCGAACAAATAATTGGTTTGTGAAAGCTGAAGTAGGAGACGTACACCGTTGACTCAAGTGTGTCAATGTACCGGGAAAATATAGCATCGATTGTCGTTTAAGTGACATTCTTAAATCGGCCATCGGTTACCGAAGTACAAATCGATATTTTTCCTCTTACCTTCAACTGATGTACAACAAACTACAAGCTATACAACCTCAATTATTCAAAACAAATCTACTTCCACACAACTTTCCGGTGTTTCGTAAGGACATAATAATCTCTAAAATTGAACATATGTACATAATTAATAAAAAAAAATCAACGACACGCGGTTGTTCTCAAACGGTCACCCATCTACGTACTAACCGCGACAAACGTCGTTTAATTGCGGTGATCTGTCAAGCAGCGATTAACTCACGTGGTAATGAAAATTAACGGGAAAATCTGACGATGACGAAATCTGACGATGATGGTGACGCTAGATATTTTCAACTAGCCCCTACCGAGAAAAAATATATTTACACATCAACGAGAGCAAAAATGTTTACACATTAAAAATAACTTATTCTGCTTTTCTTGTAAGTACGGTTTGTCCAGTTTGCCTGCTTGCTTTTTTTTGACTTTGAAATTCATTTTTTTATTCATTGATAAATATCTACTTACGTACTAGACAAAAATGATTAAACCTAACTTAAAATTAACAGGATACTTATTCTTATTTATTGGTCCTTATGCGAACGCTCTAAACTTAACTATATCTTAGAATTATTGCCTTTCGGCCTACGAACTATTTTACGAACTAATCTTACATATATATTCCTCGAGAAAATTTACTAAAACTCGGTATCATTATTGAGATTTTATATAAAACAAATTACAAACTACCTATTCTACTTACTTAAACTACTTAACGTATTCTAACTATAATTAGGATTCTGAGCACTCGTTGCCTGGCGCAATAAGTGGTCAAAATCCCAATTGCTTTCCGAGCGCCTGGCAGTCGTCAACGTGCACACGCGCCGCCGTGAGCCGACTGAAGCCTTACAGCGTCAGTCAACTCCCGGAAGCACCACCACACGTTGGCGAGCCCGGCCTCTCCCAAAAACGCCCTAGCTGACTTAATCTAACTTATAAGCTAAGAGGATGTTACCTAGAGTAACGCACCGTCCTGGGAGGGCATGTTGACCCCTCCCCCCTCAACAAGCCACCAAAATTCGGTGAATTGCTTTTCCGTGTCGAATCTATCCCTCTCCGATATTGCGGTACTAAAACGGAGGAGCTCATGAGCATTGGCGACGTCCCCGTCATGGAGGAGCCGCTTATCTCTCGCGCTGCGGTAGCGATGGTATAAGACCGGGATACCATCCCTCGTCTGTACCAGCCCTTTTGAATCAATATGGATAAATGCCTCTGGCGGGATAAGGCCAGACCGGAGCGTACTCTCTATGTACATTTCATTGGGGTAGTAAGCCCCAAATATCAGACTATTGTCGCTGGCCATCGCCCTTGCAACGTGCCTTCGAGTGACCTTAATGAGGAAATTGTCAATCCTATTCAACTGAGCCCCATCGTATAGGACCTTGTTGGGATAGTATTTTATATAGTTGGATTCAGGCGTTCGGAACAACCGGAGACAGGTCCTAAGACATTGTCTCTCCAAAACCCGAATCATTTCCATATAGCTAGGCGCTATATTAAACCATAATGGACAACCATAAGCGATGATCGGCCTTATAAGGGCCACGTAGCAAATGACCTTCACTCTGGAGTCAAGTTGACTGCTATGAAACAGTCTCCTTGTTAGAGCATAAGCCTTCTTGGCCCCAGCAAGACAAGCAACTATATGTCTATCGAAATACAGATACTGGTCAAGCCAGATACCTAGATATCTAACTGCGCTTCTCACCGCCAATGGCTGCCCATTTTGTCCAATAATGGCCAATTTTTTCCAGTTTTTTCTGGTATCCCTAGAGGCCCCAGCCAATGGAGTTCTGAACAAGATTGTTTCCGTCTTCTGAAAGTTGATTTTCAACTTCCAGTCGTCGCAATATCGCTTAATTTGATCGAAGTCACGCTGCAAAAGGATATTAATGACCTCGATTTTAGGACCTGATCTGTATGCCACCAAATCGTCGGCATACGCTATAGCATGGCTGAGTGAACCCACCAGATCACTCGTGTAAATGTTAAACAGGATCGGAGAATTGACCGCCCCCTGCTGTAAACCGTTTTTAATTTCAAAGACTCTGCTCGAAGTCACGTTGCCACATTTGACAACGAACTTCTTTCCCATAAGCATATTATAAATTACATATAGCAAAGGTTTGTGCATCCCCCGCCTGGTCAACTTGTAGAAAAGTCCCTCTAACCATACGGTGTCGAAAGCCTTCTCAAAATCAACCAGGCAAGCACCCGTGCATTGGTTCTTGCATTTATTCCACTGAATGTCGGAAACCAGTTTCGACGCGGCATGAATAGTGTCATGCCTCGCCCTGAAACCAAACTGGTTGTCCGGAATTATGTTATTGTCCTCGACCCACTTTAACAGGGCTCTATTGACAACCTTTTCAAAGACCTTGCTAATATTCGGAAGCAAGCTAATTGACCGGAGATTGGCAGGGTTCGTCCTATCTTTACATTTTTTCGGGATAGGGTGTACCACAGCTACCTTCCAATGCGCCGGATAATATGCATTATTCAGCGCATTGTTAAACAGCGTGGTGAAAATATCTACAGCCTCCAGAGGCAGGTGTCTCAATACGACGTTTGGGACACCATCCATCCCCGCCGACTTTTTATTCTTTAGTGTCTCGAAGATGCACAGAAGATCATCCTTCGACACGAACAAGTGCGATGCATCTCGGCCATTGGCGACAACTGCATTAGCATGGTTTTCATCAGTGAACACGGTGAATCCGTTATTCTCAGATCGCCAATTCTCAAGTTCGGTGCGCAGATCGAAGTGGCTCACCAGAGCCCTATTCTCAATGTCGTGGTTACGGCGAACAGGATTGTTCACCGTATACACGGCCTCGAAACAAGCGCCCAGCAAATCCACTTTCTCCTGTGGGTCCTCGACCACGAAAAAATCGTCGTTTGAAGCGACACTTTCTGGACTTATTCCAGCAGTCAGTACCGTCTGTCTGTTCTCTGCTGTCTGGGAGATTCGAACACAAGGAATATCATTGTGATCTTTCCTCCTGAACAACTTATTTATCTGTGGGAACATATTCGGACTACAGGTTTTAATAGCCCGAATTTTATTGCCCCAATACAGACTTACAGATTTTTTGTAATTTTCTTTTATCAGCTGTTTTAGGATTCGGATCTCTGAATTCAGCATCCTTACCTCCGGGTCGTTGCGATCAGTAAATTGCCTGTACAGCCGTTTAAGCCTCGAGAGCAGTCTACTTTTCTGTCGGTATAGTGCGTCGATTGTAGGGTTTCTGTACTTTTCTGTCTGGTCGTCGTCGGAACGCCCTACTCGAGGAATAGTTCGTTCCATAGTTCGTTTGATGGCGTCGTTCATTTGCAATAAATGCCGATCAATGTCATCATTTGTCATGTTACTGTTTGTCGGTGGGTCGATCCCACTCGAACGTATATCTCGCTTTAAAAATCTGGAGAAGCGCGACCATTGTGCCCTCCGATAATCGAATGAACACACTGCTTCGTACTCCTCCAGCAGCGTTTGCTCGTTCGGGATCCGTATTGCGGCGGCGAGTCCGTAGTGATCACTATCGTACTCAAACGCACGCAAACAGTTCCGCGTGTTTTGATCTATGTTCGTCAGTTGAAGTCTTGCGTCCGTTAAGGCCAAGTCCAGGAAAGCACCGCTTCTTGGGAAAGAAGGGATATCCGTCGCGTACAACTCGAGGTTGTACTCAATCATATTGAGGCGCCACCAGTCGTGAAACTGGTTGCCCCTGGGATTTGCAGTAACATTTCCCCATGCCGCATGTTTGGCATTAATATCTCCGGCCAAGAAGTAATAATTCTCCTCCGAGTTCAGCTGCAGACCACGAAAAAGTGTCTCGAGCTCTGTCATAAATTGGTTTGGTGGAGGTGCTGCAGGTGCGTAAAGCGACACCACATACATTCTCCTCCGGCTATGGAGAGGAATGCATATGATGCATGCCTCCAACAACTGGAACCTACGTACGTCCCCGCTATATATAACCCTATGGCGCAGGCCTTTTCGAATTAAGATTCCAACCCCACCTCCTTGATTGGAGTGAGGCCGGTCTCTTCTTATTACATGATAGTTTTTGTATCCCAATTTGTGCTTCTGATTTAGCTTAGTTTCGCTAACCAAAAGCACATCCGGGTTTTCGGTTTTCAACAAGTTGGCAAGTGACGTTCTTTTCTCGATCCTGACTAGTGAATTAACATTCACAGCAAGGATCTTTAAGTTTCCCTCATCCAGCGTAGCCATTAGATTTATGGCACACCAGACCCCACAAACAGCTCCGAATAGATAAAGTCAATTCGGGCCGCTTGTTCATTTAATTGTTTCTGGAACTTATCGATCTTTCCGTGCAGAGACAGAAGGATCGATTTTAAGTCCAGATCCACCTCTGGTGCCTTTTGGGCTACCTTTGGTTGGTTTGATGTCATGTGGGCTTGACCCGGTCCAGCTGCCATTTGGGCAAAGGACACGTTGGGTGCCACAAAATTTGCGAACGAGCGACTCCTCTGACGCCTATCATCTTCAGACTGCTGTTTGCGGGCCTGGACTCTCTTTTTCAATTCTTGGTACTTTGGACAACCCCTGAAGTTGGCGGGATGTCCAGAGTTCCTGCAGAGCACACAGGAGAGTACACTCCGGTCTTCGACTCTCTCCTTACCTAGAGAGCATTCACCATGTATGTGGTCCTTATCGCACTTCACGCATCTAAACTGCATGTTGCAGTTAGCTGCGGCGTGCCCGAACCTTTGGCAGCGCATACATTGAAGTATGCGATCTGACCTCTTTATTTTCTCCCACCTTACAGCATGGTAGTACAGGAAGCGGATATTTCGCAGCCTGTCGATTTTGCTGTCGGGAGTAAGCTGGACTAGGAAGAATGGTAAGTGACGGTTACCACCCCTTGCCACAGCGGAGGAAAACGGCTTGACCCCCACGAAATGGAGGTCGTCGCTTTCAAAATTCTTTAGCTCTCTTTCAAGCTCCTCCGTTTTAATTGAGGGATCGATTCCCTTCAGTACCACGGTTTTTAACTTTTGCTGCCTTGGGGTGTACGTGAAGTACTCGGTTTTCACCTCTCCCAAAGCGGCGCGCACCCTCTGGTACTCCTCTATTTTTTCACATATAATTATGTGATTGTTAGCAGAAAGCCTTTTCACATGGAAATTTTTTGTTATTAATTTACAAATCCTAATGCTATCTATAATGTCGAAATTACTCACGTTAATGGGTGGTATTTTGTCCTTCCGCGACTGTTTAGATTGGTGTTGTTGTTGTTGTTGTTGTTGTTGATGTTGTTGTTGTTGGTGTTGTTGTTGTTGATGTTGTTGGTGTTGTTGTTGTTGATGTTGCCGTTGTTGTTGCTTCACCTCCAGTTGTTGTTGCACTTGCTGCTTGAGCACAGCTTGTTGTTGCTGTTGCTGCAGCTTCTTACTGCGCAACTGGTCGCGCTTCTCCAGCAGCTCTTTTATGAGCTTGTCCAGCTGCGCCTCCTCATCATCCTCTTTTTCTTCGTCCATTTGGACGACTTCCTCGTCATCGACCGGTAAGTCCTTGAAGGAGTTTCCCTCTCCGACGTACCGGCCCTCTCCTCCATCATACTCATAAGAGCTGGAGTGTGCTCCGTCATCATCGGATGCAGCCACCGATGATGCCACACTATGGCCTGCCAAGTCTAACCTTCTTTTGGCTGAAAGGTTCGGCTTCGGATTTAACTTCCGCCGCCGTTTTTCCACTGTCCTATACTCCTCGCTTACAGTTACTGCTGGCGTTGTAGCGAGAGCTTTTATTGTTGGCGTTGTTGTTGTTGTTGATGTTGTTGTAGCTGGTGTTGCCTGCGTAGACCCCCGCCTGGGCAACTCGGAACCCGCTGTTGAACTTGGTGTCACTTTAATGGCATTTAAAGCTGCCCTTGGCATACAAGCTGCCGCTGTTTTCATTACTGCTATTGTTGCTGCTGATTTATTTGCCGGCTCACGTGTTCGCACAACACGTCGCAACGGCACACCCACACCCGTAAGCGAGACCACCGATTTTCCGGGGTCCATCGCCTGATACGTTGCGGCACTTTTGTTTTTTTTTTTTTGTTTATTTTTGTGTCTCTATCACTATTTTCCCGAAAAAAATTTAAAAATTTAAAACTGACCGAGATCACCCGAGCCTCCGGCGTCAGAGCGGGACACCTTGCTTACTAAGCCAACTTCGGACTTAAAAATTGCTTGACTAAATCGCTTATATTGGATACACTTTCCTTTTTTTTTCCGCTGAACACTAACTAGCCGCCCTATCTCGAAGAGAACTGCGGAACGACTGAGTTTGCCT
Source organism: Portevinia maculata (assembly GCA_949715645.1). Taxonomy (NCBI): domain Eukaryota; kingdom Metazoa; phylum Arthropoda; class Insecta; order Diptera; family Syrphidae; genus Portevinia; species Portevinia maculata. Next base: position 41,203,105 of record OX454525.1, read on the forward strand.
GCTTGCACTTATGTTTATATGAATGTTGTTGGCGGTAATAAATGAATAATCAAGTGTTCGAAATTACAAGAATTTTGTTGTCATTGCGTTGGCGTAACACAAAAGGAAGAGAACAACGTTGGCCTATAACGCAACGAGTTATTACTTTCGCCACTTTAAAGCGAGTTTTTTAAGTCTTATATTAACGAGTTGGAAACTGTAAATAAAAAGTCCAAATCGAATGGAATTTTCGTGGTTATCTCTTAGATGGATAGATTTTTATTTCGTCATAAAATTACAAATAGAAGCCAACACACAATTTAAAGTACAGAGATATGATTTATAGGGTATTTATATCTTTCAACTGAAAAAAATCTTAAATATTTTAAATACTATTTAATAAGCTCAATAAATTAATTTAATTTTTGAAGGGAAATAACTAGAAAAACCTTCATTTAAAGAAAAAAAAATATAAAAAATATAATATGTATAATTAAATTAATAAATAATTTTGACATTATCTTACTTGCTAAATAAATAAATTGAAATTAAAGTGAATTTAATAAATAAACGAATATGTATATAAGTTAACAAAGAAAAATAAATAAATTAACATTATAGTGAACTTACAAAATAATTATTAAATTTGTGTATAAATTAACAAAAAAAAGTAAATAAATTAACATTAAAGTAAAAAAACAAATATATAAACAAATTTGTAAATAAATTAACAAAACAAAAAAGTTTATTAAATATGTATATAAATTAACGAATAGATTTATAAACAAGAACCTATGTTCATAAATTAACGAGAACAAATATGTATTTGTATATATCTAAATTAACAAAAAAATAAAAAAAATAAATATATATACATAACAAATTTTTACAAAATAAACCAATTCCCACTAAGTCATAAGATTTTCCCTTTCTCCCTTTTGTGGTCGAGATTCCCACAAAAGACAATGATCCCCAGCAGATTCGAAATTTGTCAAAATAAACTAATCAGAAAGTACGGGCTGTATGTATAGCGTTTTAGTATAGCCATTTTACACCAACAATCCGCGAACAATTTAGACCCTACAAGAAAATATCCACGGCGAAGTTGTTGTCATTGAACCAACGCTTTGCTATCGCGTTAAAATATTAAACTTATTATTTATTAAAATATAAAATATCGGCTGGACACAATGTAATTCTCGGGTTTTTACTTTGCAATTTACCGGCAACATCAGAATTAATAAAACCCTACAACTGCACCCAAACACTTCTTTAATATCTCTCTATTCTTTCTAATACCAAGTAGCTTACATTGTGTTCTTAGCATTATAAGGGTACTGTAACAACAGAAAAAAATCCTTTTAGCGTAAACAAATTATATATAAAAAAAAAATAATTTTGTTCTAATTTGAAATTTATGTAATATATGAAAACCAGGTAAAGACAACCTGCCCGTGCCTCGCCTACTAGTTTTCTTCTTCGGGCGATACATCCTTTTATACCCTATTCTAAGGGTGTATTAATTTTGACGCATAGTTTGTAACATACCTTAATATTGCCCGTAGACCCCTAAAAGTTACTATATTTATGATCAGCATCGATATTAATGTCGATCTAGCCATTTCCGTCCATCCGTCCGTCCGTCGGCAAAAATTAGGCCTTTAAACTGGGCCTAGAGAGCTGAAATTTTAACCATATACTCTCTAGGGTCCCGAAATAATCAAGTTTACGAATTTTTGAAATCCGCCTACAGACACGCCCAAAAACTCAAAAAAACAAAATTTTGGAAAAAATCGAATTTTGAGCTAGAAAGCTGAAATTTTTTGTATATGATCTATGACTCCTAAAACTGCTCGGGGTATAAAATTTTCAAAATCCGCCCACTGACACGCCCACAAATAAATAAAAGAATTTTATTGAAAAACCAAAATTTGAGTTAGGGAGCCGAAATTTATAATATATACCCTCTAGGGGCCCTTTAAGCTCATATCTAAATATTTTTAAAATCCGCCTACTGACACGCCCACAATTTAAAAAAAAAAACTTTTTTGAAAATTCAAAGTTTGAGCTAGGGAGCGGAAATTTATAATATATACTCTCTCTTTATGCTCATGTGTTAATTTTTTTTAAATCCGCCTACTGACACGCCCACAATTAAACAAAACAATTTTATTGAAACACCCAAGTTTGAGCTAGGGAGCGTTTTTTTCGATAAAATCTTTTAAATGTTATATAACAAAATATGTAAAGCGTTCTTAACAATTCAACCATACTTAGACTTTTGTCACGCCCACTTATGAGGGATAGGAATAAGAATAGGGTATCCAACAGTTTGCCCAAGCGGACTGTAGCCCGTCCCTATGTTTCTATATAATATGGTTACCTGCATAATACAAATAAATTCGTTAAAGTTTCTTAGATCACTCACTTTCAAATATAACCTTATATATACTATATGTTACATTTCTTCGAATTTTTTTCTGTCACCGATACATTTCTTCGTTCAGCTAGTTGTTTATTTTTAAAAGTGATACAGCTCACCAATTCGACGAAAAGAAATGAAAGTCATATACGATTTTAATAAGCAATTAATACCTACAGTAAATTCAATTTCACCCACTGCACCAAATGTGCAATCGCAATTGCTAATCTCTACAGTGTCTCAGTATAATCACTATTCATCACGCACCTATCGAGATAGAATCTGGAGGCAGAACACAGGCGCAGCACTACCATAGACAACTTCATATGCTGCCGGACGATATCGTAATCGTAACACAAATGGTCACGGACAAGTTAGCCGAACAACGGATACTTGTCCGTAATTAAAGCCAATAGCAAATGGCTTGCTTAATATATTCAAGTTCTAAATTCTAAGCATTGTAGTAGATATCTGTAGGTTAGTAGTTTCTCTTCAAGATTCAGTGCAGACCAAGATCTCCTGCTGTCGAATAGTATGGTCGCCCCATTGCAAATGAAAAATAAAAGTTCTTATACAAGACTTTAATTTCAAATAAGAAATATGTCAGACGTTGTTAAATGATCATATTATTGGATATGGAATCTTCTGTAAGAAGCACGCTACTTCTTTCCAAACGAATGATTCAGTCAGTGATCTTTATTAAGTGCCAGAGCGTGGCTTCAGATTAAGCAGAGCATTGCATTAGCAGATTTGCAGATTTGCTGGCATTTATAAAAGTGCTACCATACCACTGAAGATTACTAGTAGTAGATCATCATCGAACTCGTTCGGATTTGGATAAACGCATACAATATAAGTCTTTGAAATAGTCGTCTACCAGCAGTCAGCGCGATGCAACTGCGATTGATTTTTGAACTTCTGGTGATGGCAGTGATCGTGTCCGCACTAAGTAATGCAGCGACGCACTCGAATCGGGGCAGCAATTGGTTGGGAGCCGAGTTCACGATAGTTCGAAAGGTCTACGACTACTGTCAGGATAAAAACGATTTTGTTGGGTGTCTCAAGGAAAAAGCTTTGGTGGCTATAACTAAAGCTTTGAAGCAAGACTCCATTAACATCGTCGATGGACTAGTACTGGAGAAACAAAATACTACCGAGAAGGAAAGTATAATAGGATTTACGGATGCTCGGACGTTCAACGGCTTGTCGCAGTTAGATCGATCTCTCCTAGAGAAGGTTGACCAATTTCTACGGACACATGTTGTGAAGATCGATATGAGTCAAGGCCGTGAAAAACACCACGACGGTGATGATAAAAAAAAAGGTGGTGGTCACATGAAATACGTAATAGCTGCACTGCTCACTGCAATGGGTATTGCGGGACCCATTGGACTAAAGGCCCTTGCCGCAATCGCTATTAAGGCGCTGGTAATAAGTAAAGTTGCTCTTACCATCGCTGGTATAATCGCATTGAAAAAACTCTTTTCGCAAGATCATCAGGAGGAGACAAGTTTCCAGGTTCACGCTGGTGATCACAATCGGTGAGTTTGTTGCACGGATAGTGAATTTTAATAACTCAATTACGTTACTTCTTTCTAGACGAAACGCGTTTGTTGTACGACCGATGGCCAAGCCAACAAATGCAGCGACTGGCCCAGCTTCAGTCGACCCCTATCGTTATTACTATGAATATCACTAAGTATTTATCTTTTAGCATAGTTTAGTTAGGAAATATATAATTTATTCTGAGACAGCTAAGCGTACCAAAGAATTATAATGTTAATTAATTTATTTGCATATTTATTTTACTATAAAACAATCAAGGGCGACTGAAATTGATACCAATTGTTTATTATCAATATAATAAATGTACAATAAAATGTTGTTATATTTTAAATAACTATTCATTTTCGTTTTAAGCTTTCACTTTACTAATTAGCGAAAATGATTTGGAGGGAAAGCTACTAATAAAGACATGCACTTACGGTGCACGCGAGACACGCGATATTTATTTTCCATAATTTTCAGTCTTAAGACTAACCAAGAATGACAACTTGGTGTTAACTTTTTAATTATTCTCCTTATTATTGTTAAAGATGCATTATGATACATACCAACAAATGCCAACGAGAAAAGGAGAGCGAAAGCGAGCCTTTTGCTTCAAATGAGTTGTATGCGGAAATTATTAGCTGAAACTCAAGTCACTGTTTTGAAAAAGGTAAGGATAAGCTTGGAAGAAGCTCAGTTTTGAGGTTGATCCAACTTTCTTTTTGAATTAATCTTACTGGAGCGAAGATTAATAGAACTATAATTGGAGTTTGATCTAATGCATTTTGCATACGATTTTTACGTATGCTATCGATAAGAATCAAAACTATGAATTGAATATACGTCTAATTTAACGTAGACTCGGAGCGGCAAGTTTGAGAAACTTCACAAGACAATTGGTATTCTTTAGTCCAAAGAGCTCACTACATTACCGTTAAAGAAGATAGAATTGGGATCTTTAAAAGTTAGGAATTTGAGATTCGGAATATGTTCTACAGCCAACTCTGACTGAACAGCGCTTTAGGCTGAAGTTCCGTTGCAAGCGAATGTAAACGAATTTTACTTGCTCAAATTTGTAAAGTTCACTAAACTCATTCAAAACTAAACATTTCCTATGTTGTGGTTCCGGTGGGTGCCGTGAAAGGTTAGGTTAGGTTAGGTTTATGTGGCTGTCGGCAGAAGCCGACACACTTAGACCAATTTAGGTCCATTGTGATACCACGTATATTATCTACCTCAACTCTGTAGATGGGACTGGCCAACGACACGCGGTTGTTCTCAAACGGTCCCCCATCTACGTACTGCCGTGAAATAAAGTAGATGGAAATAATGTCGATCGACTTTATTTCCATAAGAAAACGGAAATAATGTCGAAATTCACCATTTTCTATTCTCGACTTTATTTTCAATTATGTAGTAGTACAAAAGAGTAATAATATCGAATAAGATTTCGGAGATCGACTTTATTCTACTTGAGATTTCGCAACTCATCCCATAAACAGTGCAACGCCTGCAACCCCCCTGCTTGGTGTCACTGTTTGATTTGGAGTAGGTGCGGGGTTTTCAGGGGTGCAAATCTGAAAACAGTTAGGAATCTTTATCTGATTGTCCGAATAAAATAAAAACGAAACAAAGCCGACTCGGCTTTTCTTCACTTTGGCAAAGTGAAATAAGACCGAACATGGAAATTCGGCGTTATTTCACGGCACCGTTCCGGTGCATAACATTTAGTCGCGCGAACTAAGCGAATCTAAGCGAGTCAAATTTCCCGATGGTTTTATTTCTATTCTACTCGGGCGAGTAAAGCGAGTTTAAGCTAATTTTTTTGAGTTTTAAAGGATTTGGTAGAAGATATCCTTTGGTAAAAGAGTGTGCAATGCATCATAGCCCATCTTTGATCAACAAATTGTGTAAATTGTGAAATTTTAAATATACCTGTTTTTTTTATGAATTGAATTAACTTCACAATGCTTTAATGCATTTGTACTTGAAAAACGTATTCTGTTACAAAAATTGTTCTTCCCAAAGCGACAACGACATGGTAAAACTTTCCAAAATCACAGCACTTGAGATCAGGACTATTAAGCAGTAGTTCCTGCAAATAAATATTTCTTTCCCACTACACAGGCTCGTTCTCCTCTACATAAATAAATTAAAAATACATTAAAAAAAATAGTAAAATTCGCTTGCACCGGAACCACTCTGTTCGCGCGAAAGTGCGCTAGTTGTATTCGCGAATAAAATTCGCTTGCACCGGAACCGCAGCCTAATTGAAAAAATCGGTAAACTGAAACCAAAATATATCACAAAACATTTTTTTTATAATTTTCATATAACTTATGGTTTCCCAGCTGAAACCCGCTTACGTGAAAAAACTGGTTAACTAAAAGAACTATTTCTACAAAAAAGATTAGTTTATGCTGGAAGAGCTCCGCGTAATTGAAATAAAATAATAGACAACACTCATTATCATTATTCATTACTTTATTTAACAATGTAATTGTTGAATTTTTTTTAATAAAATATTTTACTTAGTTATGTCTAAAATGCTGTAGTTAATATTCTCGGATATCCAGGTTGGTTGATTGAAGATTTTTTTTCAGTTGACTCTGGAACTCTGGTTACGCGAACATTTATTTTAGCTAAACGAAGTTGCCATGAGTTAAAATAACGCTAAAAATAAGCGGAGTTGACTGTACATGCCTTTTTCATAGGATCGGAGTGATAGACAAGTCAGAGTGAGATTATTGATGGATGTCTGCAAACTTCGAAAAAGCAAATGGTGTCTATGAAATGCTTTGCTCTTTTTTTAGCTGCATATACCGCTGGTTTGTTGGTGAATATCTCATTACCATATTTTGTTCCAAGTTAAGGCTACAAGTTAAAAAAATATTAGGTATCTACGTCCCATATATAAGTTATGTTCAGGGTTAAAAAGACCGTTACCCTCAATTAAGCCATAAATTTTCTCGAGGAATATATATGTAAGATTAGTTCGTAAAATAGTTTTTAGGCCGAAAGGCAATAATTATAAGGTTATAGTTAAGTTTAGAGCGTCCGCATAAGGACCAGTAAATAAGAATAAGTATCCTGTTAATTTTAAGTAAGATTTCATCATTTTTGTCTAGTATGTAAGTAGATATTTAACAATGAATAAAAAAATTAATTTCAAAGTAAAGTAGTGTGTTGGCTTGTTACCCGTGTGGTGCAGGTTCAATCCCCATGGGGAACAACAACATACGTCACCCATTCACCAGCCTCTACAACAAAAGGAAGATTTCTGCCTGGTAGCACAATGGACCATTACCGAATCTGAGTGCTCTGGGATTTGGATATATTTTTTTAAATAGAAACAAGAAAAAAAAATCATCAATCTTAATTTAAGGGATTTTTCCAGTCGCATTTAACATTGTGTATAGTTGTGCATTTTTTAATCGAGTAAGCTTACTTATGGCAATATTTATAAGTATTTTAAATGTTAAATAATTGTTTTTCGGCATTCAATAGTAAACCTATTAATTATTACAAAATTCGGAAGTGATAAATCGAAGATTTTTTAAATCTGTCGTGAAATATGTAAGTTTTATAAAAACCGAAACAAAAACTTACATCCTAGCTCTATCCTAAATGGATCCCTTTAATCGTTGTCTTAATTTTTAGAATTATGTACAGGAAAAATCTCTTCAAATTGTGAGTGCGACATCTCCATTTCACTTTATAAAATGTATACATACGAGTATGTTGCATTTGTACTTATGGCAATAATTAATTTAAGTTTTGTTTAGTTGATTTTATTAAAAACGTTTTTCATTTAAAATCGAAGTAATTGCTGTCAAAATTTAGAATTGTTTTTTTAACTAAACATATTTTGGTTTTGATCAGTTGACTATTCTAGTATTGGTGAGGGTGGAGGTGTCACACAAACTATCTGTCAGATATTGCAACTATGGAGGATAGTGATCGAAGCATTGGGTGCAGAAATGGAAACGAAAGGGAAAAACTAAGTAATTAACGTTACTGCGTTATTCTGGAAATTCTGATTCACAACTGCAAATGTATGGATTTATGCAGCTCTCTGGTACCTACAAGGTGCGATCGGTTTGTTTATGTTTTAACTTTTGTTTTGTATAATATTTTTAAGATGGAAACGATAGAAATGTTATTTAGTATAATTTTTCTTCATTTGTATACCCTATTCTAAGGGTATATTAATTTTGACGCATAGTTTGTAACATACCTTAATATTGCCCGTAGACCCCTAAAAGTTACTATATTTATGATCAGCATCGATAGTAATGTCGATCTAGCCATGTCCGTCCGTCTGTCGCCAAAAATTAGGCCTTTAAACTGGACCTAGAGAGCTGAAATTTTAACCATGTACTCTCTAGGGTCCCGAAATAATCAAGTTTACGAATTTTTGAAATCCGCCCACAGACACGCCCACAAACTAAAAAAAACAAAATTTTGGAAAAAATCGAATTTTGAGCTAGAAAGCTGAAATTTTGTATATATGATCTATGACTCCTAAAACTTGCTCTGGATAAAAAAATTTCAAAATCCGCCCACTGACACGCCCACAAATAAATAAAACAATTTTTTTATACCCTATTCTAAGGGTATATTAATTTTTGAAAATCCAAAGTTTGAGCTAGGGAGCTGAAATTTATAATATATACTCTCTATGGGCCCTTTATGCTTATGTGTAGATATTTTTAAAATCCGCCCACTGACACGCCCACAATTTTTTTTTTTTTTGAAAATTCAAAGTTTGAGTTAGGGAGCTGAAATTTGTAATATATACTCTCTAGGGGCCCTTTATTCTCATGTGTTATTTTTTTTTTTAAATCCGCCTACTGACACGCCCACAATTAAATAAAACAATTTTATTGAAACACTTAAGTTTGAGCTAGGGAGCGTTTTTTTTGATAAAATCCTTTAAATGTTATATAACAAAATATGTAGAGCGTTCTTAACAATTCAACCATACTTAGACTTTTGTCACGCCCACTTATGAGGGATAGGAATAAGAATAGGGTATCCAATAGTTCGCCTAAGCGGACTGTAGCCCGTCCCTATGTTTTTCTTTCATTTTTAATAATTTTTATTTTCACTGAATTTCATTACATATAAACCAATATGGATTTTTTTTACATTAAAGTAAAACGAATTATAAGTTTAAGATACAACAAAAGTGAAATATTCAAAACAATGTCATTTCTTTTAATTTCGCCTTACCATTGAATCTTTATCTCTCTTTCAGCCTCTGGTGGTTGAAAGCAACTACCATTTGTGTCTTCTTCAACATCATTGGGCCAAGTATCCTGTTCGTCTATGTAGAAATTGTATAAAACACAGCAGTTTAAGACAAATTTGCAGATGCTTTCAACTTAAAAAATGTCAGTAACAGTTGTCTGAATCTATTTTGCAGTAAACCAAATGGATTCTCTATTTTAACTCTACCCCGCGCATGTTTGTAGTTATAACATTTCTGTCTTATAGTTAACTGTCCATTGTCCTTGAAGGGAGTCAACAAGTATTTCCTCAGTGGATAGCATCCCCCAAAGATGGTAGTTTTTCAAAACTGAAAGAAAGTTCCAAAATCCAAGCGTCATGTTTTTTGCGTGGTGAGCTGATGAAAACGTCTGTAAACCGTTTATCTGCATCGCAAATTTCTGGCAGAGTTATCGAAAGCGGATCCTGATGATTCACATAAGTGGGATGGATTTTGTGTGCCGGTTTTCTGATATAAATGTATCAACCGTCTATGCATCCAATAATGTTTACAATATCACATTTCTAAAAAAAAAATATAAAGAAGATTAAGAATAAAAATAGATAATCATAATGGAATCTTACTTCTGTAAATTTACTCGCAACAGCATTTCATTTTCCGATTCCGGATAGCGAATATATTCTGGAGGCATTTCAAAGAAAATATCCAAAACAGAATTCAGCTGCCTATGTGTTGTTGAAATAGCTACGTTGAACAAATCTGAAACTTCGTGATGAACTGTTTTATTTCCGGCAAACCTAGATAATATAGGTATAATTGAATAAGCTGTTATACCATAAAATACGTATATCCATCTTATAATAAAAATTATAATATTTGCATCTATCGATTTTCTACCACCAGGATTTTAATTTTGTAATAAATTGATTATCGAAATTTCTCAATTAACATACACTGGCGATCACAAGGATGAGGCCATACATTTTCGTTTTTAATTTAAAAAAAATTAAAGGGTAAATAAGAAACGTCGGCTGGAATTTCCCAAGATCAAATAATGAACTACTTGAATGAGGCCACTAGGATGAGGCCATTGCGAATCATTCGTTGCACGAGTTCAAAAATAAATAAATATTAGGCATTAACGGCCAATAGAGGGCCTAAAACCTAGCTTCTCCAACCACTTTCTTTGCGAAGTGGAAGGGTCCTACAATTTTAAGCCGAATCCGAACGGCAAATTTGAGAAGCTTCTCATGACAAAAGGAGGCTACATAGAAGTGAACAGTTATCTTGCGGATCCACAACACTATGGGAAAAATAAAAAAGGACGCACGGCAGAAGCAACAACATTGCGAGAAATGTGGGTTATTTTACGCCTTGCCTCAAATTCGACTCTACCAGTTACTAAAATAAGGGCCAACAGCGGAGTATTTGCCAGCATAGCAACGGTCTTAAGGATAATACGAAAAAGTGGTACTATACAGAGAAGAAAACTTGAAAATAAAAACTGTTTTGAAGCAAGTACACAAGGAGCATCGAATGAATATATAGTACAATCGAGGTGGAGTTTTTGTCCACAACAATGATCGGAAACAACTACAAATGTTTGGTGGAACGGTCATTTCCAAAAGTGAAAAACATTTTCGGACCCCTGTCTTGGATGGAGTTCTGTTAGAATTTGGGTTCAATCAGAAGATGTGGAACTGTTGCCATGGCCGCCCTATTGACCGGAATTAAACATAATCGAAAATGTTTGGGCATGGCTATCTCGTAAAGTGTATGAAGGCGGCAGACAATTTGAAGACAAGGACACTTTAGTCGAAGCTATTCGTAATGGCTGGGCCCAAATTTCTCCTAATCATTTAAAAAAAACTGCATGAATCTATTCCATACCGTCTTATAGAGGTCATATCGAAAAATGGCGGGCATACTCATTATTAATGTAGAAAAACATAATCATCCCTATCGCCAATTTCATTGGAACTAACAGGGAACAAAAGTTTCCCATCGTGAATCTCAAAGGAAATCCATTTTCCCACGAAACGTGTCGTACCAACATGCTAAAAATCACTTTCGAAGTAATATTCCGATATTTTGACAGTAGTAAATTGTTTCCGTTTGTAGAAGAAAACATTATTGAAATAACAAATTTAAAAGTGTAGTGCATAAAAAAATAAAATAAAATGATAAACAGTATTGGTTTTGCGATAGCGGTCAAAGAGTCAAAAGAAGCTGAGAGATCCAATCAAATAGCTTTTAGAAGAAACTTGAGAAATACATCAAATCCGCTTCAATTACAGGAAACTATGTAAGTAGTGTCACTAATTTATAAGCACTGTTGGTCGTAAAGTCTATCAATTGACCGATATATTTTTTAGACACAAGCCTGCATTTCAGGTTGATGGTTCTTCAATATTGAAACAGCTTCATCGATTTGTTCACAAAGTTTTACTTGAAGACAAGTCTCTTTTTCGAGAAACTCTAGTGAATTCTTTATTTTTGGGCGGATTTTTTGCATTTCTTGCGGTGTTTTATTGAGACATAATTTCTCATTCAACATGTACTTGTGTTGCATGCACTGTCCTCTACTTCGATCAAATTATTAATAACTGCTTCCAGCTCAGTAGTTGAAATCTCTTCCTGATATGTAGGTGGCGCGCTTTCCTTCGCTTTGTCGGAATGAGATTGGAGCTTCCGTTTCGTAGAACAGGAAGGCAAACCAAATCGCAAGACATCACAGTGACCTTCCACAGATTCATTCATTGCACAAATTTTAATAACATTCTCTTCCAAATCTAAGAACTTATATTCTCTACTGGGACCCCCACCAGTTGAGTTTGGATTTCATGTTTTCCGACATTTTTTTTTTGATGTATTTCTTCAAACCTGGCATAAATGAAATTTAACACATTTTAGTCAGTAAATTATAAAAATAACAAAATAATAAAAATGTACCCTTTTCCACTCAAATGCTAACTTCGATGGGGGCCCAATACTATTTAATTCTTTTTCGATCGCCTTCCAAATGCTCTGCACTTCATCTTTTGTTCTTTTAGAATACCCTGTGGCAATATCTAGATATGTTTCCATTAAACTTACAAGGATCTCCAATTGTCTCTTGTTTGCTGCATAAGACCTTAAAATACGTTTGTTTTTTCAAAAATATTTCTTTTAATAATTTATAAACAAATACTTGCATTCTCAAAACTTTTGTTCCCCGTCAAACTACCTACAGAAAAATTCCACATAAAATAATGACAAAGTTCCCCAGAAAAAGTTATTTGCGATAGCTATTTTTTTAGGGGAAAACTCTTTTCTCATTTCGAACATGATTCACGATACCAATTTTCCCAAAATGGTAAAAAACTCCAGGGAAATTTCTTTGGTGATAGGGGCTGAATAAAGAAATGTTTGAAAACCATAAAATAAAAACATTTTATTAATTTGTTCCTTTCTTTTGAAGATTCTGCATGTGGCCTACGCTTTTCAAGTACATAGTTCATTGTTTGATCTTGGAAAATTCCAGCTGTCTTTTCTTATTTACGAGTACCCTTTAATTTTTTGACTTACTGTTGGGAAAATATGTACCTGTTCTCAGGTAGTAAAAGTTTCTGGGTATAAAATTTGTAACAGGTATAAAGACTGAAAATCGATTGCAAAATGTATAACCTCACCCTTGGGATCGCCAGTGTATCTGCTGTCCCTCTTGCCACTCGAAAATTGCCACTAAACTATAATCGGACAGTAATATTATTGAAATGTATTTTGAACGATTGCAATTAAAATAAATGCACCTCTTATTCCGTGTATTTTTCCACTACTTTAGACACAATATTTATTAATCTACACTTCTTGATTTCGTGTTCATCTTTCAGCATTTTAAAGTAATCTTCATCTTCATATTTTTTATCAAAAAAAGACTAAGAGGATAAAAAAAAAAATCGAACAAAGTAATAATATAAAGATTTTGCATATTATATTATTAAAGTTCTTCCAACACAACAACTACCTACTGAAATTATTTCAGAACAAATCACAACCAAGTTTTGATCACTTTGACGTTCGATAAAAAGCTATTTTTATGCATTTGTAAATTATAGAGCAAATCTGTCAAAAATTTGAGACCGCATCTTTCGTCTTAGGGGCAAAAGTATAATTGATATTATTCTTCAATGAAGCATGCATGCAAAACCGAAAAAGATTTGATCTTTTGAGCATTTTTTTTAGAGACAATATCCAGCGGAATATCTTCCCAACATGATATATTCGTTTTTGTTAAACAAACACAAGCGACCTCGTTGCGCCTCGTATTCTCTACACACAGCTGTTATTAGATATTATATCGGATTATTGTTTTACTTTCGACTTAAACAGAGTTTTGTTTTTCTTAAAACACATCCACTTCTTAAAATAAATGTTGGTTTTTTTTTTTTTTTTTTTAAATGACGAATGAAAATGAAGGTGTGGGAGTTGTGTCCACAAAATATATAGTCAATTGGACTCACTAATTCATTTTAACTTCTCTTATGAATATGATTGAAAAGGACTTCAAATATGCTTTAATCCTCTCTATAACACATTTAATTTTAGCAACGAGTATTACCAACACCAGACACAGGAGTATGAAAAAAGGTTTGAACCTTTTAAATTCTTTTGGTAGAAATAAGAAGCGATCAAAATTTATATGATTTCGATGCGTGCCGCATCTGAGTAAAATTCTTTGATCCTCCTCCCCCATGCTACCACCTGTTCTTCGATTGAAGGCAAGCGTTTTGCTATTCATCTAATACTCGTATGTAACACTGGCTTTGAATTAGGAGGTATGCAATGGCGCCATTCATCCTCAAAATCATTACAAAAAGGTTTGACAGTGTACTGCTCTCTTTCTTAACTGACTTCTGTGAAATTTTCCATTTGATTCCTATATTCTCATGTAATCCCCCGCTTGTACGTAATATCATTTGTCATCTTTTAAATATCATGAACAAATGTTTTCACATGACCCTATCGCCTCAAGATCGCACATAATCCCTTTCGTTTACCACCTTCATCCTTCAACTGCGCTGACGTCTTGCCGTGATCTCTCTCGAACTTCAATCCTTAATCCTCGAACATGATAATTCATCTATATGCCGCTGTCACATCATATTAAACCCATCCCGCGGCATATAGTCAATTTCATATTTAACCCAATTTAACCCTACGTGTGCACGTTGTGTGTCATGATTACCCAGAGTGAATGCGTAGCAGCATGTTTATCATTTTCATATCTCAAAGCGATTAGGATCTTAACAGCACCCTCCCAGATGCGTTGATGTACAACACGTGCTCATCGCCATTAAAAGATGACAATTCCGATTCGTTTTCATGTTATTTATGGAAAAACGAAAAACGCTTCTGGTGGACCTGAAAACCAACAAAAATCTATTAAAGTGGTGAGAAAGTCTGAAAAGGAGTTTTCGATAAAAATCCCTAAAGATTCTTTTTTTTCCAGTTAGAACTGATTTATTTTCATGTCTTTGAGCTAACTTCGACTAAGGTGCTGCTTATCCCAAGGGATTAAATGAGCATGTCCCCCATTTTCTTTTGATTATAATAAAAGACGAAAACAAAAAATAAGAATCCATTTAAACGTGACTTTTCGTGATGAGAATTAATCCTTTGAATTAGCTAGTATAATCAAAAGTTAAGACAAACTAAAATATAATACATAAAATTTCCAGTAACCCTACGAGGGAGAGTGACAGTGGGTCGGATGCTGTGCTGCCAATGAAACCAGGCATTCTTAGTATTGCTGCTGCGTGCAGATTTGTAACATAATATCCGGGAATCAATCTTCATTAAAAATGCACAGCAGGTTACGGGTTTATTGTTTTTCGATAAATTCATTAAATGCAATGCTAATTTATTTTTACACTCATTAGCTTTATGGAGCAAATTTCTGCTGATTCAGACATAATAAAGCTACGACGCGACGTTGAAACGATGGTCTTTCGCTAGATCTTCGTACCGTTCTAGCCACAAACAATGATTGAAGAACTCGAAACTCGAAACTCGCGTCGGCAACCTATCATTGAAAGATGTACAGATTTGTAATATTTATTGTATTTGTTTGTGTTTCTGCTCACACACCCAATGAGCTTCCGACCCGTAAAGAGTCTCTTTCTGTGATACTGAGGAACGATAGTTACAGTTGCACATAGCAAGCGCTCTGGCATCTGCAATGGTATCCATACTGATGCCAAATGGTTGGTACAGAAAATGATGGTATCCATGCAACTTTTAGGCTACTCCATTTTAGTTTCGCAATGGCCGAGAGTGGCAAAATGGACATTGAAAAACAGTACAACACGAGTCGGTGGCTGTGTGTTGAGGAAGGGCTCAGTACGCCTTCTCAGGTAGGGTGCGTGCGATACCTTCGTTTGAATCTTCTTTATCTTAATATATTAGATATTTTGTATTTAAATGTCCTGCTTGACATTAAAACAAAGAATTTCGTCTGCATTTCACACACTCAAGGCCTTTACCTTACCACGGCAAGCTCGGAGCTAAACGGATCTGTTGGAGATCATGCCTTGACACCTGCTCCTCTCCCCATTTGCTGTAAAGCAAAATCGAAGGGTAGCTCATCTCTTTGCAAAATCTGGTATGAATCTGAAATATTTAGTCCGAAACAGTAAAGTCCAATCGTCGATCTTCCGGGTCGGAGTTCACATTGCCACGCGCCAAGTAGTATATGTACTTTCTATATTGTCACATCCTATTGTAAGCGGCACTCCCGTAATGCATACTGGGCACATTCCTGCATGTTTACGCGGAGTTAGATTTCGAATCTGTTTACTCGAAATCAGATTCCGCCTTTTCCAGGAATTGCCCACACGAATTCTTTTTCTCGTCTTGATCTTTGTAGGAAGATCGAGATAAGAAAAACTGAATTTCGCATTAGATTTAAGTTATTCTAACAATAGTTTTAGTTTGAATAAAGTTCTGAAAGCGAACGGTGTGTTTTACTTAGCTGTTCCTGTTCCATATGGCATTATCATAATTATGGTAGAAAACCGATACACTTACTATCCATTGCACAATAATGCATTTGCCTATGAGAATTCGCAGTAGGGGAAGACGGGTCACAGAGGACCACTTAACGATTGCCAATTTATTAAAATATATTGAACGAAGGAAAAAGGCTCAAATTTCTTTACCACATACCTTTAGGTGTCAACCCTCTCGCGATGGTCAGTCACCTTGGCGTGTGTACCATCATTGCATTCGATGGTACCGGTGCGGAGGCTTGCGGTGCAAAGATTCAACGGGCTATGCTGTCTAGGGGCCACCCATTGCAGACAGGTCGATTGATGAGCGAAAACCAAGAACTGGCCAGGACTCAACGTCCACCCACCCCTAATCCAGAGTGTCATGCGACCCGTGCTTATTGGATGGTTTGCAGCCAGGGGTATCCGGCTGTATTTTTGCGGAGCCTCTCTGATACCGGGCCACCTCAGACAGTAACCATGGCCTTACCACTTTAATGCGGGGCTCTGGCGTGGTTGACCGTGGGATATGCCAAACAAGAAGAAAC
Organism: Portevinia maculata; assembly: GCA_949715645.1. NCBI lineage: Eukaryota > Metazoa > Arthropoda > Insecta > Diptera > Syrphidae > Portevinia > Portevinia maculata. Next base: position 41,219,863 of record OX454525.1, read on the forward strand.
AAAACAAACAAACAAAAAACAGACTCAGCAGAATGCGGGGACAGACCGCAGACGAAGTCATTGGTCGGATGGAGCAGGACATCCATGACGACCGCCTGGCACATGATAAACCCGGAACAAGTCGAGAGGGAGGCTCTAAACTGGTGCAACCCAGCACCAGTCAAAGAACCATCATCACCTCACGACAAGCCACGGGGGTGCCAAAAGGCCCGGGAAGAAGCCCGGTAACACAGACAGGTGCATGCAGTGGGGATGGGAGCCAAATCCCAATCCCCTCCCTGTCCGGGAAAGTATTGATGGTGGGAACTAGGGCAGCGGGAACGAGCTTAGCTCAAGTACCAGCCCCTGAACCCCCCGGGAACAATACCGGAAGGTAGAGGACTAAGCCAGCCTTAAATTCACCTGGGAAACCAGGTGCGAGGGACGACCCTCTGCGAAGGGGACTTAGTGGTACTGGCACTAAATGGTACCTCCGCTACCTCAATAAAGGCTTCGGGCCTGAGGAAGCCAAAAGGAGGGCTGAGGAGCATCGGGCCAACCCCGAAAGTACAGAAGTGGCGGCGGGGAAAAGGGGGAATAACAACATCACCCCCCCACAACAAATAAAGCCAAAAAGCAGAAGGTAGATGAAGGTACCGAGAGGGCCACGGGAAAGCCTGCAAAAGCGAGCGCCACCGTGGTTGGTCGAAGCTATGCTACGGCGGTGAAAACCTTCCCGGCTAGCGGTAGACACGACACAGGTGCGATTGCTGAGCAGGTTGCTGTTCTCCCGATGAAATATCCGCAGGAGATCCTCAGCAACCCACACCTCACGGCACTTGAAGACGCCATTGTGGTGGAAATATCCTTGGGATGGGAGCATAAGCTCAAATTTCAGGGCATACATTTAAAACACGGAATGCTCTTAGTTGACTGCGAAACTCCGCAGACAGCTGAGTGGCTAAAAGCAGTAGCCCTAAAGCTGGGAAAATGGAAGGGGACATGCCTCATGGCATGCAGTGGGACAGCTATACCACGGTCCTACGCCATAACGATCTTCCTTCCACGCAGTGCAGAACAAGAAGCTAAAATCTCCTTGGCACTGCTGGAAGCACAGAATGTGGGACTTAACGTCCAGGCGTGGAAGGTTCTCAACTATCGAAAAGAGGGAACCGGGCAGGTACTGGCTCTTGGTATCGACCGAGTATCCTTCGACGCCATAAAATCCCAAAAAGGATCCCTGAGCTACCGATTCGGCAGGGTTGCGGTGTGCGGACTCAAGAGGTCAGACGAAATCTCTGGGCAAACAGCCCAGCCAGCATCGAATCTGAACTCGCAGAGCGAGCAGTCCGAGGTAGAGCATACTGCTCCTCCGAAGATTAAAGCACCTTCTTCCGTTGTCCAATCAGCGGAGCAGGCTCCTGAGGAGACCGAGGAGTCTATGTCCACCTCGGAGAGCATGATCTCTGAGCGGGAAATGGACAACACGGTCATCGACCTCTTCCAGGAAATCACCCAGGAGGAGGAAGATTCGTTGCTGAAGGAGGACGGGGCAATTGCCCCGAGCGAGCAATAGCTCGATGAACCCCGCCAACAGAAAAATCAAACTAGCACAGGTAAACATCCACCATGCTATAGCCGCCTCGGCGACTATATCTAGGAAATTTACCGGCCAAAGCCTAGGGCTAGTACTGATCCAGGAGCCATGGATCCTGAAAGGACAAGCCAAAGGATTGGCGAGCAAGGATGCAAAGGTAATATGGGACACTCGGGCCGAGAAACCGAAAGCTTGCATTCTAATAAATAATAAATATAAATTTATTCTACTCTCAGAATACGCGACACGAGATCTGGTGCCAATTCAGGTACATCTGGATGTTGAAGGATGTCACCGCACCATTGTCATCGCATCGGCGTACTGTGCAGGGGATGAGCCGGTTGTATCATCCCAAATGCAGCAACTGGTGGAGCATTGCAACAAGCTCCGCATGCCGCTCCTTATAGGGTGCGATGCAAATGCCCACACTATTAGATGGGAGCCCAAGCGTAAGTAAATTAATTAGCAACTGGAGAGTATCTAGTGAGCCGTCATTGTCTGACCATCGAATAATAGTATTCGACCTGGCCAGCACAAGTATCACGAGGAATCCAGTAAGAAACCCAAGGAAAACCAACTGCTCTAGAGAGCAATCTGGGGCGCCTTGTTTTAAGGAAGGCTCCGGGCCACCCCCTAGAGCTAGAGAGCGCAGTGGAAAGCGTAACAAACGCCATAATCACTGCATTCGAAGAAAACTATCTTATAAGTAGAGAACGGGACAGGAAACAGGCGCCATGGTGGAGCAATAACTTGTCAAAACTAAGATCCGAGGTGCGGAAGCTTTTCAATAAAGCAAAGCGCAGCGGGGACTGGCAAAGCTACCAAATGGCCCTTACTACATATAATAAGGAAATCAGAAAAGCTAAAAGAAATAGCTTCAGTAAATTCTGTGAGACAATCACTAGTACTCCTACTGCGGCAAGGCTCCACAAAGCTCTTGCGAAGTCAGGAGGACTGCCGATGTCTCTGAAGAAACCAGATGGCGACTGCACGGAAGATGAGGATCAAAGGGCACTATTGCTACTAGAAACTCGCTTTCCTGGCAGCTCGCCTAGTACTGAGCCAGGAATCAATACCACTTCAATCAGACCTCGGATGGAAGATTGGGAAAGAACATCAACCATCTGTTCTGAGGGACGACTGAAATGGGCAATAAATTCCTTTCAGCCTTTTAAATCTGCCGGAGTGGACGGCATTATACCCGTCCTACTACAAGAAGGGCAAGGGGTACTAATACCATACCTGCTAAAAATAACAAGGAGCAGTATTGCCTTGGGCCACATACCAATGCAATGGAGACGAGCAAGGGTTGTGTTTATACCAAAAGCAGGGAAAGAAGACCCCATACAGCCAAAATCGTACAGGTCCATCAGCCTTACGTCATTTCTTCTGAAGATGACAGAAAAGGTTGTGGACAATTATTTAAGGGAAGATGTACTGAACACATCCCCCTTACATCATCGTCAGCATGCATACAGAGCGGTCAGATCAACAGAGACCGCCCTATATCAGCTGACGGAGATAATTCAAAGTGCTTTGGAAGCAAAAGAAAAAGTACTGTGCGCTTTCCTAGACATAAAGGGAGCATTTGACAACACTTCACATGAGGCGATTTAACGATCCCTGGATAGGAAAGGAGTTAACAGTACAGTATCCAAATGGATGTGTGAGCTGCTGAGCACTAGATCAGCAGAGACTCAAACACCATCTGGAACCATCAGAGTGAACACAACAAGAGGATGTCCACAGGGAGGGGTACTATCACCCTTAATGTGGAGCCTAGTTGTAGACGAACTGCTGAAAAAATTAAGCAAACTTTGCATCAACTGTCAGGCGTACGCTGATGACATTGTATTGATTGCCAGGGGCAAGTTCGAAGAAACCCTTGGGGACATTATACAAAGAGGGCTTAAAGTAACCAAGGAATGGTGCCATACTGTCGGACTTAACATCAATCCGTCGAAAACCACGATAGTACCATTTACAAGGAAAAGACAACTTCAAAGACTTAAGGACATTAGCCTAACAGGCACGACACTGATACCAGTCAAAGAAGTAAAATATATAGGACTCCATCTAGATAGTAAACTCCGCTGGCGAAAACATACAGAGGATATATCCACGCTCTCATGATATGTAGGAGCCTAGCGGGGAAGGCATGGGGATGCAGCCCAAACATCCTGCGATGGATGTACACTGCAATCGTGAGACCAATGATCACATACGGAGCGGTAGCATGGGCGAAACGAACCAGTCTAGTCACAACACGAGAAACACTCGGCAAAGTGCAAAGACTGGAGTGCCTGTGCATTACCGGTGCAATGTGTAGCTGCCCAACCGCAGCCATGGAGGTGTTATTGGAATTGATCCCTCTACACATCATGGTGATGAACGAGGCAGACAAAACAATCCTTAGGATGACAAAGGAGGGAATTGGGAGAGGGAAATGCATCGGTTCGAAAGAACACGGTGACTTACTCAAAAAACTCCCACTTCTTGGCATACCTAGGGACGACAACATCACGAAATTCAACTTTTTGAAGTAAATGAGATCACAGTGACAGTGAATTCAGACCTGCTCCTTGCCGGTAAGAGTCATGACAAAAGCTAAAAATCGGCTTAGGTTAGGTTAGGTTTATGTGGCTGTCGGCAGAAGCCGATACACTTAGACCAATTTAGGTCAATTGTGATACCACGTATGTTATCTACCTCAACTCTGTAGATGGGACTGGCCAACGACACGCGGTTGTTTTCAAACGGTCCCCCATCTACGTACTAACCGCGCCCAACGTCGTTTAATTACGGTGATCTGACGAGAACCGATTACTTTTTTACTTTTAAATTCATTTTTATTAATTAGTAGCTTATATCAACTTAAATACTAGACAAAAATGATTAAATCTAACTTAAAATTAACAGCCCTAAACTTAACTCTATCTTATAATTATTGCCTTTCGGCCTAAAAACTATTTTACGAACTAATCTTACATAATTATGTTTTCATCGAGAAAATTGTTAAGAAAACTCGGAATCTTTATCAAATTTTATATTTTTATATAAAAAAACAAATTACAAACTACCTACTCTACTTACTTAAACTACTTAGCATATTCTAACTATAATTAGGATTCTGAGCACTCGTTGCCTTGTGCAACAAGTGGTCAAAATCCCAATTGCTTTCCGAGCGCCTGGCAGTCGTCAACGTGCACACGCGCCGCCGTGAGCCGACTGAAGCCTTACAGCGTCAGTCAACTCCCGGAAGCACCACCACACGTTGGCGAGCCCGGCCTCTCCCAAAAACGCCCTAGCTGACTTAATCTAACTTATAAGCTAAGAGGATGTTACCTAGAGTAACGCACCGTCCTGGGAGGGCATGTTGACCCCTCCCCCCTCAACAAGCCACCAAAATTCGGCGAATTGCTTTTCCGTGTCGAATCTATCCCTCTCCGATATTGCGGTACTAAAACGGAGGAGCTCATGAGCATTGGCGACGTCCCCGTCATGGAGGAGCCGCTTATCTCTCGCGCTGCGGTAGCGATGGTATAAGACCGGGATACCATCCCTCGTCTGTACCAGCCCTGTTGAATCAATGTGGATAAATGCCTCTGGCGGGATAAAGCCAGACCGGAGCGTACTCTCTATGTACATTTCATTGGGGTAGTAAGCCTCAAATATCAGACTATTGTCGCTGGCCATCGCCCTTGCAACGTGCCTTCGAGTGACCTTAATGAGGAAATTGTCAATCCTATTCAACTGAGCCCCATCGTATAGGACCTTGTTGGGATAGTATTTTATATAGTTGGATTCGGGCGTTCGGAACAATCGGAGACAGGTCCTAAGACATTGTCTCTCCAAAACCCGAATCTTTTCCATATAACTAGGCGCTATATTAAACCACAATGGACAACCATAAGCGATGATCGGCCTTATAAGGGCCACGTAGCAAATGACCTTCACTCTGGAGTCAAGTTGACTGCTATGAAACAGTCTCCTTGTCAGAGCATAAGCCCTCTTGGCCCCAGCAAGACAAGCAACTATATGTCTATCGAAATACAGATACTGGTCAAGCCAGATACCCAGATATCTAACTACGCTTCTCACCGCCAATGGCTGCCCATTTTGTCCAATAATGGCCAATTTCTTCCAGTTTTTTCTGGTATCCCTAGAGGCCCCAGCCAATGGAGTTCTGAACAAGATTGTTTCCGTCTTCTGAAAGTTGACTTTTCAACTTCCAGTCGTCGCAATATCGCTTAATTTGATCGAAGTCACGCTGCAAAAGGATATTAATGACCTCGATTTTAGGACCTGATCTGTATGCCACCAAATCGTCGGCATACGCTATAGCATGTCTGAGTGAACCCACCAGATCACTCGTGTAAATGTTAAACAGGATCGGAGAATTGACCGCCCCCTGCTGTAAACCGTTTTTAATTTCAAAGACTCTGCTCGAAGTCACGTTGCCACATTTGACAACGAACTTCTTTCCCATAAGCATATTATAAATTACATATAGCAAAGGTTTGTGCATCCCCCGCCTGGTCAACTTGTAGAAAAGTCCCTCTAACCATACGGTGTCGAAAGCCTTCTCAAAATCAACCAGACAAGCACCCGTGCATTGGTTTTTGCATTTATTCCACTGAATGTCGGAAACCAGTTTCGACGCGGCATGAATAGTGTCATGCCTCGCCCTGAAACCAAACTGGTTGTCCGGGATTATGTTATTGTCCTCGACCCACTTTAACAGGGCTCTATTTACAACCTTTTCAAAGACCTTGCTAATATTCGGAAGCAAGCTAATTGACCGGAGATTGGCAGGGTTCGTCCTATCTTTACATTTACTACTTTTAAATTCATTTTTATTAATTATTAGCTTATATCAACTTATATACTAGATAAAAATGAGTAAATCTAACTTAACATTAACAGGATACTTATTCTAGATTATTGATCCTTATGCGGACGCCCTAAACTTAACTCTATCTTATAATTATTGCCTTTCGGCCTAAAAACTATTTTACGAACTAATCTTACATATTAATTACTATCTTTACATTTTTTCGGGATAGGGTGTACCACAGCTACCTTCCAATGCGCCGGATAATGTGCATTATTCAGCGCATTGTTAAACAGCGTGGTGAAAATATCTACAGCCTCCAAAGGCAGGTGTCTCAATACGACGTTTGGGACACCATCCATCCCCGCCGACTTTTTATTCTTTAGTGACTCGAAGATGCACAGAAGATCATCCTTCGACACGAACAAGTGCGATGCATCTCGGCCATTGGCGACAAATGCATTAGCATGGTTTTCATCAGTGAACACGGTGAATCCGTTATTCTCAGATCGCCAATTCTCAAGTTCGGTGCGCAGATAGAAGTGGCTCACCAGAGCCCTATTCTCAATGTCGTGGTTACGGCGAACAGGATTGTTCACCGTATACACGGCCTCGAAACAAGCGCCCAGCAAATCCACCTTCTCCTGTGGGTCCTCGACCGCGAAAAAATCGTCGTTTGAAGCGACACTTTCTGGACTTATTCCGGCAGTCAGTACTGTCTGTCTGTTCTCTGCTGTCTGGGAGAATCGAACACAAGGAATATCATTGTGATCTTTCCTCCTGAACAACTTATTTATCTGTGGGAACATATTCGGACTACAGGTTTTAATAGCCCGAATTTTATTGCCCCAATACAGACTTACAGATTTTCTGTAATTTTCCTTTATCAGCTGTTTCAGGATTCGGATCTCTGACTTCAGCATCCTTACCTCCGGGTCGTCGCGATCAGTAAATTGCCTGTACAGCCGTTTAAGCCTCGAGAGCAGTCTACTTTTCTGTCGGTATAGTGCGTCGATTGTAGGGTTTCTGTACTTTTCTGTCTGGTCGTCGTCGGAACGTCCTACCCGAGGAATAGTTCGTTCCATAGTTCGTTTGATGGCGTCGTCCATTTGCAATAAATGCCGATCAATGTCATCATTTGTCATGTTGCTGTTTGTCGGTGGGTCGATTCCACGCGAACGTATATCTCGCTTTAACAATCTGGAGAAGCGCGACCATTGTGCCCTCCGATAATCGAATGAACACACTGCTTCGTACTCCTCCAGCAGCGTTTGCTCGTTCGGGATCCGTATTGCGGCGGCGAGTCCGTAGTGGTCAATATCGTACTCAAACGCACGCAAACAGTTCCGCGTGTATTGGTCTATGGTTGTCAGTTGAAGTCTTGCGTTGGTTAAGGCCAAGTCCAAGAAAGCACCGCTTCTTGGGAAAGAAGGGATATCCGTCGCGTACAACTCGAGTTTGTACTCAATCATATTGAGGCGCCACCAGTCGTGAAACTGGTTGCCCCTGGGATTTGCAGTAACATTTCCCCATGCCGCATGTTTGGCATTAATATCTCCGGCCAAGAAGTAATAATTCTCCTCCGAGTTCAGCTGCAGACTACGAAAAAGTGTCTCGAGCTCTGTCATAAATTGGTTGGGTGGAGGTGCTGCAGGTGCGTAAAGTGACACCACATACACTCTCCTCCGGCTATGGAGAGGAATGCATATAATGCATGCTTCCAACAACTGGAACCTACGCACGTCCCCGCTATATATAACCCTATGGCGCAGGCCTTTTCGAATTAAGATTCCAACCCCACCTCCTTGAGTGGAGTGAGGCCGGTCTCTTCTTATTACATGATAGTTTTTGTATCCCAATTTGTGCTTCTGATTTAGCTTAGTTTCGCTAACCAAAAGCACATCCGGGTTTTCGGTTTTCAACAAATTGGCAAGTGACGTTCTTTTCTCGATCCTGACTAGTGAATTAACATTCACAGCAAGGATCTTTAAGTTTCCCTCCTCCAGCGCAGCCATTAGAATTATGGCACACCAGACCCCACAAACAGCTCCGAATATATAAAGTCAATTCGGGCCGCTTGTTCATTTAATTGTTTCTGGAACTTATCGATCTTTCCGTGCAGAGACAGAAAGATCGATTTTAAGTCCAGATCTAACTCAGGTGCCTTTTGGGCTACCTTTGGTTGGTTTGATATCATGTGGGCTTGACCCGGTCCAGCTGCCATTTGGGCAAAGGACACGTTGGGTGCCACAAAATTTGCGAACGAGCGACTCTTCTGACGCCTATCATCTTCAGACTGCTGTTTGCGGGCCTGGACTCTCTTTTTCAATTCTTGGTACTTTGGACAACCCCTGAAGTTGGCGGGATGTCCAGAGTTCCTGCAGAGCACACAGGAGAGTACACTCCGGTCTTCGACTCTCTCCTTACCTAGAGAGCATTCACCATGTATGTGGTCCTTATCGCACTTCACGCATCTAAACTGCATGTTGCAGTTAGCTGCGGCGTGCCCGAACCTTTGGCAGCGCATACATTGAAGTATGCGATCTGACCTCTTTATTTTCTCCCACCTTACAGCATGGTAGTACAGGAAGCGGATATTTCGCAGCCTGTCGATTTTGCTGTCGGGAGTAAGCTGGACTAGGAAGAATGGTAAGTGACGGTTACCACCCCTTGCCACAGCCAAGGAAAACGGCTTGACCCCCACGAAATGGAGGTCGTCGCTTTCAAAATTCTTTAGCTCTCTTTCAAGCTCCTCCGTTTTAATTGAGGGATCGATTCCCTTCAGTACCACGGTTTTTAACTTTTGCTGCCTTGGGGTGAACGTGAAGTACTCGGTTTTCACCTCTCCCAAAGCGGCGCGCACCCTCTGGTACTCCTCTATTTTTATACCCTATTCTAGGGGTATATTAATTTTGACGCATAGTTTGTAACATACCTTAATATTGCCCGTAGACCCCTAAAAGTTACTATATTTATGATCAGCATCGATAGCTTCAGCTTCAAAGCAAAGAATTGGTCGATTGTCGATCTGCCGGACAGGAACCACACTGGCACCTTGAGATTAGTGTGTTCCAGAACGCCTAGAGACGGTCATGCAGAACATATGATCGCCTTTCTTGTGGATGGACATATGATTGATACGTCAAAAATAGTATTAAAAAACGAAATGTTAAATAAAGCTTTGAAACTACCAATACAAATTAAATAAGTTCCATTTGAACTTCAAAATTAGGGTTGACTCTGATCCCTCTAGTCCAGGTCTTGACCTGGGCGTCGCAAGGTTAAAAAAATCGTTCATTTAGACCGGCAAAAAGGTGTAGGTCTCATCTATGTGGGACAAAGATATAACTTTGCAGTACAATTTAGCAGTAAAAGTCCTCCTAAGGCAGTAACTTGTAAATATAAAGAATATTCATTTTGTTGATTATGTTTATGTAGATATTTTAGGGGTGGCGACGGTGTAGCGGTTAGTCTGTTGGCTTGTGACCCGTGCGGTGCAGGTGCAATCACCATTTTAAATAGCAACATATGCCGCCTATTAATGGGAGAAGCGAATAACATCTTGTTTTCTCCAACCTCTACGCCAAAAGAGGATTTTTGTCTGGTAGTACCTATAACGGACGAGTTTGGATTTACTTTTGCACGTAAAAACATAAAAATATTTTTTTTTTTTAATATTTTTATTTGAATGCCCAGCATTAGGAGCTGCAACATCCAAACCCAATTCGTTGTTATCATTGCCGCGCTCATCAATCACCTATGCTCCGCAAACGCCGCCGCACCAAACAGTGACTTTGAGCGGATACAATGGATCGGCGTACCTATATTGCACTTTGATTTTCAATGCCACAAAAGCTATTACTTATCCTATTCACGTCTGCGAATAGGCAGAAATGAGCCTCGTCGTTCATTATGATCGTCTCCAGTTTCAAGAACACAATTATTCCGCGTTCTTGAAGACTATAGTGGACCACGGTTTGTTTGCAATTGTCAAATTAACGACGACTTAAATCGCTATTGGATGATGAACTTTTTGATAGGTCCTTACAATGAATCTCCTCTGATTAAATAGAACTAAATGTACATACCTAAGATTTTGGCACTAACAAAAACAAACAGTATCTAAATTTTCCAGTAAAATTATCAACTTCACCTTCTACATCCACGAACATGCCATCGTAATTGGAAGCCAATCGATTGCTATACAGATGTGGCCCAGCTCAAACACAATTTTACTCCTAAAGAAGGTAGACTTCATAAAAATCTCCCAGCATCCAACACGCATTAATGATGCTACACTATAAGCAGCACGCTACTCCTGCTACTCTATCACACAGTGTGCTGTCGATGTCCACTTCCACTTCCACACCACATCGCATCGTCGGCTCTCCATTCAGATACACATTCCGACGGAAACTCGCCTGTAGAATCGCACGATGCAATTATGCCGGTGAGACAATTTATGACATACAATGCCCGGAGATCTTGTTTTATATATATCACACATCTCCTGCACTCGTTCCATTATATATTCGCTTATGAAAATCATAAACTTCTTTCATGTGACATCCGAGCAACGAATATGCATTTCAATAAAATACGGTAAAAGCCATATAAATCACCTAAAAGGTTCCTCTGGTCACGCTTTGGGCCAACAAATGTGTGTGGAGCGTAATTGTACAAAAAAGGACATTCGGCGCGAGGCGACGGACGTTCCCAAAGGTGCCCGTTCTCTATGTGAAATGCTAATTTGCTCTTGAGTAAACAAACAATTTACAATAAACAATCAAAACTCTTGCAACTTCTGGATACCGAAAATGGTCATTCCGCGCCGCAAACTCGCTACATGATCTTTCGATGAAATTCGATCGGTTGAAAGGCAAAATGAAAATGATGTGATGACGAATGCGTGGTAACAAAGATAGCCGTTTGGCGCGTATAAGGTGCGATTGTCTTATTACCGCACACACGCATTCTAGGCGATCATACCTGTCACTTAAAATCAACATCGCGACCAAGTTTTTTTTTGTCCTAGGCATTATCATTCATCGGATGCGTACGCGTCTAATAACTCAAACTAAATCGAGATATTCGCATTATTACCACATAATGAGGGCACACACATCTAGTAGGTGATTAGAGTGAACGTGTCAATTTAGCAGAAAATATTACGAGACACTATGTTGGCAGTGTCTGTGCGGTACGCCATCATGCCTTGATATGTCCTCAGGTTAAACAGGATTGGTTGTGCACAAATCATCGAGAACCGCAAAATAACAAAAAATTCCCCCGAACCCATTATACATTCAAAATTAATTGCGATTTTTGTGTCGGATACACAATAATGCATGATTATTCTCTCAAGTAGTGTCATAACTAATTGCCATGTTGAATATAAAATTTAAAATCTTCTGACACCAGATTGCAATTTACATCCGGTTCTCTAAAGTTTTGATATTGGGTGCTGCAGTCATTAATTTTATCCATAGAATCAAAAGAGTCTAGACAAAAACTGTCAAAAGTGTTGCCCTGCTCTTAAGTGCAGAGGTTCATTTCTTATTCTGAGACACATACTCGTTGCCAGCGTGTGCATATAATTTCAATATTTTGATTGACAGATCAGAGGCAAAATGGGCTCGTTCGAAAGATAATAGTTGAGAATGTATACTTATTTAAATGAAGCATATTATTATTAATAATTTGTTCTGGAATTTGCTATGGTCTTTGCAGAATATTGCGATTGGGATTAAAATGTTGTACCCTCTAATCAATAGAAAGTAACTGCTCTCAAATGGAAAAAAAAATAATTATCCATAATGTAATTTTTCAGGCAATTCTGTTATATGGATGACAAGCATGGGGAAATTAAGCAATGTGCCATATTAAAAAAAAGAAAGGGACGGGCTGCAGTCCGGTTGGGCGAACTGTTGGATACCCTATTCTTATTCCTATTCCTCATAAGTGGGCGTGACAAAAGTCTATGTATGGTTGAATTGTTAAGAACGCTCTACATATTTTGTTATATAACATTTAAAGGATTTTATCGAAAATAACGCTCCCTAGCTCAAACTTGGGTGTTTCAATAAAATTGTTTTATTTAATTGTGGGCGTGTCAGTAGGCGGATTTAAAAAAAAATTAACACATCAGCATAAAGGGCCCCTAGAGAGTATATATTATAAATTTCAGCTCCCTAGCTCAAACTTTGGATTTTCAAAAAAAGTTTTTTTTAAATTGTGGGCGTGTCAGTAGGCGGATTTTGAAAATATTTACACATGAGTTTAAAGGGCCCCTAGAGAGTATATATTATAAATTTCAGCTCCTTAGCTCAAATTTTGGTTTTTCAATAAAATTGTTTTATTTATTTGTGGGCGTGTCAGTGGGCGGATTTTGAAAATTTTATATCCTGAGCAGTTTCAGGAGTCATAGATCATATATCAAAAATTTCAGCTTTCTAGCTCAAAATTCGATTTTTTCCAAAATTTTGTTTTTTTGAGTTTGTGGGCGTGTCTGTGTGCCGATTTCAAAAATTCGTAAACTTGATTATTTCGGGACCCTAGAAAGTATATGTTTAAAATTTCAGCTCTCTAGGCCCAGTTTAAGGGCCTAATTTTGCCGACGGACGGACGGACGGACTGACATGGCTAGATCGACATTACTATCGATGCTGATCATAAATATAGTAACTTTTAGGGGTCTACGGGCAATATTAAGGTATGTTACAAACTATGCGTCAAAATTAATATACCCTTAGAATAGGCTATAACTACAGACACCTAAAAATAAGTTGTTGGAAATGATGCTTAATTTACCGTGGTATCACTTTACGTTGGACATTCACGATAAAGCAACATTCGCTTTATGATCTTAGGTAGAATTCAAAGCAGACGGCCATTTCTGCCGTGCTCGTGTTCTCAAACACAAACTATTATACATATACTTCATGAAATAAAGAATCTAATCTATCTATCTATCTATCTAGAATTCAAAGACTTAATTTAAGTTTCCTTGACCGCTGTGAATTTGCTGACAATCCTCTTATAAATAATTTAAATACTTCCTTTTTGCGTTTTTTCGTTGCTTGTATAATTATATTTACTTATTTGTATACTAAATCATCAATTATTGATTTGTTTATTTGATTAACTATTTATTTATTTATTTACCTATATATTTACCAAACTATTATTTTTTTGTTATTATTTAGATATCTATTAATTAACTTACTTAATTATTTATTTATTTATAATATTGATTTACTTATCCATTTATTTATTTTAATTTATTTATATCAGTGATAATTTTCTTCTTTATTTATTAACTTAATCGATTATTTATTGACTTATTGATTTACATATTTATTTTTTCATTTTCATTTGGTATATTGATTAACTCATTTATTTATTTATCTATTTTGATTTAAAGGGTTTTTCAACAGGGACGCTACAAAAGTAGAGCGACCGGGACAGCAAACGACGCCAAATTTCTTGCCGCTCTTTTGACATTTCTCTTCAGTAAGGTTTGCCATTTCATGATGGAAAGATATACGAGCCAAGAACGAGTCGAAATTGTTAAAATTTACTACCGAAATTCGGAGTCAGTGGCCTCAACGTTAAGAGCGCGATGAGGCTCATTTCATTTTCAGCGATGCGGCTCATTTCTGGCTGAATGGCTTCGTCAATAAACACAATATGCGGTATTGGTCAGGCAGCAATCCACATGTACTCCATGAGTCATCATTGCATCCCGACAAAATTACGGTTTGGTGTGGTTTATGGGCCGGCGGCGTCATTGGGCGGCGTCATTGACCGGCACGTTACTGTGAATGATAACCGAATATTTTTGGCCCCAATTGGATGATATGGACTTGGAGGACATGTGGTTCCAACAGGACGGCGCCACAAGCCACACAGCGAATGCCACAATCAATTTATTGGAAATCGTGCGATTTGACGTCTTTAGACTATTTCCTGTGGGGCTACGTCAAGTCTATGGTCTATACCAGCAAGCCAGCGACGATTGATGTACTTCGTACGAATATCGAACGTGAAAATGCAGCAATATCGGCCGATTTATACTTGAAAACCGTCGAAAATTGGGTTCAGCGTCTGGACTTCTGCAAGCGTGCCCGTGGTGGCCATGCAAAAGAAGTCGAGTTCCATACATAATGGCATCGAACGTACTTTCACAGGAATAAAGAATTTCATTGATATCCAAAACCGTTTTTGTTTTATTTAAAAAAACTTTTGTAGCGCTCTTATTGAAAAACCCTTTATTTATATCTGTGATAATTTTGTAGCAACTGTAATTGCAAATGTAATTTTTGTTAAATCTTCATTTCGTTAATTCGTTAATAAGTTTTTAATTAGTACCTGATTTGGCGTTTTTCCTATAGTCAAAAGTACATTGCTTCATTAATTTATTAAATATCAATATCTATTATGTTTTACATTTTTTTTCTGTTTTTCTTTTTTAATTAGAGCGTTTTTCGTATTTTCCTACAGTATTGTATGATTTTTCGTTTTTCTAACTTAAATCACTAAAGCTTTGTAGATAATATTTCACAAATTATCATATCTCTGTACTGTAAAATGTATGGTAACCATACCTTTGTACATTTATATGCGAAATAAATCTAGCTATCTATCTCTTGCGATGGACGCAGCAGTAGCCTGCGATTAGGGTTTCAACTAGCAAATATTTTGACACTATTAGGTGCACTAAAATGTTCGACAAGCTTGCGCTTACGGACTTTTTTTTATACATGTACAATATTAGAAATTATTATTATTTTTGAATACCTGCGTAACAACCTGGCGGAAATGAAACCCAGAGTGACCATTTAGAAGGATGTTTCATGAAGCCTCGGGTTATTGATTGCAAAAGTGATCCTGGGAGAGGCAATCGTTCAGAAACACCATATTCTCCTGACAGAAATAAACAAACAAAAGGGTTTGTGAAAATCAAATGGTACACAATCTGGACAAAAGGATTAGATTATTATGAAAAGTGTACTCCATCACAGAGAGGAAGAAAAGTGTAAATTCAACAGCCAAAGCGTTCAAAAGCGAATCGGTTTAAAATGTCTTTCGAAAATATCTACCTAGGTATCAACAGCAAAAACTGCTGTAATCGGCAATATTAAGTAAATTTAGCGGTTGATTTGGGATAACTTCCAATAACAAATATGCTTTATAAAGGCAACGGAGACATTGCTGATTTTATCGACATACGTTTTCCATCAACACGAAATTTCAAATTCAATTTCAATTTTTTAATTGCTTTTTCAGTCATATCAGATTTGATTGTGCAGGACAATTCCAGTAACGTGCAAGAAAGTTGTTGATTTTACCGATTTTGTCTTGTGCCACTGGTTGAATCAGCAAAATCTACTGATATGACAGTTGTTACTGCCGCAGTATCTGCAAGACGCTAATGATCACCGTACGTTAACGATGTAAGGTTTCTTGTCTGCCTTTACGCTTTACTTTTTCGAAGCGCTAACAGAGTTCTTCCGTAATTTGTATTTTGTCTATTTATCTATCCACAGATTTCGTCTGACCTTGTCAGGCACCAGAAGCTTAAGTTGGCGGTCGACAGTTTCGAACCATAAATCACCGGGACCAGATGGGATTTTTCCCGCTCGGCTACAGATGGCATTCGGTACAATACGACAGAACCGGAACCATACCCGACACATGGTTTGAGGTAAAAGTGGTATTCATACCAAAGGCCGGCAGAACCTCACACACAAGTCCCAAAGATCTAAAGCCAATCAGCCTGACGACTTTCCTACTGAAAACTCTCGAGAGAATCCTAGATCTCTTGATTTCTGGATAGTAACGTGCTATTATAAAATCGAAAGACCGACTCTCATATACGGAGTAATGATCTGGGTGACCGCACTGGAAGAGAAAACCATTCTCATAAAAATGAAAAAAGCTCAACGCTATGGCTTGGTCCTTAAAAAGAAGTTTCGGTCTTCCTTGCCTTATCGAACCAGGGGGCTGGGAGTCGAAGATCCTCTTGGCTGGAGCAGTATATTGCATTCGCTTAATGTGGCCGAGCCAATATAGTCGACGTGATTTAGCTTTTTGGACTACATCCACATCTTGGTACAGCTCATAGAGTTCGCGGTTGTATCTTCTCTTCCAATCGCCCTCCTCGCGCACAGGACCAAATATCTGAAGGAATATTTTTCTTTCAAAAGAACCTAATATAAGCTCATTTTTTCTACTTATTGTCCAGCACTCGGCACTATAAAGCAGAACTGGTAGGATTAAGGTTCGATAGAGTATGCATTTTGTCCTTCGAGTGAGAAGTTTTGAACCCATTTGTTTCGCTAAACCAAATAGCAGCGGTTTCCCAAGGTAATTCTCCGCCGGATCTCCAGTATGGTGTCATTCGTGGAGTTAATGTTTACTCCTAGGTAGATGAACTCCTTAACTACCTCGAAGTTATTGCTATCAACAGTGACGTTTTGTCATAGGCGGTGGGCAGATGTTTGTTTGTTTGTTGATAGCATGTACTTGGTTTTGTCCTTATTTACTTCAAGACCAACCAATTTCGCCTGTTCTTCAATCGCCGTGAAAGCCTCTAACACGGCACGCTGGGAACGGCCGTTGATGTCGATATCGTCCGCATCTGGACGGATCTATTGAAGATAGGCCCTTTCGTGTTGACAAATGCCATTCGCACTATTTTCAGCAGAACAAGATTAAAGAAGTCACATGAAAGCGCATTTCCTTTCCGAAATCCGGTGCAGATTTAGAATAATTCGGAAGAGCTGCTTCCAAACTGCACATTACAGTGTCATGCTACATAACTGGATCGTTTTGCCGGGATCCCATATTCGAAAATCGCCATGTAGAGCTCCTGACGATGAATGCTATCATATGCGGGTTTAAAGTCAATGAAAAGATGGTGAATCTCGACTTGAAATTCGTTGGTCTTTCCAGGATTCGCCTTCTGCCGGGCCGGAAGCCACACTTGTACGTGCCGACTAGTGTGTTGCAGAACGACTTGACAAGTTCACACAGTACGTCGGATAGTAGATATGTGCTACATTAAGCAGGGATATGCCGCTATAGATAGATGAAAAGCCAGACTTCGATTATAATACCGTCTAAGCAAGGGACTTGTGAAGTGAAAGAGCGCCCAAATTGAAGCAAATTATGTGGAGGTTACCTATACGTACCGGGCTATCCATGAACTGCAACAAATCAGCTTTAACAAGGGCACAACCATCTCTGAAAAAGCCGCCGGAGATGGATAAATGCCATGGAAATCCGTTCGCCAAAATTCATCAATAATGCTCAAGGGCTGGTTCTTGTGGATAATGTATGAGAGGGGATAGAGTATCGTATAAATCCGAAAAAACAGAATACTCAGAAAAGCAAAGAAACCTATGATGACGACATCAATCATCAACCGTAGGGTGGTTGAAGTGGCGAGTAAACTCAGCCCTCTTGTGTAACCGAAAATGATTTCTACGCTGAAAGGATAGAACCTTCCTGCAGTTGTTCACCGAGCGCTCACATACGGTTAAATTGTTGGACGCCATACAAAAAATATGAGTGAACATTAACGGCGCGCCGCGATGGCTGAAATGATGATGTTTCCCATGAGAGCAGGAGTAAGAAACGCTTGATCGAATAAGAAGTTTCAAATCCGATGAATCCTTGAAGTCAATGAACCTATTTCAAAGAGAAAGGTGCGCGATCGGTTAAGTTTGTAATATCATGCTTAAAGAAGAGATCATATGAGAATGAAACAACACCAACCTTCGATTGGTCTCAGTGACGAACTGACTCGCTGGCCTGCCTATACCAGTAGGTATGAGCGCAATGAGAAGGTTATGATTCCTCTAGTCCCGATCATAACCGCATCGTTAAATAAGAAGAGGTTGCAAATCTACCTAAATATTGTAGGACAAGGCGTAGGTAATCAATTGAACATTGCATACTTTTCGTGTAAATGATAAATTGATCGTCGACTTTTCCGAACAGCTGACATCTAAACAACAGAGAATTCGCTCTTAAGTGCGAGTCACTTTAAATATTTTCTATAACAAAATATTTTACATAATTTTAGTAAACATGATTATACTTATCCGCTTAAGAAATATCGCGTCTGATATCCGCTTACAAAATACTTTCTCCCCAAGAAATATCCTCTCGGGTGTCTAAATACGAATACCGCTTGCAATCTTCCCATTACACAAAATCACATTTCAGTTAATCCCTTAATAACTCTTTTCCATAATTTCACCCTCGTTTTAATATTTTCCCTGTTTGTCATGTCTAAGCCCCAAGGGTGGTTTTCACCATAGCGACTTGAAGCGTTTGCCTTTTACACCTCCACCCAGAAGCTACCCGGGGTTAATAAGGCAAACGCAGTATGTAGAGTGTCAAATCGCACTAATCCGCTGCATAGGTTACGGCTCTGGGACTCGAAGAGGGTGTCGTTGACTCATTTTAATAATTTCAGCAATTTCATGGGTTTTATATGTTAATTTCATTAAAAAGACATTTTGCATATTATTTTCGAGTTTATAGATACAGATGCTCGTGGTTGAACGATTTCCTTTCAATGTGGGCGTTTCTTTAGTAATATGGAATTAAAATGTTTGAGGGGGAAATTAAAAAATGCTTTTAAATTTGACACTTAGGACGTACGCCTATGCGGAGATCAAAAGATTTCATGGATCAGAATAGAAGTAATTGGCTTTGTTGCGTTTTATTTGTATTTAGCGATTTCCTTCCGGTTCATGAAGAGAATGGAATTATGTATCTGCTTAATGGAGTTGTTAGAGGAGTTTTAATTGAATGGACACATGACAGAAGTGAAACCATTTAGAAAGCTAATTCTGTAAAATCAATTGTGTACAGGAAAATCTGTCATAAGCGGACAGTTTTTAAGTCTGCTGAGGAGGTGTCTGATTTAAAACAATTGTTAAAAAATTCTGTTGCTGATATAACTAATTTAAAGCAGAATATTGGTTTACTATTGGTTAACTATCGGTAAAGTATTTTTTTATCAAGCACAAAGTGCACCTATTCGGTGTGTCGATAACGGGAAATAAATAAATTCTATGGACCTTTAAACCATCATGCAAATATCTTAGCGTTTTTATATATGCTTACTCTCTTGCATGAGGGAGGATGGGTGTAGTGGGTTGGACTGCTGAGCTAGAGGTTCGAGGATCGAATCCATTACTCTTCTCTTGCATGAGGTGCTTCCCAAATTTGGCATGGATTGATTATTATTCAATGACGTTGCCCGAGTTGTTTTTTAAGCTATTTTGTTTAGCTATTTTTTCATAGATAACTGAACCCTTTCTATACATGTGATCTCTTCTTGCGTTAGTTCGGAAACGCAGTACTGCACAATTGATGCTCAATCAGCCCTGCAAGACATTTATTACGGCAAAAATTTTGCATCGAGGAAATCGAGGAAAAAGTGCGTATCGATTTGAGTGTTGTGGTAAACAACTCATGATTCCAACCACCACATCTGGGTGAAACGCCAAATTGGAAAAAATGGTTTCATGTATTCACAAAATGATGCATTTTTCAAAAATATATATTCAAATAGAAATAGTTGCGTAAACTGATGCGCAAATGTCAACGAAAAAAGCATCAAGAATATTGCCGGTGTTTTCGATTAGCATCATGTGTGTTGCGCAACGATGCGCATTTTATTGGCGTTTGCGAATTCACCCTGTCTCTACAAAATACCCAATCAGCAGCTGTTGGAAATGCTGCTTAAATACATCTACCATTTTCTCCTCTTCAGCAGCGGTAATTTTTTCACAAAAGATTGCTAGAATTGTTCTTAAAATAGTTTTTAGGCCGAAAGGCAATAATTATAAGGTTGAAATTGAGTTTAGAGCGTCCGGATGAGGACCATTATTTAAGAATAAGTATCCTGTTCATTTAAAGTTAGATTTAATTATTTTTGTTCAGTATGTAAGTTGATATTTAATAATGAATAAAAAATGAATTTAAAAAGTCAGGTCACCAATACGCTGAACCATAACTCCTCCTATTCTGGTTTGATGAAGGGTAAAAAAACGTAGTTCTTTTCGGAGATCATGAAAGTAATAATTATTGCAGCCTTGTCCTTCTCCTTTTTAAATTCTTTCAAAGCTGAAGACAAATTTTCTTAAATTGGCAAAACTTCCAGTTTCAACATAGTCACTTCATCTTTTTAGAATATCGTTTTTGTGAAGAATTAGTTGGTGTTTTTTTTTCTAATTTTAGATCCCTCAAAATCGCACAACTCATTGATTTACTGCTTTCGTGAAGAACTTCACGTAATTTTTTTTTTAATTTTTTTAATTCGGAGCATCAAGTCGTTGTTTTACTGGAATTAACTATAGCTGATGCTCTAATTTTGTTGTGACAAGAGCTGAATATGAAGCCAATTTCGGAATCATCCGTTTATCTTGCACTGAAATGTAATTGTTATCATAAGGTAGTCGAATTAGTCATTAGAAGCCATAGATTAAATAGTCATAAGAATAAGAAGTATTTTTTTATTTACTTTTAAATGAAACATACAACCAAAACAACAATACCACGAAACGCCAATTGGAAAAAAGATCAATTATGTTATCAAAATATAGAAACAAATTCCAAACATAATATAGTCAGGTGAGTAGTGATTGATTTTGTATAAACTTATTGTCTTGATTTTCAAATAGAGCCCCCCCTTTTGTAAAAAAACGTTCCCTAGCTCAAACTTTGGTTTTTCAATAAAATTATTTTATTTAATTGTGGGCGTTGCGAGATAAAATTATTAACAGGTCTGACATAATGTTTGTTTATTACTCATCGTCTTTTCTCACTGGTTGCATCTTTTCTCGCGAATCGAACATCGGCAAGTTGTTTTTCTTACCACGAGTCGGTAATTTCGATACAAATGGGTGTGAAAGTGAATGAAAAGTGACTTCCGGGTACGTGCGTCTAAAACACCAAAACCGCTGGACCCATTCACACCAAAATTGAACAATATGTTAGTTTAGTCTTCAGGAAAGTTTCTCCTCCGTTAAATTTTTTGTATTTGCTTATGGTACGATTTGGCTCAAATTCACAAATAAATTTCTTAAATAAGAATTGATAAAATGCTTAAGATATTTAATAAAAAACTACATTTACTAATATTCAGTTCATATCAGAATAGATAAATATGTTAAATCCTGGTAGGTGGCACTGTACTTCCATTCCTTCACACCGCGATCCACGAGCAATATTTAATAACTTACCATCTGTCACTTTTCATAAAAAGAAAGGAATATATTCCATATACCTATGCAAAAATGCAATTTAAATAAAAAAGTTGTATTATTTTCACTTTCAAATGCACCTGGTTCACATCTATGTTGAGATGACCTCATCGCTCTACTTTTGAGTACATTTATATACATTTTAAAATCTAGTAAATTGTTTTGGTCCGTATAGTTTTTTTTCTTGTTTGGCTTATTAATTTCAGCATATTCTTTACAGTATAGGTATAATATAATTATGTCTTAGTTAACATAAAAACCATCTTAAAACGCGGATTTAAAAAAAATTAACACATGAGCATAGAGGACCCCTAGAGAGTATATATTATAAATTTCAGCTCCCTAGCTCAAACTTTGGATTTTCAAAAAAAAATTTTTAAATTGTGGGCGGATTTTCAGTAGGCGGATTTTGAAAATATTTACAGGCTTTATTTAATAGCTTAAAGGGCCCCTAGAGAGTATATATTATAAATTTCAGCTCCCTAGCTCACGTTTTGGTTTTTCAATAAAATTGTTTTATTTTTTTGTGGGCGTGTCAGTGGGCGGATTTCGAAAATTTTATATCCTGAGCAGTTTTAGGAGTCATAGATCATATAAAAAAAATTTCAGCTTTCTAGCTCAAAATTCGATTTTTTCCAAAATGTTGTTTTTTTGAGTTTGTGTGCGTGTGTCTGTGGGCGGATTTCAAAAATTCGTAAACTTGATTATTTCGGGACCCTAGAGAGTATATGGTTAAAATTTCAGCTCTCTAGGCCCAGTTTAAAGGCCTAATTTTTGCCGCCGGACGGACGGACGGACATGGCTAGATCGACATTACTATCGATGCTGATCATAAATATAGTAACTTTTAGGGGTCTACGGGCAATATTAAGGTATGTTACAAACTATGCGTTAAAATTAATATACCCTTAGAATAGGGTATAAAAAGATGCGATTCTACGAAAACCAAAGTCTAAATTTGGGTACTTATCGGATGAAGTTATTTGCGAAACTATTTCCTTTTTTCCAAAGTCAGTTTCGCAAAAATCCTTGAACTCCCTGCAACTCATTGAAAAATGTTGCTTAATAAGAAGCTCTGTGTCCAATACTTCCAAAGAAAGCTGATTTTCCTCATTAATGATTTCAAATTAATAAAATATGTCGTTGTTAAGAACTAATTTATCTATAAAAATACCTTATTGCGACGAAGAATCGCTCCGAAATCACCTTATTTTGAACTTTGTTCAGTTGAAATGAGTCGTTCATTTACAAACATTAAGTGAATTGTCAAACAGGCGGCTTGTGGCTAACTTTTTGAGTTCGGAGACCACTGAACTATCATCATCAGATAAAGGCTTCACACTTCACACTTCGTATGTTATGATTATAGCTAACTACGGCCAGTGCTATACACTGAGGGAAAATTCACAACCCGAATTTAAGTACTTTTTAGATTAACTTAAGAAAACACACATTATTATTACAAAATGATTACATTAATATTGATTTCCTTTAATTCAATCAAAACCCTTTTAATTTAAAAAAGTGCGAAGTTAAAGTAACGCAGTGATTCTAAGTCTAAGCACGTATAGGTTTAAAGTAAGGAATAAAACTGTAACAAACAGATCAACTTTTCGTCATGTATTTCATATTCGATTTAAGGATTTCGGAGTTAATATTACTGCTACACTCTTTCATGCTAACTCAGTCTAAGAATGCGCAGAGTAAAAATAACTCTGGAGTAAGGACTTAAAGAGGTACATTAAGGAAACGTGCACTCAATACAAGGAATTTAATTCTTGCCCATAAATTACAGTTACTGCGATCGAGTTTCCTACTGATTCTCGTGTATGAGCAGATGCGTATAGTAAATATAATTTTGTTAACTCGATTGGTTCTCCTTATTACAACCACGTTCTTATCTTATAAATGTAGAGGATAGAAATAACAGTGTGTGTTATCAAAGTTTCTCCGTTTAAGTGTAAGTTAAGAGTGTGTTTAATTGAATCAGGTATGCAATTTTAACAATAAAGGATGAAACGTGTTGATTGTTGTACTTCAATTGCATTCGATCTCTACAGCTCATTCTGCCTTTGTTTGTGTAGCATTCGTGTCGCGTCGGTCTTTGTCCTTGTATAAAAATGGCAATTCATGATTTCTCCGAGTCCAGTGATTTACTTTATGTTCTCGAAGATTGTGGTGACAAAAATGAAGAAGAAGGCAATGCAAAACTTTTAGATCTTCTAAAAGAGTTAGATATTGTAGATATCTATAAATATTTACTGTGTATCTAAGTTAATTTCAAATTTTTTTGTGTAGGTATATACAGTGCTCTCTCGATTTTCACATAAATTTATATTTGCAACCCTTCACATAGTAAGTTGTCTAGTGCGTCTAGTGCCTTTACTACGACGAGTCGTATATTGCGTATAGTGTTTTGATACCCTATTCGAATAATACATTTATTTCGATTGTCCTAAAGGATTAGCGGCAGAAATCAAGAGCGCACAAAGTATCATAGTAAAATACATGTATGCTGCATATGCAATTAATATATATAACTTTAGCTGGAAATATCACATACCGAAGTCTTCCATATTTATGTAAAGACGACCTGTTTGTTATTCCACACGTGGGATTAAGGGCTGAATTTCGGCAAAAGCTTTTTTTGTGGAAGAAAAATATCGTAAGTACCTGCATTTTTCTAAGCAGAAAAAGAAATAATTTTACTCCTTTTTAGCACAATATTGATGACGAAACAATTTCAAATTCATCAAAGGTGAGTGCCTGGTTGAATAAAAAAGGAAAACATAAAGATTCTGATAAAGAGCAGGAGTGTAGTTCCAACAGCCAGTGTCAGTCAAGCAGCCCTTCCTGTTGTTGTTTGGTAAGTTCTTGCAAATCTTACAATTCAAGATAGTCTTGGTCTTTTCTAATGACTATTATTACACAATCCATAGTAGTCCATAATAATATTATAAATACAAAAGTAACTAAACCAATTTCTAAGTAAAATATATTTGTTAAAGCCTCATAAAAGAAATAATAAAGTGTAATCACTGAATCTTTATAAAATTGAATGAAATATTTTGACAAATATATGTATTTCACTGAGTACTGCCTATTACTATGTATTTCGATTATTATAAAGTATTTCCTCTTTCTAATGATGTACTAAATTTGCTGCAAAACAACGTAAAGGGTAAAGGCCTGCTAGAATATTATAAAGTATAACAACAGCCAAAAGAGTTCGTATTTAAAATTGAAACCCTTCCAAATAAAATTTAAAAAAATGTAAAACGGTGGCAAAAATTATTCACAAAAACACATTGTATAAAGTAAATTTTGTATTGGCAATTCAAAATCACGATTTGTATTCCTTGTTTAAAATTGTACGCTTTATTTTTGGTGAGGACGAAGAGCTAATACTTTGTCAAGAATTACAAATTATTAAATATGATAAGCATTTCCATTCATTTCAAGTAGGCAGTTGTATCGAAAATTTTTGTTTCAAAAATATCAATGAATTTAATAGCATGCCTATGCATTTATATTCAATAAATAATGGACTTTTATAGCGTATTTAAAAATGTATGAAATATGTTGCTGTTTTTAAACTACTTTTTTCAGTGTTTTGTATATTTTTTTATGAATTGTTGTGTTAAAAAAAAATTATATGAATTAAAAAAATAAATTTGTTTATAAAACTAACTGTCATTTTTTTAACATTCTCAAGCGTTCTAAAATCTATAGTTAATATTCATAATAATAATCAGAATCAGAGTCAACTTAAGAGCGCCTAGTTAATTAGTGCAACAATTTATATACTTAAATTAATCACAGCGTTCTTAATTCAGTAATACTGCGCTTTAATAATAAGCATTTTTTTTATGAATTTAAGAACGTGGTGCTACTTAAAAAAATGCTTAAATTAACCATGTGAATTCTTGAAGTAAAAACGGCGAATTACTAGTTGCGATGAATATGAGATGAAATATGGTTAATTTAAGCGTGTTTTTGCTTACTATTACTCTATTTTTCTCTGAGTGTAATTTCTATGTATTATTAATTGCAATTTATTTTATTTAATAATGAAGTAATAATAGGGTGACAAGTTGAAAGACGGGACATTTACGGGAACAATTTCATTGCGGGACACTTGCGGGACAAAAGCCTTTAGCGGGACGGTCCCGCTCAGTGCTGGCATCCCTACTTATACTCGTTATATAACGAGAACTAATTTTAGTCATGAAATATCAATACGATATTTAACATTAATTGACAATAATCAACCAAATCGATGAATTTGACACACGTGCAGTGACGCGCTAAGAACATCACTGTAGCGACCCCTCAAGAAACATAATTACTTACTTAAGGGCTCCCGACCCGTGGAGAGTCTCTGTCTGAGATACTGCAGCCTTCCCGACCACTATAGCTAGGCGCATTAATGTCCATTCGTTCGATGCGGCCGAGCCAATGAAGTCGACGCTTTTCGCACTACATCCACATCTTGGAACAGGTCATAGAGCACGTGGTTATATCTTCTCCTCCAGGACCAAAAAACACCGCTTGTCACATGCCATGAATACCATTCTGGAACCGCTCTTTGCATAAGATCATGGCTGTGCCGTTTTTTAAGTCCGTACCAGGACACCGTCTTATAAATCTTCTGTGGCCTAAGGCGTCTATGCCTTCCGAAGGTGTACTCGGGTCTTCCTCCCTCTTTTTTGTTTTGAGTATCTTTTCTATGAAAGAGGACACTCGGTTCCAGTTCTGCCCGATGGTTCCGATTCCAGCCCTCTTCACTCCGCTTGCCAACTGTTTCAAAGAATGTGTGATTAGCGCTGTAAATATCAGAGCCTCCGTAGTGTCATGCAGGACTCCTCGTTTTGCCTATATGTGAAGGTAGCCATTAAAGTACCTACCTGTGAACGGTTAGGAATTGGAACTTCTTCGTGTTCCCGTGCATTTCACTCTAAAACCTTTTTAATAAGCCTCCCGGTCCCGGCCCATCGTCCCCTGCTCTCTCGGTTCCACCTGTCTTGACATTGCACCTTGGTGAGCTCCTTGGCCTCCTCGGTTGCCACTTCCACTTCAATTTCCGCTTTTTTGTGGAAGACGTACTTTATCTCTGCCGCTAAGAGATCAATAGGGGTCACTCCCGCGATAACGAGAACGCTTGTTCCGACACCGTTCGATATGAGCATGCAAAACGTAGAACTCCGCGCCTTAGTACTGCAACCATTTGCCTTCTGTATTTCTGTTGCCGCAGTGCGTCGGCCCCCGGTCATCAGCATGCAAGTGTTGAAATCGTAAAAAGAGGTGGACTTAAGAGATCCTGAATGATTACACAAATGCAACAACATCAACATCTAATGGGGGGTGGCGACGGTGTAGAGGTTTGTGTGTTTGCTTGTGACCCGTGCGGTGCAGGTTCAATCCCATGGGGAGCGACAACATACGCCACCAATTAATGGAGTGAAACGAATGACACCTAGTTTTCTCCAACCGCTACACCAGAAAGAGGATTTCTGCCTGGTAGTACAATTGACCGTTACGGAGGCTGAGTGCTTTGGGATTTGCATTTCCTTTTTAATTACAAAAAGAAAAAAAACATCTAATTGGTCTCAGTGATGAAGTGATCCGAAACTGGGAAACTTGCAGATCTGTATTGAGGTCAAACCAACGAGACCTATAGGCGGAACAGTAGGAATGTAGTAAAATGGGAGTGTTACGATACCTTTAATTCTGATCATAAGTTCGCCGTAAATTAAGAAGAAGAAGAACAAGATTGATGATTTGACATCGGGATCAATCATGAATCATCATTTTTTTATCAACTGTGAATTTAATGCGGAGCTTTTATCCATTGTGTATACTTCTATTAATTTGTTATTATATTAACGTTGTCGAAATAATTGATAGCTATCAAGTTGTCAGCCAATCACAATTCGTCGTTGACAAATACATTTTGAGGATTCATTCGCTCTTTTAGTTGTAAAAGAACAATTTTAAAACAAAATGTCAACAGCAGAATTGTTTTTTGAGAAAATAATCTGCTCCACCAAGGTATCCCTTCGGAAAGTGTTTTTATTCGCAGCGAAAATCCGGTTGGAGACTCAATTTACGTTCATAGTATCCGTTTTTTGAACGTGCATGAACGCATTGATTTGACATTTGTCATAATCTTCCTCAAACATATTTTAGATTAAGCAATTAAAAAAAAATCGTACTAAATTCTTAGACTATGGATTGCGTGGCTTTATCAATGGAAACCGAGGCATTAAAACCGAATCAACTGATCGGCAATGTCTTCCCAAAATGCAGCGTC
Source organism: Portevinia maculata (assembly GCA_949715645.1). Lineage (NCBI taxonomy): Eukaryota > Metazoa > Arthropoda > Insecta > Diptera > Syrphidae > Portevinia > Portevinia maculata. The sequence goes on from OX454525.1 coordinate 41,247,873, forward strand.
CTCAAATATTTTATTTTTGTTGCTGACATTTTATAATTGACATGCAGCTGTCTAAAATTGACGCGAAAATGGCATACACTTGTACCATGAAGATAAATTTTCTTTTTCGAACGGATACCGTTATAGCCTATAGGGCCGAATACTTATTGAATCAGCCTTTACTTTTATTAAAGTCAGGAGCTTGCCAGTGTTCACAATAGATGTATAATTTGTCCATTGACAATCGTAATGCCAATTTGTCGACCGTTTGCTAAATTTGGCCGGTTATCAATAATTGATATATGACAACAATAATAAAGGTGTAAGCTTTAGGAAATTGTGTACGAATCAAAAATTACATTTGTTTCCAACGACCCGATTCTGAAAATATCGCATATATCATGCGAATTTGATAAAAAACTCAAATTCAAATTCTACTAACTTTGGAATAAAATCGAATGTCAAAATAAAGCTGAATTTAACCAACACTTCAACAACCAGGAGAAATCGTTGTATTCATCAAGATTAGAAATTCTAAAAAAATGTCCTTCTCATGTTTTGTAACTTTTTTTTTGGCCATGAAAAAGTTTCACTTCATAAGCACCGCCTCGCTGTCGCTACAATGAATGACTTTACAAACTGACGAACGGCAGAATCCCATCAATCATGGTATCTATAAGGATGTTTATGATGGCAACAATGATGATGCAAAAATTTGCATAATGAATTGAACGTTTAAGGGTACTTGTGTTCTTGATCGAAACTCTTCAGAATTTTACAAAGTACCATTGATGAATAAGGGGTTGATGCAAGGACACCAGCATGAATAATATTCAAATTTCATGAAATCAGACTTTCTGTTAAAGTTGGTATGTATATACATATGTACCTACATAACTGGCAATATTAAGGGTATTTATGCAACGTGGTATATTCTTCGTATTACGTCGAAAACTTTGAACGTTTACGACGTCAAATTTGTATGGGAAATCTATTTAAACAAAGGGGTAAACTTTCGCCACGAATTTGGTGTGCAAATCAAGATGGTAAATGTAGTAAACTTTTTTCAACCAATCAGCGTTCGAGCTGCAGTTCAGTTGTGGCATACTGAAAACACGCAGAGTGGGCATGGGCGCAGAGGTTAGTGTGTTGGACTATTAATCTAAAGTTATCAAGTTCAAATACCGCCGCGGTAAAGTAAAATCTGTAGTTTTTCTACGGTCCCACCTTTTGCGAAAAACTGACAAACATCCAAGAGTACTAATTCTCTCGAGAAGCTGCTCAAACTTGCCAAACTTAAATTGTAGGTGGTAGGTCCCTTCCACTTCGTACAAGCCAACGGTTGGAGAAGCTACGTTTTAGGCCCTGTATGTTAATGTCTAATATTAATTTATTTTAATACTTAAAACACACTCCACAGATGAAACAAAGGCGCGTATTCAACAACTGATTGATTTACCATCACTTACGCTAGAAGTTTTAAGGCGTGTTCGTCGTAAATTTACACTTTTACGAAAATGGTAAAATTTTGACTTTGCATGAATATCGTTATTATTTTATTCTGATGGGATTAATGACTAATGATTGCGAATATTTAGAAAGCTTTTCTGTTTAGATACTAATAGATAGTATAAACCTACCGGGAGTATCCAACTTAAACTAAAGATATCAACAAAAATGTGAAACATTGTTATCGAGTGCAACGAAGTAGCTACATATATTCAACATTGCGGTGCGATATTAATTTCAAAAAAAGTGGTCTGGGTGCGACCCGCAAGGTCCACACGACTAATTTCCCAGTGGGATCAATATGATTTAAGCGATTTGTGGGAAATTTTGAAATGTGGTTAACCATAAAATATGGTTAAGAATTATTCAATATTAAAAAATGCTCTTTAATATTGTTCATGGAAATTAAATGTTTTTAATAACAGCGGAGTGTGATATATATTAATGCAACCATTGTTATGAACACTGAGACCTGCAAATTTACATGTACACGAAAAAACGGAGCACAATGTAATAATGATTTGCTCAATGACAAGTTACAATAAATAGTACAAATAAAGGCAAATTATTTTAGTTATTTATTTATTAACAAAAAACGGCTGGACCGATTTCGCTGAAAACTCCGAGTTACGTAATTACGCTTCAAATAAACCCGTCCCCATGTCAATATCATCTTTGGTTCTCGAGATAATCGTAGCGAAAGATAATTCCGAACGCACATACGAACATACGCACATACGTACATACACACGGACAGACATCTCTATAAAAACGTTGAATTTGGATTCTGGTGACCTTGAAACGTGGAGATATGTCAAAATCCGCGATTCACAAAATCGGCCCCATTACAAGAACTTCCACTGGGAAGTTAAGAAGTTAATAAATGCGTTTTTGCGTTTCATGCTTAGGACATGGTGACGACTATCATTGTTCGGAATAGCTTATTTAAGGTCTTCAAACTAGAGGTGTCATTTGAAAGTTTGCGTTATTGTAGAACTGCCGAAATCCAACTATCACTGCAATGACTTTTGATAAGTCAAATCAAGGAATTTTTTTTTTTAAAAATGGATCAATACACACTTGCACAACGTGTCGAAATATTAAAAATATCGCGTTGTAATGTTCGTACTGCTTTTGGTCATCATCAAGCGCCTTTTCGCACATCTACAGACAATTCAGTCGTTAAATTTGAACTTCTCGGACACGTTATGAAGACTCCAACTCGTGTTTGTAAGGCACGGTCAGCCGAAAATGTCACCGCCGTAGCTGAGAGTCTGACTGAAAACTCAGGTGTGGCCATTTCGAAACGATCATACGGATTGGGCCTCTCCCCAACTTTTTCGCACCGCATTTGAAACAGAAATCTTGGCCAACATGCCATACCTTATATTCAGTTGACACAAAAATCGAATCTAGCAGACCATACGTAATGCCGTACTTTTTCTATTGATTTAAACTGGCACCCCTTGTTGGACGAACATATAGGTATAGGAATGTTTGAAATTATCTGGTTGAAGGAAAAATGAAGGACTCCAAAGTGCATCGGTTATTTTATGCTGACGCTGAAACCATCATTAGCAATGCTTAAACGTTTCTGCAACGAGCACTTGATGTATGGGTGTATATTTTTTAAGGGAATAGGCCGGAAAGACAGAATACCTGTGCTGCATGTTCTCGGACCCACTCTGACCTATACCATGCATTTATATGAGTAAAAAAAATATTTCTAAGCCCGATAAGTTCACCTATCTGAAACTGTGATCATTAGCGTTGCAACATGCGATGACATCAATCATTGTATAAGCGTAGGGTAGATGAAGTGGCGGGAAGAATCTGATATCTTCTGTGACCAACAAATGCACCCTAAGCATTTCTGTTAGGTTTTGGGCGAAAGTAAACTGTAGCTGAGATGAAGATGATTCGCATAACAGTAGGAGAAACATAGCTTGATCGACTAAGAAGTTCCAAGATCCAAAGAAGCCTATCCGATCCTATCCGAGAAAATCTACGAACATCCGTCGAAAAGGCAGTATCAATCAAAATTCCTTGACAATCGCGAAAGAGAGGCAGGCCTCAAACAACACTAGTATGTGAAGAGCCTCAGTGACGAAAAGGGGATAGTTATATTCCCTTTTGGACAAGTCATAACCTCGTCGTTAAACCCGCAGATGAATGTTTACACTTAAAATAATTTTTCAAAGTGATGAAATTATCTTATTAGAGTCACAGTTTCAACGCCGCGGCGGTGCATTTTTGCATATCTTGGCGAGCTTATAGACAGCTTATGGGCACTTCACTTAATATCCTAAAAATAAATATTCATTTATTATGCGCATAAAGGACTCTTGAAAATTAATTTATAAGAGAAACGTTTTTGGACATACGTCTTTAGGGAATATGAAGTTACAAGCAAATAAATCAGTACCTCAATTGGGATAACCCTCTGGAGTAATTTTTTTTCCTTTTGACATATCTCTCCAAGGACTTTTTGTAATATAATTTCACACTTTATTGTCTCTTTGACAGATGCCACTTGTTTCCCTTTAACATTTATTTATTTGTTAAAAGTTACGAATCTTTTTTTTCATATTTCATTTCCAACCCTCAGCATTAAGTCCATGATGAGTGTGCTCAACAGTGAGTTCTTTTTAACAAAATCTCTCTTTTTTTAGAGGGCGAATATTTCACGCATACACCCCATCATTTCGATTGTATAATAAAAAATTTCCTTGAGGACGACTGGGACTGAGCGCAAACGAACGACTGCTGAATAAACAAACATCCATATTGTCACCCTGTATGTATTTGTAAAATTTTAGTCATTATATATATAACATTTTGAAAAAATGTGAATCTGAATCCGTGGGCTGATAGATACCCCGTTGAAAAGAAAATAAGTAAAAAAAAATAAATTCGTGAGTTCCAAATTGAGATAATATTGCAATATCGCGATTCGGTTTCCTGTGATTTTGTCAACGTGTTTGTATCGCATGACCTGTCTGAAAAACGAAGAAAAATAGGGTGTAGATACTAGTGACAGAGTGTTTTAAACAAATTATGGTTTTAAATTTACACCGCTTTGGGGTTGCAAACACCCCGGGAGATTGTTTATGTTTATTTTTATTCTTCACGTTCGTTTTTATTTTTTTTTGTGCTAAGGCATATACCATGGACAATAGGAGGGATGGTAGACGAGAAAATAAAGTAAATGAGTGTTGTATTTCCGGTCGTTCGTTTTGTGAGCACTTGGCTTTCTTAGTTTTCAAATTAGTTATTGATGACTTTTTTTACATTTATGGAAGTACCGTACATATGTATTGAAAGTTATGCATATGTTTCATTGGTTAAAATAGCAGTTATTTTTTTTATAACATTCTGTGGAGGTCTTAGTCCCCATATTTTCCGCCTAAATACTTTCCTCATTGATATATTATCCATGGATGCAAATTTTACCATCGTGCAAATATGGCTAGCGCGAAAGTTTTGGGTGGAAAAAAAGAAGCATTTCTTTCACTTTTTATTTTATGTAGGATTTAGCTGCGGACGCAATCCTGAATCTATGGCTACACGATTTGCTAGAGTCGCAAATATTTGTGAGTCTGCCGGAGTTTTTAAGTCACAATTTGCGATCCCTGCTCGTTTAATCACCTCTTTGGGACAGTCCGCCAGCGTCCACAAATTCTTACAAGATGAGGGTACTAAGCATTATAGATAACCCATATAACCCAGATAACTTCCAGGTCCGTATCCGCAAATCTATCATTTTTAAAAAGAAGCAAGCAAACACAGATATATTTGTTTGTTAAACAATTTTATATTCTAAACAATATTGTAAAATAATTTTATTTCCAACAGAAGCATGCAAACAGACACTGCATTGACGTTAAATAATTTTCATTCCTACAGAAGCATAAGCAACCACACATTCATATGTAAGCGGTGTTTTTTAAAGCCCAGTACTAACTTTAGACAGTTAGTCAAACAGTTGTCAGATTGCAAACCTTTGCAACCTTCAACAACGTTACCAAATTTTAGAATTTTTTATATAATAATTATAAAAATGAAGAGAATATTGCACTTCGGAGAGCGCTGAAGAAGATCTAATTTAATCCATTCGAAGCCGTTTACAACAGCTTGGTTTTTTTACTTCGAATTTATATAAAATTTACGCTTAAATCTTGGTTTGAAGGCTTACAAGATCCAGCTCTTTGCGTGATTGGGTGCAAAATCAACTGACATTGGATCCACTGGGTTATTGAAAAATTTAACTCCCGGAAATTACGCCAGAGGAAATAATGCCAGATTTTTTTCTAGGGAAAAAAAATCGCCAGAATATTTTCCATACGAAGTCCTAGTTCTTTTCCGCTGGATTTTGAGTTGGTACGTTACTCTTCTTGCCTCACTTCCATTTTACTTTCTGGCTCTTTTACCAAGTATGTCTGAACTAATCTCTAACTTTCCTGGCGTATTTTCCAAACAATTTCTTCTGCTTTTTTAATTTTTTTCTGGCGTTTTGTAAAAAAAAAAATCTGGCGTAATTCTAGATGAAAAATTGTGTTCAGCAATGAGGCTCATTTTTGACTCAATGGGAATGTCAGGACGGAAAATTGTCGCATTTGGAGCGAAGATAATCCGCATGAGATTATCTGAAGCTGGTGGAGTCATCGGACCATATTTTTTTCCAAAATGAAATTAGCGTCTTACAGTCAATGGTATTCGCTATAGAGCCATGATTAATGACTTGTTCGTTCCCCGATTGAATGGCATGGATATGAAAGGGATGTGGTTCCAGAAGAATGGTGCCACGTGACATACAGAAAACGAAACGTAGTTTTTATATGTCTGGGAAATTAATTAAAGAACCTATTCTCTCAATTAAACAGAAATAACTGACTATTTAAAGATATTTTATGTATTTTGTTCAAAATCAAAGTAAGTACTTAAAAAAAACCCTTAACATGGTTTGATGTTGGCATTTTTTCTTCCACAGGGGCTTCACATTTCTTTCATATATATTTAGTTTGTTTTCCAGAAACACACATACTCGTATATTATTGTGAAATATGTTATTTTATTTTCACGGAAAAAATAAAAACGCAAATATTTTTAATTTATTCTCCAAAGAAGTGTGTTTTGGTAAATGTCATGCTCTCAATTCTGTAAATGATGAAATAACTAATGTTCAAATGGTGTCGCAAACCGTGTGAGCACCTCGCTTGCTTTCGCAAGCGTATCTGATTGCAAGCACTGCCACATGTATACAATTAGCGACACATTTGCGAGTTTTTTTTTGTTGACATCAATGCTTGCAAATATTTACGACTCTTGTCAATCGTATATAGCTCAAAGCTTAAGTGAAATCCTACATAAAATAAACAGTGGTCAAAATCTTAAAGGTCTCACACTTTTCATTTTTATCCACCAGGTGTTGCATGGCATCTTTTCCAATAGTCAATATGGCAACTCTGGATGTCACAATAATGCGCTCCGTCATTTTTTACGCCCATATTGCACATATTTTGCCACTGAAAACATAAGCGCCACTGGTTAGGTATTTGGGCACACAAAGTACTCCAGAGATTATGTGAACGTTACATTCCACTGCGTATCCATGTATTATAAATCAATACCTTCCTCACATTCAGCAGCATATTAAATACAAATGCCAAAATGTTCTTGTATTGAGTATTATACATATTTAGTAATAATGTAATGATAACAAATACAAGCGAAGTTTTATTGGAAAAATTAAAGTCTTTTGTTGATTCATTGCAAGTGTAAAAGAAATTGAAACAAAACCTAGTAAATGTTCGGTGCAGAAGCATCGACGAATTTTCGCAGACTTTTTGTCGAAAACTTTGTTTATGTTGCGGTGTGAAAAGGTCCAAAATAGCTAGGCTTCCAAATATTGTTCTCTTTTTTAGTCTTAGACCGCTTTTGGCAGCCACGATCTTCGTAAAGAGCGCTATGGGCTGAAAATTCAGTAGTTGTGCCAGACCTAGCGTGTATTTAAGTGAACCCATTATAGCCAATAGGTTGTGCATCAGTGGTTGGTGCATTTGGCTACCATAAAAAATTTGATCCTGTGTGCGAGGATTGCGAATGGAGGAGAAGATACATCTCCGACTTGTGTGAGCTTTACCAATATGCAGAAAAATCAGTTATTTAAAATAAACCAACTTTCGGTTGGGAACAACTAAGTAATACTTTTAAGAAAAATCGGTTGAAAATAACCGATTTATGAATTTCCCTTCCGGAATTTGTTCGGTTGTAAATAGCAAACCAGCTCTATAGAATTTAACCGGCTTATTTTGTTGATATAAGCCGGTCCAGTTGGTAGAGTTGAACCAACTTACTCTGTTGTTATTAGTCAACTCACATGGTTGCATTAAACCAACTTACTCTCTTAAAATGAGCCAACCTACTTGGTTGAAATTAACCAACTAAAAGGCTTAAAATTTACCAACATAGTCATTTGAATTTAACAATATCAATTGGTTGAAATCAGCCAACTTTTTGGTGTTGAATTAAACTAACTGATGGGGTTGAATTTAGCAAACTCACTTGGTTGTAATTAGCAGTCTTACTTGGTTGAATTTAACCAAAATTATTACTTCTTATTAGCCAGCCTATTTGGTACCAATTCTCTTGGTTGAAATATCCCCCATAAGTGGTTAAATTGTATCCAACGTTCTTAGTTAAAGGTATCCAACTCCTGTACATCTGAAATGTAAGCCATTTTAAAAGAAAAACGAGAAAATTACTCACCGGTTTATTATTATTTCCTTTTCGCGGTAAATTTATTCAATAGCTCACTTTTATTTTGCAACTATAATTAATTATGCCACCTTGATCTAATTTGCCTCTTGAATTAAAGACTATAGAGTATCGAATCTGCTACAACAGCTTTCAGCAACAGTTCACCAATAAATGAGTCAAATACTATTCAATAACTATTATAGAGCAGGAAGCGTCGTTCGTAATAAGTAATTGTGTGCGTATAACTCAACAAGAAATAACAGTATGCGATTGTTGAAATTAACCAAGTTCATTGCTGAAATCAACAGATACAAAGCACACACCGTTATTACGTTATGATTTTTAAAAAAGCAGCTTCGTAATTTGTGATAGAATGTGTATAGCTCTATAAGAAACAACAGCATATGTTTGTAGAAATTAGCCGAATTGACTGCATACAAATAACTGATTCATATTTCGATGGAAATGTTTTAAAGAAATTTCGTATGGAAAAATTGATTTTCAATGCAAATTTTCTATTTTTTACAGAAAGGTTTTTTTTTAAGGAGATGTACAAGAGAGTAAAGTTAAATTTTCACGAGTGAAGCGGTTAAAAACAATAAAGTTTGGTTAGTTTAAAGCAACACACATTGGTTGTTTTTGACACAGAGATTTTAACATACATTGGGATAGGTTACATTTTCACGAGTAAAGCGGTTATATTAAAGCAACACAAATTGGTTGCTTTTAACAAAGAGATTGTTAGATTTTAACAAACATTCATTTGGTTAAATTAACATGCGCAGAACATTTATTAATAACCAATCAGTTATTACCACAAATTTAGTAGGTTGTTCTTAACCAAGGTTGTTCTTAACCAAGACTCATTTGAACTCAACGAAAATCAAAGCGAGACTGTTTGGTTAATATTAATCTAGTAACTTAGTTGAAAACAACAATTTAGGGTGTTATTTGTAACAGTTTGTAACCTTTTTAACACGTTTTTTTTTAACAAAATTACTCATTAACTTTCTACAGAGACTTAGTTAATTTTTTTTTAACAGAGCGAAAATCGAACTCGTTTATTTTAAATTTTTCTGTTTAGAGATATGGATGGAATCCAAAAAGCAAAATTACGTCGACTACATTAGCTCAGCCCCATAGAGCGAATTGACAATATTGCTTGAGCAAAAAGGATCCGTCCCAGCTTCCAGGTTTGACACAATAAGGAAGATCGAACTTCAGTTTTAAGGACCAAAATATCGCGGATGCCAAAGAGCTTGGTCTGGATAACTGGAAGCAGTGTGACCCGGATCGTAGAGGATGGAAGGCTGCAGTGAATCAGGCAGAGACTCTCCACAGATCGGGAGTCCGTTTAGCAAATTGTGAGTTTGTTTTCATAATCACCATAACTGCTCAGGTTCCGTTGAATCTTTCTTAATGCCATGCTTTAGTATTCAGTATTGCTACATAGTCCTCAACACAACAAAAACATACCCAGGAAAAAAAGAAAAGATAGAGCATTGTCATTAAAACCTCGGATGAACAGAACAAGATAGGAAGGAAAAGAGAGAGAGAGTGAATAAAGGAAATGAAAATATTTAAGGAATCGGGCCTATACCCAGGACAGAGAAAGGAAATATCCCGCAAAACAAGCCTAGCCTCAACTATTCTTAAAGTTAAAACTACGCCCTAAAAAAAACATAGCTTTAAAACTATCTAAACCTACTTATTGGCCCTAAATCTTTGCTGCTGGATATTGGTTAGTCATGAACCTCCCGACGTGCTAGATATTATTGGCAAGTGTTGGCCAAGCCACCCATATGACACCTTAATGGCCTTGAGTTAAAAAAAAAATTGATTCCGGGTATTTTTCTAGAAAACGCTCGGATGTTTATGAGATCAGTAGGGTGAGCAAAAATATATTCAAAGGATTGTTGAACTTCGGAGTCACAGTAGAACTAGAACAACAAAGGCTGATTAAAAACAAGCTGTTATAACTAAACGTCAATTCAAAATAAGACCTTCTATTTTTACTGAAATGTATTTTTTATACATACAAACAAGAAAGGGGAAGAAAAAACATACAACCATAAATTCGCAATCGCCCACCTCATATTTCATTCCGATCGTATTAATTATTTTCCATTTCAGTTGAAACGACGTAAAACAATAAACTCTTTCGGGTAAAGTGCATTTCATTTGTCAACTTAACGAGCGCTCTTGAATAATATACAATTTTTTTTTTTTTTGGAAATTCATGCATCCAACCGTATGCATCCACGTAGATGTCATTTCAGCGAATTCTCGTTCCAAAATAAGAATTGATTGCAGCAAAAGAAAGAAAATATAAAAAAGTAAAAAAAGCACCGCAAACAAAATCGACAGGAAAATATACAAAACATGAAACAACGAAACACAACTGTCATTCTCAAATTGACAGATGAAAATCAACTCCCCGAATGAACATATTCAATTTGATCCGAACGATGTTTGCAAATAAATTGCAAAATTCAAAATCCGCTCCACATGCGATATGCAGTCATGCATCCAGCTACTAGCTCCACTCAGCCACTCAGAAATCCTCTGAATGCATCTGCTAAAAATGTACAAATAAAATATACAAAAACACCAAACGGAACTATGTACCTACTTCAACAGTACAAAGTATTGAAATTTTTAAGTTTTTTTTTGGTATAGGATTTTGTATTTTTCTGTAAGGATTTGTATTGAGTTGTGTGCCTTTTTTTACAAATTTTTATTTCAATCCAGGAAATTACTTGCATTTGTTATTGAGCTTAGGCAAAGTGGGCGGTGGGATAAGGTGATAAAAATGAATGAATCAGTAAAAAATTGCAATATTGCTGGTATTTATTTTATTCGGGCGAGAGTGTGTTTGAATTTTTTATATCATTTGTTGCAATATGCAGATATTGAAAAGTTGTCATTCTAAGCTGCGAATGTAAATGCTATCAATTGGCAGCGAATTTGTTTTGAATGGTTCATTGGGTTGTGAAAGCGTTTTAGAACGTACAGCAGTGATTACTTTGTGAAGTTCGCAATATTTTTTTTTATGCTGACATCACATAAATCGGTGATACATTAACAATGTGTTTTAGTGCATCGGGTAAAAAAGTACAGGAGATACTCGTAAAAGAAAGAAGTTATTGGGTTGAAAGGTGGTAGTTATAGTATTGACTTATTGACTTCAAAAACTAAGATGCAAACACGTCTAAATTCATAGCATAATAAAAAGGTATAAAGTAGAAGCTTAAAAAGATGCATTTGCCTGTGGTCCCCAAAGCGACAGCGAGACGAAAAGGCAGCGGTAAAATATTTATGACTCTCATGCATTTTTTGTCAAAAGATTTTTATTTTAAAAAAATTTATGAACTAATAAAAATCTCGTTTCAATTAAATAATTTACCATTTAAATTTAACAGTCTACAATTTCAAATTCAACAGTCAACGAGTTCAAAAACAAATCGAAATGTCAAAATTTCGCAAGCAATTATTGTTCCGGGTCAATAAATTGTGTGCGGAAAAGAACGGAGACTTCTTTCTGCAAACGACGTACAATTAACCAGCTCAGCATCATTTCGTAGTAGCACAGCGTACAGATAAACGGAAAGAAGAACGAAAAGTGCCGTTTATGATTTCATCGCTTCGGTTATGTATGAGAATTTTCGTTTCGCATCAGTGGCGTACCAGACTTATGCTCTTAAACTTAAATTTAAAATAACTAGAATACGGCATACAGGGTCCAAAACATAGCTTATCTAAGCATTTGCTTGTGCAAAGTGGAAGGGACCTATAATAATTTTAAGCTGAATCCGAGCGTCAAATTTGAGAAGCTTCGATGTTCGCAAGAGGTTTGGCAGTGGAAAAAAACATTAGGTGTCATTTGTCTCCTGCCGGTTTTGAACCGCTCGGGGACTTTTCCATTAGTATTCCAACACACTAATCAGTGAGCCACTGCTTCTAAAGCTAACCCAATATCGAAGTTCATGAACTTTTGTTCGGTTTTACACTAGGCGCGTCCCATGCAAAACAAATATAGAGCGCGACTGTTTGATATGGTGCAGGGAGATAACTTCACGGGAAATAACTTCACATGGGCAATAACTTCACCTCGAGTGGGCAATAACTTAACCTTTTTTTGTGAAGTTATTGCCCACTGATGGTGAGCAATAACTTCACCATAAATTTTGTGAAGTTATTTCCCACCTATAATTTGACAATTTGTCTATTATAACTAAAGCCCCTTGTACCCACTCCAAATCAAACAGTGACCCCAAGCAGGAGGGTTGCAGGGGGCAGCATGCCCCCCCCCCCCATTTGCTTTGCACTGTTTACGGGATTAGTTGCGCAAGTAGATTCCATAAACAGTTCAATACCTATGGGGGGCCATGCTGCCCCCCTGCAACCTCCCTGCTAGGGGTCACTGTTTGATTTGGAGAAGGTGCGAGGTACGGTTCTTGACTTATCATAAAATGTTAAGACAATTTATTTCCCACAAAAAAGTGATATTGTTCACATATTGTGGGCAAGAACTTCACAAAAAAAGGTGAAGTTATTGCCCACTCGAGGTAAAGTTATTGCCCATGTGAAGTTATTGCCCGTGAAGTTATTTCCCTGTACCGTTTGATATAAAATAAAATATCAGCCTATAATCGTACTTACTTCTTCATTAATTGTTGAGTGTATGAATAATTTTTATTTCAAATTACCACACTGATATCTCTCCGCAATGGTTCCTCCATTACTGGAGGTGGCGCTGACGGCGACGTTTGTTGCTCAACATGCCCTCCCAAGATGGTGCGTTACTCTAGGTAACATCCTCTTAGTTTAGACTGAGTAAGCCAGGGCGTTTCTCGGACAGGCTTGAGTCGGCTCACGGCGGCGCGTGAGCACGTCGATGACTGAAAGGCGCTCGGAAAGCAATTGCGATTTTGGCCACTTGTTGCGTAGAGCAATGAGTGCTCAGTATCCCTTCCCTATTATAGTTAGAATGCGTTTAGAAGTTTAAGTAAGCAGAGTAGATAGTTTGTTATTTGTTTTAATATTGAAATATCAGATTTGATAAAGATGCCGAGTTTTTAAAAAAAATTCTCGATGAAAACATAAATGTAAGATTACTTCGTTAAATAGTTTTTAGTAGAAAAACAAACTATGCAAGTAGCGACAGTAAATATTTTGACTTGAAGCAAACAATTTAATATAGTTGTCATATACATATATTGAACTGGGCGCACATCTGTACGAAAACAATAATTCGTATGACCGTTCGCAATCTTTTGACTTTCGGAAAGCAAATTTTCAAAGGCTTTCTGATGAAATTAATAGCCTTAATTTTAATCTTACTGCGTTATCTAATATTGAAGATGCAGTCGGTGCTTTTTATTCTTTGATGGATAACTGCATGAAAAAAGTGATTCCTGTCAAATCCTCTAGGAATATAAAAACGTCCCATCCCTGGTATACTAAAGAGCTTAAATCGATACGAAACAGACGTAATAGGGCTTGAAAGAACTATTTAAAAAGTCTCTGCCATTCAGATCTTGAACTCTATCTCACATTATTCGATGAGTTCAAATCTTTATCCTGCAACTTATATATTGACTACATAAGTAAAATGGAATGCTCTCTAAAATTGGACCCCACACTTTTTTGGGGATTTGTTAATTCTAAGAAAAAAACCGATGGTTATCCATCGAAACTTACTTACAATAGCTCTACAACTGCTGATTCGCTAGATGCAAGCAATATGTTTGCAGATTATTTCAGTAAGTCGTTTAGGGTAACCCCTCTTCACATAGATGAGCAATATTTTAGTTATCTAACTAGTTGTTCCCAAATAAGTTTTAGTAGCTTCTCATTTGACTTGGAAACAATTTTAAAATTTATTTCTTCTCTGAAGAATGATTATTCATCAGGTCCTGATGGCATTGCACCGATCGTTCTTAAAAAATGTAGTCATGCAATTGCTCCATATCTTAAATATCTGTTTGAATTGTCCATTAGTACTGGTAAATTATCTATGGAAAAGTGCCTTTATCACAACTGTATTTAAAAAAGGCGAACGTGGTGATATCACTAATTATAGGCCTATTTCAAAGCATTCGTGTACCCCTAAGCTTTTTGAACAAATTGTTTGCGAAAAGTTAATATTTCTTTTTTGCAATTTAATTTGTAATGAACAGCATGGATTTGTAAGAAACAGATCCACTGTCATTAATCTGTTAAGTTTCTTGCATGTTGTTCTAATGCCTTAGAGAATAAGAACGAAATGGATTGCATATACACTGACTTCTCTAAAGGTTTCGATCAGCTGTCCCATGAAATAATCGAGTTTAAGCTCAGGGCTTTCGGATGCGACTATTCGGATGCGGATTTGTTATAAGTGCCAGACTTAGGCAAGAAGTCTTATGTTTCCAAGACATTAGCGAACGCATAGTAACAATCCGCATCAAGGCCAAATTCGCCAACATAAGCCTTATATGCGCTCACGCTCCGACGGAAGAAAAAGATGATATAGCTAAGGATTGCTTCTACGAGCTCCTTGACAAAACCTATGAGCGACTACCGAAGTACGATGTTAAAATCGTGCTGGGAGATTTTAACGCAAAGGTAGGAAGAGAAAACATCTTTAGAAGTATTGTCGGAAAACATAGCCTACACGACAACACGTCTGGTAACGGACTTAGGCTAATTGATTTCGCTACGGAACGAAATGCCACTATAGCCAGCACACGGTTTCCTCACCTCGATATCCATAAGGGGACATGGCGGTCTCCAGATCAACGAACGGTCAACCAAATTGATCACATTGCGATAGATAAGAGACACGCATCCAGTATTTTTGATGTCCGAACATTCCGAGGAGCTAACATCGACTCGGATCACTACCTTGTAGCAGCCAAGGTAAGAATGCGGATATCCACCACGCCACAACAATCCAGAAATACTGTGAAAAAATTTAATGTCGGAAGACTGCAATCGCAAAAGACCGCCAAGACCTTCGCAGAACGCGTATCCCTTAACCTCTCGATTAACACCATACCACCAGCATCGAATGTCGAAGAGCAATGGCAACGATGCCAACAGGCCATTAGATCAGCCGCAACTGATGTGCTAGGTTTCTCGCGCCCACCAGCAAGAAACCCCTGGTTTGATGAGGAATGCCGACAGATGCTCGCAGCCAAGAACGAGGCCTATAAGGCTAAGCTGCAGGTGAAGACGAGAGCTGCCATTGAGCTCTATAGGCAAAGAAGAAGGGAAGAACATCGGCTTTTCAGCAAGAAGAAAAAAGAGCAAGAAAAGCGCGCGATCGAGGATATAGAGAGGTGCCACTCCAGGAACGATGTTCGCAAGTTTTATCAAAGTGTAAAACGTCAAAGCCAAGGATACAAGTCTCGAACAGAATCCTGTCGAGATGAACAAGGAAATATTGTAGTTGAGACACAGTCGATGCTGAGGATATGGAAGAACCACTTCTGCAGACTGTTAAACGGCGATGACGAACAACATTCCGCTGTCAGGCAGAACGAACCATTCAATATTGGCAACGACAGTGAAAACTGCCAACCACCCGACCTGAGTGAAGTGAGGATAGCAATATCTAAACTCAAGCTTAATAAGGCTGCCGGAAATGACGGCCTTCCCGCTGAGCTCTATAAGGCCGGCGGAGATGACTTGGTAAGTAACATCCACCAACTCATAAGCCAAATCTGGTCGGATGAAAATATGCCTGAAGAATGGAACCTCAGCATCGTTTGCCCGATCCACAAAAAAGGAGACCCTCTGAACTGCGCCAACTACAGAGGCATAAGTCTCCTCAACATCGCCTACAAGATCCTATCTGCCGTAATATGTGAACGCCTGAAACCGTTTACCAACAACCTGATTGGCCCTTATCAGTGTGGTTTTAGGCCAGGAAAGTCCACAACCGATCAAATTTTCACACTTCGGCAGATCCTGGAAAAAACTCAAGATGTCCAAATCGATACCCACCACCTATTCATCGATTTCAAAGCCGCATATGACAGCATTTATAGAGACGAACTGTACAGAGCCATGTCTAGTTTTGGTATACCGCCCAAACTCGTCCGTTTGTGTAGGATGACGATAGAGAATTCTCGCTGCTCTATCAGGATCGGAAACGACCTCACCGACACATTCGATACCAAAAAAGGATTTAGGCAAGGCGATGCGCTGTCATGTGACTTCTTTAATCTGATTCTTGAGAGGATTGTGCAAAACTCCAAAGCCAACACCAGAGGCACAATTTTCCAAAAGTCGGTGCAACTACTAGCATACGCTGACGATATTGGCATCATTAGTAGGACTCAACGTGATGTCATAGCCACGTTTGCTAGTATAGAGAAGGAAGCGGCGAAAATGGGTCTAGCAGTAAATGAGGGTAATACTAAGTATATGCTGTCATCACGAAAGGACTCACAACATCGACGAATTGGACAGAACGTCACAATTGACAGATATAACTTTGAGGTAGTACGGGACTTTGTCTACCTCGGCTCCGCTATTAACTCTGACAACAACATCTCGTCAGAAATTAAACGAAGAATTACTCTTGCCAACCGCTGTTTCTTCGGGCTAAGAGGGCAATTTAGTAGTAAAGCCCTCACTCGAACTACTAAGGAGATCCTATATAAGACCCTGATCATCCCAGTCCTGCTCTACGGCGCTGAAGCATGGACCGTATCATAAGCGGATGAAGAAATCCTTGGTAGATTCGCATTGGACGTTTAAGATGGTTAGGACATGTAGAACAAATGGACACCAATACTCCGGCTCGCAGAGTCTTCGATTCCCAGCCAGACGTCGGACGCAGTAGAGGAAGACCTCGCCTTAAGTGGCGCGCACAAGTGAAAACCGACCTCAACCAACTTGGAGTGCGCAACTGGAGGCAGTTAGCTAAGGACCGGGCTAATTGGAGAGGCATGTTGGTTGAGGCCCAGGTTCATTCCGGACTGTAGCGCCACTTAAGTAAGTAAGTAAGTAAGCTCAGGGCTTTTGGTTTCCCCCCAAGTTTCATAAAATGGGTTAATTCATACCTTAGATCAAGGGTTTATCAAGTCAAATTTAGAGGATCTCTATCTGTATCTTTTACAGCTGAGTCTGGAGTTCCCCAAGGTAGTCACCTCGGCCCAATTCTATTTATACTAGCCATTAATGATGTTAAAGTATGTATAAATCACAGTAATATCCTGATCTACGCTGATGATATGAAAATATTTAAATCTATCACTAGTCAGCAAGATAGAATTTTTCTTCAATCTGACATTAATAGCTTCGCCAATTGGTGTGATAAAAACGGTTTATCCCTGAACCCTACCAAATGTCAACAAATGACATTCTCTAGAAAGAATATACCTTCCACCTTTCAATATTCTTTGTCTCAACATATTCTTTGTAATGTTGATAATTTTAAGGATCTTGGGGTTTATTTCGATCCCAAACTGGTTTTTGCCAAGCATATCAATTTTATTGTTAATAAATCTAATTCTATGCTGAGCTTCGTAAAAAGGTGGGCGAAAGAATTTAATGACCCATACGTTACTATGTCATTGTACAATTGTTTTGTCCGTCCGATTCTAGAGTATGCTTCACAAGTTTGGACGCCGTTCTACAACATCCATTCAAATCGAATAGAGGCCATTCAACGTAAATTTATTCGATTTGCACTTAGAGGACTTCCACGGGATGATCCTTTTAACCTTCCTCCTTACAGTCAGCGTATTAAGCTTCTTCAAATGTTATCCCTTTCTCAACGAAGGCTTAATAGCGATATCATTTTTTTACAGCAGCTTATATCCGGTCAAATAGTGTGTTGTACGTAGTGTTGATTTATTGTTTAGCCCCCATCATAGAACGAATTATGGGAGGCATGAGTAGAATATATAATATAAATGATCATGTGATTGACTTGCATGTTAGTAAAATTAAGCTGACAAATATTTTGCGTGATAATACCTTAATGTCTTAATTTATTTGCATGATTTGTGTCTGTGTTAGTATTTTATAGGTACATAATTATTGTATTTTTAATTGTTTTGTCCTTACTAACACCTGCACTAAATGATGAGCCTGTGGGAGCACTTCTAGTGCCGGCAAATTTCTGCTCGTGATAGTTGCTTGCTTTAAGCACTCCACGACACAGAAATGATAGTATATAAAAAAAAAAAAAAAAATATACTCCCCACCCAATCATTCGCCTACAGAGGAAGATCTCAATGACCTTTTTCGAAATCTAGGCAATAACTTTATCATTGAAAGTGATTTCAATGCAAAACACACCTATTGGGGGTCAAGATCAGTAACTACAAAAGGCAGGAAGCTTTACAAAGCAGGGCGAAATTTTAACTGTGAGTTTATTTCGACTGGGTCGCCTACTTATTGGCCATCCGACCCAGCAAAAATACTAGACTTAATTGACTTCTTTATAACGAAAGGAATCATTAGCAAAGAAGTAAAAGTTGCAAACAGTTATGATTTATCGTCGGATCATGCACCCGTTATTCTTACGATCAATAAACATGCCTGTAAAGCAGATACAAAACGTAAGACTTACAAACAAAAGAACTGACCGTAGTAAATTTAATGAATTTCTCGAAGGATTTATTAACCTTAAATCTCCTTTGGTCACAGCAAGCCATATTGACATCGAAGTGGAACAATTCATTGCCGACATACAACAGGCAGCAGAAGAGAGTACGCCGTCCTACCAACAAAAAAAAACAAGAATCGGTAAAATATCCCACAGAAATTTGTATTTTTTGTATTTATTCTATTTATTTGAACTTATTGATACACGATACTACAAGATTTATAATCTTAAAATTAAGTATCTAGTAATAAAACAAGAATTTATAGAAAAGAAAACTTATATGAAAATTATTGAAAGTACAATTTATGAACTAATATTATTATTTTTTTTTTCTTTTTATATAAAGATCGTATTCTTAAACATAGCGTTAATAAGATTAGGTTGATAGGTGTTGAAATATCCTATTCTCGAACATGGTAGTGAATTACGGAACTAATATTAGAAAAGAGAAGAAGTCGCCGGAAATGCCAAATGACAAGATATCCAGGCGATAAGACTATATTTAATAGATTAAATAACGAACTTAAAAAAGTGTCGGTGAATTTAAAAATAGATCAACAAATAAATATCTTCGTAACTTAACGACTGATAAAGTCACAGACTAGTCATTTTGGAAGGCTGCAAAACATTTAAAGCGACCTCAAGCGCAAGATCCCCCGTTAAAAACACCTGATGGGAAATGGATTGGCAACCCAAAAAAAAAGTCAAACTCTTTTCGGAGCACGTGACAAACGTTTTTAAACCTTTTCCACCTAGCGTAATAAATGAACGCCTTGAATTCTCTGTTAGAATAGACGAAGACGTAATCCCTTATATCTCGCTAAAAGAAATCAGCACAAATATTCACTACCTATCTAATAGAAAATCACCAGATTATAATCTAATAACTGGCCAAATCCTGAAGGAACTACCCTTCATAGCATTGTTAAGACTCAAGCTGATAATTAATGCTTGCTTTAAGCAAAGATAAGTTCCATATCAATGGAAGATAGCGGAAATTATACCTAAACAAGGTAAGCCCTATCATCAGAAGTCACCTCATACAGCCCAATCTCACTTCTGCCTGTATTATCAAAACTTTTAGAAGACTAGATAGAATCATATAGCAAAGAAGGCTAATTCCCACCCATCATTTAGGTTTAAAAAAACACATTCGACCATAGACCAAGCGCATCGTATAACTAATGTTATAGAAAAAAGCACTAGAAGAAAAACAAGTTTGTTCTTCATTATTCTTAGAGGTTACACATGCTTTTGATAAAGTTTGGCTGGCATAAGGGTTTAGAGTATACACTTCATAGGGATCCACCTAGACAGTGCTATGAGATACTTAAATCTTATTCTTCTTCTTCTTCTTCTTCTTCTTCTTCTTCTAAGTAGAGTTGTGGTATCTTTATAAGATGAGAAATAACTCTGATAGATTGGCCATTGAAACCTCATAAGACTCTCTACAGACACTTCAAGAACTCTTTGAGAGCGAAATTACGAGGGGAAAGCTCTTCGAATTTATCCTAATTAGACTCCGGAAGAGCCCTATGAGAACAAAAATGCTATTCCAATTTGGTGTATATTCGTCATTGTGTTCACGGCTTCGGTAAATACTGGCGATCCAAAGAGTATTACAGACATGACCACCCTATATATTTGACATAATTCGTGCGAGTGCGTTATTCACTGACGTTGCTCGCGATTTAGTTTTACTGGTGGACTAGTAGGGACTAGTAAGATACAGATAGCTGTATTTATCACATCTACAGAGAAAGACAGAGATACGTTAGGTTAGGTTAGGTTAGGTTAAAGTGGCTGTCAGCGTAAGGCCGACACACTTTGACCAAATTTAGGTCCATTGTGATGCCACACGGATCGAGGGGTTTCTCCTGCTACTAGTTAAACCATTTAGAGCTTCTTATGATGCGCGATAGACTTCTAACGTCAGCGTTAGCCAAGTCATTAAGATCATTAAGCAAGAAGTCTCCCAGATGAAGATTTCTATTATGGGAGAGAGCAGGACATGTGCGGAGAAGGTGAAGTATAGGGTCCTCCACCTCCTCGTCCAAGCAACTTCTGCAGAAATCGTTTGAATAAACGCTAAGCCTCGATACGTGCTTGCCTATCAGACAGTGCCCTGTAATGGCACCTATAGTGGAGCTAATATGCAGTCGGTTTAGACTCTTAGAGTGTCGCAGGTCCAGCTTTGACCAGACGTGCTTAGTCGCTAGACACGTATTACTACTTGTCCACCTAAGGTTTGTTCACTCGATTGCAGATAGCTTGAACAAAAGTTTGCAGGTAGCGATTGGGATAGCCAGAGAACCCTTTTCAGGTAAAAGAGGTAGTTTGGTTTCCTTTTTGGCGAGTTCAGACAGAGATAATTATGTTCGAAACGATGTCGTTCGATCGTTTTCATTTCATATAATCTGACCCCAGCTTTTTGCAAAAAAAAAATAAATAAAAAATAAAATGTTTTTTTCTCAAGAATATCTTAACGTATTGAACTGCTAGTTCTACTAGGCATACATTTCATATTCCAATATCAAATGTTAGAAGTCTGCCTAATTGAGGTTAACTTTACATGCCACGGTATGCTACCTGTTAAAATCCGATTAATTTTTGTATTGTCTTCGCTATTTGCTTTCCTTTTTCCTATTATTTTACTGAAAATTTTCAGGTGATAAATAAATCCAAAGTTCATTGGAATATATTTATATTCGCATTATAAGTTAAATTCCATGAAAATTAGGGAAATCACTGAGACGCTCCTAAATATTCTTTTTTTTTAAAGTCTGTCCCCACACAAATCGGTAAGACATTCCGCAGCAGGACATGCTCTTTGTTTATCCGTCCCGCTTTTAAATGTCAATTCTTATTAAGAACTAAACACCATTGATTGATTTATTTTGCAATTATAATCATAGATCCAACCTTTAACTCCGCAGAGACTTACGAGTCTCTGCCATCGAAGGGCACAAATAAAATATAAACAAAAAAAAAAAAACCGTTTTAAATTCACAAAAAGTAATTTCCCAACGTAAGATACAATTTCATGATCTGCGTGAGAGAGCGTTAAAACCTAATAAGCTGAATAATGTCTCATGGAGCTATGCAAAATTAGGGATGAAAAACCATTGCTAAACCGTTGACGTCACAGGAGCTATCCAAATCCACCGATATACGGAAATAATAGAATATCTTTGCGGAAGGTGAGGTGGACGCGCTTCAAAATGTGTCTTACAGATAATTTATGTCTATTTTTCTATTGATTTAATGCGTTTAGAAGATGCTTAACATTTTTTCCTTTTTTTCTGTTTTCTTTTTATAAATAAAATCCGAGGGTAGTTAGATACGTGAAGAAGCAACACCTTCTGATTCTGACTGACCTTCCCCATGGCTACTGCCCTGCCAGGTAAATTCTAGACTCCGATTTTGCTTTTCCAATTATTTTTTTTTATTTCGTTTAGACATGGAAATCGTCAATTTGAGGGACTCTGTCCCGGTGTCCTGAGCACAGCCAAGGCGTTCAATGGTAGTGTAGAGGGTGTTTGTGGAAGTGTAATTGTAATTTCATGGACTGAAAAGGTCACAGATGTCGTCGTTTTGTTCATTCATTTTACCCGGCAAATAATTGAACATCAAGTAATGTAATGGGTGATTGGTCAAGTGTGTTCGCAGGAGGACAAGTTAAATACTTGACTGGATTCACCCCTGATTATTAGTATTTGGGAAATATATCTTTTCCGTGTTGACGGGCATTTTTTCATGATTTTCTACCCAAAATGTTGTTTGAACTTTTACTTGATTAGATTCTTGTTGGACGTATAGCGTGGAGAATAGGGTTCATATCTTCCGGCTGTAATTTATGAGTCAAATGGGAGTCATTATCAAAGTTCTGGAACACGATTTACTTGCAATATATTTGGATTATTGTTGATTTTTCAAATTACTATTCGATCTTATGAAAAGAAAGGATTAGAGCCGTATAGTGATTGCTGATATGGAGAAGAATTGGACTTTCAGATGATTGTCTCATAGCGCTGGGCATATGAACAAATTATTAAAACATATTTACCGCATTATATTGATTTAGTTTTATCAATAATCTTTCCAATATGTAGAACCATTCACTGTTAAATCTGCAATTACATGTAGGTATACTTACTATCAACAATCGTTAACTAAGCACAGATGTATGTATGTATATATATGTATGAATGTATGTATTTCCCTGAGTTTGTAATTAATTTTTCAATACTACTCATGTCTTCTTTCCCACCCACAAAGTCAACCCTAGACGAGTATTTTTTAAACTCCAAAACAATATACCCTGTATAGAATTGGCAAAAGGGCAATTTAAAAATTTGCAGTGGAATTCATCTGCATCACCCTATTAGACAGGATTCCTTACAAAATGTTCGATTTCAGTGGGAAATTATCATCATAGATTCAGTTTATTGTTGGCAATTTAAAATCGTATTCCGAACACTGAGAGAGGGTAACTCAAAATGAAAATCCCTCTGTAAGGGAGAAGACCGAAAAAAAAAGAAAACGAAAATACAGAAAACATTTTTGCAACATTTCCAGAGTCATTGATCTATCTAAAAGACGAGGGTTACTTTACAAAATTAATCATTTAATAGTAGGTAATTATTTCACTTGAGATGCCATTGCCAGTTGGCCGGTGTTTCAGTTCATTCCATTCTTTTTCTTGGCTTTAACAATGGGGGTCAAGTTTCCTATGATGCTTCAATAGGCTGTTATCTAAATGAAAAGAAAGCTCTCATATGTATTAGATATATCTGGCAGAGGTTTTGGTACATTATTGAAATATAAATATATACATCATGTATCAATAGGTGCCGTGATAAAGGGCCATGTGACAAAAGGCCAAGCAGCACCTAGCAATGACATATTTCATTGCATGTTTTTCGATGCTTCTTACTATTAGACAAAATAGTGAGATAGAAAAGAAGTGTTTTGGTGCAGTTGTAGGGTTATTACGTCCATTGTCCTTAATAACATAAAGTCATTAACTTTAAATTGTTTATTGCCAAAACATACAATTGCCCCATTTTGTAGTTAGAAGAAATAAATTGGAGCGCTTTTCATTCTTAAGATAGATTTTTTGCCAAATGGAACATTTCAGTAATAAGTTTTTTATAAAGTTTTTTTTAACCCTTAAATGCCCAAGGAAACCGATTTTGATGAAAAAAATATATTGTATGTAAACGCAACCAAAAACAACAAATCCGCTTTAAAAAAAAAAAATATTTTTTTTTGACGAAGTTATTAGCAAAAAAGTGGTTGTATCTTTAAAGATACACTGGGCATTAACCCCCCACAGCTATTCGGAAAGAAAATTATAACGAATGCACAGGAATTTAGTTTAGTTTATTAGATAAATAGGTAATTGTACATAATAAGGTAGTATCGCACCGTTTTTGTTAATTCAAATATTGGTATATAAACAGAAAATAATATTAAAAGAATGTTTAGGTTATCTATTATTTAGTAAAAAAAATGAAATAAAGAAACACAAGCAACAAAGAAGATCTTCAGTATATACAATCATTTTGTAAATTTAGATGCATCAGTGATTAAAAAAGTATATTAGTAAAAAGTATAAATTATTACATACCTAGGTACGAGGGCGGGTCAATAAGTCCGTGACTTTTGGAATAAAACACAGATTTTGTGATAAAAAAAAATTTGTATTTTTCAACGTAGTCTCCCTTGAGCTCTATACACTTTGTCCAACGCTTCTCCAATTTTTTTATCCCTTCCAAACAAAATGATTTGTCGAGGTCCTCAAAATAGGCCTTTGTTTGCGAGATGACTTCATCATTGGAGTCAAATCTTTTTCCACCAAGCCATTTCTTCAGGTTTGGGAACAAGAAGTAGTCGCAATTCATAGCCCAATTCATGGATTTTTGCCATGGCAACTGCACATGTGTGCACCCTTGCATTGTCTTGGTGGAAAAGAACTTTTTTCTTGGCTAAATGAGGTGGTTTTTTTTTCAAATCGTCATTGAATCGGTCCAATAAGTTGGCATAATATTCCCCATTGATTGTTCTTCCCTTTCGAAGGTAGTCAATGTGGATTATCTCGCGTGCATCCCAAAAAACAGTCGCCATAACTTTATTGGCTGACAAACCCACCTTGGCCTTCTTTGGCGCCGATTCACCCTTAGAAACCCACTGTTTTGACTGTTGTTTGGTCTCTGGTGTGTTGTGATGGATCCATGTTTCGTCCACGGTTACAAAACAGCGCAAAAACTCCTCCATATTGCGATTAAACAAAGCCAAACCTTCCTGTGAAGTTGTTACACGATTGCGTTTGTGGTCGACTGTGAGCAAACGCGGCACCCATCTTGCGGAAAGCTTTCTCATGCCCAAGTGATCATTCAAAATTGAAACCACTGAGCCATGCGAGATCCCTACGGCTTCCACAATCTCTCGCACTTTCAATCTTCGGTCGGCCAACACCATATCGTGAATTTTTTCGATTGTTTCGGGTGTAGAGACCTCAACTGGGCGTCCAGGACGTTCGGCATCTTCAGTGCTTGTATGGCCACAACGAAATTCAGTAAACCACTTTTTTACCATTGAAATTGATGGTACAGAGTCCCCATAGTATTTTTCAAGCTTAGCCTTGGTCTCGGTAATGGTTTTTTTTTCGCAAGAAATAATGCTTACTAAGCACACGAAATTCACTTTTTTCCATTTTCTCCTCAAATTAGTGAGTAGTCTGATAAAAATAGCTGTCAAACACAAACTAAGTGACGCAGCAAGTTTAAATTTTGACAGGAGTCAACTGATAGATGCCTGTTGACAGGAGCAGTGTTGCTGTTTCAGTAAAGAGGTCAGAAATTCAAAAAGTCACGGACTTATTGACCCGCCCTCGTATTTATTTAGTAAATTAAAAAATTAAAAATGATATGAATGGGAAAAACTACAAAAGCAAGCAACACGATCTACGTTAAATACAAAAACCAAACATTTTAGCTGTAGGATAATTTATGTGTTATGATAATTATAAAAACAATTTTTTTCTGCCGTTAAACATAAATTTACCTTACATTTAGAACAGTACATTTTTGTTTGTCCTGAACAATTAGGTAACTTGCACCGTCCCTTTTTGTCGATAATTGTCCAGTGGTCTGTCTTATCTAGCCGTATGTCTTTAGAAGGAGCATTGGATGAATTTGGCTTGGAACGTTTGGTTTGAATTAGTGATTCCAAAGATGTCGGCCGCCCACGTTTGTTAAGTTCCGCAGAGCCGTTACTAAACATAACATCTGCAACTTCCAACTTAAAATCAATGAGCCTCATTTGTTTGTATTCACGGCGGCCTTTGTTGATCCTTTTATGCAATAGCCATGCATTTACTGCAGTCATATCTAGCATATGTAAAATAGCCGGTTTGTCCATTTTCGGCTTTTCATGCCTATTTTATGGCGTCCCATGAAAATGTCCATCAGATCCACTCCTCCCATGTGCTGATTATAGTCTTTAATAATTTGTGGACATGGTATCATTTTGACAGACTTCTCTTTTCTATCGAACCTCCTTACACTTAGACCCGTTTGACTATCTGAATTAGAAGAAGAAGGAGGTTTTATTCCGACATATGTTGACATAAGATTGACAACCCTGTTGTCCTTCCAAGATATGGTCGTAACATCCATGCCGTGAATAGAAGCAACAAATTCCTGGCTTGTTCCACGTTCGCACTTCATCATCGTCTTTTCTTCCGGTAGCTTACAGTTTTTTATACTGTTACGACGTATAGTACCAACTGTAAGTATGCCTTGAGTCCGAAGATATGTCACCAAAGGCAGGGTTGTGTAGTAGTTGTCGCAGTATATAATGTAATTTTTATACCGTGGCACTTCCCGGAGCAATCTTACAACAATATTTGCCGATGGTTGCAGATCTGGTTCGCCTTGAGAAGGCCCTTCAGGGGATCCGCTGTATATTTCAAACTTATACGCGAATCCGCGTGTGTCGCATAAAACAAACAGCTTAAATCCCCACTTGTGAGGCTTGTTTGGTAAATATTGCTTCATAAAATGTCCAATTTTTGATGAGCACATTTGTTCATCTACACAAAGCCGGTCTAATCGTGGTATGCTTTCAAAAGTCCTGTTAAGATATTCAATTAGAGGTCTTATAAGGTAAAGGCGGTCGCGATCGGGGTCATCTCGTTTTCCAGCTCTACTTTTGTCGTTGAAATGGATATATTGCTGAATTTTATTTTATTTAAAATATGGCATGTAAAATAGGATACCAATAAACTTTCGTAAATCGGACATATCAAACTGGAATGACTCGTTCACCCCCGCATAGATTCTGGTTTCGTCCACAATTCGTTGCTCCAAAGTCTCTGGAAACAAATATGACCAAACTTGATAGGGCGTTTCCAAAGTCTGTACAATTTCTGGAATGCTAGTATCCCCTCCAAATCTCACTTGTTCCGCATTATAAACAAGGTTCGCTTTCTTCCAAATAACTTTTTCAAATTCCACGGACTTCGGGTTAATTTGTGTTTGCGAAAATTGTGAGGGAAAAAGATTCCAAGAACTGCTTACGGATGGAATCGATGATAGTGAAGGAACTGGATCCGGTATGAAATTACCTGGATCTGCATTGTCGTTGTTTATCATACTGACGAAACTAACGTTTATTGACATGCTAAGATCGAAATCATCGGCATTACCATCCTCCGACAAACCACGCTGTTCAGCCATCTCATCTACACTAACCTCATTGTTATCATCAGTTACCACTGCAATTTTGCTTACACCTGCTACTGATGTTGGTTCGCAAAGCTCATCAACGTCATCATCCAAATTATCAGTACTGTCAAAACTAAAATCATGCAGCAATACACTGACCTCTTCGTCAGTCATCTTCACACCGTCAATTTTAGTAAAAGCCATGCTTAATCTAGGACATATTAGGAAAAAATGCGAACAAGCACACCAACTATACCGTATATAGAATTATTTTCCGTTTAAATCGCAATCCAAATTTTACTTCTTTCAGGAACGACACAATGTATAAAGCAACACATACGAGAACTACTAATTTTTGTGAATATTTTTTCTTGATCAATCTGTAATTTTTAATACAATAATTGTAATATCAAAATTACAGTGTACTGTTATGTAAACTTATATAAATATATACCTTCAAACTAGTTTAACTACACAGATACACGACTAAATCACAAAATTAAGGAACACAACCAACTAACTTGCACTTTGTAACGATTTACAACTACTCTGAATACACAACAAATGAAGAAATAAGCTAAATTCAACCGAAATCATGATATAGGCCGCAATGCCCAGTGTATCTTCAAAGATACAACCATTAACATAGCGGTTATATGAGCTGCGTATATCGTATTTGGTTGAAATAACCGTATTTTACTTCATAATATATACGTTCACCAGGTTATATTTTTTTTTGTCACAGCAGTGTTACCAACTATAAAGTTATTAAAGAAATTTTTTATTTTTTTTTAAATTTTGTTTAAAATTAAAAAATTCAAATATTTCGTTATAAGTAATTTAATTTAAAAACTATGGGTCTATTTTTTTTACAGTCGATACATTTTGAGTCAATAAAGCAAAAATAGTAAGCCATAAGAAAATAAAGTCAAAACTAACGAAGAAATAATTTTTTTAATGGTTGTATCTTTAAAGATACACTGGGCATTTAAGGGTTTTAATCAATTTGCAGTAAGAAACTAATAATTCTTAAATAAACTTCAAAACTTGCTGTCAAAAACTTATAACTGATTTGAAAATCTTGTGGATTAGGTAAGCAGTTTTAAGTTTTTAGGAGCAACAATTTGAATTTTTGAGCATAAGGTGAAAAATAAAAACTATAAAAATTGGCAATTACAAGACTTATAATCAGGAAAGAAAAATAATTCGCACGAATAACTGGATGGCTGAATGAAAATAAGTTGAAAGTGACAAAAAATGGGCATAACATGAAGATCCTTGTTGTCAATGGTAATTCACTTGTCAGGATCGGGAAAAGAACGTCACATGCAAAATTATTGAAAACCGAAAACACAGATGTGCTTTTGGTTAGCGAAACTAAGATAAATCAGAAGCACACATTTTGATACAAGAACTATCATGTAGTAAGAAAAGACCTGCCTCACTCCACTGAAGGAGGACCAACGACCATACCACGTCGAGTTAATCGGTTCTCGTCAGATCACCGCAATTAAACGACGTTAGGCGCGGTTAGTACGTAGATGGGGGACCGTTTGAGAACAACCGCGTGTCGTTGGCCAGTCCCATCTACAGAGTTGAGGTAGATAATACATACGTGGTATCACAATGGACCTAAATTGGTCTAAGTGTGTCGGTTTCTGCCGACAGCCACATAAACCTAACCTAACATAACCACTGAAGGAGATGCGGTTGGAATCTTAATTCGAAAAGGCCTGCGCCATAGCGTTATATGTATATAGCGGGGGACGTCCGTAGGTTTCAGTTGTTGGAAGCATGCAGCATAAGCATTCCTCTCCATTGCCGCATCCAACTAATTTATGACAGAGCTCGGGACACTTTTTAGCAGCCTGCAGCTGAGCTCAGAGGAGAATTATTTTTATTACTTCTTGGCTGGAGATATTAATGCCAAACATGCGGCATTGCGAAATGTTAATGCAAATCACCGGGGCAACCAGTTTGACGATTGGTGGCGCCTCAATTTGATTATGATTGAGTACAAACTCGAGTTGTACGCGACGGATATCACTTCTTTCCCAAGAAGCTCTCCTGGACTTGGTCTTAAGGGACGCAAGACTTCAACTGACGAACATAGATCAAAACATGCGGAACTGTTTGCGGGCGTTTGAGTACGATAGTGACCACTACCGACTCGCCGCCGCAATACGGATCCGGAACGAGCTAATGCTGCTGGAGGAGTACGAAGCGGTGTGTTTATCGCAAATGAACGACGCCATTAAACGATCGATGGAACGAACTAATCCTCGGGTAGGACGTTCGGACGAGTACCAGACAGACAAATACAGAAACACTACAATCGGCGAACTATACCGACAGAAAAGTAGACTGCTCTCGATGCTTAAACGGCTGCACAGGCAATTTACTGACCGCAACGAACCGGAGGCAAGGATGCTGAAGTCAGGTATACTAATCCTGAAACAGCTGATCAGAGAAAATTACAGAAAATCTCTAAGTCTGTATTGGGCCAATAAAATTCGGGCTATAAAATCGTGTAGTCCGAATAAGTTCCCACAGATAAGTTGTTCAGGAGGATATTCCTTGTGTTCGAATCTCCCAGACAACAGAGAATAGACAGACAGAACTGACTGAACTGAAGTGTCGCTTCAAACGACGATTTTTTTTGTGTTCGATGACCCATAGGTCCTGGGGTCTTGTTTCGAGGCCGTGTATACGGTGAACAATCCTGTTCGTGGCCGAGATGTATCGCACTTGGTTATGTCGAAGGATGATCTTCTGTGCATCTTTGAGTCACGAAAAAATAAAAAGCCGGAGGGGTGGATGGTGTCCCAAACGTCGCATTGAGACACCTGCCTCTGGAGGCTGTAAATAATTTCACTACGCTGTTTATCAATGAGCTGAATAATGCACATATTCGAGCAGAGGAAGCTGTGGTGCATCCGATCCCGAAAAAAGGTAAAGATAGGACGAACCCTGCCAATCTCCGATCGATTAGTTTGCTTCCGAATATTAGCAAGGTCTTTGAAAAGGTTGTCAATAGAGCACTGTTGAAGTGGGTGAAGGCCAATAACATAATTCCTGACAACCAGTTTGGTTTCAGGGCGGGGCATGACACTATTCATGCCGCGTCGAAATTGGTTTCCGACATTCAGTGGAATAAATGCAAGAACCAATGCACGGGTGCTTGTCTGTTTGATTTTGTAAAGGCTTTCGACACTGCCCAGGCGGCGGATGCACAAACCTTTGCTATATATAATTTTTTATAATAAATTTATAATATGCTTATAGGAATGAAGTTCGTTGTCAAATGTGGCAACGTTACTTCGAGCAGAGTCTTTGAAATTAAAAACGGTTTATAGCAGGAGACGGTGAATTCTCCGATCCTGTTTAACATTTACACGAGTGATCTGGTGGGTTCACTCAAATTGGCTATAGCGTATGCCGACGATTTTGTGGCATACAGATCAGGTCGTATAATCGAAGTCATTAACATTCTTTTGCAGCGTGACTTCGATCAAATTAAGGTATATTGGACAAAATGGGCAGCCATTATCGGTGAGAAGCGTAGTTAGATATCCGGTTATCTGGCTTGACCAGTATCTGTATTTCGTAGCAGTTATATAATCTTCGCTTATGGTTGTCGATTGTGGTTTAATATAGCGCCAAGTTATATGGAAAAAATTCGTTTGAGAGACAATGTCTTAGGACCTGTCTCCGGTTGTTCCGAACGCCTGAATCCAACCATATAAAATACTATCCAAACAAGGTCCTATACGATGGCGCTCAATTGAATAGGAGTGACAATTTCCTCATTAAGGTGACTTGAAGGCACGTTGCAAGGGCGCTGGCCAACCACAATGCCCTGAAATAGTTTTAGGCCGACAGGCAATAATTATAAGATATAGTTAAATTTAGGGCGTGCGCATAAGGAACAATAATCTAGAATAAGTATCCTGTTAATTTTAAGTTAGATTTTTGAATTTTTTTTTGTATGTAAGTTGACAATTAAGAAACAATAAAAAATGTGTTTAAAAGTAAAAAGTTACGCTTCGCAAAGCGACATAAGGTGATGCGTTAAAATATGGTCTTATGTGTTTTGCGAAAGCGTCATAAAGCCATATGTCACGTTTCACATTAGTTCAGTGCACTGTATTAATACTGAATTTATTTTGAATGGGCTTTTGCTGTTTAATGAAATACGAATATGAATACATAAAGTGACCTTTATTTCCATTTTGACGTTTCACCACAATGTTGTATTTTCCAAAAATATATATTCACTTAGAAATAGTGCAGCATATTAATTTTTGACTGTAAATATGAATAAAAAAATAAATATTAGGCATTAACGGCCCATAGAGGGCCTAAAACCTAGCTTCTCCAACCACTTTCTTTGCGAAGTAGAAGGGACATACCAGCATCCTTCTTTCTCTTCCCGAAGGCATAGGTCTAATAGGTACAGACTACATTACACCCAAACTCAACTTCCATAAAAGCTTCTCTGTGAGATTCCCCTCTAGATCAGAATGGAAAGAAAATGCGGTCGTAAATGAATTCGACATACCTATCTTCACAGATGGTTCCAAGATGAACTGTGGAGTAGGAGCTGGCATTTTCTCTACAGAGCTAGATATTTCTAAAACCCTTCGCCTTCCCAACGCAGCCAGCGTCTTTCAAGCAGAAGTATTTGCAATTAAGGAGGCGTGTAGACTGCTTCTCAACATATTGACACACAGAAAAAAAATAGGCATCTTCGTCGACAGTCAGGCCGCGATTAAGGCTGTTAGTTCAACTAAGTCTACGTCCAAGCTTGTGGTGGAATGCAGGGATACGCTGAATAAGGCTTGTCATCGGCTAGATATCTCTCTCGTCTGGGTTCCCGGCCATAGGAACATTGATGGAAATGAGAGAGCCGATGAACTCGCCAGACGTGGCTCTGCTCTGTGCGTATCACATGCGGAGGAAGTTTTCCCTCCGCTGGGATATGTAAAGAGAGAAATCCTCCTGCACTTCATCTCAGGGGCCGAGACTAGATGGACGAATCGTTCGGACTGTGTCATTTCAAGAAAGATTTGGCCAACCTACGATGATGCCAGAACAAACAACCTCTTAGCCAGAACGCGTGTTGATGTCGCCAGACTAACGGCAATCAGTACGGGCCATTGGCCTTTAGGCACTCACGCAGCCAAGCTTGGCATCCCTCACAACACCCACTGCCGCAGCTGCTCTGACACAGAAAAGAGTGAAACAGTGTTCCATCTTCTCTGTGAGTGTCCGGCTTTAGCCAAAACCAGACGCAGCGCACTAGGTCATCCGTTTTACAATGACCTCTCGGCCATTCATACCATCCACTTCAACAACATCATCAAATTCCTCAACTCCACAGGATGGTTTTGAGCCCCCTTAATAATATCCATCTCGCCCTTTAATTTTAGGTTCCGTTAGTTGTGGTATCAAAACGGCGCTCATTGCGCTACTTGTGTTTTCCCTCGTCAGATGACGGGAATTACAGCCACTTAAACCAACCAGAAGGGACCTACAATTTTAAGCCGAATCCGAACGGCAAATTTGAGAAGCTTCTCATGACAATTATTGATACTCTTGGATGTTTGTCAGACGTTCGCAAGAGGTGGGGCAGTGGAAAAAAAACTCACTATTGGTGATTATTAAATTCAACTGTGACAGCTCATTTCAAACACATTTGTTTTGTAAAAATTAAATTCAGTGAAAATAAAATAAAAACTGCGGATGTCGAATGCATGGATAGATTCGATCCGTTCGTTTTCCACGATACAGTGAATTTCATTCACGTTACCGACATGTGGATGGTTCACATCTGCGGATTACACGATGCAAATTGTTCTTTATGAGCGGATCGTTTGTAGTGTACATAATAACTACACTAACAAATAGCCTCAGCATCATAAAGGAATTTCCCCAGCAACACAAAAAAAAACATAGGGTAAACCACCCAATGATTGGCACCTTAAGGAAATGTACGGCTTTATTTCCCTGTAAAAACTGAATGAAACATTCCAACACCTATGAAATACTTTATTTACCTTTCTATTGGTGTTTTATAATAAAAAATAAAGAATAAACAACATTTCTTTTAAAACATAAACAATAAAACAAAAAAATAAAGGGAAGTCAATTTTCACCAGTTATTGGCACTCCATTCCAATCATTGGCATTCATTATTCTAATTATTAGCACACATACGTTTTGGCATCTTTTAGCTTCTTAGGCATAACAAACTGGAAATGATGATAAAATCTCTAGTGTTATCCTTTTGTACGGGTAAATTATTATAGGAGGAGTACATAGCACAATCACCACCCGCAGAAAATGTAAACATAACTGTTATTGCAGTTTTGGCTTGGGCGTGGTCAGTCTCGTATCCTTTTTTGTTTCCCTTTTCGGTAAGGACGTTTTCGTTCGTGGGGCACAATTGAAAGTTTGTCTCATCACCATTAAAAATTCTTTTGGGATCTTGGAATATTTCAAAAAAGCCAGCATCCTTTGGGTAGGATTCTATTCTTGCAAACCAACCTTTTATGTGTGCCTCGGACACATTGGCACTTGCATTGGTGACATGTTCGGACACCCGAAGGACTACATCTGAATGTCTTCTCATGAAGACGGAATACCATTTTTCTCCAGGGAAATTGTCCTTAAACGGGTATGGTCTGTTGTTGCACGCTAATCTTTAGACCAAATTTTCTTTGGGAAATCCCTTTCTACTGCATTCTTTTATCCATCTTACAAGTAGGTACTTGCTCTTCTTCATCGGTTGAAATTGTTTTTGGACCTGGTCTAGCTTTTAAATTTATTGCTTAATCTAAATTGTAGCGTCGACCTTGGAATACCAAATGTTTTAAGGTGTGTCCACACCAAAGAAACATTTTAGGAAACATTGTTTAAAAAACGTTTCTGAAATGTTTCCCATTTGTCTAAAAAACATTTCAGAAACATTTCATAAACATTTCAGAAATGTTTCGCGAATCGTCCAGACCAAAATAATCATTTTTTAAATATTTCGGAAACATTTCAGAAATGTTTCTTTGTTTCTGAAATGTTTATGAAATTTTTCTGAAATGTTTAAAAAATGTTTCTTTGATGTGGACACACCTTTAGACGCTGTTTTCTTTGGCATCCCCGCCTTAATTGCTTTTAGAGCCGTTTGAACTAAGCCTTCATCATATTTTGTTTGCATATTTGGGTGTTTTCCCAACTTTTGCCATCTAAGAATCAGTTAAAGCTGGAAATTTAAGATTGGCAGTGAAATTTGTACTAGTTATTAGCGCAACCCAATGATTGGCACAGTGCCGATAACCGTGTAATTGGCACTACTACCAATGATTGGCACAGTGCCAATATCCGGGTAATTGGCACTACTACCTATGATTGGCACAGTGCCAACATTAGGAAAGCTTCTAATTTCTCTTTCCCATTGTTGGCACAATTATTTTAGGTTAAAATGCAGTAATATTAACTAATTTCAAGAAACAAACCTTTAATTTAATGTCTTATTAACACAAAATAGCACTTAAAACAATAACCTTCTTAACCAAGGAACACAAAAAGACACTTCTATTTCACTGCCACTCTTATAAAATTGTTAACGGCTATGGCAAAAAGGCGGGAATGCATTAAGACATATTTTAATACGTATTTTCAATAGTACCAACATAAAGATAAGTCGGGTGCGGCCA
Organism: Portevinia maculata; assembly: GCA_949715645.1. Taxonomy (NCBI): domain Eukaryota; kingdom Metazoa; phylum Arthropoda; class Insecta; order Diptera; family Syrphidae; genus Portevinia; species Portevinia maculata. Next base: position 41,283,173 of record OX454525.1, read on the forward strand.
GATTTACGAAATATATATTCAAGCAAGAATTATGGAAAAAAAATATATCGAAAAATTCTCAAGAAACGCGTTTTAACATTGTCTTAAAGTTCAAATGCTAATCAATGGAGGAGTGCCAACAAAAGGATAGTTTACCCACATTTCTCATAAGACAGATATTTCCCACCAAATCCACTCGACACCCGATACACAGCTAATGCTCGCCATAGAGTCAAGGCCAATGACAATTGCACATTTACGTGTTGCAGCAAATTGTGCTGAGTAGTTAATTTTCCTTTATTTTGTGTTTTCCTTATCATATTATAATGTAAGTAGCATGTAAGATATTTTTGTATAAATAGGCTAAGATCTTGGAATAAAAATCAATTACTATCTGACTTATGAAGAGTATGCTTGGCTTCTTAGCCGTTTTACATTTCCGATTGGCTCTTTAGCCATTTAAACTTTTCGGCTTTGGGATAGCCAATAATCCCCATAGCTTTGTAGGCGATGCAGGCATATGAACTACATATAACATAGCATACAGTAAAGTACAAAACACACATTACACGTTCCCCAAGACGGATTTCACGATAGGGGTGTTTGTATTATAGGAAGCTTAAAAAAATAGTTGAGCGCGTCAATTCGGCGAATGATTAGCTTATTAGGGGTCGGGAACGACAGTTGCTTTTCAAGGTTAAGGGCTTGAATCGGGCCTGGATTTTTAGCTAACATCGATCATTATGACCAAGACACAAAAAAACAGGGTCAAATCGCGGTTCCAAGCGGTTTATTGACTTATTTTCAACAACGTACTGTTTGCGGAACACACCACTCATTTTTGATACAAGTTTGTCAAATTTCCCAACGATTCATTTCGTTTTGCGGAGGTATAAACTGACTGAGCAAGAAAGCGAGAAAGTGAGGGAAAGAGCTATTAGTGTCAAACTAACATTTGATTCAAAGAAAAACTTTCATTTGGACCACCCTGTACACAGCTTATAATTCAAAGTGCATTAAATTGTTTCTTACTGACAAAATAAATAAACAACATCACTTCACGGCTTCAAATGTGTTCAAATAAAAAAATAACTGCAACAGTTTTGCCCAAAAGCATTAACTTCGAAACGTGGGCAGCATTTTGCTAAAATTAAAAGTAAACAGAGGCCATGTAAAATGTTTTGATAAATTGATAACTGGTATTGTCACGCCTTGAAAATCGTACAAAAAAATGTATTATACATCCCTCGTTGTACATACCATACATATGTCTTTTCACAGATTACTAAGCTGGGATATTATGCGACATGCATTTAGAATTTTACGGGTTTTACCCTTTTGTGCGAACTCTCGTTCCCTCGATGGTTGTTTTAACCCTTAGCAATAATTGACACATCACGTGGAAAATTCTCCACATGCGTTTTATCCCTACCCACATTCATTTAGTTGTCATAAAGTGGCAATTTATGTGAAAGTGACGTTCAAAAAATTAACACGAATAAAACTGTAGTGTATAATGTAGAAAGCACTGCTTCAAATATCTGAACTTAGCAATAACTTCGATGGACATTATCCTAAACTCGTAGGAACATCTGATGATGATAAATCAATATTACAAAAGTTAATCAAATGCTTGGTTTCAATAAAGTCTTTGTATATAAAAAAAAAACAACAATGTATTTTTTAATCAAAGTGCTTGAAAATAAAACACGTATTTGTAAATTTCATTCGAATTTTCCGTTAATTAAAAACCAATCAAATTTTAAGTCTTTTTTGTGCATTCCGTTGTATAAGTCAAAGGGCGGAAAAAAAATAATAAAAAAAAATAATCAATCGCCTGATTGACGACATGTCAATCAATTTGACTGTTACTATGGGTGTGAAAAAAAGATAGCAGAAAATTATACACAAGTTACTTCGAAGCAGTAGAAAGTTTCCTGTATTATGGATCCAGTTTACAGGAAAAAACTCCCAGCCAGAGAAGCAACTTTGATTTTTGAATCTTGTATGATTGTATGAACGACTTTTGTACATACATATCAGAAGCTTTTTCTTTTAACTATGAGCTCCATATTAAATGTGAAGTGGAAAAGTGTGTAATGTTTGCTGGACTTCACGCTACGTAACGTGGGGGTTCAGATCACCTACAACTGAGGCGGAGAGCGGCTTCAAAACAATACATGCGGTGATTACTCTTTCTTTTTTTCAAATATACTTATTTATTACCAACGACCATACCACGTCGAGTTAATCGGATCTCGTCAGATCACCGTAATTAAACGAAGTTGGGCGCGGCTATTACGTAGATGGGGGTCCGTTTGAGAACAAACGCGTTTCGTTGGCCGACCCATCTACAGTGTTGAGGTAGATAATAAACGTGGTATCACAATGGACCTAAATTGGTCTAAGTGTGTCGGCTTCTACCGAAAGCCACATAAACCTAACCTAACCTAACCTATTTATTACTTATTTATTACATATTTCGTCTTACAAGTTTTATCTTATTTTAGACTACTTCTAATACTAATACAGAAATTCATATTTTATATAATTAATTGACAGATTACAGTGAATTCATAATAGCAGTTTTACAAAGTGTTCTACTCATATTGAAATCAATTGAATTTTTCTATAAACTATAATTCACACAAGCTCTAGTAATGGGATCATTCAAAACATAAATTATTCTGTGTCGAGACACTTAAAAAACATAGGGACGGGCTACAGCCCGCTTGGGCGAACTGTTGGATACCCTATTCTTATTCCTATCCCTCATAAGTGGGCGTGACAAAAGTCTAAGTATGGTTGAATTGTTAAGAACGCTCTACATATTTTGTTATATAACATTTAAAGGATTTTATCAAAAAAAACGAAGCTTTTGTAAAAAAAACGCTCCCAGCTCAAACTTTGGTTTTTCAATAAAATTATTTTATTTAATTGTGGGCGTGTCAGTAAGCGGATTTAAAAAAAATTAACACATGAGCATAAAGGGCCGCTAGAGAGTATACATTATTAATTTCAACTCCCTAGCTAAAACTTTGGATTTTCAAAAAAAGTTTGTTCTTAAATTGTGTGCGTGTCAGTAGGCGGATTTTGAAAATGTTTACACATGAGCTTAACCCGTATGTGCTCAATTTTATTTTTCTGCGTTATTAAACTTTTTTTTTTGTATTTTCGCACTCTGGAGGACTAACTGGAAGGGTTTCAGCAAGAAACTGAAGGAAAAAATTAAGAATGTCGAAAATAAGGACCGCCCCAAAAATGGGGCACTAAGCACAATAGGGTACCAACATTATTTGAATATATATTTTTATTTATTTGAGGAAATATTATTTTATTTAAAGAATTTTAATATTACAATGAATAGTTAGGAATGGAAAGCTTCAAAACAGTTAGCATGGCACCCAACATCGCATTTGCGGCACTTTTTAGTTGTGTTTTTATGACACTCTGCACATTGGATCTGTGTAGAATGCGAAACGATCAGGTGCCCTTTGCCATCCAATCTGACTTCTTGTGGAACTCTGCGCCGTTTCGTAGCTTTCATGGGGCGACCAGTGGATCTTGAGACTGAGTATCTACCAATGTACGAAGTGACTATTGCTCGGATGAATCCTAAATAATCCAAATGGCCCCTAGCTTGTCCTGCAGGAGAAAGTCTGTACAGCTGGAAAGCATTATTCGTTGATGCATTGAGAGGCCACATCAATAGCTGCCAGTACCATTTTTATTTATTTACGCTTATACGGTAGCATCCAATGTTTTGATGCAGACGATCTACTCCTCCCATGAACCTATTGTATTGAAGGATACATGCTGGTTGCTGGATTGTCACTCGCTTTTTTTCTTTGCTTGACCAACGCTGTGCGGATCCCAAAGGTGCAACACCTTCACAAGTTGATGCTACTGTGACTACATTGTTGTCGTTGTACCGCACTAAAGTGATATTTGAATTTGTATCAGTAATTTGGTGGTAACCACCTCGCGGTTGTTTTTTTTAATTTTAACACCGATTGCAATGGAGCATTTTCAACGCGGTTAGCTCGAATTGTTCCGGTGGCTTGATGATTGGCGACTTTTAAAGCAGTTAGCAGACGAATTGAGGTAAAAAAAACTGTCAATGTAAACATAAGCACGAATATTTTCTGGCAACTTTGAGACTAAGTTCATCACTACTGATCCTCCAACTCCCAGATCAGGAATCGTATTGCTGGTACTTGCACCTTGGTATGGTTCAGCTTGGAGAAGATACCCAAGACGCGTAGTCATACTCCAGCACTTAAAACCAAACCGATTTGGTTTACCATGCAAGTGCTGTTTTGTACCACGGAGGCCATAATATGGAATCATAGACTCATCTATGCTCACTTCTTCATAGTTTGGTGAATACTTCATCCATTTTATATTTAGTCGCTGCCATAAGGGTCGCACCTTTGTAAATTTATCACTGGCATCAACCATTGTCACACATATAAAAATATCGCAAAATCTGGGTATGGAATTAGCAACACCAGGATGGAACGTGTCAGAGCCAGTATCCCAATATATTCGATTTCTAGCATACACACAATAGCCACTCAATAGCAATATGCCAAATACCAGACGCACAACCTCCCTTGAAATATCGAACTGGCTATTACCGTGGAAAACTATTTTTTTGAATTTTCGATGAATAGGTCTATTATGTCATCGTCGTAGAACAATTCAAACCATTCCACGGGGACCTATCCATGCTCAAAAAGGCCGGCGCTGTCCATTCCCCTCTTCTATCACCTGCAATATCTTCCTCTTTCCATTCCCTTACCGGTACAGTTTTTTTCTTCTTCAACGTCTTCCTCGCTACTGTCGTCGCTTTCGGCAGTGCCCTGTGCGATTATTTCTGATCGCAAGCCTTGCGCTGACCTCCTAATACACTGAAGCTCCCCTCCAGCCCTAAGTTGATTGCCAGTTAGCCTATTTATATCTCCTGCTAGAGCATCTTCCTCATCGCTGTCCTCATCACTCATCAGATGGTTGTTGGGTGGGAGTGTGTATATGGTACCTTCTACTATATCGTCTTCTGTTTCCAAGATGTCTAGGATTTCAGCCACTATTATTCTAAAACAACAATCATAAAAAAAACAATAAAACCAAGGGAAACACACGAAGAAAAATGTTTAATGCACACCACCCCAATAATGGGGCATTACATGAAATGGTACATAAAATCTGTTCGTTACTAATTTATACAAAACGAACATATTTATTTCATTGTTATAAACATTTTCAAATTGACAATGTAAGAAAAAGTGTATTTTTCTACAGATAAATATGTTTACTTACACGTTTTTTCCAGCCATTGACACAAAATCAAAATTGAGCACTTCACCAAGCGAAACTGACAGTCTAAGTAATGAATAGCTATCTAATTTTTTCAAATAAGCATTTTCACACACTTTAGTCTAGGGCTACTACGATGAGCAGTGGGCGGATTTTGAAAATTTTATCTCCCGAACAGTTTTAGGAGTCATAGATCATATATACAAAATTACAGCTTTTTAGCTCAAAATTCGATTTTTTCGAAAATTTTGTTTGTTTGAGTTTGTGGGCGTGTCTATGGGCTGATTCTAAAAATTCGTAAACTTGTTTATTTCGGGACCCTAGAGAGTATATGGTTAAAATTTCAGCTCTCTAGGCCCAGTTTAATTTTTGCCGACGGACGGACGGACGGACATGGCTAGATCGACATTACTATCGATGCTGATCATAAATATAGTAACTTTTAGGAGTCTACGGACAATATTAAGGTATGTTACAAGCTATGCGTCAAAATTAATATACCCTTAGAATAGGGTATAAACATATACTGTCGCGGAATTTTTTAGAATTTTTAAAGAGGAACAATTCCATCATACATGATTTTTACGTAACTTAAACCGTTTACGCAGCAGCACACGCAGCGGAAACTCTCAAAAAGGAATAATTTTCCCGTTTTGCAACATTTTCCAATGATGCTTCGCTCCTACTGGGCGCAGGGTGATGTTATAATGCCTAAAGTCTTCCTCGCCAAATGAACTATCCAACACAAAAACCAAACAAACTTTTCAGCTTTATAATATCATGAAGATCGCGTCGTAAAATAGCTCCATACAAAATGTATGGGAAAATGAATTTGCTTCATAATTTTTTTTTAAGGAATTTTCGATTTTCTTGGGTATTCTTCTTGTTTGGCCGGAGACAAGTCCGAATTGGTGCGAACCATCGAAATCGGTTCAGACGTTCTTGAGTCATAAGCGTAGTAACTAACGTCACTCTCTTTTATATATATTAAATTAAGATTAAGAATTTTTATTAAACAGAAATCATAAAATACTTTTTTTTTTTTAATGCACTATCAGCTATGTGTCGTGGAGCGCTTAAAGCAAGCAACTATCACGAGCAGAAATTGCCGGCACTAAAAGTGCTCTCACAGGCTCATCATTTAGTGCAGGTGTTAGTAAGGACAAAACAATTAAAAATACAATAATTATGTACATATAAAATACTAACACAGACACAAATCACGCAAACAATATAAGACATTAAAGCATTATTACGCAAAATATTTTTCAGCTTAATTTTACCAACATGCAAGTCAATCACATGATTATAGATTCTACTCATGCGACTAATAGGCTCAGGCCTCCCATAATTTGTTATATGATGGGGGCTATACAATACTTCAACACTGCGTGAATTATGGGCACTACCACGAAAATTGAAGCCAATAGACGACAGCAAGTCAGGTGCATCTATTTGACCGGATATAAGCTGCTGTAAAAAAATGATATCGCTATTAAGCCTTCGTTGAGAATGGGGTAACATTTGAAGAAGCTTGATACGTTGACTGTAACTAGGAAGGTTAAATGGATCATCCCATGGAAGTCCGCTAAGTGCAAATCGAATAAATTTACGTTGATTGGCCTCTATTGGATTTGAAGGAATGTTGTAGAACGGAGTCCAAACTTGAGAGGCATACTCTAGAATCGGACGGACAAAACAATTGTACAATGACATAGAAACGTAAGGGTCATTAAATTCTTTGGCCCACCTTTTTACGAAGCCCAGCATAGAATTAGATTTATTAATAATAGAATTAATATGTTTAGCAAAAACCAGTTTGGGGTCGAAACAAACCCCAAGATCCTTAAAATTATCAACATTACAAAGAATATGTTGAGACAGAGAATATTGAAAGGTAGAAGGGATAGTTTTTCTAGAGAATGTCATATGTTGACATTTAGTTGGGTTCAGGGATAAACCGTTTTTATCACACCAATTGGCGAAGCTATTAATGTCAGATTGAAGAAACATTCTGTCTTGCTGACTAGTGATACATTTATATATTTTCATATCATCAGCGTAGATCAGGATATTACTGTGATTTATACAAGCCTTAACATCATTAAATAGAAATAGTACTCTGCACACAAGGCTTTGCAGATTAAAATTTGAATTTAATATAAATATCAAGCCTAATCCCTTGGCATAGCCTGGGATAGGTGTTTTTCATATTCATAGATGTTGAGAAATATTGAAACTTTTATCTTATCTTATATTAAAAATCTTAATGCAACGCTTTAATATTTTTTACATAATTCCACCTGCAAACAATTTCACAAGTTTTATAAGTAGATATCATAGCTCCAGCTCCACTCCACACTTCAGGAATGGCAATTCTATATTTTGCAAAAACAATCGATGCATAATCATCTCGATCTCGATCATCATAAAAAGCTCTACATATCGGTGCCCGAGTTCAAGACAATTTAAGGCAGCATGTCTAACTGCCAACGACCTTGACACGAATCAATCGGTTCTCGTTCGATCACCGCAATTAAACGACGTAGGGCGTGGTTAGTACTTGATGGGGAACCACTTAGGAATACCGCGAACGTCTGACAAACATCCAAGAGTATCAAATTGTCATGAGAAAGCTTCTCAAATTTGCCGTTCGGATTCGGAGTAAAACTGTAGGTCCCCTCCACTTCGCATGAAAGTGGTGGGAGAAGCTAGGTTCAGCCCCTGTATGGGCCAATAATGCATAATATGTATATATGTATGTAGAATCCTCGCCACTTGAATAGGACACCTTTTACGTCTGTTTTCTATCCTCCATTGCTATCAAACCAAGCATGCTAGAGACTTAATTTTATTTTGTAAATTAAAGTTAATTTAATTGCTGTTATTTGATCAGAAGGAAGATTCAATGCTAATGCTTCAAGTTTTAACAAAAAACCGGCAAAATGCGGCGACATACATTTAGTTTGATCGTTATCTTTGGCACATGGACTTATATTTTTCGTTGATCGAATTTTTTTGTTAATTTGGACTATTCAATTTTAAACAAAACCTAAAATGGCTCGAGGAAAAGCATGAACCGAGGCGGAAAAGGACAAAATCAAAGCTTACAAGGTGCTGGCTTATGTATTGCCAAAATAGCTAAAAAAATCGAGAGGAGCCGACACGTTATATCCACATTTTTAAGTAATGAGTATGAATATGGAAAAAACATAAAAGGCCGAACACACAGCCTGCTTACGAATGCGGAAAGGCGACTTATTTTAAGAAAAGTGTCAAATTCTCGCGACTCTTTGGCAAAAATCAGGGATAAATGCGGTGTCAAGGCGAGTCTCACAACTATCGTCGTGTTATTTCGAAAGCTACATCTAAAAAGACTGAAAATCAAGAAGAATCCACCTCTCAAACCGATTCTAAAAGAGCATCGCTTCAGTTTTTGTAGCGCACATGTGGCCTGTACTTCGGAGTGGCATAGAGTAGTCTATACCGATTAAAAAAAATTAATTTGGAAGGCCACGATGGCTGCATTGCAGAGTTGGAGGTGTGATTGTGTGGGGGGCCATTTCCTATTATGGAACCTGCCAACTACAATTTATATCAAACACAATGAATGCATGGCATTATTGAAAAGGCCTTTCCATACTTTCATACCCTTTTTGGACCTCTGCCGTTGATTTATCAACATGATAATGCGCCAATACATACAGCTCGGGTAGTTAAAACCTATATACAGAGCCAACATCTGGAGCTATTAAGCTGCCCGCCCTATTCTCCGGATTTAAATATCATTGAAAATGTATGAGGATGGTTGACACGTCAAGTATACGGATCAGGACAACAACATTCGAGTACACCCGAACTAACCCAAGCCATCGAATAAGCTTGGAGCTCGTTTTTACTGTATTATTTGGCTAATTTGTATGCATCCCTTTGAAACCGGATGTGTAAAGTTTTGGAACGGCAAGGTGGCTCAACACACTATAAAAAAATTTTTTTTGAATATATAATACTCCAATTATCTTAAATTTAATTTATTTTTTTAATAAAAAATATCAGAAATCTCTAAAATATTTTTTTTATTAAAGTGTCCTATTCAAGTGGCGCAAATTTTGACCCCGCATTTTCCCGGTTTTTGGTTGATAATATTTTATTAAAACTTTAAGCTTTAGCATTGAATCTTTCTTTTGATCAAATTACAGTAATTAAATAAACTTTAATTTACAAAATTAAGTCTCTAGCATGCTTGGTTTGGGAGCAATGAAGGATAGAAAACAGACGTAAGGGGTGTCCTATTCAAGTGGCAGGGGTGTGTCTAACTGTCTGTCTATTCAATATATTTTGTTTTTCGCTGTTCTTTAAATTAGGCAAACCTATGCATTTATTTAGGAAACTTATGCGAAAAAGAAAATAGGTATGTATCTTCACATATAAGCTTTTTGTTTAACCAATTTCCAGTTTCACAGTAATTGTAATCTTAAGTCATGCTAACCCAATATCGAAGTTTAAATTGTTTATAAAGATTAATTCGGTTTCAATCAGAGTATTCATACTTCCAAGCCATTCTAAAAAATACGGCAGTTTTCAAAAACATAATCTGTATGAAAAATTTGAAAAATGTTCTTAAACTTAAACTGCAAAAGCAAATACAAACACTAATTTAACTGTATAAGCATTATGTTCGATAATGCAGTTTGCGCAAGTGATTTGTTCGGAAACGTCATCTGCGTTGCAGATGTGCAGTATAAATTCCTAGGTGACAAGACGTTATTGTAAGTATTTTGTTTTATTTTCACATCATTCGATTTTCCATAATCGAGTTAAATAGATGCAGCCTAAATGAGAACTGAATACGAATACGGAATTTTTCTCTTTGTATTTCACGATTCAACTTTCTTTTATAAAGAATCTCAGTAATACAACAAATTTCCCGATTGACTTGTTTAAGTGCTCCATTTCTATTGCGCTTGCAGAAAAAAGTCATTCGATGATGATTAAGGCATGTGTGCAATATGACGATTGCATATTTGAAGATTGCAGCTTCTTGATGAAGTTTTTGAAAATGGCCTATGTTAACAGCGAATAAAGTAAAAAAAATATAAAATCGAATTTTATGAGGCAAATTAACGGCGGCTATAGTAACAAAGAAGAAGAAAAAGAAGAAGAGGAAGAAGAAGAAAAAGAAGAAGAAGAAGAAGAAGAGAACGAGGAAGATACAGAAGAGGAAGAAGAGGAAGAAAAGAAGAAGAAGAAGAAGAACAAAAAGAAGGAAAAGAAGAAGAAGAAGACGAAGAGGATGAAGAAGGGGAGGACGAGGAAGAGGAGGAAGAAGAAGAAGAAGACTAAAAAGGAAAGGAAGAAGAAGACGGTTTCAAGTCTGGAACTCACCAAACTAATGCTGGTGTCCCCCAAGGCTCTGTTCTGTCCCCGACACTCTTTCTCATTTTTATAAATGATCTCCTGTCTGTTACCAATAATCCAATCCATTCCTTTGCTGACGACATTACCCTCAGCTTCCCATATTCGTTTCTTGGTTCACGCCCCTCATCTTCGGGTGTGGAACTGGAACGGCAACGTAAGTTAAGCTCATAAAATTTCGATCTTAACAGCATAACTCTGTGGGGTACAACCAATACAGTGAAATTCAATGCTTCCAAAACACAATGCTATCTTCTGTCATTAAAGCATAACCCACAAACACTGCCATTATCTATGAATAACACTTGCATCGCTGAAACCGAAAGACTTTCTATTCTCGGTATGTGTGTTAATGACAACCTTCGTTGGAATGACCACATATTCGATGTCGCCAAGAACGCCGCGAAATGTCTAGGCTGCCTTAAGCGATGTAAGAAATATTTCACCCCTTCTAATCTGGCTACAATTTATAAGGCGTTTATTCGCCCGAAACTCGAGTACAACGCTCATATCTGGTCTGGTGCACCTTAGTCATCGTCGTAATGTCTCCTGCCTTTCGTTATTTAATCGTTGTTTCCAGCATAAGTGCTCAAACGAAATAGCCAGTTGCATTTCTCTCCTTAAATATTTCAACAGCAATACCCGCCATGCAAGGAATGTTCAGCAGTTCACCCTCAAGCCTGTGTTCGGACGTGCAGAGAAGTTCAAAGATTCTTTCCTCAGCCGTACAACACAAATGTGGAATACTCTTGCACGCATCGTTTTTGATTTACATTATAACCTACAAGAATTTAAAACCAACGTGCATCGGCATCTCTCCTTTTCTTCTAATCCTAATTTCCTTAACGCCCGCGCTGTGTAGCCAATACATGATAAGGGTACTAAAAAATCCCTTTAGTGCGTGTACATTATAAAAAAAACTAGGAAGGAAAGGAAGAAAAAGAAGAAGAAGAAGAGGCAAGCCTTCTCATAAACATAGTTTAACAGTTATAAGCTTCAAGGCTCTTAAAGTAGATCGTATAAGCAGTAATGAACCACTTTGCTTGGGCTAATTGTTGGATTTGAAATAGGTGCTAGGTTGAATATATGCAAAGTTGGAGAGCCCCTCATTTTTTTCACTTTTATGGTTTATTCATGGTTCTTAACAACTTCCCATATAGTTTTTTTTGAATTGATGCCCGTAAAGTAAAATTTAGCAGAAGCAGAAGAAGAAGACGCAGAAGAAGAAGAAGGAGAATATGAAGAAGAAGAAGAAGAATATGAAGAAGAAGAAGAAGAGAAATGGGAGATAGTTAAATTTAGCCGAAGAAGAAGGAGAATTACAAGTAGAAGAAAAATAAGATTAAGTAGAAGAAGTCGAAGAAGAATAAGAAGAAGATGAAGAAAAAGAAGAAGATAAGGAAAAAGAGAATGAGGAAAATGATATCCGCGACTAAATATAATAAAATTTACCTATATTTTAAGTAAGTTGAGAGTAGTATAACAATTTTTTTCTTATAAAAGCCAACACGCGCTTTGAGCACGATTTTAGCAAAACTCATTGCGACAATCAGTACTTACGGTACGTCGAAAATAAAGCCAAGTAATATCCGCTTTCAATTATTTGATTAATAACAAACTGGCTTAATTACTTACTGTACCTTTAAATCTAATTTTAAAGAGCCACTCCTCAAATGTACATTAAACCAAAAACCAATGCCAATTTGTAAGTTTTTAATTTGAATCCTCCCACTTGTTGCTAACTCAAGAATAGTCAAGTCAGCAACGTTATTTTTATTTATTTTTCAAAATAATTTGTAAATATTAATTGTCCTTTTGTCTTATTTTTCATTTATTTCAATTGAACTTATAAACAGGAGCGATGTGTCCAAAATGTAAGCGCTGCTAAAAATTGTGTTACTATTTAAAATAAAAGAAGGAATCCTGCAAAAAACTGATTTTGTTTCATTCATAAGTTACTCCTTTAAACCGACAAAAGTCCTAAAAACATCACGTGATGATACCGAAAAATTGCGCTGCCGCAGAATATTACCCCTTTTTAATGAAACCCTTTATAATAAAGCGTACAAATCTACTACCTCAATTGACTCCTTAAGCTCAAAATATAGGATGAAATTAGTACCACTTCCTTACCGCCAAATCCCAAATGCTCACTAAACCTTAAACACAATTTAACTGTAATTATTGATTCAACCTAACAAAAGTTAAAAATCAAGATAATAGCACTACACTTAAAACAAGCCATAATAATAGCAGATACCGTAAAGTCAAAACACTGAGAAGCCAACTCAACTCAAGTCAAGCTGAAAGCCGAAAAACCCAGGCATCTGAGGTAGTACTCCCACCCCATCATGAGACTACAAATACCAACAACAATAATAACATCGAACTACTGGAACAATTGCCGGATCAGGATAAGGCAGTGGGGCAAAAATCCTTGAAGCAACTTAAATACCGGAAACAATTAATTCCACTTGAATTAACATATACATCCAGGAGCCAGAAGCCAGGAGGCAATTAAATTTTCTGTCTAAAATTACTTATTACACACGCAAGACATGGCTTTCATCGCCTGATCCATTACCACTCTACCACAGCGTCCTTTCCATACATATAGATGAATACAGACAGACAGACATTTTAACCAATTCATCCATCCCCCAACCACCTGGTCAGGTCCCTTTAAGTGTGGCAACCTAAACCTCAAGCTCTTCACAATTCGAAAAGAAAATGATTTCAGTATAGGGTTGTGGAAGTTCCTAAGTGTTTAGTATCCCTTTTCATTATGAAAATTTTGATACTCTCAAGAAGGCCGCTTTCCACCAACCCCCATTATAAGTAAAGGTAATTATTTACGGGTAAGCAAATCAAACTTACCTCATTCACCCACTATACCAACCATCGCAACATCGTCATGTAAACAAGTGACTTTCAGATATCAGGTAGGACTATCAATGGTCGCAACACGAAAGGACATAATCATCCATTCCATAGAGTTTTGCACTAAAACAAGGCATCAAGAGGGCGATATCTTTCCCATTCACATGGACTAGAAACAGAAGGCAAATTAAGGGCAAAGATTAGAGTACGCGTGCCGACATTTAGGCGTAACAAATTGCCACCGACTTGGGTACCGCAGTAATTATCGGCACTGCGATATGAAACCGCGCGCCGCAAGTATACGTACTGTATCGCATGTAGTTATTCAACTAGAACTGTAACCCCTTTTTCTGGTTTTAAATCCAAATTGAAGTAGGTTATTTGAAAACTCATGCCTTTCAGCCAAAATACCTCGGTTATTTTTTTATAACTTTCATAATTGGTGAGGAAAGGTAAGCGTATGAGTGCCGTACGAAGTGGTACCACCGACCGCAGAGAAGTTAACAAAGTTTTTTTTTTATTATACCCAGTTAAGATGATTGTCGACGGCGATTATTTAGCAAAGCATTTCTAAAACAACATGCAAATACGAAAACTTTTTTTCTATACCAAATGTGTTTTATTTACTATTCCTTCTCTGCAGAAATAAAAAACAAAACGAATGATAAGATGTCGACTGACAGTTGGTGATGTTTATTAGTCGTAGCGCATGGGTGCGTTCGCCGCACAAAGCGCTATTGTAGTGTGTTTTATGAACGATAGGTTTTTTTTATAAGAGCTCGGCCACTGGCTTGGACTAAACAGGAAAGACTTGAGATCCTTGATTGGTCTCGTCACTGGTTTCAGTCCTCTTAACGAGCACATTAAAACTATCCACATTAGGAGCTCGGGCCTATGTGAGTGCTGCCTAGAGGCGGATGAAACGGCATCTCACTTCATCTATGAATGTCCTGCTTTCGCCAGAACCAGGCTCACCACTATAGGTAAACAATTCGTCAACGAAAATGAGATGGGGGACATAGAACTTGCTAATATTCTCCGCTTTGCCAAGGCTACTGGCAGGTTCTCCCTCACTGAATCTTACTAATCGCCAATAAGCAGCGAGCGGGCAGCTATGATGAAGTACAATGGACCAATATAGACCAAGAGCCCACAGCAAATTTTGGGCGTGAAAGTATAACCAAAAAGCTGATACATGAACAGAAAGGTCTCCAAAAAGTAAACTCAAATGTCGAAGTCTGGCAGCGCTTAGTTGCAGCTGAGGTTAGTAATAGTAGGTTGAAAACGTATTTTTTTCCAAAATCTGGATTTTTTATATAACCACTTGAATATAGTATTAAATGAAAGAACAGACTGCCCTGAACACAGAAATATAGGTGCCAGACGTCCTACGCGCAGCCATACCCTTGCCAGACGTACTAATACTCGTAGTATGTTAAAAATCACATTTTGAAATAATTGGTATAACCAAATAATGGTTATACCAAAAAATTTGTGAAAACGCCCAGAATGAAAACCAATGATGGTCCCAGACGTTTTACGTGCAGCCAAAACCTTGCCAGACGTCCTCAAAGTATGCTAAAAGAACATTTTTTTAACAATTCTGATAACCATATTGTGACAACAGAAACGAATTTGTCAGAGCCACTGGTCAATGGTCATAAAAGATAACTGTTAAATACTTCACTTATGTCTAGTGAATGTTGCCCTAAAAGTGTAATTATCTTAAAGATAATATACAAGTATTTATACACCATTATTTGTAAATTAAGAACTTCAATGTTTATTATATGATATGTATTTATGTACATAACTGAAAAGTAATATATACTTGTATATAATACGTTCTAAAAGTTATTCATTATCAGATTCATCCGATGAATCTTTTATAAAATTATCTTCATCATCGGAAACATCCACGTTATTAATTAATATATCCTCCAGTCTATCAGGGGCAACATTTCCGTCGAACCATTTGACTTTATACTTGTTGTCATCTAATACCCAACTACTCTCTGATGGTGATAACAGAATTGGTTCATTTTCTACAGCATTCTTCCAAACGCGACATAGGCATGGCATTAAAAAACGACCATCGCCGATTAAGAATTCATCAAAAAAAAAACTTGGCAGCACATATGCACCTATGACATGCACCGTGACACAGCTGTAAGTTGTAGTTAATAAATTTGTATTGAAAATCCTGAAATTGAAAAATATTTACTTCCGCCAATTGAAATTGATGCCAACCATATTCTAAAATTATGAAAAACAATTTCACATTAACAGATTTGCTAAATTCAATTACCCTTATAATGAAGTTTGAATAATAATACTAATAAAATCACTTTATCCCCGCTAAAGGACTTAGCGGCGATAGCTATCCCCGCTAAAGTTAGCGTATATAGGATAAGTTGTTGTTGTATTTTACATGCAAATTTCAAATTATCCCTATATCCGCGTGCAAAGAAACACGGCTACTGTATTGTTATGCCTTGTTGTATTCTCAGGTACGATGTTTGCACTGGATATTTCATTGCTTTCAGGCACTGTGTACACAAAAGACCGAGCTATTTACGTTAATGGAACTATGTAGATTATTTAATAATTAAATATAACTTACATTCATTTTTTTGCATCGAAGATAAAACCTTTTTAGAAACAGCTGTAAATAGCCGATAGCACTTGCTATGGTAACCACTTACACTATCAACCTTCATTGGAAGATCTATATCCGAGTAGGTATTTAAAATTTCGAATTTTCCGACATGTCAAAATTTGGGTAAATTTTTCCAATGTTTTGTCATCAAACAAAATTATATTTCCGCATTGTTTCGGACTATCACTTGAATGAAGAACACATGTACTATCTACTTCTTAGAAACGGTTTCTTGTTTTGCATGATCTACGTCAATCACTTGCACTTTAGTGCAACATTTGTAACCAATGGTTCGTTTCTGCTATGACAATATGGTTATCAGTATTGTTAAAAAAATGTTCTTTTAGCATACTTTGAGGACGTCTGGCAAGGTTTTGGCTGCACGTAAAACGTCTGGGACCATCATTTTTGTGATCTGGGCGTTTTCACAAATTTTTTGGTGTAACCATTATTTGGTTATACCAATTATTTCAAAATGTGATTTTTAACATACTATTAGTACGTCAGGCAAGGGTATGGCTGCGCGTAGGACGTCTGGCACCTATATTTCTGTGATCAGGGCACACTGTTCTTTCATTTAATACTATATTCAAGTGGTTATATAAAAAATCCAGATTTTGGAAAAAAACACGTTTTCAACCTACTATTACTAACCTCTGCTGCAACTAAGCGCTGCCAGACTTCGACATTTGAGTTTACTTTTTGGAGACCTTTCTGTTTATGTATCAGCTTTTTGGTTATACTTTCACGCCCAAAATTTGCTGTGGGCTCTTAGACTAATATGTCTAAGTACTTGTCATCTACTGATGGCCCCACCGCACATACAATACAATACAAAGCTCGGCCACTTCAGGGCCCTTTATGAATACAGAAGTCTCACCTTATGTTGCTGGTTAGCATTTCACTGACTGAAAGTGCATGGTGGGGAGAACTTTTGCGCTTTCGAACCGTATCGTCGGTGGAACCAACAAGAACCGGACTTGGCTCTGACTTGTGATGGCTGCTTGCTGTTGTCCAATGGATCGAATTGACCGCATTTGTAATGGAGTTTTACTTAAAGTACTTTTTCAGCGTGCTTAACCTCTACAGGCTGCTGTCAAGGTTTTCGTTAACGGGCGTGTATGTTCTTGGAGTGGGTGGTGGTAGCGAGGCGATTGATTTAGGCGAGGAGGAGTGGCTCATGATTTTATCCGCCACCTCGGCTAGTTTATTAAGGTCCTCTTTTAGCACTGACAGTGTCGCCCTTGCGTGCGAAGGCAATCGTTATAGCCATATGACCTGAAGGACCAAACTGCCTGAAGATCTTGAGAGGTCGCGAATGCGCCGAAGAAGATGAGAGGGTTGTGCGTCGCAAAGTTCGAGAACTTCCATGACGCGTTACACTTGTTCTTCCTCGTTCTCATCATAAACTTCGATGAGCCTCGCCTTAACCACAAGGGTGTCAGACACTTGTTCGATTTCCCATCAATCGAAATTGTCACTGATGTACTGATACCTCGTGGGTTCATTCGGCTTGGAAGTCGAAAGAATAGCCTCGCGCTGATCGAATAAGAGAGATGGTCTGTTGCACCAAAATTGATGACTTCGTGCAGCTATAGAGATACCCGAGACGACAGTGGTGCTTCTGTTTGACTTTAGGCTGGATTTTTGAAGAACATGTTGCTGGACTCCTCACCGTCATCTTTTTTAATAATCTTACTGCCTCACTTTACTTCAGGGTATCCCGATTCATTGTGTCATTTCAGAAGTTAGGAATATTCGCGTATTCTGAGTCGAAGGATATCGTTGATTTTGTTTAATTTGCGTAGTGGTGGCTGTGTTGGACTGAGTGAGGTTAGCGGCGGATGTGAAAAACTAATTGAAAATGCTGAAATGCGGGGTCACCAATTTAAATAAGAAGAAAATTTGTTTTCTTTACAAAATGTGTTTTATTTAACTTGTTTATAATAGTTACAAACTAATTCGTTAAGATAGATTTAATTATTTTAATGACGCACCTGCCGCTACTATTTCTTCTCTCGAGAAATAAAAAACCGAGTTTTCGATTGTCTAAGATATGATCCCAAGTCGACAGACTGGGATATGTATCGGGAACTTGTCCTCCCAAAAATGATAATGCTTGATTCATTAATTGAGTCCATATGGTTTTTAAAGTGTTTTCTGCCTCCTATCATAGTAGTTGTATCCCAAGAATCACGTTGAGTTAACGTAAATGTTCCCTGGTGAAATGACTAACTTGGTTAACTGAGGAGGATGGTTAGAAACTTTTTTCGCAAGGCAAACACATGACGAAGGACGAATACAAGTTCGCTCTCATAGAATATAACTCAGAATTGTGAAAATCGAAACCAGCCACATGGAGAAAATGATGCGAAAGCATTGCTGACATGACGGCTCTAGGTAAAGATGACACAAATTGTGTGTAGGTAAGCAATAAATCTGATATTTTTGTCAAAGATAAGGTTTAATTGGCAATTGGCAGAAGACTCTTTCAAACCATTTAAAGCACCCAGCGGGAACGGTTTCTTTTAAGCTCTGATTTAAAGGGAACTAGATATCATATCGTTTTCGCTTTGCCCAGAGCATGTTATAGTTGCGGATATAAACCATTGACTTGGAGACAGGTGAATTGGATTTTGATACCCAAGCCTGGCTTTAGGCCTCAAATCAACTGCCTTTATCCTAGAGACCAATGAGTCTAGGCTCCCTAAGCATCTGCGTCATTTTTAGAAACATGTCGGCAAGCTACAAGGCAAACACAATCGACCTCCTATGTAGAACCCGAAAATGTATCGCCAGAATAACAACGATTATAACGGGACACTGGACTATATGAGACCATGCGGTCAAACTAGGTAACGCACACAAAACCCACTACCGAAGTTGCAATGTTGCAACTGAAAAAGAGAACCTAATCCACTATTTATGCGCCTATCCGGCACAAGATAGGACAAAACTACACACAGAAAAATTAGTTATTTAAAATCAAACAACTTTTGCTTAATAACAACTAAGGAATACTGTTAACATGGGTCCAACAGAGTTAAAAATAACTGAATCAAATTGTTTAAGAAAAATTCGTTAAAAATAACCGATTTATGAATTTCCCCTCCGAAATTTGCTCGGTTATAAATAGCAAACTAACTCTGTAGTATTTTACCAACGTTCTGTGTTGTTATTAGCCTACCCAGTTGGTAAAATTGAACCAACTTACTCTGTTGTTATTAGCCAACGTACTTGGTTGCATTTAACTAACTTGTTATCAAAAGCTTTTCAAAGATAACTCACTTGGTAGAATTCAACCAACTTACTCTGTTATTAGCCAAATCACTGGGTTAAAATTAGCCAACCTTCTTGGTTACATTGAACCAAATTACTTGTTGTTACTAGCTTATCAATTGTTGCATTTAAACAACTTACTCTGTTGTTAACATACTAACCTTATTGGTTGAAATTAACCAACTATTGGCGTGGAATTAACCAACATATTTGGTTGATTTCAACAATCATAATTAGCTAAATTAACCAACCTTCTTGGTTGAGTTCAACCAACTGAATAATAGCTAGCTCACTTGGTTGGAATCAGCAGTCCTACTTGGTTGAATGTTGTGATGTCTTTTTTTTTCTTATGGCCGAGGTAAGCTCGTCGGAGACGAATCTTTAGACGGAGTACACAAATTGTAGCCTCACACATAAATTTTTTATTGGTTGCTTTTCGGTTACTTATACAATGCTTGCGGGGGAACCCGGGATACGGTTGTTGTAATGCGGGAATACGTCAGTCTAGGTACTACAAACCAATCATAGAATCAGACTGGCCTCCTCACCTGGTAGCTTCAGATCGGTCGGTTACAAGTCTTAATATCTGCCTAGCCGATAATACCTGGTCCGGTCGAATCTGGGCGATAGTTTGGACACTGTCTCGCTACCAATACCAATACTTAATGGAGTCTAAGAGGAGGATCAGACCGTAGTCGTAATACCGGTCCGCCAAACTCTACGAGGTTACAATGGATACAGTGGTGTGTCTTGCGATTGCTACTCCCCTCAAAAATTGGTTCGGGTATATCCTAAGATTTCCCGCAGCTAGTGGTCGTAGTACTCCCAAAACCAGGTAAAGAAAAAACCTCCCCGACTTGTAGTTTTGATGGTCTAATAGCGTGATTTTCTGCAAGAGGCCGGTGAGAATTGAGTCGTTTATTTCAGAAACAACAAGTCAATGAGCATTATCTTTTCAGGAGCAACAAAAAACTGTTTTATGCAAAAAAATTGCACAACACTACAAGTTGTGAGTATGCCAAGTTATAATTTGGCTTAAGATGCACTTAAAAACCGCAGAAATGTTTAGCCTTTTTAAGGTCTTAACAGGATTTTAAGCCTTTAAAGTCGCTCGACTTATGTCGTTTCTGAAATAAACGAACTTTTTTCGATAAAAGCTTTTGCTTTTATTTGTTTTTATTATTTATAGCTTCTAAGCAAGAAAAAAGGTTTACAAAAATATAAAGAAAATAATTTTGATTTGTATCGATTGGATAAGAATCTATTGAAACTTTGGTTTTTATTTATTTTATTATTTATTATAAGCTTTAAAAAAGAAAAAAAGGTTTATAAAAATATTGAGAAAATAGAATTGATCTGGATTGGATTAAAAACTTTTGAAACTTTAGAAACTTTTGTTTATATTTGTTTTTATTATTTATTATAAGCTTTAAATAAGAAAACATTTACAAAAAATATAAAGAAATACTGTCGATCTGTATCAATTAGATTAGAATGTTTTTTACAAGTTGGCCTAGCAAAGATTTCATCATAATATTCTTGAATGTTAATGTCTACCAGGAGACGATCTTAGTTTTTATGTCATTCATCTTTTTAATATTGATTACCTTCTTTCCAGAGGGATAAGCAAGGGTTTGCGGCAGAGCTTCCAATTCATATCTTTGGAGGTTTCCAAGGTTAAATGTATGACTTGTAAAATCATTAATAAAATCTCTCGCAACAACAGTTTTATCGGAGCAATCCGATTGGGAATAATGAGACAATTTACTTATAGTAAACGTATACTTATTTTCTCTGGCCACCTGTCTTCCAACAGACTCCATTGAAAGTATGTTTCTTTTATAAAAGCGTGGCCACCAGCTCTTGTAGTCGATAATGTCTATCGTTTTTGGTAAAATAACCGTGAATTTTATTGATACTGAAGAAGATAGTATCAAATCGGCATATTCTTGAACAGTGTAAATTCTAGTCTCTATCACATGGTATCGTATAGGAAAATACTGTTCGATATTTTTGAACTTTTTTAAGGATACTAAAGATGACAGAAACCTTATCATTGTGTGATTTTTATTTTGACCACCACAGCCATCGGAAAAAATATGCAACTCCTGGACGTCCTTCATTTTACTTTCAAATAAATGGACCAACTTTACTGATGTCCTACTGGTTCACCTATGGTGTTCGCCGATTTGACCTCAATAAACATAGGCAGGCGTCTCGATTATGGATCACTGCTTACGGATGCTAATTAAGTGTCATTGCATTTATGTGATCCAGGAGTTTTTATTTCTGCCTCTTGTTTACGATTTCGGCACGTGCTTGCTCCTGTTATTGATTTTTGTTTGTTGGCCGTTTTACGACACCGGTGATCGACAGTCATGTCAACCTATATATTTGCATGCTCACTTGTGGGAGAGTTTCAAGTTGTTCTATGTATAGCTAGGCTCACGTGAATGTTAAAATTGCCTAAAAGTCTCGCTTTTGTCGACTATTACGACAAGCACTATTCTTTGGAAGGCGCTGCAGGGATATTATCAGCCCGTCCCTACACGGACTATGAATATGATATATGTATTAACAAATTAAATAAATGTAGCTATTACTAGTTACTTGCTTTATATACTCATACATTATTATCTATAATACCAAATCGTCACAACGTTTTATTGTTCGTCATTTGAATCTCTCACAGTCATGAAGAGCTTAATTATTTTTTCCTGCTTTACGTAGTGCAAGTATATTTAAATTGTTTAATTAATTTTTGTAAAAGTTCCTTTTTTGACCCACAAAGGAGCCCATAATTGAATCCGGTGCCGAAGTTTACGCTAAAATGCATCCAAAAAGTGTCAACAGATATTGTTAAGCTATCAGCTCCACCAGCAACGAAAGGATTACGTTGCCATACAAAGGCGTCACCACTGGCCTCTGTCAAAAGGAATTTTTCCTGATTAATTCCTATTTTGAATTTGTCATCAGTGAACGCCATCCAGGCGATGAAAATCTCTCTTTCCTTGACACTGATACATCAGTATTGCCATGCTTTTCAATATGCCTTCTGGGAAAAATTGGAAATGACCAATTCTACGTCAGAAAACAGTGCATGCTGATTCAACCAGAAAGGATGTGAGGCGGTCGCCTTTCACTTTGAGCAATTTTATTAACTGAAGCAAAATTATTTATGAGCTAGCTACTACAAAAAAAATGTTAACACCAAAACTTTACTTTATTTAAAATTCTGCCCAGATAAACCACAAGCATTCATTTTGTACACATACTCGATGTTAGATCATGGGAACAAAGGTGCAAATAGTGGCGTTGAATTGAAATTTGTTAAGTTACGGGGTTTTCTACCTCAGACCTGGTTATCTACTATGAAGCTTTTCCATTTTTTTGGAATTTAATCATTTCGGAGTTTTGCGCTTGGAATTTTAATAGCTGCTTTTTTCGAGCGCACGATTATTGTAGCCCCCTAATATAATCACAACTTGTGTAATGTTGGTTTATTTTTGTTTGCCTCGTCCCGATAAGCAGAGATAAATAAATTTAAAATGTAAAGAAGTCAGTGAAAAAGGTGACACGGATAAGGTCGTTGATTAATAGCAAAAATAAACATGGGAATTATTGTGCAATATGGCAGTAAAAATGAGGAGTGTAAAGATTCATTTGGTTACAACAGACACATAGTCAATTGTGAATGATCAGTCAACTTTTTCTTATAGATATAAAGATACATAATAGGAATCCGTATTTGTTAGATTTTGTTTAGCACGTCGAAAGTTTTAATCAGTACGTTTGATCAATTTGTTAATATGCATATTGTTAAAAAAGTTGCCATGGATGGAATGCTCGAATCATGTTACCAATTCAAAGAACCAATCGTATCACGTACTGGATCAGCTTAAATGCTAGGAATACCGGCACTTTGGTAAGATTTCCAGTAAAGCATGCAATTGATACGAGTATTTACAGAAGAAGGTATTTATTTAACGCATAAACACAACACAAAAAGAACTCGTGCAGCTTTTATTTTCTAATTTGTATGCGTTTTTATTATCATTCAGTAGTGCACATAGAGTATTTGGATAACCTGAAATTGTTTGAGATACGCCAAGAATTTTTTTTTTTTTTTTTTTATTGATTCAATTCCTTAAGATGCTAGTTGGTACTTAATAAAGTAGCTTTACAAAATTCACTATAATAAAATTACTTTACTAACATTTAAGAAATAGAATAGTAATCATTCTGTAGCACATAAGTGACTAGAGGCGAATGATTCTTCAAATACAATTCAATTCATGTGGGGTAAATTCAAGAATAAAATAAAAAAACAAGTATATTCTTGTAAATATAATAAACAAAAACAAGGTTTACAAACATCAAATTAGATAGCTGTATTAACAAATGTTTGAACTGTAGAACTATCCATACTAAAAAGAATTTTTTTTACTTCAGTGAAAAATAAAGTAGGTGCTACAATCAATCTAACTTCGATTGGTAACTTATTAAAAAGCCTTGATGCTGCCGCTGTATAAAATCTTAAACAATGAGTTTTATTGGAAATTGGAATGTTAACCATTGCCTTATCATTCACTGACATTGTAAAAAATAGCATTGTATAAATTGACAAAAGAAGAACGTTGGGCCCTTATTGTTGAGCCGACAAGTTTTAAATATAGTAATAAGTTTAGTTTTAAGACAAGTTCTATATAAAACAAATTGAAAAATATAATAATCTAATCTGTAAATCTGTTGAGATACGGCAATGTTGTGAGAGAAAACCGGAAGGAGCGAGGGTACTGGTATACATTGATTTTAAACGATTGTGGGTTGGACTGAGTGGGAATACGCATTCCACAGGCATGTGGTTCGACTAATAAAATAATCTCTGTACTTTACAGGCCGAAGGATGGCTTGATTGTGATCTCATTGCATTCGCAGTTGAACGAGCATTTGCACGAAAAAAATAGGAGCAAAATGCAAAGGATCTATTTGGTTTGAGCATTGGCCATGTAAGTACCGATGAAACAGGGAAGTACACGAAACGCTATGACGATGTTGTAGCAGATCATTTGTTTGGGATTTATTCCTGACTCTTAATAGTTTTATCGCATGATTTTGTATCCCATCTAGCAATTTCCAAGTGGTTTTGGGATCAGCTTACCAGATATGACTGGTGTACGCCTGACGTCTGACAAACATCCAAGAGTAACAATCGGCATAAGAAGCTTCTCAAATTTGCCGTTCGGATTCGGCTTAAAATTGTAGGTTCCATCCACTTCGCACTGATTGGAGAAGCTTGGTTTTAGGTTCTGTTAATGCCTAATATTTATTTATTTATATATACTATATCATTCAAGTTCCACGGCCGCGGCCGATGCTCAAGGACAAGAAAGAAGGTTCTGGATTGTATGTGAAAAACTACAGCTTTTCTGCAGAAGCTATATGGACGAGTAGGAGACTATTCTCCATACACATGCCCTGCTCTCCACCTGAGAGCTCTTTCTATAATGATCTTTCTGATGTTAACAACACTGACACCAAAAGACTTATGCTATATAAAAAGTTCTAACTGTTTCAATGAGTGGGGTAGACATAGATCCACGTGGTATCACAATGAACGATGGTTTCGGCTGACTGTCACTTCATATACCCATAATCTGCAGAGAAATGCATTGGATAGAAGGTAGCAGACAGGAGATCTTTATAAAAATGAAAAAGAGAGCTTAGACAACTCAGCCTTAGGAAACACAAGCATTTATATGGTGAGCATCAGACTTAAAGCCATCCAAAACAACTTGAATTAAATGGTCATCAGGTAGGTAAGTTCTTATCCAGTGAATAACAGATACGTCGATACCAAATACACACATTTTCAACAAGGGAGTTTAACACCAAACTCTGACAAATAACGCCTGTAAAATATAAAGTGTAACAATTTTCGTTTCACTAGTTTAATAGATTGGTTCCAATGTTTGGTAAATAAAACTTGGGTTAGGTTTTAATCACGAAAAGTTCCTCAGCTCTCATCCAAATCGGCTCTTTACAGCACCAAGTAGCACCTTGTATTCATTTTTGATTTGAAACTCTTCAATTCACTAGGTTAGGAAGGACAGATTTCATACAATGGAGAGTAATATTTGTGATCAGTAGCGCCACCCATATCACTATCGGGGAAGCATAGTTATAATTTGTAAAGAATTTATTGAGGCCGCCTCAATTGATTATCGTATAATTGTCATCCGGTACTGTAAGGAGACTTGACTTTAACTATGTAGGAAGATTTCGAGAAGTGAGCTGATACGATACAGCGGTCCGACAAATCTTGAAGCGATAATATCTCAAGAGCATACTTATCGGGACGGGAGGGAAGAAATAAGTTTAAGGTGTTGGCAGTATGATCTGCAAGTTCAAGAATCCGAGTGCGCTCACCTAAAAGCTGAGTAGACTATTAAGTTCAATGAAGGCACCTTACTTAATTATTCAACTTAATCACCCCTATCGTGGAATCCGTCGGGGGAACGATCCGCTAATAGTGAACAATTTGCATCGTGCAATCCGTAGACGTGAACCATCCACATGTCGGTAATGTGAATTATTTTATTTTATATTCACTGAATTTAATTTTTACAAAACAAATGTGTTTGAAATGAGCTGTTCCAATTGCATTTTGAATAGTGGTCGGTAAGGGAGAGTATCCGACGGATTCCACGATAGCAATTTTCTGTTCACGTGAATCCAATAAGTGAAGTGAATCTCAGATCCGACGGATTCCACGATAGGGGTGAAAATATAGGAGCGATTGGGAAGTCACACAGAATCCCGAACAACTTAACCCGAAAAACCAAAATCCCAAAATACCCGAAAAACCAAAATACCGAAAATCCAAAAACTTTCGCGAAAGTGAAACTGAAAACTTTATTGTTGGACATCGAAAATCAGAGGAAAATAACACAGGCACCTGTCAAACAACTATCTATCCTTGGCGCTGGGACATAAGTAGACGGCTTAATTGCATAATAATTTTTTCAGAGATGGTTCATAATGGGACATTTGATAATGGGTAACTTTTATTGGTTTAACTGGATCATTATTAGTTACTGAAACTTAAATTAAGTTTGTCAGGCCGATATAGACAGCTGTCACAGCTTTATACACACTGCCAATTGTAGAGCATAAGAAGCACTTACTAACGGCAACGAGCAATGGAAGCGTCCATTTTAAATTCAAAATAAAAAAAAATAGGAAAATGAAATCCCGAAAAATTATATAAAATGAAAAATTTACCCTAATGTTTGATTTTCTATAATTTTTCGGGATTTCACTTTCGGAATTGTAGTTTTCGGGATGTGGATTTTCGGGATTCTGACGCAACCAAGGTTGATAGTATTTGTACAGTGGTTTCCTTTTATCCTTCTTGCTTAAACACCTTAGTTAACATTTGTTCTATTTTTTTGCATTCGCTTATAATCCACACAATATTTTTAGCGGAGTGAAAACCTTTATTGGAAAGTGCCCAACGAACTTTTATTCATATTATTTTGGGATTTCGATTCGTGGACTTGTAAATAATCGCTGCCCTTTTGCCTTGAGTGATCCCCAATCTGATTGTGTAGGTGCCAAATAATCGCCAGCATGATGCACACCCGCCGCTGAGACCCAGCCGAAGCCTTAAAACGTCGGTCAACACCCGGGAGCACCATTTCATGCTTACTTCTCCAGCCTTTGCATCAGTACCTATGGGTCTAGATATAAGGGAACATATCGCGCTGTGCTGTGAACTTCTGATTTTAACCGAAACGGCTATTTGTCGAAAACGGCTTCAATGCAATTCGGCTGAGGTCTTAATGGAGGTTGCTCTACAATTTTTAATTTAGATGATTTCCGAACTTTGTCTCCTTACATAGGACCAAGTTGCTGCAGAGTCTCCTTGGCTCTTCTCAAATCTGAAGACATTAATGTCATTTTTTTGTATAGGCTCATCCAACAAGAGGCATTAAATAACACACCCTTGCTGAACTAGCAACATTCAACGGTCTTTGCGATGACTCATAATAGCGTTTTTCTATTGATTTGAAATGACACTTATTGGAAGACCCTGTATGTCTGAGTTTTGTCTTTTGAATGCGGCTTCAAGGCTTAGGTCCCTTCTATAATTTCGCACAATAGGTAATTTGTGCTAAGTGCTCCTTGTGCAAACAATTTCGTTTGTTTCAGAGAAATTTAATACGAACCGTTTCATATCTGCTCTGATTCACAAGCTAAAAGTGCTTTAGAGCAGCAGTGGTAAGGTCTAAGAATCCTAAAATGTCGGTAGGTAAATATTACTGAGAATTGTATTAGGCAGATTTCAACTTTCTCGCTTACCTAATATTGATCTTAGCAGAATCCAGTGCCTTGAGTACAGCCTGACTATTGATGTGAATTTCGATATCTCTTTCAGCTATTGCTTTTATCCTTATTAGCACTGCCATTGGATCTACCAAAAAGATGCAAGAATCCGTTTGTTCCAATATCTAAGAGCCATCAGTGTATATGGCAATCTCATAAGGTCTCGTGATTGCATCCCTTCCTTGATATAACATATTATATGGGATGTCGAATGCTACAATATAAGAGTTCCTGGGAGTTCATTTTTGAAAATCGTCCAGTAACCAAAACAGCAACTTTTAAAGAAGCTCAAATTCATGAGGCGTAACGCAGTAAAGCGTTACCAGTTGTTTTGTCTTTAGATGAATCGGTACAAATAGTGGAAAGGTACAAATAGACATATCAAACGACGCACGGAACTGGGAGACATACTTTTTTGGACTTCTCTATAGTTGCAATATGATACGTCATAATAAAAACGGTTTCAAGTCTGTAACTTACCAAATAAATGCTGGTGTTCCCCAAGGTTCTGTGTTGTTTCCAAATCTCTTTCTTATTTTTATAAATGATCTCCTGTCTGTTGCCCCTTATCCAATCCACTCCTTTGCCGATGACAGTAACCTCAGCCTCTCATATTCGTTTCTTGGTTTACGCACCTTTTCACCCCTTCTGACCGGCTACAACTCATAAAGCGTTTATCCGCCCGAAACTCGAGTACACCGCTCATATCTGGTCTGGGGCACCAATAAATTATTTCTAGCTACTTGACAGGATCCAAAAAACGCGCGATAAAACTCATCGCGAGATTGCTTGACTCTCTTCGTCATCGTCGCAATGTCTCTTGTCTCTCGAAGTTTTATCGTTATTTCCACCATAAGTGCTTAAACGAAATAGCCAGTCGCATTCCACCGCTAGAACTATTCAACCGCAATAACCGCTGTGCAAGGAATGAGCATCAGTTTACCCTGTATTCGGGTGTACAGTAAAATACAAGGAATCTTTCCTTAGCCGTACAACACGAATGTGGAATGCTCTTTCCCGCTACAAGCAATCAAAACCAACGAGCATCGGCATCTCTCCCTATCTTCTAGCCCTAATTTCATTAATGCCGGCGCAGTGCCTACAACATTATAAGGTTATCAAAAAATTCCTTTAGTGCGAGTACATTATAAAAAAGAAAAAGAAAGTGGTAAATTTCGTTAATTTTTCTTTCAGAATTTCGGCTGGTAGGAAAACTGTTGCATATTTTTGAAATGAGAAGATTCACCCGATCTTGGATATTTTACAGTTTTCGTTTTTCTTCACATCAAAAAAGGCGAACAACTGATAGTTTCCCATAATTTTGAACCGCATACACCTTCACGTTTAATGAGAAATGTAAGCAATTTTTTTAACTGAAATGATAAAAGATTTGTTACAAATTTATTTAACATTAAATACCGCAACGATTATTGTTTTGATAGTGACGAAGAATTTGATAATCGTGTGCCAAAAGGCAAATTAGATATGCCGCTGATCTGATATATATATGTGCATGCTCCTGCGCAGTGGTGCAGAGGTTAGTGTATTGGACAACTAATCGAAAGGTCTCAGGTTTAAACCCCGACAGTATTGTCAACGCAAAGAAAGGGAAAGTTTCAAGATGTTAAATGTGTCGCTAGGGTCGCCTGAATGTCAAAATTGCCTAGAAGTGATTTCACCCCTTGGTCGATTTTATTGCGGGCGCTGCAATGATATTAGTAGCCCGTCCTTGCATGGGAAGTGCAAAAATGTCGTCATTCTTTATAATATAAGAGGCATTTGTTTTCCATTTGCAGAATGCATTAGAAAGACAAATCAACTATGTAGTCGTGTAGCCAAACATCCGAACAATATTAGACTGAAAAGGTTATCTATATATTAATACGGAGTTGCCTATAACGTGTTTCCACAAATTTGTGCTATTATACGTCACATAGATATGCCAACACTATATATATTTGGGTAGGGGGCAATACATAGAAGTGCACAATACAAAAAATATCCACTTATATATGTGTCACACATTATGAATTTCAGCAGGTAAAATGAAGGGAATTGGATGAAATTACAACAACAACAACATTGCTGTGTGAGGCAATAATCTACCAATCGGAACGGAAAAATTTTATATCGTGAAGTTACTTGAAAATGCTTGAAGTTACTTAAAATTGCTTGAAGCTACTTGAAAATGCTTGAAGTTACTTGAAGTTACTTGAAAATGCTTGAAAATACTTGAAGTTACTTGAAAATGCTTGAAGTTACTTGAAGTTAACTGAAAATGCTTGAAGTTACTTTAAGTTACTTGAAAATGCTTGAAAACTTGAAGTTACTTGATAATGCTTGAAGTTACTTGAAGTTACCTGAAAATGCTTGAAGTTACTTTAAGTTACTTGAAAATGCTTGAAAACTTGAAGTTACTTGATAATGCTTGAACATACTTGAAATTACTTGGACATGCTTGAAGTTACTTGAAAATGCTTGAAGTTACTTGAAAATGCTTGAAGTTACTTAAAAATGCCGGAAAAATTTTATATCATGTGAAATCAGAGAATGCAATGTCGAAAAATTTCGTTCTCCGATTAATATGTATAACAGTCGACTTTGTTTTTTTCAACTTTTAGATTAGATTAGATTACATTATTCATTTTTATTCAACTTTCACTTAATGCTATTTACAGTTTATATAAAAAATTCAAAAATAATTCAAAAATAATAATAAGTGTAAGAGAATAAATCGGTGTCATTCAGTAACTTATATCGATAGAGTTGAATGACCGCCAGAACTTTCGGCTCAAACTAGAAGAATAACTGACGTGGGGTACTTTCAGTTGTTCTTTTTTTTTAAATTGTTGTTTAAAGAAACATAACTTATAAAAAATAGAAAAACATAAGCGATATTAATAACAATAAAGATACTTATACAAAATAATCTTTTCGTATATCAAGTTCTTACTTTATAGACTAATTCTATATTATTCAGTCATGTTTAGAGTGAAAAGCCAGTTTGTTTATTGAAGAGTTTCTAGATGGAATATTACCACTTTGTTTATAGAACTCTTTTAAAACTTTAAAAATATAGAGATGACGTAATGGTAGTAATCCTAACTCACAAAAAAGAGGCCAGCTTCCAGTTCGTCGACTTTTTCCACAAATGATACGAATTATATGCTTTTGGGCAATCAAGATTGGTCTAAGAGTGTTCATATAAGCACCTCCCCAACACACTATCCCATATTGCAAGTTAGACTGAGTAAGTCCGTAGTAGATCATTGTTAAAACTTTTTTTGAGCAGAATGGCTTTAACAGATACATCTTTCGTGTTATCAGATTCATGTAAGTTTTGAGTGATTGAACATGAACTTTCCAATTAAGGTTGCAGTCGATGATAACTCCTAAGTACTTAAAGTAATCAACAAGCTCAATTTGAAAACAATTACGTGAGCACTGATTTTGTTCTTGGAAGTTATTTCTACCACATACATGCAAAGGTAAAGCAAACTTTTGACAGTCATATGCGTGGAAAAATGCTTCAATCTCCCTAGGAAAATCCCCCGATAGCTTAAAACACATGATTTGAGGTTTTTTTTCACTAATAATCAATCTGTGGTACGCAAACCAAGCTCTAAGCAATTGTAAATCCTTACTTATATTAGCCAAACATTCGAAATATGAAGATTCGATATAAGTGAAAGCTATATCACTGCAAATGCTCTATGATTTCCAGAAAAATTCTGGTGGAACAGTGAGTTAATGTAAATAAAGAATAGAGTCGGACCCAAAACAGAACTCTGAGGAACACCATTTTTCAACCTTAATACATTACTAAAAATCCCATTTACATACACACTTTGTCCCTTCCGATCAAGTACGATTTTAGCCATTCATAAAGTATTCCCCTAAACCCAGCATTGTATAGCTTTCTTAAAAGAATTTCATGATCGACCAAGTCAAATGCCTTAGTCATATCAATAAACAATGCCATCGTAGATTGATCATCATTAGATCACAACATACTTTTAGAATTGCATCTTCAGTAGATCTACCTGATCTAAAACCAAATTGATCATCAGAAAAAAAATTATTTTTTTCAAGAAATGAAAGCATTCTAGTTTTAACTAATTTTTCAAAAATTTTCGAAAACGTAGAAAGCAACGAAATAGGCCTATAATCAGCTACGTTTTTACGGTTACCTTTTTTAAAAAGTGGAATAACTTCAGCTCTTTTCAAGGAATTGGGAAACTTCCCCATACTAACACTTAAGTTAAAAATATACATAAAATATCCACAATTTCCCAAGAGCAGATACACCATCACTGTTACAAGAATTTTTACTTTGCAAACTTTGAATTAATTTACAAACTTTTCCAGGCGAGAATTCTTCAAAACGAAAACTATTCCTTTGAGTTGTTTCTTTTTTTAAAATATTTTCAATAGTGCAGTTACAACTATTGTGAAGCGGCACAGGGAGTCTTACAGCTTCGGTGACACTAACAAAATAATTGTTAAATCTATTTGCTATTAATTGCGGGTTGGAAGTAATATCATTATTTGTAAAGATATTAGAAATATTATTAGATTTAATTTGCTTCCCTAAAATACAATTTACTACTTTCCATTCATTTTTAGTGTTGCCCCTGAAACGTATCAAGCGGTTGGTGTAATATGAATTGCGTGACTCAGCAGTTAGATTTTTAACACGTTTGCAAAGCTTAGAATAATATTTGGCTATATTTAGGTTTTGTGGATGCTTTTTACACTTCACAGCAAAACAATTTTTCAGTTTTATTTGCTTTAACAATTTTGGTGTCATCCAAGGTTTCAAAAATTTTGTTCTGCTTGTGTTATTCAAATGAGTCTTTGAATTTTCAATATGCTTATCCAAAATTGATGTAAATTGATCATAAGGTTCAGAAGGATCGAAGAATAAATTGGTCGAATTTCGACCATGGGGCGACCCCTAGTATACAAAAATATGTGACGAACTAAGAACCCAAATACCTCTCCGTAGTGATACTTACTTCAGTAGTAAGCTGTCTGAAAATATTGGCAACACAAAAAAGGAATGGGAAGTCGTTGACGTGATTTTAAATAGAAAGAAACCTAACGCTGACATAGTCTTAAGCAGAGATAATATGCATGTAACTGCACCTCTAGAGATTGCTAACCTTTTTAATGATTATTTTGCCAACGTATCAGGAACTATTCAGGATTTATCATTGCTAAATAACTCTTCCAGTCAATTTGACCGCACAATCCAGCAGAAGGTATTTCAAATGTACAGTTTTTTTTTTTGAAAGTTTCACACCGCTTGAAATTCATAAAATTATATGCGCTCTAAAATCTTTCATCTCATCTTCTTACAATGGTATATTAAGTAGAATTCTTAAAAATATATCATTACTAATATCAGATGTTCTTTCCTATATATTTAACCTAAGTATTGAAAAAGGTATCTTTCCAGATTCACTCAAAACATCGGTCGTTGTTCTACTTCATAAAAAAGGAGATACAACCGTTTTAAACAACTACCGTCCTATTTCTCTTTTATCTACTTTTTCAAAAAATTTTGAAAAGGGTGTTAAATCTAGAATGCTGTCATTTCTTGGTAAAACAAAATA
Organism: Portevinia maculata; assembly: GCA_949715645.1. Taxonomy (NCBI): domain Eukaryota; kingdom Metazoa; phylum Arthropoda; class Insecta; order Diptera; family Syrphidae; genus Portevinia; species Portevinia maculata. Next base: position 41,316,710 of record OX454525.1, read on the forward strand.
TTTAAGTGAGTTTCAGTTCGGTTTTAGAAGCGGAAGATCTACCGAAGAAGCCTTTTGAAACTGTGTGGCGAAATCTATAATAGCCTGAACGACTCTAAAACTTCTGCTGCTCTATTTATAGATATTACTAAGGCATTTGATACTGTAGATCATAAGCTGTTGCTTAGCAAATTGTTTAACGCAGGGTTCAGCGGATCGATTCATTCGTGGTTTACCTCTTATCTGCATAACCGCAAGCAAAGGGTGAAAATGAAATGCTGCCTAAGCTCAGTAATCTTTATAAACATAGGTGTTCCGCAAGGGTCCGTTCTGGGCCCAATTTTATTCTTGATTTTTGTAAATTCGCTATTTGTTCAATTGTTCAAGGGCAGAATTACAGCTTTCGCCGACGATACTGCGTTATCCTACTTCAACAATAATTATGTTGATTTATTTGTAAATATGAACTCTGATCTAGAAATACTACGAAGATGGTTTAAATTGCATAAACTAGTAATCAGTGACAAAACTAAGTTCATGGAGTTTGATATTATGGGTTCAGTTCCAGAAGATATGACGTTGCGGTATCACTCACCTGGATGTTTAAGATTTCTTCTTAACAATGAATGTTGCCAACGTCAGTTTGTGCCCTCCTTTGATGCAAATGGCAACTGTTCTAATGACTGCTTTACAATTGAAATGGTTGAAAACTTTAAGTATTTAGGAGTTGTATTGGATGCAAGATTAAATTGAAAGGCCCATACTACGTATTTAAAGCATTATTTTAATAGACTCGTTAGGCATCTTTATCATCTAAGTCTTTATTGCTCTTCTTCTGTTTTAACGCTAACGGTAGGCATTTCAATAAAATTGAGCCTCTATTAATAAAGCAGAAGCATGTGATTCGGATCATCTTTCGAGTAAATCGTAGAACTCCAAGTTTCGAGTTATTTAGAAGTCTGGAAATTCTTCCGTTAAGGCATCTCTATTATTTTAAAGTACTTAAAATATTCTTTCGTAAGCCCGGGTATACTGAAGCCATTCTGTATGGTATCTACAACTTACGCGTTAACACCAGGAATTTCGTTAAAGTACCAAAAATCAATAAAGCTAGGGTTTCTCGGTTTTATAATGTTACTGCGTGTCGCCTATTTAATAGGTTACCAATAAATATTAGATGCGAAAGAAAGGAGTCAACATTTTTAAATTATACTCGCATCTGGCTGTTTTCATTCAATAGCTGCGAAATAGAAAATTTGTTTACTCCAATGATTTAACACATTGTCCTGTTATTATATTATGATTATTATTATTATAAATATTGCTGCTGAATTTTACATTTTGATTCTTAGTTATGTTATACCCCATTGACATATTAATTCAATTTGTTAATTTTTTATAAAGGTGCATTCGCCTCTTGTCCTTCTGACAATAGAATGTTCTAACTATTTTATGTTAAAACGCTCGTTAATACCAGATGTTAATTTTTATAATGCTAATATGTAATGCTTGAACCGTTTTTTACATGAAATAAAGTTATTATTATTATTATTATTATTATATTAGTTGTCATATTTTTCTATACGTCTAAGCTGAAATAGCTAAGGTGGTCGAGTAGGCTAAAAGTCTTTAGGAATTCTAAATCACACCACATCGATAGCAGAGTAGTTGTTCTATTTTGCAACAATTCTACTCTTTTGTACCCGATTGAGGTGTAATTTGTTACCAATCTTTTAATGTTACATTTTCTCAAAGAAGAACACCCTTGATTATGTCCAGTTTACTTCGCAGCTACTTTGTGCAATCCAAATCTGCAACTAATGTGACCAGCATTTATTTAACCAACCATTAAACGACATTTATAATTACTTCTGGGTATTTGGGAATTTCCGGGTTCAGTTTTCACAGTCTCACCCTCCCAAACCGAATGAAGGGAAAGCAAGCAATTCTGCCCTCTTCCACGAAACAATAAGACTCATTTAACAATCGTTGACCCCCGGAAAGGAAAATAAAAATAAAAACATTTTCCGCAAAAACACACAAGTATACATATAAGTAGACGCAGATGCTGAGCGTGGAATTACTTAGTACCTTTGACAAAAAGGACATCTTCCTCCAGTCGAGACTGTTTGAAAAGGGCTACAAATAAAAGACATAAATATAATAATTAAAAATTCACCCCAAATACACAGCAGAAGAGTTATAAATAATGTCGTCGACATCAATGACTGGGGGATGCTTGCTCATTTCGTCAATGATGGTTGGGTTTTGTGCCACCCATAGTGGATGAAAACGTGGGTGGATATGAGGGTGGTTATGCAGTATATAAATGTGCATGGAACAAGCGTCTAGCTTCTTAATTAGTAAACATTCATCTTTTATGTTGAGTATGCAATATAATGTATCATTTGTGAATGACACGACCGGTGGTTGGTTGCCTTCAAGTAAATTTATTTCTGTCGTCGGCAGACATAAACAAGTAAAAATATTCATTTTGTCTGATTGCAAAGACTTCAGCCGGTGGTATGTATATGCATAGATGTCTGCAATATACATTATTTGTACATACATAATGTCTAGTGACCTCTAGACACATTAGGCCTTTAGGAAGCTATAATAAATTTAGTGTATCTACATACCTATTCCTTCTAAAATGGGTAACTAAGCCAAAGGTAGTCGCACTAAGGAAAATGAGACTTAAAATATTAAAGACGGCCGCGGCTGTAATAGAATTTTCTTGGCAATCCTACACTTACAACTTGCTCCCCTGAATCTCATTCGAAAACAAATTCGAAGATAGTTTATTCACCACTCAAAGATATTCCGACTCAACTCAATAATCCACTCCACTTCAACTGACGAAGTGAGTAAAACACTCATTGAAATTATACGAATGGTCAGCAAAATAAACGATAAACTTGGTAAAGAGCTAAAGAATACCGAGGGGAAATCATCGCTGAGTTGGGTGAATTAGACCACGCCTTTTGGTGTCGTGCAATATCTCATGAGATTAAGCTATCTGAAACATTTATATGTCAGTAGAGTACTTGGAGAATAATGGTAGCAAGTTGTGGAGGTTGAATGTAGTGTTTCTTTGATGATTTAAACGCATTGTTGTTTGAAAGCTTATTTTGTTTTCTTCTGCATCCAACCAAAGAGTTGATTCGGTATTCGATTTTGATAAGAAGTCTGTTTCCTCAGCAGAGCTCAGAGCCAGACTCGATCAAAAGCGTTTGAGGTGTCCACAGATACAGCTCTAGACTCGTTATTGTTCAGCAGCATCTGTCCAAAGATGAATTAAATTGCTGAGTAGGTCATCCGTTGGGCGTCAGCTACAAGGGCCGTGAGGTGAATGGTCATTTTTTTTTGAAAACAAAGTTTATGGACGATAATTTTTGGGTTAGGGAACTTTTCCTCTTTTTTTTTTTGGGAACCCGCTGAACTGAATGCGGCCGTTTTAAACCAAGAAAGAAAAATCTTGCATCAAATAGGAGCAAGTTCTGGTTTTTTAGTACTCTGGCAGGTAATCGTTTCGTTCGTTTTTGCAATTCAGTTTTTGGAGAAGGTGTTGGATTGCTCATGGTCGAAACCTTGTCTTCCTTATTGACGATTGTTCTCTGCGAATTACTTTTGGTTGTATTTTCGATGGATCCTGGGTTGAGTTTTCTGAAAACACATTTGCAAAATATCATCCATTTCTTCTTGTGTTGCGAGTAAAGTTTTTCACTTAGGGAGGGAAGGGAGAGTAGCTCAAACTGTTTTAAAAGAGGCTTGCTCCACTGCACCGTCACTGAGTTCGTTGGTTTTTCTCTCATTGTAAATTGACTTCTACCGATTGCAGCTATTACGGGGACCAATCATACTATTACGATGACCTGTTTGGTGAGTTGGATTGGAGCGCCAATTCCTTGATGCTGTGTCTATTCCAACTGTAGGTACTATGCTTTGTTGAACCCGGGCTTATTATATTCCATGTTTTTGGTCAAATGTGTAACGGCTACTTAGTTCCATGACGAGAAGAATTTCGATAAGTAGAAACATCTGTGTTTCTAAAACATAGATTCAATGGCATAACAATGGGCTTATCTTAGTCTAAGTGTACCTCATGCTCATCTAGGGCCATTTCAAACCAACCAACCAAAGCATAGATCAGGTCGTGGCAGGGATGCAAAAAACGAAAAAAAACGAAGTTAATTAATTAGATGGTGCCATAGAGTACTTCGCGACAACGTCAGAGGCAAATGAAAAACAAAAAAAAAATTGCAGCTGAATGAAATGAAGGAAAACAATAGCGAATTTGTATGGCGGGAGAATAGTTTTGCGCGAATATATCGCAAAAAATTAATAATAAAGCGAATTTTAACAAAAAAAAAAAGTTCCAGCTTTAAGAAGGAGTACACAAACACTATATTTGAATAGTGTACCAAAAAATAAAAGCGAAACCGTGAGAATCGCGTTGTTGTGTCAAACAAATATTATTCTTTGGAAATAATTTAATTTGAACAATTTCCTATACATACATACATTAATTTGCATCAAAAATTGCTGCATCAAGAGCTGCACAACTGTTTTTTGGTAACATGCTCACTGTTTTTATGGTTTTTTTTTGCTTTAACATACTTTCTCAGATTGTTTCTCTACAATTTGGTACTCTTTACTCTTCAATAGCTTCTTTTTTCACTTAAATATACACTTTATTAACAATCACAATGATTTTTCTATACGATTTCAAATTTCTGAAATTTTGTCATTCAATTTTTTTCTGACGTTTAAGAAAAGGAGTCGGCACTTCAGAAAGAGATACCTTCGTGAGGTGGTCTATACTGTGTTTAATCACCGGTGCGGGTAGAGTGTGTAGGTACTGCTGTAATAAGAAAATCGCATAAGTTTCCTTAACCGGTAACGAATTTAAAAGTACCTACCTATATTCGTCGCGTTCTGGAAAAAAGAGGTCAAGACTGTTTCCGAAACCATTGGCAACGTCAGAGAATTAGCATTTTCTCATCAACAAGCTGAGAGAGAATATATCAGATGCAGGGCAAAAGGTTCGACCTGCCTTCCCGCATCATCAGTTCTGTGTCAATATCGTAGCTAATTAAAGTAATCAACGCAGAATAAGTATTTCAGCCGCCGGATGATTATACTGAATCCTGTCAACTAAGTCAGGTAAATGCTGCAACAATCTGGCTAGTTGATTATCTTTTGGGGTACGATAAAGACAGCACGAAGATTTGGTGAAACGTTGCAAAATATAATGTCAAGTAAATTCGCATCTCTCTCTCTCAGGTCTTATCTATACGCAAGTCATATTAGTTGAGGCGAACCTGCGAAGGAGCAGAGACATAAGTTCATAATGCGCCGAAGTGGGACATAGGCCATACAAAAATTTATGGAATTATGTCCCATCTAGCATGTTTTGTTTTTAAAGCAAAGTTGTGGGTAGTAGGTACCTTTCCACGATGAAACACTTGTAAAGTAAGACCAAAGTCTAAGATGCTTATGGTCGAATTAAAAACATGATAAGTTCGTTTAATAGAGCTATCTATTTTTGTAACCTCTGGGAACGTTTTAGCAGAAGTTTCGGGCTAAATTATTTTTCCGTTAACCCGCAGAAAACAATTAGTCACATCAATGCCAAGGACTCCAGACCGATAAGTCTACATCTTTCATCATAAAAACGCTTGAAAAGCTAATGAACAACGTGTGCGGTGGAAAGCGCATTGAGATTTCCAACGTCCATCAGTCTCCCACAAAGGTGATATGTTCAATGGAAGTTATATCAATGCAACACTAAGCGATATTGACCAAAGAGTCTTTACTTTCAGCACACCACCAAGCGCAATCATTTCCACTTAATTTGGGTGCTCGTCGTTAATGGAATACTCTTGGAGTTTAAGAACAGAGATGTTGAAGTAATTGCAGTAGGTGACGTAGTATAGCTTGCGATGAAACAATTCCCAATAACTCTGAGCGAACTGTAAGAAAACTCCCTACGGACATTTAGTATCTAGCCAAAACAATGCGGTCTTGTTATCAATCGCTAAAAGACTGTACTGGTGCTGTTCACTAACAAGAGAAGTATACCAGAATTCAAGCCACCAACGTTTGAGGGAATACCCTTGAAGGTGGCGGAGAGTGCGAATTATCTAGGAATTATCCTCGGCAGAAAGCTGAGTTGGAAGCCAAATGTCGATGACAGAGTTAAAAAAGCAGCTAATGCTTTCTACGCATGCAACCGTATCTTCGGCAAAAAATGGGAACCCAACCCCATCATAATTCTGTGAATATATATGATAATAATGCGACCAAAACCACTTACGGCAGCTACTCTGGTAGCAAGCCACGTACAAGGCAAGCAATCTCAAGGTGATAACAAAATACAAAGACTGACATGTATATGGACAACTACTGCAATGAAAAGAACAACAACCGCTGGCTTGGAAGCCATTCTAAAAGCTGGAATTCGAGTCATTTAGGACATGCAGTGAATCTAAACATGTACGTTGGGAACAATGCGAACTCTGACTACATGTTTCCTTACCGAAACTTTGAAAGACCATTCTCTTGTTCATTTTCGACCAGGGAGGAATGGAATGTCAATGAACCCACGAAAAGGAAATCCATATCCATCTTCACAAACGGATCAAAGATGGACTGTGGAACTGGTGCTGGATTATTCTCAGAGGAATAAAACACAAACATATCGATTAGATTACATGATCACTGTAGTGTATTCCAATCAGAAGTTCTAGGAATCACTGAAGTTGCAAGCATGGTCTCAATGATGGCGATACCACGTAGTGATATTACCATACATATTTCTTGATAGCTAGGCGACCATTAAAGCCGTGTCTGATACCGAAATGCGAGTCTCTACTGGCTCCCTGGACACAGGGACATATCCGGCAACGAGCGAGATGAACTGACAAGGTAATGGTCTCCGATGGACTAAAAACATGCACTTCAGTCGATCAAAAAAAAGTGGAATACAATAACCGAATGAAAGCCAACAACATGTGGAAATCACTAACCACTTGTCACATATTTTGACCGTCATAACAATGACCTGAAAGCGCTTGGAGGAGGTGTCCTGATCGCTGTTCGTACCAACTTTGAGTCACGAAAGATTGACTTTCCATTTCCACTAAATGTCGAAATTATCTGTGTAAAAATTACACTTAAGAACAAACATTTATATGTTGTTAATGCGTACATTCCATCGTCTCGTCTATGTTCTTTGTATTCTAAACTTTCTATGCCACTTGACCATATTTTTGACATATCTTGTTGTGACAGCACTGTCTTACTTATAGGCGACTTCAATCTACCGCATATTGGATGGGTACCTTCTGAGGATGATTCTCATTTCATTCCATCCTTTGACTCTGCCCAACAAGAGCTCGCTTTACTAGACAACATTTTGTCTTTTGACTTACAGCAAACAAGCTGTATAAAAAATTTCAGAAATCGAACTCTCGACCTTGTTTTCTCTTCTGACTCTGTTAGTACTGTGGTTCTGGAATCCCACTTCAGTATAACTAACATAGATGACAATCATCCACCCTTGGATGTATTTATTGAGCTAGGCGCACATTTGTACGAAAATAGTAATTCGTATGACCGTTCGCAATCTTTTGACTTTCGGAAAGCAAATTTTCAAAGGCTTTCCGATGAAATTAACAGCTTTAATTTTAATCTTACTGCGTTATCTCATGTTGAAGATGCAGTAGGCTCTTTTTATTCTTTGATGGATAACTGCATGAAAAGAGTGATTCCTGTGAAATCCTCTAGAAATCTGAAAACGACCCATCCCTGGTACACTAAAGAGCTCAAATCGATACGAAACAGACGTAATAGGGCTTGGAAGAACTATTTAAAAAGTCTATGCCAATCAGATCTTGAACTCTATTTCACTTTGTTCAATGAATTCAAATCTTTATCCTGTAACTTATATATTGACTATATAAGCAAAATGGAATGCTCTTTAAAATTGAACCCCAAACTTTTCTGGGGTTTTGTTAATTCTAAGAAAAAAACCGATGGTTATCCATCGAAGCTTACTTACAATAGTTCTACAACTGCTGATTCGCTAGACGCAAGCAATATGTTTGCAGATCATTTCAGTAAGTCATTCAGGGAGACCCCTCTTCACATTGATGATCAATATTTTAGTTATCTGACTAGCTGTTCCCAAATAAGTTTTAGTAGTATTTCATTCGATTTGGAAACAATTTTGAAATGTATTTCTTCTCTGAAGAATGACTATTCATCAGGTCCTGATGGCATTGCACCGATTGTTCTCAAAAAATGCAGTCATGCAATTGCTCCATATCTGAAGTATCTGTTTGAATTGTCCATTAGTACAGGTAAATTCCCTAATCTTTGGAAAAGTGCTTTTATCACACCTGTATTTAAAAAAGGCGAACGTGGTGATATCACTAACTATAGGCCCATTTCAAAGCTTTCGTGTATCCCTAAGCTTTTTGAACAAATTGTTTGTGAAAAGTTAATATTTCTTTGTCGCAATATAATTTGTAATGAACAGCATGGATTTGTAAGAAACAGATCCACTGTCACTAATCTATTAAGTTTCTTGCATGATTGTTCTAATGCCTTAGAGAATAAGGACGAAATGGATTGCATATACACTGACTTCTCTAAGGCTTTCGACCAGCTGTCCCATGAAATAATCGAATTTAAGCTCAGGGCTTTTGGTTTCCCACCATGTTTCATAAAATGGGTTAATTCATACCTTAGATCAAGGGTCTATCAAGTGAAATTTAGAGGATCGCTATCTGTATCTTTCACAGCTCAGTCTGGAGTTCCCCAAGGAAGTCACCTCGGACCAATTTTGTTTATACTTGCAATTAATGATGTTAAGGCATGTATACATCACAGTAATATCCTGATCTACGCTGATGATATGAAAATATATAAATCTATCACTAGTCAGCAAGACAGAATGTTTCTTCAATCTGACATTAATAGCTTCGCCAATTGGTGTGATAAAAACGGTTTATCCCTGAACCCATCTAAATGTCAACATATGACATTCTCTAGAAAGAATATCCCTTCCACCTTTCAATATTCTCTGTCTCAACATATTCTTTGTAATGTTGATAATTTTAAGGATCTTGGGGTTTATTTCGATCCCAAACTAGTTTTTGCCAAGCATATCAATTTTATTGTTAGTAAATCTAATTCTATGCTGGGCTTCGTAAAAAGGTGGGCGAAAGAATTTAATGACCCATACGTTACTATGTCATTGTACAATTGTTTTGTCCGTCCGATTCTAGAGTATGCTTCACAAGTTTGGACGCCATTCTACAACATTCATTCAAATCGAATAGAGGCCATTCAACGAAAATTTATTCGATTTGCACTAAGAGGACTTCCATGGGATGATCCTTTTAACCTACCTCCTTACAGTCAGCGTATTAAGCTTCTTCAAATGTTACCCCTTTCTCAACGTAGGCTTAATAGCGATATCATTTTTTTACAGCAGCTTATATCCGGTCAAATAGATGCACCTGACTTGCTGTCGTCTATTGGCTTTAATTTTCGTGGTGGTGCCCATAATTTACGCAGTGTTGAATTATTGGTTAACCCCCATCATAGAACGAATTATGGGAGTCATGAGCCTATTAGTCGCATGAGTAGAATCTATAATCTAAATGATCAAGTGATTGACTTGCATGTTAGTAAAATTAACCTTAAAAATATTTTGCGTAATAATGCTTTAATATCTTGAATTGTTTTCATTATTTTGTGTCTGTGTTAGTATTTTATAGGTACATAATTATTGTATTTTGAATTGTTTTGTCCTTACTAACACCTGCACTAAATGATGAGCCTGTGAGAGCACTTTTAGTGCCGGCAATTTCTGCTCGTGACAGTTGCTTGCTTTAAGCACTCCACGACACAGAGCTGATAGTGTATTTAAAAAAAAATATCACGCAGTGGCGTAGAGTGGGTTGGGGCCGCCCGGGGCAGACCCAATTTATGCCGCCCCTAATATTTTTTTTCACACACTACAGCAAAAAAAAAAAAAAACTTTGTCTACGGTTTTAACCAGTTCCCACAGTTTCTCTTCATAATTTTTTCAACTGTTGTTCGTACTATTTTCTATCAAGTAAAGCAAAAATGAAGCCGCAAAGTTAAAATTTTCCTATACTGGATTTCCACATCTCTAAGCGGTTAAAAATGGCTTACCTCTGGATATCAAATAAACAACGGTAATTCCCATTAAACTATAATTATCTTCAGAAAAATAGGATTCGATTATTATTTATAATTTATTTTCCATTTATTTATTTTTTTTCTTTAGCTTTTGAAATTTTTTAGTTTAATTGCATTACATTAATTTGCATTAAATTAATTTTCTAAATTAATTGCATTCAATTATTTTAGTTTAATAATTAATTTAATTCTTAGTAAATAAATAAATATTTTCATAACTAATTTGTTTAAGAAAATTATTTTTAAATTTAAGCATTTAATTTAGTTTTTATTCAAAGGGAAACAAGTTATATAGGTAGGTACATTATGTGATTAATTTTTTTTTTATTTACAAGAAACTTTTTTATTTATTTACAGAAAACTTCTTTAAAATGTTATTTTCCTGCTTTTCATCAGGGCAAAATCTCTCTTTTATTATTCTTTCAGTATCGATGGTCTCTGTGAATTCCTGCTCTATAGCTATGATACCCAGATTAGATAGCCTAAGCGTGTTCATTGTGGACCTTAAATCATTTTTAATAAGCTTCAATTTTGAGAAACTCCTCTCACAATTTTACTTATTGCAATTGTGAGAAAAAGGCGAAGCGTTATTGTTATGTTAGGCAGACTTACTTCCAGTCTAAACTGTAATATATATTTTAATAGTTCGAGTGGGCTTCTATTGGCGAGTTAATTTGTTTTGGCTGTGGAAGATATAATTGCTCTTAACCGAAGGCGTTTGATCTCAAATTCATCCTTATCAATGTCATCCTCATGAGGTGCAAAATCTGAATTGCTTTCATAATTTTTATCTAAGAGTTTGTCTGGGTGAGAAAGTCGAACTTTTTCGCCAAATTTCGCAGCTGTTGAACTCGGTTCTGTATTTCAGCACTGACCCTGTCTAAGGAAGAAAATAATTCTCACCGCGGTTCATGTTCATAGGATAAAGCAGCATCTATAATTCCTTCACCAAAAATATGTTTTTTTTTTTATTTTCCTGGGACTTTCCATTAAAATTCCAAGTTTTTCACATAGGTTAGGTTAGGTTGAGGTGGCTGTTAGCCGAAAGCTAACACACTTAGACCAAAGAGTTCCATTGTGATGCCACTAGGATCGGGAGTATCTAAAACTAGCCGCTAAAACCATTTGGAGCTTCTAATGAAGCGTGATAGCCTTCTAACATCTGAGTTAGCCAAGTCACTGAGTTCATTAAGGAAGAAAGCTCCTAAATAGAGATTTCTTTTATGGGAGAGTGCAGGACATGTGCAGAGGAGATGAAGTATAGTCTCCTCCTCATCCCTGCAACTTCTGCAGAAGTCGTTAGAATAGACGCCAAGCCTTGATGCGTGTTTGCCTATTAGACAGTGCCCTGTGATGACACCTATGACAGAGCTAATGTGCAGTCGGTTAAGTGAGCTTTGGCCAGATATGCTTGGTCGCTAGACACGTATCACTACCTGTCCACCTGAGGTTTGTACTCTCGACTGCGGCTAGCTTGAGCATGAGTTTACAAGTAGCGATGGGCATACCTAGGAAACCTTTATCGGGTAGAAGAGGTAAGAAGAGTTTGAAGAGACTGAATCCAGGGATTTCAGCGCGGCTTGACTATCCGAGAATATGCGGATGTCTTTAGCGGATATCACGTTTCTCTTTAGCCACGACAAGACTTCCTTAATCGATATGATTTACGCCTGCAACACGCTACAATGATCAGGAAGACGGAGAGAGAGACTGATATTTAGTCTTTCTGAGAAAACACCACCTCCGACCCCTTCACTAGTTTTTGATCCGTCGGTGTAAATGTGGATCGAATTATCTTCCGTGGAGTCAGCCTCCTCCCAGAATGATCTGGTGGGGATAGTGATTTGGAAGTTCCTTTGGAACTGTAGCTGGGGTATAGTGTAGTCGATGTTTCTTGGTAGGGACCCATGTGAGTCCAGAATGATAGAGTGGCCAATTTTCGTATTGATCCACTGTGAGGTGGCTTTTAAGCGGACAGCGGAGCAGGCAGCTGATTGTCTGCTGAAATTATCCAGGGGTGTTAGATGCAGTAAAATGTCCAGTGCAGCGGAGGGGGTCGTACGGAGTGCTCCGCAGATACGCAGACAAGCTGTGCGTTGCACCTTGCTCAGCTTATCACGGTTTACCGCTTTGTCTAGAGCAGTCCACCAGACAACCACCCCGTATGCCAGAATCGGTCTGACTACCGATACGTATAGCCAGTGTGATATGCGGGGCTGTAGGCCCCACTTATTTCCGATGGCTTTTTTGTAAGAGAAAAGTGCTACTGTAGCTTTCCTTATTCTTTCATGTACATTGAGTTTCACGTTTAACTTCCTATCGAATATTAGAAACAGAAATTTTGCTTCATCGGAAAAGGTTAAGCTTGTACCGTTGATAGAGGGAGGGTCGATATGAGGGATTTTATATTTCCTGGAGAAGAGGACAAGCTCGGTTTTGTGAGGGTTAACCCCCAGCCCACAGCTTCTTGCCCAACTTGACAGCTTGTTGAGAGCGTTTTGAAGGAGTTCCTTTAGAGTGTTGAGGTATTTCCCTGAGACGGCAATAGCAACGTCATCCGCATAGGCAATCACCGTGCAACCCTCCTCTTCCAGGCATGTGATCAGTTTATTCACCACCAAGTTCCACAGAAGGGGGGGAGAGGACACCACCTTGTGGCGTGCCTCTACTGACAGACATTCTACCGGATGAAACGCCCAGTTTTGAGTTCATAATCCTGCTTGTGAGCAAAAGATTGATCAATACACCAAGCGATCCATCCACATTTAGTTCTGTTAGTGCATTTGCGATAGCAGATGTGTTGACGTTGTTAAAAGCGCCTTCTATGTCAAGGGAGGCAACCATAGTGTATTCCTTGTGGTGAAGGGAGTATTCAATGGTGCGTACCAAGGAGTGAAGGGCAGTTTCCACTGATTTACCCTTAATGTACGCATGTTTTGCCGCAGACATCAGTTGCGGGCTTATATTCATGCGAAGATGGATATCAATCAGACGCTCCAGCGTTTTGAGGAGGAATGATGATAGACTGATGGGTCTGAGGTCTTTTGTACTAACATGGGAGCATTTGCCAGCTTTGGGTATGAAGACTACTTTAACTTCTCTTCAAGCCTGAGGAATGTGAGTCAGCCTTAAACAGCTTTTCATAATCATCTCCAGTGTTGGTAGAATGATGTCCGAAGTCCTCTGAAGTTCGGCAGGTATTATGCCGTCATGTCCTGCAGACTTGAAGGGCTTGAAGCTTTGTAGTGCCCAAAGAAGCTTGTCCCTAGTAATCATATTTTAAGAATTTGTTACCTGTATATCCATAGGTGACCTGTTTAGGTTTCTATGGCCGGTAATGTTGGAGCTACCAGGGAAGTGTGTGTCAAGTAGCAGATTGAGCGATTCCTCGCTGGATGTATTCCACGAGCCATCTGCTTTCTTTAGGCAGCTAGGCATAGTTGGATTTGAAGCAAGGATTTTTCTTAGCCTTGATGCCTCTGAGGTTTCTTCTATTTTGCCACAGAAGAGTCTCCACGAAGACCTTTTGGCCTTCCTTAATTCTTTTTGTATAATTTGAGGGATACTTTATAGGAGTCCCAGTCAGAATTGGATCTTGAGCTTTTAGCTCGATTGAAGAGTCTCCTGCAATCTTTTCTCAGTGGTCCTAATTCAGGTATCCACCAGGCTTCTTTTTCCGCCTGGGTCGTACGAGTAGGCAGGAAACAGCCATCGCTTCATTAAAAGCCACCGTTAGCTTGTTGACTTTGCTGTCAAGCTCGCTAGGATTGCGTGGGGGACTTAAGAGTTCAGAGGTTATATGTCTGCGCATAGTTTCTCTGTATTTGGGCCAGTCTGTTTTCTGAGGGTTTCGGAATGTGGATTGGCAGGGGATGTCAACGTTTAGGTTGAAGGGCAAGATACGCTGATGCCAACCAGTATGTGCTACCAGCAGTCTCCAGTTTGGCAGCCGTCGTATCTCGATCGCTGAAATTAGGGAGTAAATAAGCATTAAGGCTACTCTTCACTAGTATGCACGATCTAGGTTTACCTTTGTCGGACACATATAGTGGGTAGTATCCAGGGGTCTTCAGTCCACGTACCAGGTTATTGACGACCCAGGGCTCCTGGACCAAGACTAAGTCTTCTCCGGTTTTTGCTGGCCGGAGAATAAGGGCGGCCGAAGCCTTAATCGAGTGTTGGAGGTTTATCTGAATGATCTGCAGCATTGTTGCTACGATCTTGTGGAAAAGCCTCCATCACTGTGTTATTGAGGTCCTCCAAATCAGAGGACGAACTGAGAAGTTCATCCTCACTCAGAGGATCCTTGTTGGACAAGCCTTCCAATGCAGTCGATGAGCTAAGGAGTTTTTCACATACATTTGTAGCATACGCAAAAGCACCGTCTACCGATTCATCTCGTTTTTCTATAAGGAAGATCTGTAATGTATTTACTTTTTGAGCAGATTGATAAAGGTTGAGTCCTTCCATTTGCAAGTATATTTGGGCATCATTAAGTTTCTAATCATCGCTTGATATCGAGCTCGATCCACAGTTACTGCACTGCCATTTTAATCTTCGAAGAAAAATGGACCAGTTATTCAAAATTTTGGTAAAAGGCTGACAGTCCGCCGAGCAAGAAGAAGAAGTCACTTGGACGACATTCTTTTTCATTATTAACCGGAACCAATGTACATTAATTTCCAATAAAAATAAATACAGATTTAACACAATTTATATCTTTCCTTTATTAGAAACCTCTAATACCTCTAATACCCTAAAATTTGTGTGTGCTGTAAAGGGTTGTCATTTCTGATAAAATGTAGTTGCATACTTGCACTAGGGAGCAGCGTTCATTGGATTTTGTTGCTAAGCAACACAAGGAATGTCTGATTACATACTGTGAAGGATTGTTAATGCTGGTAAACTTAGTAAATAAATTCGTTGGACTGAAAAAAGAATCCGTTTTGTAAATTGTTTGTACATATTAAAAAAAAAAATCCTGCCGCCCCGGGTCACCTGCCACCCGGGCCCTGCGCCCCCCCTTGCACCACTCGCTACGCCACTGATATCACGCAAACTGTGGCCAAAATATGATAAGAACCAAACCAACAAACATTTACGTTACGACAAAACATCGCTGTCTAAGTAGATTGGTACTCTTACCGGTCACAACTTGCTAAGGAAACACATAATCAAACTAAATCACAAGGATGACGATATCTGTAAAGGCTGCGGTGATGAGGAGACCCATGTGGATACAACTCACTTTCTCTGTCATTGACTTATGGCACCGGAGGAACATAACACTTGGCAGATACTTTTTGCAAGACATTGAAAAATTGTCTGATGTCTCACTTTCGAATCTTTACAGGTTTATAAAGACATCCAAGTGGCTGGACAAAATGGAGTAGGGAAGGAAAACCAAGGACGGAGGACCAATACCAGAACAACGGAGTCAATACTCCCAACGAAGGGTATCACAATGGGTGCACATGGACCTGAGTGCGTTGTAACAGATTCGCTTTGTTATATCAATCCGGAAACCTAACCTAGCCTAGCCTTGACTAAAACCCAGGTTAACACACCAACGAACTCAAACTATCTTCGCTGTTCCAGCTATGAACTACTGCCCCTTTTCGTTTGGAAAGGAGCTTGTGTATATTCTCTTGAACTGATTTGGGTTTCCTGAAGAGATGGAGCCATACGCAATCGAATTAATATCGTGAAACCTTTTGCAATGACAATGATTTAAATATTTTCTTCATCTCTTTTTCTTCCTCAGAACCTTTCCTCAATAGCAAGGTGCCGCCTGATGTGGAATTACATAAGGACTGATAAAAAATTAACTTTCTGTATTTCTCGCATCCATTTATGGGAAATGCGGGAGTTATATTAGTCCCTGCCCTAAATTATGCTTTATAAGGCCGGGATTACACAGTTAACGATTTCTTTTCGATTCCACATAAATTAAACAAATTTCATACTGATCCTTTTACTTTTATAAATTCTTGACTTCTATATTTCATAGTCTAAAAGGGACCTTCGTCTGTTTCCTTACTTTTGTTGGAAAATCTAAAAAAAATACGGTCTAAATGACAGAGACAGGGATGAATTTTGTCACAGAGAAAGAAGCTTAAGAAGTTAGGGAACGCTTTCTTAGTCAAAATTAGTATGTTGCCAGAAATTACAGATGTTTTTTTCAGGAATTTAAATAGTTAATAAAAGCCTTTGAGTATCTTCGAAAGCTAATGAGACGTGGATGTTTAAATATATGAATTTGTCTCGGAGGTAGTGACGCATGCGCAAATGGACACGCGAATTGGGCCGAAAATAATGGAATTTACACGAATTCCGGTGCGCAAACATGGCTGGGCCTTGTTAGGCTCAACGTTCATAATGGGATAATGATCAAGAGACTTAGGATGTGTGCCTTAACTCTAAGGAGGGTTATTTATTGGCTCAGGGATCAGCTATATGTGATGGAGTTATCAGCGAATAGCAGGGCTTTTGTCATCTACAGGTTTATTGGTTGGTCAGAGGAACCTTGGCCGACTCCGGCTAGGATGTTTAAAGGGGTTGAATAAGTATTCCCAACGCATACGTAAAATCTACGGTTAGTGAGCAAACTATGGAAAAAAGGATGAGATGACTTGGCAAACGAAGTGACTTCAACTTGGAAACCAGACCTTCTATCCAAACAGTGTCAAATGCTTTTTAAATTGAAAATTGGTCGAAAATTGCTTATTAGGAATATCTCATCTATTCTCCATTTGATTTGGAAATAACTGTTGTTAATACTTCTGGCAGTTGAAGCAAGGTTTTTAATGACGAAATTTTATATCTTGTCAGCTCCGGAGGGTTTTTTTGGCGTTTCCGTAGTGTATTGTGTACTGAAGGTGTACTGGGATTGTAAAAATATCATCCTTTGTCGTGAAGACTGATGAATTTTCTTCAGAGAATATGAAAAGATGGCCAGGGTTATGCGAGGAATAAGAAAATGACATCCCGTTAAATATCACTAGCCGATCGATGGCTTGTTCTAAACTGCCTTCTGCGTGATTCTCATGGTTTTATATGTTCAAAAGAAAATGATTTTAATTTGATAATGGTCATTTTCGCAGCAGGTTTGACTGATTTTGACTATAAATAAAATTTGTCATCAAATTTATTAGCTGATGCATGAAGCTATTGCGTGGATATGGCTTTTAATTTTTAATGATTCATATTTGGATTTGTCGTGGGTTTCAGTCTATGCTTTAAGGTTTTGCAATATATTATAATGGAATGGAGAATTAAATGTACAATTTTGTTTGTTAACACTTTTTTGGGTGCATTTATAAGGCAAGTGCTAGTTGTCTGGCGCCATAGAAACTATTAACTAAGTGCCCAATTCAGAATATAATTTCCATTTAGTAGCATCTTTTTTGCTGGTGCTTGTTGTCTGATAGGTGTCATATGCACTATAAAATAAATCCCCAATTCCGCATTTACTCGCATCATTTTCGCGCTGGGTTGACCGCTTCGTGGGTTAAAAGCGTTTCTCACATTCATTGACTCAAAGCACCCAATATGCAAACAACATCAAAAGTAAGTAGGTATTCAATTTTCCATTGCTAGGCAAAGAAATTATGTATTCAAGAAGGAAATTCATAGGAAGAAACAAACTATTAAACGCTTTTCCGATGAGTCCAAGATCGGAAAATTTGTTTGTTTTAAATTAATTGAACCGACTTTTTTGCATAAGTACTTTCAGCCGATGTATTGTTCACATACGAACGGAACAACAGCTCGTCATCTAAATTTACATAATTAACATATAAAATGCATTTGAGCTATGCTTGTCACTCCAATTTTGGGCGCAGTGGCGCAGAGGTTATCATGAGAAACTTCTCAAAATTGCAGTTCGGATTCGGATTTAAATTGTAGGTCCCTTCGACTTGTACAAGGAAATGGTTGGAGAAGTTATGCTTTAGGCCCTGTATGGGCCGTTAATGCCTACTATTATTATCACGCCAATAATAATTTTTACGGTTATTTAAAACAATGGAGGAGGCGAGTAGGTAGTGAAATATGCTATACAGTGCGGTTCAATTGAATAGTCACACCTGAGTCATGTTTTAGAACTTAATTTTTGTTGTATTATTTACACCAATTTGCAAAGAAATCGCATTCATCAGAAAGGGACATTAATAGTGAATAAAATAAGCAACACCTTACTTAACTTAAGTAGCCAACGGAAGTTTAACTCTCTTTTTCCCATACCATGCAAAAAAATTTATGCATTTTTTCGGTTCATTTGAATAGTCGCAGCTGCAAAAAAGTGGAAAAACAGCAAAACATCATAATTTTGACGCATAGTTTGTAACATACCTTAATATTGTCCGTAGACTCCTAAAAGTTACTATATTTATGATCAGCATGGATAGTTATGTCGATCTAGCCATGTCCGTCCGTCCGTCCGTCCGTCTGTCGGCAAAAATTAGACCTCTAAACTGGGCCTAGAGAGCTGAAATTTTAACCATATACTCTCTAGGGTCCCGAAATAATCAAGTTTACGAATTTTTGAAATCCGCCCACAGACACGCCCACAAACTCAAAAAAACAAATTTTTCGAAAAAATCGTATTTTGACCTAGAAAGCTAAATTTTTTTATATATGATCTATGACTCCTAAAACTGCTCGGGAGATAACATTTTTAAAATCCGCCCACTGACACGCCCACAATTAAAATTAGTTTTTCTTGAAAATCCAAAGTTTGAGCTAGGGAGCGTTTTTTTTACAAAAGCTTCGTTTGTTTTCGGTAAAATCCTTTAAATATTATATAACAAAATATGTAGAGCGTTCTGAACAATTCAACCATGCTTAGACTTTTGTCATGCCCACTTATGTGGTAAAGGAATAAGAATAGGGTATCCAACAGTTCGCCCAAGCGGACTGTAACCTGTCGCTATGTTTTTTTTAAATATTTTTATGTTTTTATTTATTTCAATCAATTATGTGTCATTTTAATAATGTGTGCCTCCTCCACCATTGGATATTACCTCAAAAATTCTATTCTGCATAGAGTGATATAAACTTTTAAGGTAATTCAAAGAAATGTTAGCCCAAGCTTTAATTACCGCAATCAGCTCTAGATTGTTTTGATACTGCTTGCCTCCGTTACAAATTTCACGCAGTAGCCATTCCCAAACATTCTGAATAATATTAAGATAATGCCAGGGCAATATTTGAATGTTTTCACTACTAATCCATTTTTTAACAACGCGTGAATTGTGTATAGGCGTATTATCTTGCTGGAATATCCATGGAATGGGTCCAAAAAGCTCCTTTATTACGGGAAAATCTGCTTCCAGAGGAACTTTGTTGGAAACACCAGTCATTTTGTTGGAAACGATTACCAATTCAAAAGCGCCATAATATAAAATTGCACCCCATACCATGACTCCTCCTTGTCTCGAGTTCAAAAACATTTTTTTCTTTCCGGAGATCATGAAACTAACCTAACTAAGTTGCCATTAGAACTATTCCAAGTTAAACTTTTCTTATTCCGAAAAAAATGGATGGAATTTCTTGAGACAGCTTCAGGGCGCTGTTACTTGCGTGGAGCACTCACAATAATACAATGCACAGTGGATTTGCTACAAGAAACCCCAGCAAATTCCTTTATTTTATTTGTGGTTGAGCGAAATTGGAAGCTAGTATTTGAATTTTCCACCTGTCTTGTGGCGATAAAACTTTTACAATACTTTCATTTGTAATTTTTTACGTAAGATTTCACAAAATTTATTATTAGAGGTTCACTCCGACCAATTTGACGGGCTATTTCACGATTTGAAAAGCTTTCCGAAAGGTAGGGTTCAACTTTAGCCCTTTCTTCCAATTCAACCCTTTTTTCCTGCCCATTTTAGTAAAAAATTTAAAAAAAAAATACTTGTCGCACTTCTAAATTTAATTTTCACTGACCCTTGTCCGAACACTTGTTGGCGACTATCCAAATGAACCGAAAAAATGATAGATAGATAGATAGATATAATATTTATTTCTTATAATAATAAAATACAAAGGCTTTCTTTTTTAATTTATACAAAATACTTAGAAAAAACTATAAGAAAAATTAGTGACATTTTTATTTTATATACAGATGTAATAAAAATAGAGTTAAATGCCACTTCAATTGGCGTATACAATACAATTTAATTTGTTTGGGTGGGGTGACCCATTAAGAAAAAAACTATCGCAGAAACTTAAATGAATTTAGGAGTTAGCAAATAAATAATTAATTATAAATAAAAGATATTGAATGAAAATGCAATATACACAAAGAAAAGAAAACAAATATAAATTAAATTGAACTAAGGTTAAACCAGAAAATCGGAAATAATAGATTCTAAACCAGTATAGTCAAAACGGAAGAGCCAAATTTTAACTTCCCTTATAAATGTTCCAGGTGTTGATAATGCCCTGATGGATTGCGGGAGTTTATTAAACAATCGATAAGACAAAATAGAAAAACAATTACAATATGCAGTGGTATGGAAATTGGGGACAGATAACACGTTTGAGAAGTTTACACGTAAATCATAATTAGAGATTAAACGAAAATTACGATGACCGGACTTCATGAAAAACGTTTTTAAAACCTTGAAACAATATACTCGTAAATGACGCACAGGAAGAATATTCAGGTAACAGAACAAAGGATAGCTAGGATGTCTGCGAGGTTTACGACAAATTAGTCTTAGGATATATTTCTGCAAGATCAGCAGTGGATGTATTTTAGTTTGATATACACCTCCCCAACAATGTATACATTTTTGCATGGTATAGGAAAAAGATAGTAAAACAACCGTTATGTGCCTCTTATCAAATTTAAATTTTGCTTGCTTTGTTCAGTATTAATGTACTTTTCTACTGAATCCGTTTTATTTTCCCATTGGTGCAAATAAAAAAAAAATTAATTCTAAAACATGACTCAGGTGCGACTATTCAATTGACCCGCACTGTACATTATTTTGTTTATAATGATGGTTGGCAACATTCCACTAAGTTGTTCTTGCAAGAACAACAAATTATTTCTGTGTTTCCAATTTTAATAACTAAACAAAACTTTTTTTTTTGAGATTTTTGAACATTTTCGATTTGTTTTTTTCTCGAGACTCTTTGTAATAGAGATTTTGTTCTTGGGTCAATCGTTGGTTTTCTATAAAGTGTAACGTTTATGACCTCTTTATTGCTGGTCATAGCCTCGTCGGTAACGAAAAAGAAAGTATATTTCTAAAGTTGACAGTCATTACTATATACCTCATCTCCAATCGCAACCGTTCTGTCAATTGCAGTAACTGCAAATTCAATTAGGAAACTACGCTCAAACCTATACCACCCACCATAACGACGTCTACTTGATTTGTCATACGCAAGACTCAATAACTTGTTGCTGCTTGACTGCGTTCTAAATGTTTGTTGTGCAGTTAACGGCATAACCACTAGCCTTGTGCATAGCAGTCATCGACAAAGGTGTTCCAATTTCGGTTAGCGTTTTTTTTTCTATTACCAACAAAACACCACCAATACTTCCACCACTAGGCTGTCTATCATCATCCCCCGGCGTACCCATGAAATAAATTTTTAATTTCTTTTTTCAATTTAAAATTTT
This sequence comes from Portevinia maculata, assembly GCA_949715645.1. Lineage (NCBI taxonomy): Eukaryota > Metazoa > Arthropoda > Insecta > Diptera > Syrphidae > Portevinia > Portevinia maculata. The sequence continues at coordinate 41,338,563 of OX454525.1, forward strand.
GTGGGGGTGAAATAACAAGACAGGGCGAAACACCCTCAAAGACAACCACTTACGGATGTGTCGCCTGCGGGTGTTCAGGTGTTTTTTTCTGTTAAACCAAATTATAATTTCAAATAAATTCATCGCTTGTTTACCGATTAATGCGGGGGCGTTAAATCTACCTAATGCATTTGACAGTTGTTCTCTGTGGCATACGTAGTGACACATGCCTTTGTAAAACAGAATCAGTGAAGTTCAGAAGTCTGTTATAGGCTTACTGTACATCGCATAATAATCATAAGAAGATAACAATTCCAAGCCCTTTGTTGAAGAAAAGTATTCAAAAATTTTTGTCATCACCTTCAAACGTGGCAAAGGCAAAAAGTTTGAAAAATTCATCGACGGATGCGAGAAATATGCTTCAAAATATGCCTCTTCGAATTCCAGTATGCCCCTCGCATCCTGCACACATCTTTACTCAAATCGCGGTCATATAAATAACATCGCCTTGCAAAAATATCATTACGATCATAAATATTATTCAGCGATATTCCGTTTATCGCACCTTTTGCTGGTATTTGGCTGAGGATCTCCGTCAGAGCGGCAACATACAAAAAAGCGCACCGACACGCGAAACAATAACACTCTTCACAAATAAAACACAACAACCACCATAGTGACTTCCACAGAGACAGCCTGTCTGCGGATGCTGGCATTGTTTTTTCTTCTGTTGTCCTTCGTTTCGTTGTGTCACCTGAATATCGCTTCTGAAACCAAAAGACTCTGCAAGTAGTATCGGTTTGCCCTTCAAAAATTTATGAAGCACTAGAAGCTGCATCTTGGGCTGACTATGCCATAACGAAAAGATGATGACCATCACCAGCAATGCGTCCAAAAATGACCAAAACGTTCATGAGTTAGTAAAAATTCCTATGCAAAGCAAGAATATAAGTATGTAGTATAGTGAAGGATATAGCATCTCCCTCCGTCCGAAGGACCTAAAAAAGAAAAGAAGGAGTGAAAAAAGATGATAAATATTGAATAAATGAATAAATTGAAGTGCGATGGAGTCAAGGTGTAGAAATATGATTGCTGGTGTGCTGATGTATGAGCATCGTGTCGAACATGGGGTAGTGTAACAAAACAAGCATCAGACGATAGATCCTATCTTGCGAGCAATTTTATATTCAGTTATTCGCTGATTGTTCTCTTTTCAGTGCGAGTGTCGGTGTGTATTTATCTAGATTTGACTCCTTGAAGGTGACAGATTTTTGACTTGTGTCTTTTGAGTGGCAACGCCGAGAGATAGCTTCCTATACCTACTCGTAGATTTGGTATCAATAGTGGAGTCATGTTGTCTTACAAAATGGGTTATGTTGCTGCTTAAAAGGAAACTTGTAAGCATATCGCAATATCGCAGTGTGGGTTAAGTTTAAGGCAAATTGACACGATATGCGGTTACCAATAATTCATAATATACGAGTAAAACAGTGACTATGCGGGATTTATTTTGTACTGAAGTGATTTTCTTTTGCAATGAATATGAATTCGTATCAAGTTAAAACATATACCTACCTACCTTCTTACTTATTCGCAAGCTTTGGGACCTGTCTTAGGTATACGCAGCTCGACATTTTTTTTGAGTACATGTTAGCTATTTTCCATCGGGAGATTAACAAGGTGATGTGCTGTCATGCGTGGCACAATCTTCCAAATTGAAGCTAGAACTTACATCAGTGGTCCTGTTCTTTTAACTACCCTGGTGGATAAAAGTGAAAGCAGTTTCTTCACTTTGTTGGGTATATGTAAACTACTCAAAACAAAATAGGGCCCACCCAAGATTTATTTTGTATTTTACCTAAAAAATACTTAATTGGTAAACATTATCGAAACGAATGATTTTATTGTAGAGTTTGCATGTGTATGACTCCTTATCAATGCTTTAAACAGCAGTTTTACCGTTGCCTCCAAGTGAGTAGGCAAAAAAGCCAATGGCTCGAAAGAACAGTCAATTCAAAAATTATTGCACTTGTTTTCTCAGTCCGATTTTAGGGTTATTGTTAAGTGTTATTTTCTTTAATTGATTTTTCTTATTTCTTCGTGATTAAATGTGATTACCATGCCCGGTTCTAGACGTCATTTGGATACTGAAAACGCAATTAGAGCGGTAAATATGCTGGGGCAAGGAGAGTCTCAAAGGGTTGTTGCAAATCTTATCGGTGTGTCGAGGCGAGCTATCCGAAACGTGAGGAAACGCTTTCGGGAGACTGGTAGTGTAGCAATGAGACCTGGATCGGGAAGAACCAGAGCCACAACTCGGCAAGAAGACCGGTACATTTGAATAACTGCACGTCGCTAGCGTACCGTAACCGCCCTGGCTTTACAAACTCAACTGCGGCATTCAACTGGCACTTAAGTCAGCGATCAAACCATTCGCAATCGACTCCACGAAGATGGTCAACGTTCCGGAGTGCCCGAAACTTACAGCGGCTCATCGGGCAGCGCGCTTAAGGTATGCTCGTGAGCATTCAAATTGGACCATGGACAACTGGCGGTCTGTACTCTTTACAGACGAATGCAAGACAAAGTTTTTGAGTAATGATAAACGGTTACGCGTGTGGAGAAGACAAGGTGAACATTTTACCGACCCGTGCATTGACGGAAGTGACCGATTTGGGGGCCCCAGAGTTATGGTATGGGCTGGAATAAGTTTGCTAGGCACAACAGAGCTGGTAATTCTGGATGAGGGCACCGTTACCGCCCCCAGTTACGTTGAGATGGTAATACGACCTGTTGTGATCCCATTTTCACAGAGAGTTGGCGATGGGATTGTTCTTATGCAAGACAATGCTCGCCCACATACGGCCCGTAGCTTTGCCATGACCAGCAAAGAGCCTAGACCTCAATCCCATCGAACATTTACGGGACCAATTAAAAAGAACCCTCAAAGAAAACCACAGCCATGTCAACACTAAACAAGAACTGATAAACGCGTTAAAAGCCAGTTAGAAGCGCATACCCGAACAAAATGTAACGCATCTGATCGAAACGGTACCAGATAGGCTAATACAGTTCATACGGAGTAGAGGAGGCTCTACTCGCTACTAAGCAAAACAAATCAACAACAAATCATAACTTAAAATAGTGATAGGTATGTAAAGTTTTATTTTTCTTTATTTTTCGAAAATGTTCCCATAAACTGCTTTTTGTGTGTAAATTGAATTTTGAAAATTTTTTCCCGTATTGATTATGTGTACTCAATTTCTTAATACTAAGCTAAAACATTATAACCAAAAAAAATATAATAACTATTTTTTTTTTCAAATGAAAGCCAGAAAACTTAGTGGGCCCTATTTTGTTTTGAGTAGTTTAGTTTGTGTTTGAAAACATGTTCCATCATGAGGGCGTCATGTATCGTCTACTATATTCATTATGCTGGTACGACTGAAACGTGCACTCTCATGTTGCGAAGCGCTATAGAACACTCCACTTCTCTTCAGAACCATATTATGGCGCATTTGCATGTGTTTGTATGTAGATTGTGGAGTGGAAGAATCTACCATCAATGAATGAAGTTCATATTTAACATCTTGAAACTGTCCCAAGCCCGTGGGCTGATAGGACTTAAGATCACCGGTGTCGTTGAAGGACGATCATCAAACTTGTCGGAATCAGGAAAATGATGCAAACCCTAAAACTCCTAGATCACACAAATGCAGCAACATCAGCATTTGATCACTAAAGAAGTTATCCGAAACCGGGATGCATGCCAATGTTTATTTAGTGAGGATGCAATAAAGTGAGAGCCCTGTTTATAACCTCGCCGGCAAAGAAGAAGAAGAAGAAGAAGAAGAAGAAGAAGAAGAAGAAGAAGAAGAAGAAGAAGAAGAAGAAGAAGAAGAAGAAGGAGAAGAAGAAGAAGGAGGAGGATTAAGAAGAAGAAGAAGAAGAAGAAGAAGAAGAAGAAGAAGGAGAAGAAGAAGAAGGAGGAGGATTAAGAAGGATCTACATATTTTCTTATACAACATTTAAAAGATTTTATCAAAAAATATAAGTTATTGTAAAAACGCCCCTTAAAAGTGGGCATGGTAAAAAAGTATATGCAAGGAACTGTTAAAACCGACTAACTACATACGAGAAATACGACTTTCATTTGCAATGATTTCTTCATTGTTTTTTTTTAAATAGTTTTTGATTAATCTGTTTTTTTTTAGTGGTGGATTTTTAATATCTTAACACACGCGCATTTGAGGCCCTTAAAGACAATATATTCCTGATTCCAGCTTCTTAGCTCAAACTTTGACTTTTCAACAATACTGTTTTATTAAATAGTGGGCGTGTCAGTGGACGGATTTTAATACAAAAACATAGGGACGGGCTACAGTCCGCTTGGGCGAACTGTTGGATACCCTATTCTTATTCCTATCACTCATAAGTGGGCGTGACAAAAGTCTAAGTATGGTTGAATTGTTAAGAACGCTCTACATATTTTGTTATATAACATTTAAAGGATTTTATCAAAAAAAACGCTCCCTAGCTCAAACTTGGGTGTTTCAATAAAATTGTTTTATTTAATTGTGGGCGCATTAATAGGCGGATTTAAAAAAAATTAACACATGAGCATAAAGGGCCCCTAGAGAGTATATATTATAAATTTCAGCACCCTAGCTCAAACTTTGAATTTTCAAAAAAAGTTTTTTTTTTAAATTGTGGGCGTGTCAGTGGGCGGGTTTTGAAAATATTTACACATTAGCATAAAGGGCCCATATAAAGTATATATTATAAATTTCAGCTCCCTAGCTCAAACTTTTGATTTTCAAAAAAATTGTTTTATTTATTTTTGGGCGTGTCAGTGGGCGGATTTTGAAAATTTTGTATCCCGAGCAGTTTTAGGAGTCATAGATCATATATAAAAAATTTCAGCTTTCTAGCTCAAAATTCGATTTTTTCCAAAATTTTTTATTTTTTTTTGAGTTTGTATGCGTGTCTGTGGGCGGATTTCAAAAATTCGTAAACTTGATTATTTCGGGACCCTAGAGAGTACATGGTTAAAATTTCAGCTCTCTAGGTCCAGTTTAAAGGCCTAATTTTTGCCGACAGACGGACGGACGGACGGACGGACATGGCTAGATCGACATTACTATCGATGCTGATCATAAATATAGTAACTTTTGGGGGTCTACGGGCAATATTAAGGTATGTTACAAACTATGCGTCAAAATTAATATACCCTTAGAATAGGGTATAAAAAGAAAAAGAAGAAAAGAATAGAAAAGAAATGAAAGTCATCAGAGATGAAAAGTAAGAAGTTAGAGAAAGTGGAGTTAAATATAAATACTAATCTTTATTGCTGCTGAAGAGAAAAATGCCTTAATATTGCAGTTTTGAAGCTTGCGGCATTACTAATACTCTTGCTTTTCAAGGGCAGAGAGTTCCATAACCTCACGGCGTGAACGAAAAAGAACCTTGACGAGTTGAGATATTTAAACTTTGGTAAATTTATAATAAGTGTTCTGCGAGAAGAAGAAAACTCCAGCTTGCGAAACAGATAATAATTTGGCGTTTTTGTCACTATGAGTTTGTGTAAGAATATACAATTTCTTGCATGAATGTATTGTGCCCCCCAAAAAACCTTTCACATAGAGCGATATCTGATCGTATCTGCGTAGTTCGTGAATGTAACTTACCGCATCATTGAAGGTTACCTGTAACTTATTACGTGACAACGAATCCATGCTACTAAAAACAACATCGGCATAGGTTTGTTTAAGTGAAAACCCATCTCTGTGAAACACATTGTAATAGAATATTCATATTTGAACATTGTATCTCAAATTTTAAGTGAGATGTCGCTTCACGCCCTCTCTTTCCTATGACCTTGTTTTAACCTCCTATTTTACTTTTAACGTGGTCGAAAACTTTCTTCTTATATCAACTACTATCTTAACCACTAAATCTTAAACTCTATCTTTTTCTTTTCTCATTGTAAATATACCGCATATCTGTAACTAGCGCTAACATCGGCTCAAACGCAGATGAATAGGTTATTATGGGAAGTATAAGGGCTTGGACGAGCACCCGTCGAGTTTCAAAGGGTGTGAAGTTTGCAGCCTACGCAAGCATAAATACGACCAATGACGTAGTTTATGTGGTTGTTGCATGACAGATTACGGTTTATTACGAACCCAAGGCTAGTAGCCGACTCCACTATCAGCAAATTCGATTCCGATATGCATATATTTGGAACCAGACTCAGCTCGAAATTGCTTTTTGATATGGATAGTACCTGACACTTCGCTGACAAATCCCTGTTCAAACAAAAAACTAATACGTCAAATCGATTCATAGGCATAGACATGTACAATTGAACGTCATCTGCGTACATATACAACCCAAAGCCGTAGCCAGACAATAATTTGGGGGGGGGGGGGGGGGGGGGTATATCAATCCCCATGGGGAACAACAACATACGCCACCCAATCACATGCCTCTACACCAAAAGGAGGATTTCTGCCTGGTAGTACAATGGAACGTTACCGAGTCTGAGTGTTCTGGGATTTGGATTTCCTTTTTTCATAAAAAAAAAAAAAAAAAAAAAAAAAAAATACTATATATAAGGCACTTTATGGATTGGTGCAAAAAAAAATTGAGATAACAATTAAACATGACATTACGATGATAGGGAAGTAGAAAAAAATGTGTTGGAAAATTCTGTTCGTCCGTCTGCCTGTTTGCAGATCTGCAGCCTAAGCGGATGGGCCGATTTGCAAACTTTGTTCATAGTGTTTATTTAGAAGTCTCACACTAGGCGTTGTTGAAATTGGAATTTTAGCTCTAAAACAATGGTATATGTCATATAACGGTTTGTTAAAACTTAATTTTTCTAAAAAACCGACTTAACGATTTATATAAAACAGTCTATCTTTTGGTAAGAATGGATTTTGCGAGATTTATCTTAAAACGGTACCACCTATAGAACCGATTTTTTAACATCAGAATTTCTCGCATAAACAAAACCGATTTCAATTAAATTTAAAATTTAGGAAAGCTTTTATGATCAAATTCATATATAACTTTTTTGGTTTTTGAATATTCTGGAAACGGGTATATTGAATTTTTCCAGATTTTTTTCCAGATGAAAACTACAGATTTCCTTGTATTGAAATATGTACTCAAAAAATTGCAAAATATTTTTCATAAATTAAAAAAAAAACCGGTTTAAAAAAATTGCTTTAACGATTTTCAATATTTTTTTTCCTAGGTAGACTATTGCTAATAAAATACTATTGCATACTTAGATTTTCCAAGAAAACTCTCATACAAATTTGAAAAACTAAAAGACTTTTCCAAGATTATTTTTAGAAATTTCAAGTTATTATTTATTAGGTACATATCATCATTATTTAAGATTTTATTACTACAAAAAGTATTACATAACATGTAGGAATCATTTTTATAAAATTAAATTTAATCTTCTGGCCTTCTGCGCTGCAAATATATCTAAAACTTCCTCAGTGTCAATCTCAATTTGTTGATGAATTCACATTACCGCCAATCCTGTTAATCTTTTTTCAACAGTAGAATTTCTTAGATAAGTTTTTAGACGTTTCATTGTCGAAAATGTTCTTTCCGGTGTACATGTTGAAACCGGTAGGGTCGCCAAAATTTTAAGAAGCTTGTGGATGTCAGGAAACAGATCCTTATTGCATTCCCCAAGAGCTGTTATTGCACTCTTTGAACGATCTATATCTTTTTGTGTATGGCATTTTGTCTTCCATAGCGTAAATTCAGCTTTTAAAGTATCCCAATCCAAAAAACATTTATAAATTTGAAGTTTTCTTCGTTATAATTTTGTTCGTTTTTGCCAAGGATCGATGGAATCAAAATGCACAAGGAGGACAGTATGGTCTTATGGTTTTCAAATCTTATTTTAAGTTGACTTAAAAAGTCATCTAAAAGAGGAATCATTATACTTATTCTAAAATAGGTTTCAGGATCTGTTGTGCTCATGTTTTGTCTGTGCTGCTGCCTTGATACAATTCGTGAAATTTTAAGTTTTTCATCCACAACATTTACTAAGCTGTCTAAAAAATTGTTTTCAATTCCGGAATGATATTCCTTGGAATGTGTTTGTTATTAATTCCACATGTTCCAATCCAGACACTAAGTCGCATGAAGGGGATTGTAAGATCTTACAAAGTGGCAATGTATATGTAAACAAAACACTCATACAACACAAACTTACTGCAAAATCACTAGCTGTTAATTTTTCCCATTTATTTTGAGGATAATTTTGTTTAATCATTTTCTGCAACAAATGCGTGCGCTTTGCCGATAATTTAAAAAAAATTCCAACGGATTTTTTGGTACCAATAGTGTTGCGAATAGGCTGAATTTGGCAAGAATGCCCTGCCCTAATGCCAGGTTTAGAGAGTCTGCGCTACAATGCACGTAAAAGGCTTCTGGATGAGACTCGCGTACTACGGGTTGAACGCCGTTAAAACTGCCTTTCATAGCTTAAAACTAAAATCAGAAAATTTTAACATAATCAATAATTATTTGAGTACAAATTTCATACTGATACGGAAAAGTATGATTTGCAGATGCATTTTTAAAAAAATTCGAGGGGGGGGGGGTGGGGGTTTAAACCCCTAAGACCCCCCCCCCCCCCCTGGCTACGGCCTTGATACAACCCGTGCATGTTTCCAAGCCTGGGGAAAGGTAGATGTTATAATACACGAATTGATTATGTGAGTTATATGGCTAACAATACTGGGTAAAACTATTTTTAGAAATTTGACTGGTATACCATCTTCACCGATTGCATTTGACTTAGTGGAGGCTACACGGGATATTTCGGGATGTCTTACTACACCCCGTTGAAATTGGTTAAGGATTGCCGTAGATTTCCCCGGGTGATGTTCAGCAGCTTATGATCGTGGTATTCCCAAAATCAGGCCAAACAAAATCACCCTGACTGCAAATTTCGATGCTCTACTAGTGTCATTCCTGCAGTCGTATTTGCTGGTATCCGGTGATCAGGGTCGGGTGGTCGCTGAACATGATGATGTAGGGACAGTGGTGTAATTCAGGGGCACACTGAATTTGGCCAGCGGGGCTATTCAGAGGCGATTCAGTAGATAACATCGGTCGGGTAGTTGATTGAGCTAAACAAGTTATAGCTCTCAATAAGCCTGATATAACTGATTTGCAATATTACTTACTAGGTAAGCAGTACTCAGCTTTTAGGAGCAAGATTTGTAATTTTTGTAATCCAGCAATTTTAAAATCAGTTATAAGTTTTCTAGTTTAAAGAGAGCTTTTTTTTGTATTTTACTGCAACTCTTGTGATTTAAAATACAAATAATAACAATTTGCCATAATATACAAGAATTACTTTTTAAAAAGAGAGAATTTCAGTTTTCACGAAATTTAAGCCTTTTTTTGTAAGTGTAGTGAAAAGCTAATCAGAAAAGGAAAATAACTTGAACGTGACATAGGCCAATATGGCCTCATGACGCTTTCACAAAGCGGCATTCAAACACAGTTTGATTCGAAAAATACACATTATCCATTTCCTCAGTTCAGTATCATCTTAGTACTATCATGTTCAAAGGAAAGATTCTAGCAAACCTGCCAAAAAAGCAATATCAATCAATCTTTCCTTACAAACGCGAAAGAGAGGCAAATCCACAAGCTCATGGACCACACATATGCAGCAACACCAGCATTTAATTGGCCTCAGTGAAGAAGTGATTCGGCGAACCCGACAAGCGGACCAGTAGAGACTCACTTAAGTGGGAGGATTATGATTCCTTTAATCCCGTCATTAAATAAAGCTGAAGAATCCATTTCCTGGAAATGGTTGCAGAATTATGGTGAATTTGGCTTTGTTTCTATTTGGAAAGAAAAATAAATCCAAAAAACTGATTTAAGAAAATTTGCCATTATTTCCATCTTCTTGACAATAGTATGGCTAAGCAATAACGAAGTTATTTCGTTTTCGAAAACGACTTGAGAAATTTGATCTTTTTTCGTATGGAGTTATTTCACGTCATTATTTTTGACTCCAAATTAACGTTTGCGGTGCAAATTGATTATTTTAATGCAAGCCAACTCTTTTTAAGGTTTCCTCAGACGATTTTCTGAGGTCTTTGAAGGCGTATATATATATAAAAAATTTTATGTCGCTAGTACTAGCCATATTAGAATTTTGCTGAAAGGAAATTGATGAAGGAATGCGTTTTGCATTAAGAAATATGAGATGGTCCGATGAAAATACCTGCCCATTTTCCAAGATGTGCGCTAATAGATTAAAGCATCTAGAAAGACGCAGACAAAATCACGGTACGTTCTATTTATAAATTGTGTTGTAAGTAATCAAATTAAATCTGTAACGCTACTTGCACTTGTTTATTAGTATTTTCAGGAAATAGAACCGATTTTTTTTTATTTAATCCCATAGAACAAATTATGGTTTAAAAATTCTATTTGCAATCGAATTAATATAATAAAATATTATAAAATAAAATATTTTGTTAAAATGTATTGAACTCTAAAGTTGAGCGAGCATACATCTTATTGTATTGTACAAGGTGGCGCAAAAGTCATCATCCAGTGGCGTTCACCAATCCGACTGAAAACTACATAGGATAGATGTCAAACGTCGTGGATCATTTAGAACATTGGCACACAGAATTGCCTAAGGCCACCCAAGGGCTGAAAACCCTATCGGAAGATGCTATAATTTTTGCAAATAGTGGCAAATGTCAATTTTACTTTGACATTTGTGAAGTAAACAGATGACAACTTTTGCGCCACCTTGTATGTGCAGCAGATGACCCCAGTAGAAGACAAGCACTTAGACCTAGAGGTTCATTGTACTTTAGCATAGCTGCCGGCTCGCTGCTTATTGGCGATTAGGGTCAGTGAGAGAGAACCTGCCAGTGGCCTTGGCAAAGCGAAGGATATTAGCAAGTTCTATATCCACCATCTCATCTTCGTTGACGGATTGTTTACCTATAGTATTGAGCCTGGTTCTGGCGAAAACAGGACATTCACAGATGAGGTTAGATGTCGTTTCATCTGCTTCTAGGCAGCACTCACATAGGCCCGAGCTCCTAATATGGATGGTCTTTAGGTGCTCGTTAAGAGGACTGAAACCAGTGACGAGACCAACCAGGGATCTCAAGTCTTTCCTATTTAGTCCAAGCAGAAACTTAGCTCTGCTGATTTTTGGACCGTCCACTAGCTTCTTCGAATACCTGCATGAGACCAGGTCATGCCAGTATTCGGAATGTTGTTGGCGTAGAGCTTCAGCCATTTCACGTTTGTGGACGGATGAGCAGCATCCTATGGATGGTTGTGGGCCAATGAAGGCTGTTGAAGAGCCCTTCCTGGCCAGAGCATCCGCTCTTTCATTACCCTGGATACCTGTGTGCCCAGGAACCCAGGCAAGCGATACCGAGTTACATCCTCCCAGACGGTTAAGCTTATCCATGGTTTCTTCAACGATTTTAGAGTTGAGAAAGCCAGCCGGACAGTCTTTGATGGCGGCTTGTCTATCTGAGCAGATGTATAAGGTTGTATACTTAATCCTTCTCCTTAGCAGGATATTGGCGGCAGTGGCAATCGCAAAGATTTCTGCCTGAAAAACAGTTGTTTGTCTACCCAAGGCTGCAGATAGATTTATCCGACAGTCTCTAGAGTAGACCCCGGCTCCGGAGATACCGTCAATGAGTGAGCCATCCGTATAGACATCACCCGGCCTAAAGCCATTCCACCGCTCACTGTTCCATTCCTGCCGTTCAGGAAGGGTGACCTGAAAACGGCGCTCAAAGATTTGCTTCGTGCACACAGCGTCAATGTTAGTTGCCTTCGAAATTCTAGTAACCAAATGCTCAAAAAAGTTAAGCTTTGGGTCTAGAACGATACCCAGATACTTAGCCTTGCTTGATCATACATCTTAAGTAAATACTTTTTTGTAATCAGGTTGTAAGTTCATGAATGAAATAATAAATAAATAAAAGCGGAATGACCAAACCTACTTACGAATATGTATCTTATACAAGGTGGCGCAAAAGTTGTCATCTGTTTACTTCACAAATGTCAAAGTAAAATTGACATTTGCCGCTATTTGCAAAAATTATAGCATCTTCCGATGGGTTTTCAGCCCTTGGGTGTGCCTTAGGCAATTCTGTGTGCCAATGTTCTAAATGATCCACGACGTTTGACATCTATCCTATGTAGTTTTCAGTAGGATTGTTGAACGCCACTGGGTGATGACTTTTGCGCCAAATTGTATATCATCTGCATTTGTAGCTGGATTTGTAAGGCTTTTGCAAAAATGTCGCCGTCATCTATCCCGTAAACCAAAGCCCTTCTCGTCTTTTGCACATTCCTCAGAGATAGACATAAATATATTCACCACTATCTGTACCTAAATATTTATGATATTATTTTAATCCTTTAATTTTTAAGCAAAAATTAATTAATGTCCGAATGTTGATTTATAAGATCCCACACCAACGGGGCCATTAAGCCACACATTAATATCGCGTTCATTTTATCGTCGTCCGTCTTTCGACGAAGCGACGTCCATCCGCAACAGATTTGGAGCAATAACAAATATTTTCAATGTTCATTTGGGCACAGCATACTGGCCTCGCCACCGCCACCACCATCGATGTCATCGTCATCGCATGGCGGCCGGCCTCTGTTGCTACTTCCTTCCTTCTTGTGGCTGCTGCTGCCTAGAATTCGAGTACTCGATGATGAAGAAATTGTTGAACGCCACCACCACTAGCACCGGCACCTATACGATGGTCCTACCACCACCACTAGCACCGCCACCGCTACGATGGTTCTAGAAAAGTTACCTGCCATTAATTAGTCACTTGATTTATGAATTTGGCGATAACACCAACAAATGTGGTACGTAGCTTTATATGCCCTGGCGGCCGGCTGAATAGTCATCGATCTATAAGCTGCCGCCGGACTGCTGTTGCGCTCAAATCTAATATATATGGGAGCACAGAAGAACCCGCGTACACATACCAGAGCGATAGACCAGCGCCATCCTTAGCCATGTAAATATGATCTAGGCCGTTCATCTTAGTGGGAGGGGTGACTGTGCAAAAAGCCTGAGAGACCAAGATCCTCCAGACAGCAGAATGAGATGGATCTGTTGCTTTAATTCCGCGGGCGAGCATAATTCTTCATCATTGTGTTAATTGGAGTGTTATCCTGGTCGGCAGACTGTGTGCTCTCCGCCTTCTGCCTTTCGTTTCAAGTCGCGAGCTCATTTGGCGGCATTCGTCGTGCACAAAGCGCAGCAGAATTTTCCATTTTTAGAGATATATGTATTTATTTTTAATAAATTACACGTGGGCTGTAAATCTTAAAGCTGAGAATTGCATTAGATGATAATGGCAGGGGGATGGTGTGAGTTGAATCGTTACAGTGCGGACTTGGGGCAAGATGGGGAGCTAATTCAAAAATGTTTGATTCGAAAAACACTCATTCTGCAATGAATTTAATATAAAATTGACTTAAGTGCTGTTTAAATGCTTTATACATAATATTGCTGATTCATTATAAATGGAAAAGGCTACCGGCTACGGAGAAATTGAGCTGAAGCATTTTTAAGTTTCTTAAGGCGCATAAACAGAAAACCCACAATAATTGAAAAATCAATTTTAATGTTTGAAGATGCATATTTTAAATGGTTTTATAGAAAACTTTCCGATATCTAAAATACAAAATCTTTTGTTTGTTACACATTTTTAGGCGCTCAAAAGTGAAGCGTTGGTTCAATGTGACAAATTTGAAATTTCGCATTTCGCTGCATTTTTGAATGTCTGAACGCAAAAAAAAATGGATGAAAAAATATATGACGAATTTCGCCGAAATTACTTATTTCGGAAGTGGTTTCAAAATTTGGATTTCGTTTTCTTACAGAAAAATAAAATAAAATAAATAAATATTAGGCAATACCTTGCTTCTGCGAAGTAGAAGGGACATACAATTTTAAGCCGAAAATGTTAGGCAAACTCGAGAACCTTCTTATAGCAATTGGATTCTTGGATGTTTGTCAAACGTTTGCAACAGGTAGGACAGTGGAAAAATCTGTAGATGTTAATTGGTCCCAGCAGAATTTGAACCACCATCTATCAATTAGCAGTCAAACTCATTAACCACTGAGCCCACGTGTTTTCCTGGACATAGCAACTTATTTTTCTCAATTAACGAGCTCCCGACATGGGGATAATGTCTGCATGAGACACTTTATTACTCGATGAAAACATTTGTGAGATTAGTTCGTCAAATAGTTTAAAGCCGAAAGGCAATAGTTATAAACTGATAGTGAAATCTAGATCGTCCATATAAGTATAAATAATCTGTTAATTTAAAGTTAGATTCAATCATTTTTGTCTAGTATGTAAGTTGATGTTCCTGTTATTGTGTTTTTTTGATCATCATTTTATGACACCCGTGATCTTCAGTCGTGCTAACCCTCTGATTTGCATGCACACTTGCGGAAGAGTTTCGAGATGTTAAATGCGTCGCTAGGCTCATCTGGATGTTGAAATTGGCTAGATGTGATTTGTCCTTTCAGTCGCCTTTTACGAAAAAGAATTATTCGAAATAAAAATGTTTGCGCCAATAACCCCCTCAAAAAGTGGGTGTGCAAAAAACATTGTAGCGGAGAATTATTAAGAGGTATATTGGCTACATATTTTGTAAGAACTGATCTTAAGTTTTGTTTTTAAAGATTTTCATCGGAAAAAAAGTTTTGGTCAAGTTTTGAGCCAAAAAGTGGGCTCGGAAAAAACGATGTATGGGCGAATTGTTAAAAAATACTTTGTGAATATACTTAACAAGAACCGCGAACTTCATTTCCATTGACTTCTTCGTTCAGATTTTTTTTTACATAGAGTGTGGAGTCTGTATTTCAAATTTTGAATTTTGAATTTTAGGTCCTCAGAATTAAAGTTGGACATACGACATGTATGCTTATATGTTTCGAGGCCTGCAACCAAAATTTAGGCATGTTACAAACTATGAGTACAAATTAATATACCTTTGAGTAAGGACACCTTGATTCTGTAAGTACTCACTACAAATTTTCAAACTTTTTACAAGCTATTAAGGAAAGATCATTTATGCAGTTAAAAAGTAAAAAACCATAGGTCGATGCCATGTCAAACATAGCGCACTGCACGAATGTGGGAATTTGAGATTTTGAGATTCGCTACGTTATTGGGTTTTACATGATAAGCTGGGCTCTAGCATACTGCAAATGGAGGAATTCATGGGGTTGGCATTAGATAAGTATGGAGGCCACTTTTGAAATCGTTGACCCAAATTAAATTAAGAGCACAGAGTCTTATATACATTTTTAGAAAAACGTGATCTCCCGCACCCTGAAGTTCTTAGGTAGGGTTAAGGAGTTAAAAACCTTGTATGAAGAGAAATTTGTGGATCAAAATAAAAATAATATTGGTTGTGTAGACGTGTAGACGTGTGTATCAAAGTGTCCGAGAATAAAAACCGAATTAAATAAACAATCCGCGCGAGTTTAGATCGTAAAGGTTGTTTTGAAAACAAAACACTTAGGAAGAATTGAACAGTGGAAGGACACACTAATTTAATCATTAAATAAATAAATCGTAAAAAAATAAAAAGAAGGAAATTGAAACCGTTGGATATAGGAAGAGAAAAAAATCGAGTGTTATTAAATTGAGTTCAAAATGAGTGAGAACATAGTGGAGTGTGAAGAATGCAAAAAAAAAGTGGGTAGAAACGATAGCTTTGTCATATGCTCAGCTTACTGCCGAAATGTTTTTTGTCAAAAATGTAATGGTTTGAGTAAATATGAGATGGGCCTGCTAAAGAATAAAAATATATTATTCGTGTGCGACAATTGCAAACCATATATGGAAAATTTAATTGAGAAAATGGATAATATGCTGAAAGTAGTGAACGAAAACAAAATTGCATTGAGTAAACAAGAAGAAGAGTTGAAGACAATATTGAAAAGTGTTAAAAGTCTGAGTGAGAAGGAGACAAATATAGGGGGTAAAAAGAAAACATATGCTGAAATAGCAATAAAAAATATTCCACCGGTAATTGTTAAGCCAAAACTTAATGTAAAACAGAATAGTGAAAAAACGAAAGAAGAGATCAAAGAAAAAATAAATCCAGCTGATCTCGCGCTCCAAATAAGTGGTGTGTCAAAAAGTGGAAATGGATCAGTTGTGATAAAATGTGGTAATGAAGAATCAAACAGAAAAATCGAGTCACAATTGAAAGAAAAATTGGGAGATAAATATAGTGTAAACATTCCAGCATTAGTTGCACCTAAAATTGTTGTTATTGGAATCGATAAAGAAATAAATGAAAATAATTTGTTAGAGGTGTTAAAAAAACAAAATAAAATCGAAGGAACAATGAAAGTTGTCAAATGTTATGAAAGGTTTAATAATAAAATGCAATATAATGCAATAATTGAAACAGATAGCAAGCTATTTAGAGAAGTTTTAGAGGTAGACAAACCAAGCTTAAATATTGGATGGAACAAATGTGCTGTATATGATAAAATAAATGTAAAAAGATGCTACAAGTGCTGGGGATTCCACCACATAGCGAAGGACTGTACAAAAAACGTATGTTGCCCCAAGTGTAGTGAAGAGCACATATTACAAGAGTGTACAAGTGAAAATTTAAAATGTAAAAACTGTGTTTTAACAATTGAAAACTTGGGTATGGAGATTGACCCTAATCATGATGCTCGGGATGTCAACTGCCCAGTTTACCTTAGAAGGATAAGCCGTGAACGGTCTAAATTTGCTTACTAGCAATTAAAATCATTTGACTGTGTGCTTCTAAACATTCAAGGACTAACAAATAATTTTATTGAAATCAAAAAGTTAGTAACTGAAAAGGAATATGATTTAATAATCTTAACTGAAACTCATTTAGGCCAATTGGTATGTGACAATGAAGTGAATATTAAAAACTATAAAATAATAAAATGTGAAAGTACATCGTCTCATACGGGAGGAATAGTATTGTATCTGAAAGATTGTTGGAAAATAAATGTTTTAAGAAACTGCCAGATAGAATTAAATGTTTGGATTTTGATAGTGGAAGTGGAAATTGGAGAAAAACAAAAAAAAATTACATTTTTTACTTTATACCGTTCGCCTGGTGCATCTATCAGAAATTTCTGTGACAATATGAACATTTGGATGGATGAATTAGAAGGAAAAGAAAATTTAATAATTTTAGGTGACTTTAATGTAGATTGGCTTATGAACAGCGTATATAAAAAAGAACTTGAGTGTATTTTTCGGGAAAATGTTTGTAAACAACTAGTCACTGAGCCTACAAGGATAACTCCAACAACTAAGACTCTTTTAGATTATGTAGCTACGAATATTATAAACTGTACAGCAAAAGTTGATAATAAATTAAAAATAAGTGACCATGAGACAGTTACATTTAAGATTAATATTAAAACTAAACTAAACAGCGGTAAAAAGAAAATTATAAAATACTTGCAATATAACTGTTTTCAATTTGTTCAAAACATAAGACGAAGTGAAATAAATAACATAAGTATATCAACGCAAGTGAATGAACAAACATGTGATATTTTCGAAAAAGAAATTTTAAAGGTGATAAAAAAATTTATAGTTCAAAAAAACATAAAATGTGATAATGAAATAAGTTGGTTTAATCAAGATCTTCGAATACAAAAGTCTCAAAAGATCCAGAGCTATTCAAAGTTTATTTTAACGGGCTCTATTATTGATTGGGAAAATTACAAGAGGGTAAGAAATAAATATAAAAAAAGTTTAATCAAAACAGAGAGAACTTACATTCGAAACAAAATAAATGAATCAAGTTGTCAAAAAGCAATGTGGAAAACAATACAAACTCTTGTATTGGGTAAAGTGCAAACTGAACTTAAAACTGTTGAATTTGATCAATTAACAACAAATAACAATAAAGTGATTGCGAATTAATTTAATCAATACTTTAAATCAAGTGTACAAGAGATAAATGAAAATATTCCAATTGAACCGTGGATCAACTATGCGGAGCTAAGTGTAAACTGCTTTAAATTTAAAACATTAGATACTACAGAAGAACTGTTGAAAGTTGTAGAAATGATGCCTAATAAGAGCGACTATAACCTCATGAACAAAGAAATGGTGAAAGATAGTTTCAATTATGTAGGCCCAGCCCTACTTAAAATGATTAATTATTCGTTAGTAAATGGTATTTTTCCGAATAACTGGAAAACGTCTGTGATAGTTCCGGTACAAAAAGTGTCGAATTCGAATAAATGTGAACAATTTAGACCAGTTAACATGTTACCTCTTCATGAAAAAATATTAGAAAAAGTTGTGCAGATTCAGTTTGAAATGTTCTTAGAAGATAATCAAATAATAATGGAAGAGCAATCTGGTTTTCGAAGGAAACACTCTTGTGAGTCCGCTTTAAACTTCGTTGTGGCCGATTGGAAAGAGAAATTGCACGAGCGTACTAAAATTGCAGCAGCGTTCCTTGATCTAAAACGAGCCTTTGAGACGGTTGACAGGAAGATATTATTGAAGAAACTACACAGCTATGGGGTGAGAGGAGTAGAATTTTTGTGGTTTAAATCATATTTAGAAAATAGAAAACAAATTGTAAAATTTAATGACGAAATGTCTGACACAATCTCTATTGAGTTGGGGGTACCACAAGGTGCAATGTTAGGTCCATTGTTATATATTTTGTATATAAATGATTTCAAAAAAGTAATAAAAAATAGTCAAATTGTATTTTTTGCGGATGATGGTCTTCTGTATGTAAATGAAAAACAAATTAATAATGCTGTTAAAAAATTAAAAGAAGACTTAAATAATGTAAAAAAGTATCTCAATATGAACAAATTAAAACTAAATACTGATAAAACTAAAATAATGTTACTGCCGTCAAATAATGAAATTAATCAGGTGGAAGAATTTGAATGTGTAAAAGAAATAAAATACTTAGGAATTGTAATAGATAATAACTTGAGTTTTAAACAACACTTTGAAAAGTTATGTGCAAAAATATCCAAGAAAATCGGTTTCTTTCGCAGAATAAGAAAGAAATTATGTATTTCAATGGCTATTAAAATATATAATACCATAATTAGGCCCCATTTCGAATATTGCTCTACAATACTATTATTGGGAACTAAAGGTATGATTGAAAACCTGCAGAAATTGCAAAATAAAGCTATGCGGTCAATTTTGTATTGTAATCGGTACACACCAATTAACTATATGCTTGAAACGTTAAAATGGTTAAATATCAAACAAAGAATTATATTTAGCTCACTATTATTTATTTTTAAAATAAAAAATAACTTAACGCCAAAATATATGCAAAGAAGACTAACTACAAGAGCTGATGTTCAACCTTATAATCTAAGAAGCAACAATAACTTTAATGTGCAATTTTTCGTAAATCTTAGGTCGCAAAATATGTTTTTTTATAAAGGAATACAAATTTTTAATAGTCTACCCAATGCTGTAAAAATTGAAACAAATTTTACCAGATATAGAAATGAAATACTTATGTTTGTTAAAAGAAATTATTGAAAAATTAAAATTTATTTATTTAATTATTTATTATATGAATTATTATAATTAAAAATGTAAAAATGGTTTTTTTATACTAAATAAACATTAATCAATCAATCAATCAATAAAAATGTAGTTAACCATAAGATATGGTTAAGAATTATTTAATATTAAAAAATGCTCTTTAATATTGTTCATGGAAATTAAATGTTGTCAATAACAGCAAAGTGTTATATACATACATATATTAATGCAACCATTGTTATGAACACGGATACCTGTAAATTTATATTTATGCGAAATAACGGAGCACAATGTAATAATGATTTGCTCAATAACAAATGACAATAAATAGTACAAATAAAGGCAAATTATTTTAGTTATTTATTTACTAACAAAAAACGGCTGGACCAATTTCGCTGGAAACTTAATCAGTTCTGAGTTACGTAATTACGCTTCGAATAAACCTGGTCGCATGTCAATATCATATTTGTTCTTGAGATAATCGCGGCGAAAGGTAATTTCGAACGCACATACGAACATACGCACATACTTACATACACAAACAGAGACATCTCTATAAAAACGTTGGATTTGGATTCTGGTGACCTTGAAGCGTGTAGATATGTCAAAATCCGCGATTCACAAAATCGGGCCCATTACAAGAACTTACACTGGGAAGTTAAAAATAGTACAAATCATCAATTTCAAAATTCAGCTAGTTTGCCTTTATTTTTTTAGTCATTTAATTACTAACAAAATACGGCTGGGAAGATTTCGCTGGAAACTTAATCAGTTCTGAGTTACGTTATTACGCTTCGAATAAAGCCGGTTCCATGTCCATAGCATCATTGGTTCTCCAGATAATCGTGGCGAAAGATAATTCCGTACGCACATACGCACATATGTACTGTACATACACACACCCAGCCATCTCTATAAAAACGTTGGATTTGGATTATGGTGACCTTGAAACTTGAAGATATGTTAAAATTCGCAATTCACAAAATCGGCCCAATTACAAGAACTCCCACTGGGAAGTTAATAACAAAAGGTTTTTTAAAAAAATGCAATAAATCAGACAATTAAAAAATGATTGAAGCACTGCCGTCCAACACAGTTGAGTCTATGACAGTCCCGTGCTGCTACGATGCGTTTTTATCTCTAACCAGATATGATAAGGTTGAACTTGGATAAGTATCTGTATATCATGTACTATAGCCCTACGTCACACACTGGGGCGAGACACCACGGAAGCTGGCATTTAATCGAATTTTGAAATTGAGCTTTGTCTTAAACTACTGTTTTGTTTTTGTTTTAAATAGGATAGAGCATACAAAATGAGAACAAGAAAGTATATTGGGCGCACGTGGTCATCAGCAGATCGTCACGAATGCAGCATTTGTTAGTATTTTCCATCAAAGTCGGACTTTTTTTTTTGTTTTGAGTGACTGTAGTTTACTGTGTGCTATTTCTTACAGTTTGTTGGCATTGAAAAAGTTAAAATTGCAATGGAATCAGTAAGCTCAGGTGCTTTTATTGTCTTATTTTGATTTAAAAAAAAATCTATTTTTGTTTTTTTTCTAATCTGTGGCTAAAGATAAAAAATGTGCGAACAAAAGTGTTAGTTTTGTTGTTATCCGAAAAAGAGTTATCGATGTACGAGTATTCACCGTGACCTGAGGTCGAGTGTTATATCTCTTTGTGATAAGTGGTTTGTTTAGTCTTAGAACCTGTAAACTTTTTTTGCTACCTTTTGCTACTTGTTGTGTAGTAAATTTTTATGTTGGTGACGTCACTTTGGAAAAAAATCGATTTTTTTTTTAATTTTAATTTTAATTACTTCTTAGGCCAAACACTTTCCAAAACTCTTTCTGTGACAAGGGAAGAGTTATATAATATAATGAAGAGCTCAAATGTTAAAGGAATTAGAAAGTTACATCGAATTTTTGAGGGGTGTAGTTCTAAAGCAGGTATAATGCACCGGTGCTTTTCAACACAATGTTAATAAGAAAATAACGGAGTTTAAATCAAAATTTAAATCGCGTTTTGAAAAAGCTTGTCGAGTAGAAAAAAATGCAAACAATTATGATTGCGGTTGCCAGTGGATATGATGTATACAAATTCAGGGAATTTGCACATGACACAGCAAGATGCTTCATCAGTAAATATCCCTGGTATCATGTGCCTCCAACTTTGGATAAATATTTTATTCATGGGCCAGAAATTATATCATCTATACTGTTGCCGATCGGCGAACTTTCGGAGGAAGCGCAAGAAGCGCGCAACAAAGATTTTTAAAATTTTCGCGAGAACTTCTCATGAAAATCAAGTCGTGAAAAAACCAATAAAGGCGTATTAAATTTCTTTTTACTGAGCTCGGATCCCATTATAACATCCAAGCAAAAATTACATAGACGAAAATTCCAGTCTCTTCCCAAAGAAGCAGTCAACTTGCTAAAGCCCCCAAGTGTCCAGGAATCGAACACTCTTCTTGAGTCTGATGAGTCTGATGATAATGATGATGACAATGATGATGACAGTGATGATAGCGATAATTTCTAAGGATGCAATACAAATTTTTGGTTTGATTTTGTATTAAATGGGTAATTTTTTTTAATTCAATAATAAATACCTACCAATGCAAAATTTAAGATTCGTTTTATTAATTTGTTTTTCTTCACGATAAAAGGGGGCCTTAAAGAGGGTGTGCAAGGTAAGTGTAGTGGAAAAACTTAGATCTTCAAAGTTTTTAATATTGTAAAATAAGCACATTTCTAAAAAGTGGGCGTTTTAGTGGGCGTGTCGAGTGGGCGGGTTTGAAAATATTTTGGGAATGGTCTCCGAAGCTATCGTGCAAAATTTCAGGTTCTTAGCTCTAACGGCTGATTTGATGCCACATTTTAGGGCATTCTGCCATAATGTGCGTCAGCTGGACTACTTCTACCAACAACACCAACTTGGTGTAGGTTACCGAGACAAATTGTGTTCGCTTTAATAAGACTGCTACTACATATTCTGGTGGCAGCAACACATACATGGTTCAAATCTAAGGCGTATTTTATCCATGCATTCTTAAGTGAATAGTTGTAATTTTTGCACGAATTTATCAGATCTTTAGCGTTACGTCGATTTCTAGTGTGACAACATTGTTGTTTTTGGATATTTTTCAGATTATGTGGGATTCGAACCATGCTCAGTATTGCAGCGCAGCAACCACTGAGCCACTGTGCCAACAATCCAAAAGATTATTCAAGCCACAGGTAAGGTTAAGTAAGGTGGCTTCCTAAGCCCAAAAGCATAAGTCCCTTATTTTGGAACAAAATGTGTTGGAATAGGATAAATAAGTTCAGTAGGTAGGGCTTTTTTTCAGGCTAAGGACATAAGCCTGGATATATTTGCCGATTAACTAATTTTATAACGGCTTTGTTATTGTCTTGTGCACTTAAATGCATCCCTATTTCGAATCATTTCGTCACAGAAGACAATCGAATGCTGGTGTTGCTGCATTTGTGTGATCCGCGTTTTGTATTGGAATGTTGATTGATATTGGCTTTTTTTTTTTTTTTTTTTTTATAATTAGCGTGCGCTAAAGGGATTTTTTTTTTGTAATTGATACAGTACCCTTATAGTGTTGCCACAGCACAGGCGTTTTCGTTTATAGTGTTGCCACAGCGCAGGCATTTTCAGCACCCAGATTCATTGCCTGTTTTTGGGTGCTGCTTACTACTGACAGAATAGGAGGATAGGAAAGAAGGTTTTGGTGCGATAGGGTTTTTTTTATCTCCACAAGTGCCGCCTTAATTGCTTAATGGAGATTTGATTTGTTGTGTGTATTCAATTTTTACAAAGCATGGCTTTGGTCGGGATTCGAACACACGAACTGCCAATCACACTGCCATTGACAGGGTTCGTAGGATCTCTCCTTTGAACATGACAGTACCAACTGAGCCGTTCGCGTTCCATGTGGAACTTCTTATTCGATCAATCTTTGATACTCCTGCTGTCAGCATCTTCATTTCAGCTGCCGTTAATTTGCCCTCGTACTTTTTGTTTGCTGTTCAACATTGTGAACGTTATTTGAGCGCCTGGCGCACAACTGCGGTGTATTGATTTCCTTTCAGCTTAGAGGGCATTCTTCGGTCACAGAAGATGACTGAGTTTTTTCCTCATGCATTGCCCCATCGTCAGCAAAGAATAGCTGATGTACTTTGGAGCTCGGCACTTTTCCTGCAAGCAGATAATCAAAGACAGTAATAAATATCAAGGACTCTTCCCTGGTGTACACCGACTTTGATGTCCCCCAGCTTTTTCCAGAACTCAGAGGGAACCTCGTCCGCCCTAACTGCTTTCCGTTTTTGGAGTATTCGACCGCCTTCCTAAAATCTTCGAGAGTAATGTCGTGCACTTCTTCATTGTTAGGCTCTCGGAAAATATATATTCGAAGAAATTGTTCATTTAGAAGTCTTTCACAATACTGTTGCCACCGGTAAGTAGCAGCCCTTGAGCATTGGTGGTGAACTTTTGAACAGATTTCCTGGGCGTTCCTCCTTCTCTGAGCGGCTATTTTGAAAATGGATATGACCCTATTCAAGCTGGTTTGTCGGAGTTTGCATTTTCTACTGAGCCAATGTATATAAATTCATCAAAACGGATCTCATTGGTCTAAGTGTGTTGCCTACAAGCTGATAGCTAAGGTGACCTATGTATATAAATTGCGAAAAAATAGCACGCCTATAGAAGGTTATTGTTAAATCATAATTTTATCTCATATCTATTCGTTACGCATTCACGAGACCATTGAATTTTGTTTTCTAATATTTGCTTGTCTTTTCCGCAATAAAATGAAAAATTTCAGTGAAGCGGCTTCTGCTTATATTTTGGAGATACATATAATGCATGTTTCTATTTTGAATGATTTTTCCCAGATAAGAATATTAGGAAGTTATAGTTGATACAAAACAAAAAAGAACATTATTGTTATTTTTGTCACGAACGGAAGAAATATAAGATTCAATATCGATTTCAAACGGTTATTAGTACATTCTTTTTCTGTTAGCAAAATATCCGAAACCTTGTCTATACGACGTTGACCTCTTTTCCACTTATTTTAGCATTTTTTATTACGCCGACCCTAAAATTGAATAATGAAGCACACATTCGTTTCTTAAATATAAATGTGCCATAATTATGCAAACCTGCCACCTATGAAAACTATCCTACTGACAGTCACCAAGGTGGCATGCAATATTTACATCGTACGACACTAATGAATCCTTCTAGTCGTTGTCCATCGTCGTCGTCGTAGCCAGCACAAACTCCTATTAGTTACCCCTGGCAATCGCCATTCTCATGCTTATCATGAAATTCATTTGCTGAAGTTCAGCGATAAGAAACTCCAACATAAGCAGTCGCGTTGTACTTTACTGCCCCCAGCTCCTGCGGCTCTGCTGATGTTATTATAGTGGCTAACCAATGGCGGCTTTGATAGCCTTTTCGCATCGTTGGCCTTTTTTTCTTATACGATAGTTTGGTCTTCATTTTGAAAAATGTTGGTTTTTAGTTATTAATATAGAAAATGATCTTATCTTGCAGACAGTGCTCTTTATTTATTGCCACCGTCATCGTCGTTGTGTGTGGGGTTGTTGCGTGCGGAAGGAGGCACTGTGTCACAGCCAAGTCAGAAAGAGCTGCGGAAAATATTCAGCTAAGGAACTTGCTTAATATTATAATATAATGATGAAGGTGATTAGCATATTCTTGACTGAAAATTTCTTTGAGGATTTTGTCATCGCATATAAATTCGCACAAGGAAGTGGGAGGGGTTCTTAGAGCCACAAGCATGGCTTCACAATATTTTTTTTTGATTTTTTTCAGTGAGCACAGTAAACAGTCTCATAAATACCTTAGAAAAAATATTTTGAATCAAAAGCTCTTCAGCGAAGATTGCTGCGGTTCATGAACCAAGCTTTTAAATTAACTCAATGTTAGTCAAGGATGACATCAGAAAAGCTGTTTATAGAAACGTTCTCACCAATTGGAACCACACAGACACTGTAAGTCGCTTGATTGTGCCACAAAACTAGGGACGAATTTTAGATTTCAACTGTGGGCTACAAGATGAATCTCATTTAATCTACAAGAAAGACAGCAATAAGTTGTAGTTCTATACTTTATTGTCGAAATAAATTAGAGCTGTTATACGGTCGAAATTTTCTTATTTCTATAATTTTGTGGTGCCTTTGAGATTACGAGATAGGTATGAAGCCATTATTCAGTCGCCGTCCAAGATTTGTTGAACTTTAAAAAGTTATTTAAAGATTTCAACTTATTATTTATAATATTTTCACATATTAATTTCATTTTTAACATTTGTTATGCATCGAGCTAAACAAAAGGAGTTCGAGAAAGCTGAGTACAGATGATTGTGTACCTGAAACAGGAAGTTGAGTCAAGAGTAATATGCCCCACTGGAATCACCGAGGTGTTCCTAATCAAAGTCGATGTACACAAGGGAAACGTGATATTTTGTATTTGTGTTATTTATTTTTTGTTCTGGACCAAATGTGATAATTATTTAAGTCCTCGATTGGAGCCGTCAAATAAGGTTTAATTCTATCAGTCGGCATTGTGATACTTTGATAAGGCGACAATTGGAAAACTGAGCAAAGTGATATAAAAACATAGGGACGGGCTACAGTCCGCTTGGGCGAACTGTTGGATACCCTATTCTTATTCCTATCCCTCATAAGTGGGCGTGACAAAAGTCTAAGTATGGTTAAATTGTTAAGAACGCTCTACATATTTTGTTATATAACATTTAAAGGATTTTATCAAAAAAAAACGCTCCCTAGCTCAAACTTGGGTGTTTCAATAAAATTGTTTTATTTAATTGTGGGCGTGTCAGTAGGCGGATTTAAAAAAAAATTAACACATGAGCATAAAGGGCCCCTAGAGAGTATATATTATAAATTTCAGCTCCCTAGCTCAAACTTTGGATTTTCAAAAAAATTGTTTTATTTATTTGTGGGCGTGTCAGTGGGCGGATTTTGAAAATATTTATACATGAGCTTAAAGGGCCCCTAGAGAGTATATATTATAAATTTCAGCTCCCTAGCTCAAACTTAGGATTTTCAAAAAAATTGTTTTATTTATTTGTGGGCGTGTCAGTGGGCGGATTTTGAAAATATTTATACATGAGCTTAAAGGGCCCCTAGAGAGTATATATTATAAATTTCAGCTCCCTAGCTCAAATTTTGGTTTTTCAATAAAATTGTTTTATTTTTTTGTGGGCGTGGCAGTGGGCGGATTTTGAAAATTTTATATCCCGAGCAGTTTTAGGAGTCATAGATCATATATAAAAAATTTCAGCTTCCTAGCTCAAAATTCGATTTTTTCCAAAATTTTGTTTTTTGAGTTTGTGGGCGTGTCTGTGGGCGGATTTCAAAAATTCGTAAACTTGATTATTTCGGGACCCTAGAGAGTATATGGTTAAAATTTCAGCTCTCTAGGTCCAGTTTAAAGGCCTAATTTTTGCCGACGGACGGACGGACGGACATGGCTAGATCGACATTACTATCGATGCTGATCATAAATATAGTAACTTTTAGGGGTCTACGGGCAATATTAAGGTATGTTACAAACTATGCGTCAAAATTAATATACCCCTAGAATAGGGTATAAACAACGTTTTGCTTATTTTACTTTAAATATGTCTTTTCAACTTTATCCAATTGAATTGCCCAAAAGATGTTACATAGACTCCTGCTAGACAAATAGCTCTACTCTCAGCGGAGCAATTTAGTTACGTTAGCCGGCTAACCTATCCGGAGAAATGAATTAAATGAGTCCGTTTAACCTGCGATGCAAAATCAGATATGCTGTGGAAAATCTCATAAAATCAAATTGGCTTAATGCCGCCTTATCAAAGTGTCATAAAGCAAATTACAGAATTTGACCTTATGTCACTACCCATGATTTTTAGGGAAAGCTATCTGCAGCGAAGTTGGATTTGATTAAAAAATAAAAAAAATAATAAATATTATGCATTAACGGTCCATACTGGGTATAAAACCTAGCTTCTCCAGCCATTTGCTTGCGCGAGTGGAGGGGATCTGCAATTTTAATCCGAACGGCAAATCTGAGAAGCTTCTAATGACAATGGATACTCTGGGATGGTTAGGTGCTCGCAAGAGGTGGGCAGTGGAAAACATTTTCTTTTAAATGTTACTTGACCAGGACGGAATTTGAACCTGGGACCTTTGGAATAGTAGTCCAACATTTTCACCGCCACTGCCCCCACAATTATTGTATTTGGTTTACAGGTTGTATTTTTATAACACAAAATGCTGCTACTAAAAGCAGAAGCGAAATCCTGTTGCGGATTTTAGGCTTTTATTCGGATATCAATGAAATTGTTTTTGGTTCGTTTTTAGATGTTAATACGATTTATAGGTACATTTTTTGCTTCGTTTGTAGAATAGCATTAATATCTCGATAGAGGTTGTCGACTCTTGAGTTAAGATGAACAAGTTGGAGGTGAGTTGAAAATTATTAGAAATGATAGAAAAAGGAATGGCATTGCTCTATTTACTGCACAACAACTACGCGCACTTATCAATATATAGACATATACAATATATATTTGTACAAACACATATAAATACACAATCCCATGCAACTGCGCGAAACTGATTTCAACTCTACGCACTTTCAACACCTGCCATGGTTGCTATATGATGAATGTCTGTTTTGAACATACTTATCCGACATACTCTACCACAAAAACTACCTTCACGTTGGTGTTTTTATTTGTTTATGCCATCTGATTTCATTTAAAAAAAATTCATAATTATCTAAATTATCCATTCTAGTTGAATGAAAATGTTTGATTTTCTTTATTACTACAAGTTCTTGCTTCTATTTTCTTGGCAACGATCTATTATGTTGAATGGAATGTGTATTGTATAAATTCGAAAAAGTCAAAATACCTGCATTCCCCGTTCTCTGACCTACTCGGACCTGCTCAAGACATTTATATGAATCGAAAGGGATTTTAAAGTTAGAAAAGTTCAAATATCTTTGATATATGGTCAGTAGCGAAGCAATCTGTGGTTAACCAACAGAAAGCTCACATACGGTTCACAATGTTGGAAAGAGGGCAAAAAAGGAAGAGTGGATAGAGATGCTTCGCATGACAGCATGAGTTGTACAGCTTGATCGAACACGAAGTTCCAAGATCCTAGGGAGCCTTCAAGTCAAATAACTCTCTCATGGAAATTGGAGCGCGACTGGTTTAATTGGTACTCTCATGTTAAAAGATTAGAACCTCCATCCGAACCCCGTCAAAATCGGCAATATCAATCTACGTTTCTATATAAGCGTGAAAAAAAGACAGATGTATAAAAGCTTCTGAGTCACATATATGCAAGAATACCAGCATTTGATTGGCCTCAGTGACAGACTTACCGATACATTTTGAAAGCGAAACCCCACAAGCGGACCAGTAGGGATGCAGTGAAGTGGAAGGGTTTCGGTCCTTTTAGTCCCAATCGTTAAGGAAAAGTAAGGTAACACCAAGTACTGGCTTTCCACAAATATCTGCATCTGGCAGCAAGTTTGAGGTAAGGGAGTTTTCCTATTAAACATAAACTCCACGAATGTGGAGATACGATGAAGTATTCCCATAAAAAACTATTGCTACTTCGGTTTGGCAAAACATATTCAAAATTGTTAACGCGGAAGAGCAAGTTTAAGCTCTACAGAACACTGGTACTGCCTTATGGCGGCAAGTTCTGGTTGATAAGCAGGAAAGGAGCGTAATATTGACATCAATTGGAAGAAAAATACTCCGTCTGATATTTTGTCTTCGCGAGGAGGGCGACTGGCGGAGAAGATCAAACTGCAAACTCTATGTGGTGTACCATGACGTCGATGTAGGCCGAAAGCTAAATCACGTCGATTACATTGACTTGGTCACATGGAGCGGATAGACTTTAAGGTTCACGCAAAGAAGATCTTGACTCTCAGCCCCAGGTTTGATATGACAAGGAAGACCGAAACTCTGTTTTAAAGACCCAAGCCATCGCGGATGCCACGGCGCTTAATCTGGACAAATGAAAGCAGCGTGCCAGTGATCGCAGAGGATGGACGACTGTACTATCTCAGGCGGAGACTCTCCACGGTCGGGAGTATACTAAGGATAAGTAAACTACTTACATACTTAAACTAAAGCTGTAGCTAATACCCATCAGTCAATCAACCTAACAATTACCATATCACCCATAGCGGACCTCTGAACCTACGTGAGAGGCTAAACCCTGCTGTAGTTTTATAGACAATTCTTATTATTCTTTACATTGAAATACATGGTTTGCACGTATACCAAATAAATCAACTTATATGTACCTTATATCCATTCACAACGGAATAAAATGCCGATCGAACCAATTTGTGGGATTGCGACAGTTAAGATGAAATAAATTGCTAATTGTCAAATTCCGATATACGAGTATATTCACTTCTTTCAAATCAAAATTTTATTTATTTCTGAACACTTAATTTTAATGAATATTTTTTTTAAGATTGCTCGATATTATTCGTTCCTTTTCGTTTGTGTTTTAGAAATGCTCTACCATTTTTACCCGCAATCTCTGGAAAGCACCTACACTCCGTTCCACGTGTTTACGAACAGGTAGTTTCTTGATTTAATATTACAAAATTATTGCAATTTGCGAAAAAAACTATATAACATTCAATTCATGTTGTAAAAAAAAATTGGGATAAGGCAGATAAATTCAATTTTTATGATGCTTTTCCTAATAAGGTCAAAAATTATGTTTTTATTTTTTCAATCCACCTTGTTGCGAACAGTAACTAAATCTACCTTTTATCACATTTTAAATCAAATTTAAAGGCTTTAAGAGTACCAGGGACCTTAGTTCAATACATAATTTCATAGAAACAACAACTATGGGCAAAAGAAATTCATTAACCAAGGGGGAAATAGGTAACGTTCGTTTTATAGCGGGTAAGTATGGATGAGCACCTACCAACTGTTGTTCACAGTTATCTTATATACCCTGAGAACTAAAGAAAAAACCGGAAAGGGGGAATAGTCAGAGCAACAACAAGTCAGGATCGACGGGAGATACTGACAGATGCTTCAAATTCAAGAATTTCCCTAAATAAAATCGAGGCAGAAACTAGACTTGAAGCTAGTAGATCAACTGTTTATCCCGTGATACAGCAGTCCAACCATATTAGACACACAACAAATAAAAATGGAACCATTATTGAACGCAGAACGCCGAAGTCAGCGACTTGATTTTGCAATAAGTCACATGAAGTGGCGTCGAGAGTGGCATACCGTTGTCTTTTCAGATGAAAAAAAGTTTAATTTGGATGGACCTCATTGATATAATTATTATTTCCATGATTTGAGGAAGGGTGAATAACCTTGGATAGAAGACACATCAAGGGAGGTGGAGTAATGGTATGGGGAGCAGTAAGCTTATACGGAACTGCAAACCTTGATTTTCAAAGCTCAAGTATGACCGCAATCACTTTTTTTTTTATTAAAAAAGGAAATCCAAATCCCAGTGCACTCAGACTCGGTCCATTGTACTACCAGGCAGAAATCCTCCTTTTGGTGTAGAGGCTGGAGAATGGGTGGCGTATGTTGTTGTTCCCCATTGGGATTGAACCTGTACCGCACGGGTCACAAGCCAAAACACTAACGTCTACACCGTCGCCACCCTACCGCAATCACTTACAAATCTATACTGGAAAGAGCATTCCCTCATTTTTTCAAATTTTTTGGTGGACATCAATGGATTTTCCAAGAGAAAAAGGCATCATAAATACCGCAAGAATAACCAAAACTTGGATTCAGAGTCAAAATGTAGACCTACTGAAGACCTACATGATAACCTGAACATCATGGAAATCTTGTGGGGACAGCTTTCAAAAAAGGTCTACGAAAGAGGAGAGCAAACCCGGAAGAAATAATTGAAGCAATAAAACAATCCTGGTCCGAAATTTCACTAAATTACTTGGAAGAACTGTATAAATCTCTTTATAGCTGGCTTCTTTAAGTGATACAGCGATCAGGAGGTAGTACACATTATATTAATTTATTAAAACAAAAAATAGCTTTTTTTATTACCTTTTAAGCATCTACCAGGTAGATTTAGTTTCTGTTCGTAAACAGGTGGAACGAAAAAAATGACTAGTTTTGTGGCCTTATTGGGGAAAGCATCATAAAAATTCAATTTGTCTACTTAATACCAACTTTTTTTAAGAACCTAAACATAATATATGCTTCTCTTATATTGGATTTGGTTTTTCCCATAATATCGAAGGATTTAAAAAAAATTGTAAAATTAAATAAAGAAAATACATGTTCGTAAACACGTGGAGCAGAGTGTACGTGCTTTCCAGAGATTGCGGGTAAAAATGAGAGAGAATTTCTAACAAACAAACAAAAAGGAACGAATAGATAATATCGAGCAACATTTGGAGAAGACTTGTGTACGTTCCCCTTTACACATTCATCGATTTTCACTTGAAAAAAAAAATCGTTTTGCATGTTCTTCTTGGTCATTCTCATTCCAATTTAAATAAAATTCAACAAAACTAAATCACCAAAAAACCTAAATAATATATTGACAGATCTGCATGTCGCCTGCTTTACGATATGGTTCGAAAGATAAATTTAGCGATTGATCTGCATGCAACATGCGACGACGACGTGACACAAACAATCCAAGAGGAGATGGTTTTTGTGCGGTTGTCCTTCGATACCAACCCGAACCCGATGTGTATGGATAGAGTCGGAGTATATCGATGATTGCACATGCAGATTTTTGAATTTTCAGAAAATTATTATTGAAGATGCGAAAAGTTGGTTAAGGAAACACACAAACACAGGAATACAACAACAGGGAGGAGAAGAAAAAAATGAAAAGAAATTTCCTTGAATGAGAATGGGACTCATTAGGGAGTTCCTTGTTTTTGTTTTTATTATTATTTGTTTTTTTTTTACAAAAATTTGAATACTGCTGATGGTTGCGTTTAGTGTTGCTTGCTTTGTATGCTGTCTTTTAGTTGGGGGGTTCCTGTCAATTTGCATTGTATATTTATTAAGGGCAATTTAAACGTTTACGAGGTTCTTAGGTTAGGTAGGTAGTCATTATTTTATAGAAATTTATTGGCTAAAGCTGAATGTGAATATTGATTTGATCGGACTGATAAGATATGCAGTAGTAGGATGGATGTGTGTTTTTTTGATTTGACCTTCGACAGTCATAGCCAGACGTACATTTAGTTAAGTGTGAGCCTTTGAAATATTCATAACCTTTAGAGCTCATTTCCATAATTATTAGACAATCAGTCTATGGTTTTTATTTTTTTAAAAAGTTTGATATGCAAATTAAAAAATAAATTTAATTGATAGTTGAATATAAAACGACAACTTAAGCTTTGCACAATTTGTGTACAGTATACATGTGTGTACATTTCGCAAAAAACAGTTTCATTAGTAAATTGCAATTATTTTCGCTACATGTTTTTAAATTGATATTTTTTAATATTTAATACCCAGACACACGTTCATCTAGATTACAAAATATTTCATTTATATGACAAGCCAGCGCTGGGTAAAAAACTGATTAAATGTGCAAACTTTTTTTAAATGATGGAATTATTGTAAGAGTATTGAGCCTATGATGGAGGCTACAGTGCATCACGCTTTATTTTAATTTTATTTTAATTTTAGAGAGAAAAAAGTACTCCCAATCCCCATATTGTATGTGGTTATAGCCATTGCTGTGATTATTATTAATGAACGAGTTGGAAACGTGTACACGAATATTGCATATTTTTCCATCATGATTGGTAATTAAATTTATGTTCGATACAAATAAGCGATTATAACTACTAATTCTACATGAATTAGCGTAAGCATTGCAATGGGCATGTATCTGATACGAGTATACAGACTATGTAAGAGTCTACCTGTATGTATTTAATTTGTTTGTGTTGCAGTCATTAGTGCCTACTTTAACTTCTTTAAATATTTGGGCAATTAGGAACTTGTAATAAACTAGTAATGGCTTCCGACTTATTTTAAATTTTAGATCATAAAGATAGTACCGATATTTCATTTTGATTTGTTTGCTTGTTTCTTGCTAATCGAATTTTCTTCCACAACTCCTATTTGAAAACAAAAAGTTTTCGGTGCACGGAAAAAACTTTGTTGCACAATTATTTAATTAGGTAAAACACGTTTCAAACTGCTTCGTTTACTCTATTGGTGGTAAAAACGAAAAAGGAATAAATTCATAATATTGCGGCCGCCACCGCTCGAGGAAAAAGAAATCGAAATAATATTGACCTGTCAAATGCCAGAGACCACTTGTGCAACGAATAGCAACTTGCTATTTCCCGGTAACTCAATGGGAAGGTATGGGTTCTATCAGAAAATAGTGTTAATTCGCCACCCAAAGTGGGACAATGAAACAATCTGAAATATAAAGTCCCCAAGAAATAGTAAATTCAGAATGCCAGTAACCTGAAAAACGAAAAAGATACAGAAACATTAGATTTTCAGAACATAATAAAGCTCTTTTGGAGCACGGCCGTTAATCGCCGGGCTTAAAATCCCCCAAAGACAACGATGGTTATAAATATAACGGAACGGGTGGACCGTTCGTTTGACGAGCTATCGCTCATCTTGAAATTATATTTCACAATTATTTGAATAGGTCGCTTGTCCCGGCGTTCTTTGGGATTTACTTGAATTTTAATCCTTCCAAACTTGATGAACACAAATTCCCTAAATCAACAGAAAAAAAAATTCTTCAAACATTCTACTTATCTGTTCTTCAAAATATTCTTTGTTTTCTCGTCTCGCCCTTCGCTTACTGTTTTTCCGTTCTTTTGGCTGTATCTTCTGTTCTATGATGATTGACGTCCTTTACTATGGCGGACTGTAGGGTGAACCATTCATCGATCCTCCCGCTTCGGTCTTCTTTGGTACCATTATTTGATATGTTTATGAGCTGAGCCTTTATGTTTGGCCTCGTGTTCGGTGTAGCCGATAAACGATGTTCGCACCGGCTACACTGCTTTAGGCCGCGCTGCAGCGTGGTGTCTGTCCATGGTTCTTGCGCCGTTGGAGGGTGTGTTATAACATGGTCGTGCGCCCACACGCCTCTGCTACTCGGAATAACAGGGTGTCCACTTTCCCCCATCGAATACTGCTCCCTACCGTGAAGTTTGTAGTTCTGGGCAACTGGCTGATGTATTGACTTTTGAGACTGTCCGCCCGCACTTTCCAGTAGTTTACATCTGCCGGTCCGGCGATGTTTAACGCGTTGGAGTTTTCGATTCGTCGAAGGCCCCTCAATTTGGTTGGGCTCTGTACTCTCTGATGGCGGTCCGTCGCGATTCTCCTGACCGCCCTTGTCAGGCTGCGAAGACCGGTGTTTCTCATCCAGCTAGACTTCTATCCTGGGTTGACCTCTCATCTAGGTCGATTTTCTCTGCTCCGGTTGCGAACACTGGTCTAAATGAGACCCCTCGGTCGGCACCTGCACTTACGTTTCCCTGGTGCCTGTGTTTGTTTCTCTGCCAAGCATTCTTAAAGTGGACCAATGGCACATGGTACCTTGGCTTTCCTCCTCGTCGTAGGATCTTGTCCGCACAACACAATAAATAGAGGGACAAGGTCTGGGAATGGAAGAAAATAAAATAGCTCTTATTGCGGTAAAATTGACCGCAGAAACTTCACCCCATTCAGAAATTATTTCGCTTTTCTTAGAAATTAGTTTACTTCTCATGTTGACATGTTGTGTGATTGACTCTTGCAATGCCCAAAAAAAAACAAAAAAAAAGCTTTTTTCATAGCTTTCTACCCGACTGAAGTAAGTTCAACTAAGTTTAACTCAATCGGGTAGTTGACCAGCTGCTCGCGAAATTAAACCTATAGACAGATGTACGACTCACGAAGGCGAACTTGGGCCGTGCGGTAAAATTGGAATTATTGCAACTGAGTTGAGCTCAACTTCAATCCATGTCGGGTAAGTTCGTAAAATTAAGAAAAAGACGTGGACAGATCTAAACTGGTTTAATTAAAACAAAAACAAGCAGCACAAACAATCGCCCAATGTAAAAATGGACAATCGCCCAATTTCTATATTTCTGAGCGAATATTAATTTTTTGGTTTTGAGCGATTTAAGCTTGGGCTATTCTTTGCACAGCCTATTTGTTGCAAAATTGGATTAAACCTCTTACCTAAAGGCGAAGTTATGACCAGATTTAAAGGGATTACAACTTTCCCACTTTAATGCTTCTTTAGAGGTTCACCTGTGGATTGCGCTGGTTTGACCCCAATAAACTTCGCAAGGCCTCTTGGTTTCACATCACTGCTGCAGGAGACCAATCAAATGCTGCTGGCAATGGTGCGATGGTAGTGTATTCACTAAAGTGATTGGCAGGTCGTGCGTTCGAATCCCAACCAGGGCCATGACTTTTATAAATTGAATACACAAAACAAAAACAGATCTCCCTAAAGCAATTTAGGCGCCACCTGTTGAGAAAAAAAAATCCAATCGCACCAAACTTCTTTCCTATCCTTCTATTCTTTTATACAGTAAGTAGCACCCAGAAATAGGCAATGAATCATTTGCTGGGAGCTACTTACAGCAACAAACAAAATGCCTGCGCTGTGGTTTCCACTATAAGGGTACTGTGTACTACAGAAAAAAGAAATCCCTTTAGCGCAAGCAAATTGTAAAAAAATAAATAAATAAAGTAAATAAATAAATAAATAAATGAATAAATATATGAATAAATAAGTAAATTATTGATAAATAACTAGTAAATGATAGCAAACGCAATAAATATTTACACAGAAATATCACAGATTAAACATTTAGCTGGTTTATGAGAGGATTCTCAGAACTATCACAGCTATTATTAAAATTAGTAGTAAGTTTTCGATTAAATCCTTTAAATGTTGAATAACAAAATATATAGATCCTTCTTAAAAATTCAACCATACTAAGATTTTTGTCACTTCCATTTCATGATAGATAAGAATAGGAATAGGGCATTTAAAAGTTCGCCCAAGAAAACGGAAAAGTAAACGGTGTATACAAAGCAATTCGATGCTTACATCGTCGTCCTACGTACAATTTTATTTAAACCTCTTCATGTCACGCAATCGCTCTGTTTTTAATTTAATTGGTAAAGTTGCAAATTGAGCAAAACTTAACAATTAATTAATGATCACATTTTGAATACCAAACTAGCCCCATATGGAATGGAATCCATATTCCGATATGAATTTCAAGATTTTATTCACCAAATAACTACAAAGTTGCCATTGCTATGCTGTTTGAACCCTGAATGAACAACGTCCGTATTTATTTCAACTTCGTGGTCTTAAGCATAAACAAATTTTTCATTCCGTGCCCTAGTTGCAGCATATGTCCTTCTCAGGCTATCCTTCCTGTCTACCTTTTGGAGCACAGAAATATTATTATTCCTTAAAAATAAATACATCGATATCTTTCCCAGAAATCAGCTCATTAAAACAGATTTGACTCGTCGTCCAACTCTTGTACTGATCGTCACGCATATATACGACGAAATCACTTTCCGTATACCAATGCAGAGCGTTCCATAAATAAAATCCCAATACAAGGAGTTCACATGGTGATGGTGATACGCGCGAGGACATTCGCGGCGGCGACGACGAACGACCAGCGATGACTTAGTCGTCCCTCGCGATGTCCCGAACGACAATGTGTGATGTCAAATTGACAATGTCAAAAATATGGCCAGCTAACACTATCGATGGCATAAGTTATAAATCTCATATCAGATCCAAAAACGGTTGACACGAATATACGAGGCAGGTATTTGTAGCAGGTAAACAAGCTGCCAAGCAAGCACCCAGTCAAGCCATGTGTACCACGATATGCCAACTGCTGCTGATATCTTGTTGAACCACTACTGTTTGTAAAGGAGGTGATGCTGCCCGGGGGTGGCAGCAAAAGGGGCCGCATGTATGTCTGCGTAAAAGCTGAGACTAAAGATACAAAATGCGGAATTGTGCTGCTGCTACTGCTGCTGCATCAACTAGTACCGGCAAACTGTTTCGCGGATTTTGGAAAAGTATGCGCGCGGTGACTGATCAAAACAAAACAAAAAGTGAAACTGATCAACTTCTTGAGTGGTAAACAATGGGACAACAATTGACAGCGAGGCAATCAATCATAATCACTGATCTGGTTTTTGGCTGCATTTAAATGTGTCATGCCGCAGAGTATGCATAACCGTCAAATACAAATACAATGACCTTATACACTTCAAAAACTCTTTTAAAAAGACAGATATAACTTTCAAGGCTACCGCAAAATATTTTCTTTAACTTCTATCCTTGCCATTCATATACGCTGTACGCTGTACAAAGTACATTTTCAAATACTCCTGCATAACTGTAGTAACAATTACTAATCCCCGCAAGCCAACATGGCAATTACTCATGATGTCCCTATAAACGTGCCCGTGTAAATAATTCGCGATCGGCGACCCACATCGGGGGAGAACACATTGAAGACTTAACTATGGCGCGCAGCACTGAAAAGTAAATGCAACACTGTGTATTGGTTCCGTCAGATAATTGGGCCATTTGTGCGCCGAAGAAGTCCGCAAATAAGCCGAAGTAATTTTTCTCCAATTACTCAGTGCGCGCAACAGCTTTTGTGACTTCGGGCCGGTCGCTGGCAATTATTTTGCAACATCTGCTGAAGGATTCGGTTTTGTATGCTGCTGGATCTATAGTGTGTCATCTTGCCATAAATTCAATTAAGCATAATCTCGAATTGGGGGAGGACTCATTGCATGGTCATCATAAATAATTTATAATCTCCGGCAAAAGGTGTTAAGAGGCAACAAACCGAGAACGGCAAACAACACCACATATGGTGACACGAAGGCATTCTGGTACTAATGTTAAACATATGATAAATTGTCCAAACAGGTGATAATTG
Source organism: Portevinia maculata (assembly GCA_949715645.1). Lineage (NCBI taxonomy): Eukaryota > Metazoa > Arthropoda > Insecta > Diptera > Syrphidae > Portevinia > Portevinia maculata. The sequence continues at coordinate 41,377,229 of OX454525.1, forward strand.
TTAAAAAAAACCGAGGGAGCCCAGCATGAAGTCGGAGCGGACCTCTTCGACAAGAGTGTACTGTGGAATGCAATGCGTGTGATAATCAAGATATCAATTGGGTAAACGGATCGTTTTTGTGTGTTGCCCCACCGAGTGAGGAATTATCCTTTTGGACTTCTGTCTCTCGTTGTGAGGGGTCATAATTAATTTCGACTAAATTCATACGCGCGCTCTCAGGACTCTTAATGCTCATTCACATTGTAGGTATAGCTTCTGGGCTTATACGGGTATAACATTCGAATGTGTCATGTTTTCAGTCAACAATGAATTATTTTCCATTTTTAATAAATTAGGCCTGTTCAGGAATACCATTTATATAAAGTCTGGCCTACAGCGGAATGTGGCTCGGGCTAGCGGCAGTGCTAAATGGAATGATAAATTGGTCGATTATTTAACGCCAGTTTAAGTCAATTGATTAATTGCCAGGGTGTCAATGCGCATGTCCTTAAGTAGGATGATGATTTCATGTTTTTTTTTGACGTATGCTGGCAGGTGGGGTATATGTATTCCAATTAAATACAGAGGCTTCAGTTAAAGGGATTAGATTTCATAAAAACATACATAATTTTAACAATATCAAAATAAAAGAACCTCAAGAACATAAGGAAGAGTGTTAATGGATCAAGGAGTGAATATTTATAATATTTATTCAGATTGCTATTCATAAGAATGGTATTTTCAATCAACGTGACTAGTTCCGTGAATAAGATAAATAGAATTAAAAAAAAAATCTGACTTTTATGACAGAAGGTTCTACTTTTCCAACATCTTTTTTATTTATTTAAAATACGCACATTTTACTTTCGCCTTGAAGTGCATTTAATATGAAAAAAAAACGGATTTCCCCGCACGAACGGGCTTAGAATATCGGCTTTTAAAATACAGTGCTTGACTTAAGACTTGACTAGGGGTAGAAATTACATCTTGGTAGTTGTAACATTTAGGTGTGGCTAATGTCACATTTAACATATTGCTTCCGGCAAGTATGCATGCAAATTTGTTGGTGCTTTCGTGTTCAATTCGGCGAACACATGTTAAATAGTAAGCGCTTTTCAATAAAAAGAAGATCCTTTCCCGAAATTCTACTTAACAGTTTAAAATATTTCTTCTGGTGGAGCTTCTATAGGGTCATCCAGGCAGATATGTCATTTTAATTTTCGTGCTATTGCGGTATTCTTGCTTCGAGCGTATCGAACAAGTTGGTGATGTGAAGATTCCAACACGTGTGCATCCAGCAAGGCCTGTTGAAAATATCGCTGCCGGCCGTAACTGAGAGTTTAACTGAAAACACATCGGTGTCCATTTCGAGATGAGCACAGGAATGGGGCCTGTCCACAATCACTTTTTTACACAAAATTATTCTGGGTCATGAGGCTCATTTCATTTGTCTTGGTATGTTAACAAACAAAACTGTCGCATCTGGGGGAAAACCTAAGAGAAATAGTACAGAACATATCATCAAAAGAATGACTATTTGCAGGCAAAGCCGAGGCGGACATTTGGCAGATATGGTATTCCATTACAGAAGTTGGCGTAGAGGATCAGTGATTAGTGTGTTGGAGTACCAATCAAGGGTCTCAGGTTCAAATCACGCCGAGGCCAAGTGGCACCGAATGGTTTTGTAAAAGTCTAAAAAATATCCAAGAGTAATTATTGACAATTGTCCTGAGAAGCTTCTTATATGCAAAAGCATATAGTTGGGAAGCTAGGTTTGAAGACCTGAATGTGCCGTTAAAGCCTGATATTTATTATTTATTTTATTGTATTTTATTACTAACCTCAGATTATAAATTAAAATAAAAATATCATCACTTTTCGTAAAAATATTGCGTATTTGTATTGAATTAATACCTCTTGTTTGATGACCCTATATAAAGGGTGATTTTTTAAGAGCTTGAGAACTTTTTTTAAAAAAAAAACGCATAAAATTTGCAAAATCTCATCGATTCTTTATTTGAAACGTTAGATTGGTCCATGACATTTACTTTTTGAAGATAATTTCATTTAAATGTTGACCGAGGCTGCGTCTTAGGTGGTCCATTCGGAAAGTCCAATTTTGGGTAACTTTTTCGAGCATTTCGGCCGGAATAGCCCGAATTTCTTCGGAAATGTTGTCTTCCAAAGCTGGAATAGTTGCTGGCTTATTTGTGTAGACTTTAGACTTGACGTAGCCCCACAAAAAATAGTCTAAAGGCGTCAAATCGCATGATCTTGGTGGCCAACTTACCGGTCCATTCCTTGAGATGAATTGTTCTCCGAAGTTTTCCCTCAAAATGGCCATAGAATCGCGAGCTGTGTGGCATGTAGCGCCATCTTGTTGAAACCACATGTCAACCAAGTTCAGTTCTTCCATTTTTGGCAACAAAAAGTTTGTTAGCATTGAACGATAGCGATCGCCATTCACCGTAACGTTGCGTCCAACAGCATCTTTGAAAAAATACGGTCCAATGATTCCACCAGCGTACAAACCACACCAAACAGTGCATTTTTTGGGATGCATGGGCAGTTCTTGAACGGCTTCTGGTTGCTCTTCACTCCAAATGCGGCAATTGTGCTTATTTACGTAGCCATTCAACCAGAAATGAGCCTCATCGCTGAACAAAATTTGTCGATAAAAAAGCGGATTTTCTGCCAACTTTTCTAGGGCCCATTCACTGAAAATTCGACGTTGTGGCAGATCGTTCGGCTTCAGTTCTTGCACGAGCTGTATTTTATACGGTTTTACACCAAGATCTTTGCGTAAAATCTTCCATGTGGTCGAATAACACAAACCCAATTGCTGCGAACGGCGACGAATCGACATTTCACGGTCTTCAGCAACACTCTCAGAAACAGACGCAATATTCTCTTCTGTACGCACTGTACGCATTCGTGTGGTTGGTTTAATGTCCAATAAAGTAAACTGAGTGCGAAACTTGGTCACAATCGCATTAATTGTTTGCTCACTTGGTCGATTATGTAGACCATAAATCGGACGTAAAGCGCGAAACACATTTCGAACCGAACACTGATTTTGGTAATAAAATTCTATGATTTGCAAGCGTTGCTCGTTAGTAAGTCTATTCATGATGAAATGTCAAAGCATACTGAGCATCTTTCTCTTTGACACCATGTCTGAAATCCCGCGTGATCTGTCAAATACTAATGCATGAAAATCCTAACCTTAAAAAAATCACCCTTTATTTCATAATTGAAAGAGTTGATATGAAAACTGGATTTTATAAAACAAACACTGTTAAGAGCAAAAGAGTGTTGCTAAAATTGCATTCGTCGGGTCTGAATCTTGTTGGCAGCATACTTCTTGCCTGACAGCTGGACTCCTTTAATTTTCAAATAAAAGTGATCCGTTCAAACGTGTTAAAATATATAAATAATTTTCCATAAACATGTGGTCCCAGCCCCAGTGAAATCACCAATTTGCTTAACCAGTGGTTCCACTTAGTTGCATTTCTCACAGCATGGTGTAGCATTCCATTGTCCAATCGCATCATTTCCCACCGAAAACATAATTTTCATTTAAATGAAACCAAAATGAGAGCCGGCATATTCATTGGAAGATATGAGCTCCTTAATATTCCACCCGTATAAAAGGTTCCCCATCCATATCTCGAAGAACGAGACTATAATTCGAACCAACCGAACAACAAGAAACCATGTAAAGTATTTTCGTAAGCACAAAAATATTTTGAATATTTTCTTCTCCATTTCGGGCAATTCTCCCCGTCTGCTATTCGTCGTCAACTCACAGTTGGCCGGTCGACCGATGATGGTTATACACAAACTGAATGCAACGCCAACCGCTTTGCATTGTTCCGTAAACGTATCTGATGACGATGATCGTAGTGCTGATGCATGACCGCGGTATCTATCTGTTGTATCGGTGGTATTTTGCGCTTTGAGTTTTGGCGATGATCGCCAGAATTGTCTTGTTCACATAATTTAAATGTCAGTATTAAAAATTGTATCTTGTAGATACAATTTATTTGTTCGCTGCCTTACTGTGTATTGTGAGCGCAAAATCCAAGAAACGTCTCCAATATGATTACAATTGAGATGATTATAGTTGAACTTGTATTCAGTGTTCGCTCACATTTGACTGAAAATTGCTTTGATTTACCCCTCACCCCGATCAGCACGAATGCGATCAAACTGTGAACGATCGTTCGCGATGTTGATCACGATGAAAATTTACAAAATTTGCTAGCGCTGCATAGCATTATACGGAGATAAAAAGGAGAAACAAAAATTTAAATGATTTCGGATAATTATCGAGATGAAACAATAACGGGCTATTATATTGTTTGCCAACCGGAAATGAAATGTTTGATCGTGGCTGTCATGGCGGTGCAGTTTATGCCGTCAGTCAGTCATTCGGACAGTCAGTCAGTTGGTTTCGTTGGTCTGTTCGAATGGGTTTGCCGCGGTCCAGAGTTCGTCCTGCGGGTTGTAATTATTTTAAATGCCGAATACCCTCAAATACCTCGAATCGCGCCTTATTGTGTGACATGTGTGAGAACGATTTTTTGCTAACCTTTGCTTGAGTGAATGTTTTTTTTTGTTCAATCGACTCAAGGGAATTTAATGAAGTCTTTGGAATATTTTTAATTCGGTTCATAAGAGCTGGAGAAGAAAATATTTTTTCGCTTTCGGTTTTCCAAAAAAAAAGAAGTATCAGTGAAGGTATGGAAGCTATTTGGCACTGAATAGTATGCTTTAATCGATGGCATTCTATTAATAAAAAGAAATGAATTAGGTAAATGAGATAATTTCTATGTAGAGAGTAATTATATCACGAAACCAGAGTATACTCATTAATTTGCTTATAACGTTGTATATGCTGTATACGTTTTATCAATTTTGTCATGTTTAAGCGTATTAGGGCATCATCATTCATAAAAACTTTAGACTGATCGATATCCATCTACGCACAAACATTGATACCCAACTCCTGCCAGTACTTAAAGATGCTACCTATTACAAGTCTATGGTGGGTGCAGTTGCTCTCCGGTTAGTGCATTGGACTACTCACCCAGTTGTCACAGGCACTAATCTCCCCAGTAATAGCTAATATTTCTACACTCCCCCAACTCTTGGGAAAAACTGTCAGTACTGCAAGACGCTAACTATACGTCCATGGTGGGTGCAGATGCTCAGCGGTTAGTGTATTGTACTACTGACCCAGCTGTCCTAGGCTCCAATCTCTTCAGTAACAGCTAATATTTGTCCAGTCCCCAAAATGTTGTAAAAGTCTGTCAGTACTTCAAGATGTTAACTTTAAATCTATGGTGGGTGCAGATGCTCATCGGTTAGTGTATTGGACTTACTGACCCAGTTCTCCAAGGCTCAAATCTCCCCAGTAACAGCCGATATTTATCGACCCCCCCCCCCCCCCCCCCAACTCTTGCGGAAGTCTAAAAAATGTAATTTGTAAGTTTCACTGATTTACGGCCGGAAACGGCGTGAAATTAGGTACCTTCCATTCGTGCCAAAAATATAACTTCGCAGACGCAAAAGGTTGGAGAAGCTAGGTGCTCGTTGCTGGGACGTTTTGAAGTGAGGCAAGCAGATAATCAAGGACTATTATAAATATCAATGGACTTAAGACGCATCGTTGGTGTACAGCGACTTTGATTGAGAACAGCTCTGTGACCCCAGCGGGGTATCTTACTCTTTCTCCTTACTCCTTCATACATCTTCTCATCTCTTGATTGTCAATCAAAGGCCTTTTCAAAATCAACCAAAATCTTTTACGATAGTTTTCTATCATGATCCTTATACCTTTAATTGCATCTGTGTTTCGTTTCTCTGCGGCAAGCACCACCGGTCATCTGAAAGCAGTATTATTTTTCACGATCTTCACGGTCTGTGTTGCTAGCTTTATAGAATGGTTAATATCACTGTCATTTAAACGCATTTTCCTCTGCATAAAAGAAGAAGAAAACTTTTCCTTCACTGGTTATGCATTGAATCTCCTCTGATTAGATTGAAGATGAAAATCATGAGCTCGATGTCGGCTATCTGGCAGAACTGAGAAGGTATCTCATCCGGCCGAACCGCTTTTCGTTTTTTGGAGCCTTTGACCAACTTCCCAACATCTTCGACAGTAATGATGGGTAATTCTTCATTGCTAGGAATTGTTCTTGGAAAATATATCCGATTAAGTTGTTCGTTACAAAGTCCTTCGTAATACTGTTGCTATCTGTGTAGTATTTTTGTGTCATCCATAAGCATTGTTGATGAACTTTGGCGAATGGATTCCCTGAGCGTTTCTTCTTCTCTGAGCGGCTATTTCGAAGATGGTTGCAGGTTTCGGGCCCTCTATTGGCCGTTGATGCCTTATATTAGTTAAGTCTAAGGAAACGGTTGTGCATAGTATCTGCAATCACGTACTATTCCATAAGTTGTATATCATTTTAATTCAATCTCTTAGATCTCCAAGAACCTTTTACAGAAGTTTAAAAACTAAAACTATTTGTATAGTTTATTTTAATTTTAACTATCCGAAAGCCGGGGTACCGAGAGCTGTATTTGTTTTTAATTATTGATATTATAATTCATTTATATTTTATAATAGTTATAATGTATTATCAATGTAGATATCTAAGAAATGTTCTACAGGTCAGTAGTAACTCACTCTTTGAGATCTGAAAAAACAATTAATATTCACTCTTAACTCAATCTGTTTTGCTAACTTCAAATTGTATTGACAGCTTTGGTTGGTTGATGTGGCCTACAGTTTCAAAATATATAAATATATTTCATAAACTTATTAAATACAAATATTAACCTTTCAGCCAAGTTTTTTCTGTTTCCGAGTTAAAATATACCATAAAAAGGATCAAAACAAAAAAGAAAAGAACTTTTGACTTTTGAGTAAATTTGGCTTAGTTCTCGATACATCCACATAATGATAGAAATTTCAGTGTAGAAACATAAACAGTAAAAACGCTCTTATTCACGTTATTATGTTAAATACATTTTATACAATTCAACACTTTTTGTAATAGGTATTTTGAATGTATAAAACATATTTATTTCTCCGCCAAACAATCACCAGTTTTAAGAGCCTAAAATTGGAGCTGGAAAGTATGAGTTTAGAACATATACTCTATTGATTCAATGTTATACAGATCAACGCAGCCACTCCCACTTCGACTTTGACAACCACGCCGCACGTTTTAGAACCGATGATTTTTAAGGGGATGGAATGCATTAGCACCTCAACCTCAATTTCAACTTCAACGTAAGACCTAAATCCTAAATTCGAAATAGAAGTGCAAATCTCACCAACCTTGCAGCGATGATTTCAGCTTTCCAAATATACAAATGCTTATATTTTGAACGAATTTTCTCTCTTGTTTACATCTGACAAACATCCAGGAGTATCAATTATCATGAGAAGTTTCTCAAATTTGCCCTTTGCATTCGGCTTAAAATTGTAAGTCCCTTCCACGTCACATAACTAAATGGTTGGAGAATCTTGGTTTTAGCCCCTGTATAGGCCGTTATTATACCCTATTCTAGGGGTATATTAATTTTGACGCATAGTTTGTAACATACCTTAATATTGCCCGTAGACCCCTAAAAGTTACTATATTTATGATCAGCATCGATAGTAATGTCGATCTAGCCATGTCCGTCCGTCCGTCCGTCGGCAAAAATTAGGCCTTTAAACTGGACCTAGAGAGCTGAAATTTTAACCATATACTCTCTAGGGTCCCGAAATAATCAAGTTTAAGAATTTTTGAAATCCGCCCACAGACACGCCCACAAACTCAAAAAAACAAAATTTTGGAAAAAATCGAATTTTGAGCTAGGGAGCTGAAATTTTTTATATATGATCTATGGCCCATTAAACTGCTTGGGACATAAAATTTTCAAAATCCGCCCACTGACACGCCCACAATTAAATAAAACAAATTTTGGAAAAAATTGAACTTTGAGCTAGAAAGCTGAAATTTTTTATATATGATCTATGGCCCATAAAACTGCTTGGGACATAAAATTTTCAAAATCCGCCCACTGACACGCCCACAATTAAATAAAACAATTTTATTGAAAAACCAAAATTTGAGGTAGGGAGCTGAAATTTATAATATATACTCTCTAGGGGCTCTTTATGCTCATGTGTAAATATTTTCAAAATCCGCCTACTGACACGCCCACAATTATTTTTATTTTTATTTTTGAAAGTCCAAAGTTTGAGCTAGGGAGCTGAAATTTATAGTATATACTCTCTAGGTGCCCTTTATGCTCATGCTTAAATTTTTTTTAAATTCGCCAACTGACACGCCCACAACTAAATAAAACAATTTTATTGAAAAACCAAAGTTTGAGCTAGGGAACGTTTTTATTTACGAAAGCTTAGTTTTTTCGATAAAATCCTTTAAATTTTTGTCACGCCCACTTATTAGGGATAGGAATATGAATAGGGTATCCAACAGTTCACCCAAGCGGACTGTAGCCCGCCCCTATGTTTTTTTTTTTGTATTTAGAAAGAATTCTCTCTTTTGTTTACAACAATTTTTTGTTTCGCTCTCGGAGTTGCATTTTTCAATGTGACTCGACTTCAAGCGCTGATGTTGTCGCTCCTGCCAAAATCGAAGTCGGAGTTGAAGCGGTTGTCTGTTTCTACTATAAGCATTTTTAAGATTCACCCTTAACACGCCCAAGGTTTAAAAAAACGTTTTTCGAAGAAATTTTATGAAATCAATGGAAATGAAAGTTCTATTTTGCGAAAAGAATGTTGATGAAGTCGTTCTTAACATCTTTTTTATACAAAGTTGATTGCCACGCCCACGTTTTGGGGGGATTTTACAATAACTAATAAAATAATTTGTTTGATAAAATCCCTAAAAAAAATCTTAAAAAATTTAGCAAAATGCGTAGACAATACCCTTCTTAAGAATTCACCTATATGTACTTAGATTTTCGTCGCCCACTTTTTGGGTGATTGGAATTGGGTATCCAACAGTTTGCCCAAGCGGAATGAAGCCTTTTGTTATGTTTTTTTTTATACTGTTTTGAGGTTTTATTTATTCATTTGACTTTTATATGCTTTTATACAGGGTGGGGAAGCAAACAATATTTGAATTTGTGTGAGTAAACATTGGAACGCTAAAAATCGCTGAATAATCGCGGAAAATCGCGAAGTTTTGAAGAAAACCATGGAAAATGCAATAAAAAGAGTCAACTGAGGAGGTGGTCCGGTCACATGACCTGAGTTGACTCTTTTTATGTGATTTTTTGACGCATATCCACCAAAATCATCAAGTTAACGTATTCTTTTCCCGTAAAAGCCATATTTTGGCATATACCGCAGTTTTTTTTTTTTATAATTTGCGTGCGCTAAAGGGATTTCTTTTTTCTGTATTACACAGTACCCTTATATTGGAAACCACAGCGCAGGCATTTTTATTTGTTGCTGTAAGTAGCTCCCAGCAAATGATTCATTGCCTATTTCTGGGTGCTACTTACTGTATGAAAGAATAGAAGGATAGGAAAGAAGTTTGGTGCGATGGAATTTTTTTTTCTCAACAGGGGCGCCTAAATTGCTTTAGGGAGATCTGTTTTTGTTGTGTGTATTCAATTTATAAAAATCATGGCCCTGGTCGGGATTCGAACGCACGACCTGCCAATCACTTAGTGAATACACTACCATCGCACCATTGCCACCTGCAATTGCCATACAATTTGCCATTTTTTTATACCCTATTCTAAGGGTATATTAATTTTGACGCATAGTTTGTTACATACCTTAATATTGCCCGTAGACCCCTAAAAGTTACTATATTTATGATTAGCATCGATAGTAATGTCGATCTAGCCATGTCCGTCTGTCCGTCCGTCCGTCCGTCTGTCGGCAAAAATTAAGCCTTTAAACTGGGCCTAAAGAGCTGAAATTTTAACCATAAGCTCTCTAGGCTCCCGAAATAATCACGTTTACGAATTTTTGAAATCCGCCCACAGACACGCCCACAAACTCAAAAAAACAAATTTTTCGAAAAAAATGAATTTTCAGCTAGAAAGCTGTATATGATCTATGACTCCTAAAACTGCTCGGGAGATAAAGTTTTCAAAATCCGCCCACAGACACGCCCACAATTAAATAAAACAATTTTAGTCGCCTTTCAAGCTCATGTGTAAATATTTTCAAATTCCGCCTACTGACACGCTCACAATTTATAAAAAACCTTTTTTTGAAAATCCAAAGTTTGAGCTGGGGAGCTGAAATTTATAGCATATACTGTCTAGGGGCACTTAATGCTCATTTATGTTAATTTTTTTTAAATCCGCATACTGACACTCCCACAATTGAATAAAACAATTTTATTGAAAAACCAAAGTTTGAGATAGGGAGCGTTTTTTTTTACAAAAGCTTCGTTTTTTTTTGATAAAATCCTTTAAATGTTATATAACAAAATATGTAGAGCGTTCTTAACAATTCAACCATACTTAGACAACAGTTCGCCCAAGCGGACTGTAGCCCGTCCCTATATTTTTCTTAAGAATTGTGTTGATGTACGTGTACGAGTTTTGTTGTGGTAATGAAAAAATATGATAAAATAAAAGGGTTGATTTTCCTTTGGTGTACTCACAGTGCAAACTTTTTCACAATCGCCGGTTGTCGGTACCGTATTTAACGGTTCGCAGGATGTAGTCGCACGGTGATTAGCTCCAGAAAGTCGGATATTATTCTTTCGCGTGTCCTTCTTTGTACCTTGTTGCTCGTGTCAGATGTTTGTAAGAACTTTAGTTTTATTGCTCTGCAATTGTTGCTTATGGGTATCAGATTGACCGTTGGTTACTGGGATGTAAACATAGAATGGCGCATACGGCAAGACTATATTGGGACGAAGTTATGTTTACGTAGATTAAAAAATAGCACATAAGAGTATAATATTCAAATTAATTATTTGTATTTTGTTCCAGCAAACGGCACTTAAACTTTCTATGTAAGAGTTTACTGGTATTTACTATAAAAAGTTAAAGTTAAACACATTACTGGAGAAAAACCGGTCAATGATTGTACGGGAGGATTCGTAAGTGAAGCTCAGGCATAGCAGTACAGAATTTAGGTACTAGAGCTGACTGAATTGCTTTCTACGCGATTTAACATATTTTTTTATTGGCAACATGATGATTATAATTTTTTTTAAAACAATATGGGAACTCTTACCCGTTAAAGATATCCCGCAGCGCCCAGAACTTAGTATCCTATGTAATATATGTAACCGGAAAGAGCGTGAGAATGTCTACCACTTTTTAGAAGTAGGTATGTCCCATTCTTAAGGAATTCGTTATAAGTATCTTTGGGGTACATACACTCGAGTTGGAGGAATCGATAGGTATACTCAACGGCGATCTTTATACATTTACACGACAAATGCTCTCGTAATAGAAGCTGTTTAATTGTTGAGTATTTCTAAAAATAAATTTTGAAATTAGTAAACCTTAACATAAGGTTTATGTTTATATATATATAAATTTATAAATGTCAGCCTTCAGCCAAACCCAGGAAAAAAACTAAGAAATTGTATATACCTATGAATATTTTTGTCTTACCAAGTAACTAACTAACTAACTAGTAACTACTATATAGGTGTGACATGTATTTATATGACAGTCAAACATTTATTTTGAAAAGGAAACACTTAAGATATAATATCATAGTTTAAAATAATAAATAAATAAAATGGAAATTAAAATTCGTGAGATAATAATATGCACATTACAAATTTGCCAGTTCGTAGAACCACTCTTTTGTTTAAAGAATATGACTAGTACGCCTGTCTACCTATCTACATTAGGTTAGGTACTACATTTGATTATTTTACATTTACAAAAAAAAAAAAACAACATATAAAGTGAAAACAGTGCATAAGCGACTTAGAAACATTTTAACAACAATCATTGTTTCATCGAGAAATTAATTTATGTCTCTCTCATATCTTAAGTCCGCGCCGATTGAGTGCTAACTCACCCATATCATGTCACAACAAATACTAAAGTACTCTCTATTTTGGCAAATTATTGTATATTTCCTTCAAATCGTATCTATTTTTGCATGTAACTTCCTTCAATTCAGATATCTTCATATATAAAGCCTTCCAAATCGAGTATTTTAAATGTCTGCTTTTATTAATATGGACCGAGGGTCAAACGAAAGATTGTTTCCCATGCATATACCATTTAAAATTTATTAACACGCCAAAGTGTTAATTATGTCTTTATGTATGTTATTGATCTTTTCCTATAATTTATTTTGAAATAGTTAAAACTAATAAATCCCACTAATGGCGTTTAACTCCCACCATCTTTTAAAAGTGACAGTGTGAGAAATACACTTTTTCTGCAGTCTTATTTATATACAGGTTTCTAAATCACCTGATTATAAAACGGTCAATCGCATGGTAAATAAAATTATCAACATTAGTTGAAAACTAGGTGTAATTTGTTGCATCAATAATTCAATAATGTTTATGGAAAGCGAGTTAATAAGTTCAATAAAATTTCCGAATGAGTTCTGTCGGTAGGTAGCTAGATAGGTGTGGCGGTTTGTTAAAAACGCGATAACCACTGAGTGCCGTTTTGTTACCATAAACTCGTGTAAACCTGGGTATTATCATTTGTTGGTGGGGAGCCTCTAGATCCAACATGTTGATAATACGTTTAAAGGTTCACTGATATTCAATTTTTCATATTTTTTTTTCTTTGCTATCAATTTTGTTTGTTGTTACTTAGCTTGACTATGCCTCGCAGTAAGATTGGATTGAAGCGCCCTCATTGGGGGAAGCTACGTACGATATAAGGCGCATTTCCTTTAGAAATGTATCCATGGTTGCTCATAAGAACAATTTAAATTATGGACAGCAGCCACACATTTTTGTTTGCAACACAAATTGTTATATGTATCTGCAGCACTTATCCAGCGCAGCCCTTCTGTGGATGATACGAGTATCATATAATTTTGTAAATGTCACTTCGTTTCAAGGTACAGTACCTGAATAAAAATGGCACTGAGAGTTTGAAATCTAATCGAAACGTCACTGCATCGTCTAAGATCCATTGTGCCGAATGGGCCAGAAATAATTTATGCTAGTAGCATACAGTAGAAGATTATCATCCTTCTAGTTTAATTTAGAGGAGGACTTCTTTTTCCTTAAAGGGATCATAACTCCCCACTTAACTGCATCGCTAGTGGTGTGCCTGTGCTGGCGTGGCTGCGTTTGTGTTATCCAGAATGCTTAAGGCATGCGTCTCTTTCGCGTATGTGTGGGAACGTTTACTGATATTTCCTTTTTGACAGAGTTCGTAGGATCTCTCCTTTGGAAGTACCAACTCAGCCTTTTTTTCGAGCTATGCTTTTAGACGTGAAGGCTACTGCGGATCTCGGAAATTCTTCATCCTCATCTCAGCTGCGGTGTATATCCTTCCAATTTTCGGCCAGAGAAGGTGGGTGAGTTCACCCGCTGCCTCATCCACCTCTCGCTTAGGAGATGCTCAATGTGGTAATGATTAGCATAAAGGGGATCATAAGCATAACCCTTCCGTTTGACTGCATCAATATTGGCAGACTCCCGATTTCAGTTCACTTCATCACTGAGGCACTGTATAAACTTAGACATGTTAGCCTGGATGTTAAAATTGTCTACATGCGGCACTCCCCCGAGTAGATGAACCATTATGAGGCTGGTAACAATCGGGATCCCTATGTTCGGGTTCAAGACACAATCACGGCTGTAGCATCGTCAATTCAGGCAAATCCAAGCGTTTCGACTCGAAACTTATCGGCGCAAATTGGAGTTAGCAGACGGTCATTATAACGGATAATTCATGATTACTTGAAAATTTGTCCGTACAAAGTTCAAATTGCAAGCAAGTTATACCCTCTGGATATGCCTATTCGCCTGGAATTTTGCCAAAAAAATGATTGAAATGGCCAAGGAAGACAACAGCTTGATAAATTGCTTGTTTGTGTCTGATGAGGCCCATTTTGATCTAAACGGCAATGTAAATAAGCAAAATTGCCGTATATGTAGTGAACCTAATCCAGAAATACTCCATGAGATACTACTGCACCCAGAAGGAGTCACTGTGTGGTGGGTAGTTTTATCAAGGTGCATTGTGGGCCATACTTCGTTAAAGAAAACGGTGTAACAGTAACTGTCAATGGGGACAGTTATTTAAAGTTGTTGAAGGAGTTTCTTTACCCACAACTGCGCCGAAGAAGTATCCGTTTCAACAGCATTTCGTTGCAGCAAGATGGAGCAACTGCACAAATAGCCAGACCGGTTATGGCGGAGCTCCAAAAAAAATCCCAAACAAATTAATATCCAGAACCTCCACATTCCACTGGCCCCCAAGGTCACATGACCTTACTGCACCAGATTTTTTTTTGGGTTATGACAAGCAAGAGGTAAACAAAATGAAACCAAAGAATTTGATTGAATCAAAGCAGTCTATTAAAACAATAATTGAGGCGATCCCGGCTACAACCCTTCAGGCCGCAATGAATTATCTGAGAGTACGATAACTTTGGCGGCTAAAATTAATAACGGATTCTTATTCAGAGGTACATAAGATACAACTATTATATATACTATGGGATATCTTCTTGTGATACTCTACTATATTCACACGTTTTCAATGAAAAAAATAAAAATAAAAATATTGCATCAATCCACAAATTTTCCCCAGGAAAATGGCGATTTTCAAAAGCTTATAACTCCTAAACGCGGAGAGATGCCAACCCCCTCCCCATTCCCATGGTAAATAATGATTTTATTTAACCACTCTACAAATCAGCTATCATATTTTGCAGTTATCGTACTCGTGCTATCTATTTGTTTTTACCAATAGATCTTCCTTTGGATTTGACTTTCTATCAATACATTCATTTTATTCTGTATTGTTGGACAAATCAACAGGAATGGACTTATATTTACTAAAAGATATCTTCCGGATTTGGCTCTTGGCCAGCATAATGTATGTTTTTCTTGCAAACAAGCGAAATTGTCATTTCTGGAATATAACAAATCCTCATGAGGGTCAAATATACCAAGTTAAGTGTACTGTTTGGTGTGGTCCTCACGCTGGTGGCATCATAAAACCGCAGCTTGGCTTACCGTCAATGGCAAACATTATAGCATAATGATCAGCGATTGTTCTTCTTGTTTCTTCACGGTGAAGGTATTATCTGGACTAAAAAGATCACTTCCATCTCATTTTACTGCATTCCTATTGGTCCGTCTGTGGATTTCGCCGATTCGACCTTAATGAATATGGAAGACCTCCCAATTTTGAATCATTTCATAACTAAGGCCAAGGTGTTGCATTTGGTTTATTTGATTCCTGTCTTTTTTCTTTCACGATTTCGGCACATGCATTCCCACATTATTGATTATTGTTTGATCTTCCCTTTTCGCCACCGGTGACCTCCACTTGTGTCATTCCACGAATTGTCATACACACTTGCAGTACAGCTTCAAGATTGTAAATGTGTCAAGACTCATATGAATTGCTCCACTTTGTCGGCTTATGATAAGTGCTGCTTTTTGGGAGGCGCTGCAGTGATATTCCTAGCCGATCCATATTGACCATCCTGATAGAACCATACTGCCATACAGCCCATGACTTACTGAGGACTCAATTTAGCATGAATAAGCTACTGAGATCGTGCAATTTGACCTAACTCAATAACTTATCGTGGGACTGCTTAAAATCGTTCAAACTAGCGCGTTATTGGTGCACGAAAGCTGATTAAAATTACGTACACAACATAATGTCATGATGCCTCTCTGATACCGGGCCACCTCAGAGAGTAACCATGGCCTTACCACGCTAATGCGGGGCTCTGGCGTGGTCGACCGTCTTTCCCGCGCTACTCGTGGGTTATGAACCAAAACAGACAAAGAAACAAAAACAAAAACAAACTCAACAGAGTGCGGGGACAGACCGCAGACGAAGCCATTTGTCGGATGGAGCAGGACATCCATGACGACCGCCTGGCACAAGATAGACCCGGAACGAGTCGAGAGGGAGGCTCTAAACTGGTGCAACCCAGCACCAGTCAAAGAACCATCGTCACCTCACGACAAGCCACGGGGGTGCCAAAAGGCCCGGGAAGAAGCCCGGTAGCACCGACAGGTGCTTGCAGTGGGGATAGGACCCAAATCCTAATCCCCTCCCTGTCCGGAGAGATAATGGTGGAGGGAACTAGGGCAGCGGGAACGAGCATAGCTCAAGTACCAGCCCCTGTACCCCTCGACAACAACACCGGAAGGAAGAGGAATAAGCCAGCCTTACCTCCACCTGGGAGACCAGGCGCGAGGGACGACCCACTACGAAGGGGACTTAGTGGTGCTGGCACTAAATGGTACCTCCGCTACCTCAATAAAGGCTTCGGGCCTGAGGATGCCAAAAGGAGGGCTGAGGAACATCGGGCCAAGCCTGGTAGTACAGAAGTGGCGACGGGAAAAAGGGGGAACAACAACATCAGCCCCCCCCCCCCCACAACAAATAAAGCCAAGAAACAGAAGGTGGATGAAGGCACCGAGAGGGCCACGGGAAAGCCTGCAAAAGCGAGCGCCACCGTGGTTGGTCGAAGCTATGCTACGGCGATGAAAACCGTCCCGGCTAGCAGTATACACGAGAGAGGTGCGATTGCTGAGCAGGTTGCTGTTCTCCCGGTGAAATATCCGCAGGAGATCCTCAGCAACCCAGACCTCACGGCACTTGAAGACGCCATTGTGTTGGAAATGGCCTTGGGATGGGAGCATAAACTCAAATTCCAGGGCATACATTTCAAACATGGAATGCTCTTAGTTGACTGCGAGACTCCGCAGACAGCTGAGTGGCTAAAGGCAGTAGCCCCAAAGCTGGGGAAATGGAAGGGGACACGCCTCATGGCATGCAGTGGGACAGATATACCACGGTCCTACTCCATAACAATCTTCCTTCCACGCAGTGCAGAGTAAGAAGCTAAAACCTCCTTGGCACTGCTGGAAGCACAGAATGTGGGACTTAACGTCCAGGCGTGGAGGATTCTCAATTGTCGAAAAGAGGGAACCGGGCAGGTACTGGCTCTTGGCATCGACCGAGAATCGTTCGACGCCATAAAAACCCAAAAAGGATCACTGAGCTACCGATTCGGCAGGGTTGCGGTGTGCGGACTCAAGAGGTCGGACGAGATCTCTGGGCAGACAGCCCAGCCAGCATCGAATCTGAACTCGCAGAGCGCGCAGTCAGAGGTAGAGCATACTGCTCCTCCGAAGACTAAAGCAGCTTCTTCCGTTGTCCAATCGGCGGAGCAGGCTCCTGAGGAGACCGAGGAGTCTATGTCCAGCTCGGAGAGCACGATCTCTGAGGGGGAAATGGACAACACGGTCATCGACCTCTTCCGGGAAATCACCCAGGAGGAGGAAGATTCGTTGCTGAAGGAGGACGGGGCAATTGCCCCGCGCGAGCAATAGCTCGATGAACCCCGCCAACAGAAAAATTAAACTAGCACAGGTGAACATTCATCATGCTATAGCCGCCTCGGCGACTATATCTAGGATGTTTACCTGCCAAAGCCTAGGGCTAGTACTGATCCAGGAGCCATGGATCCTGAAAGGACAAGTCAAAGGATTGGCGAGCAAGGATGCAAAGGTAATATGGGACACTCGGGCCGAGAGACCGAGAGCTTGCATTCTAATAAACAATAAATATAAATTTATTCTACTCTCAGAATACGCGACACGAGATCTGGTGCCAATTCAGGTACATCTGGATGTTGAAGGATGTCACCGCACCATTGTCATCGCATCGGCGTACTGTGCAGGGGATGAGCCGGTTGTATCATCCCAAATGCAGCAACTGGTGGAGCATTGCAACAAGCTCCGCATGTCGCTCCTTATAGGGTTTGATGCAAATGCCCACAACATCATATGGGGGAGCACCGACACCAACACCAGGGGTGAGTACCTACTAGAATTTATTATGAGTTCGTCACTTGACATTATAAACGTGGGAAATACCCCCACTTTTGTAACTAGTGTCAGGGAGGAAGTACTCGACCTCACGCGTAAGTAAATTAATTAGTAACTGGAGAGTATCTAGTGAGCCGTCATTGTCTGACCATCGAATAATAGTATTCGACCTGGACAGCACAAGTATCACGAGAAATCCAGTAAGACACCCAAGGAAAACCAATTGGGAAACTTATAGAACTGCTCTAGAGAGCAAACTGGGGCGCCTTAGTCTAAGGAAGGCTCCGGGACACCCCCTAGAGCTAGAGAGCGTAGTGGAAGGCATAACAAACGCCATCATCACTGCGTTCGAAGAAAGCTGTCATCTAAGTAGAGAACGGGACAGTAAACAGACGCCATGGTGGAGCAATAACTTGTCAAAATTAAGATCCGAGGTGCGGAAGTTTTTTAATAAAGCAAAGCGCAGCGGAGAATGGCAAAGCTGCCAAATGGCCCTTACTACATATAATAAGGAAATAAGAAAAGCTAAAAGAAATAGCTTCAGAAAATTCTGTGAGACAATCACCAGCACCCCTACTGCGGCAAGGCTACACAAAGCTCTTGCGAAGTCAGGAGGGGTGCCGATGTCTCTGAGGAAACCAGATGGCGAGTTCACGGAAGATGAGGATCAAAGGGCACTATTGCTACTAGAAACTCACTTTCCTGGCAGCTCGCCTAGTACTGAGCCAGGAATCAATACCACTTCAATCAGACCTCGGAGGGAAACAACATCAACCATCTGTTCTGAGGGACGGCTGAAATGGGCAATAAATTCCTTTCAGCCTTTCAAATCTGCCGGAGTGGACGGCATTATAGCCGCCCTTCTTCAAGAAGGGCAAATGGTACTAATACCACACCTGCTAAAGATAACAAGGAGTAGTATTGCCTTGGGCCACATACCAATGCAATGGAGACGAGCAAGGGTTGTGTTTATACCAAAAGCGGGGAAAAAAGACCCCACACAGCCAAAATCGTACAGACCCATCAGCCTTACGTCATTTCTTCTGAAGATGACAGAAAAGGCTGTAGACAATTATTTAAGGGAAGATGTTCTGAACACACCCCCCTTACATCATCGTCAGCATGCATTTAGAGCGGGCAGATCAACAGAGACAGCCCTATATCAGCTGACGGAGATAATTCGAAGTGCCCTGGAGGCAAAAGAAATAGTACTGTGCGCTTTCCTAGACATAGATGGAGCATTTGACAACACCTCACATGATGCGATCAAACGATCCCTGGATAGGAAAGGAGTTAACAGTACAGTATCCAACTGGATGTGTGAGCTGCTGAGCACTAGATCAGCAGAGACTCAAACACCATCTGGAACCATCAGAGTAAACACAACGAGAGGATGTCCACAAGGAGGGGTACTATCACCCTTAATGTGGAGCCTAGTTGTAGACGAACTGCTGGAAAAATTAACCAACCATGGCATCAACTGTCAGGCGTACGCCGATGACATTGTATTGATTGCCAGGGGCAAGTTCGAAGAAACACTTTTAGACATCATACTAAAGGGGCTTAAAGTAACCAAGGAATGGTGCCATAATGTCGGACTTAACATCAATCCGGCGAAAACAACGATAGTACCATTCACAAGGAAAAGACAACTTCAAAGACTTAAGGACATAAACATATCAGGCACGACACTGATACCAGTCAAAGAAGTAAAATATCTAGGACTCCATCTAGATAGTAAACTCCTCTGGCGAAAACATACAGAGGAGATATCCAAGAAGGCCACCCGCGCTCTCATGATATGTAGGAGCCTA
This sequence comes from Portevinia maculata, assembly GCA_949715645.1. Taxonomy (NCBI): domain Eukaryota; kingdom Metazoa; phylum Arthropoda; class Insecta; order Diptera; family Syrphidae; genus Portevinia; species Portevinia maculata. The sequence continues at coordinate 41,397,057 of OX454525.1, forward strand.
GCGGGGAAGGCATGGGGATGCAGCCCAAGCATCCTGCGATGGATGTACACTGCAATCGTGAGACAAATGATCACATACGGAGCGGTAGCATGGGCGAAACGAACCAGTCTAATCACAACGTGAGAGACACTCGGCAAAGTGCAAAGACTGGCGTGCCTGTGCATTACCGGAGCAATGCGTAGCTGCCCAACCGCAGCCATGGAGGTGTTATTGGAACTGACCCCTCTAGAAATCATGGTGATGAACGAGGCAGACAAAACAATCCTTAGGATGGCAAAGGAGGGAATTGGGAGAGGGAAATGCATCGGTTCGAAAGAACACGGTGACTTACTCAAAAAACTCCTACTTCTTGGCATACCTAGGGACGACAGCATCAGGAAATTCAACTTCGAGAAGAATTTCCAGATAAAGCTCAGCAATAAGGAGAACTGGAGCAACGAATCCATAACTTATGGACTGAGCAACCACACAACAAAGTGGTATACGGACGGCTCGAGGACTGAGGAATGAACTGGTGCAGGAGTGTTTGGGCCGGGAACTAAGCACTACGAATCCATGGGCAAATGTACCAGCATCTTCCAGGCAGAAATATGTGCCATAGACAGGTGCGTTCGAATCAACCTCGAGAAAAACTATAGGAATTGCAACATAGCAATAATGTCTGACAGCCAAGCAGCTATAAAGGCTCTTGACGCCTACGTCATCAAGTCAAAACTCGTGTGGGAATGCCTACACGGACTGAATAGACTAGGCAAGAATAACAGAATTTCCATCTGCTGGGTACCTGGCCATGTTGGCATTACGGGCAATGAGGCAGCGGACTCTCTGGCAAGAAAAGGGGCAGAGGAACCCTTCATAGGACCTGAACCATTCTGCGGGATAGGAGAACACACTATACGCGAAGAGTTCAGGAGACCGGAGGAAGAAACAAAGGCCAAAACCTTTATCAACCTCCAAGGTCTGAGGCAAGCAAAGAAACTCTTAGGAAATTACAACCAAAAGAGATTCAAAGTTTGTATCGGCCTTAACAAAAACAACCTAAGAATCCTAACAGGCCTCCTCACGGGGCACTGCAGACTCAAGGAGCACCTGAGGAAAATGGGCATATCGGAGGACGGGCTCTGCAGATTCTGTAGTGAAACCGCCGAAACTCCAGACCATATACTGGAATCCTGTGGGGCACTGACCCACAAAAGGATGAAACATTTGGGCAGGCACCAAATAACAGACAAGGACATACAAACCATGGACCCACAGCTCATTCTCAGATTCATCAAAGAAACTGGACTGGACACTGTGCTCTAAGGAGTGTGACCTGCCAAGGATAAATCAGAGCAATACCTCGACACGCTTCACAAAGAAGTATCTAGAGAGGGTTCTGAACGAGGGCATGCACCTCTCCGAGGCACAAGCAAGGGGACACAATAGACCAATAGGTCGCAGTGTAATATACCCTAACCAAATATTATTATTATTAATGTCATGATACACTCTTCACAATGAATAAAGGTTTTTAGTTCAAACTTGATTGCTGTCTGTCTTGACTCTTTAATAACATTATGACAAAATCAGCCCCCCATACAGTGCCTAAAGCGAGTTTTCTTCAATTATTAATTTGTGCAAAGTTAGGAACCTTCTCACTTTATACTTTTGGATGTTTTTTCAGACTTTCGCAAATTGCGAAGCCGTGAACAAACAAACAAACGTGCGACCAGTAGTCCAACGCCACACCAACTAAACCACTGCGCCAAATACTATGAGTTTTGTTTTAATTTGAACGGAATACAAAAAAGAAAAAAACTCACATAACGTTCATTGACTGTACACAAAAATAAACACACGGTCATAATATATTGAAATGATTGTTCTTAACTTTACTCTTGAAAGCAGCAACTTAAGTTTATTCAAGCTATAACTCGTGCAATGCAAGCAAGTACGTCAAGAGACACGTGCATCCATGGTGCTCCAACGACAAGCTTTTATATTTATTCTTCATAAATTAAAGGTACTTTTTTCGACAATCACGCTATTCTGTACTTTTTTGGGATTGTTAATATTAGCAAAATTGCCTACGTAATTTTATTTTATCTCTCAGATATTTAATAAAAAAAAGTCATTCAGAAATTTAATTTCCAACTGCTTTCGTTCCCTATTATCACAGACCTACCGCACCATTACCATTACGCATTAAATCCGCCGTAAAGGCACCCTAGTTGTTAAGTTATTTTAAATTCCACTTAACTACTGGCATGTGTTTCACATACAGCCCACCTACAGATGCCTGGAAACTCATCATAATTACATACATTCATCAGATGACAATACAAAATATAAAAAATCAATGTAAACATATATCGAACCCGCATTTACGCAGTTGACCACACAGCATATATTTTTTACAATTTCCTACCGCATTGCCATCGGAAACTTAAACCATAAATTGGCAATTGGAATTCCGATCCCATAATTCTGACGGCAACAATAAATTCATCATCAGCAAGTAATCTCATTAATTAATAAAAATGTATACAAAAAAATGTCAACTTTCCTGCAGGCCACTAGTGACAGCAGGCTACAGGGTCTGCATCTTTCAACGACCACCACGCACGAGGCTAACAAGACAGTGCCGATCTGAAACTCATAATCGTGATCTCGAATTCCATATAAAAATTATAGCATTTCAATAAAAATTGATCTTATTTCGTAACGAGCTGTGCCGCGATACCATTTGCCGCAATCTAATTATGGTCTTGATGTCCCGAGGTGACTTGCAGCGTTCGAACTCTATGTGGCATGCCAAATGTGGCGATATGCGACCGCACGCATCCTGCAGCCGCAATCTGCCCTCCACACTCATGTGACGAATTATTTATGATTCGGTTGAGTTTCATGAATCGCTGCGACGCGATTATTATTGCAATAAAGTGATGCAACCTTGATAGAGCCGACATCGAAGACTGCCATGCACGATGATAGTGCCCGTCCTATATCATCATAAATGAGCACGGTTATGATGTTCACTTTTGCCAGAAATTATGATAAAAATTTATTGAATTTTGAATTTCGGCTGCTGACACGGGGTACATGCTGATTCTTCTTCTCTCTTTACTTTGGAGCTGATTTTGTGTGTTTTCACCGACACACATGGAGTGTGAGGCAGGTACAAGACCTTGTGCCACAAACAGAACTGCATTTGACTGCGCAAAGTGAGGACTTGGAGGTAACCAGCCAACAACTGATCTTCCGATTCAGCGAAATCTCCCGCTGAGCTGAGGATGGCTACTGGATTCGTTTGGCGGAACGTTTTGTGATTTATTTGTTCTTGCCCGGAGGCTGCGTTTTCTTATCGTGCTTCTTCTGCGATTTTTCGCTCCTGCGGATGACATTTTCAACCCCTGTGAAGTGTGCTTACGATTTGCTTCCCTGGGTTGACGATTCAGGTTTCATTACGAATACAGTTGAATAAAATCATCATTAATCAGAACTTTACGGGGGGCAGATAGTAGGATGGTAAGCAGACTTCATTGTCGGACAGTTGTTCATAAATTAGGTTGTTTTTTTTTTTGCTTCTTCGAAGTCTATAAACTAACCCACCTTCACCGGCAGCGCACACACTGGTCATGCCAGGTAAGACCGACTCCGTTTATGAATAAATGGCGAATTTAAAATGATTCCTGGTTGGCTGAGTTTCCAAGTTCCAGCAGAATGGTATAACGCCAACCGGCGACTTAGACGACTATGATGCTAATCATAATGAATAGAGGGCACATAATCATTTTGTATGCCTTCATAACGAAAAAGGAGGCAGATAGAAAAAAAACTGATTTGCATAAGTCCATTGTGGACAGCAGAGAGCCAGCTAGTCAAAGGCGTGGTTCTTCACGGCAGGAGGCTTCATTTTAAATTGACTTGTCACAGAAAACTCACTCTGAATGTATTTTGTTTTCTTGTTAGTGTGGGGAAAGTTCTCTTAAAGTCATATCTAGAACAAGCCTTCAACCTTATCTACTGCCCCTGGCATAATAATAAATTACACTATACTACACTATGCAAGCAAGCGAGCAAAAACCAGCCAGTTCCGCTCTGGTGAGCTGTTTTTTTTTGTATTCCAAAGTCCCGGTCGGAGGTGGAAGTTCTTTCGAAATTTTCATAAAACATCATTTGTTGGCCTGATAAGTCGTTGGCCGTCGACCTGACTGCTCTTGTTTTGAATCGTTTTTCGTGGTGTGAAATTATTTTTAATTTTATTATCATTGCCACCTGCTGTGATGTTGGAGTTTTTCGGTGCTTTAGATGTTAATGACACGAATTTAGGTGTGACACTTACATGGTACAATTAATGGAAGAAATTAGATGACAATGGTAGTGGTGCTGGTTACAGAAAAGAGGTTACATAGCTTCAAATAATAGTTAACAATTTATTCATAAAGGTCTGATTAAGTTTTAAAAATCAAGAAAATGAACTTCCAATACAAACAAATAAACAGGGAAGAATGGATTAGTTTTCAAAATAACTGAACGCCTTACCATGACATTATTTTAATTAAGTGCATTTTGTATGTACATAAAGGGTTTTTCAACAGGGACGCTACAAAAGTAGAGCGACAGGGACAGCGAACGACGCCGAATTTCTTGCCGCTCTTTTGACATTTTTCTTCAGTAAAGTTTGCCATTTCATGATGGAAAGATATACGAGCCAACAAAGAGTCGAAATTATTAAAATTTACTACCGAAATTCGGAGTCAGTGGCTTCAACGTGTTATCTCACGTGGAAACCGTGTTATCGCACGAAATGGTACAGTCGCTTGGCCGCCTCGGTCGTGCGATTTGACGCCGTTAGACTATTCCTGTGGGGCTACGTCAAGTCTATGGTCTATGCCAACAAGCCAGCGACGATTGATGAACTTCGTACGAATATCGAACGTGAAATTGCAGTAGTATCGGCCGATTAATGCTTGAAAACCGTCGAAAATTGGGTTCAGCGTCTGGACTTCTGCAAGCGTGCCCGTGGTGGCCATGCAAAAGAAATCGAGTTCCGTACATAATGGCATCGAACGTACTTTCACAGAAATAAAGAATTTCATTGATATCCAATACCGTTTTTGTTTTATTTAAAAAAAACTTTTTTGGCGCTCTTATTGAACAACCCTTCATATATAGAGACTATCTTTGATAGTCAAACTTATCCGCATAAAACTGTAAAATTAAGAGAATTAGCATGCCTTTAAATTTATTTGTGCCTAAATTTTAAAATTGAAGAATTCCGCCTATCAACGCCATTCTGAATAATGTTAAAACTTGTTTAATCAATGAATAGAGGTGTTACATAATAATTAATCATCCTCTGGATTTGTGAGGTTTCCTTTTGAAATCTAGCGTTTTTGCTAATCATTAAAGTCCAACATATTACCTCAGTTGCTAAAGATGCTTAAATTTCATTTAAATTAGCGATCACTCTAAAATTAATTTTATTCTTATCAGTAGGGGAAAGTGGGTATGGATTGGACACTTTTCAGAAAAAAAAAACACATGTACTCGCAACTTAAAAATCATACCTGCACAAACTTTTTCCTGAAGATGAGGTAACATGGTGGCTTGATTTTGAAAAAAAAAAACCAAACGTTTACCAGAAGTAAGCTCGATGTTGGCCAATTTCCTATTCTGTTAATCAATTTATTTTACCCATAGTTGTTGTTTCTATAAAGTTTAATTTTCAACTAAAGCCCTTATACTCTAAAAGCTTTTACAGGGTGGCGCATAAATTGTGCAATAATAAGAAATTCAAATAACTTTTTTTTTAATTAATGTATTTATTTTTTTTTATTGTATCGAAAATTCAATTTTATTTTAAATAACTTAATATTTTTAAAGACGATAGACCGTATATGAACTCCATACTCATCCACGCATATCCAGCACCTGATCAGAAATTTATTCATTGCGTCCTGAAGGGTTGAAGTCAGGATCGCCTCAATTATTGTTTTAATGGACTGCTTCAATTCAGTCAAATTCATTGGTTTTGTTTTTTATACCTCTTGCGTGACATAACCCCATAAAAAAGTCTGGTGCAGTCAGGTCAGGTGACCTTGGGGCCAGCCGAATGTGGAGGTTCTGGATATTAATTTGTTTGGGATTTTTTTTTTGGAGCTCCGCCATAACCGGTCTGGCTATTTGTGCAGTTGCTCCATCTAGCTGCAACGAAATTCTGTTGAAACGGATACTTCTTCGGCGCGGTTCTGGATAAAAAAAAACTCCTTCAACATCTTTAAATAACGGTCCGCATTGACAGTTACTGTTACACCGTTTTCTTCAAAGAGGTATGGCCCCACAATGCACCTTGATGAAACTGCGCACCACACAGTGACTCGTTCTGGGTGCAGTACCGTCTCATGGAGCATTTCTGGATTAAGGTTCACTCCATATACGGGAATTTTGCTTATTTACATTGCCGTTTAGATCGAAATGGGCCTCATCCGACATAAACAAGCAATTTATGAAGCTGTTGTCTTCTTCGGTCATTTCAATCATTTTTTGGCAAAATTCCAGGCGAATAGGCAAATCCAGAGGGTATAACTTGCTTGCAATTTGGACTTTGTACGGAAAATTTTCTAAGTAATCATGATCCGTTATAATGACCGTCTGCTAACTCTAATTTGCGCCGATAAGTTTCGAGTCGAAACGCTTGAATTTGCCTGAATTGAAGATGCTACAGCCACGATTGATGCTTGAACCCGACAATAGGGATCTCGATGCTACAGTCTTCGTGCAATGATTTCAGATTCGGCAAACATGTTTACCAGCCTCATAATGGTCCATCCAATCGGGGGAGTGCCGCCAAACTCCCACCCTTTGGACTGAAATGGACGGAATGAAGGCAAAGCATGGTACCGCTGAACTACCAAAATCCTCTTTTCAGTATCTCAGGCATTCATTGTCTATCTAAATAGTAACCTGTCAAATAAAAAAAACAAGCCGATTACTCACTCAGAAAAAAAGTTATTACGTTTTGTTTTTGTAGCACGATTCGTGCGCCACCTTGTAGAATGCGCCAAGTTATATTTATGAAACATTGTTTTGCAGGAAATTGTTTTGATTTTGGAAATATTTAGAAATTATGAAAAATAAATAGGAAATTATAAACAAGTAGGTACCCATAACTTTCTAGGCCGACAAACATACAACATGGGATATCGAACATTATGTTGCTTGTAAATCCTAAAGACGTTCGATCGAGTCTATCCAGATAGACCTTCTTACTGAGCATCTCCAATGGAATACAGGAACAACTCTGAGGTTGAAAGAACCATTTTGACGCACATACATAACATTGAATCTAGCCGATACTAGGCGGCAGATTTCGGTCACCAGTTTGTCACGGGTAAAAAAACACCAATGCAGTCAAGCTCATAAGGACCATTAAAACAAAGTCATTTCCTAAAATGTCCTTTACTATTTAGTGAAGTCCTTGATTAGCTGCTTGAAGGAAAACTGATGGACTACAAAGTACATTAATAATTCTTTGCTGACGAGCTTTAATGTATGGCTGGATATTTTGGAGGGTAAACTTCCTGTTCTCTGATCCTCTTCGGGCTATTGTAGACATTAATTTAAATAGAAAAGAGCAATTGAGAAGCAACGACAACAGTCATCGCACAAGAGAAGGGTAGATGAAGTGGCGGCAAAACTCAGTTATCTCATTCATCCGACAAATATTGTGGAAGAAATAGGAATTAAATAAAATTAGGCATAAACTGTTCATTTTGTTGCGCAGGTGGAGGGGACCTACAATTTTACGCCGACATCAAATCAAATATAAATGGTTAAATTTGTATTTGTAATCTTAGCATACGGTATTTTGTACCTTTTGCTTTTCAGTATCATGACCATCAATTAAGGAACGACTTCTAATGGCAAATTTGAGAAGCTTCTCATGACAATTGATACTTTTGAATTTTTGTTAGATTTTGGGACAGCGGAAAAAAATGTAACGAGCTACTGGGACGCGGCGTGATTTGAACCTAAGACCCCTCGTTCACTAGTCCAATGCACTAACCTATGAGCCACTGTGCCCACAAATAAAAAGTATAATAATCAAATTTAGAGCAGCAGAGGTTAAGATGTCTTGCATGGCAGCCTGAGTAAGTTCGAGAGGTACATTATGTACCTATATAAAAAAGGGGGCATGACCGGCCCAGTTGGTATTTTGATGTTCAAATGAGTTTAAGACTGTAGTGTGTAGCATATTCAAATCCAAATTATTTCGCATAATGAATTTTACCACAAATACAGAATGTTTAACTTTAACTGTTGATTAATTTAACCGAGTTTGCACCCAATATGGTAAATCGGATACAGCTTTTAGAAGATATTTCAATTTAAGTTCGATATCGAGATTACATTCCATTCATTTCCTTTCGAAAACGAAAGGTATTTAGGCCATCGCAAATCACGCGGTCCTTCTTTTTACTTTTAACCCGCACCATTTGGATCTTGTACGGTATGAGTAGTCTTTTTTGTTAGGTTATTTCTAATAATTTTAATTAAAAATGTTGGGCAGAAATTGCTGCCAGAAAATAAAAAAAATAAATAAAGGTATTTTTGGTAAATAAAGAATTTTTTTGCGCCAGTAGTAAGAAATACTGACTGACTGATATCCTGTTAAACTAAATTTATATCGAGTTGCCTCTTCCTCTAAGAAATTGTGTTTGACCCTAGCAGAGGTATCTTAGTGTTTCGTAAGACAACCACATGCTGGGGACTTCACAAGATAATAGCTGAGACCTCATTACATTACTTCAAAAGAGTTCACATTATCACCCAAACCCGTAACAAGAAAAACCAAACCTATCATTGAGTATTACAAGCAAATAATTATCTATCCGTTGCACTAAAAATGTCAATCAAGTTAAGCATATATACCAAACATGTTTAGAATCGAACAAACCGAAATCATCATTTTCCAAATGCTTTTTAAAAGAAAAACTGTCACAGTGGCTTGTAAACTAAAGTAATGAGCCTCTCTTGTTTGTATATACATAATCGTCTAAACTAAAACTTGCTTAGAAATTTTAGTTAAAAACCTTAGAAATAGTAGTTCTTATAAACTAACAATAAAGTAAATTTCGTCGCTTCAAGATTAGCAGATAAACGTAAGTTCTTTGCTTTTAATATGCTTTCGTAATAATAACTGCATAGGGTTTAGTTTTGTGATATTAATAAGCAAGGCAAAGCATGTATTGAATGTGATTTTTCCCACATAGTATTAGGTATACATATAAGTTTAAGAAAAGCAAAGTAATAGAAAAAAAACAAAGGAAAAGACTACATTGCACTTGGGCGAACTGTTGGATACCCTATTCCCATTCATATAGCTCGTAGAGTTAGGAACGATCTACGGTAAACCATGATAAGCTGAGCAAGGTGCAACGTCCAGCTTGTCTGTGTATCAGCGGAGCACTCCGAACGACCCCCTCTGCGGCACTGGATATCTTACTGCATCTGACACCCCTGGATATTTTCAGAAGGCAGGTGGCTGCCTGTTCCGCTGTCCGCTTAAGAGCCACCTCAGAGTGGATCAATACGAATATTGGCCACTCTATCATTCTGGACTCACTATCATTCTGGACTCACTTGGGTCCCTACCAAGAAACTGCAGTTCGAAAAGAATTTCCAAATCACTATCCCCACCAGATCATTCTGGAAGGATGTTGATTGCACCGAAGGAATCGATCCGGGTGGACGTGTCTAGCGGCTATGCAAATCTGGCCAAAGCAGGATCTGAGACGCTCTTTGAGTTTGATCTCAATTAACCGACAAGCACGCATCAAGGCTTGTCGTCTATTCAAATGACTTCTGCAGAAGCTGCCCAGGAGACTACAATGCATCTCCTCTATACATGTCCTGCACTCTCCCATAAAAGAAATCTCTACAGGGGCTTTCTTCCTCAATGAACTCAGTGACTTAGCTAACACAGATGTTAGAAGTCTATCGCGCTCCATAAGAAACTCCAAATGGTTTTAGCGAGTAGTGGTCGAAACTCCCGATCCATGTTGCATCACAATGGATGTCATTAGTCTAAGTGTGTTGATTTACAGCTAACAGCCACTTTAACCTAACCTAACCTAATTTAACATATTTTAACACGCCAATGGTGACCTATTGGTCTGTGAAACCGGGTGTATTAAAAAAATCGAATAACTTTATTCTCCTTTAATGTTTTTTGTTTCAATTTCGAGTAGCTGCCGCATTGCACGTCACCCCCCAAAATTTGTTCACGACGAACCTGCTTATAGAGCACACGTTGTGTATTTTTTTTTACTATCTGGTCCGTGAGACCGTGTGTCACCGTTTATGTAAGTAAAATATTTTTTTATTATTCTCGTATTTTACATATAGATGATGTACCTGGGACATCGGGTCCTTCACCAATTGGTCGGTGCTATGAGTGTGGACGGAAAAAAACAGAAAAACCAAGTACTCTTGCCGAAAATGTCAAAAATATTTGTGTCTTGAACACGTAGTGCCGTATTGCAGCAGCTATTTACCTGCAGAAATTTAGTTTTTGAGATTTTTTTTTTGTTATTTTTTGTTTGGACGGATACCAATTTTTGTTTTTTTTTTGTAAAAGTTCCGAATGTCGAAAGACTAAAAACGTTATTTTCCTTAATGGACATGTGATCTTTTATTTTTTTCTTAATTTTTAAAAATGTATTACTAAAAACTAATAAAATTTTTTTGTTAATTTAATTAATTAAAAAAAAAAACATTAAATTGATTAAATATCGTTGTTTTATTGTTAAACAGCATAAATTAAAAAAAAACATGAACTATTAGTAACACGTTTCGAAAAATCTTCAGTTGAAAACCCCGGTGCGTAAGACCGGCGTCACCATTGATCAAAGTCAAATTTGCGTCACCATTGGCGGGTTAAAGATGCAAGGGTTTTGTCAAAAACCAAAGTTGTTGTAAGAAAACATCCCTTGAAAGTGGACATGGCAAAAAACTTTATAAAAAGGAATTGTTCAAAACCACTTTATCTTCCTACTTTGCGATCAATAGCACTATCATTTACAATGATTTCTTCAATAAAACGTTTTTTGTATACCCTATTCTAAGGGTATATTAATTTTGACGCATTGTTTGTAACATACCTTAATATTGCCCTAAAAGTTACTATATTTATGATCAGCATCAATAGTAGTGTCGATCTAGCCAAGTCCGTCCGAAATAATCAAGTTAAAGAATTTTTGAAATCCGCAAACAGACACACAAACTAAAAAAAAACAAATTTATCGAAAAAATCAAATATTGAGCTAGAAAGCGGAAATTTTTTATATAATGATGTATGACTCCTAAAACTGATCGGGAAATAAAATTTATAAAATCTGCCTACTGACACGCCCACAATTATATAAAACAATTTTATTGAAAAGTCAAAGTTTGAGCCTTTTATACTCATGTGTAAATATTTTCAAAATCCGCCCACTGACACGCTTACAATTTAAAAAAACCTTTTTTGAAAATCCAAAGTTTGACCTAGGAAACTGAAATATATACTCGTAATATATACTCTCTAGGTTAGGTTAGGTTAGCGTGGCTGTCGAGGGGTTTCCGCACTACTAGTTAAACCATTTAGAGCATCTTATGAAGCGCGATAAACTTCTAACGTCAGCGTTAGCCAAGTCGTTAAGATTATAAGGCAGGAAATCTCCCAGATAAAGATTTGTATTATGGGAGAGAGCTGGACATGTGCAGCGAAGGTGAAGTATAGTCTCCTCCTCCTCCTCGTCCAAGCAACTTCTACAGAAATCGTTCGAATAAACGCCAAGCATCGATGCGTGCTTGCCTATCAGACAGTGTCCTGTAATTGCACCTATAGTGGAGCTAATATGCAGTCGATTTAGTGAGATCAGACTCTTAGAGCATCGCTGATCCAGCTTCGACCAGATGTGCTTAGTCGCTAGACATGTATTACTACTTGTCCACCTAAGGTTTGTTCTCTCGATTGCAGATAGTTTGAATAAAAGTTTGCAGATAGCGATTGGTATACCCAGAGAACCCTTTTGAGGTAAAAGGGGGAGTTTGGTTCCCTTTTTGGCGAGTTCATCAGCCCTGCAGTTTCCAGGAATATCTCTATGCCCCGGCACCCAACAGAGGTGAATGTTTAACTGCTCCGCCATCTCCATAAGAGATGAACGGCAGTCGAGGGCTGCAATGGAATTTAAAGATACTGAATCCACGGACTTGATCGCGGCCTGACTGTCCGAGAAGATACGGATATCCTTTGTGGATATCACATTTCTCTTCAGCCACGTCAGGGCTTCTTTTATCGCCATAATCTCCGCCTGGAATACGCTACAGTGATTAGGAAGACGGAAAGAGAAACTCAGATTTAGCCTTTCGGAGAAAACGCCGCCACCAACCCCGTCACTAGTTTTTGATCCATCGGTGTAGAAGTGGATCGCTTTATCTTCCTCAAATTCAGCGTCCTCCCAGAATGATCTGGAAGGAATAGTGACTTGAAAGTTCTTCCCGAACTGTAATTGGGGTATGGTGTAGTCTATGTTTCCTGGTAGAGACTCAAATGAGTCCAGAGTGATGGTGTGGCCAATATTGTTGTTAACCCACTGCGAGGTAGCCTTAAGGCGGACAGCAGAACAGGCTACTAAAAATGTCGAGGGGTAACAGATATAGCAGGATGTCTAGTGCTGCTGAAGGGGTGGTACGGAGTGCTCCGCTTATGCACAAACCTGCTGTGCGTTGGACTTTGCCCAGCTTAGCACAGTTTATAGCTTTACTTAGGGCAGTCCACCAGACAGCAACCCCATATGTGAGAATCGCTCTTACGACCGATACATATAGCCAATGAGTTATGCGGGGTTGTAGACCCCACTTGTTGCCAATGGCTTTTTTGCAAGAGAAAAGTGCCACTGTGGCTTTTTTTACTCTTTCTTGTATGTTGGGTTTCCAGCTTAACTTCCTATCGAAGATAAGACCCAAGAACTTAGCTTCGTCAGAAAATACTAAGCTTATACCACCAATAGAGGGTGGGTCGATGTGCGGAATCTTGTGTTTCCTGGAGAAGAGAATTAATTATGTTTTGTGGGGGTTGATACCCAAGCCACAGCGATTAGCCCATTTCTTTAGCTTGTTGAGAGCGTTTTGCATAATTTCTTTTATAGTATTAAGGTACTTTCCGGAGACGGCTATAGCAATGTCATCCGCATAAGCAATCACCCTGAAGCCAACCCCTTCCAGGTATATCAGTAGTTCATTCACCACCAAATTCCAGAGAAGGGGGGAAAGGACCCCGCCTTGCGGTGTACCTCTACTGACAGACCTCCTGGCGGATGAAACTCCCAGTTTTGAGTTGATACTCGTAATCCGACTTGTGAGCAGTAGATTGATCAATTCACCAAGCGAACCCTCCACATTCATTGCTGTCAGTGCATCTGTGATTGCAGATGTACCCACATTGTTAAAGGCGCCTTCTATATCCAGAAAAGCAACCATAGTGTACTCCTTGTGATGAAGGGAGTATTCAATAGTGCGTACCAGAGAGTGAAGGGCGGTTTCAACTGACTTACCCTTACAGTATGCATGTTGGGACGCAGATAGAAGTTGCGTATTTATGTTGGTACGTAGATGGATATCAATCAGTCGCTCCAACGTTTTGAGGAGGAATGATGATAAACTAATAGGTCTCAGATCTTTTGGGCTGACATGGGAGTATTTCCCGGCTTTTGGTATAAAAACCACTTTCACTTCTCTCCAAGCCTGAGGAATGTATGCCATTTTTAAGCAGCTGTTCAGAATCATCTCCAATACTGGTGTGATGGTATCCGAAGACATTTGTAATTCGGCAGGTATTATGCCGTCTGGTCCTGCAGACTTGAAGGGTTTGAAGCTATTTAGTGCCCAGAGCAGCTTGTCCCTTGTAAGAGACCTTAAGAGTGAGTCACCTGTGCCAGTGATCTATTCAGATCAGTGTACCCGGTAATGTTGGAGCTACCTGGGAAGTGAGTATCAAGTAGCAAATTGAGCGATTCCTCGCTATATGTCGTCCAAGATCCATCAGTTTTCTTTAGACAGCTGGGCATGGTTGGATTTGAAGCTAGGATTTTTCTTAGCCTTGATGCCTCAGGGAATTCTTCTATTTTGCCACAGAAGAGTCTCCAGGATGATCTTTTGGTTTCCTTAGCTCTTTTTTGTATAATTTGAGGGCTTCCTTATAGGAGTCCCAGTCAGTAAGTGATCTCGAGCTTTAGCTTCTCTAGGGGCCCTTTATGCTCATGCGTATTTTTTTTTAAATCCGCCTACTGACACGCCCACAATTAAATAAAACAAATTTATTGGAAAACCAAAGTTTGAGCTAGGGAGCGATATTTTTACAAAAGCTTGGTTTTTTCGATAAAATCGTTTAAAGTTACATAAACAAAATATGTAGAGCGTTCTTAACAATTCAACCATACTTAGATTTGTGTCACGCCCACTTATGAAGGATAGGAATAAGAATAGGGTATCCAACAGTTCGCCCAATATACCTTTGGAATAGGGTATAACAACCGATTTCCATGTGTGAGGTATTTTGATTTAATTTGATCCTTTACAATTTATTTTGACTTTTTTCTGAATACAGGATCAATCAAGAGGCAGCCTCTATTGACCAAAGCAAAATGTGCAATTGTGCCAGCGTTTTTCATCACTTTTTCTAGCATCTCGTGTGGTATAACGATGATTTCGGCACGAAATGTGTGAAGCTATTCATGTTTAAAATTCTATTGAATTGACGTTTCAAAAACAACGTCAGTAACCAATGAAAAAGAACTACAGCGGAATGAAAAGAAGGAAAACAATGGCGAATTTGTTTGTATGGCGGGAGACCAGTTTTGCGCAAATATTTCGTAAAAAGTTTATAATTAAGCATATTCGAACAAAAAAAACGTTCCAGAAATAAAAAGGTAGCATTCAATTACTATTTTGGAGTACGAAAAAGGTAACAGTATAGAAGGATTGTGTACAAAAAATAAATGTGAAACCGTGAGAATCGCATTGTGAAAATAATATTTTTGTTTGAAAATAAATTAAGTTCAACAAACAAAATTGTACAAAAAAAAGTGAAATTGTTTTTGGTTAACATGGCCACAGTTTTCATTGTTTTTGTTTGGCTTTAACATACTTTCTCAGGTTTTTTCTCTATAATTTGTTAGTTTTCACTTTTCAATAGCTTTTATTTTTACTTAAATATACACTTTATAAACAATCACAATGATTTTTTTATACGTTTTGTGCAAATTACTGAATTTGTTTCATTCAATTTGTTTCTCAGCTTTAAGAAAGAGATACGGCATTTTAGAAAGAGAGAGCTTCGCGAAGTGGTCTATCGGTTGATAAGTGTCAAAGTTATTTAATGTTGAGATACCGAAATAAAGATGGGCGCGAAGATGTATACAATCTTTATTTATTGTTTTTTTTTGTGATATGCATATATTTACATTATGTATGTATGTAGGGTAGGTAGGTAGATTTGATAAGACAACCCCAATTAGCACCGAGTGCCGTTTTGTTACCACAAACTCACGTAAACCTGGGTATTATCGTTTGGTGGGGGAGACTTAATCCAACTTGTGGAGTTCAGGAAAGTTATCAGTTCCTTGATACTTTTCTCGAAGACTTCATCAAGTGTATTGAAGAAAGGGCTTCCCAATGTTCGTAGTCTGGTCCTAGCTAAGGCGGACAGGAGTGAATTAGGGTTTCTTTTTCAGTTGTCACTTTGCAACTGCGGCAGTGGGTATTGTCCAGCTTGGCCGCATGGTCAGCTATATACCGGTGTCCCGTGATGATCGCTGTTGTTCTTGCAACATATTTTCGGGTTCTATATAGAAGGTCGGTTGTTTTTGCCTTGTTGTAGTTTGGCCACATTTTTCTGGATATGACGCCTGCTCCATCTGAGGTTATCTTTCTTGAGGTATTCTGCGGTGATATTTGCTGATATTTTGATGTATGTATGTATACATGAATTTTATTTCCCCTTTCCTTTTTAGACTTAAAAGTTGTGAAGCAGCAATAGTATTTGAAGTTGTTTTCTTGTTGATCTAAAGTAATATGGGTATCACTTCTAAGCTAAGTTGCTCCAAAAGGCTGTTGAGATTAGTCGCTGAGTAAAGCGTTCGTGAAGACGCTCCAGAAGACGTATAAAGTCGCAGACTACAAAACGATATACACCAGCCGATGGTGGTTATGCTTCCCAATGCCTTCAAATACATACACCAATGGCGATATAACTTCCAAACATATGGTCAACGGAAAAGAAGGAAAGAAAACTAAGATGAGGAAAAAAAACCAAAGATGCTTCTGCATTATTCTTCGCATGGTAATGGTTATATCAGAATCCAAAGTATTGAATCCCTTGTGAATTCGGAAAATCGAAGGGTATGCAAATAGCTGCTTACCTGACTCTTGGATATGAATTCATGGTATTTTTAAAGTCAGACGTTACATTTTAGTTTATCCGATCCCTCCATCTTCGTATGGAAAATAAATTACCGCCTGTCCTATATAACTGTCTCTCTTAAAAGGCCAGGCAATTCAATTTTCTTAAGAAATAGCTTCAAATTGTAACTCAAATGCCTTAGATCTCCTGTTTAGCACAAATGGTACAATATCAGCATTATGTCGGCCTCACTGAAGAAATAATCGAAAATATCCCTGCCGATTCTATATTAGGTCGAACTGGCTATAGTCGAACTCCTCAGGTGGACCTGTAGGAATGCAGTAGATTGAGAGGGTTATGATTCCTTTAACTCAAGGTATTGCCCCGTATTAATAATGATGGAAGAACGCACCCATAGCAGACAAATCATAGATGAAAATAAATAGTTAGCACAAATTTGCTAAAATATTCTTCCACTGATCAAAAGAAGCCCATTTGACATTAACCAAAGATCAATCTGGCATTAGTGAGATTATTATAACCTTATTTTTTTTTTACTATACATATTTGCTGTGCCATTGTATCTTTTTTGTCATCTTTTTCGTTTAATAAATTTTAGCTAAGATGAATTTAAAGAGATCTCACTGCATTTGTTAAATCGTTTGCTGTTCCATTTATTAAAAAAAAAACCACATGACTGCCGTCCTATTTTTCCATCACAACTAATTGACTCGTTACAAATTGTAATGTGAGTAGACACATCCTATATCTCAAGCAATTGATCGTTTGTATGTAAAATGCAAAAAAAAAACACCACCGCGTAAGAAGTTCCCTTTAAATGTCACAACTTTTGCAGGTTCATGCAAAAAACACGCTTTGTTTCCTGTTTTGGTGGTTTTTGTCTTATACCAAAATAAGAAAAAGCTAACTTATATTCGTCCATAAGAAGATGAAGGGATCGGATAAACTAAAATGTAACGTCTGGCTTTAAAAATACCATGAATTCATATCCAAGAGTCAGGTAAGCAGCTATTTGCATACCCTTCGATTTGCAGCGCTCCGAATTCACAAGGGATTCAATACTTTGGATTCTGATATAACCATTACCATGCGAAGAATAATGCAGAAGCATCTTTGGTTTTTTTTTTCCTTAAACAGTTTTCTTTCCTTCCTTTCCGTTGACCATATGTTTGGAAGTTATATCGCCATTGGTATTATGTATTTGAAGGCATTGGGAAGCATAACCACCATCGGCTGGTGTATATCGTTTTCTAGTCTGCGACTTTATATGTCTTCTGGAGCGCGGATGTTCTTCGCTCGCTGCACTGTCGGACTCAGTTTGGGATTCTTTATGGTCCTAAAATACATTTGTTTATGCTAAAATCATCCAATTAGCAAGATTGTTATTTTTTGTGTTCAACTGATTTTGTTCAACGATTGCATAGCTTAAAAGTTGGTGGTGGTTTGCGCAAACGAACCAGTCCATTGGTTGGGTAAGCTAGCCACGAGGGTGGGACGATGTAGTGTGACTTTCTGGAGCTTAAACCCAGGTCCCTATGGAATGTATTGATAGAAAATGCTTCAGTTTTGTATTTCGATTTGATGATAAACAATTGTTTTTAACTACCAATGCGGCAGCAGTAAGATCATCGTATAACCGGTTGGGAAGGTGCATATTTTATCTGCACATTGCCATGGGAATTGCAAAGCGTTATATGGAATATGTACTGTCTTATTGTGACTTATGAATCTTCACTTCAATCTTCATCTTCAGTCTTATTTTGAATCTTCATTTACAATGCACATGCGGAGGTATTTGGCTTTGTAAATTGAGTGCTAAAGCGTAAAGAGCATAAACTTTAAACATCGATAGTAATAACGAAGAATCAATATGAGCTGTTATGACATCAAGAGCAAGAAGGATTGGAGTTGAGCAAGAGTTTTTAAGTTTATAAGAATACATATTATTGTTTTAATACATTTTTCAAAGATAGAATTTTGTAAATCGTTTTCGAATTTTCTCAATGCGACATTGTGCATTACGATAAAACGGGTGCCAAACACCACAACCAGACTCCAATATTGAACGAATTAACGTGTTATATAAAGATTTAATAGTGTAGGGGTCCTGAAAATCCTTAGATTTACGTCACAAGAACCCAAACCCGCAATTAGCTTTACCAATAGTCTAGTCCATTCTTCATTGAAAATGACACCAACATCTTTTTGATTAGTTACTCTTTTCAGTACTTTGTTTCAAATGCTGTTACTATATGCAAAAGGGGATTATTTTCTGTGAAAACTTATCACTGAGCATGTATTTAAATTGAAATGCAACCCGTTTAAAGAACATCACTCATTTAGTCGGTTTAGATCACTTCGCCAATCTAGCGCTTCCGAAACGTAATCAACGGACCCATATATGTACTCGTATGTATTTTTAAATCATCTGTTTGCTTGTTAAATTATTTACGATTATATTAAACGGGGACTGTTTGAGAACAACCGCGTGTCGTTGGCCAGCCCCAACTACAGAGTTGAGGTAGATAATACATACGTGGTATCACAATGGACCTAAATTGTTCTAAGTGTGTCGGCTTCTGCCGACAGCCACTTAAACCTAACCTAACCTAAACACGTAGATACAAAATCCATTAATTGTGTAACAGTTATAAAAGGTTAATTTGAAAACTACATAATTTCCAGTTAAAACTAGAATTTAAAACAAAATGTAAACTACGTATAAAAGACCGTTGGACCAACATGACTTCCATGAGGAACATCAAAGTTCTTTCAATACAACCGCCTCTATTTTCACATATCAAGTTACTGCCAATCCAACTTAACGCCTTGCTCTCAAGCTAATATTTAAAATTATCGGCATTTATAATGAAACAATGTGATTGAATGTTTTTTTTTATTTCATATCTAGGCTTAGCTTACAGTCATCTACTGAATTTAAAAAAATAGGTAACTTGATTCTTTGCAATTTTTAAGATAACAACGTTTTCAGGTACCTAAGATCGATGAAAATTTAATGAGGTAGCCATTTACATTTAACTTCTTCCCAGCCATCACAAATGAGGGAGTAAAAAACTTTATAAATTTGTCAACTATAAACGCAATGGGGGTGTTTCCTTCCGACAATGCATTCGGGAAAAATTGTTTGTTCTGAGACTAGTAATATATGTGAGTTATTTGCTTGCTTTTTAGAAACTGTCTATTTAGTCCCAATGACACTTGTTAATGCTGACTTCCATCATATTGTTGAACGCAACATCAACTTGAGTTCTATGTTAATCACACGTTGAAGTAGGTCATAAGTTAGCACCAACCAACTAGTACTACAAATCTGCAGATTATAAGTCTTCCATTATCCTGGAAATGTTAAAAGGGAACCAAGTTGATCGATCTATGCTGATTTAAGTATAGCTTTAAACAAAGTAGACCATGACCTACTCGTGTTTAAATTGGGACAAAATGGCATTCACCGTAATCAATGTCAATGAAGTGGATCGTATTTGTCAAAGAGAACTCAGTGTGTCCGGTTTCGTTCTGTCATTTTTCGTAAAATACATGCCACTTATGGAGTACCTCAAGGAAACCTTCTTGGCCCACTCCTATTATTACTGCTGATTTTAAATGATTTGCCCATATTATTCACACGGTGCAGATACCTTTTTTATGCCAATGACCTTAAGCTGTTTTGTAATGTTCACAGTGAAATTGACCGATTTTTGTTGCACCAATATCTTAAAACTCTTGTCATTTGGTGTGAAAAGAATGGCATGTTGTTAAATGTGGAGAAATGGAGAAATGCAATAATATTTCATTTTCAAGGAAGAAAAGTGCAATAAATGTTGACTATAACATTGATGGACAAAAGTTCGCTGTAAAAGGCTTAGGAGTTATAATTGACAAAAATCTAACTTTTAAACACCATATTGACAATGTACATTCTAAGAGTACCTATGGGCATGATAGGCTTTCTAAAAAGAAGGTCGAAAGAATCTAACGATCCTTATGTAACAACATAATTGGTATATTTTCTTTAAAGCGTTCATTGTTAGAATACTTTAATGATATATGGGTTTCATTTTATGACGTTGATGTAATGAAACTTGAATCTGTCCAAATGAATTTTTTGTTGTTTGCCTTGAGAGATTTTGGATGGAGCTACCCTGTTGTTTTAACCAACGACCATACCACGTCGAGTTAATCGGTTCTCGTCAGATCACCGTAATTAAACAACGTTGGGCGCGGTTAGTACGTAGATGGGGGACCGTTTGAGAACAACCGCGTGTCGTTGGCCAGTCCCATTTACAGAGTTGAGGTAGATAATATACGTGGTATCACAATGGACCTAAATTGGTCTAAGTGTGTCGGCTTCTGCCGACAGCCACATAAACCTAACCTAACCTAACCTACCCTGTTGTTCTAATCGTCTGAACCTTATTAATATGTGTAGCTCCGCCAATTGTATAGAACTATCTGCGACTCTACTTGCATTTGACCTACTAAAGGAAACATTGATTCGGTAATGTAAACCGGAATGTTCACGGCTTAAGACAAACCAAATTTTTAAAAAAAGAGTAATTCCAAGACTAACTGTGCATCTCATGAATATTTTGACAAATGCTTGAGAGCATTTAACAAACATTTTGATAAGTTTAGTAAGAATATGAGCAAAAACTTTTATTAGCAAAAAATGATAGTTCGAATGATGACAGAAGAATCAGCCTCACTATACATATTACCAAAATAATAGCTTATTAAAATCAAACTTTTATCATTTCAAAGTTATCATAATTTTGATTAATAAAAGTTTAACTATATTGTTTCTATTTTATATTTTTAAATCTATTTTTTGTTATTGATATATTGATTTGTTGTCTTACTTTGACAAAATCAATAAAACTAAAACTGATTCGAGGAGTCAGAGGTTAATGACATCAATACTTCATTATTGCCGCCACAAAATGATGAGCAACGCTTTTCACTGAAATGCGAGAACGCCCTCAAATAACTACAAAGCCTAGACGAAATAGAGATTGAGGTCTGTCAAAAAGAAATATCAGGAAAAAAGAAGGTTATAGGAAAAGACTGTACCCGCTGTTTGAATTAGGGTGTCTTGCAAGTAAGAGGCAGTGCTATTGCAAAAACTGTCTTTGATAAAAGAAATAAAAAGAAAGAAACGAGAAATATTGAAGTCATTTGACAGTAAAACTTTTGTAGCAGTGTATTGCTTGAAAGGATACCCGGATTATGTCATATAATGTCGCTAGACTAATACTATCGATCGAAAATCAATTTTTAAACGCAATCGAAGATGTTCGGAGCGCTAACTCACTATATGTCTCTTCGTTTCTCCTTTGCATTATGATGTCTGCAGATGTAAGCGCATACGCAAAGATTACTATGAATTGCTACGGATAGACAGATGTAAGCGCTGACACCTTTTATAAAATTGAAAATCTGTTAGGTACCTTTATTCATGTAATAATTATTTGATTATGTATCCGTTTCTTGAAAAAAATCATTATACACATTTTGAATTTAATATTTTATATATTTGATTGTGCTTTTTTAATTTCTGACTTCATAACGCTTTTATAATTTTGGAAGCCAACATTTTTATTTTTGACTGCTTGTTAAAGTAAAAATTAGTGGGTTGTAAATAGACTAATTGTAATTACCTAACCGTTTACAAATTTGTCGAATATCAGCGAAGCTTTTCCTAGCTTTCTTCCGAGTTCACCTTGAGAACAGAATATTCTGCTATAAAAATACAAACTTCAAAACAATGCAACTGGACAGCGTGTTTTCATTCGACGCCATTTTTGCTTAGTGCTTCAAAGAACCTTCCTTACATTATGAACAGTAAGCTTGCTCATTGTCAGTGTTGTACCATGACGCGTCGTTTTTAATTAGTGACATTTTGATGTCATCAGTAGATATCATCGATAATGTCGTCTATTTTGTTAATGTTGTTAATTGTGTCGTCAATGTCGTAAATACTTACTAACTGACTTAATGGGCTCCCAACCCGTAGAGAGTCTCTGCCTGAGTTATTGCAGCCTTTCTCCTCCTCGATCCCAGGCACGCTGCTTCCCGTTTTCCAGACCAAGCGTTCTGGCATCCGCGATGGCTAGGTCGCTAAAATGGAGGTGCGCTCTTCCTTTTTGTCTCGAACCTGAGTGTCGAAGATCCTTTTCGCTGGAGCATATTGTCCATTCGCTCGATGCGGCCGAGCCAATGTAGGCAAAGTATTTTAGCTTTTGGAACTACATCCAAATGGTGTCGTCAATGTCGTCCATTGGGTTGTTAATGTCAAAAAACGTGGAAAAAAGCTGTTATTGAAACGTCTCTACAAATATATAAGGCTGAACGTCAGAAAAAAAAACATAGGGACGGGCTACAGTCCGGTTGGGCGAACTGTTGGATACCCTATTCTTATTCCTATCCCTCATAAGTGGGCGTCACAAAAGTCTAAGTATGATTGAATTGTTAAGAACGCTCTTCATATTTTGTTATACATATAGCAATTAAAGGATTTTATCGATAAAAAAAACTAAGCTTTTATAAAAAAAACGCTCCCTAGCTTAAACTTTGATTTGAAATTGAAATTGTTTTATTTTATTGTGCACGTGTCAGTAGGCGGATCTAAAAAAAATGTACGCATTGAGCAGAAAGGGCCCCTAGAGAGTATTTATTCTAAATTTCAGCTCCCTAGCTCAAGCTTTGGATTTAAAAAAAAAAAAAAAATTTAAATTGTGGGCGTGTCAGTAGGCGCATTTTGAAAATATTTACACATGAGCATAAAGGGCCCCTAGAGAGTACAAATTATTAATTTCAGCTCCCTAGCTCAAATTTTGGTTTTTCAATAAAATTGTTTTATTTATTTGTGGGCGTGTCAGTGGGCGGATTTTGAAAATTTTATATCCCGAGCAGTTTTAGGAGTCATAGATGATATAAAAAAAATTTCACCTTTCTAGCTGAAAATTCGATTTTTTCAAAAATTTTGTTTTTTTTGAGTTTGTGGGCGTGTCTGTGGGCGGATTTCAAAAATTCGTAAAATTGATTATTTCGGGACCCTAGAGAGTATATGGTTAAAATTTCAGCTCTCTAGGCCCAGTTTAAAGGCCTAATTTTTGCCGACGGACGGACGGACGGACGGACATGGCTAGATCGACATTACTATCGATGCTGATCATAAATATATGTAGTAACTTTTAGGGGTCTACGGGCAATATTAAGGTATGTTACAAACTATGCGTCAAAATTAATATACCCTTAGAATAGGGTATAAACAGCGGTGCTATATTGGTTTTGAATTGGTCAAGCTAATTCACTCTTTTTCCAGCTGCGCTCACGTTCATAATGTAGACTGATTAAACAATTATCGACATGTCGTGTCGTCAATTTTAAATTAACGGCATGTAATTAGCGATCCTTTGGCATATAGTCTACAATACTATTCACTGCATTCCTTGGTAATCGTGTGGTTTCTCGACGGCCGTCGCGATATATATATCAATGTGCTTTGTGTAAGCTTCTAAAAAAATCGCTTTGAAATTAGTGTTCGTCAATGGATACACTATGTACTTAGTGTTTCTACAAAGCTTCCTTAAGTGATGAAGAGTAAGGGCCTCCTTACTGTATACTTCGTCTGCGCTTATTATTTTTCCTAGAGGGAAGCCACAGCAATCAACCACATTACATTGCAGCACTCACTTCTGTAGACCTACTGTTTTCGCAATTTTATAGCATACAAAAATCTCAAGAGTCCCACATAAGTAAGTGCTAATTTTTAAATGCGATTTACACTACAAAACGATCATAAGATATTTAAATATCCTTGTTCGTCTTACTGTTGATCGGTCACAAACCGCAATAAACGATAAATAGCTGCCTGGCGTATACGGTATACGAAAGATATGAGTAGAAACTTTGTTACAAACATTCTAACTAGCGACAATCCTTTCCACAAAACTTTGCATCAACTCTTGAAGATTTTTCTTGTAACACGGTCTCGGAATATCGTCACTCACACAAAAATTCAAGAAAACGAACATTTCAACTCTATTAAACGAAAAAAAAAAACTATAATGCATAAAGTGTACCATATATCATACATAATGAAATCTCTTAAGAACCGTAGACAAACACAACGCATTTTACTTAACAACGATATCTCATCAAATAGTACATTTTGGAAAATTTTTCTCATTTTGTCAGTATTTGTCCCTCTAGTTAGTTAGTTTAGAGAAACTTGATTTGAAAAATGAATATGAAATTTTTACAATAGTTTGATAGCCTTAAGTTTAATATGGTTTGGCCAATGGCGGTCTACCAGATTGACAATTTGTTTAAGCTAAATTATATAATGACCTTATTTGTTTATTTAAAAGTCTCCTTCGCGAATACGTTCTGTATATAAAAGTGCGGTTGACGTATATTTATATAATATTTCCCAGCCTAATTTTCCATTCAGGACATCCAAAGTGTCGTCCCATACCATCGAAGTAACTACAAAGCACACGAAATTCCCTCAAAATAGGACGTATGGAAATAAAGTAATATACATCCTCCCTTTCCTTGAGGCTGCATAGGTCACATAGGATCGATCGATGTGGAATGTAAAGGGTGTTCAAATTTGAGGTATTATTTTAAATTTTGAATGAAAGACATAAATTGTGTGAAATCTGTATTTATTTTTATTGAAAACTAATGTAATACCACCACATCTGGGTAAAACGCCAAAAATTATAGACTATATATAAATTAAATTTTTGTCTCTTCGAATTGAAGAGACATTTGAAATGGAAAAAATAATTCCCACTCACTCGTGAGTTGGGAATATACATATACTCGTTGTATAACGAGAACAAAATTGGGAAATTAATGAACATTAGTTACGGACTTACGGTAAATAATGAAAAAGAATGTTGTCCAAGCGAGCTCATCTGCTAGCTCGGCACACTGTCAACCTTTTACCAATTTTGAATCACTTTTTCGCATAATGATGGTTCAAAAGTGATATTTGCTCGATGATGTTATCTTTGCGGTGTTGAACAGCTTGAGGATTATCTGCATAAACTTTACTCTTCAAGAAACCCCATAAGAAAATATCCAGTTGTGTGAAATCGCATGATCTTGGTGGCCAAATTACGTCAGTTCTTCGGGAAATTATGCGATTGTTAAACTTCTCTTTCGAAAGATCGATTGAGTTCGTTGCTGTGTTTCATGTTGCACGATCCTGTTGAAACCACATATTTTGCACATCAATATCTTCCAATTGACTCCAAAAAAAGTTTCTAATCATCGCTTGATATTGAGCTCCATCTACTCTGGATGGACTGCATTGCCATTTCGGTCTTTGAAGAAAAATGGACCAATTTCGCCACCACACCAAAATCCACACCATACAGTAACTTTTTTTTGGTTTTATTGGCCTTTAGAAAAATCTTCTAGGATTTTTTCAGTCCACAGTTTTGTTTATTGATATAACCGCCAATTTCAAAATAAGCCTCATAGGTGAAGATAATTTACTTAAACAATCAGTCTTATTCGGAGCTTTTGCCTGTGCGTATCATCTGTGTTTGACTTTCGACCTAGTAATTTGTTATTTATTCAAAATTTCTAAACGTGAGAGATCACCTGATACCGAGGACAAATATTTGTCCTTGGATAAAAAATTAAAAACAATGAAAAGCAATAGTGTTCGTTCTCGTAAGAAGGACTTAAGTTCAAATTACTATAGTCCTCTTCAATGTTTACCAGACAGTGAAAATGACGATATGATAGACGAAATATCATCTGACCCTGTAAAAAAGGTGTATATCCCACCGATAAAACTCCTTCAACAGTCTTGTGATTATGTGCACGGTCAAATGAAATATTTAAATATTAATAACTATTCTGTGAAAAAATTATCCATTGGAATAAAAATCATGTGTGAATCTATTGAAGCATACAATTCAGTTATCGGCAAGTTAAAAGCAGAAAATTGTCAATTTTTTACGCACGATCTAAAAAGTGCAAACGCGTTTAAGGTTATATTGAACGGTTTGGAAGACACTACTGTGGACTCACTTAAAGCTGAACTTATTAAACTTGAACTAAAATGTATTGAAGTTAAAAAAATTGTTAAAAAATATGATCACTATGATGACACAATTTACATTATTTCGCTTGAAAATGGTTCTATTAAATTAATCGAACTAAACAAAAAATATCGCTCTATTTTCCATACTCAAGTTAAGTGGAGCTTCCAACGAAAGCTCAAAGGCAAGCCTACGCAATGCCACAACTGTCAAATGTTTGGCCATGGGGAGCGAAATTGTCTTGTAAAAACTTATTGTTCCAATTGTGCTGGGCCACATAAGACTGCCGAATGTGAAAATGTTGCTTCGCATAAATGTGCGAATTGTGGAAAACTTCATATATCCACTGATCCTAAATGCGAAAAAAGAACGGAATATTTGCAGCTGATGGGAAAATCAGTCAAGACCAAACCATTTGTTCAGCAAAAAGCTTTTACTAGATCGAATGATTCTGCGAATGCTTTGCAAAAACCGGTTTCGATTGCCTCTCTGTCTGAATTCCCTGTGCTGCAACAGCCCAGTGCTAGCTCTCGATCGCAAATATCAAATGCGTGGCTGAACTCTCACTCAAATCCAAATGCGCAATTCAGCAGCCCGTCCAGCAACATTCCATGCAACATTTCTGGAAACAATACCAGTACACTGTTTACAGCGGAGGAACTGAACTCTATAGTAATGGAAATGATCACAAAATTATCAATTTATAAAACTAAAATTGAACAATTCAATGTTATCGCACATTTAGCTACTAAATTCTTGTACTCTGATGTTAAATAATATGGTAGATAGAAATATAAATATTGTAACTTGGAATGCGAGGGGTATCCGCAACAAATCCATAGAGTTCTTACATTTTTTAAATAGCAACAACATTCATTTTGCCTTAGTCACTGAAACTTTGCTTAAAAATGATTTAAATCTATCCACTCCTGACTTTAAATGTTATAGGAATGACCGAATCGGAAGAAGAGGTGGAGGTGTCGCGATTCTTATAAGACGATCAATTCAACATTTGCTTTTACCTGTTGTTAGAATGCAGTACGTAGAAAATGTGAGTATCGAAGTGAAATTAAGAAATCAAAAGACAGTCAAGATTTGTTGTGTTTACTTCCCTGGTGGAAATGCAACAGATGCAAAAAGACGCGCTCTTAAAACTGACTTTATGAGATTGTTTGCTCAAAGTGATGAGTTCCTGATTGGAGCTTGGGGTTGTCAAAGGGCAAATTCTTGGGGAAATGTTCTTCATGCACTTTCTGTTACGTTACCAATCTCTGTTTGGTATCCCCTTAGTCCAACCTATGTCCCAGCATGTTCTCGTAGTAGTCCCTCTGTACTTGATATATTTGTCACAAATGTTTCTAGTCACAACATAACACAACCGGTATCTTTAAACGCGCTAAGCTCTGATCACAACCCAGTATTTTGCCGACTTCTTTGGTCAGGGGAGAAAAATGTTCAATATGTTCAAAATTTTAAAAATGCCGATTGGGCGCGTTATTAAACAGAAATTAAAATATCGACAGCCCCTTTTCAGATACTTGGTACTACATCTAAATACTTTAATAACGAAACATATTTCAGAGTATCGTAATAAGGAATGGAATTTCAAACTGAACTCGCTTGAAAAATTCTAAAGCCTTTTTGGAATATAGTTAAAGTAGTTAGTAATAAAAATAGGCAATTACCCTTTCTCAAAAATTCTGTAACCACCTTCTTTACAGACATCGAGAAAGCAAATGCACTTGCATTAAATTTTTCCAAAAACCATACTGTGTCGAGTAACCTGGGTGATCAAGTCACAAACAATATAGTGGACAACACTATCCAAAACTTTTTGGCGGACAGTTCCAACCAAATATCTTCTGTTGTCAATGTCACCGAAGAAGACATTCAATTTTGTATTAATAACTTACACGTACGAAAAACAGGAGGTCTCGATATGATAAAAAATATATATATTATGAATCTCCCTACGATCGGAATAAAGTTTATAACATTTCTTATAAACGCATGTATTAAAATGGAATATTTTCCTGACGCATGGAAATTAGTCAAGGTAGTCCCTATAATTAAGGTTGGAAAGCCCCCGAAAATTCGGAGAGTTACAGGCCAATAAGCTTACTTAGTAATCTAAGCAAAATTTATGAAAAAGTTCTTAAAGAAGCAATGTTAAATCATATCAGTGATAATGATATATATCCAAATGAACAATTTGGGTTCAGGTGTCTGCATAACTCTTCTCATCAGGTGCTTAGAATATGTAACCATGTCAAGAGAAATCGGGTAGTGGGCAGATCTACGGGAATGGTTCTACTTGATATAGAAAAGGCATTCGACACTGTTTGGCATGAGGGCCTTTTATATAAATTAATAAATTTCCGCTTTCCGCCTTACATTTGTAAAATTGTCCAAAGTTTCCTCTCTCGTCGTAGTTTCAAAGTTCACGTCAATAGTGGTGTCTCTGATTTGATATTTTTTCGTTCGGGTGTGCCACAAGGTTCAGTTCTTGGCCCAATTTTGTTTAACCTGTATACATCAGACATTCCCAAGTTACCTGAATGTCACACTGCAATATTTGCAGATGATACTGCGATATTTTCTTCTCATGAGTTCGCTCTCAATATTGAGAGGAATCTTACAAATGCAATGAAAATATTGGAAAAATATTACAGCAAATGGAAAATTAAACTAAATGAGGAAAAAACGCAGGCCATCTTTTTCACACGAAAAAGAAAACCCTATTTTCTTCCCAATAGTCAGTTGCAGACAAATAGATCATTTATTAATTGGAAGCCCTCTGTTCGTTATTTGGGAATATATCTAGATACAAAACTTACATTTAACGAACATATCAATAAGACACTTAAAAAGATAGGTATTGCAACCAAAATATTATACCCTTTTATTAACAGGAAATCATTACTTTCAGACAATAACAAAATGATCATCCATAAAGTAATTTTTCAGGCTATTCTGCTTTATGGTTGCCAAGTATGGGGTAACTGTTCAAAATGTCGTATTAAAAAATTACAAGTCTCACAAAACAAACTGTTAAAAATGATGCTTAATTTACCATGGCATCAATCAACCTTAGATGTTCACTGTAAGGCAAATGTTGAATTGATTTCAAATAGGATACAAAATCTCCGCTTAAAATTTATAGAACGCTGTAGTTTCGCTGAAAATCCCCTCATCACATGCTTAAATTCTGTATAACTAAAAGCTAAACTTGTTCCTTTTTTTTTTTTTATTTATTGATTTATTTATTGTTTTGTTATATGTTACATACACAATTGTTTTTTGTTAAGTTCTGCATGTACCTACCTCGATTTGTTATTTATAGACTATTTCGGCTTATTTATTTACTATTATTTATTCATAAATTATCACATCTATTCATTTTATTTATTTATTTATTTATTTATTTGTTTCAAATTTGTTATTATCTAGTCAATTTTTTTTTTTTTGTATTTATTTATTTATTGTTATTATTAATGAGTTTATTTATTTCCTTTTTTTGTATAATCTAGTGAATCTTTAATAATTTAATTATTGTTATTATTGACCTACTTATTTACTTATATATTTATTTATTTATATTAATATTTATTTACCTATTTATTTATATATTTATTTATTTATTTTATTATTTATTTATTTATTTTTTTTACACTGGAGGTTTTTTTCGTATTTTCTCCCAAATTATAAAATCATAAAATTAAACAAAAAAACAAAAATTATAGTCACTAGTGAAAAACTTATTATACAAATTACACAATGTTTTAGAAGAAAGATATAAGCTATCACATCTCTAAATTGTAAAATGTGCGGTAACAATGCTTATGTAAACACTATTATAAATACGAAATAAAATAAAATATGTATCTATCTATCTACTTAAACAAAATTGTAATTTTTTTGTTGCTTATCTATAGCCCAATTAACGAATTGCCAACTCACTGCGTGGTCAGTTAGCTTTAATTCTTATGTTAACTTTATTTTGTAAGCCTTTACATGAAGATCTTTGTGCAAAATGTTAATTAAATTTGTTGGTTTGAGGTTGAATTGCTGTGAACGACGACGCGCATTGACGTCCTTGACTCTTCAGCAACACATCTGCTAACAGCTGCAATATTTCCACTCGAACGACCAGTACGATGATAGGCTTTACTTCTCTGGTCTTGAACTGAACCAGTTTCTTAAAATTTATTTACGATAAGCTTAATAGCAGGGTTTGACGGAGCATTTTCTCTACCGTATTTTGAACGAAATTTTCTTTTAACTTCTGCAAAACTTTCACCATGTTTAAAATAAGTTTTAGTAAAAAAAAAACACGGTGGTCAATAGTGTACCACTCCATTTTTGATAATGGGAATGTATTTACTTTATACCTGAAAAACGTCGGTGTAATCTAATAGCTGTAAAAAAAAGTGGCGACCAATTTAAAATGATATGTCAAAATTGAACACCCTTTAGTTTAAATTTAATAATTCTCCTCTAACTTTAAATATTACATTCATCTGGGGCAGCGGTTGAGTAAGTATGTTTGCTCTCGAAGATCCAAATTTATTTGCCTGTATATCATTCTATATTGAGAAGATTGTGCTTCTTGTTTAAAATTTGCATAAATGCGAAGTGGCTTACTTTCTCTTTTTGTCTCTCTATGCTTGTGCAGTTTCATTTTGTTTGAAGTTCTGCAAAAATATTATATTCCAAGTGGTAAACAAAATCGGGTTTGGCCCCTAAAGAGAACCTATATGTTCCAGTGAGCTTTCTAGCTCATACTTAAAGGACGGACGAACTGACGTTGTACGGTGGAGATAAATTCCAAGGCTTATCACAAATACAATACACTTTTAGGGTCTACGACCAATAAGACATGAAACAAACGAGGTACCGAAATTAAAATACCCCTATGATTCGGTGTACAAAAAATGCGATAATCAAGGAGGAATCGAAATTTATACCAAATGGTAGGTCATACCCAACCAGTCTATCCCTTTTCAAGGCACCTTTTATTGTGGCATGGTAGTTATGGTATCAAAAAAATTGGTAAAAACCACAACATAAAATGATTGCATTACGTTTCACAAGAACAACGAACAATTAATGTTTCAATCCTGTAGAGTGGCAAACCATTTATTAAACATGAATAACACTACTATTGGCTTAAGTTAACAAATATTTTTTTCTAAAGCTAACATAAATAAAATACTAATAAATATTTTGTAGCTTTTCTAAGAATTTATGATACCCGCTGTTAGAATAACTGCCAAAAAATTAATTACGCTCAAAAACCATCTGGAATTGGGCAATTTCACTCATGCCAAGACACATATCTTCATGTATCTATCGTCGTATGTTATCTTAGGTGGCAAGATGTAAGCGCCCACAAAATTATAATTTCAAATTGCTGTCCCCTGCTGTGGATGGCTACCTTGCTTCATTGGGCGTTTGTTTATTTGAAGTTAATCGGATTAAACCATAAAGCAATAAATGCATTGGCACAATGGAATTATTTGTCCAAAAAGAATTATAGTCATAGTTCCTCTTGGGGTATACTTTATTAAGGTTGGCTAGGCGCCGCTGGATGTTGTGGAGGATGGGAAGAGGAGAAAAGTGCTAAGCGCTGCTCTAAACAGAATTATTGATTGTATTCTAACACTTCCCTTGGTATGCAAATAATATGTAGGTAGGTCTGTTTCGGGTTCATTGTGATTATGCCTTTATTGCATATAAGAATCACGAGGAACTTGTATTCAATGCTGAAAGGGCAATAGAGAATAAAAGGTATGTAGGCTGTGCACCTTTTTTATGACTTAAAGTGGAATTTTATTATACAAACTTTTTTATAATTAAATTCATGAAAATCGACACAATAAATTTCTTGAGAATGCCCAGTTAATTTTGTTTACTTTAGAATCTATGTGCGTAGGTACATACAAGAATTACTGGAAATAGCTGACTTAGAGCGATTCTTTAGGTTTGCTTAGGTTAGGTTAGAAGGGCTGTATTACGGACTGTAAATTTCACCCTGCGGCCAAAGTGGCCCATTGTGAGTACTCCCTTTGTTACATGGTTAGAAATGAGGTTAACAAAATAATTTGGATCTGCAAATGTATGTTTTTCTGATAGAGCTGTCTCCCATGCAAAGGAAGGGGCGTTCTCCGCATCTTTGCATTTTTAACTTTCCAGTTCCGGGTAAGTTATTTCATGAGGTCCGACAATGAAAATCTTGATTTAGAATATATTTTGCAATTTGAAAGTTCCCAATATGTTTTTTTTTTCAACGTTTTTAAGAAGATGTATGTGTGTGTGTGTGTGTGTTCGTATACATGTTCGTCCGCGTACGTACGCCTTCCCGGACCAGACGGAATCCCAAACAAGTCATTGAAGCATTGAAGGTGGCTGTTAGAAAGAGACCAGATCTCTTCATATCAACAATGCAGAGGTGCCTAGAGGAGGGAACCTTTCTTGATAAATGGCAAATGCAGCACTTGGTCCTGCTTCCGAAAGGAAAGAAGCCTCCAGGAGAACCATCGTCCTACCGGCCTATATGCCTTCTGGACACCACTGGAAAAAATCCTCGAGAAGATAATCTATAATAGATTTCTCGCAGTGGCTGAAGAGAAAGGAGCCCACTCAGACCTACAGTTTGGCTTCAGAAGAGCGCGTTCTACAGTTGATGATATAAGAGCGTTGGTTCACATAGCTGAAACTGCCATCGAAGGAGTAAAATGGCTCTACGGCACAAAGGAGTATTGTGTAGTAGTTACGCTGGACGTCAAAAACGCCTTCAATTCCGCGAACTGGTCATTCCTAAGAAGATCTCTCGCCAGAATTGATACACCATATTACTTGCTTGGGATAGTGACGGACTAATTTAACAACAGGAAGCTAAGGTATTATACCGACGAAGGAGTCAAATACTACAAAGTTACCGCCGGCGTCCCACATGGATCCGTATTGTATGACGGAGTCCTACGATTAATGCGATTTTATTGCTATCTGCGGTTTTTGAATCATCTCGGACGAAGCGGCCTTCGTCATAGCTGCATTGGTACCCATAGACATTATAGCGGGCGAGATGTTGAGGATCTACAACAGAAAAACGCCGCGCGGACAAGATGCAAGTGAAATGGCAAGAATTAAAGTAGAAGAAAGAGCAGCTTCAATTGTATTATGGCAAACCAGATGGGACAACACTACAAAAGGACATACAAGCTGATCCTGTCAATCGAGACCTGGACAAAGCGATCACATGGAAACAGCAACTACCACCTTACGCAGTTCCTGACTGGCCACGGCGGCTACCGCAAATACCTACATCGAATTGAACACGATAGCTCGCCATTTTGCCCAGATTTTCCAGACCAGAAGGAAGACACGGAGCACGCAGTTTTTCGTTATAGGCGATTCGTAGCATGGAGAATGAATCTGCCCAATCCATCTTTTCTAATAGACCATATGTTGCAGTCGGAGGACATTTGGACGACAGTTTCTAATCTGGTAACAACTATCCGAAATTAGTAGAAAAGCTAAGGAGAGCATCAGAAGCAGCAGAAGCGTCAGAAGCAACTGACACAAGACCAGACGCATAGCATGAATTGCTAACCAGCCACGCGAAGTAATACCTAACAGCAGTCCCGCGGGGAGAGTAGTTGAAGTCTGCTGGGTGTGTGTACGTAACCGCATTCCTGGCATCGATTATTCGGGTTTGCCAATCGTGCATGTCATCTTTTGAAGATTACCACATCCATTGGAACAGCCAAGAAAAAAAACATAAAAAACATGCGTACGAACACACACACGCACACACATACATCTTCTTAAAAACATTTATAAAACATATTGTGAACCTTCAAATTTTAAAATATGTTGTAAATCACGTTTTTCATTTTCGGACTAATTAAAATAACTTACCAGTATAATATTGATTTCGTTCTCGTCCTGATCTCGACGCGATCGATCGACCTAAAAATGAACTGAATAAAAATTAAACTGAATGCAGTCAACCGGTTTTTTGTTTAAACAAAAAGATTGAATAAATATGGGTTTTAGAACTCCTTGAGAAAGATTTATGCAATCTAATTTGTTCTGGTCACAATCAATTTACTTCAAAATATCAGATATTTTCATTGTTTTCTGATCAAAGAACAGCTACCAGTTTTAAATAATAGTAAAAAAATAAATAAAGCAATAAATTATCAATATAAATTATCATTGTTTTCTTATCAAAGAACAGCTACCAGTTTTAAATAATAGTAAAAAAATAAATAAAACAATAAATTATCAATATAAGTAATGAATGAGGAGAAGAATCAAATAATATTGATTTTATTTAGTTTTCGCGTGAAACCATTCATCCTTCAAATCTTTATTTTCATATCACGCTGGGAAATTGATCGTGTGGACCTCCTGTGTCGCACTCACCCCACTAGTTTTTTTGCGTTTTGTTAGGTTAAAAGAGGAAATGTTCAATTAAAAATTACTAAACTTGAGGTAATTTTCAAACTAACTAAAAGTGTTAAAGTGTTCCAAACTTTACTTAAGGTAACACCTTAAATTATACCATTTGAATCGATCTTGAATAAATTCAGATCCTCCAGCTCCTTAAATATTTTCTGGCTACGGCATCGGCCGTCATAATTGTTTTGTTTGAACTTTCAATTAGAATTGTAATGGGCTTAAGGTTTTGCAACGACAAAAAAGAATTGTCTAACTCGAACTGGATTTCTGTGAACTTGCGTTTATGTTGCCCGTAATTGATTTCAATGAATTCGGTTCCTGTTAAATTTTAGCTAGCTATTTTCAATTTCTCATGCATTTTCAATGACACCATTTTATTTCTATTTTGTAAGTCAAAGCAAGAGTATCTATCCCCGTGTAGGTTTCACCAACATTTTACGATTTCTTATTTAGTATCAAAAATTTTATGAGGCACTCCAAATGGAATAAATTAAAGGCTAATTTTTCAAAATTAATGGATTCTTAATGCCATTATGCAATTAACCAGAACGAACTGAATTAGTTCAACCATTTGGTTTAGATCTTAAATGGTCAATGCAAGATTTAAGTGTCCCCTTCAATAGAGTAGTTGGTCGCGATTAGCTGTTAAGTCTACCATATTTGGCAACGAATCATAAAATGTGCATTTAGGAAATGTTCAGGTTTTAAGATAGAAATAGAATATAAAAATGTGTCACTGTGACCTCAAAGTTTGTCGTGAATCAATTTCTTAAACAGATTCGTATGGCAAAGACAACCGTACTAAATTCTACACAAAATTTGCCCCCACAAGCTGTTGGTCGTTCACAACCAGCATTTGAAATATTCTCATGCAGGATTCCACTTATTCCACCATGTCATCTAGGTCATTTTACATCTTGTGGCATCTTTTGATTGTCAACATCAAAACTGAAATACGATATTCTAAGTTTAAACAACGAATGCCAGTCAGTGATGCTACAACAACCAGGTACACCATTCAACATCAACATCTCTTTGAGTAAACAATTTTGCGTAGGTTGCTGTCGCACTTCATCGTCGATTTGCCTTCCTAAAATCCAAGGAAAAATAAATGCATAAATGGCGAAATGGAAGAAAAAAATATATACTCGTAGTAACGCGTCCATGATTATGAATCAATGCCATGTAAAGGAAATTGGACCTGGCCAAAGAGAGCAGACATTTTGCTTTGCATACGCATGCCATCCGGTTCCTTTCCCTCACGCGCCTCTCTCTATCATCGACTCCAAAGTGTATTACATGTGCAGTGGTCATAATTCATGAACAGAAATTTACATCTTTTCGAATCAGTTGCGTTTTTGATTCGTGTGCCTCGCCGAGTATGGCGAACGGGTTACTGCCCACGCAAGGATTTCTTCCATGTAAATCAACGCGAAGAAAAGAAAAACCTCATGTAAATGGAGTGTGGCGCGAGTACAATGAGATTATAAATGATATTCGTTAGTAAATGATGTAAAAATTGGCTAGCTTAAGGGGTTTAAATAGGCGCGGTCGGTCAGAACACCATTTGATTTATAATCAGATTAGAAAGGCGCCAAAGACAAATGATCTTGCGACAGAGTTGAACAACTAATTGCTGTGCTGTACACCAATTTAATTCATGTCCACTGGAGGTATTGAAATCGCTGGTAGGCTCAAGTAGAGAACACACAAAAAATACATATGCCGTAGATAAAAATGCTCAATTCAGAGGTCGGATACCTGAAATACCTTATTAGACAAATTTCAGAAAATACTTATGTCCGAATTGGGGCAATAAAATTCGGGCTATACCTGTAGACCAAATATGTTGCCACAGATAAATAAGTTATTTAGCCGGAAGGATGGCAATGATATTCCACGTGTCCGAATCTTTCAGACAACAGAGAACAGACAGGATAAATCCGGAAATTTTGACATCTTATGACCGCTTTTTCGTGTTCGAAGACCTACAGGAGAGATTGAACTTGCTGGGCGCTTGTTTTGAGGCCGTGCATATGCTCGCTATAACCACGACATTGAAAGTATGGCTCTTCAGAATTACATGTAGGTACGTTAATCTGTCTAAAGATGATCTGCTGTACATCTAGGAGTCACATAACAAAACAACAACAAAATCAGCAGGATGGTTTCCTAAACGTTGTATTGAGAGTTGAGACACTTGCCTATATAGAGTGTAGGTATTTTATTAAACAATACGCTTGTTAATTGTAGATTACGGATTGTAGAGAAGGGGTGGTAAAAGAAACCACACGTGGGCCAATTGAGATATCCTCGAGTTTAAAGCTCATCCATGATGCGCAGTTTGTTATAAAAGCAGAATTAAAAAATGCAGCTCCTGTTCTGTAATTTGACTAAGCTGTGTATGCACAAGCCGCTGTTATATGTAATTTACAACATGGTTATGGGACAGAAGCTCTTTGTCAAATGTTGTACGTGACTTAAAGCAGAGACTTTGATAGTAAAAACGGTTTACAATAGCGGCGGTGAACTCTCCGATCCTGTTTAACATCTGCACGAGTGATCTGGTAGGTTCACTCATACATGAGAAGCGTATACCGACGGTTTTTTTTTTGGCATAAAGGTCCGAAAGTCGAGGTCATCAATATACTCTTGCATCGTGAGTTCGTTTAAATTTAAAGATATTGCGACGACTGGAAGTTATAAACAATCTTTCAGTCCTCGGAAACAATCCTCTTGAGCATTGTATTGTATGGTGCAAACTGGACAAATTTGGCCATTATCGGATCAAATGGATACCCGCTAGAAGTGAGAGACATAATTACCTACCTTAGCCGGGGGGGGGGGGGGGGGGGGGGAGGGCTTGCGCTCTGGCGAGGAGACTATTTCACAGCAGTGAACTTGCTACCATAGTAAAGGTCATATGCTATATGATGGAGTTCAATTAAACAGGATTGACGATATACTCAGTAAGTTGAGTCGATGGAACGTGATTGTCAGCGACAATAGAAAGAGTTTTGGGGATTATTACGTTTCAGGCTTCGGTCAGCTCCTTGCGCGTGTGCACTTTTACAAAATGCAATTACGATGGCTACCACATGGCGTGAGGCAAAGAGTGCTCACCATTCTTATTAATTAGCATATGCGGGTGGCAATGGTGCAGTAGTAGTGTATTCGCTTACGGAATGGAAAGTCGTGCGTTCGAATCCTGGCCATGTCCATTACTTTATACCGAATACATGAAATCGTAATCTCCCTAAGTAACTTAGACACCACCCGTGGAGAAAAACCCTACAACTGCACCCAAACACATCATTCCTATCTCTCTATTCTTTCTAATACCAAGTAGCTTACACTGTGTTCCTAGCATTATAAGGGTAATGTAACAACAGAAAAAATCCCTTTAGCGTAAGCAAATTATAAAAAAAAGGACTATAAATACTGAAAGCATTTTAATATAAATTTAAAAAAAAATAAAAAGACCCCAAGTTTTTACCTTTCCTTGGTCTCAACAAAATATTATAAAAGCTAAATCGTAGGCTAAATATTAACTAAATTATGCCATAACGCAATTAGTTTTTATGATATACATAGTTGAGTTTAGAGTGTTCGTTTAAGGGCTAGTATAAGCTAGATTAAATAAATTTGTTAGTTTTAATTTAGATAGAAACATTTTTGTCTAGAATATAAGTTGAACCCTTTAATGCCCAAGGTCGTCGATTTGGTTAGAAAAAAACAAATATTCTATGGGGGAATAGATTAGATTAGATTAGATAGATTCTTTATTTTTTCCATCATAAAGTTTACAAATTGGTATACTAAAGAATGAGGACATGGCAATACTGCTGTCTGCCTGAGATGACATTTCATAATATGATTTAAAAAAAAAAGAAATAAAAGAAACAATGAAAAGCAAAAATTTTAAAATATAAAGAAAAGGAGAAGAAAAAAAAATGTTTAACAAAAGATATGAAGAAATATTATTATATAAAACAATGATATCAATTGTAACGTGATTTGAAACACAAAATATGTGTTTGGAATGGGGGAATAAAACACAAACAACGATTCCATTAAAATAATTTTTTTTTAAATATTTTGAAATTCATATTTTTGATAAAAAACAAAATGGTTGTATGTACAGTGGGAACTCTCCCCTAAAAGACATCATTCGAAGGAACAATTAAAAGGAAGCCGTTAATATTATATATAATAATATTATAATATAATAATTACTACTAAAGAAACCATTTTTGTGTCATATACTGAGAATAAATTTAAGTAGGTACCTACAATGATTTAAGTATTTAATTAAATTAAATTTAATTAAATCAGTAGTGTAATTAAAAATATTAATTCAATTTAACGTAAAAAGAAATAAAAAAGTGGTCTGGACACGACTAACTTCCCAGTAGGATCAATATGATTTATACGATTAGTGGGAAATTTTGAAATGTAGTTAACCATAAGACATAGTTAAGAATTATTAAATATTAAAAAGAGAAACCAGCTGAATTTGTTTAGTTATTTATTTACTAACAAAAAACGGCTGGACCGATTTCGCTGAAAACTAAATCAGTTCTGAGGTACGTAATTACACTTCGAATAAACCCGGTCCCATGTCAATATCACCTTCGGTTCTCGAGATAATCGTGGCGAAAGATAATTCCGAACGCACATATGTACTTTTAAATTCTACTTTTAAATTCATTTTTATTAATTATTAGCTTATATCAACTTAAATACTAGACAAAAATGATTAAATCTAACTTAAAATTAACAGGATACTTATTCTAGATTATTGATCCTTATGCGGACGCCCTAAACTTAACTCTATCTTATAATTATTGCCTTTCGGCCTAAAAACTATTTTACGAACTAATCTTACATAATTATGTTTTCATCGAGAAAATTGTTAAGAAAACTCGGAATCTTTATCAAATTTTATATTTTTATATAAAAAAACAAATTACAAACTACCTACTCTACTTACTTAAACTACTTAGCATATTCTAACTATAATTAGGATTCTGAGCACTCGTTGCCTGGCGCAACAAGTGGTCAAAATCCCAATTGCTTTCCGAGCGCCTGGCAGTCGTCAACGTGCACACGCGCCGCCGTGAGCCGACTGAAGCCTTACAGCGTCAGTCAACTCCCGGAAGCACCACCACACGTTGGCGAGCCCGGCCTCTCCCAAAAACGCCCTAGCTGACTTAATCTAACTTATAAGCTAAGAGGATGTTACCTAGAGTAACGCACCGTCCTGGGAGGGCATGTTGACCCCTCCCCCCTCAACAAGCCACCAAAATTCGGCGAATTGCTTTTCCGTGTCGAATATATCCCTCTCCGATATTGCGGTACTAAAACGGAGGAGCTCATGAGCATTGGCGACGTCCCCGTCATGGCGGAGCCGCTTATCTCTCGCGCTGCGGTAGCGATGGTATAAGACCGGGATACCATCCCTCGTCTGTACCAGCCCTTTTGAATCAATATGGATAAATGCCTCTGGCGGGATAAAGCCAGACCGGAGCGTACTCTCTATGTACATTTCATTGGGGTAGTAAGCCCCAAATATCAGACTATTGTCGCTGGCCATCGCCCTTGCAACGTGCCTTCGAGTGACCTTAATGAGGAAATTGTCAATCCTATTCAACTGAGCCCCATCGTATAGGACCTTGTTGGGATAGTATTTTATATAGTTGGATTCAGGCGTTCGGAACAACCGGAGACAGGTCCTAAGACATTGTCTCTCCAAAACCCGAATCTTTTCCATATAACTAGGCGCTATATTAAACCACAATGGACAACCATAAGCGATGATCGGCCTTATAAGGGCCACGTAGCAAATGACCTTCACTCTAGAGTCAAGTTGACTGCTATGAAACAGTCTCCTTGTCAGAGCATAAGCCTTCTTGGCCCCAGCAAGACAAGCAACTATATGTCTATCGAAATACAGATACTGGTCAAGCCAGATACCCAGATATCTAACTACGCTTCTCACCGCCAATGGCTGCCCATTTTGTCCAATAATGGCAAATTTCTTCCAGTTTTTTCTGGTATCCCTAGAGGCCCCAGCCAATGGAGTTCTGAACAAGATTGTTTCCGTCTTCTGAAAGTTGATTTTCAACTTCCAGTCGTCGCAATATCGCTTAATTTGATCGAAGTCACGCTGCAAAAGGATATTAATGACCTCGATTTTCGGACCTGATCTGTATGCCACCAAATCGTCGGCATACGCTATAGCATGTCTGAGTGAACCCACCAGATCACTCGTGTAAATGTTAAACAGGATCGGAGAATTGACCGCCCCCTGCTGTAAACCGTTTTTAATTTCAAAGACTCTGCTCGAAGTCAAGTTGCCACATTTGACAACGAACTTCTTTCCCATAAGCATATTATAAATTATATATAGCAAAGGTTTATGCATCCCCCGCCTGGTCAACTTGTAGAAAAGTCCCTCTAACCATACGGTGTCGAAAGCCTTCTCAAAATCAACCAGACAAGCACCCGTGCATTGGTTTTTGCATTTATTCCACTGAATGTCGGAAACCAGTTTCGACGCGGCATGAATAGTGTCATGCCTCGCCCTGAAACCAAACTGGTTGTCCGGGATTATGTTATTGTCCTCGACCCACTTTAACAGGGCTCTATTTACAACCTTTTCAAAGACCTTGCTAATATTCGGAAGCAAGCTAATTGACCGGAGATTGGCAGGGTTCGTCCTATCTTTACATTTTTTCGGGATAGGGTGTACCACAGCTACCTTCCAATGCGCCGGATAATGTGCATTATTCAGCGCATTGTTAAACTGCGTGGTGAAAATATCTACAGCCTCCAAAGGCAGGTGTCTCAATACGACGTTTGGGACACCATCCATCCCCGCCGACTTTTTATTCTTTAGTGACTCGAAGATGCACAGAAGATCATCCTTCGACACGAACAAGTGCGATGCATCTCGGCCATTGGCGACAACTGCATTAGCATGGTTTTCATCAGTGAACACGGTGAATCCGTTATTCTCAGATCGCCAATTCTCAAGTTCGGTGCGCAGATAGAAGTGGCTCACCAGAGCCCTATTCTCAATGTCGTGGTTACGGCGAACAGGATTGTTCACCGTATACACGGCCTCGAAACAAGCGCCCAGCAAATCCACTTTCTCCTGTGGGTCCTCGACCACGAAAAAATCGTCGTTTGAAGCGACACTTTCTGGACTTATTCCAGCAGTCAGTACTGTCTGTCTGTTCTCTGCTGTCTGGGAGATTCGAACACAAGGAATATCATTGTGATCTTTCCTCCTGAACAACTTATTTATCTGTGGGAACATATTCGGACTACAGGTTTTAATAGCCCGAATTTTATTGCCCCAATACAGACTTACAGATTTTCTGTAATTTTCTTTTATCAGCTGTTTCAGGATTCGGATCTCTGAATTCAGCATCCTTACCTCCGGGTCGTCGCGATCAGTAAATTGCCTGTACAGTCGTTTAAGCCTCGAGAGCAGTCTGCTTTTCTGTCGGTATAGTGCGTCGATTGTAGGGTTTCTGTACTTTTCTGTCTGGTCGTCGTCGGAACGTCCAACCCGAGGAATAGTTCGTTCCATAGTTCGTTTGATGGCGTCGTTCATTTGCAATAAATGCCGATCAATGTCATCATTTGTCATGTTACTGTTTGTCGGTGGGTCGATCCCACTCGAACGTATATCTCGCTTTAAAAATCTGGAGAAGCGCGACCATTGTGCCCTCCGATAATCGAATGAACACACTGCTTCGTACTCCTCCAGCAGCGTTTGCTCGTTCGGGATCCGTATTGCGGCGGCGAGTCCGTAGTGGTCACTATCGTACTCAAACGCACGCAAACAGTTCCGCGTATTTTGATCTATATTCGTCAGTTGAAGTCTTGAGTCCGTTAAGGACAAGTCCAGGAAAGCACCGCTTCTTGGGAAAGAAGGGATATCCGTCGCGTACAACTCGAGTTTGTACTCAATCGTATTGAGGCGCCACCAGTCGTAAAACTGGTTGCCCCTGGGATTTGCAGTAACATTTCCCCACGCCGCATGTTTGGCATTAATATCTCCGGCCAAGAAGTAATAATTCTCCTCCGAGTTCAGCTGCAGACTACGAAAAAGTGTCTCGAGCTCTGTCATAAATTGGTTTGGTGGAGGTGCTGCAGGTGCGTAAAGCGACACCACATACTTTCTTCTCCGGCTATGGAGAGGAATGCATATGATGCATGCTTCCAACAACTGGAACCTACGCACGTCCCCGCTATAT
The DNA here is from genome assembly GCA_949715645.1 of Portevinia maculata. Taxonomy (NCBI): domain Eukaryota; kingdom Metazoa; phylum Arthropoda; class Insecta; order Diptera; family Syrphidae; genus Portevinia; species Portevinia maculata. The sequence goes on from OX454525.1 coordinate 41,440,334, forward strand.
ATAACCCTATGGCGCAGGCCTTTTCGAATTAAGATTCCAACCCCACCTCCTTGAGTGGAGTGAGGCCGGTCTCTTCTTACTACATGATAGTTTTTGTATCCCAATTTGTGCTTCTGATTTAGCTTAGTTTCGCTAACCAAAAGCACATCCGGGTTTTCGGTTTTCAACAAGTTGGCAAGTGACGTTCTTTTCTCGATCCTGACTAGTGAATTAACATTCACAGCAAGGATCTTTAAGTTTCCCTCATCCAGCGTAGCCATTTGATTTATGGCACACCAGACCCTACAAACAACTCCGAATAGATAAAGTCAATTCGGGCCGCTTGTTCATTTAACTGTTTCTGGAACTTATCGATCTTTCCATGCAGGGACAGAAGGATCGATTTCAAGTCCAGATCCACCTCTGGTGCCTTTTGGGCTGCCTTTGGCTGGTTTAATGTTATTTGGGCTTGACCCGGTCCAGCTGCAATTTGGGCAAAGGACACGTTGGGTGCCACAAAATTAGAGAACGAACGACTCTTTTGACGCCTATCGTCTTCAGGCTGCTGCTTGCGGGCCTGGACTCGCTTTTTCCGCTCCTGGTACTTTGGACAACCCCTGAAGTTGGCGGGATGCCCAGAGTTCCTGCAGAGCACACAAGAGAGGACACTCCGGTCTTCAACTCTGTCCTTACCAAGAGGACATTCACCATGTTTGTGGTCCTTATCGCACTTCACGCATCTAAACTGCATGTTGCAGTTAGCTGCGGCGTGCCCGAACCTTTGGCAGCGCATACATTGAAGTATGCGAGCTGACCTCTTTATTTTCTCCCACCTTACAGCATGATAGTACAGGAAGCGGATATTTCGTAGCCTGTCGATTTTGCTATCGGGAGTTAGCTGGACCAGGAAGAATGGTAAGTGACGGTTACCACCCCTTGACACAACCGAGGAAAACGGCTTGACCCCCACAAACTTGAGGTCGTCGCTTTCAAAGTTCTTTAGCTCTCTTTCGAGCTCCTCCGTTTTAATTGAGGGATCAATTCCCTTCAACACTACGGTCTTCAATTTTTGCTCCCTTGGGGTGTACGTGAAGTACTCAGTTTTGACCTCTCCCAAGGCGTCGCGCACCCTCTGGTACTCCTCTAATTTTTCACATATAATTATGTGCTTATTGGCAGAAAGCCTTTTCACATGAAAGTTTTTGGTAATCAGCCTACACAATCTGATACTATCACTTATTTCAAAATTACTTACATTGATAGGCGGGATTTTTACCTTCTTTGGCTGTTGCTTCTGCTACGTCTCGGCTTGCTGCTGTTGCTGCTGTTGTTGTTGTTGTTGCTGCTGTTGTTGTTGCTGCTGTTGTTGTTGCTGCTGTTGTTGTTGCTGCTCTTTCCGTTGATGCTGTTTCGCTTTATGTTGCTGCTGAACTTGATCCCGCAGCACTTTTTGTTGTTGCTGTTGTTGCATTTTCTTCTGCCTCAACTGCTCACGCTTTTCAAGGAGCTCTTTTATGAGTTGGTCAAGCTCAGCCTCCTCATCATCTTCTTCTCCTTCCTCCATTTGGATGGCATTGTCATCTTCGACCGGTAGGTCTCTGAAGGAGTTTCCCTCTCCAACGTACCGGCCCGCTCCCACTTCAGCCTCGTAAGAGCTGGAGTTATCAGCCTCATCATCGGTTCCAGCAATCGATGATGCCTCACTAGGGCCTACCAGATTTGCCCTTCTCTTGGCAGAGAGATTCGGCTTCGGATTAAGCTTCCGCCGCCTCTTCTCTACCTTCCGGAACTCCTCATTTACTGTAGCTACTGCTGACCCAGCTGTAGCGGTAGCTTTTACGGCTGCTTCCTTGGCATTTTTTACAGCCTCTATTTTTGCTGTAACAAATGTTGTTGTTGTTTTTGTTGTTGCTGGAATTCCCTGTGAGAACACCCGTGTGGGCAACGGCCGGCCCGTTGTTATTATTGTTGCCATTTTAGGTATATTTGCCCTTGGCAAACACTTGGCTGCTGCTGCTGATGTTGCTGCTGCTACTGTTGTTGCTGCTGATGTTATTGTTGCTGCTACTATTGTTGTTATTGTTGCTGCTGTTGTTTTTCTAGCCGGCACTCCAACACCCGTACGCGGGACCACCGATTTTCCGGGGTCCATCGCCACACCGTACGGCACTTTTTTTTTTGTTTTTTTATTTTTACTCTTCTTTTTACACTTTTTTATACTTTGTTTCTAATGTCACTATGAAAAATGTTTTCTTTCTTTTTTGTTTTTTTTGTTTTTTTGTTCTTTTTTTTTAAATAAATTCAAAAAGGGAAGCGAACCTGAGCCTCCGGTGCCTGAGCCAGACACTCCGTCCTCTAAGCTAACTTACAAATTATAAAATTTCTTGCTAATCACCACTACTTAGCACTTTTTCGCTTTCGATCACAAACAAGCCGACCTGTCTCTATAAGAGTTGCGGAACGACTCAGTCGGACGCTTAGCTTACTAAGCCAACTTCGGAATTAAAAATCTCTTGACTAAATCGCTACTTATCACGGTTACACTTTCCTTTTTTCCGCTGAACACTAACTAGCCGCCCTATCTCGATAAGAGTTGCGGAACGACTGAACGCACATATGTACATACGTACATATGTACATACACACACACATACATCTCTATAAAAACGCTGGATTTGGATTCTGGTGACCTTAAAACGTGGAGATATGTCACAATCCGCGATTCACAAAATCGGCCCCATTACAAGAACTTCCAGAGGGAAGTTAAAAAGAAAGATTTAACAATTAAAACATTTTGGTTTTTGATTAAAATAAGAAGGTTAAAATATTTATATGGAAAACGTAAGTTACAAAATAAGGCATTTACATGGTAGGGGGACAAACAATTACCGCATAAGCAACAGCCTCTACAGTTGCTCCAGGAAAGAGACGCAACCAAACTTTAGGTGGAGTTCACAAGCCCACCATTTCGTCTGGAAGGGTTGAGTCCCCCCTTAACTCCACTTGATCCGCATGGTAAAAAGGGTTTTTTTTACCACAAAAGTTTTTAAGACTACGAAGACTTATCATTATCCTTCAAATCACAAACATTTTTGGAAAATTAATTCCAACGATTATTTTCGCCCTTATCATCTCTATAATTTAGCATAAGAAATTTTTCGTTTAAGACACAACAAATCGAACATTTCATATATTCATAAAAAGTTCCATTTAGCCATGTTTTATTAGCCGTATTTTATTATCGCCAATGATTTATCAGATTACACATTTATATTATATTATATACAGATTATCAATTTATATACTCTAGCTATTCATAGGGATCACTTTTTATGATATAATAAATAAGTTCTCGCTATTTCTCACTTAAAGACCTCGATGCCCATAGTTTGTCATTTTATTCATGAATTTATGTTGCCGTACCAAAATTGAAATCACTTCAAACAGTCAGACATTATTGGACCTTTTTTTACTCCATGAAATGAGAATACCGTGTTCTCGCACCATGATCTTGTATTTGCTTCGTTTAATATTTCTGCCCTCCCGGATCCCCCTCAAACTTTTCAATATCGTGACATTCGTTCCATTAATACTGAGAATTTATTTAATGAATGTAGAAACATAGCTTGGCAAACGATCTACGCAACAGCTGATACCAACAGACAAGTTGAGTTCCTGAATGAAAGCTTAAGAAACCTCTTCAATACACATGTCCCAATAAAAACGCGTGTCATTCGAAACAAAACTTGTCCTTGGTTATCTAGTGAAATTGTAAGAAATATTGAAAAGATAGATCTTCTTTACCGTCGATGGAAACGGTTTCGCTGTGTAGAAATGCATAACGAATTTAAAGCTTGCAGAAATCTCGTGACCAACATGATCAAATATGCTAAGCTATGTACTATAGCACCAAATTTAATTCTGATCGCACATCCAAGTTTTTGTTGAAACAAGTACGTGCAATTGGGTTGAGTAATAAAACTATTTTCGTTAACGATAACTTTAATCTTGACGAGTTAAATCAAAAGTTTGCCAATTCAACTCCCCAAAATACCAGTGACCGTATTCCTCTTATTACAAACAATAATAATGATGGCGCATTTGCAATATCTCGACTTATCAGTTGGATCAGATATCTTTGGAATAAAATGCATGCAGATCCGTCGGTCTAGACAATATACACCCAGACTTTGTTATAATACTTTTCCCTATCATCCTGACTCATATTACGCATATTTTCAACACTATCCTTATGACATCTAATTACCCCCCTGGAAAAAGGCCAAAATTATACCTATTCCGAAAAAGGGAAGTCCTACTGAGTACGGACCTATCGCTATTCTCCCGTTTTTATCCAAAGCCTTTGAAACTATTTTAAGCTCTGGCATTAAAGAGCATCTGGAGAGGTGGAAACTCCTAACACCCTTTCAATCTGGCTTCCGCTCTGGGTACAGCTGTATAAGCGCTCTTTTAAAAGTCCCTGATGACATTCGGAATGCCATGGATACAGATAAGGTAACTCTTGTTGCTTTATTGGATTTCTCTAAAGCTTTCGATTCCGTAAATCCGTACATTCTTTCTAACAAACTTACATCGCAATTCAACTTATCTAATCCTACTAAAAACCTTATCCGTTCATACTTAACTAACCGTGTCCAAGCTGCCTCTCTCAATAGTACTGTCTCCTCTCTCCTTCCTGTCAATTGTGGCGTTCCCCAAGGATCAATTTTGGGTCCTCTGTTGTTCTCCATGTTTATCAACGATTTACCGTCCGTGTTGTCAAATTGTCGCTTTCATATACCTATATGCAGATGACGTTCAGCTTTACCGTAGCTTTCCAATTGGTATGGAGTATTTTTAAAAGAAGATTGACGTGGAATGACCACATCTCATTATCTTGACAGGATTGTTTCTAAGATCTATGCATCACTTCTTGGACTATCTGTCAATAAATCTTTATTACCCACCCAAGTAAAACTGAAGCTGGCAAAAGCTCTGGTTGTTCCAATTATCTCCTATGGCTGTGAGATTTTTGCTGACTCCGACTATTCCTCTATGCAAAAATTAAAATTGGCTTTTAACTCTATCGCGCGGTTTGTTTTCAACCTTCGGAGATACGATCATATCTCTTTACAGTCCCGTCAAATACTTGGGTGCAGTCTTGAAGCTTTTTTCAAATATCGGTCGTGTGCCCTTATTTTTAAAACAATTAATTGGAAACAACCTGATTATCTTTTCGCAAAGATAACGTTGTCTAACTCCAACCGTAACCAACGACCATACCACGTCGAGTTAATCGGTTCTCGTCAGATCACCGTAATTAAACGACGTTGGGCGCGGTTAGTACGTAGATGGGGGACCGTTTGAGAACAACCGTGTGTCGTTGGCCAGTCCCATCTACAGAGTTGAGGTAGATAATACATACGTGGTATCACAATGGACCTAAATTGGTCTAAGTGTGTCGGCTTCTGCCGACAGCCACATAAACCTAACCTAACCTAACCTAACTCCAACCGTCTTACGGTTATTAGGTCTCTGCCGCACTCTTGCCTGACATCTAGCAGACAATTCTTCATTTATGCTGTTAGACTTTGGAACGGTCTCCCGAATCATGTTAGGAATAAGGTCGAACACAGACAGTTTATAAATGCATGTTTTGAACATTTTCGTTGTATAAATTAAAGTTGTTTTTACTTTAATTTCTTTTATGTCCTTTAAACTCATGGCGCTTTTATTTATTTATTTATTTATTACTTAATATCTCTCGCCTTACAAACGTGGCTGCAGTTTTTAGTTTTAAGTTTTTACTTTATGTATTCTTTTATTTTATCTCTTATGCAATGATTTAAGCAAATGGTATTCTTTTCTTCTCTCACTGCACTTAATATAAGTTAAATCTTTATACAGTGACGTTTATAATAATCAAATAAATCAAATAAATCAAAATCATACCGCGCTTTTTTCCATGCGCTTCGAGACTGAAAAATTGTCAAAGAAATTAAAAAAGGTTTGAGAGTCAAATACAATCCATGCAACTGCATCTTTAAAGCCGAAAACGTACAATTTTAATTTAATAGACAATTTTGATTGTATTTAGCTCCGGCAAGATTTCAAATTGGAAATAGAGCTGGGCAAATGTTCGCTGATCCATACTGGGATCTCATCACGTAACTTTTCAGAGTATCATGAAATAATGATGAGACAAGCGCCCGTGCATTGGTTCTTACATTTATACCACCGAATGTCGGAAACCAATTGCGACCAAATGGTTGCCCGGAGTTATGTTATTGCCCTCGACGCACTTTAACAGGGCTCTATTGACAACCTTGCTAATATTCGGAAGCAAACTAATCGACTAATCAAGGGTGTACCACGGCTACCTTTGAATTGACCGAAAAATGTGCATTATTCAGCGCATTGTTAAAGAGCGGTAAAAATATCTACAGCCTATAGGGGCAGGTGTCTCAATTCGACGTTTGGGACACCATCTACCCCGTCTTTGCATAGACAATCATCTTTCGACGCAAACAAGTGCGATGCATCTTGGCCATTGGCGACAACTGCATTAGCATGGTTGTCATTATTGAATACGGTGAATCAGTTATTCTCAGATCGCCAATTCTCAAGTTCGGTGCGTAGGATTGTTCACCATATACACGACCTCAAAACAAGCGCCCAGCAAATCTACTTCTCCTGTGGGCCCCCGACCACGAAAAAGCCGTCGTCTGAAGCGACACTTTCGGGAGTTATTCCACCACTCAGCATTGTCTGATGTCTATTCTCTGTTGTTTGGGAGATTCGGACACAAGAAATATCAATGTGATCCGTCCTCCTAAACAACCTATGTATCTGTAGTCCTGCACACTAACCACTGAGCCACTTTGCCCACTCCATTATTACACACGGCGACTAAATCAATATAACTACCCTATTATGATAGGTCAAAACTATGCTATACGCTTGTCGGCAAAGCTGTTTGAAAGTAAAAATAAAATTCGAAACATCGATCGCTACCACATCGACTCAACAAGAGTCGGGCCCGCCTGCTCGCAGTCTCATATTTTATTCAAATCAGACCGTCATTCGGGCGGCGGATTTATGCCAGCGGAAACATAATATTCGTTTTTGATTTGAATCATGTATCTGATAGTTTTGATCTAGAAAACGTTTTGCCCCCATCGTCCGTTCCTTATTCTTCGAATTCGCCAGAGACAATATGCAAAGTTGCACTGGTGTAGAGTAGCCAAGGGAAAATGAATAACAAAATAGTGTAGCAACGTTTGGCAGCAGATATTATGCTCAACATTTTCATACATTTATTCATTCATGTGACGGACATGATTCCATGTAATGGAGTGGACGTGCAAATAGGTGGGACTGACTGCAGTAAAGATATCGTGCTCTATGGGCCTTAGCTCCTCGGCTCATATGAGTGCATACGCGATGTCGGTTGGCAAATCAATAATTAACAATTATTGCCGATTGTATAATTGATCTTTATAAGCGCTAGCTGAGCTTTATGTTAAAATATCTCACCTCTTTGAACAAATACCGGTTAGGGTCTTCTAAAATACTGAAAGTTCACGGCCTAGGTAACCTACCAGACAATGATCGGTTTTTGGGATTCTTTAATAAAAACGGCTAATAGAACCTTATTACACGAACAATTTCTGCTACTGTTTAAACTATTCGATCGCAATCAGTTGTTGTGTGTCGCTAAGAGTTGTGAGTGTTTCCAACCAACCCACCGACCGACTTGTTGGCCTTATGTACCGATATCCGTACTGTATCTGCCACTAGAAACGACTTCAATATGCTTATAAAACTCAGGGTACGCCGTACGTCCACATGCGTCACTAACCCAGCTTCTGGCTATCTCGCTTTCCAGCCGTTCACTCTGGTTAAAAATAAAGCTGGCAATAAATGGACGCCCCTATAGGGAACCGGTATGCTGCTCCAATCTGCTTTTACCAGCTTTTACAAATATGAATTTTCAGTTTTTATTGATGCCGGTAACCAGTTTTTAACTTTCTCGTTAACTGTTGTATACTAATGAAAAAGATATTGCAATAGAGTACTTCGCGACAACGTCAGTGGCAAATGAAAAAAAATTAAAAAATGAACGAAAATATTGGCGAATTTGTATGGCGGGAGACTAGCGAATTTAAAAAAAAATCCAGGATCAAGGAGTATCCAAACACGTTTTTGGAAAACTAAAAATATATTAAAGGATTGGGTACAAAAAATTAAAGTGAAACGTGAAACCCTGAGAATCGCGTTATTGTGACAACAAAAATATTTTTGAATTGTTCCGCCCGAATTATAATTATTAGTTACTTAGGCACCTATTACAGAATTATTATTAGAAAATAATGGTTCACGGTTTACGCATAAGGTTTATGTTTATGAAATTAAATGTATATACCCTATTCTAAGGGTATAATAATTTTGACGCATAGTTTGTAACATACCTTAATATTGCCCGTAGACCCCTAAAAGTTACTATATTTATGATCAGCATCGATAGTAATGTCGATCTAGCCATGTCCGTCCGTCCGTCTGTTGTCAAAAATTAGGCCTTTCAACTGGGCCTAGACAGCTGAAATTTTAACCATATACTCTCTAGGGTCCCGAAATAATCAAGTTTACAATTTTTTGAAATCCACCCACAGACACGCCCACAAACTCAAAAAAACTAAATTTTGGAAAAAATCGAATTTTGAGCTAGAATGCTGAAATTTTTTATATATGATCTATGACTCCTTAAACTGCTCGGGAGATAATATTTTCAAAATCCGCCCACTGACACGCCCACAATTAAATAAAAAAAATTTATTGAAAAACCAAAATTTACAAATTTTACCACTTTTGAATTGTCTCTCGCGCAAACTATTCAGTTTAAAAAAAAATTATATTGGAAACCTCAATATCATTTTTGAAGACCTATCCATACATACCCCACACGTATGGGTTTGATGAAAAAAAAAATTGAGTTTCAGTTCTAAGTATGGGGAACCCCCAAAATTAATTGTTTTTTTTTCTATTTTTGTGTGAAAATCTTAATGCGGTTCACATAATACATCTACTTACCAAGTTTCAACAGTATAGCTCTTATAGTTTCGGAAAAAAGTGGCTGTGACATTCTCGGACAGACAGACAGACAGACAGACAGACAGACATGACGAATCTATAAGGGTTCGGTTTTTTGCCATTTGGCTACGGAACCATAAAAAGGGGAAATATTTGTAAATGGCTGCATCAAGAGCTGCACAAGCGTTGTTGGTCAACATGTTCAATGTTTTAATTGTTTTATTGTTTTTTTTTTACTTGAACATATTTTCTCAGTTTTTTTCTCTATAATTTTGTATTTTTTACTATCCTATAGCTTCTGTTTTCACTTAGATATACACTTTATAGACAATCATAATGAAATTTCCATATGATTTGTGCAAATTTTTGAAACTTTATCATTTAATTTGTTTCTGACGTTTAAGAAAGGGATTCGGCACTTCAGAAAGGGATAGCTTCGCTAAGTGGTGTAACGGCTGAAATTTCGAACTCACAGTGAGTATAAGGCATGATATAACGACTATGGAGAAGTCCAAAAATGTGTGTATGTTTGTTTGTCTGTCTGGCTTTAGCCACAATTGGATTTATTCAAAACTTGTTTTTTTTATTCTATCATCTTAAATAAAGGTACACGCCAAAACTCGCTGTATCTAACGATTTTGTCCGTTTTCGAAATATAAAATATTTTTTTTTTCACCAAATAGGTAGTCGAATAAAGATTTTTTAAAAATGCTAGTATCGCTTAGTTGTATCTGTAAAAAAGTTATACACAAATATATTGAAATTTTTGAAATATTTTGCTATAATTTTTTATTCATATAACAGTTTTTTAAATTTTCAAAAGATTCACTTTTCTCAAAAACGGCTCTAACGATTTTGAGTAATTTTTATATTTCGAATACTTGAGCTGAGTGGCAGAAGATTGCGTATACTCAGACCATCAACAACATCCTCAAAACGGGCAAAGTGATTTCAAAGAAATTTGATAAGTTACTTAAGTTTAACATTTAGACAAAATCTGCATAGTCTAATTTTTGAAATATTTTTACTACAATTATTGTTTTACAATTTTTTTTTACAACAATAACGGCACATTGGAAAAATGGTTTTATCTCAAAAACCGGTGTATTGGTTTCAAAGAAATAAGACAGTCAGGCTTATACTATTATTTTGAGCAAATTTTGAACTGAGATTCTTAAAATTTATTTTTATGAAGTTGAAATTCATTTAACTGTTTTTTTTTTTAAAGTTAACTTTTCGCAATAACCGCTTTAGCGACTATCATCTGTGTTTGTGTGTTAAATACTTCGAGTAAAAGTAAGAAAATGACATATCTACTCGGTTTTTACCAAAACACTTAAGGAACAGTTCTGTCGAAACTCGACAATATCTCAAAAACGGGTATAAAAGTATTTTAAAGAAGTTTGGAATTTTTGTAAAATCGAGAAAGTTTTTGTTCGGACACAGTCGTCCAATTTATTTAATTAGTTTTAAGTAGAAGAAAACACATCAGATGCGAGAACCGCACTGGCTGTGAGTATTGGTTTGAATTTCGCCGCAAAGCTGGTAAGCAAGTGAGCAAGAAGCTGGGATCCAGTACATTTATTGTGTCAGTAAGGACCAGTAAGTTAATGAATGAATTTTAAAAAAAACAAACGGCGTTCTTATTTCGGATAGCATAAGAGAGGGTTACGGTATATTGAGGCACCTCTAAGCCATTTACCGAATAATGGTCTCAGACTATATCGTCACCTGAATATAACAACTAGGTAGCTCGATTTTTATAATTTTTTTAAATAGCTGGCGTTCAATTACCTGAATTCGTTGGAAATTCAATGTAAGACTCATCTTTCGTAACACATCAAGAGACATCCTTCTTTTAGACAAAGTCTGGAAAATCATAGGTGAATTTGTTTTATAAAATCGAGATATTTTGTTCATGAATTCAGGTTTAATAGTTTATGTAATAGTTTCGATGTAACTGATTGATAAAGGCTCACCGTACTCAAAAAAACGTTTTTTAGCTACGCCAAATGGTTTTTTCTAGATTAGTGATGAAACAAGAGGGTAGCCTCACGGAAAGTGAACATGTCTTCTTTTTTAACGATTGGTTAACTTCTGTGCAAGAGCATAGATATAGAGCACAGCCTAACTTAAGCTGATTGGTTGAAATGGCTAAAATTTTAGGGCAATTTTTGACAACTCCGTTAGGGAGCTTAGGCAATTTTATTTATTTATTTATTTATTTATTGTTTCATCGAACAGATAATACATTTACATATATCTTCTTAAGACTACTAGATACATTATTAAACATTAAGTACGACTCAGATTACCTATAATAAATAACAATTGTTTTTTAAACACCTCCCTATTGGAACTGTTGAAAAAATCTACATAGTTAACAACTGTGTTAGCTTCTCTTAAACATCTTGTAATTGGCTCGTTAAGCCCATAGTTCATTCTATGAAAGGGTTCACAAAATAAATTTTTTGTTCGCAAGTATCTCGAAGGAGCATAGATCTCAATTAGAGATAGCAATAAAGGGCAGTTAATTCGATTACTTAACAAGTCGTGTATGAAGATTATCGAAAAATATTTACGGCGATCTGACAGCTTTAGTAAGCCTATAAGTTGACATCGTGCATCATACAGTGGCATTCGAATATTCCAATGTAGACGATAAACGACTAGTATTGTGAAGCGTTTTTGAATATTTTCAATCATTTGTGAACTTGTTTTATAAAAAGGGCACCATATAGCAGAGCAGTATTCCAAAACAGATCGTACAAAGGCAATAAAGAGAGATTTGAGAGTGTATGGGTCAGTGAACTCCTTGGAATTTCTCCCAATAAATCCCAGCATAGAGTTAGCTTTAGCTACTATAAAATCGATATGAAGGTTAAAGTTAAGTTTACGATCAAACCCGACGCCAAGGTCCTTCTTTTCTTCAATTTTATCTGGCTGCAATGAAAGGCAATCCACAAATGTAAAAAACACGTCACAACCAAGCGAAAATTGGTTAGAAATCTTTAATAATTGTAATTTAGATAATTCTTTTAATTTATTTATGAACACTGTAAAAATTGCAATTGATTTGTTTACACCTAAAGTGAAGTCTACCAAGGGTAATAAACCCATTTGGTTTAATGATGGAATCATAAATTTAAATAATAGGAAAAATAAGGCCTATAAGCGATTCCGTAATAGCAATAACGACGCGGAACTTTTGAAAGTTTATCGGACGCTCCATAAACAATTCGATGTCTTAAATAAGTTTCTTTATAGACAGTATGTTCTTTCTGTTGAATCTAATTTAAAGATAATAGTAAACGCTTTTGGAGCTTTAGTAATAGCAAAAAGCAATCTAATGGTATTCCTAACTGTATGCGTCTAAATAACGTATCTTCATCTGATCTTTCAACCATCTGTAATATGTTCGCTAACCACTTTCAGTCTGTATATTCTTCTGGTACTACCACACCTATAGTCCCTAGTAATAGCTCAATGTCCTGTGATTTCTTAAATATCGGCAAGTTAGAGTGTACAATCCCTGAAGTTCAAACTGTTCTTTCTTTATTAAATTTAGATAAAAATCCTGGTATGGATGGCATCCCGCCAATTTTACTTCAAAAGTGCTCCTTCGCGTTTTCTGTACCTCTTTGTTTAGTTTTTAATTTGTCTCTCCGGTCTGGACATTTTTTGAAAAATTGGAAGAGCTCATTTTTAACGCCCATATATAAATCTGGGTCGATACATGATATTACTAACTATCGTCCGATCTGTAAGATTTCTACTATTCCTAAGTTGTTTGAAAAACTGGTTTGTGACAAACTTACACCTCTCTTAAAGAGATTTATCTCTCCGTTTCAACATGGATTCGTCGCAGGCAGATCTACTACCACAAATCTCTCAATTTTGTGTAATTCTGCCTTGAAATACCTTGAGAATGGCTTGCAATGTGATGTAATATATACGGACTTTGCTAAAGCGCTTGATCGCGTTAACCACAATATATTAATTTCCAAACTAACTGGCTTAGGACTTCACTTCAATTTCCTAAAGTGGATGCATTCCTACTTAACGGATCGTATCCAGTATGTTCGCATAAATGACACGTTCTCGTCACCAGTTTATGTTACCTCTGGAGTACCTCAAGGTTGTCATTTAGGCCCTTTGCTCTTCCTTTTATTTATTAATGACATTAATGACTTGTTTTTGAGTTCCCAGTGTCTAATGTTTGCCGACGATTTGAAAGTGTTCCGACCTATACGTTCAGTTCACGATTGTATTCTTTTACAAGAGGATCTTGAACGACTTTCCATAAGGTGTCAAAATAATGATCTTCATCTCAATGTCTCTAAATGTCAAAGCCTTTCTTTTTACCGTAACCTCTCTCCAATTCACTTTACGTACGTAATCGATAATACCTCCCTGTCCATTATTTCGTCCAAAAAAGATCTTGGAGTAATTTTTGACATAAAACTTAGCTTTTGTAAGCACATTGAGTCTTTGGTTGCCAAAGGTAATCAGATGTTAGGTTTCATATTGCGGAATTCTAAAGACTTTCAAGATCCACATACTCTCAAATGTTTATTTTTTGCATTTGTCCGGTCTTACCTTGAGTACTGCAGTATAGTTTGGAATCCGTTTTATGAAGTACATTCTATTAGAATAGAGAAGATGCAAAAGCGTCTTACTAGAGTAGCTGTTCGTAGACTGCGATGGAATATTGAAATGCCATCTTACGAGACTAGGTGCAAATTATTTGGTATCTTACCTCTTTTTAAACGAAGGCAATATTTTTCAACTATGTTTATTCGTGATTTGATAAATGGTCATATCGATTGCCCTTTCCTATTATCATTAATTGGATTTTATGCTCCTTCGAGAACTCTTAGAAATCGTCTTTTATTTTATGTACCTTATCATAGAGTTAATTATGGATACAATGAACCAATTTCTAGATGTCTTAGAGAATCCAATAAATATTCTAGTATATTTGATTTTATTCTTAGTAGGGATTCATTTAGGAATAAATTAATTCTGTCTTTGAAATTCATTTTTTTTATTCATTGATAAATATCTACTTGCATACTAGACAAAAATGATTAAACCTAACTTAAAATTAACAGGATACTTATTCTTATTTATTGGTCCTTATGCGAACGCTCTAAACTTAACTATATCTTAGAATTATTGCCTTTCGGCCTACGAACTATTTTACGAACTAATCTTACATATATATTCCTCGAGAAAATTTATTAAAACTCGGATTCATTATTGAGATTTTATATAAAACAAATTACAAACTACCTATTCTACTTACTTAAACTACTTAAGGTATTCTAACTATAATTAGGATTCTGAGCACTCGTTGCCTTGCGCAACAAGTGGTCAAAATCCCAATTGCTTTCCGAGCGCCTGGCAGTCGTCAACGTGCACACGCGCCGCCGTGAGCCGACTGAAGCCTTACAGCGTCAGTCAACTCCCAGAAGCACCACCACACGTTGGTGAGCCCGGCCTCTCCCAAAAACGCCCTAGCTGACTTAATCTAACTTATAAGCTAAGAGGAAGTTACCTAGAGTAACGCACCGTCCTGGGAGGGCATGTTGACCCCTCCCCCCTCAACAAGCCACCATAATTCGGCGAATTGCTTTTCCGTGTCGAATCTATCCCTCTCCGATATTGCGGTACTAAAATGGAGGAGCTCATGAGCATTGGCGACGTCCCCGTAATGGAGGAGCCGCTTATCTCTCGCGCTGCGGTAGCGATGGTATAAGACCGGAATACCATCCCTCGTCTGTACCAGCCCTTTTGCATCAATATGGATAAATGCCTCTGGCGGGATAAAGCCAGACCGGAGTGTACTCTCAATGTACATTTCATTGGGGTAGTAAGCCCCAAATATCAGACTATTGTCGCTGGCCATCGCCCTTGCAACGTGCCTTCGAGTGACCTTAATGAGGAAATTGTCAATCCTATTCAACTGAGCCCCATCGTATAGGACCTTGTTGGGATAGTATTTTATATAGTTGGATTCAGGCGTTCGGAACAATCGGAGACAGGTCCTAAGACATTGTCTCTCCAAAACCCGAATCTTTTCCATATAGCTGGGCGCTATATTGAACCACAATGGACAACCATAAGCGATAATTGGCCTTATAAGGGCCACGTAGCAAATGACCTTCACTTTGGAGTCAAGTTGACTGCTATGAAACAGTCTCCTTGTCAAAGCATAAGCCTTCTTGGCCCCAGCAAGACAAGCAACTATATGTCTATCGAAATATAGATACTGGTCAAGCCAGATACCTAGATATCTAACTACGCTTCTCACCGCCAATGGCTGCCCATTTTGTCCAATAATGGCCAATTTTTTCCAGTTTTTTCTGGTATCCCTAGAGGCCCCAGCCAATGGAGTTCTGAACAAGATTGTTTCCGTCTTCTGAAAGTTGATTTTCAACTTCCAGTCGTCGCAATATCGCTTAATTTGATCGAAGTCACGCTGCAAAAGGATATTAATGACCTCGATTTTAGGACCTGATCTGTATGCCACCAAATCGTCGGCATACGCTATAGCATGGCTGAGTGAACCCACCAGATCACTCGTGTAAATGTTAAACAGGATCGGAGAATTGACCGCCCCCTGCTGTAAACCGTTTTTAATTTCAAAGACTTTGCTCGAAGTCACGTTGCCACATTTGACAACGAACTTCTTTCCCATAAGCATATTATAAATTACATATAGCAAAGGTTTGTGCATCCCCCGCCTGGTCAACTTGTAGAAAAGTCCCTCTAACCATACGGTGTCGAAAGCCTTCTCAAAATCAACCAGACAAGCACCCGTGCATTGGTTCTTGCATTTATTCCACTGAATGTCGGAAACCAGTTTCGACGCGGCATGAATAGTGTCATGCCTCGCCCTGAAACCAAACTGGTTGTCCGGTAAATTAATTCTGTTGTTAGGCTTTGGTGGTCGTTTTTAAGTATATTTTTGTATTAAGTAAAAGTAATCTAGCGAGAACAGTAGATGTACTCATTTGATTGAAAAAAAAAAAAAAAAAAAAAATGTTACGCCTTGATTGTGTTTTATCCGCGTTTGGTGTGTTGTGGTTAAAAATTAAGTATAAAATTCACAAAAAAATTAAAAAAAACTACGAATTTAAGTGATTGAGACTTTTGAAGTTTGAAATGAATTAATAAATAAATTCAAGAAAAAATTGTATCACACCCAAAATTAATTCTTTAATGAAAGCTTAGCTACTTAAAAAACATTAAAAAACAGAAACAGAAAACTTTCACTTTAATGGGTGACTTATGTTATTGTTCGTTCCCCATGGGGATTGAACCTGCTTCGCACCGGTCACAAGCCAACACACTAACCTCTACGCCATCGCCACCACACTATGTTAGGTGGCGCAGGGACGATAGTCCCAAAGAAATAAGTCCCGAAAAATGAATTCGGGACTTATGTCCCACTATACCGGTGCGGTGAAATAAGGCCTTATGCAATAAGGCCAATTTAGCATTATTTCTCTTTCCATGGGTGCTGTTTTCAACAATTTGCCCTTGCACCTACTCCAAATCAAACAGTGACCCCAAGCAGGGGGGTTGCAGTACAGTCATTGCACTGTTTATAGAATCTACTTGCGATTTCGCAACTAATCCCATAAACAGTGCAATGCATATGAGGGGCATGCTGCCCCCTGTAACCCCCCTCTTCAATTTTTTCTCGTTAATTCTGTTTTACCTATCAATTTATGAACGTTAATAAAATATAAAATATTTCCAACTCTTTGTTTCATTCGGGACTTGTGTCCCATTTTCAACGATAAACATTTGGGACTTATGTCCCTGCGCCGGCCGGTTAGGTTAGGTTAGGTTAGGCAAAATACATACCGAATGGGCCGATAGATTTTGCAGTCACAATTGTCTTAGTATAGCTATGCATTCCAAATGAAAGTAGAATAGTAAAGTAAACCTCCACGGAAGGTTGTAAAATAATTCAAATATTGTCCATGCCACTTACCTAACCCGATCTTATCACAAATACTTTGAACATTGAACAAAATGTGAAAATTGCGGTCCTATCTGCTACATGCTCATAATTTTCAAACCGCACCCCCCTCCGTGCAACTGATGCCTTATTCCAATGACGCAAAAGTATCTATGCAAAAACTTTGTCCACTCTAAGGAAGGTGTGGAATGCAAAAGAGTTATGAATTTGAAAAATTCATAAATGCAAGCAGTCATAGGTCCGCGCATACTATCAGCAATCGATACACAGGCACTTGAGTGATATATTCAAACGGTTCTGCCCACAGTATGTATGTATCTGGGTAGCTGACTGGTCAATATAATAGATTGCTAGCAGCCACAACGGTAGCATTGCGAATGAGATCGCAACGGGCATTTGATTAGAATTGTCACTATAATGCCGTTTGTCGTTTGTATAAATTGTTGGTCATGGATTTTTGGATTTTTGTAGGTAGGTTTTTTTTCCTTTGAAAGGTCGACTTTATCAATTTCTTATTGTCCGTAAAACTTTGGATTGAAAAAGTATGCAGAACCCTATTTAAAATATTCATCACCCATTAGTCAAACAT
The DNA here is from genome assembly GCA_949715645.1 of Portevinia maculata. NCBI lineage: Eukaryota > Metazoa > Arthropoda > Insecta > Diptera > Syrphidae > Portevinia > Portevinia maculata. Next base: position 41,457,988 of record OX454525.1, read on the forward strand.
TGAGAATTGCAAATAGTAAGCATTTCCAGGTACACACATTAATATGACAAAATGCATAATGTGTGCATTCATTTGAATACTGATTGTATGCAATATGAGCATTTGCAACAACTTAATTTCTTATTAACGACCAGCGATAATGCATTGCATTTAATTGAGAATAAATGTCATTAGAATGGTATGTCCGTTTTAATGTGTGCATGTTTATGTGCAAATAAATTTGATTATCTTTTAGCTGGGATGTTAAAAAAATCCTTAAGGTGGCAATTCTTCATACATCCACTTTTCTTTAGGATATTCAGTGAAAACTCCCTATACAGTTTCGTCGATAACATTTTTGTCTCACCATATTGCCTTAGGCACACACTTTTTTAATCAAAATAGTTTTCGGGGCTCCCAGAGCCCAGATAATCTTTTCCGCATCCACTCTAAGGAGTGCCGCTTAAGGACTGTAAATTGTATGGAATCTTAAACGGAAAGCTTGGAAGATTTCACTGTACATAGCTTTGACGAGTTATTCGCTTAGGGAATCCCCTTGTGCAGGGACGGACTATTAAAATAATTTGACTCGCTTCAGTAAAGATGTGGTCCGAAACTGGGAAGCATGCCGATATTTTGATGAGGTCGCACCGACAAAACCGACAGGCAAACCATTAGTGAAACACTGTGGGTTCAATGAGTAGAAGATTCACTTGGGGAAGGCATACATTTTTGCCGTCTTTTTTCGTAAAATTGTTGTTAATATAGTTTTAACTTGGCCGCAAGGGCTCAGTGGTTTGTGCGTTGACCTAAAAAGTAAAGGGTTTCACGTTCAAATCATGCCTGTGCCTAGTAACACCTAACGTTTATGTCCACGGGCTCACCTCTTGGGAAAGTCTAACAAACATCAAAGAGCATTAATTGCTATTACCTTTTCATATGTTCCCCAAACTATTTGGTAAAGAATGAGTTGTTCAAGTGTTCATTTTAATACCCTGTTCTAAAGGTATATTAATTTTAACTCATAGTTTGTAACATACCTTCATATTAGCCGTAGATACCTAAAAGCTACTGAATTCGCATTGATAGTAATGTCCATCTAGTCATGTCCGTCCGTCCGTAGCCATAGATTAGGCCTTTAAACTCGAGCTAGAAAATTGAAATTTTAACCATACACCCTTTAAGGGCCCATAATAATCAAGTTTAAGAATTTGTATAATTCGCCCACTGACACGCCCACAAACTCAAAACAAAAACAAACTTATTCTTCGCAATAAAGTCGTTTGGAACAATTCCAATCTGTAGATCGTTCTTAGGAAGTCACCCATACTTAGATTTTTGCAACGCCCACTTTATGAGGGATATCCAACAGTTCGCCCCAGCGGACTGTAGCCTTTCCCATGTTTTTTTTAATCTTTAAAAAGGAAAGAAATCCAAATTCCACCGCAGTTAGACTCCTCTTATCGGAGTTGAGGTGGAGAAATGAGGCTTCATTCATTTCTCTCCAATAAGCCTCCATGCCTAGAGCCTAGAGAATGGAGCCAGCACCGCACGGCTTACAAGCCAACATACTGACCTCTAGACATTCGTCACTCTCTATTAATTTCAAAAGTTCATAGTGTTATGAGTTACTACAGAAGATTTAAGCTTAACTAGCGGAACTAGGCGAACGTTGTTTCAACCTTTCCTACATTCTTAAATTAAAAGTTTTTTTTATTTTTATCTTCCCAATGGAAGTTCTTGTAATGGGTCCGATTTTGTGAATCGCGGATTTTGATATATCTCCACGTTTCGAGGTCACTAGAATCCAAATTCAACGTTTTTATAGAGATGTCTGTCCGTGTGTATGTACGTATGTGCGTTCGGAATTATCTTTCACCACGATTACCTGGAGAATCAAAGATGCTTTTGACATGAGACCGGGTTTATCCGAAACGTAATTACGTAACTCAGAACTCATTAAGTTTTCAGCGAAATCGGTCCAGCCGTTTTTTTTTTTAGTAAATAAATAACTAAAAAAAAATTCAGCTAGTTTGCCTTTATTAACTTCCCAGTGGAAGTTCTTGTAATGGGGCCGATTTTGAGAGTCGCGGATTTTGACATATCTCCACGATATCAGTTCTTGTAATGGGTCCGATTTTGTGAATCGCGGATTTTGATATATCTCCACGTTTCGAGGTCACCAGAATCCAAATTCAACGTTTTTCTAGAGATGTCTGTCTGCGGATATGTACGTATGTGCGTATGTACATACATATGTGCGTTCGGAATTATCGTTCGCCACGATTATCTCGAGAACCAAAGATGTTATTGACATGGGACCGGATTTATTCGAAGCGTAATTACAGAACTGATTAAGTTTTCAGCGAAATCAGTCCAGCCGTTTTTTGTTAATAATAATAAATAACTAAAATAATTTGCCTTTATTTCTACTATTTATTGTCATTTATTTGTCATTGGGCAAATCACAATTACATTGTGCTCCATTATTTCGTATACATGTACATTTACAGGTCTCTGTGTTCATAACAATGGTTGCATTAATATATACATATCACACTCCGCTGTTATTAACAACATTCAATTTCCATGAATAATATTAAAGAGCTTCTTAACCATATCTTATGGTTAACTACATTTCAAAATTTCCAACTAATCGCATAAATCATATTGATTCCACTGGGAAGTTAGTCGTGTGGACCTTGCGGGTCGCACTCAGACCACTTTTTTTTAATTTTAATTATTAAATCTTAAAATTCTGATTACAAAGTTTTATTTTTATTTATATTGATAATTCATTCCAGTGCTCCATCTCTTGCGAACGTCTGACAAACATCCAAGAGTATCAATTGTCATGAGAAGCTGTTCAAATTGCCATTCGGATTCGGTTTAAAATCAAAGCTCCCTTCCACTTAGCACAAGCACATTTTTGTAGAAACTAGGTTTAAGGCCCCCGTAACCGTAAATGCCTAATATTTTTATTTTTAGTCCATTAGCAATAGGCCTACCATGCGCCCCGATTTGACGGGAACAATCCCGGTTTGAAGTACTTGTCCCGACGTCCCGGTAGGTTTCGCTTTTGTCCCGGTCAATATACATATCTTGACATTTTCTTCATATTTATTTTCCAAAATATTATTTGGGTCTTTATCGGTTCGAAGTCGAGCGAATTAAATCTATTTAAACTAATGTATGTACTTCACTTTTATATGGACAACATTGATCGCCGCCATTCACTCACATCTGTCACTTTCATAATGCTATTATTATATTTCATTTTCCGTCTTTCTTTAAAAACACTCATGGGCCACATGGCCGCGATTTACTATTAGCTGCCAAGGGAGCAACGTTTGCATTTCACAAATTCAATGTTAAGTCAATCACAAGACTTTGAGGCTCTTCAAAATTGATATAAAAATTGTTTGATCCAAAGTTTGGTCTTGCCATGACCGCAAGGGCGCAACTGTCATTTCAAGTGTGTATATAAATGTGATAAGCATTTTGTGAGTTTGCAGAAGTTGAATCCAAAAAAGTTGTACAACACGTAAATACTCGATTCCTTTTTCTTCTATAACAGCCATTGAAAGGATTCTTTAAATCTACGAAGGATAATTTTTTTTTTTTTTTTTTTTTTTTTTTTTTTCGGGGTGTATGAGACTTTCTGCACTGGAGCACTCAGACTCAATACTGGTCCATTGTACTACCAGGCAGACACACCACATTTTACTGTGGGAATTTACTCGTTTTTCTAAGAAAAACGAGAAGGCGCTTCAATGCTAAGGAGCTTAGGTTTACAGCACTCACCATATCCGCACCAAATACCTGCCACCTGATACGAGCAAAAGCAGGACAATCACAGAGGAAATGTTCCGCAGTGTCGTCGCTTTCTCCACAGGCTTCGCAGTTGGTGGTGTCGCTTAGGCCTAGCAACTTAAGGTGTTTGGCAAAAGCGTAGTGTCCCGTAAGAACGCCAGTAGTCTGTCTGCAGTCTTTTCTGTTGAGAGACAACAAGAATGCCGCGGATTTCCCACAGACGTCGGGGAGCATTTGCTTAGTCTGTCTGCACCCTGGAGAGTCATGCCAACGGCGATTGTGTTCATAGGAAACACAACCGTCAATGGAAGCCCTGACCGAGGACGCATTCAGACAGATCACTGGTTCAGGTCCTGAGAGGTCCCCCTCTGAGCCTTGTCTAGCAAGTTCATCGGAGATCTCATTTCCCGTGATCCCGTTATGACCCGGGACTCAGACAAGTTTAAGTGAATTCAGCCTTCCGACCGAATTCAGAGATATCTTGCATTCACGTACTATTTTGGAGGTAGTTAAGGGTTTGAGTAAGGCCAGATACTTCGCCCGCTCCACCTGTTCCTCGTAACATAGTCCATGGCCATTAGGATAGCATAAGTCTCTGTTTGGAAGACTGACGCATATTTGCCTAATGGAAAGAAAAGTCTAACGTTATCGCTCTCCACGAAGACACCAGCACCAGATCCTTGATCGGTTTTGGAGCCATCCGTGAAGATTCGACTGCATTCCCTTCCAGGTTCAGAGTCCGGCCAGAGCCAGTCCTGGACGCGAGGAAAGTCGACCTCGTAGTTGCGCGTTAGCCGAAGTTCCGGTGTCATCGCATCAGACGGCATATCCATAAGACAGGAGTCGAAGGACAACCGTTGCGCAAGTTCATCAAAACTCCAGTGCGAGTTATACCAAAAGCCACCTCTTCTAAGACGTGAGATAGCCTTGATTGTACACCCCATGATGTAAACATCAAGGGGCGGAAGGTTCAATAGTGCATCTAGGCCGGAGCCAGGCGTGCTGGGGAAGGCCCCCGTGCAGCCGAGACATACCTGCCTTTGGAGTTTGGCAAAAGCAGCAGTGACGTGTTTACGTGAAAGCTTATTCCACCAAACAACCGATGCGTATGCTATAAATGGTCTTATAATAGCCGTATAAATCCATAGGACTCTTTTCGGTGATAAGCCCCATGTCTTGCCGAAAATGCCTTTGCACTGCCAGAAAACAGACAGCGCCTTGGCAGTCTTCAGCTCAACATGTTTGGACCAAAGAAGTTTGCTATCCAGGATGACTCCCAGATACTTTGCTTAATTGGAGAGTTGCATTGTGATGCCTTTTAGCACTGGCTGAGTCAACCCGACCAGCTTCCTCCTTCTCGTAAAGAGAACAACCTCAGTTTTAAGAGGATTGACCGAGAGCCCATTCCTAGTGCACCATTCGTCGATCACGTCAAGGGCCGCCTGCGCTTTGGCGCATACAGTCGCTAGGCATGATCCTACAGAAAGCACGGCAACATCATCCGCGTACGCCTGAGCGTAAATAATAGAACTGTTGAGTGCGTTCAACAGAGAGTCCACCAGCATACACCACAGCAGTGGAGACAGGACGCCGCCTTGCGGTCAGCCTCTGTTTACCCCCGCCATAACATAGCGGCCACAATCCGCATCCGCAACCAACGTTCTATTCATTAGCATTGCTTTAATCCACAACATCAATGGTTCGTCTACGCCGTGTTGTCTGGCGGAGCTGCAAATGCTCTCAAAAGTCCAATTGTCAAAAGCACCCTCAATATCGATGAAAATGCCCATTGCGTATTCTTTTCTGGCAAGCGCGCCCTCAATTCTACCAACTAGATTTTGGAGCGCAGTCTCGCAGGATTTTCCGCGTTGATAGGCATGTTGCATCGGAGATAGTGGGTGCAATCGCAAAGCACTTTTGCGCACGTGGAGATCGACCAGCCTTTCCAAGCTTTTCAGCAAGAAAGAAGTCAGACTGATTGGTCTGAAGCTCTTGGCGAGCGAGTAGTCACTTCTGCCAATTTTTGGTATGAATGCCACTCTAACTGTATGCCAGGGTGTTGGAATGTATGCCAGTGCTAGGACAGCGGTGAAGATTTTCTTCATAGTCGGTAGCAACTGGTTTGTACATTGCTGCAGCATGGCTGGGTATATTCCGTCCGTACCAGGTGACTTGAAGCCGTCAAAAGACGCAAAAGCATATTTAATGGCCTCGTCCGTCACCACGGCCTTCGCAATATTCCAGCTACGCCGAGTTGTTTGTCTTGGCTCACTCATAGTCTCGGTAATCGGGGCTGGTTGTGAACCAATTGTAATCTGGTTACCCGGAAAGTGAGACTCCAGCAGATAACTAAGAGTTTCCGCTTTCGTCTCAGTGAAGGTGCCATCAAGTTTTCTAAGTTAGTCCAGTTTGGCTGGTTTGCCCTTTTTCAGAACTTTAACCAACCTACTAGTTTCACCCAGCGTTTCAATCTTTTCGCAGAAATTCTTATAAGAAGCACTTTTCGATACCCGAATTAGCCTCTTATATCCCTTCTGCTTCGATCGGTAGAGATTCCAGTCTGTCCCCAAATCAGTCTTGAGTGACCTATTTAGAAGCTTTCTAGCTTCTCTACGAATTCTTTGCAGTTCCGAGCTCCACCAGGGAACCGGTGTTCTGCCAGGGGGTTTGCTTACTGGGCACGTCAGTTCAAAACAGCTAGTAATGGCACTATTCAGGTCTTGAACAGCTTCCTCTACCTTTTGTCTCGTCCTGAGTTTGGTTGGAGTTTTGAGAGTTTTCCCTAATTCCTCCCTGAAGCGTATACAGTTGGTTTTTCTCGGATTCCTCCTCTCCTGCAAAGTTATGGCTTCGCATCCAATTTGCAATTCGATATATCTATGGTCTGAGAGGGACACCTCCGAAGAGACCCTCCAGTTAGTAACCGCCTTAAAGTATCTATTTGATAAAGTTAGTTCGATCACCTCGCTGAGAGAAGGTTCGACATAGCAAGACAAGCCCTTGGTCTCTCGGACCGCTCGTCACAGAGTATCGTAGTGCCACGGACACCTCCAAGGCCACAGATGCGATTTTTCCACACCCATGGCTCCTGTATGGATGTTATGTGGGCTTTTGTATTCAACACAGAAAGCTTCTTACTGATGAGTGCAGTAGCAGCCTTGGAGTGTTGAAGGTTAATCTGAGTAAATCCAATCATTGGAAATACAGTGTTCTAGTGGAAGGGCACGCAGAAGGTGCGCGCGCAGTTCCACCGACAGGAGTGCTTGAGGTCTTCTTCCTCCGTTTTTTCCTTTTCGAGCTATTGGAAGGGGAGGCAGCGTTGGTTTCAGTCAGCTGGCTGGTTTCGGTTGGGGTAACCTCTGCCGACCTGCATCTCTTTGCCGTCATACTTCAAATTCTAAGAACACTGTCTACTTGTAATAAAATCCGTTTGTGATAATAAAGACGGTAAAATGTATTTGTGGTTTGTTCACGGACAATGGAGTCTCTTTAATAAATATCTTCCATGCGAAGAACTAACGCAACAGCAAGTTGCATTTTTATGGTAATAGAGTTAGAGAAATTAAAAATGTATCTCCAGGAAAGGCGGATAGTAACTTCGCACCTCGCGATGAGCTATGGGTTCTTGCCGCACAGCACAATGTAAAGCTCTGCTAGGTTCCCGGTCACATTAGTGTACCGGGCAACGAGAATGGTGACGAGCTGGCCAGGCAGGGTTCACAACTCCGAACAAACCAGGCCAATAATACAGTGAAAATTCCCGCCTGTTAAATTAAACAGCTGATTGGGGACAAAATACTTAAGGCAACTAATGAAACCTACTTAAGTTTGTAAATGCCTCAGGATGGCTTGCTCATCCCTAGGCTTTCATAGATTTCCTAGTGTGGGAGTTCAAAACCACAAGGGCATCACAGTGGATCTACACTGATCTGAGTGTGACGAGTGCAGTAGAACATATACCGATATCTTCTGCCTCCGTTGAGCGTGTTTTTTCTATAATGAACAATATTATTACGATCCCAGCAAAGGGGGCGAATGTCGGAACCGACTCTTGAATCGTCACTCGTTTCTAAAATTAATATCGATACACCTATATATATATTGAATAGTGAATTTCACGAAAAAATTAAAATATAACAAAGTATTTTTGAGAAAAGGTCCTTTCCTCGTTAAAATGTAAATTGTGTTCAAAGTAATGATTCGAAAATTTCTAATAAAAATAGAAATATGTTGGAAATCGTTTTGATTGGTATTATTTATTTAACAATTTTTTTTTCTAAAATTATATTCAGTATCTAAATTAAGACAAATATCCCGATTAGGAACAAAAATATGGTAAGCAAAAAAAAAACAAAAACAAAAATAAGGTAATTTAAAAGAAATAAATATATATTAACCATTATCGAAGTGGAAAGGACTTACAAAATTAAGATGAATCCGAACGGCAAATTTGAGGAGCTTCTCATGACAATTGCTACTCTTGGATGTTTGTCAGATGTTCGCAGGAGGTAGGCAGTGTAAAATACTTTTAGATGTTACTTGGTCCTTGGCGGGTCTTGAATCTGAGACATTTAGACTAGAAGTACAACACACTAACCTCTGCGCCACTGCCCCCTAATTAAAGATGTTTTTTGTTTGCCCAGTTCCACCCGGTGAACGTTGTTTCGTACTGGCCTACACTCGTACAAAAATACATATATTTCTTTTTTCTGAATATTCTTAAGCCACGCAATGAAATTTTACAGTTTAATTGTTTAAAGCATTTTCGCAAAATAACTTGCACTTGCAATGGTGGTAATATGAACTCAATCGGTCCATTGGTACATAGCTTGAATTCTGGCACCAACTACCTGGATCACACTTAACTAAAAACTCTTCTTTTAATCTAACTAATACTCGTAAATGTTGTGAATAACAAGTTAATCGGTGGAATGGTTTGGCACATATAATACATGAATTGAAAATTGTAATTGAATTAAAGATAGAAATATGATGGACGTCAAAGAAATATGTATTAGCGAGGATATTTGGTTGCTTGTTTTGAAACCCACAACACATGCAACTAAAAAAACTCTACGCATGCTACTCGTACTACTGCAAACGAATTCTGTAAGGATCCCGCTCTGTTAATTTAATTTAGTACATTTATAGGTTTAACTTCGTAGTGTATGTTTAGCGAAATTCCAATTAAGTCGTATACAAAACCCGCAACAAAATTACAGTAACGATAAAATAAATCTATGATTCATTGCTCATCTTCCAGCTAAAAATCGATATTATCCTCGTTTATATTGAATCTTATATCGAAAAGCACAAGAATATCCAATTAAGATATATTATTCCTGCCACTTACATGTCTCTTCCTTTTTTGCTTAGATCGATAGCAAACATTACCCATTCTCATGCCCCGCTTTCAAGTATCCGCTCCATTCACTAATCTCTGATGAAATTAAGGTCTGCAACTGATAGATAATGACCCAGCCCGGTGAAACAATGCGAAACATCAGGAAAAGAAACTTTTTCATGATTTCAGCTAATAACTAAAAATGATTTTATTGTGCTCTTGCTAAGTTCGGCGGTGATGTTATCTCCCCGGGGAGGGATTACGTGATTGAGGGTGAGCCATAGTTAGTTGTCCATCAATAGACCCCCCACTGAAACAAGGAAACACCATCACTTTATGTCAGTGAACTCAATCAAATGTCGATTTGTTCGGATCACATTTTTGTTATATAACTCAAATGTTTTCGCATCTGGAAAATGAAAAGGAATTATTAATCCATATGAGGGAGTATATTCACTAGAGAATTGTTTGCAATTGCCGAAGACAAAATTTTGATATGAACAGAACACTGAGGGTGGCCAGTACATTATTAGGTAGATGAGCTTTGGTATTTCAAAAGTCGATTAACTAAAGGAAGTAAAAATGCTTGCATTAATTGATTAGATATTCGTTGAATTGAAGAAAATATTGGTCTATTCGTGAAGGATATTCTTGACAGTAAGTCACTAATTGATACCACCAATTTATATTCTAAATACTATGCGTATTTTAATATTTTTTTTTTTGACGCAAAAAAAAAATTGCAGTATGTGACCATAAGACAAACGTCAAAAATAAATACGAGTATAATCAAAAACAGGCTTGGGAGCTAGCTCGCAATAAGATAACAGTAAATAGAATGGTTCCGAATCACAACTAAAATCGGACTGCCAATTAATTTAAAGAAATGCAATTCTGTGGAAGATTTATTTATGGCAATCAAATATTCTTTCAGAAAAATCTCCAATTTCCTTGGCATTTCAAGTTTGATGGCATGGGATATTATCAACAGGGTAACATCTTGCGTGATATTCACGAAAATCAGTTTTGCTAGGAGTAAAATAAATGATTGCCCAGCCAATGATACCATATAATGATATAAGCATCGAAGCACCCATTTTTAAATAAGTAAATATATTTCCACAGCAAACGCTTTTTATGGAAGCCGTTGTGCATGCTTGGAAAAAGTTTATCAAATCTTTTGCGGAGGACCGGGTAGTTTACACTTTATCCGAAATCTACGAAGATCTGATCTGTAGAGAGAAATGTAGTGTTGCCGGCCGACTCACACATTCTTTTGTTGTTATCAGTCATCGCCTTAGAAGCGCTCACAAGATTTTAAGGTTTAATTTTCAAAATTTCAACAGTTATCCGCTGACACTAGAAGTTAAAATAAATTTAACATCCTTGGTTGATATTTGCGTCTCGGAAGATATTACGCACATACCTTGGTATTGTGAGGGTATCGCTCGAAGAAGATATAGGTAGAAGATATAAAACATTCGTTTTCACTATAGATTTTTTTATGGTTTTCTTTACAAAAGCAGTCCTATATAAAAGATGTTCGTTAAGTGACCGATTATTAATTTTTTCTTAAAAAAAAAACAAAAAGAGTTTTTCTTAAAATGAAGTTAATTTAATTAAATTAATTACTGATAGCTAACCTTTTTTTAATAAGAGGCTATTATTTTCAAACATTGTTTCAAACATATTTTTCATCAAAAGTAGCTAAAATGTGTCGCCAATTATTATTATTTTTAAATTTGAAGTTCAACTCAAAGGACGCGAGGTGCCAGGGAAATCAGTAGAAATCATTTTTTTTATTTTAATGAGAACTGCGAGATCCCTACAAGTTTGCCCTCTATCACTTGACAAATAATGCTCACGTGAGTTATCCCATCAATCAATCAATCAATATTAAAGGATATAATACAAGGTGGCGCAAAAGTCATCTTCCTATCGGAAGAAGCATAATTTTTGCAAATGGCGGCAAATGTAAATTCTACTTTGATATTTGTGAAGTTAACTGATACAGAAAAAACTTAAGACACTAATTAACATAATCCAAAAGCAGAACCAAAGTTTTTCATTCATAAAAAAAATTACAGCGAAAGAACATCGGGTGGCAACTTTTGCGCCACCAGTCAACTTTTGCGCCACCTTGTATAAGTAGTTGAATTGCAAATTGAACGCTCCCAATATGCTGAACTCCCTGTGGTAACGATCTTTTAGAATATTAGGTGTGCTTTTTTTACTACAGCGTATATGGGCTTATATAAAAAGAGTACAAGATTGCTCGACTGTGACGTGGCAGCAATATTTTCATTCAAACAAGTGCACAGTGCATCTAGAAGTTAGATTCCTAATCGCTGCGTGGATTACCGTGTAAGCAGTATAAAGGGGAGATTACTAAAGTTCCACAAAAATGGCTGGAGGGGGGGGGGGGGGGGGGGTGACCTCTAATTTGGAGGTGTAACTAACCACTTTAAACGCTATAACTGTTGAACTATTATAGCAGAGGTCCAGTAGGTATTTTGTACATTTTGGAAATACAATTTAGTAGCACATACAAGTCTTCAACACCTTGGGTACATTTGTGCAGCTACAAACAAATTATGGCTCCTTAAACCAAAACTATGAAAATATGTTCTTCCATTTGTTTAGTTGGAAGGCCCTTTGGAAGGCTACCAAACTTTTAAAGAGAACTGAAGCGCAAGGTCCCCCGTCAAAAACACCTGATGCGAAATGGATCCGCGATCCAAAAAAAAAAAGTCTAACTCTTTTCGGTGCATGTGACAAACGTTTTCAAACCTTTTCCACCTAGCGTGGTAAATAGGCGCCTTGAATTCTCTGATAGCATAGATGAAGACGTAATCCCTTATGTCTCTTTTAAAGAGATCAGCACAAATATTCACAACCTATATAATAGAAAATCAACAGATTATGATCTAATAACTGCCCAAATACTGAAGGAACTACCCTTCATAGCATTTCTAAGACTCAAGCTGATAAATAATACTTGCTTTAAACAAAGATATGTTCCATATTACTGGAAGATAGTAGAAATTATAGTTATACCTAAACAAGGTAAGCCCCTATCAGAAGTCGCCTCATACAGGCCAAGCTCACTTTTGCCTGTATTATCAAAACTTTTCGAAAAACTGCTCTTTAGAAGACTAGATATAATCATAGAGCAAATAAGGCTTATTTCCACATATCAATTTGGGTGTAGAAATAAACATTCGACAATAGGCCAAATGCATCTTGTAACTAATGTCATAGAAAAAGCACTAAAAGAAAATCAAGTTTGTTCTTCATTATTCATACAGGCTTTTGATAAAGTTTGGCATAAGGGTTTAAGGTATAAACTTCATATGTATTTATCTAGACAGTACTATGATATACTTAAATCTTATATAGCAAATAGATTCTTTAGAGTTCGCTATGGCGCAGCGTATTCTGAACTCAATGAATTACAAGCAGGCGTTCCAGAGGGAGGTGTTCTAGGACGCACCCTGTATTTATTATATACTAGTGATATACCACACGCGAATGATACGATGGTCATATTTGCAGATGACACTGCCCTTTTATCAACTGAGAGATGCGTGACTAGGGCAATAGAAAAGCTTCAAACAAAGTCCTTCGAGGAATAGTAAATGCCCCATGGTATATTAGAAATAACGAATTTCATCGTGATTTGCAGATTGATCTTGTAACGGAAGTAATTAAAAAGTACGCAATTCGTTACAATAATCGTCTGCGGATGCATATTAATCCTGAAATAGAAGACGTCTTAAATATACGATACAATATTCGTAGATTAAGAAAATATATGAGAACCCGTATTTAAATTAGAATACCTTCTCAAACGCAACTGAACGTTGAAACTAAAATCATTTGTCGATCTTTTTAGATTGGTCATGATTAGAAGGTTTTTTTTAGTGCGGCTAGAGTCCTGCCCTACTCTGAGTTTTTAACCTCATTGTGTCTTTCAAGATTTTCACCTTCATGTGTGGCAACTTTTTTACGCACGATCAACAAAAGTTGTAGCAAAAGACATTTTTTTGTCAGACAAAAATGGTAAAAAAGAAGTGTACCCACCTAATATTCATGACAATTTTTCTTGCATTCTGAAATGCTTCTGGTAATTCAATCTTCATTTCTTTAAAAACGAGGCTATGATCTAAGCTAGACGGATCAAAACGCCCCCACTTCACTTCAACCCTACTCGTCCACCTGTGGGGTTTGCCGGTTTGACATCATAGAATATCGGCGGGCCTCCCAAATCACTTCATTTTCAACGCTGAGACCAATCAAATGTTGGTGTTGCTGCATTTGTGTGATCTAAGAGTTTTTAGGCCTGCCTCTCTTTCGCGATTGTATAGGACTGTTCATTGATATTGGCTTTTGGAAGGGATTTGTAGGATCTTTCCTTTAAATATGAATGTACCAACTGCGAGGGCGGTCACACTCCATTTTCTTTGAGTTAGGTTCCTGGACGTGTAGGCTTCCTCGGGTCTTGGAACTTCTTATTCGATCAAGTTTTCTCTTGCTGTCATGCTTAACTATCGTTAATAAGCCCTCAGACTTTTTGTACGCTGTCAAACATTCTGATCCATTTGAGAGCCCGTGGTGCACAACTGCGGTGTAGAGCCTTCCTCTAAGCTAAGCGGCGTTTTACGGTCACAGAAGATGGCTGCGTTTTCTCGCCACGTCATTCACCCTAAGCTTACACGATGCTTTATGTCGTCATTACAGCTTACTCCCTTCCCTTCATGGGCGAGTTCGACTCGCACTTGGCCGCTTTTTTTAATGTAAGTTATTATTATTTGCAGCCAGTAAATAGTTATTTACAAGAGGGTACCGATTTGTTCACGTCATTGTAAATGCACAGGTAAGTTCCCCTTGCACTTGGACGGTTTTGCGCCAAGTTGCCAAGCGACTGAATATTTTTTTTTATGGTTATGTATTAGCATGTTTCATACAAACAATCATACAAACATAATGATCATTATTGTCTCGTTTGCATTTGAAATTGCAAACCTTTTAATTATTATTTTATTAAAGAACATTTCAAGTGTGAGAACATTTTTTTAATTCCGTTCTCACACCAAAAATTATGTATCTATCTTCCGGTTTCTAGAAAACATATTGTTAGCCCCTAAGTAGTTGCATTTGATTGTGAACATTAAACGAATAAAGTTATTTATTTTTAACTCGAAATATTGTTGCTTCACTTAATTCGCTCGTGTTTTTTTTAATGTTAATTTTTAAGTTAAGTTTAATATTTTGTAGCTTAAATTGTTGTGAATGTTTTTTTTTAACATATTAACCGGTTTTTATTAGGACCCATGATACATATAGATCACGGGATGAAATTAACACAATTTGATTTGTTTGTGAATAGTTTATTATCAGCCTTGTCAAAATATTTTTTTTGAATGAAAATCGAAGGCGCTTGTTTATTTTTATGGGGAAGTTTCGCGTTCGGCTTCGACATATATTTTTGTATCTTTTGCATTTACATTAACGCACTCTTTTTTTTTAAGTTTTGTGCAAACTCGTCTTTTTTGTAATATGGCACACTTGCTGTGGGGGCAGTATGCATTGTATTTTATTGTATTTGCAGTAGGTTCATAAGTAAACAACAAGCAATTATACCTGATGGTCCATTGAACTATAGCATAGCTGCCCGCTCGCTGCTTACTAGCGACTAGCATTAGACTCATTATGAGGTTCTGGCGAAGCACAGCATTCACCGATGATGTTTCATCCTTCTAAACGCAACACTCACACAGGCTTGAGTATATAGTTTTTAGATTACGCAAATAATTTTTGGCGACTCGTTTCGAAAACTGAAATCAGTAACGAGACCAACCAAAGATCTCTACTCTATCCTGTTCAATCCAAGAAAATACTTAGCTTACTCAGATAGTTTTTAGACGCTCGTTATGAGTACTGAAACCAGTGACGAGACCAACCAAGGATCCCAAGTATTTCCTATTAAATCCAAGCAAATACTTAGCTTACGCAGAGAGTGTTTAGATGCTCGTTACGAGGACTGAAGAAAATGACGAGACCAACCGAGGATCTCAAGTCTTTCCTACTCAATCTAGGCAAGTTCTTTCATCTGCTGATTTTGGGACCGTGGAAAAGATTCTTTGAATGCCTGCATGAGGCAAGGTGATGCCAGAATTCGGAGTGCTGTTGACGTAGATTCTCAGTCATTTCACGTTTGTGAACAGTTGAAGAGCATCGATGGAGGCTGTGGATGAACTATTTTAATACCCCGGATACCCGTGTGCCCAGAAACCCAGGTAAGTGTTACATCTTCCCAACATTTTCAGCTTTGCCATAGTTTCCGCAGCAAGTTTTGAGGTGAGAATGCCAGCCGAGCAGGGTTTGATAGCGGGTTGCCTAACTGAGCAGATTTATAAGATTGAGTCTTTTACGCCTTTTCTGTAAGGGATATAAGCGGTATTAGGCGCGAATGCATTATGAGAGTTACCGCATATGATAAAAAAGATGAGTTGATGCATCATACACCCCGAATTATGCACATTATTCAAAAACACTTGTGATAGCTGTCGCAAATCAAACCGCAGGTAAAGCATCCCCCCATATTGCCGAAAAGGGGACTCCATAACGCCCTATTTATAAAAAAACAATGCTCCTAAGTTTCTGCATTTTAAATCATTTTGACAAGAAAATCAATTAATTCGATTATAAAAATTATAAAATAATATTTGGTTTACAAATAAATGTTGGATGTTCTTATCTGGCAACAAGGTTGCTTAACAATCGAAAATTTTTATAAACATTCATAAGAGAAACTATGGCCTGGTGAGAAATAGCGCGAATTATTTTTTAAGATCAGGAAAATTGATCCTTATATGTAATGTATTTGTTTTAAAGATCGTATCTGAGCTTTTATCTAAGAACACTGTTTCAGTGGCAATTATTCGGTTTGAAGGTCCTACGCTCAAAATCATTCCTTGATGATTTTCAAAGCTCCATGATTTCATAGCTTACATTTTGAAAGCAAAACAACAACCAAAAAAAATACCGCAAACAATATCAAATTCTTATATTGATTATACCGTGTCTTGAAACGCAGCACGACCACCTTTCTGACCACACCACCGTCCACAAACCCTCATAATTATACATCACCTTTTGTCAATTTTTGTTTCGGCTGTCTCTTCTCACACTTCTGTATTCCGTAAGCTGTGTTGTGTCACAGGGGTTTTTTATATTTTATTTTATAACAAAAAAAAACAAAAACTCGTTTTATTTTTTATTGGGACTCACACATGGCCGATGACTGGTCCACAGGATCGGATTCACTGTTTCTTCATCTCTCCAGTTCATAACGAGTATAATTTCAAACATTTCCGAACATTATCATAAATTTTGACTCTAAAATGTTTGTTGATTTTTTAAAAATTTATGTTTCATATAAATGTGTATAATGGGGCTCGACAGCCACAAGAACAAAGCGAGAAAGAAGAATGAAAATGGTTCGGTTCCTTTTGTGGCTCCTTTACCGTTGATGGGACATTAATAATTTTTAAATTCCGACTGAGGGTCCGGTGGTTTTTTCGTGTATTTCAGATATCTGAGATTCATTGATCCGGCAGAGGTGTAGATTATTAAAGGTTCCCAAAAAAAAAAATAATAAAAAACAAAGGAACATAAAAAGGACAGAAATCAAAACAGAGTGGACATAAAACATTGATAATGGAAGCGGTAATCATCGTCATATCTTTGCCGGATTGTGTGTGAATGAAGGTGGGACCCTGATCTTGAAATCGATTTGGTGCGTTTGTTTGTTAATAAGGAAAATCGAACACAAAAAAAAAGACGAAGGAACGGAATAAAACGCAAAAGTTAAACAAACTCAAACTAGAATTCAGATACTTTGTCATCATACATTATTTACGTTTCACATTAAAAATGAAGACGATGATAGTTTCTACGGTTCTACTGAAGGAATTATGTTCTTAATTAAGATAGGATGAAAGTATGTATGTTTAATATTGTAGGTATCCATAACTGAGACTGAGTGTTTTTGGGTTTTATATATCTTCTTTTTGACTTTCATGTTACATGATTTTCCTCTGAAAAAGGGTAGATATTTGTTCAACAAAGTTTTATAGAGATGAAAAAATGGATAATGTTAGGTAGGTACCACTTAATAAACACGTCAGAGTTTATTTTAGTTTATTACGGAAGGTCGATGAATCAATTTTTAAAATTTATAAATATTATCCATATAATGCATATGCATACTTTGGTATGGAAAATATTTTTGTATTTCCATCGTACAATCAATACTTTCGGACGGCAGAATAAGGCAGTTCATTGAATATGAATCATGGTTGATGATTTGTGTCTGATAAGAACATTGCATTTAAGTGATTGATACGGTTTAGTTTTAAAGTAGATTCGAACTTTTTCCGAAAAATGTTTGGTATTCAATTTTAATTGAATTTAATTTTATTCAATCATTATTCATTTCTTAAATTACAATTAACAATAATAATCTGCGAATCCCTTAAGAGGCTTTTCTTAGTACCTATTTGCATTTTACAATTTATGCTTGGTAACAAATTTTGAAAATATTTATACAATTTTTTTTTTATGATTGATCAAGTTTTAGACATGTTGATTTTTTTTCTATAGTTGGTTTTGTGTATTGGGTAGATGTTTGTTATAAGCTTTTTTCTAAATCTCTCTAATGAAACGTTGTGTAGCTCCCTGAGTAGGCTATTAAAGATGTTAGAATTTGTAATAGATAATAATCAATCACTTCCGTATGAATTTTTGTATTTTGGCGTTTGCGGGAAACCTTGTTTTTCGTATGGTGTTAACATCATATTCGAGATGCCGCTTATACGTATAGTATTCCTCAATAACGGTGAGTTCAAACAGTTGTTTAATACTTAAAAGTTCTACCTCTGCGTGTAGCGTGTAGCGTTTGGGTATTTCCTCCCCAATTTGATTCTGACAAACATCCAAGAGTGTCAATTGGAATAAGAGGATTCTCAAATTTGCCATTCGGAATCGGCTTAAAAATTGTAGGTCCCTTCCACTTCGCTCAAGCAACTATTTGGAGAAGCTAGGTTTAAGGTCCTGTATGGGCGTTAATGCCCAATATTTATTAATTTATTTTTAAAATCAGTTTCCATACTGTATTAATCGATAGCGAGGTGGCGACGGTGAAAAGGTTAGTGTGTTTGCTTGTGACCCGTGCGGGCAGTCCACCCACTAACTGAGAGAAACGATTAAAGCTTTATTTCTCCGACCTCTACACCAAAAAGTGGATTTCCACCTGGTAGTACAATGGACCGTTACCGAGTCTAAATGCTGTGGATTTGGATTTCCTTTTATATATAAAAAAACAAATGCCAGTCAGCGATTTTCTACTATCTACTGCATAATTTTGATAGTTGCAATCCCTTGACTTTGTTACTTAAAAATTGGGTCAGTTTTTTATAACTTTGTTAATAATAATTTCCATTTTGACTTTAATTTTTCTATTTTATATGCCATTTTAGACTAGAAAAACCTTTTTTGTCGGCGTTATATGCTCTCGGCCTTGATTTTCATTAAAAAAAAAACTGCGATAGTTTTACAACATTTTTCGAATTGCCATCAGTCGTGGCAAAAATTAAAAATCCAATGTTTTTTTTTATTATTTTGTATTTGATTTCAAAAAAGAATATAAACAGATTGAGCGTACAAAGCAACTAAGTAACATTCAAGGAAAGTCGGTCAATTTGTTCTATAGAAAAAAAATCCATCCGGCAATTATTATATTTTCATAGAAAATATATATTTTCCTTGAATTTTACTTTTTTTTTTTTTTTTTTTTAAAGGAAATCCAAATCCCAGAGCACTCAGACTCGGTAACGTTCCATTGAATTTTACTTAGTTGCTTTGTTTGTGAATACATTTAAATGCCAATTCAAAAAATTTAAAAATGGCTATTATTTTTAATAAATAAAATCAAGAAAAACACCTTTCTTTGGCAAATTGAATAGAGTTACGAAAAATATTTGTACTTCCAGGTCAGAAATTACCAGGAAATTCGAACTTAACTATTTGCAAAACTGTAGGTGGGCTCAGTGGCGCAGAGGTTAGTGTGTCGGACTAGTAATCTAAATGTCTCAGGTTCAAATCCCGTCGGGGCCAATTAACACGTTGAAGTTTTTTCCACTGTCTCAACTATTGCGAACGTCTGACAAATATCCAAGAGTGTCAATTGGAATAAGAGGCTTCTCAAATTTGGCATTCGGAATCGGCTTTAAAATTGTAGGTCCCTTCCACTTCGCACAAGCAAATGGTTGGTGAAGCTAGGTTTAAGGTCCTGTATTGGCCGTTTATACCTTCGCGGAACTCCTCCTCGTTCAAAAGCGGCTTGAACGAAATCGTCCATACAACACGTGAAATTCTTTTTTTCTTTGTGGTATCATTTCGTTGCCGAATCGTTTGAACGAGTTGGAAAAAAGCTATGGTTGGTTGGCAGGTGGTTCACTTCTGTGTGGAAATGTTCAAATAGGAAATGCACGAGTTGGAATATGAAAAATTACATCAATGGGAAGAAGAGTTTAAATATGTTGTACATAGTTTAGAGAACGCGAAATTGAGATAACTTCTTGTGAATGTTAGTGGTTCATGAACGACTTTAGCTATACTATGTGGCGTCGCCACTGCTGAAATAGTTTATAAGATATTCTGACAAAATAAAACATCTTAAATACTGGTTCCTATTCTTTATACACTCACTGTTGTAATTAGTTTTATTTTGAAACACCCTGTTAACACTGAAATAGTCATGGTTTTTTTTATTAACAGCTTTGCAATAGTTGGGACTGTTTTTAAAGTAAAACATTCTGTTAATTCCTATTTCTGAGAAAATCTTATTTCAGCCAAAGTTTCTGAAACACCCTGTAGAGAAATTTTCTTGATATTTACCATTTTTATAGCCTTGGATATTCGCGCTATCTTTGTTCGTTTAAAAGTTATGATTTTTGCAACACATTGCGTCGATCGCTCAAGAAAAATATAGGTATCCCAGTCAGTGCAGCATCAGAAGTCCAAAGCCCAAACCTCCAAAATGCCTGCTGCAATTAGCGAATGGTCCAAGTTTCCCAAGGAGACACAAATTTATATGGTATATTCTTCAGGTTCTAAAAAAAGGAAGAGAAGAGAAAAATGTACTGAATAATTGAAACAATTGACTTTCAAAGTTTATGCTGCATTGGCTATTTGAATGACCGCTTCGAATCGTCGTCGCTTTGACAAAACAAGTCCTTTGTGTATTTAAAATAGTCTTGTAGATACTTTCAGATGTAAGAAACGACTTAGTTAATTTTTTCCAAACTTCCGTAGGTAACTATGTAAACCACAGATTTGGCATAATTTAATTTTTAATTTTACGAAACTGATTAACTTCAGACCTCATTGGGTCTATTGGATTTGTTTGCTCATGGAACTCATAATTATTTATCCAATTTCTACTCGATGAAAACAAATTATTCAAAGTCCCTCTGACAATGTCACATATAACAAAACTCGATGGGATAATGGACAACGAGATGATGATGATAGCCTATAATGACATAAGAAGACACAAAGAAAACAAAAAAAAAACAAAGGATAAATTAAAGAAGAAGAGAACGATATAGCAAACCTGAATCAGTATCGACACACAGAAAACGAAAGGAAAAATCTATCCTATATAGTGGACAGACTTTGGACCTGCACAATGCGCGTACACTTCGACAGCTCCACAAACGACGCCGCAGTGTCTGGCTTGGAAATATGTGCCAACAATTTCCATTGAAGGTGATGAAGCCAAAAACGTCCTCCCTTCACCGCCAATGTGCACATGCTGAGAAGGAGAGCGGTAGACACAATATTGCCATACGACATGTGTGATCAATATCCAACATACAGGAGTAGGGTGCGGTGGTGCAACATCACATCGCCAGGGCAGGTCTTCACCGACCATAAGAATCTCAATCAGAATTATTACAGAACAGAATTGAGAAAATACTTCGTGTGTTGAGAGAGGTGATGTGTTAGGAGTTAGGACACTAAAGTAAGCCTGGCACAAAAACAAGTCGAGGTTTATGACTTTCCATTGGACATAACTCTAAGTTTTAAGGGTCTTGTCACTGAATTGTGGATATAAATATAAACCAGTTAAAGGGTTTTTTTTGATGGTAAATTGTGTTTTGTCAATGTTTTCTTTATAAAAAACGGTTTAGTTATGATTTTGCTTTAGTTTAATATATGGTGTAATCTGACACTGTCGACCGAGCGATTGATTTTTGTTTAAATATGGTGTAGTTAAAATAAATTGTTATAGTAAATTATGCTTACCTTATACATGCATTGATTTAGAGCAGGGTTGTCCAGGTCGGCATCGTTTGTGTGGGAAACAAAAATAGCATGGAGTGGGGTCCCGCACAATCAAAATATAATAAGCTTCAAATTCAAGGAAAAATAAAAAATACAGCGATAGCCTTCCTTTATTATTATTATTAACTTTTTTAATGTAATCGATATCAATATCAAATCTCGGTTTTGCCAAACGCAGTGCATTAATGACTTGAGTGAACTACTGAGTGACTTCCATGAGTTATCAAATAATCAATGACGCGATGATGTGCTACGAAGCATCACGTACCGAATACAATTTTTAATTGAACTGAGGTAATTCTAGTACAATTTATAGGTAGGTAGGTAGGTATCCATTTTTGGAATTTTTTCAAAATGTTCAAACCCGTAAAGAAGTAAAAAAGATACCTCTGTTTAACAGCTCAGTAATCCGCTGCCTTAGAAACACCCGGATCTATATGTAAATCTCAGGAGTTTCCTTAGCTCTATGTCGCTCAGGTCCTCCAGCTCCTCAAAGAAGTAGCTGGCAAGAATCATGAATCTGTTAGTTGTAAGGGCAGGGCATTCACATGGTAGGAATAGATTCTATCTCTTCAACATCCCTACACTTCCTGCAGTAATCGTTGTGCATTATGCCTAGCCGCTCCGCGTGTAAGCCTACTGCATTGTGTCCTATGAGGACCCCCGTCAGCGTATGTCTTTGCGGTTTAGCTCGATCATGACCTTAGATTACCATTTGTTTACCGCTGGTCAAAGCTCCCTCAAGTGTCTGCATGTTTCGAGGCTGGTCCAACGTAGGTTTGTTTTACTCATGTATTCAACATCGATTTTCCGTGATAGTGTACTAAGCGGAGTTTGTACTGATTTAAGAACCAGAGATGCAGCTCCGATCCGTATCTTTGCCGGCTCATTGTACCCGGCATAGGGTCACCGAATTGACGATCGATATCTCATCTAGGTCTTTTCTGCACTGTGACACTGCCCTTGATTTAACAATTACTGACTCCATAGCCATTATGGCCAACTGCTCTTCACCTCCTTGGAAGCCTGAGTGATCCCAGCTGTTTCTGCCTTAAATACGCTGCACTCATCACTGATTCTGAATAATTCACCCAGGCCCTGAGTCTCACAGAAGCTGCCGTACCCACATCCATTTTGCGTCCGTGTTCTGTGACTGTTGTGTTGATCTATTCACTTCTTTCGGGGATTCTGGTAACGAATATACTTTTGAAGGCGAAGGTTGTTTCTTTCGAAGCACTCCATCGTGCCTGAACGGATGCGTGTCCATAGGGCTTGAAACACCAGAGTCACGTCTCTCTGAGTCTAACAGTATTTGTTAAGGGGTGTGACGTTAATTATTACTAGGTATCTTGCTGTCTTGGATAATTGCAGGTCCATTCCACTCATCCTTCGTTGCCTAAAGACTGTGAACAGCAGAATTTCTGCCTCGGATGGGTTTACCACGAGGCCTCTTTAAGCAACCTATTTGCTGACAAGTGAGAGTGCGTAGCTGAGTCCCTCACTGAGGACTGGGATGAATTTACCTGGGACCAGGATTGTTACATCGTCGGCGTAGGCACTCACAATAAAGATTTCCCGCTCTAATGTTTTTATTAGTTCGCCTATAACCTGTAGCCAAATGAGCGGAGAGAGGACGGCACCTTGTGGCGTACCTCTGCAAACTTTCCGTTCCGTAGTACAATTTGTAATTGGATGCAGAAATTCCATAATTCCTTTTGTTATTCTTCTGCTTGTTTTGAGTTCTGAAATACAAGGAAATTTATTGGTTTTATTTACTACTGGATCTTTTGCGTTCATTTTTTTTGTGAGTTTTTATGAGCAAAGCATCGTTGTTTTATTAAAATTTAACGCACATAAATATTTCATTTCTACTTTTTATGCATTCTTTAGGTTAGGTTAGGTTTAGGTGGCTGTCGGCAGAAGCCGACACACTTAGACCAATTTAGGTCCGTTTTGATACCACGTATGTATTATCTACCTCAACTCTGTAGATGGGACTGGCCAACGACACGCGGTTGTTCTCAAACGGTCCCCCATCTACGTACTAACCGCGCCCGACGTCGTTTAATTACGGTGATCTGACGAGAACCGATTAACTCGATGTGGTATGGTCGTTGGTCATGCATTCTTTAACATGCAGCTAAAATTTTTGTCTGCTTTCTTATTAGTCATCTTATTAGTATCCGATGAAAAATTACACGATCACTGACAAAAAAATGCCAAACAATCGAGCTCGATACTCCATATTTAAAGCCGAGACACCGAACTCTCATAATTCAACGACGTATTGCCTCCTAGCAATTATACAAAGATATGTACTGCCCAACATCGAAGCCATTTCCAAACAAAGATTCGGTTGTTTGGAAAAGTGATCCTTCGATGAGCGTAAAAAAATCGAATCCAGTTTCTTTTTTCTGCTCCTGTGTAAGGGGTCGTGTTGTAGGTCGCATAACTCCAATTTGTATTCAATTCAGTTTTAATCGCTCTCTAATTCCTTAAAATACAAAAATCGCTTTTCGAACTCAAATATTACCGATCAATGTAAATAAATTTGGGTGCAATTTTCAGTCGTCATGCAATGTTATTTTTAACTCGGGAAAAACACCAAGGCCTATTTTTTAATGACATTGTGAACAAAGTCGAAATTTACCCCGTGGAATGTATGCACGTTTAAGTTGTATGATGCGTGCTTCACGTCGATTAGCACGTGGTCGGTTTGGTTGCCGGTTTCAACAGCTTGAGAGCGCCATGTTGCTTTGTGGATATTTTTGCATGGAAACCTAGTACTCCTTATTGCCGTACGTACTGCAGTAATGTCCATAGTCCAAAAGCCATTATCTGTTGTAAAAGAACAATTAATAATAAATAACAGGAGCATGCACGTGTCAAAATCATAAGAATGGGACCGGCCAACAAACTTTTGGATCGTACAAGTGCAATATCACCAGCATTTGATCGGCCTCAGTAAAAAAGGGATCCGAAACCGAGCGGCTTGTTAATATTCATTGAGGTCAAACAGGTGAACTCCACAGACGTACCAATAGGAATGCTGTAAAGTTGAAGCATTTTGTTCTTTGTAATCCTGATCATAAATACGCCGTTAAGCTAGAAGAAGAAGACTTCGTAAATTAATGCAAACCGGATGCTTCTCCAACCATTTTTAACACAAATGAAAGGGAGCTACAAATTAACGCCGATTTTTAACTGCAAATTTTCAGAAGCTTCTAATGACAGTTGAAAAGTAAACAAAATGCAGGGTGTTCTTGGGTGGAATTTGAACTTCGGACACCCAGCTCAGTTGTCCAACGAACTAACCACTGAGCATAAGGGGGTGGCGTATGTTGGCCTTTTACTCGTGCGGTGCAGGTTCAATCCCCATGGGGAACAACAACTACGCCACCCATTAATTGATAGAAGCGAATGATACCTTAAACCTTTGCCGAGTCGGACTGCTCTTGGGTTTGGGTTTCCTTTTATTTGAAAAAAAATAATCGATTTCTGTATTCGAAAAGCTTTAAAAAGTTGCATATGTTAGGTTAGCTATACGTAAAAAATACGAAAAAAAAAATAATTTCACTTTTGTTAGCCCAAAGTTTTGAAAAATAACCAAAATGTTCATTTTCTTTGTCGGCTCTGTAACTCTAAAAATAGAAATCATATGAAAAAATAATCTTGGCAAAAAAGAAAGATAATTCAATTTCGTATAGAAAAGATTTTTAAAACTTTAAGTGCGAAGATTCGTTCTCGAGATATTTGTTAAAAAGCATCTTAAGAACACTACTTAAATACAAATTCATAGAATAAAATTTGACAAAAATATGTTTGCATTACGAAAACATATTTTTTACGATTTGGCCATCAGTTGAGGCGAAAACAAGGGTTAACTCATCCTAAATGCAGCATGTTGCATGTACCAATTCTCGTAAGACAGATATATCGTCAAACGTCAAAGTTGTAAAAACCTGGTTCTTGATTTATAGTAGGTAGGACAGATACTGTGTGTGATATCACCACCCTCACCAATACTAGAACAGTGAAAATCAGAACCAAAACATGGCATTGGTGCGATGGTAGTGTATTCACTAAATGATTGGCAGGTCGTGCGTCCGAATCCCGGCCAGGGCCATGATTTTTAAGTTGACTACTCACGTAAATGTAAATACAGATCTCCCTAAGCAACTTGGGCGCCACCTGTGGAGAAAAAAACTGTACAATAGCACCAAACTTATTTCATATCCTCCTATTATTTCGAATAGTAAGTAGCACCTAAAACCAGGCAATGCAATACTTCATTGCTTAGTGCTGCTTACTGGTCAACAAAAAATGCCAGCGCTGTGTTCCAACACTATAAGAGTCTGTACAAATACAGAAAAATAAAAACCCCTTTAGCGTAAGTAAATTATAAAAAAAAAATGTTTCATTGAAACGATTTTGAGAGCAATTCCTTAGATTTTCAATGAAAAACGCCATAAAAGTATCATCAAATAAACCCATTTCCGCAGGTAGAGTATAAATACAAAATAAAATGTTATTTTTTTGAGATAAGTACCCGACATCCAAACAAAGTGAAAACTATAAGAACAACTAACAAGACTGGAAAAAAATATGTGATCAGGATTTGGAAGACATCCTCCAAAAAAATCTCCAATTAACAATTCATTTCCAAACCAGCCTTGTCACACTCACGCTGTTGAGCGCTGCGTGAAGATGGTGACCGAAGCTTCAAGCACAGTAGCTGGTGAAAAAGCTAGAGACGGGCTTATAAGATCAAGAATACATTCCCAAAGCATTTAACCGTATTTCCACACAAAAAAAAAAATTTTAACATTAAAAAGGTTTTACAGTAAGTTTTTTTTATGTTTTTTGTATACCTAAATGGAGGAGACATTATTATCATTTTTTTGGTGTGTTTTATTTCATAAATAAATTAATATGAAGTTTTTCAAACTTATATGGATAACTCTTAATCCAACGAAAAAGAACACTGAGCTAAGGTAGAGGGCTAAAAACTTTATCTGAATTACATTTTTTTGATGTCAAATTATTCTATTTATCAAAACCAAAAAATAGAGGTACCTACATATTCGAAACAATTCCTTTTTTTCTCCACAGATTGACGCACCACTCTAGCTCCCACCCATTGATTGAAAATCAAATACATTCTTTTAATTTATTATTTTTATATCGCACAATTATTATTTATGAATCAACATACATAATATGTGACAGAATTGCCTTTTTTCAAAAGATTGCCATGTTTTTCTAAGAAAAGACGTATCATCAGGATATGTGATCCAACTAGGAATATTCATTCTTCAAAAGTCTCCCACAGGTCTGGGATCTACAGAGACCAAGAGTCTGCCTTATTCAACCTAACCCATATCTGTGATAAAAATCTGATATCCAAATTAAAAACAAAAACCAAAAAGAGAATACCTACAACCCATTCAAAGATTCCCCAACCATAAATAACTACAACTAGCCATCTTTCGCTGGGAGAACTCGTTTCTTCTACTCCATTTAGTGAATGAAATTCCAGAAACATTTTCCCTGTTTCATTTGGAACAAAATTATGAAAAAGGAATGTCAGTCGTAAAGAAAATCTCCGCCTGATAACCATCTTTCACCGGTTATACGCACCCGATACCCTATCTCCACTCATATAGACTCAAGCATCCCATAAACTAGCAGTCGATTTATTTTTTTAAAACCAAATATAAAAAATATAAATACACAAAACTCAACAAATAATGTCCCTCGATTCAGATAGGACATTTAAATACTAAACAAGTGTCGATTAATTTTTTGTCTGCTTTTTGTTTCAAAATTCAGACGATATAAACTAAAGAGACACCAAATTCTGTTGTCCATTTTTGTTGCCACGACGACAGCAAAAGCACCCAGCGTCAGTGTAGTAATAATCACAAATGAAAGATCAAAAATTAACGACTTCAACGAAAAATATTCATAATGAGGCATTTTTATTTGTTCACCTTGGCTCGTTAATAATTTTGAATCAGTTTCGTTCTGTTTCTGTGTATATCCGTACCTCTGACTATATGGTCACTGAGACCTATACCTTTATCCGTATTGCGCTGATTCACGACAGCGGTCTGTTGTGTTCTGCAAAACAAGTTCGTTTTATTCGCGAGCTATATCCTGTCAGATGATATACTCTTGCTGGCGAGAACTAAAACACAAGGGACAGAGACAGAGCAAATGTAAAATCGTGTCGCTGTTTAAAAAATATGCGAGTGGACATTAAAAATAAATAATATAAAACAGAACCAAGTCCCCAAAGAAGTGATCTGCCTGTCAGCAAAGAAGCATCCGGGGGCTTGGTCGTCGGTTGTGTGTAGTCCTTTCGTACCTATATCTGGTGAAGCCTACGTTCATGTGCAAGCTTCGCAGATGAATTATTGGCATTTTAGCCAATATTCATTCGCTGATTTCATTTTCGCTGTTTTTTTTTTTCTTTATTATTCTGTAAAACACTGGAGGTGTCTGTCTCATCCGCTTGCTGGTTTCGTTTATCTGCTTTTTGGTGGCCGACCCTGTTTTGTCGTTGTATCTTTTGAATGCGGTCTTTCAGTATTTTTAATGATTTTAAATCGCCTCCTTTATAATATTTAACAGCTTCTTTGGGTATTTTTATGGGATGAATCTACCTATGTAAGTCGAAGACAAATTTCGTCGACAACGGATGAGATGGTATTTTAGGTGCGATTGGGGCGATTTGTTGTATTGAC
Organism: Portevinia maculata; assembly: GCA_949715645.1. Classification (NCBI taxonomy): domain Eukaryota; kingdom Metazoa; phylum Arthropoda; class Insecta; order Diptera; family Syrphidae; genus Portevinia; species Portevinia maculata. Next base: position 41,486,287 of record OX454525.1, read on the forward strand.
AGTGTTCGATATGACATTTGTTTTGTTTAAACCTTTAAATAGATACATTTTCACAAATAAAATATAGGATTTGTTATTTTTATACTGAATATTTGTATTGCGAGTTGACACGCAATGAATTGCATATTTATGGATTTAATTAAACAAGAGCGACCGAGAAGTTGAGTTGAGTGCTGACTACGCCATACTATATCAAAATGCCTGAGAGGCATCAGGAAAAAAGCTAGAAGATATTTTTTCTCTACTGGAACTTTTTTCAACTCATTGCTTATTGTGTTAGACTGGGGTGGATTTCTGTAGGCTGGTAGCTCATTATCGCTTTTGTGATAGTCACTTCTTATACCACCAATCGCGTTAAAATTGTATGTCTCTTTCACTTCGCATAAACAAATGGTTGGAAAAGCTAGGTTTAAGGCTCCGTATGGGCCATTAAAACCTATATTTTTTTTATCACAAAATACTTATCAGAAATTGGCAACTCTCCCGCAAGTCCCGAGTACTTACTGCATTTCTTGTTCATTTTTTTTTAAATTAAAGTGAAAAGTGAAAACATCAGTTTTAAGGAAGTGCACACACATCTTTAAACTGTTGACTACCTATTACTTTCGTTTGAAATTGTTTTTTTGTTTTAACAGGAAATGTTTAATTTTATTTTGTTTTTTCCTTTAAAATATATAAGACTGAATTTATTACTTAAGACTGGATAAAACGTTTTTTTATAATTGAAATGAAAAGAATACAAGGTAAAATGCAGTCAAGTCCATTTATCTGAACCACGCTTTACTGACAAAAATCGAAACTGAAACAAATAGCTTATCACAGAACATTTTTTGTACAATTATATATATAAAGTTGGTACTCCTCTGCACTGAAACCAGCTCAAGAATAAAAACCGGCCACCTCATGAAAAGTATACTTACTACAGAAATTATTAGTTTATACTTACACAGTTCCGCATATCTGAAATAAAATTACGGACTAGGTACGCCCAATACTATATTTACACAAAGCTGTTATACTTGTTTGTTGAGATTCTTTTAAAATAATATGTTCCTTATGTTTAAAATACTGTGATTGGTATTCCTTGAACTTTCAGGTGGGTTAATAACAAAATTAGTTGTAGGAACTCCAGTTAACTGAATATTTAATTTACCGATTTTGGTCTTTCATTAGCGACTTGACAACTTCAAACGTTCAGTATGAACGGACCCTTAAACCGATTAAAATTTACTACCGGAACTCCGAGTCGGTGGTCACAACTTTCAGATCTTTAAAGCCAATTCTAGCCCTCGGCCGTAGTTCTAGCCCTCGTAGACAAGACAATTCATAGTCCAGTGAAAAAATTTGAGTCAGAATATTCGCTGCTTGATGTTACCAGTGAGACTACGTTTTGCCCGAAGTGTGGAGAATATTGCTGCCGTAGAGGCGTCCGTCCCAAACCAGCCAAATCACTCAATTTCACGGCGTTCTCAAGAATTGGGCATCTCACAGACCATATTATGGCGAATTTTGCGTAAAGATCTTGGCCGACACCCTTACGAAATCAAGCTGACTCAACAACTAAGGCCACTTGATTATATGAGGAGACGTGCGTTTTGGAATTGGGCTCTGGACATGATGGAAGAAAATGAAGAATTTCATCGTAAATCATCTTCAGCGATGAACCGCATTTTTGGTTAAACGGCTTCGCCAATAAGCAAGAAAAGCGTTTCTGGACAGTAAATGCAACAGCACTTCATCCGCAAAAAGTCACTGTTTGGTGCGGTTTTAATGCCTGTGGCGTCATTGAGCCGTTTTTTTTCGTCGATAAAAATTGGATTCAACGTATCGACCGCTGCATACGTTCCTGTGGTGGACATATGAACTAAGTCGAATTCCATTCATAAATGTTTTGATAGTAATTCAAAACATCACATTTTCTATCTTAAAAACATCACATTAAGTATCTAAAGTAGTTTGCATTTTATTTAAAAAAAAAGTTGTCAACTCCTTAATGAAAGACCCTTCATGTTCACGTCTCACGAGTTAGTGTGAATTGTTTTTTCCATTTCAAATGCTTCTTCAATTTGAAGAATAAACACACGAAATGATTTTTTAGCCTGGGATATGGCTATGATTGAAAATCAATGCAAAAGTGATTTAAACAAAAAATATTGTAAACTACCGTTTTAGTTAAGCGCAGTCGATCGTATAAGGTTTTAAATGCATATTTTAAGTGCATATTTTTGGTGCATATAAATCCGAACCCCTGTACAACAAACCGTTACTGCTGTCAGTAACCTTGAGAATCGGCATTTGCAACAAGATCTGTTTGCTATTTGATTTTCTCAGATGTTGTCACGTGTGATCATCTTACAATCCAAATCCAATTTGAATAAACACATTCATTTAAGCAATTAGCCAATTAGGCGCATACATTAAAATATAAATTCAAGCAAAAGAAGCCATATATTCCACCAATCCAACTATCTACACTTTGCTAACGTGGGAGTTCAATATTTCACCAAATCTATATATTAAATGAAATTTGAAACAACAGAAATCATCAACATATTGCTTTTCTTAGAAGATCATTGTACCTACCTATGTGCCATAAAAACATCTACGTCTACAGGTAGACAATATTAACTTAAGTAAGAGTATCTATGTTTACAAATTACCATAAAGTTTAGCTAATTATGCTTAACTTCATCACATGAATAGTGGACTTTATGTTGGTATAATTCGTAAGCATCAAACTAATAAATGGTTTATTTTATTTATACCCAAACAGCTTAAGTTATTATTTTTGTTAATAAAGAATCATTGAAATTGTGATATCCCATCGACGGCTGTTGGTCGAGCGAGGTTCTGCCAAAGACAACGACATCATCGGAGAATTTCAAAAGGCCACCCAATATGTCGCTGGTGATACTCGTATTAATGAATAACCTTTTATAAAATGTTGTTTAGAGCTCATTTAAGTCGCAATTAAAGATTATTTTAACAACGAGAGTTATGATAAATGATCCTATCAAGTTAGGATTGCCAACAACTTTGACACATACAAAATCTGAACTTCAAAATTTATTGTGTAGATTTTTAACAATATATATTTGTTTAAATGTATGTAGGTTCATAGAAATTTATATATTTTGAATTTATGATTCCAATCGACAGTAGGTATTCCGCGGATATGAGTAATTCTAGTAAATCGGATACCGCATGCCATTACAGATTTTAGATCGCCAATTTTTTATGAAATTTAGAAAAAATACTCATGTTAATAAGTTCTCGTGCTGAATTACTACTGATATGCCTGGAAATTGAGGGCTGCAGAGTATTTGCCTTTGTGGATGACGTTGCTATGGCCGTATCTTGAAAGCACCCCAATACACTAACTAAAGGAACTTCCACAAAATGCTATCAACCTGCTAACTTATTGCGCAGATGTTTGTAATCCCTACAAAACTGAACTTGTACTTTTCTACAGCAAATACGAAATCTATCAAATCGACCCTGCCTCAATTATTGGTACCGTAAAAGACCCTAACATTGACTGGGCTCCTAACATTGACCAAAAATCAATAAAACATTCAATCTGTCCAAACGACCACTTCTGCCAAGTCAGGATAATTATTATAATTCTTCTTGTGAGTCTGCAGCACTGGCCATCGTGCTTTATCTGACACCACTCAACATTTTTAGCAGACAAATAGCTGCCGAATCGTCTGTTCGCCTATAAGCTATCTCACAGTGGGTCACTAAGGAAAGTGTACACTCCACTACTCTGAACTCATTGTGAACTCTTCCATGAAACATAGACCACACCATACCCCAATTACAGTTTGTTAAGAATTTCCCAGGCCATCGCTTCAGCTTATTCTAGGAGGATGGTGCATGCTCGGAGGGCGCAGCCATCCACTTCTCATAATAATTGTAGAGCGTTCGAGGCGAAAATCATGCCAATGAAATAAGCCCTATCGTGGCTGAGCCGAAACTCTATAAACTCCATCTTAGCCCTAACCTGCCAATCTCTTTACGAGATCGCGAAGCAGTTCAATATTCACCTGTGTTTGATGCCAAGGCGTTGTGTCACTCCGGGGAATCGCAAGGCTTATGACCACCCAAAACGAAATAGCCAGTTGCATTCCACCACTAGAACATTTCAACCGCAATACCCGCAGTTTACCCTTAAGCCTGTATTCGGACGTACAGTGAAATACAAGAATCTTTCCTTAGCCGTACAGCACGAACGTGGAATGCTCTTCCCCGCTCCATTTTTCCTACACATTATAATCTACAAACATTCAAAATCAACGTGCACCGACATCTTTCCCTATTTGCAAACATTTATTTCCTTAACGGAAGCGCTGTTTCCATTCCATTCCATTATAAGGGTTTTAAAAAACCCCTTTATTGCGAGTACATTATCAAAAAAAAGAAGAAACTAAATTACCGCTATCCTATCAAAAATACCATTCGTATACCAAATTTAAGCAATATTCACATGAGACAACGAACCTTAGGTGGAAAGGAAGCATAACATGTCTAGTAACAAAGCAGATCTGGCCAATTATTTCCTTAACGCAAGCGCTGTGTATCTATTCCATTATAAGGGTTTTAAAAAACCCCCTTTTTGCGAGTACATTATCAAAAAAAAAAAGAAGAAACTAAATTACCGCTATCCTATCAAAAATACCCTTAGTATGCCATATTTAAGCAATATGCACATGAGAGAACGAACCTTAGGTTGAAAGGAAGCATACCATGTCTAGTATCAAAGCAGATCTGGCTTGACCTGCGATATTCACGCTAAGCCGGCTGCATTTTAGCTCCGTTGTAATTATCATCACTGGACATGGACCCTGTCTCATATGCACATCAAGGCTTGGAGAATATTCAAACCACTTTTGCAGAAGCTGAATGAACGAAGAGGGGTATCCTCACTACACCTTCTCTGCACATTCCCTGCACTCATCCATCCTACTTAATTATCTGAACGACTTAACTATTACTGATGTTAGAGTTCAAGCTTGCTTCAGCAGACGCTCCTAATGGCTTATCGAGTGAGTTAATAAGTTCCCCTAGATCCATGCTGTATCACTATGGATCTCATATTAGTTTAAGTGTGTTGCTGACTACCACTTCAACCAAACCTAACATAACCTATGTCATTTAATGGGGCGAACCCCACAGGCGGACCAGTAGGAATGCAGTGAAGTGGGAGCTTTATGTTTCTTAATTCCAAATAATAACATCGTTGTTAAAGAAGAAAGAAAGAATAGGTACCTACTAATGTCAATAAAAAATAAGTTTAAAATAAAGGGCCTACTTCTGATCTCCTCTTAGGTCTTTAAATATAACTCCTTCACTGGCAGCTTTTGTTGCTCTCAAAACGCTTCATTTGTTGTGGTTTTAACCCCAATAGCCCAACAAATATGTCATAACCACTGAAAATAAAATGATTTTTTACAAACACGAACATTTAATTAAATAATAAATAATTAAATCAATATAAAATCCAAAAACTGGACAAATTAAAATTCGAGGTTGTCGTAAAAGAGGAATAATGAGTAACTATGCAAACAAATAAAAAATAAACCACTCGCACTGAATTAAAAAATGTAATTAAATCGAGCAAATATGTCGATTTCCAATAATTAAATTACTTGCATAAATAATAAAAGCAACCAATAACACAAACATACCTACTTCACTCACGCCCCCAATAATCAGTGAATAACCAAACAACAAAAAATAGTTAAATTATAAAATATTTCAATAAAACATTTTTTTTTTTAAAAAAAACTGCCTTTCGATTCGTAGATATTTAATTTGCCAATTTGAATTCAATTAATTAACATAACAATTTCAATTTTATGGTCAGACTTTGTATTCTCAATATAGTACACAAAGCCAATTTAACCAAATAGGTTAATTCTGGATATCTATGTCTCGCAGATAAATCTCGATAAATAACTTTTTTTCTGTTTGCATATTTACTTATTTCTCTTTTTTAACTGCGATATTTTGAAATGTCATATTTTTAAAGCTATTTTTACCTTCGTTTCGTATCAAAATAGTATTATGGTGCATACTTTAGTTCTTTGAACAAGACTTACTTGGGCATGGGCTTTTTCATAAATATTTATTTCATTTTATTATTTTTTGTTTTAGAATGGAGAAAACTGTCTTTAGAGCTGGTAATGAATTTCAAGGTCTTGGTGAACTAGTAAGTTATGTAGTCAACAGCAATGTGGACGTGGACAGTGTTGTGATTGTGGCAACAAGGAAAAACAGCATAAGTCGACTTATGTCAAAATTGAGTTAATGTATTAATCGGATGCGCCGTACCCTGTTCTATACGCCATATTTGTTTCATTCATTTATCTCTTACCGTTGCTGTGTTAGGCATCAGGAAATAAATGCATAAGTCTCCTTCCCAGACATACGCACAAGGAAAAACAGCATAAGTAAAGATTGTCTAAAACTCTTTTTATATACTATTCTAAGGGTATATCAATTTTGACGCATAGTTTGTAACATACCTTTATATTGCCCGTAGACCCCTAAAAGTTACTATATTTATGATCAGCATCGATAGTAATGTCGATCTAGCCATGTCCGTCCGTCCGTCCGTCCGTCCGTCGGCAAAAATTAGGCCTTTAAACTGGGCCTAGAAAGCTGAAATTTTAACCATATACTCTCTAGGGTCCCGAAATAATCAAGTTTACGAATTTTTGAGATCCGCCCACAAACTCAAAAAAACAAAATTTTGGAAAAAATCGAATTTTGAGCTAGAAAGCTGAAATTTTTTTTTATATGATTCATGACTCCTAAAACTGCTCGGGGTATAACATTTTCAAAACCCTCCCACTGACACGCCCACAAATAAATAAAACAATTTTATTGAAAAACCAAAATTTGAGCTAGGGAGCTGAAATTTATAATATATACTCTCTAGGGGCCCTTTATGCTCATGTGTTAATTTTTTTTAGATCCGCCTACTGACACGCTCACAATTAAATAAAACAATTTTATTGAAACACCCAAGTTTGCGCTAGGGAGCGTTTTTTTCGATAAAATCCGTTTAATGTTATATAACAAAATATGTAGAGCGTTCTTAACAATTCAATCATACTTAGACTTTTGTCACGCTCACTTATGAGGGATAGGAATAAGAATAGGGTATCCAACAGTTCGCCGAGGCGGACTGTAGCCCGCCCCTATGTTTACTTATGCGCTTATATTACACCGGTAAATCAAAATAATGCAAGCACAAGTAGACTTATCCCCTTTTCCCAAAATTTTATCATTCCTATACTAGAAACATAGGTTGACTTAAGTCGTTTTTCCAAAATGAAATTGTATGTGGCACCAAAATAAAAGGACTTGTGCTCTTATTCCAAACTTTTTTTTGCAGGACAACTGAACATAAGTGTACTTGTGTTGTTATTCCAAAAGCCGTTACCTGAATATTCAGAAATAACTATACTTGTGTTTTCCTTCCCGAACCAAAACATAATTTATTAAGTGACTTGTGTTGTTTTGTAGTGCATGCATACAGTTCAGTTGAGTGTTTTTCTGTTAAGATCTAAATCCTTCAAAAGTAAAAACAAATAGTGTATTGTCGGACTCGTACGGTTTAGTTTTGTGTTAATAAATAATTTTTATGACAATTATTTTACTCATAATATTGTCGACCGAGATGTCAAGTGTATTGAAAGTTATGAACCAGAAGACATTTCTGAAGTTTTTATGAACTTCCATTTTTTGTGATAAAGTTTGTTTTACTTATTTTTTTTTTGTATTAATAATTATTAGTTTGTTGTGCTTCAAGCATTGAGCTATCTTTTAATTTATTTCAATCGTCTAGTTTTTCAGTGCCTATTAACCCTTAGTAACGGGATGATATGTGGTCGGCCTTTGAACGGTGAGATTAAGAACCGCCCAATATTTTTGTAGCTTCATCCTTCATGGCTTTGTTGCCAACCACCTTGCCACTTTAAATCAATCGGTTCTCGTTCGATCACCGCAATTAAATGACGTAGGTCGTGGTTAGTACTTAGATGGGGACCCACTTGGGAATACCACGTGTTGTTGGCACCTCTTGCGAACGTCTGACAAACATCCAAGAGTATCAAATTGTCATGAGAAAGCTTCTCAAATTTGCCGTTCGGATTCGGCGTGAAACTGTAGGTCCCCTCCACTTCGCATGAAAGTTGTTGTAGAAGCTAGGTTCAGGAACTGTATGGGCCATTAAGGCCTAATATATTTGCATGTTGATGTCGAGTTTTATGACAAAAATTGAAGAATAATGGGTTGTTAAATTTATAATTATAATTATATAATTATAATTATTCCCTGAGTTTTTTTGTCAGCGAACTGAAGAATGATTAGCTGCGGCGAGTTAAGATAGGAACAATGTTTGTGCGTTGTTCAGTTTTTAACATACAAGCCAATAAGCCCCGTTATATAAGTAACCATATACCGTATAGTACATGGTAGGACAGGCGACTAACACAACGCAGTCGGGCCAACCCACGGATTTGCAAAGCACACGTGCGGGACAGTTTCAAAATGTTATATATGTTGCCAGCGGTGACGTTTATGCAAAGTTTCTTGGTAATCCGAAAATGATATGGTGACTTCAGCTGGATAAGTTTAAATAAAACATATTCATGCTTCTCATGGATTTCAAGTAAAGCCCCAGCATTGGGTTGAAGGGGGAAAGTATTCCCATACAAATTGGCACTGGTTATGCGATCTACATACTCGTACTTGTGATTTTACACCTCTACGATTTTTTAGGCCTACAATGCAAAGAATCGTCCAACAACTTTTGGGCAATTGTTCGATTTTGTTTTATGCGGTTATTCGCATAACATTCTGGTCGTATTAGATTTCGTTGCATTTTGGGCTGTTTTTCACTTTGGACATTGGCCCAACATAATAAAAAGATACAACCGCCCAAATGAAAATTAATATTCACCCGAAATAATTTTTTTGGGCGATTGGCAATTTTTGGAATTCAGATGATTTTGTCTTGGTCGATTATTCATACAGCCTTGAACTGTTAGCTGTTTCGTTTTTAAATGGCTTATAAAGTAATAGTGAAAAATTCGAAATATGTTGGCCTTTGTTTTATTTTGAAAGCGAAATAAGGCCACACAAATTTGGTTCCGAAGATTTTGCTTATTTCCATAATTTTGAGTCAATTAAAAATAAAAATAAAAATCACTACTGCATTTTACCGATTTGCAAGCAAAACGGTTTTAAGATGTAAAACCTGTCGATAGGCTCACACTTGCTTTTGTGGTGCGCTGTAGTAATATTCTTATCCTGTCCGTGCGCGGAATCTGACTATAGATACGGGAGAAAAATAACTCGGCCAAGTGGGCCGTTTAAGAAAAGCATTGCTTCAGCAGCAAATTTACAATGAGCGTTCAATGTGCAAAGCAACTAAGAGTCCCTATTAGTTAATCCGCTGTGATTGGACGCACATATAATGTGAGTATCAGCTGTCACTTAGAGTCGCGATCGCATGAACTAACCAACTTTTCTTTTTAAGTTTGATTTGTTGAAGTAATAACAAATATTATCTACGTAACGGTGTGGCACAATGCTTAATTCTAAAAGTGTCACAGGAAATAAATTATGAAATATTAAGTAGATACATTTCGAGAAGACGAGAAGACAAATTAAATGTGGGAACTTTTCGCAGGTATTTAGAGACATTTAAATATTCCGGTCATATAGTACAGGTGTATTAAAATCTCCTCAAAAATTTATTTTCACTGTTTTAAAAAATATATACGTGATAACTATATTTGGATATAAATTCTTTTGTTTTAGGTATGTATTTGCTGTGAGTTTAAAAAAAAGTTATATTACTGCAAAAAATAGTTCAGCAGGTCACAACTTTTATTATATTGCAAACTAAATGCTCGTGATGCTTATGACATTATCGATTTGACAGATTGTCGTTTTCGGTGAAAATTCATAATCTTATATTTTTTAATCATGATACGAGCTCGTGTTGCTAGTTGCACATAGTTGCGCAACGAGATGGAAACTATCTAAATCTCATAAGATTAATAAAGTAAAACAAACAAAGGTTCTGAAAATTTCATTTAAAAATTATTTTTTTTATTACAAAATAAACAAAATTATTTATTTTTATACAACGAACAAAGCAATTATAAAATTTTAAATTGAAATTTTTACATTCACCTAAATAATTTACACAAATTTATGTTCGCTACATAAATTATCAACAATCACCATACATGCACTTATACTTGAGTCAAACGCGTGTCATGCCGAATTCCTCGATTTGAAAAGTATCGCCTAATGTGTTTTTGGAAATGGAGAAATTCCAGCGTATTTGGTGAAAGTAATTTGATGATATGCAATAAATTTCATAAATACCCTCATTACAACTTCATGTGATGCCATACCGAGTGTCATCTCCCGCACCCCAAATGCGCACGTCTAAGCGAGAAACTTGCTCCGAAAATAGCCAAAAACCAATTTAAATAGCATCAATGGCAATCGATTGTCGATCCGTATATGCTAGGGTGCACCGAAACAATTTTTAATGACCATTTAAATTTGGAAAATTTTTCAATGACATCACAGACATTAAGAAGGTCCTCGACACCCTCCTTTCGAAAGTTGATTTCCAACGTGGCAGTCTTTAACGTGATGTGTTCATTTTTGAACCCATATGCATATATATATATGGCCGGGAGGAGAAATTCAACTGTCAGGGGCTAAAAACTCTCATAAATAATGTGCTCCTCGGTGGTGTCAAGTCAGACAATGCCATTTAACACCAGTGTGCAGAAGATATGATGTATAATTTTCATGTGCGAAGTTTTTCAGTGGTTTTGAGATCGACATAGGATTGAAGAAAACCAAAAGTAGTATTTTTTAAAATCTTCTAAGCGAGAGGAGAAAAACAATAAAATTAATTGAATAAAGGAAAGGATATAATGGTTTGTTTACTGTTACTATACCCTATCCTAAGGGCAAATTAATTTTGACAAATAGTTTCTAATATACCTTAATATTGCCTTTGGACTCCTCAACATTACTATATTCGCAATAAGCATAGATATTAATGTCGATCTAGCCGTTTCCGTCCGTCGGCAAAAATTAGGCCCTAAAACTCGAGCTAGAAAGCTGAAAGCTGAACTCTAGGGGCGCTATATACTTAAAAAAAAAATTTAAATCCGCCCACTGTGTCACAAGCTCAAAATAACAAATTTATCGGAAAAATCAAGATTTGATCTGCAAAGCTGAAATTTAGAAAATGTTGTCTTTAGGCGCCCAAAATTAACGCGATTTCCGCCACAGAAGTAAAATCGAAGCATGTAAGTTGCTGTCACGAAGCTCTTACTAAACATCATATTTTAAGACTCTGTTGGCTCCCCGGACAGAGTGGTGTCCCAGGAAATGAAAGAGCCGATAAACTAGCAAGAAATGGATCATCCCTTGTATAGAGACAGGCTGACGCTACAGTAAAAACCCCACCCTGTTACTTTGAACAGGTGATTGGATATAAAACACTGTTGGCAGCATTTTAGAAGCATTAAATTCTTCTCTTATGGCTGTATCCCAGTGAGTTATGGTATTAAGAACAGAATTCAATGAAATTAATATTAGTTGCTGACCCAAGAAACGAATAAGAGAGTGCTGTCATCAGCGAAGGAATAGATTGGATTAGAAGTAACAGACAGGAAATCATTCAGAAAAATGAAACACCAGCGTTTACTTGGTGAGTTGGTGACTTGAAACCGTCCAAAGCAACTTGAATTGTACGGTCCGAAATGTAATTTCGAATTTATTGAAGAGGAGTATCATCGATTCCAAATGCACACATTTTCGAAAAGAGAGCTTGATGCCAAACTCTTTCAAATGTCTTTGAAATATCAAGCGCAACGATCTTACGTTCACCACCAAGGTGAAAAGATTATTAAACTTTTCGGTTAGATATGTTATCAAATCACCAGTGGACTTTCGGGATTCAAGATATTTCATTAGAAATATTGGGTTAGAAGCTTATTAGTTACAATAAATGCGGGCAAGATTTTACTTTGCATGCACCAATCCAAAAAAAAAAGTGGCGCTCCCATATAGTTTAAGAGTTAAATGCTTTTAAAAATTTATTTTGGTTATTAGTTAAATGTCATTAGATTCTTGTTGAAATAATCTGACCGCGACGTTAAAAACGGGTTCTTCGTTGAGAAGCCTTTAGCTTTTTTGTTGGAGATAAAATGGGCAATGGTCATCAATCGGACATCAACATTTTAAAACGTGTCAGCAAATCTAATGTACTTTAAATGAGAACTTTGCTTTGCTATCTATGTGGCGACACATAGTTAAAAATGTAAATCGGCATCGACGCCCATAAGCAAATTGAAGCAGAATACATATACGGGGGAAACAATTTATTTATACTATAACAAAATTGTAATTTCAATTTCCCATGAGCGTTTCGTTCGACTTAGCTGTCGCTTCGTCACATTATATTTGTCTTTTTTTTACATTTTAAGTAAAATTACAAATGCCTGGGTAAATATATCGCTCGAACGTGACCAGAATAGTAATATCAGGTCAATGGAAGTCATAACATGCCACCAACACGATGGTGAGTGTAGGTATTGTTAATGCATAAAAATGGTTCAAAGTACCCACCTACGGCCGTACTGCGGCTTCTGCTATCAAATAAAATAAGTATAACAGTGAATTACCATAAAAGTCAAATTACCCACTGCGTCGACTAAATATTAAAGGTGGTATTACACTCTGTCAGAACATTACGCTTAACGATGGAGAAGCTAAGATACGACTATGTATATAGCATAGAATAAAATTTCGATTCGCTGCAAGTCCTCAACGCATCGATGGTGGTAGATACCTACTGGTGGCATCTTCAATAAATTTAATTAAAAATCGAAAAAATACAAAGATATATACACTTTTAATCAAGTTTCAATTGTTTCCCCCACCATGACTGTGTGTAGGAAATGCCAATGGAAATCTATGTGTCACTCAAAACGTGTAAGGGTTGTCAACACCCTTGTCTAGGGCAAATGTGTTTTCACCTACTGTACCTTTCATACCATAAATCCAGATCGGAGAACAATAAAAAGTATCTGACCAACTCTCTACGGTCAAGATACGGGACAGGGGAGAACAATAGGAAATCTTTTAATTTTCCAATTCAATTGGATTTTTAACGCCCACAACAATTTGTAATGGTCGTCGCAGAGAATTGAAGGAAAAATAGGGTATTAGATACTCAAGGTGATCGAAGGATTGTGGCACGCGTGTGCGGGTGAGCGCCAAGAGCATTTCATTCATAATGCGTTTAATCCAATAAAGATTGGGTCCATTGTCATTTGGTGAATTATGTGTGTCCAGTTGTGGACTTTGTTGATTGAGACTTGTGGTCAGCAGCTGCTTTTGATTTGGTGTCGGACAGTGTCGAGTAAGGGTTGACATTGTACACCAGGTCGATTATGTTAAAGAAATAAAGGACGAATTAGCAAATATTGGGTAGTATACCTTAATATGTTGGCGATTCTGATTTGTTTAGATTGACAGACTGAATATAATAAATATTCAATAGAAATGCAATAAGGGTCATCATGGTTATTCAAAAAGGATTATTGTGCCATCCGTGGACTTTTGATAACGTGATATCAACTTTCACAAGGCTTTTAAGAACTACACTCTGCACGAGCGGAATACTTTAAAAAAAACCTTTGAATCACCATTGTAATATTCTCCCGGTTCAGTCATTGTTCGAGGTAGAACTGATTAAAGAAAGCATAACGAGAGTTATATCCGCCTTCGCACCATCTGTGAATCATAACACCGCGCTAACCTTTTATATTGCAAATCATCAAAGTTGATAATAGGGTCTCTCGCTTTCACATTCCAAACTTAAAATAAATATTTTTTATTAAACTAATATATTGTCTTATAGTCAAATTAATTTTGTTACGTGTAACTTATATCTCTATTTTACTTTTATTAAATATATATGAAATGTCATATCCGGCACACAAGCAGAATTCCCACGTCCGTATTCTCAATAAAAAGTAATCCCTCTAGTTAACCAGTTGTAAGCTATGCTTATAAAGGGCAAAACCGCCATCTAAACTTTTTATGGAAGAGAAATCCAATTGATAAAAAAACATTTTTTTATTTGAGTAACGCAGAAATATTCATTAATTTAAACTTTTTTTTCAATCATAAATCCATTTGCCGAATCTCACGAAGAATAACAGCACTATCATCGATTAAGGAAAAGAATATCTATCTTCTTATTTCAAATTGAAGAAGATACACTAATTCACCATCCGATGTTTACACAAAGTCAGCCGAAAAACTCAATAGAACACTAATGCCTACATCTAATAGAAACATATATTTCTCTTTTCTGTTCCTACCTGACGGCCAAGCGATGTAAACAACTTTCCTTTATCCGCCATAGGAACTTCAAGCACTACCCCCGAACAAAAAAATCTTAACAAAAATATATTCGTACATATTTGTATGCAATAAATAAATGTTTGAATATCTTCATAGCAGCGCTCTTCGCTTTCTTCGACTGGGGTTCATAAATTTCCCCAAAAAATATCAAATTATATTTTTTGGTTCCCTAATCGGAAGATGTGTTTATTTTTACTTTGCTTCCATTATTGATGCTTTTCGACTGCTAAATGAACACTGAATGTTGCCTTAATCTAAGAACAAAAATAGAAATGAAAGGAAAGGAAAGAGAGCTAACACTTGGGAAATTTATGAAAATTAGATGCACACGCACAATCATAAATGGCATACACCATCACCATCACCATCGCCATCATTAGTTAAATTAATTGACCTGCCATAATCCCTGGGATAATTCTTTTGGGTTGTTCGATGTGGATTTTCTTTCTGGTTGTGCCCAATTAATTTTGTGGAATTTTAAAAGAACGATTCACTTACGACCATGCTGTGGAAAATTGTATTGTCACCTGTTAGGTGTGCGTCAGATTGTGAGGAAAGGACTCAATGTCGAAATCGGTCGCGCCCCCAAAATCGAATGAATTAAAAATGCCACTTCTCAGTTGATAAATGTTCGAGGATGCTATTGCTGTTGCTTTAATACTCGTGCGCTATAAAGGGTGTTATTGAGTATACCTGCGTGGAATATCCTAGCCATTGCTTAATGGGGCAATTCAAATGTGCTCCCCCAATGTGGATGCTAAAAATATTTTAAACATTTTCCCAACCGACACTCAACTAATTGGACGTATTAAACACGCTGTGAAGGGGTTAAATGTGATGATTAATCGATTGTTTAGCACTACACTCTGAGTGGGCTTATTAAACATCATAATTCGTTTTTTTTGTTTATGGTGCTTAAGCCAGAGGTTGGTGAAACAGTCAAGATGAAAGATAGCTTGTGAGTGTGTTTGATGCGGATAAAAGAGCTTTATGGCTTTTAAAAGGTGACTGGTTTTGGGTTTTCATTTTAATTGGTATACATTTGTATTATAATTTGCGGCTGATTTCGTTCGATGAGGAAGGTGTGAATTATGACAAATGATTGTTTTGTTAGCTCTTCGATGGATTCTGAGGAATTGGAAAGACAAATCGCATGAGGAGTTGGTGAAATTAATAATAGAGTGCTTCGTATTATAACAATTTTACATTTGTTGGAAGGGTAAAATGAAGGACCACACGAGCTTCAATTTTATATTTGTTGGGAGGTAATTAGATGTTGCACCTAGACCCTGGAGAGCGTCATAGATTTTATAGTGAATACTTTTTACATGTAAATCCCAGCTAAAACTTTGATTTAACACAATCCCGAGATTCTTTAAACTATTTACATAATTGAGTATGTTGAATTATTAAGATAAACTTTTCTTTCTTGTTAAAAATGTGGGTAAATATATTTTAGCTTGCTTCTATTGATCACCAAAGCATTTTTTTTTTTGTCGGATTAAGTTTTAGCTTGGTAACTACAGACCAACTCAGAATAGTATTCATAGCTGGATTCCTATTTGCAAGTGCCTCGTTTTTATGGACTTGGAAAACAGCGAATTTGACTGAACATCTTTAGCATATATATTATGATATTCACAATTTGTAAGACCATCTGTTACGTCATTGATAAAATGCGTGAATACAAGTTGTCAAAGAATGGAACCTTGTGGCATACCTGAGGAACTAGGTGCGAAGAGCATTTATTTTTGTGGACAATGTACTGCTACCGTTAAGACAGATACGAAGACATAAGATTGCAAAGAGAGCTTCCGAAAGCGTATTGGGTTTCCAACTTCCTTAGTAGAATGGTTTGTTTTACACAGAACAGGACGCTTTGGAAAGTCTAAGAACATAAATAGCCCGGGCGTTTGGGTGTGTGTGGGGGGGGGGGGGCAAGGATGTCCCGGGTGGCAGGTTAATTTTTTGAGATATGTATATAAAATTTACAAACCGGATTCTTTTTTCAGTCCAGTTAAAAAGTTTACCAACATTAAAACTGCTTCACAGTAAATAAATCAGATATTCCTTGTGTTGCTTAACAACAAAATCCAAATATAGTTCAAATATAGTTGTCAATAGTTATGGCGCCGACTCCGCATCTGACTCCGGCTCTGTCTCTGATTCTCTCATTGAACACATTGACACTGAGACTGATAAAGCTAAAAATTTAGATGATATTGAAAAATGGCCTAATGACATAGATGAAAATATGAGATTGCTACTTGTGCAACGCCGTCCAGAAGTAGTGCAGCATGTAAGCGACACGGTTTCTGCTGCACCGACAGGAACGAGGAGGCGGCTAACGAAAGAATAGTTTTAATGCACGTTGACTAACGGCGAAAAAGTATTACGTTCTTGGATGGTTTATTCTTCTAAATCGTTTTTTTTTTACTTTTGTGGCCGTTTGTTTGAAATTCCGGATAAAAACAACGCATCACAGTTTTGCTGATATGATGTTTTTAATAAGGCAAAAACTAAATCTGAAAGTAGCCACGCATGAATCAAGCCCCCAACAAAACGAAATCTTTGCAAATGGAAGGAGTTAGAGGCCAAATTGCGAACAGAATACACGATTGATAAAAGATAGGAAAATATCGTAGCCAAAGGAACAAAAAAATGGCAGGAAATTCTTACTAGAATGGTCGATATTATTAAATTCCTCGCGAAACAGAATTTGGCTTTTCGTGCCCACAGAGATGAAAGTACAAATAGGGTCAACTTTTTAGAACTGGTGCACCTACTCGCAAACAACAATCCAGTGCTTCGAGAACATATTTTACGAATAAAAATGGGTGGAAGAACTATCACTTATACGAGATAACGTTCGTCAACAAACTTTCTGTCAAATTAAAAAGGCCAAATATTATTCCATTGTATATGATAGCACCCCAGATATATCACACAAAGATCAAACCAGTCAAGTATTGCGTTATCTTAAAATTGAAAATCAGAAAGTAGTACTACACTTTATCCAACAAAAATTGTCAGTACAGGCCTTATGGAGGAGATTTTTTCCTACCAGTAGTGCCTGTAGATACTCTCACGGCACTCAAACGCAAGAATCGCCACTGAAATAAAAACCAAACCACTGTCATACCAAGGAATTGTTGTTGAAATTTCCTAAAATTCGCATACAACCCACCACAACCAGTCTGCCACACAGCCGAATGGGAATGAGCATGATCGTCTTGTGTTCGCTTGCTATTATCATCCACCAAAATAAGCAGTGTGTGACTGAAGCACATCAGAAGAGTATTACCATCTCTACAATGAAGCATATCATTAAGGGTTTTTCTATGGTTTTTGTCAAAGAACTTTCGGTTTTGGAGCTTTTGAGAACGAATTATTATGTGGGGTGTTGCCATTCGGTTTTAATTTGATTGTATTTGTACTGTATAGCTGCACAAGCGCAGTTTTTTTACCATCTGCTTAGGTACGAGTATATGACATTGCGTCGTGGTTATATAATTTTGTATTCTAATCGCCTGATTGTGTTTATAACGCGGAAACAATGGTTGTTATCTAAATCGCTGATAGTGCATCTAAGCAAATGGTATACTTTATTGTTTATATGAATAAAGAGAAACATGGCTACAAAGTCTTCAAAGGATCTAAGTGTAGAAATGAAACAACAAATTGTTGATGCAACTGCAAAATTCTATGGCATTTTTAAAAGTAAATCGGAAGCCGTAGGAAATGCATCTAATATTTTTTCTGTTACGGAACGAACTGTGTACAGGCTTTTAAGGGAAAAAGCAATCAGAGGCCATAATTCACCACCAAAGAAGAAAGATAAATCCGGTATCAAGAGCAAGGTCGATGATTTTGCCAAATGTGCCATTAGGCAGATAGTCCATCAGTTTTGTTTATGGATAATGACCTTCCAACGCTATACAAGATTTTATTGGAAGTACAAAAAAATGCAAATATAACAAAACTAAGCAGATCAACTTTGCATACAATATTACAAAAAGATCTCGGACATAAATTCGTCAAACGTCAGCGAAAGAATCTGTTGTTGGAAAGAAGTGACATTATTTCTTGAAGGCGAAGATATTTACGCGTAGTAAAAAAAATTACAGAAAAGAAAAGAAAAATTTTCTTTTACTGATGAGACCTGGCTCAACGAGGAAGTTCTACAGGTTTCGTCGATGGAGGACTTTGCTTGAAATCGTTAAACGTTATAAAGCAAGTATGAAACATACGTCGTGGATGAAATGACTCAAAATGCGGGACATACAGTGCTTCGCTTGCCGCCTTATCATTGTGACCTTAATCCAATAGAATTGGGTTGGGCTCAAGTGAAAGGGGTTGTAGAAAGCCAAAACAAGTCATTTAAAATGTCTGAAATAACAGATTTACTGAAGACTTAATTACTCATCGCATTAGTTGAGTAGTGATATTAGAAATTAGTATTTTATGTTTTACAATATTTATAATGAATAAATTGGATACATTTTTCGTTTTGATTTTTTTTTTTGTTACGAAATTTATATATTTTTATACTGGCGATACCCTTAAAAAAAGCGCCTATTATTATCTTACCAGAAAAGAAAAAAGATAAACGGAATTTATTTCGTTCCGCAATATTTTTATTTAAAATTTGAAGATGGTAACCCTAATAGAATTGCTCTCTGAGTTATGGCGAATTATCATACACACTACGTCAACCCTGTGAGAGCTTTAAAGAGGGACCGATTTATGTAAGTCATTGCAACTAGACTAAGAGACAAATATCCTATCTTCTCTGTACTGACAATTTTTCTTGGACGAAGTATAGTGGAATCTTTTATTGATTTTATCGAATCAGAGAACAAAACAGCTAAAGGCATTTCTGACATGATTTTAAATAAGCTAAAAGTTGATTGTCTTGATATGATGGATTACAGAGATTCAGCATATGACAATGCTGCTGTCATCACTGGAAAATAAAAGATAGTGCAGCAAAGACTGAAAGACATAAACCCCAAAGCAGAATTTATACCCTGCTCCAATCACTCTTTGATGTTGGTTTGTTTACATGCTGCCGCTGTTAAGTCAAATTTGGTCACTTTCTTCGCTACCTTAGAACGCATTTATTCCTTCTTTTACGTGTCCACGTTCTGCTTTGTACTTCAGGCAAAGCATTGAAGAGGCTGCAAGAAACAAGATGGAGCATTAGAGCTGATGCAATCGAGAATACCTGAAAGCATTATGAGCTCATTTTTAAAACCTTGGAAAAACTACCGGAGGCAGACGAAAGGCTAAACACACGGACGGGTGCAGGAGCATTGCTTATAGGATTGCAATCGTTGTCATTTCTGTATCTTTTGGGTTTTTGGAAACCAGTACTACATGAAGTTTATGATGCCCAAATATACTTGCAAACAGAAGGACTCAATCTTCATCAATATGCTCAAAAAAAAATGCATCAGAGATCTTCCTTACAGAAAAACTAGAGAAATTGGTAGACGGTGCTTTTACTTATGCTTAAAATGTATGCCAAAAATCTGGATTTTAAAGAAACGTCAAAGGAAAATAAAAAAAAATAAACATATTTTTGGTGACGGAAATATAGATACTGCTTTATCCTATAAAAATGAACTGCGACGAAAATTATTTTCTTCCTTACAAAGAGTCAGTGCTAAAATACAGCAAAGATTTGAACAGCTTGTTCGTAATTTAATGTAATATAATTTACTGTAATAAAATTAAAAATTTTCAAAAGCTAAAGAAAAAAAACATAAGGGCGGGCTACAGTCCGCTTGGGCGAACTGTTGGATACCCTATTCTTATTCCTATATCTCATAAGTGGGCGTGACAAAAATTTAAAGGATTTTATCGAAAAAACTAAGCTTTCGTAAATAAAAACGCTCCCTAGCTCAAACTTTGGTTTTTCAATAAAATTGTTTTATTTAATTGTGGGCGTGTCAGTAGGCGGATTTAAAAAAATTTAAGTATGAGCATAAAGGGCACCTAGAGAGTATATACTATAAATTTCAGCTCCCTAGCTCAAACTTTGGACTTTCAAAAATAAAAAATAAATAATTGTGGGCGTGTCAGTAGTCGGATTTTGAAAATATTTACACATGAGCATAAAGGGCCCCCAGAGAGTATAAAATAATTTTTATTTATTTTTCAATATAAAACACAACACACAATTTGTTCAAATATATTTCTTATTTTATTTTTATTAAATTCCTCTATGAGGAAGCTTAGGAATATTTATATTTTATTCTTATTAAATTCCTCTATGAGGAAGCTTAGGAATATTTACAACCGTCCACTGGCAGCTCCACTTAATAACTAACTTATATAATACAAAACGAACTAACTTATATACTACAACTAGCATTACCACTAACATGAAGACATGAACGCTGATCCGTTAATCCGCTGCTTGGCTGGAATTTCTTGCTGTAGCTTAACGGGTGTTTGCTATGCTATGCTTGGTGATGCTGCGGCCACACTTACTGTTCTGATAGTGCAGCTTCTACCGTTTGCAGCATTACCACTAACATTGAGATAACGCTGATCCGTTAATCTGCTGCTGGCTGGAATTTCTTGCTGTAGCTTAGCGGGTCATTTGTGCCTTGGAAAGCGTTTGGTGGTTGTTATGCTATGCTTGGTGATGCTGCGGCCGCACTAACTGTTTTGATAGTGCAGCTTCTACCGTTTGCATATTGACAGCTATGAAACCGTGTGCCTAGTGACTTTCCGTACGCCGAAGCATTTTTATTACATGTATTTGATGTGACCATAACTTATATATTAAAAATTTCAGCTCCCTAGCTCAAATTTTGGTTTTTCAAAAAAAATATTTTATTTAATTGTGGGCGTGTCAGTGGGCGGATTTTGAAAATTTTATGTCCCAAGCAGTTTTATAGGCCAAAGATCATATATAAAAAATTTCAGCTTTCTAGCTCAAAATTCAATTTTTCCCAAAATTTGTTTTATTTAATTGTGGGCGTGTCAGTGGGCGGATTTTGAAAATTTTATGTCCCAATCAGTTTTATGGGCCATAGATCATATATAAAAAATTTCAGCTCTCTAGCTCAAAATTCGATTTTTTCCAAAATTTTGTTTTTTTGAGTTTGTGGGCGTGTCTGTGGGCGGATTTCAAAAATTCTTAAACTTGATTATTTCGGGACCCTAGAGAGTATATGGTTAAAATTTCAGCTCTCTAGGTCCAGTTTAAAGGCCTAATTTTTGCCGACGGACGGACGGACGGACGGACGGACATGGCTAGATCGACATTACTATCGATGCTGATCATAAATATAGTAACTTTTAGGGGTCTACGGGCAATATTAAGGTATGTTACAAACTATGCGTCAAAAATAATATACCCCTAGAATAGGGTATAATAAATAAATGGAACATAAATTACAAAAAATAATCGAATCCTGTTTTCCTGAAGAATTTTAATTTAGATCATTTAAGTTTAATGGGCATTACTGTTGTTTATTTGATATCCTGAGGTCAGTAATTTGTATCCGCTTAGAGATTGGGAAATCGGAAAGTAACCAATATGGGAACATTTTAAATTTGCGGCTTCATTTTTGCTTCACTTGCTAGAAAGTAGTACGAACAATAGTTGACAAAATATTGAAGAGAAATTTTACCAAGTTTATTGACATACATACTGGTTAAAACGGTAGAATTTTTTTCCTTTAGTGTGTGAAAAACTTACTAGGGTGCAATAAAATTGGGTCTGCCCGGGCGGTCCCAACCCACGCTACGTAACTGCAAATAACCCATCATATTACTTTCCAATACAGAACGTATATCGTCAACAACTTTTGATATAGCCGTGGTGCAATTGTATTTGTATCAAAAACCAGGCTGGTATTTCACGATTAACTTTTTGTTGTTTAAGAACTATTTAATTTGAGTGCTCGCTATATTTTCAAGGACTTTACTCAATAAGTAAACCATTGCAATTGGGTGGTAGTCTGTATTATTGGGTAAAGACTGTTTAGGCAGAGTTATTACTTTTGCAGTGTCCATATATTAGGAAAACACGAAGTTGTTATGATCGTGTAAGAAATATATGTGATTTGGTTTAGTATGACTGGAAAAAGATTTTTTTTAAAGTCCGAGTGAATATTAGCTAAGCCTTCAGTCTTGGATTTTATTTTTAATATTTCCAGACCGACATAAATTTCATTGACGCAAGAAAGCGAGAAAGTATCTCTTAGACAGCCACGCGTGAGAATACTCTTCGTGAATCTATAGAACTAGGAATATTTACAAAAAAATCTGCTATTGAATCTGCCAAGATTAATGCTATTTGGAAGGGTTTTAATTTTTGGACTTAGCACGCACTGGCAAACATTTTTCCACAATTCTGAACTTCTCAAGATTTTAAAGCGAAAATATCTGTTTATTCCTCCGAAGATGAGATGCTACTGCGTCATGGACGACTTTAAATTCTTTGTAAATAACTGAATGTTTGGTATTTCCTCCATGTTGAGTATACTTCAATTTGTTCGCGCAGTTCTGTTGTGACCCTGGAAAGTTAGTTTTTTTTATTCTTTTGTTCTTAAATGGATTTGCTTATCAGCTTAACAGCCAGATCAAGGTTCGACACTCATTAAATAAGGCTTCCACTTTGATACTAGAAAAGTTATGCATTTTTTTAACAATTTCACAATTTCATACGATGGATAAAAGTTTAATGTTAAGAAGATGAGATCGTGATGAGAGAAAGCCAAGGTGTTTTTTTTTTCAAAATAATATTTGAGTTCATCGACATCTATTGCCATATCGTCCCATATCCAGAAGATTAGATTTTAGATTAGATAAGATATATAGATATTATTGCTTACATTTCTGTTTAAAATAAATACAATGGTTTACAATAAAGTTTACAATTCATTGCAAGAGTTATACTTATTAAATAACTTGGAATTTTATATTAGGTAAATCGAAAATAATAATAGTACGATACGAATGACTTAGTGAGATGCAATATTATATAAAGGGCTTTCAGCTAAAACAAAAAAAAATATTAAGCCAAAAAATATCATCTCCATAAGATTAGACCAATCTTGTTCCATGAATTTTACAAAACCAGAAAAACTTTGTACTTTTCTTAGTTTTGCTGAAAAATCTTCACCTTTTAATTCCCAAAGCAATTACAATTAAAAGAACATCAGCATGTACGTGTGCCAAATAAACAATGGGCTAACAACCTCTCATACAGATACAATCTCTGTTATTTTGTATACATTTCATTCACCTAATCCACTGACAAGTGAGTTATGTAATCATTTCATAATATGTAAGAAGATTTTTTCAATTGCAAATCGAAGCTCTCAACATAATTATTTTGCCAATTACTCATTTAAGATAATAAAATAAATAAAATTAAGATCTTTATGACTAGTTTTCTTTCTTTTTCAATTTTATTCTTCCTGGAAGAAATTACGAAACTTTATATTTAATTTTCCTATAGAAATTCTGTGAAAGTACATTAATTGAATTTATAGGCACAAGGGCCTTAGATAATTTTATCAGAATGTATTTTTTGTTGTTGAATTTTTTCAATTTACGCCATAAATATATTTTGTCTTTAATTGAGTAATAAAATTCTGGAAGGCATGAGTATCCATCTACAATCTTTTGATTGTTATAAAAATTCGGTAGCAAGCGTGAGCAAACGAAGGTTCGGTCTTGCGTCCATTAATAACAGATAGATGGACTGATAGGTAGACGTAAAAGTCTGCGTTGCGTTCGATTAGTAATTGATTTTTCTGAGAATATTGAGAACCGAAAAGGAAATACAAGATATGCTTTTTAATGGTTTCTAAGAGAATGCACTGTGAACAGCAACCGCACAAAAGATCTTCCAAATGGTAATGGTATATGGGAAGATCTAAGCATTTTTCTGGGCAACCACCAGAAGACGTTAACTTTTTATTGTATATTTAAATATAATATGTAAGTATAAAATATGCAACTGCTTTGCCTATTTGCATTTGATTTCATATGATACGAGTATGTTTATATTTTCCCTTGCGAGAAGATAGAACATCGTAGTAATTTAAAAATTCAGGTGAGCCTAGCGACATGTTTAATACCGTGAAAGTCTCCCGGAATTGTGTATGCAATTCCATGGGCTCACACGACTGGGGATCACCGGGTTCATAAAACGGCCGATCAAACAATTGTCATAATCTGCAGCAAATCATGCCTCAAACGAATGCATTAATACCAGCATTTAATCAACAAGAAGTTGGAGGGTCGCCGATAATGAGTAGGAAGAAGAAGAAGAAGGAGAATAAGAAGAAGAAGAAGAAGAAGATAGAAAACAAGCAGTTTCAGTTGGGAATAAGACTTCAAGTTTCCTTCCGACCATAAAACGTGTCCCTCAAGGCTCGATATTAGGACCTCTTCTTTTTCCCGTATTTATCAATGAGCTTCCCGCAAAGATAACAACATCCTTAATCAAAATGTACGCTGATGATGTTGAATTTTACAAAAGTTGCCCTCTTGGGCTCATCGACGATGGTGCATATACAATAAACGAAGACTTGGAAAAAATAACGAGCTGGTCGCAACGTAATGGTCTATTCCTCAATCCTTTGAAGTCCAAATGCCTTATTATAAGTAGAAAAGTATTACACTTAGAACATTTCCCAAGCCTATTCTTAAACCGCTTTACACGTTTGCTATTGGCCGAAACGCTTGTCGTACCAATACTTTCCTACGGGTGTGAAATTTTTTGCAGCTGTGATGTGATCAGCAGGAGAAAGCTCAATGTATCATTCAACAATATCGCGCGTTACATTTTCGGGTTTCATCGGTTTGATCGTGTCTCAAGTTTTTCAATGAAATATATAATATTTCCCTCGATTACCTTATGCGCTATAGAGCCCTTATATTACTGTTCAATATAATAATAAGACACAACAACCCAGTAGTCTATTTCAGAGGCTGCAGTTTGCTTCCTCAAACACATCCCAACAACTAATTCATATTCGTTATTCTTGTCTGAGCTCGGAGCGTCAGATCTTCGTCAACGACATCCGATTGCGCATCTCCCTACCATGGCACGTATAAGATATGTAATGGAGATATTATTATATAGATATTTTTATGTATTATATTCCCCCATATTAATAAACACCGGAAAGCGGCGAGTTAGCACTAGAACATCTGTTAACTCATAATTCTGATTAATAAGCTTGTATTAGCTTTCACTGACATGTGATAACGAGTGGATAACCGATAACTTAACTCACCGAATTCGGCATATAAGGAGCGGATAACTTCACACATTCACAGATTGAAGTTCATGCATTCACAAATTGAGAGGATGCGCATGCATGTGTGGAAACATTGAGAGGATGAGAGAGAACACTGTGTCCCATTTGGGCATATTACTCTTTCATAATGTGTTGACTCCATAGTAGTACCATAGTATTGGAATGGAATACACAGAAATGAGTGTCAACTGATGAAATAATATGACAGATACACTCGATTTTTGAGTATAATTTAGTAAAGTGCTGACGTATTGTAGGTGATAAAGAGCAAACAGCTAAAACAGGGAAAACATATTTTAATTAATCAGAAAAGTTATCATATGGACAAGTTCGCTACCCGTGTGCCAGCTAACTCGTGTGTTAAGGAATGGATGGTGTTTTTTTTATTAATATGGCTGTTAATGTATAGGCACACATTGAATAAAACATTGAAACATTGAACAATTTCTACACACAGGAAGTATAGACATATTGGCAGAATTATGGAAGATTGTTTTGTTCCCAAAAGAATAAGGAAACGTTGTGACTTTTATGCATGCAAACTATGTGCATGAAGAAATTTTGTTTTGTATGCAAACATGTAAGTGCCTCCTAATAACATTGCTTGGATTTATTACGTAATGTTAAGGATCATCTGTGATTGTAGAAAAGTCGAGTTTGGTAATTCAAACTAGGATGAAATTCTCCAGTGCCTAAAAAACCCAAAAACACAGACAAGAGCCCTGCTATAGCCATTATCATTTCTGTGTTTTGTTATAAGGACGCACGTTGGATGCAGTTCAGGAACAGGATAGTGATGAAACAATCCTCGACTATTCTCCAATTACGTTATTTGGGGTCGTTATCTTGAAGACGTAACTCATTCATTTTTTAAAGAAAGCAAATAATTTGCATAGAATTTTCACCATCAAATGCACCCCCCCCCCTTTCGACACTGTTTGATTTAAGTAGGTGCGATGTTATATTTAAGCATTTTGCCTTATTGCACTTTTACTAAGTGAATTCGTTTCCCATTATAACTGGGAAACGAATTCCAAAAAACCACAAAACTAAATATATCTGACTTATAAAAAAAGCGGCCAAGTGCGAGTCGATCCCGCCCATGAAGGGTTCCGTAGCAGCAAGTAACATCATAATAAAAGTTCTTGTAGTTCGTTGTAACTTTGATCGATGTTTTAATAATAGATAAGTGGCGGTTTACGATTTATGACGTATTAAAAAAAAACTACTTACTAGATCTCGTTCAAACCAATTTTCGGTGGAAGTTTGCATGGTAATGTATATCATATATTTATACTCTACTTCTAAGGGTATATTAATTTTGACGCATAGTTTGTAACATACCTTAATATTGCCCGTAGACCCCTAAAAGTTACTATATTTATGATCAGCATCGATAGTAATGTCGATCTAGCCATGTCCGTCCGTCCGTCTGTTATCAAAAATTAGGCCTTTAAACTGGGCCTAAAAAGCTGACATTTTAACCATATACTCTCTAGGGTCCCAAAATAATCAAGTTTACGAATTTTTGAAATCCGTCCACAGACACGCCCACAAACTCAAAATATTTTTTTTGGAAAAAATCGAATTTTGAGTTAGAAAGTTGATTTTTTTTTATATATGATCTATGACTCCTAAAACTGCTCGGGATATAACATTTTCAAAATCCGCCCACTGACACGCCCACAAATAAATAAAACAATTTTATTGAGAAACCAAAATTTGAGCTAGGGAGCTGAAATTTATAATATATACTCTCTAGGGGCCCTTTAAGCACATGTGTAAATATTTTCAAAATCCGCAAAGTGACACGCCCACAATTTAAAAAAATTTTTTTTTGAAAATCCAAAGTTTGAGTTAGGCAGCTGAAATTTATGATATATACTCTCTAGGGGGCCCTTTATGCTCATGTGGAAATATTTTTAAAATCCGACCACTGACACGCCCACAATTTAAAAAAAAAACCTTTTTTGAAAATTCAAAGTTTGAGCTAGGGAGCTGAAATTTATAATATATGCTCTCTAGGGGCCCTTTATGCTCATGTGTTAATTTTTTTTAAATCCGCCTACTGACACGCCCACAATTAAATAAAACAGTTTTATTGAAATACCCAAGTTTGAGCTAGGGAGCGTTTTTTAGCGATCTTAACAATCCAACCATACTTAGACTTTTGTCACGCCCACTTATGAGGGATAGGAATAAGAATAGGGTATCCAACAGTTCGCCGAAGCTGACTGTAGCCCGGCCCTATGTTTTTTTAAGTTTTATCATTCTCTTATTTTAGAAACCTCAATATCATTTTCGAAGACCTATCCATAGATACCCCACACGTAGGGGTTTGATGAAAAAAAAAATTTGAGTTTCAGTTCTAAGTAGGTACCTACCTATGGGAAACCCCCAACATTTTTTTTCTATTTTTGTGTGAAAATTTGAAGTTTCAACAGTATAGTTCTTATAGTTTGAAAAAAAGGGCTGTGACATACGGACGGACGGACAGACAGACATGACGAATCCATAAGGGTTCCGTTTTTTGGCATTTGGCTATGGAACCCTAAAAAGGAGAAGGACCGCCCTGGGAGGGCATGTTGACCCCCAGGACCTCAACAATTCACCAAAATTGGGTAAATTGATTTCCGCATCGAATGGGTGCCCGTTCCTGTTGGGAACATGTACCTCTTACTTGGCTTTACTTTCTTAGTTCTCTCTATTAAAACCTTAAAATTCATACATGAAAAGTATCGGTTAGGTTTTTACCGACATAGATGCAGCGGCAAGCTTTCTTCATCTTCATCTAACGCGGACTGGCGAGTTTGCCAGGAATGTCAAAACTAGATATGGCTCCTGTTTAGCAGTCCATCTCTAAAGATTCTGTCATATGCGGCTTTGATATCGGTGGTGAATATTGATCCACACTTTTAGCTTTACTGCAGGATACAGAAATATAGCGTCGTCAAACAAAAGGTGTCTTCTTAAATTTCGCCCCATTGTTGAACTCTCAACTTTCAACTATCATCGCTATGACTTTTGATAAGTTTAAGCTAGGAGGTTATTTATTAATATGGATCGATAAACACTAAGTTAAAATATCGCCGAAACGTTTTTTAAAATTTCTTAAAGAATTTAATCGATAAATGTGAACATGTCGGCCAGATAAGTGGTGTGATTCCAACTAGTGTTCGTCCGGTTAAGTCAGCTGAAAATATCGCCGCTGTAGTTGGGAGTCTGACTAAAGACCCAAATGTGTCCATTTCAATCCGTTCACAGGACTTGGCCACACTCGCAACGACTTTGCACCGTATTTACATAAAGATCTTTTCCTAGATGCTTATAAGCTCCAGTCAATAGAAGAATTGAAGAATTGAATCTTTTCCTAGATGCTTATAAGCTCCATTCAATAGAAGAATTGAAGCCAGCAGAACTGGTGTTGTATGTATTTACATTGATTTAAAATGGCACCTCTGGTTGGACGACTTTATAACGCTAGCTTAAGATTTTTATTGATCCAATAAAAGGGCATCAGAATGGGAATTTATCGATTTAGAATAAAAGATTGACTTGAATTAACTGAATGGAGTTTTGGATCTATTCACGAGACATTTTTATTTTACTAATAAAAACTATGCAGCAACTATAGTGGCCCAATAGCTGACGCCATCCTGAAGCGTCATTCGAGATAGGCTCATAGATTCCTTATACCGGAGAAAAATTAATCAAAAATATACACACACAATTCAAAATATTTTATTTCCCAAAATAAATTAACTTACTCGTATTTGCATAAATAAATGATCTGTAGTCAAAAAGTTTTATTTCCTCATTTATACAATTTTTATTTCACCAAAAGCATCCATTAGAACTGCTTGAATTTGTGGAATTACTATTTTACATAAATTCCCAGTAATATAACAATCTAAGGTGATCAATGCCAGTTTGAAAATCGAAGTTATCTCGATTTAGTGGATTTCATTACTATATAAAACACAGATTTGCGTACAAATTGCATGATTTAACTGCAAAGCGGTTAACTTGATCACAAAAGTGGTCATATTCAGTGAGTTAGCATTTTGTGTTTATGTTTTTACTTGCGGTACATTTTTTTTTATTAGATATAAAATGATAATGTTTCAATTTTTGAAGCAATTTTTCAAAACGAAACGAAAATAAAAACCATTAAATTAGTAAAATTTACTTATGAGGTTATTTAGCGAATTAGCAAACAGATCAGGAAAATAAAAATAAGTTTATTGTTTGGTTTTATTCTAAATATTGTTGTTAAGATAACTGGAGCGGAGAGATTTGCCGTTATTAAGAAAGCAGTGGAAGAATCGAAAAGATTAAAAATAAATAAATGGGTAGAACCTGCTTCTTTCATTGCAAATTTTTTTGAATTGGGCTTATTATAATATGATTTTTGCACCTCAACAAAAAATGAGATGTTAACATAAGGTACGGTTAGGTTAGGTTAGGTTAAAAAGGTGTATACAACGCACACAGCACTATTCAACAAAACGGGCAATTGGCACTCCCTGGGTAACCAATTGAATCTTAACTTCGAAAAGAAGAACCTTACAACTTTCCCTCAAAAAGCGTCCAATTTTCCTGCAGAATTCAATTAGCTTCTTGTATTTTATATTGTGCAGCATTATTTCCTTATTTCTTCAAAGAAGAAATTTCCTATATGATTCGAGATTGTTAATAATGAAGGTGATAAGCTTCTGATTGGTTCCATTTACCGGCCAAACCGCTATATTAATGCTTCCCATTTGCTAGCTACCCTAGAAGAAATCTCCATTACCTGTCCTAACATAGTTTTATGCGGGGACTTTAACAGCAATATCTTAACTGACAATCACTTAGTTGATGACATGATTGGACATAATTTACTCCCCGTCAATACCACTGATCCTACCCATTTTTCTGGTCAGTCGTCAACACTACTAGACTTGTTTTTCGTTAGCGATATAAAAAGGTACTACTTTGCAGCCAGCTTTCCGTTCCAGCCTTCTCTAAACACGATCTTATTTACTTGGCGTTTGATTTCTGTATTACTATTTGTCCTAGAACATTTCGATATCGTAATTTTAAAAACATTGATCTTTCACTCTTAGAGCATCATGTCCGTGGAATTAACTGGGATATTATCTACTGTCTGCCATCATCACAGGCCCAGGTTGACTTTCTCAATGGAAATCTAATTGCCTTATACAATGAGCATGCACCTCTAGTAACTAAGACTATTACGCCAAATAACAATACAAACACTTGGTTCTCAAACACAATACGTGCACTTATGCTCCAGCGCGATCAAGCTTATAAGCAATGAAAACGCTTTCGCTGTGAAGGTCTTCATGACTTATACCGGACGCTCCGAAATAAAGTCGTTGCGGAAGTACGTAAAGCCAAGGTATTCGTTTACACTCGGCGCTTAGGCCCATCTGTGAACGTGTAGAACGCTCTGGAGAAACTTGCGAACTTTAGGCATCGGCAAACCTAAGGCCAATAGCAATGTGAACATCGACCTCAATGAGTTGAATACTAAATGTGTATCTTTCCAACAATCCGTTATTGTATCTGATGAGTCTTCAATACAAACGCAAGGCCAGTCTATTGTATTTACTACTCCCAGTTTCGGTTTCACTGGTGTGAACTGTTCTGGCGTATTAAAAAGTTTACTTTCTATTTAATCGAATGCAGTTGGGCTTGGTTGTTTACATCCGCTGTTCCTTAAGATTATACTTCCGATTTTACTTCCTTACATAACACATATTTTTAATACCGTACTAATGACGGGAGTCTTTCCCCCTCAATGGAAATTAGCAAAGATCATACCTGTTCCAAAAACCAAAAAGGGGATGATTTCAGGCCAATCTCTATTCTGCCATTCCTTTCCAAAGTATTGGAACAAATTCTTCAGAAGCAAATAAGCCAGTAGGTATATTGGAGACAGCAGTATCTTAACACAAATGCAATCCGGTTTTTGGTAAAAAACACAGCTGCATCACTGCGTTGCTTAATGTAAGCGAAGATATACGGCATGGTATTGATAGAGATGAGGTAACATTCTTAGTCTTGCTCGATTTTTCAAAGGCGTTTGACACCGTTGACCACTCCACCTTATGCTCTAAGCTTCTGCATTTGTATAACTTTTCTCCGTGCACCGTAAGTCTGATATCGTCATATTTAACCAATAGATTCCAAGCTGTTGAATCTAATAATAGTCTTTCTGATTTTTTACCTACTGTCATTAGTGTGCCGCAGGGATCTATCCTGGGACCACTATTGTTTTCGTTGTATATAACGGAGCTGCCCTCGATTGTTAGGCATTGCTCTATACATTTGTATGCAGTCGATGTACAACTCTACATTAGCTGTCCGTTGGGTCTTATCGATCACGCCGTAAGCTGTATGAACGACGAACTTTCAGAAATAGCACGTTGGTCTCTAAGAAATGGTCTCTTGCTAAACCCTTCTAAGTCTAAATGTTTGGCGATTTCCAGAAAACCGTTGGACTTATCTTATTTCCCCACTATCATATTAAACAACTCTCCAATAGAGTACGTTCAAATAGCTCGTAACCTTGGAGTTACTTTTAACCAGCAGTTAACATTGGAAAATCACATACATGCACCCCTATCGTGGAATCCGTCGGATCTGAGATTCACTTCACTTATTCGATTCACGTGAACAGAAACTTGCTATCGTGGGATCCGTCGGATACTGTCCCTTACCGACCACTATTGGTGATTAAGAAATTCAATTGTGACAGCTCATTTTAAACACATTTGTTTTGTAAAAATTAAATTCAGTGAAAAGAAAATAAAAACTGCGGATGTCAAATGCATGGATAGATTCGATCCGTTCGTTTTCCACGATACAGTGAATTTCATTCACGTTACCGACATGTGGATGGTTCACGTCTGCGGATTACACGATGCAAATTGTTCACTATTAGCGGATCGTTCCACCCGACGGATTCCACGATAGGGGTGATAAATACCGTCATTGGAAAATCGTATGGTATTCTTCGTGCATTGTGGACCACGCAATTTCTCACGTCGTTGGCTACCAGAATAATTATTCTCGCGAAAACTCTCATTATGCCTGTCTTAAATTATGGTTGTGAAATATATTTAAAATGTAGCTTCGCTAGTAAAAGGAAGCTTAATGTCGTCTTTGATTGTATAATTCGCTATGTTTTTGGATTGCGAAGGTATGACAGGGTTTCTGACTTTTCACCTCGATTGTATAATATGTCTGTTCTCTGATGTTCTGCTAACCAAAAAACCAACCTACCTTTATGACCGAATAAGGACCGTCTCGTCAAATAGGCCAAATAGGTCTGGACATTTAATTAACCCTCGTCACTCAACATTAAACTCCGAACGTCAATTTGTTGTCAACTCTGCCCGTTTGTGGAATAATCTACCACGACAACTTAGAAGAATAGATAAAGCAGCGCAGTTTAAAAGGGAACTAAAAATATATTTATCAAGATAATCTCAAACACCATATACAAACTTTGTAATATGACTTGCATTTTATTCTAAATTGTATTATTATTATTATTGAAATTTGTTTTTTTTTTAATTGTTACTATCAGTATGTAGCTTTCATTATTATGTTCGACTCTATCTTAGCAATAATTTAAAAGATATTATATCTTACTTTGTATAAGCTCCCAATAAAATAAATAAATATATTAAATAAATAAATAAATAGATTCCGCGATATTCCTTTAGACTCATAATATATTTCCTCTATCAGCTTTCAGATCACCACAGAATCCGCACGTATGTATCTGTGTCGACCAGTCTATGCTGATCGGCATGCTTCCTCAGAAAACAGTGTCCCGAAAGAATCCTAACCACAGTTCTAAGTTGCTTCCCGCTCAATTTGACAATTTCCCTAACTTAAAATCCCGGAACACTGTTCAATACTGTTTTCTTAAAAAAGAGTTTGAATGAAAAATTATTGTCTGATACATTTTGGAACAAAAGTAGCATTATAGTAGCACAACAGCATACACAGTAGGGGAAGGTAGTGTACCTTGGTCCGATTGTACCTTGGTCCGAGTGCCAATTTTCTGAAAAATACAAAGCACGCAAAAACCAGTCCTTCTGTGAAATTTTGATCTTCTATTCATTTGTCTTCTCAGTTTCTTTTTGAAGGCACAGCTGCACGAGTCGGCAGAAAAAAAAATAAACATAGTTTTCAAAGAAAAAAGTATTTTTATATCTCTTTTCTGAAGTTATGTAGTGCTTAGTTTTCTGTCTCTTTTCCGCTACTTTAATCGATTTCGGTAAGTGCATTAATAATCTTTTGGTAGGAACACATTGTCGTTAAAATCTAATTTGTTTGGCTAAAGTGGTGTAAGTGTACCTTGAACCTATCATAGCGCGTGTACCTTGGACCATTGGTTTGTCCTTTAATTAAATTTTTTAAATAGTATTGATGTGATAAATTTGTTTTTCTTTTATGTTGTTCCCTTAAAATAAGTTTTTAAATAATATTGAAGTCCTTTGTTAAGTTTTTTTTAGTAAAAGTGTTTTTTTATTTAATACTCTTATTTTTTTGAAATAAATAAAGAATGGTACCATTTTTACTTTTTATTGAAATAAATTAAAGTTTTCACCTTTAAACTATAGGAAAACTTTTAATAATATTTTCGGTCCAAGGTACAATACTTCGTGGACCAAGGTACAACCACGTCTTGTACCTTGGACCGTTTGAGGTTAGCATATAAAAGTAAAGTTTTCTAAGAAATGGTTAGCAATATTTTTTTGGTAGTTTCGCCATATCATAGAAAAGACTTCAGCTAGGAACAAAAAAAAAAAAGAAAAACTAATGAAAAAACGACACATAAAATATTGGCAAAAAACTGAAATCCGGACCAAGGTACACTAGCTTCCCCTACATATTTTTACCATTTTTTTCACCATGGGCGGGTGAAATAGAAATTGTCGTTTTTTGGTAGTAAAGTTACAATCAAATATAATTGAAACTTCTACAGTCAACGCGGCGCTATGATCGCTGGCAAAGGTTTTTAAATTGGGTGCAAATAAAATATCCCATCGCAAAATGCTATATGGGTTATTTACTGTATCATCCAATTTGGGGAGGTTTTTTCTGTTGTTGTTTTTATTATAAAGTCGATACGCTTCATGCAACACATACCACGAATCGCCACGATTATATTACCCTGTGATTGACTGAAAAATACCTGTTTTGGTATTAAGTGATTTTTGCAAAGGGGTCCACTTTTATTGTTAATAACTTTTAAAAGAGTTAGCATTTTAAAATTCCAATTGAAAAACTCAAGTAAAGATTGTTTAACAATATCTATTGGTTAATTGAAAAATTTGTAGGCCCTTGTAAGCCTTTTAATGCCTTTCAAACCGGATTTAATACTTATCAGGCGACTATATAATACAATATTCAATACTGTTCCAAGTTTTTTCGAGTATTTTTCCAGATTTTTCGGTGCGTTAGATTTGGTTGCTCTTACCATGCGGGGAATGATTGGGTGTTTGGTTAAAGCCATTATTTGACTGTCGACCATCTTTTTTTATTTTATTTATTTTTATGCACAAACATGATGAAACTCGAAACAATATACGAACATTTCAATTCCAATCAACGGGCTTTACTCTGTTAACTTCAATATACGATCCCGGTTAATTTACAACAAACTTCATTTCATTTCGATAACGGAAGCAAGTGGGTTCCGAAATCCGACAAATCGCGGAAGCGGAGATTCAAAAATCCAGAAAGTAACGACGAACGAATTGCGTTCCAAAATCCGATAATTGTGAAGTAGATTCCGATATCCGATTGCTTCCTCTACATTGCTTCCGTTACAATGCGATTAAGCGGTGTTTTTTTTGTAGTTTTGTGGAGCACTCACAATAAGACGATGCACAGTGGATTTGCTACAAGAAACCCCAGCAAATTTTGAAAAGTTTGTTCAATGTTGATATTACTGGATTTGGTACAACCCCAAAGTTGTATACCGTATGTCCAAACCGGTTTTAGTACTTGCTTGTATAAAAGCAGCTTGTTCTGCATGCTGAGTTGGGAAAATCTACCAAGCAGCCAGTGCATTTGTTTACATCGAATGGCGAGCTCTTCGCGTTTCTTCTTGACGTGCGGTTTCCATTTTAATTTCGCATCGAGTGTCATTCCCAAATATTTTGCCTCGTTTGCGTACGGAATTCGTACCGAATCAATGAAAATGGGCAAGTTGTCTTCATTTCTATAAGTAAAATGCACGTGCGTTGATTTGGCCTCGTTGAGAGCAATACGACAAGTCTTTGTCCAATCACAAATTGTGTCAATAGAACGTTGGAGTTTATTAGTTGCTGATTCAACCGTATGACCGCAAATATAGCTGTATCGTCTGCAAACGTGGCTACTGTTGTGCCTTCTTCTTGCGGAATATGACTAGTGTATATTAAAAATAGGATCGGTCCAAGAACTTCCTTGGGGAACTCCTGCCGCGATTTCTTTGAATTCAGAGTAATCATTTCTGCGTTTTACACGAAAGAGTCTGTCCGATAAGTAACAACTAAGGATATCAGATAACTATTTTGGAAAAGCTTGTCTTAGCTTATGTTTCAAGCCCGTATACCATACTTTGTCAAAAGCCTGAGAGACGTCGAGAAAAAAACTAGAACATATTTTTTTCTCCTCTAGGGCTTTTTCAATTACATTGGTTATTCTGTAAACCTGGTCGATTGTAGAATGCTTAGTCCTGAATCCGAATTGGTGATCAGGTATTAATCGACGTTCTTCGATAATAGAATGTAGGCGCTTTAACAAAAGTTTTTCGAATACCTTCGACATTATCGGTAAGTGCGATATTGGCCTATATGATTTTTTGTCATTTAGTGGTTTACCGGGCTTTGGAACCATTATAACTTCAGCTACCTTCCATTGTCGTGGACCGTACAATAACCTGAACGATGCATTGATAAGATAGGCAAACTTGATTAAAGCTTTCCTAGGGAACTCTTTAAGAACCTGTCCTGTGATTAAGTCATATCCAGGAGCTTTGCTTAATTTTAGTTTCTCTATTTCGGAGCGCAGTTCGGGTAGCGATACACTTTTTATTCTATAATTATCAGGTGCCACGGTTAATAAATTCGGACAGTAAATTCGAGCAACGCTTGACCATCAAATGGTTTAAATGTTTCTTCGAGATGTTCGGCAAACATTTCGGCTTTTTCCTTGTCACTCTTCGCCCATTCTCCATTGATTTTCCTGATGGGTGGCGCTTGCGTTTTTGGTTTTTTAATGCCTTTCATGGCTTTCCAGAGCGAGTAATTTGTACTTTTATCCGCAGTTAGGCTTCCAAGATATGTAGAAACTTCACGATTTTTAATGTCTCGAATTTCTCTCTTAAGTTTACTAGTAGTTAAGAATGGTTTTATCCTGTGGAGCTCGAGATTGTTGCCATCTTTTGCAATAACAATTGAGTGATTTCCAACGGATATTTTATTTCGCAATTTGTGGTTATTTTCCGTTTATGGGGAGTATTTCTCCAGGCTGAGCATTGTATGACGTTAATAAATTGATCGACTTCGTCTTCAAGTTCGTGGGGTGTTCGAAGAGACACTTTGAGATCGATTTTACTTTCACAGTATTTTTTAAAGGATTCCCAGTTTGTTTTCATGTTAGTTAGTCTGGGCGGACCTTCTTTTTTTCGTAGACAGCCGTTAATTGTCAAAATGAACGGTGAATGATCAGAAGAAAGATCGAAACATTCCTCAACTACAATAGAGATTCCCGACAACCCTTTCGAGATGAAGAAATCGATGAGGTCTGGTGTTTTTGCCGTATCCGAGGGCCAGTACGTCGGTTTACCTGAGGAATGGAAGTCTACCCCCAATTCCATACCGGCTTCGTAAAGAACTCTATCTTTTGCTGAAATGCATCTCGAGCCCCAGAAGGTATGTTTTGCGTTAAAGTCACCTCTGATGACGAAATTTCGTCCAACTGAGTCAAAGATACTTATAAAATCGCTTCTTTCCATCGTTGCACGTGGGGGGCAATAGATAGCTGCAAAATTATATTTTATGTGTTTAATTTTTACGCTTACCGTGCCTAATTGCAGTTTGTCAAGCTCAATTGTTGCAGTAATTGAGTGTTCGATGGTATTTTTGATCAACAAGGATGTGAACTATGACATTGGTCGCAGTGTCAGCCTTATGGGCAAGGGTTATTAAAAAACAAACAAAAAAATGCCCTCTGCCCCGGCGCGGCGGCCGACAGAGGTGAATATTGACCTGCTCTGCTACCTCCTTGCGAGGTGTTCGGCAGTCTAGGGTCACTATAGAAGAGTTCAAAGAGCCTGATTTCAGGGACTTGAGAGGTCTTTGTGACCTTAACTGCGACTTTTGTAGCTGTCAATGAAAGCGATGTGCTTGATACAGTAATGGGGCTTAAGTCAAATGCAACGGGAGAGGATGGTATACCTCTTCGCTTTATTAAAATTATCTTACCTTACATCTTAAGCTCACTGACACATACAATTAACCATTGCATTACTTGCTCTATTTTCCCTGATAGCTGGAAAGTTGCACGCATAATCCCTGTCGCCAAAAAACAACACGCTTCGCTTCCTTCGGATTGTCGACAGATAAGTATATTACCGACTCTGTCAAAAGTCTTTGAGAAGTTACTAGCGAATCAAATAGTTCGGCATGTTAATGCAAACAGTTTGCTTTCTCCCTTTCAATCTGGTTTTAGGCCTCAACATAGCTGTACCGCAGCAATGGTCAAAGTATTGGACGATATACGACAACAATATGACAACAATTATTTGACAGTTTTGTGCTTACTTGACTTCTCCAAGGCTTTTGAGAGAGTAAATCATACAATATTATGTAGTGAATTGCGCCACTATTTCGGTTTCAGTGATAGGGCAGTCAGTAGTTTTTTAAGTAATAGGTCACAAAGAGTTTTAGTTGGAGAAAATTATTCGAATGATAAATTCTTGCATGAGGGCGTACCGCAGGGTTCAATTTTAGGGCCTATTCTTTTTTCTATTTTTATTAATGCTAAGTCATTAAAAAAGTGTAATTGTAAAAG
Source organism: Portevinia maculata (assembly GCA_949715645.1). Taxonomy (NCBI): domain Eukaryota; kingdom Metazoa; phylum Arthropoda; class Insecta; order Diptera; family Syrphidae; genus Portevinia; species Portevinia maculata. Next base: position 41,525,163 of record OX454525.1, read on the forward strand.
TGTATCGTTCCATCTCTATGCTGATGATGTTCAGATTTATTTACCTAGGCCTGTCGGATTAATCGAAGATCTTTTCCATCGTATAAATGAAGATATCGCAGCTATGTATTTGTGGGCAGTTAATAATGGACTAACACTAAATCCAGCTAAGACACAAGCTATCTTAATTTCCAGAAACTTTAAAGAAACTAGAAATCTGCCTCCTATCATGTTGTCTGGTATTGAAATTAAGTGTGCTGAAAAAGTCATGAGCTTAGGATTTATAATAAATCGGGATATCTCTGGTAATGATCACATAAATTACACCATTGGTCGAATTTATGGTTGCCTTCGGAAACTATGGACGTGTGCCAGCTTTGTTCCCCGTGATATAAAATCAAAACTAATGAAAACTCTGATACTTCCCATAATAACCTACACTGATGTTGTTTACTGTAAGCTTGATTCCATTTCACAAAATAAACTAAACGTTGCATTCAATGATATGATTCGTTATGTTCATGGGCTGCGAAGATATGATCATGTTTCGGCTTACCGGAATAACATTTTTGGTTGCTCTCTCACACAGTATTTGAAAGCCAGAAATTGTATTTTTTTGCATAAAATTATCTATTTAAAATCACCAATGTATCTATTCAAAAAACTGCAATTCACACAGTTGCCAAGAGTATTCAATGTAATAATACAGCCTTGTAATTACACTAACTCATCGCGCCTGTTCTTTGCTCACGCCATTCGGCTATGGAACTCTTTACACGAAGTCATAAAATGAGCATCGAGAGCCTCTGAATTCAGGACAGCTATTTTTGAATACTTTTCTCAACAGCAGTAGATTGTCTTTTTCCTATTTTTCTTCTCTTTATCTTTCTGTCTTTGACCTGTCTATCCTACATTTATTTTCTTTCTATTATCTTTATTTTTTATCTTTATTTTATATTAAATATACATGTAATTTCATTAACTATTTTATTATATAATTTTTATAGTAAGGGAACTCTAAATGTTAATTTTGTTAGTACTCTTTAAAGACAAAGTCTTACATGTACTTAATAATTTGTAAATAAATTAAATTGAAATTAAATTGAAACTTGATGTCAGCTTGGCTTCGGAGAAAATGTTATATTTAGCTAATATCTTTCAGCGAAAATAACAATTCTTTGGTCGCCGTTTAAATAGCCTTTAATTTGTGTATTTCAGCTGAAAACGGATTGATTCCTGCTTTCATGATTATTATCTTCACTTCGCCAAACATTTTTCGGACATTTCTTGCAAAACCACTGTGGAAACATTATGCTAGAAAATTATATATTCGTAATCCTGCCAGTTGGACGATCTTTAAAATTATTTTCAAAGTTCCCGTATGCTCAGTTCGTAAGCATTAAATACATACCACAAGTTTGTTTATATATGATTTATTTTAATCAAGTGAGGAACAGTTCGACAAATTTATTTGTTCGTTTGAATATCTGTCACAACCCCATTAAGAAAACAAAAATATTGTTCGTCCACATTATTGGTGTCAAATGTTATATGTCAAAAGACATTAACTCAAATACACTATCTGGTGTTTTCCTTAGTTTTATAGTTTTCATTACTTGTGTTATGCATTCCATTTGACAACTTCCTTATGGCTTCACTTTCTATAACTAGACTATTCATCTGCTCCTCCATATGGCTTCTTTCTGCAAAACTAGCAATACTACGTAAACACTTACTTTTCCTTTTCCATCTTTTGCTTCCTCATTTATCAGCCAAGGAAATAAAAATTGTATTTGTCTTCGTAGCGAATGAAAAATTTCAAAATGTCAATCAATTTCATGTGTGTTATTATTCTTTCGGTGGTCGTTCCTGTCGTCGTCGTTGTCATTGCTCGCTGTCGTCCTCAAAGTCTCTCCCTCGCGGCAAGCCAAACACAAATATCGCCACGTGCGCACCACTTCCATCTGTGTGTCCTTTCCTTATACTCGACTACGCTACGCTACTCGTGGATCATTAATTCCCTGACACAGTGTATCCGATTTCATAAAATTGAGACTCTCTATCAAATTCTATAAATATTTCCGTAAACGCTTTGACTGGCAGACATAAACACACACAGACATACATGATCGTCGGTCTTTTTGGAAAACAATAAAGGATACGATATCCTTCGAATAATATTTCAAATTTGAAAATTTATTTTCACTTACATTGCGCCCCTGTCCATTTGTGCGTAAACGGGGGTATCCACCCCCGTCCGGAGAATCTCATTCGGATGCATCTGAATCTCGATATCCTTTCTCGTGACCCGTGTGTGTATTGTTTCGATTTTGTGGCAGTTTGTATTGTCAAATTATTGATCAGAAAAAGGTGTAGCCTCCGACCTCGTTTTTGACCTCGTAAAATCTATAACAACTCAATATGCGAGAATAGCTTCGGGGGCAGAACTCTACTATATGGATGGATGTCCGTCTACTCGAGTGTCCTTTTTCCTGGCCAGCACCAGCCAGCGTATAAAGAGGCGCACATAGATACACTGGTTGTATGAAAAGGAATCCAATAAATGTCATCGAATTTATTGCTAAGTTCACAATTCCATTGTTTGCAATTTTCAAAAGAGGACATTATTTCCGATTGTCCTTTAGCACGTTGCGTATACTGTGTGTATAGAAAGTGTGCGTTGGATCATTTCAACTGACCGGTTGAGGTTTGGTTTTTATGTGCGTGGACGACAGCGGTCAAGGGGAATTTTTCAACGTGCAGATGCGAAAAGAGGTTGCACGAATTGAAAAGTGGGGTGGGTCTGGATATGTCCTTTTTGATGGTTATTCTATACATCCATATGAAGCGATTAGCACGAGGGTGGCATATTAATCGGATAATTCCCACTTGATATTGAGCATTGCCTTCACAATGGTTATGTCAGAAAAGGTATTTCGTTGTTAAATCTAATAACAAATGTTTATATCTTTTCGTTTACTTCAAACAATGTGCAGCATAAAATCAAACCTAAAGCCGCCATAGTTTCCAACTGAAAGTTTGTTCAACTTATTTATTCTGGTGAATCAGCAAATTCGACCTTAACAAGGCCACTGCCATCGATAACAGTCCGGTATTACAACGCTTATATTCCATGTCCGTCGTCAAGTCCGCGCATTATCACGTCCATTGTGCGTACAAGAAAAACATAGCCAATATGACCTTGCCCATCGAATAGGGACCGCAATCGGACAATTTCTCATTCACCTACAACGCAATTTGGAAATAAATATCAAAATTGATATGCAGACATCGCAAATGACCATACTATGAATTCACTGGAAAATAATTCCGCAGAATTCTTAAATTAATATGGGTTAACATGGTTTCTAACGGTACCGTACGGCACGGCGTTACTGTATTGGTAATTATGCACTCACAGAATGTATTCTTACCGTGTCCACATTATCCGTTTGCACCTGACAAAATTTACAAAAGGTAGAAGGTGCCTACTCTTATGCTCTGCGCAAAAACGTTGCGATAATTCATAGATACGAACTCGTACATGTACATGTGCTGCGCTAGAAGTCAAGTCGTGGTAAATGTAGTCTTCTTCGTTTCTTGTCGATAGTCCGGTTGGTGCTATCGCGATCGGATTAATTAGTTACTTCACTGCGAATACAACCGAATTCGATGTCATTTGACAAACTGAACATGCTGCTAAGTATCGCATGGTGAGGTACACTCTCATTCCTACAAAAAGAAGAAAACATAACACAATTTTGATTATTGATGCAAATTATACACAACAAGAGTATGCGAACCTAGTGACCGATATTCATATGCGAATGGCATGGATCGACAGAGGGATCGTGATTGAGACCTTGTCATAGTCACAGAATGGGCCCACAATTGATGTTATGATGAAGCGGTAGTGAGAGCTGAAGTTTTATCACAAATTCACGATAAATAATAAAACCATAAACAGAACTCAAATTGAATGCGAAATGAAGTACCTACGTAAGTATCGTTTTCTTTACCATTACTCTGTATTACACGTACTGTGTCATGAATGATTCTCGTATGCATTGCTGTCTGAGAACAGCACATACCATAATGTACACTGGAAAAAACGCACCGACATGGCGAGAGTAGAGCAACCATGTAATATTTTATCGACATTTTATTTTAAATTACTAAATATTAATTTAAAAAATAAAAATTAAAATCTGTAAGATCCTTGGTGCGTGTATGGCGTCATAGCCTCCAAACCACTCAAAGATTAGACTTCATATTCACAACATATTTGGTATGTTGCGAGAATGGTTTATAGTAAGGTGTGGTCCCGATATGTGGCGCCACAATCAAACACTAACACCTTTTTTTTTATTTTAAAAGAGAATACGATATGTTCCTTCAAGTGGCAGGTAATAGCCACTTGGTGTTTCCGACTTTCGCTGACCAAACGCGCCACAGTACCTCAGTTTCATTTGTTTACATTTTTTATTTTAGTTCACACAATATTTCTTTTTTTTTTAATTCGTCGGAAAGTACCTACAAATATTTAACAAATGTTTTTATGTTTTTGGTGACTTTAGTATCATAAAAATGATTGTCAATATATCAATAAAATCCGCTTTGATTGCCTCCTGTGTTGGAAAAAAAACATGCAAATTAACAATTTTTAAAAGGAGTTTTATTTAGGCAAACAAAAGCAAACTATTAAGAATAAGAAACGTTTAACACTAACTAAAGTGGTACTTTTTTCTGCAACGCAGTAATAACTCATCGTCATTTTATCTGTAAACCAAAAACACATTTTTTTTTTTTTTTTTTTTTATTTTATTCATTATAATCCAAAAGTGTTAGCTTATATAATTTACAAAGTTTCTATAATTCAATAAAAAAAAATTCAAAGTCAAGTTAACATTTTTGAAAAGATAAAGAATAAATCGGTATTATTCTGTAGCACTTACGTGGCTAGAGGCGAATGATCCTTCAATTAAAAATAATAAAATGTTATCTGCGTGTGTGGGGTTAACATAACATTTCTATAATGTGAAAAAATAAAAACAAAACAAAGAAATACAAAATAAGATATAATATATATAATATATCGTTAAATATTGAACTAAGCTGAACTTAGCAATAATTTGACTGCAGAACTATCCAAACTGAAGAGCCAACTTTTTAAGCGTTTTAGGAATAAGGTGGAAACTCGTATGTTCCTGATTGATTGCGGCAATTTATTAAAAAGCTTGGGCGCGGTCGCTGTATAAAAATTCGAGAAGTGAGTTTTTCTGGAAATCGGAATATTAACCAGTCCCAAAGTATTACTCTTAACCTATACAGATTCGAGTTCATGAGAGTGGTACTGTACCCGCTGCGTAAAAAGGACACTTTTAAAACCTTAAAGATACATAGATAGTTTATTGGTAAAACACGAAGACTAGAAAAGAGGGGCCAACTAGGGGTTAATCTATTTGCTCCACAGATGATTCTAATAATGTGCTTTTGTGCTATCTTCAAAACATCAATTGTACTATTATAAGTCCCACCCCAGGTTGCAATACCGTACTGTAATTTCGAGTGAGCAAGACCATAATAGATCATAGAAAGTATTTTTCTAGAACAATGAGGTTTTAATAAATATAATTTACGAGTAACAGCCAACATATATTTTTTAAGTTCATCCACACGAGCCTTCCAATTTAGGTTTCTATCTATTAAAACTCCTAGATATTTAAAGCTTTCGACACCATCTATTGTAAAACAGCTAGAATTGCATGCTAAATCATCACGATAATTTTGTTTGCCACAAGTGTGAGCACATAAGGACAACTTCTCACAAGAAGATGAATGAAAAACAACATCACAGTTCAGCGGACAGGGACCTCTTAAATTACATATCATCAATTTAGTTTTCTCGTTTATTATTAACTCATGTTTTGCGAACCATTGTCTGAGTATTTGCAAGTCATTTTGCAGATTAATCACAGATTCAAATAAGCTATTGTTGGCATAAGAAAATGCCATATCATCAGCAAAAGCTGTTACCTGACTGTTAAAGTTTTGTTTTAATACTGAATTTATGTAGATCAAGAACAAAACCGGCCCTAAAACTGAACCTTGAGGTACACCAATATTAATTGGTTCGAAATCTTTGTATGTGCCATCATCGAGTCTTACACGTTGACTTCTGCCTGACAAGTAAGATGAAAACCAATTATAAATAACACCTCTTAATCCAGCTTTGTATAATTTATCTAAAAGTATACTGTAATTGACCATATCAAAAGCTTTAGTCATATCTATAAACAGAGTTAAGCAATTGGTATTATTGTTATTAAAACTGTCATGGATTTCGCTACAAAATTTCAAAATTGCATCTTCAGTTGACCTATTTTCGCGAAAGCCAAACTGCTCATCACTAAAAAAATTATTTTTGTTTAAAAAAGATATCACACGCTTTTTTATTAGTTTTTCAAATAATTTGCAAAAACGTCGGAAGTAATGAAATAGGCCTATATTGCGTTATTAAACTTCGATTTCCCTTTTTAAAGAGTGGAATAACTTCAGCACTTTTTAAAGATGAAGGCATAATACCACAGTTAACGCTTTCATTAAACAAATGACTAAGTACGAGTACATCGATGACAAAAAATGAAATCCGTTTTATGAGACAATTAGTGATGTTATCAAAAGTGCCCGATAGCTTGTTGTCCATGGACATTATCTGTTTCTATATTTCAATTGGTGTAAACTGTTCGAAAACAAAACTATTTGTTTGAAAAGAGTCGTCAATTAGATCTGCATATAGATTACAATCACAGTTAGCAACGGTAGGGGGTGTCTCCAGTCAGTATTATTTTCTTAGTGAATCTAGAACTCAGTATAGGTCATAGGTCATAGGTTAAAAAGGGGTATGCAATTTGCATACAGCACTAGGCACCAGAAGGGCCCATCGCGATCCCTAGGGAACCACTTGAAGAAACTTCAATTGGAGAAAAACCTAAAAACCTAAAAAACTTTTCCTAGACAGAGCCCAATTCTCCTGCAGAACTTAACCAGCTTCCTATGGTCTATGCCGCTCAGCTCCCCTAGTTCCTCGAAGAAGTATTCCCCTAGAATCCTCCTACGATTCCGTGCTATACCCTCGCACTCACACAATATGTGTGTTATGTCTTCCTCGGCTTGTAGATCACCACAGAACCTGCACGTGTCCATATCCACCAGACCAAGTCGCCTAGCATGCTTTCTTAGAAGACAGTGCCCTGACATAATCCCAATTACTGTTCTAAGCTGTTCCCTGCTCAATTTTAGAATTTCCTTAGATCTTTTCTTATCCAAATGGGGCCAAAGGGCTCTGGACACCCTATGTCCCACTATGTTCTGCCATCTGAGGTCAGCCATTTTTAAGATCTTTTCATTGATTTTTCCCTTAAAGACGCCCAGGGGTGGTTTAATGTTCACACCTCCGCTGTTTTCCAGCTCCCCTCCCTTTCTTGCTAGCTCATCGGCTTGCTCATTTCCCTCTATACCGCAGTGTCCCGGTACCCAGCACAGTCTTACTCGATTCCGTCTACATACTGCTTTAAGCATTGTGCGACAGTTTCTGACTATCTCAGAGTTAATGTTAGCAGATTCAAGTGCCATAAGTGTCGCCTGACTGTCAATATAGATGGCAATGTCTCTTCCCGACAATGATCTCATCGGGTTTAGTATAGTTAGTTTGTATAGATTGAAAACGAGACGGCGGCGCTGGAATCATTTGAAGGCTGGTGAAGAATTTCGGGTTTGTACCGTGGTTACCGATGGCCAATTTTAGAATACCGCACAAAGAAGTCGTCGAAGAAGGAAAAACTTTCTTATTGAAAAACTGAAATAGAATATTTATCTAAGATATGTCATTAATAGCAATGACTAACAATAATTTATTTGAAATTAGGTTATTTTACCAAGGCACCCCTAAACCTTGAAAATGTCATTAAAACCTAAGAAAAAGAAATTTTTGCAAAATGTTCTATGAAGCCGCTCTTTGGAACCCAAAGGGGTGCTTAAAAACCCCAACAAAATCCGCATCTGTTTTAAAGGCGTTTTTAATTATATCAAGCCACTTTATGTACCTAATTATAATGTTTTAATTTTATTATGTACAATCTAAATTATATTTCAATTACAGCAACGAAAGTCGCAAAAAAGGCGACAGAAGTCGTATATCGATAACCCTGGGGGGTTAACTCGCAAAACTTTTTTTGTTTTCTTTTTTAGGTAGAGTGAGTTACTACTGAGTTGCAGAAAAAACACCTCTATAGTCTTACAAATTTATATCTTACCTATTTCCTTTAACAACATTTTCCACATAAAATCGTTACCACAGACTGGAAGAAAAACGTAGGTGATAGAAATATACAAACCCATGTGCAAGATACACGCACTGTTTGTTGATTGATGTGATCTCAGTAACTGTGCTTCCTGCTTTTTATGAAGCAAAACATTGTAACTAATGATGGATACATAAAGTTATGCATTGAATGCATAAGTACTTGCATTCGATTATGATTTGAATGTCTAGGTATAATGTATCTACGCCCACAATTTATGAAAAAAATACATACTCTTGCTGAATCGGTACATTGTTTTAGGCTTGATACAAACATTTTAAGAATCGGTTCATAACATGTATGCAACTATGCATTGATTGAATGCATCGTCCATTTCGGCGCCGTTGCAAAGATATGGAGTTATAAACAAAGCAAAATAAGAAATTAAAGTAAACATTCATAATTTGTATTATTTAAATTCATACTTTTTAGGAACCGATATAAACTGTGTATGAAAGAAAATTTGAGATATTTCTGTTTAAACAAAAAGAATATTTTGAATGAAATATTTTTAATAAAAACATACCGAATTTGTCTAAGAAAAGTTGTTGAACTTAATTTTAACGTATGCAAGACCCAACTTTTTTTTTCTTTTCTACCATTGTGCCAGAAGTTTTGGATAAGCATTGTCTTTCGTTTCATGCAACAATACATATTCTAAAGTTTTGAGAAAAAGACCATAAAAATAAAAGCATCTGTGGTTGATAAAATTGTTTTCTTCAATTTAATAATTATTTTTATAAGTCCACTCTTTTATTCTTAGTCAAAATCAAGACTTGTATGAACAGTTCACACGCGTATGGAAAATTTATTTAAAAAGAATCTGCGAATCATACCCAAAAGCTTTCATACAACAAATATTTGTATGAATGTAATTTCATACAGAGAACGAATTGTTCTTACAATAAAGATTTTTTTTTGATTTTGCACATAAAATAAATAAGTTTTTCTTAAAAATTAATGAGTTTTGCTGTATGAATGCCATTCAAAAATATAATGTACAATCATTTTTTCACTTATTCCCGCAAAATGATACAAACGCCTAAAAAAGTGCGTTAAACGTCTATGTGGCCTTACATCAATCATAATCTACCCAAAGGATCTTCATTAGCGACTTGACAACTTCAAACTTTCAGTATAAACGCACCCTTAAACCGATTACCAAACTGTCAATGTCAAAATATTCAGTAAAATCAATTTTCATCATGTGAAGTACACGAAGGAAGAACGTTTACAAATAATTAAAATTTACTGCTGGGATTCTGAGTTGGTGGTCGCAACTTTAAGAGCGTTAGCGCCAATTTTCGGGCGTAATTCTCCTCCCAGTAGACAAGCAATTCATAGTCTAGTGACAATAAATTGAGTCAGAATATTCGCAGTCAGTGAGACTACGTTTGGCCCGAAGTGTGGAGAATGTTGCTGCTGTAGAGGCTCCCGTGTGACAAACCAGCCAAATCAGTCAATTTCACGGAGTTCTCAAAAATTGGGCCTCTATCAGACCACATTATGGCGAATTTTGCGTAAATATCTTGGCCTACACCCTTAAAAGATCAAGCTGACTCAAGAACTAAAGCCACTTGATCATATGAAGCGACGTACGTTCTCGAATTGGGCTCTGGGCACGATGGAAGAAGATGAAGAATTTCATCGCAAAATCATCTTCAACGATGGAGCGCATTTTTGGTTAAACGGCTTCATCACTAAGCAAAATATGCGTCACTGGACAGGTAAGAACCCTCGTCTGCTGCACGAAACAGCACTTCATCCGTAAATAGTCACGGTTTGGTACGGTTTTCATGCCGGTGGAGTCATTGGGTCTTTTTTTCCTCGATGAAAATGACCGTCACCTTACGGTAAATATTACTCGCTACAGAGACATGTTGGAACGTTATTTCTTTGAGCAATTGCATGAATTGGACATCAGTAATATAATGTTCTAACAAGACGGTGCAACAAGCCACACAGTGGGTACCACAAACGAGTTATTGAAGTCTCAGTTATTGAAGTCTCGAGAAACGGACCCGTCTATTGCCGGCCGAGATCGTGTCATTTAACGCATATTCATGGGGCTAGCGGCCGTATCGGTCGAAATGTGCGGTCGAGTCATCCAAAATTGGGTTCAACGTTTCGACCGCTACATATGTTCCTGTGGCGGATATATGAACGAATTCAAATTCCATTCATAAATGTTTTGATAGTAATTCAATCTAATTTTTTTTTTGAGATATCTTAAGTGGTTTGCATTTTATTTAAAACAGAAGTTGTCAAGTCCTTAATTAAAGACCCTTTATATTGAAGGTACTTAGTTCTTACTAAGAACCTAGCTGTTCGCAACCATTTGTGTTTGCATGTAAGAGCGCTACATGACGTCGTAAGCAGTATAGAAAAGTCACTACTCAAAGACGAAGAATATTAGGAGCATGAAAGAATGCCAATACAAGTACAGTAGAGAGGACTGGGCGTTGACGAGTTTCAGTCAATATCACTTACATTTTGGTCAACTTGCTCCAGAAAATTAACACCAATGCAAAATATGGCGATATTGACTTAAGAGTAGCTGCTTCCAGAGGCACACGACAAGATTTAGTCATTTTCCTCCTACTTTTTTTGCTCGTTATTAATGAACTACTCATGAAATTGTAGAAGCCGAAGGGTTAAAGTAATCGCAAGCGCGAACGATGTAGTAGTAGTTTATATTTTCGCTTGCGACAAGAAAATTCCAAATTAACAATTCCAAAATACAAGCAACCGGCGATTTGAATATAATCCTTGTCCAAGAGTGAAATTTGGGAACTATCCTTGACAGAAAGCTGCATTGGAAGCCAAATATCGACGATTGAGTTAAGAGGGCAGCTTATGTTGGCAAAATAGTTCTGTGAATATATACGGTAGTTGTACGGTCAATAGTCACTTACGGGAGTTCAGTGGTAACGCACGTTCAAGGTAGCCTATCTCAAGGCAATGGCAAAAATACTGGCTAAGGCCGGCATGTATTATAGGGATAAGAGGTGCACTGACAACGTCACCAACTGCAAGGTAGGGGCGATTCTGTATCTACTACCGCTGGATCTATACATGCGGGAAGGCACTTTTACCTTGAAGATCAGCCTAACGAACAGCTAGAACCCAAGTCACTAATGTCATGCACTGAACAACTACGTAGGGAACAATATCAGCTCTGGCAAAAAGTCTCCTTACCTAGACTTCGAAAGACCATATTTCTGCTCCTGCTCGTTTCCGCACAGGGAAGAATGAGCCACGAATAAACCTACAAAAAGTAAATAGATATCTGTCTACGGAGATGGTTCAAAGGTGGGCTGTGGAACTGGAGCTGGGCTATCCTAAAAGGAGTTGAACATACACACATACTTGTATTCCAAGCTGAGGTCCAGCTATGACGGAAGTTGCAAGCATGGTATAATTGATGGTGATACCACAGAGTCATGTTACTATACTCATTGACATCCAGGCGACCATAAATGCAGCTACCGAAATAAAATCGTAGGTTGTTCATCGCTGTCGCGAAGAGCTCAAGGCTCTCGGCTCACAGCACAATAAGAATTTCTGCTGGGTTCCGGCAACGAGCCAGCTGATAAACTGGAAATAAAAGGTTCTATGATACACCACGCACAGATATTACAGCCTGTGAAACCACTGCTCTATAATCCGAAGGAACTTTTACCAACTGTTGAAAAGCAAGCAAGTTGTGGCTGGAGTTTAAAAAAAGTCGGACCAAGAAACTCTTGCAGAACGATAAAACATCGCGGTCTAAGTTGGTTGGCGCTTTCACTGGACATAACCTTCTTAAGGATGATGACATCTGTAGAGGCTACGTAGGTGACGTAAAGATTTTTTTGATTTTTTTTATAAATACCCCTGTCCACATAGCTGACGGGTTTACTATTCGAAGATACATACCACGTCCGTTCTTAAGGTGAGCATGTCGTTGGTAGCAGAGTTTTTTAGCTCTGCTGGCGAACATATTTCTCTGCGGGAGATACGTCTGTACAACTAATGCAGCACGGGGCATTCAAAAACAATATGTTCAGAGGATTCATCCTCATTCAGATAGAACCTCCCAAAACTTGCCTTATCTAGTATAAGAATTTCTTTATAGGAATAGGGTCTGATTATTCGTTTGGATTGTCGGAGTCCCGGAACATTTTCACAATGGGTTAGATGAAGTTGGTGTTCCCAATTATTAGCGACGAACAGATCTGCGAGCACGAAATCTCTTTTTCATTTTTATCTGAGGAACACAACACTTATAAGCTACTACTTCCATGAAATTTATTTACATTTTGTTGTTCCTGAGGATATTAGGATTGAGAAGTTTAACATAAGATTAGCCAGAAAACAAGTTCATTAAATTTTCCGTACGACCAGTAACACGTTATTTTTTTTCCTCTTGCCCTAGCTCTTGCGAAAGTTTGACAAACATCCATGAGAATCAATTGGCATGAGAAGCTTCCCAAATTTGCCATTCGGAGTCGACATTAAACTGTATTTGTATCAAAAATATAACTCCTCGCATACAAATGGTTCGAGAAGTTTTCAGGCAATATATGTGCCGTGAATGCCTTACATTTTTTATTATTACCAGTGCAGCCTGTAAGATTCGTCAGTTTGATCTCAAAAGTGTAGGCTCCTTGTTTCTGATGTTATTGCATTTGTGTGATCCAAGAGTTCCTGCTTTTTGAACGATTCCGAAACATGCATATAGGTATTCCTGATATGGATTTTTTTTATAATATGCAGTCGCTTCAGTGACAGAATTTTGTTCAGTGTAAAGTGGTATATTTTCCAGATCACACCAGATTCTAGTTTTGAATTCAATCTAATTTTAATAGCATACATTGTAACAGTTCCGTACAGCACTTTGTATAGGCTACATGTTACAATGTTACAAAGTCACCCAAAATAGGCAGCTCTTTATACAGATACAGTGTCACGCCGCATAGAGATACTTTATTAGTTATCCGAAAAGGTAATAAATTGTAACCGATTGATCGATGCATCGCGAACCAGCGACAATTGTACCACTGCCTGCCCACCTAACCTAGTCGCGCATGCTTGCATGCAATGCATCGTATTTATTTGTATCTTTTGTGTGAGCGAATCCGTAATGCTTACGTTCGTCGTCGTCGGCCGAGCTGTTTCTGGCTTGCCAAATGCAGACGTGACCATCGCGATGACACATTATTCTTCACGATGGACAATTGAAGTTTTGTTTATCTTTATTGTTGTTATTATTTTTTATTATCATAAGGTTCAAGCTTTTAGTCGCCATTCCATTTCTGCGCACTCGACTGTGGTTGTCGTCGCCTTCCTCGAATCGGGTGTAGTAGTGCCAAAGGCAAGGAAGGTAAAATGCAAAGGAAATTCTTTGAATTCTTTCCCACATTGTGGCCAATATGGTCAAGCAGTGCTACCGTGTACCGTTGGTAATAATTATATCTTTTCCATCTTGTTTGCAGTTTGATTTTAGTAAAATTCGGTGTTGGAACGGGGGTTTTGAATCAAAGTTCCGATTTGCGAACCGTGCGTAGAATATTGCCAATTGCTGGCGACAAATCAAAAAAAAATTATTTTGAATATTTGCATAAGAATTGACGGAGTGCCTTGTGAAGTTTTTGATGTACATAAGCTGTCATGTTCTGCACGAAAATATTTTTTTGTTTATGTTTTTTGCGTGACACGGAAAAAGCATGACCCATTTATAAGCATGTAACGAAATGATGATGGGCTTTGTTCTTTTGACAGCCGTGCAGAATGGGTTGTTCATAAATCAAAAAAATATAGGTAATATATTCGAAGTCGTTTTTGATGTCCATCGCTATGACATAGTGACATTTAACTCATCGGAGAGGTCATTGAAGCAGATGACCGAGCAATTTTTTGGAATTTAAATAAGCTTAACATAGAGCAAAGCCAAGAGTGAGATGCCCTGCACAAGTCACCGAAGAGATGTCAATCAAAGTCACTGTACAACAGGGAGGCGTCCTTAGTTCTTTGCTGTTTATTGCAGTCCATTATTGTCTGTTTGAGCGAAAAGTAAGGGACTCCAAAGTGCATCAGTTATTCTGTGCTGGCGATGGGCGATCATAAGGGAGGCTTAAATGCGGATTTATTGGATGGGAATGGGTATAGTATTATTTGCAAAAAAAAGAATGCCTGTGCGCTCGTTTTTTCAACTACACTCCGACCTATTCTAGACATTTTTGTGAATAGAAAAGTGATTCCCAAGTGCGTGAAGCTCAAATATCGGGTATCTATGATCAATAGCGAAGCAACATGTAGTCTTCAACCAATCTTCGCGTTAGCGTATGCAAAAACCTGCTTTCGCAATGTCAACCCGAAGAAGACTGAGCACTGAGTTAATCTTCTTAACTTTGAAAATCAAAATCCTACTTTTCTTGCTGCCCATTTTAAGATGATCCACTCTTAAACTGTCAAACTCAAGACCAACGTTGAACCGGAAGTTGGATTTAAAAGGCAGTGGGATTAACGTGGCTATATAACATCCTATATAAGCTGAATACGTCGGTAGTAAGAGAGAAAAAAATCTTTCTTTAACAGATGGAAAAGCTCAACGAGTGGCATGTCTTACCTGAACATCCATCGCTCCTTCAGTCTCTAATTACTGCAACATATTTCAAGCCAAAATAACAGATATTACCCAAGCCGCCGACTGGTTGACGGTTAATACCATCCCACAAAGTGATATCATTTTGTACGTCGACAGCCAGGCATGTATCAAAGTGCTTACATCCTGCACTATAAGATGCAAAGTAGTGGAGGTCCGCCACGTATCTTTTATCGAGATAGCTACACAGTTGAACCCCTGTGCTGGGAACCAGGTTATAGCGATGTCCAAGCAAATTGTGAAGCTGACGAAGAGAAGGCTCCTCCGGTACAGACAGGATAACTTAAGACAACATTAATGCACCAAAGTCGTCTCCTAGGTACATTATCGACGACGATGCGCTGCATAAAGCTAAGTCTAATTGAAGCCAGTGCAGCTAGACAATTATGGCCAAAGCTTGACCAGAGAAGATCAAATGGACTTTTAAAACATAAGAAAGGAAACCTTTCCACGCAAATTAACATAATAACTTGGCACTTTGCGATAGGTAACCATGCGCAGAGATTGGGAGTCCGCTAAAAAAAACTTCTGTAGAAACTGTAGAGACAAGAAAGAAGAAGATTTCTGTGCACGTATCCCTCACTTGCCAACATTAGGAGGGCTACTTTGGTTAAGTACTTTTCTTTATCTAAACGATCTAAGCAAAGCCTGCACGGCTGACATTAAAAAATTCATAATGTTTTTATAATGAATTCTCTATAAACGAAATGGATTTGCTAAATGAAAGTTTGACTTTATTGTATGTTATATGTTACATGCCAAAGATTACAATAATTTTGTTAAATGTGTTTTATTTACAGAAAATCCGCAACCGAGCACCATTTTCCTAATTGAAATCCTACCTACTTCAAAAAAGAATTCAAATTAGGAAAATGGTGCTCGGTTCTGGAATTTCTCTTCCCGTTACTTGTTGTACACTTTTGTCGTTATTTCACTAAAAAAAAAAAAAATTTAAAATAAGAGCACTTAGTGTAATAAAGTCAGTACTATTCTAAAAGAGGCTCGTTTATGGATAGGTTATTAAAAATGTTTCAATAATTGTATTTGATTATGCCTCATTAAATTTGCTTTTGAATACGAAGTTGAGCTTTTAGCTAAGAAAACATCGGCCATTTACCCAGTGCCGGTTAGAGCCCAATTAGCGCCCTGTTTAAGCGTCACCTTTTGCGCCTCTCATTCGTGGTTGTAAGATCAAAAGTAATTTGCTTACAGAGCGGGATAGCCTTTGAACTTTCTCGTATACTTTAGTATACAAAAGAGAACGATATTGCAATCGAACTGAAATTTCGAAATCAAACCAAGTATAAGGAATGATATTACGACTATAGAGAAGTTCAAAAAACTGTGTCCATAGATTGGATCCAATTTGTATATTAGAACTTTTGAAATATTTTTTTCAAAATAACAGTTTTTTGAATTTCTTAAATTTTCTCTTTTCTCATAAACGGCTCTAACGATTTGGATCAATTTTAATGTCTTGAATACATTTAGAAGATGGCTTCTCAATTTTTCCATAGTATTCGATTTACGGTACTTTAGGAAACCGACAATATATAGTAGGAGCTCGATAAGAGGAATGCCGGGACACTTTTTCGAAATCTTTCATCTTTACGAGAAATGTTGGCTCTTATCATGCCCGATACTGGGAGGTGTCGGTCTCGCTGCCTCAATTTCTGGCATCTTGCCTTCTTTAATTGTTTTATATTCCTGTTTCCAGTTATTAAAATTTATAAAAACTTTACTTTTCTTTAAAAAGGTCTAAAGATTTTGAATATTTTTTGAGTTTTCAATACTTGGAGTAAATATAAGAATATTGTATACTTAGATTTTCGCAAAGGACTCGAGTACCGGCACATTATAAAAACGGCTATATCTACAAAACCGGTGAAGAAATTTCAAAGATATTCTTAAAATCTAATGTGTACTGCTATCTGGAACAACAGCCTTTACCGTTTCAGTCACCTCCCGGGAGCACCGCCACATGTTGCAGAGCCAGGCCTCTCCCAGAAACACCCGAGCTAACCTAATCTAACTTATAAACTAAGAGGATGCTACCTAGAATAACGCACCGTCTTGGGAGAGCATGTTGACCCCTCCTCCCGCAAAAATCCACCAAAATTCGACAAATTGATTTGTCGTATCAAATGTATCCCTATCCGCTATTCCGGTACTAAAACGGAGTAGCTTATAAGCATTGGCGACGTCTCCGCCGCGGATAAGCCGCTTATCGCTCGCATTGCGGTAGTGGTGGTATAATACCGGGATACCATCCCTCGTCTGGACCAACCCTTTAGCATCAATACCGACAAATGCCTCCAGGGGGATAAAGCCAGATCGGAGCGTACTCTCTATGTACATTTCATTGGGGGTAGTAAGCCCCAAAGATCGGGCTATTGTCGCTGGCCATCGCCCTTGCAACGTGCCTTCCAGTCACCTTAATGAGGAAATTGTCAATCTTATTCAATCGTATAGGCCCTTGTTGGGATAGTATTTTATATAGTTAGATTCAGGTGTTCAAAACAACCGGAGACATGCCCTAATTCATTAGACTCTGCTCGAAATCACGTTGCCAAATTTGAAAACGAACTTCTTTCCCTTAAGCATATTATAAATTACATATAGTTAAGGTCTGTGCATCCTCATCCAACTTGTAGAAAAGTCCCTCTAACCAAACGGTGTCGAAAGCCTTCATGAAATCTACCAGACAAGCACCCGTGCATTGGTTCTTGCATTTATTCCACTGAATGTCGGAAACAAATTTCGACGTGGCATAAATAGGGAGTGCCCCGAATTATGTTATTGTCCTCGACCCACTTCAACAGGGATCTATTGACAACCTTTTTAAAGACCTTGCTAATATTCGGAAGCAAACTAATTGACCGGAGGTTGGCAGGGTTCGTCCTATCTTAACCCTTTTTCGGGAGTGTGGTGTACCACAGCTGTCTTCCAATGCTCTGGATAATGTGCATTATTCAGCACATTGTTTAACAGCGTAGCGTAGTGAAAATATCTACAGCCGCCAGAGGTAGGTTTGGGACACCATCCACCCCCGCCGACTTTTTGTTCTTTAGTGAATCAAAGATCCACAGAAGATCATCCTTCGACACGATCAAGTGCGATGCATCGGTTCGCAGAAAGAAGTGGCTCACCAGATTCTCAATGTCGTGATTACGGCGAACAGGGTTGTTCACCATATACACGGCCTCGAAAAAAGGGCCCAGCAAATCCATTTTTTCCTGTGGGTCCTTGACCATGAAAAAACCGTCGGTCATTTGAAGCGACACTCTGGAGTTATTCCTGTAGTCAGTATACTTTCTGTCTATTCTGTGTTGTCTGGGAGATTCTGACACAAGGAATATCATTGGGATCCTTCCTCCTGAACAACTTATTTATCTCTCCGAAATGTTCCTTATTAATCAGTAAAGGAGCATGTCCAATATTTTTTGGTTGTTGGCAGCTCCAAAAGTGCGTCGGGGATTACTTCAGTCAAAGAAATAAACCAACCCAATGATCGAAAAAGGAGGGGGGGGGGGGGGGGGGGGGTCTTTTATTTTGGTTGAAAATTTTTAAAGGGTAGGTATCTATGTTTTCTTTGCCCACTTTTGATGGAATTAACGATGTCCTTGAAATTTGAATATGATTAGGAGGTTGTTAGACTGCTGCATTTGCAATAGCTGTATTTTAATAACTCATATATCTATTACTTTTAAGCAGTTAGTGTGTTTTGACTTAGTTTTGAACTCCTTTTCATGCTTTATTGTCGCCAGAGTTCAGGATTTTTTGGTGTGCGAAATAGAAGAAAACAAATGTTTTTTAGTTGGTTGGTCCTGGATGAGGTACACTTAGACGAAAGAGGTCAACTGTGATGCCATTGGGAAGTGGCAGGTCGGTAACGCTGCCCGCTCCTAGGACCATCTACTTTTCTTTATGAAGTTGTTAATATCAGCCGTGCAGGCATTGTTGAGATAATCCAAATCGTGGAAGAGTTATTGACCTAAAGTAGCCATCCTTATGTTGGCGAGTGCGAGACATGTGCAGGACTGTCTCCTCTTCTTCCTCGTCCCTTCAACTTCTGCAGAAATCATTGTCTCTGAGCATGTCTAGCAATTGCACAGTGTCCCAAGGTTCCTCTTTTACACGGAGGAAAATAACATACTAAAAACAAAAAAAATCTGCATGAATTCAAATAGATTTCTGCATGGTTGCTTGCCAAGCCGACTATCGATTTAAAACAAGTAGAAACATCTATTTAGTTTATTGTATGTGCCTTAAGTTTGTTTTTAAGAGATTCCGTTTCATTTTAAAAGGTATTCATTTTCTTTTTAGACTTACCAGCAGTTAGTATTAATATGGGTACCTATTGATTAAAATATGGATTCGTATAAAATTGGGATGCTAAGCAACTTAAAATCGCACGTATCTGTTTATTAGAAAATGATGACACGTTTAAAATTAAGACGAACTTCTCATAATTTGTACTTGAAACATTTAAATTTAAAACTTCCCAACTATTAAAATTAAGCATTAGTCTGTGTTGATTTAAGTGTACTTTCTCATGAAATTAAATTGCTCAGCATCTTAAAGGTGCAAATATATCTTTAAATAAAAATGGTGAAGCGTGTCAAATTAAGGCGAATCAACCTATGATTTTTGCTTGAAGCACTTAAGTACCTATAGCACACATACGCTGAAAAAGACACATAAATGCGTTATTGTGGTATATTATCTTATCGTCCTAAGTTTCCAATTTATACTCAGAACTGCGAAAGTTCTGATTAAAATTCAACTGTAAGGAGGTAAAGTCTCTTGCCAGGTGAAATATTTTAAAATAACAAAAAAAATGTTTTTGTTTAAATTAGCGTGTTTATGTATTCAATCTGTACATTCCATTTTTTTTTTTATTTTAACATTTTTTGGTTACAATATTTTTATTTATTTAAAAAAAGTTTTGGTCGAATAACTTTCAGGCCATTATTTAAGAAATAAAAATGAATAGGTGGGCCATCAACATTTTTAATGTTCATTGCACAGTAATGTGAATCTACATCTACAATTTCATATGACAAAAAATGAGAAGAATATTTAATTAATTTCCATCTCTCAACAAACATTGGTAATGTCCCAACAAACTATTTGATTTGTTTGGATAAATGTTTTCAAAGTCGACGTCAACCATCAAAAACGAACAACTCTCAATCTTTTATAAATATATATCAGAAAATGCTATAAATTTTCGATTGGCTCCTAATGTCAGTTCTGTTTTGACATTTGTGTAGTAAACACATGCGAAATACACGTTAATAAACAATGTTACGCTACACTGCTCCAGAACGCGGAATATTGGTGACTATTTATTTGAGCAATAATCGGTCGGTGACTTTGGCACAACGTGAATTTCGTCGCAGATTTCCTACCCGTCCAACGCCTACTGGTGAAACACTGCGACGTTTAGCCGCTCGCCTCGAAGAGACTGGCACAACACGAGATGCTGACAGGCGTGGCAGACCCCGGAGTAGCCGTTCTGCCATGGGTGTGGAAAAATCGCATCTGTGGCCTTGGAGGTGTCCGTGGCACTACGATACTCTGTGACGAGCGGTCCGAGAGACCAAGGGCTTGTCTTGCTGTGTCGAACCTTTTCTCAGCGACTAAGCTTGGACAATTTTGTGGCCAAGATTTGGTTGCTGCAGCCATTAGCTACGAAACGAATGGAAATTGGAAGACCTTCATCGTGGCGTCAGCTTATCTCCCCTATGATTCGGTAGTGCCTCCACCACCGAGGGCAATTGCTGAACTCATTGACTATTGCGACACCAGGAAGATGGGCCTAGTTATATGCTGTGATGCCAATGCTCAAAACACTGTTTGGGGCAGCAGCAAATGCAACATGCGAGGAAACCATCTCCTGGATTTCATTCTATCATCTGATCTTACTATCAACAATGTTGGCTCGCAACCAACTTTTGTGACGTCAAGAAGACAGGAAGTGATCGACCTAACTTTATCAAATAGATACTTTAAGGCGGTTACTAACTGGAGGGTCTCTTCGGAGGTGTCCCTCTCAGACCATAGATATATCGAATTCCAAATCGGATGCGAAGCCATAACTTTGCAGGAGAGGAGGAATCCGAGAAAAACCAACTGGATACGCTTCAGGGAGGAATTAGGGAAAACTCTCAAAACTCCAACCAAACTCAGGACGAGACAAAAGGTAGAGGAAGCTGTTCAAGACCTGAATAGTGCCATTACTAGCTGTTTTGAACTGACGTGCCCAGTAAGCAAACCCCCTGGCAGAACACCGGTTCCCTGGTGGAGCTCGGAACTGCAAAGAATTCGTAGAGAAGCTAGAAAGCTTCTAAATAGGTCACTCAAGACTGATTTGGAGACAGACTGGAATCTCTACCGATCGAAGCAGAAGGAATATAAGAGGCTAATTCGGGTATCGAAAAGTGCTTCTTATAAGAATTTCTGCGAAAAGATTGAAACGCTGGGTGAAACTAGTAGGTTGGTTAAAGTTCTGAAAAAGGGCAAACCAGCCAAACTGGACTCACTTAGAAAACTTGATGGCACCTTCACTGAGACGAAAGCGGAAACTCTTAGTTATCTGCTGGAGTCTCACTTTCCGGGTAACCAGATTACAATTGGTTCACAACCAGCCCCGATTACCGAGACTATGAGTGAGCCAAGACAAACAACTCGGCGTAGCTGGTATATTGCGAAGGCCGTGGTGACGGACGAGGCCATTAAATACGCATTTGCGTCTTTTGACGGCTTCAAGTCGCCTGGTACGGACGGAATATACCCAGCCATGCTGCAACAATGTACAAACCAGCTGCTACCGACTATGAAGAAAATCTTCACCGCTGTCCTAGCACTGGCATACATTCCAACACCCTGGCGTACAGTTAGAGTGGCATTCATACCAAAAATTGGCAGAAGTGACTACTCGCTCGCCAAGAGCTTCAGACCAATCAGTCTGACTTCTTTCTTGCTGAAAAGCTTGGAAAGGCTGGTCGAGCTTCACGTGCGCAAAGGTGCTTTGCGATTGCACCCACTATCTCCGATGCAACATGCCTATCAACGCGAAAAATCCTGCGAGACTGCGCTCCAAAATCTAGTTGGTAGAATTGAAGGCGCGCTTGACAGGAAAGAATACGCGATGGGCATTTTCATCGATATTGAGGGTGCTTTTGACAAGGCGACTTTTGATAGCATGTGCAGCTCCGCCAGACAACACGGAGTAGACGAACCATTGGTGTTGTGGATTAAAGCAATGCTAATGAATAGAACGTTGGTTGCGGATGCGGATTGTGGCCGCTATGTTATGGCGGGGGTAAACAGAGGCTGCCCGCAAGGCGGCGTCATGTCTCCACTGCTGTGGTGTATGCTGGTCGACTCTCTGTTGAACGCACTCAACAGTTCTAATATTTACGCTCAGGCGTACGCGGATGATGTTGCCGTGCTTTCTGTTGGATCATGCCTAGCGACTGTATGCGCCAAGGCGCAGGCGGCCCTTGACGTGATCGACGAATGGTGCACTAGGAATGGGCTCTCGGTCAATCCTCTTAAAACTGAGGTTGTTCTCTTTACGAGAAGGAGGAAGCTGGTCGGGTTGACTCAGCCAGTGCTAAAAGGCGTCACAATCCAACTCTCCAATGAAGCAAAGTATCTGGGAGTCATCCTGGATAGCAAACTTCTTTGGTCCAAACATGTTGAGCTGAAGACTGCCAAGGCGCTGTCTATTTTCTGGCAGTGCAAAGGCATTTTCGGCAAGACATGGGGCTTATCACCGAAAAGAGTCCTATGGATTTATACGGCTATGATAAGACCATTTATAGCATACGCATCGGTTGTTTGGTGGAATAAGCTTTCACGTAAATACGTCACTGCTGCTTTTGCCAAACTCCAAAGGCAGGTATGTCTCGGCTGCACGGGGGCCTTCCCCAGCACGCCTGGCTCCGGCCTAGATGCACTATTGAACCTTCCGCCCCTTGATGTTTACATCATGGGGTGTACAATCAAGGCTATCTCACGTCCTACAAGAGGTGGCTTTTGGTATAACTCGCACTGGAGTTTTGATAAACTTGCGCAACGGTTGTCCTTCGACTCCTGTCTTATGGATATGCCGTCTGATGCGATGACACCGGAACTTCGGCTAAAGCGCAAATACGAGGTCGCCTTTCCTCGCGTCCAGGACTGGCTCTGGCCGGACTCTGAACCTGGAAGGGAATGCAGTCGAATCTTTACGGATGGCTCCAAAACCGATCAAGGATCTGGTGCTGGTGTCTTCGTGGAGAGCGATAACGTTAGACTTTTCTTTCCGTTAGGCAAACATGCGTCAGTCTTCCAAACAGAGACTTATGCTATCCTAATGGCCATGGACTATGTTACTAGGAACAGGTGGAGGGGGCGAAGTATCTGCGTCTGTAGCGACAGTCAGGCTGCGCTTAAGGCCTTACTCAAACCCTTAACTACCTCCAAAATAGTACGTGAATGCAAGATATCTCTGAATTCGGTCGGAAGGCTGAATTCACTTAAACTTGTCTGGGTCCCGGGTCATAACGGGATCACGGGAAATGTGATCTCCGATGAACTTGCTAGACAAGGCTCAGAGGGGGACCTCTCAGGACCTGAACCTGCGATCTGTCTGTCTGCGTCCTCGGTCAGGGCTTCCATTGACGGTTGGGTTTCCTATGAACACAATCGCCGTTGGCATGACTCTCCAGGATGCAGACAGACTAAGCAAATGCTCCCCGACGTCTGTGGGAAATCCGCGGCATTCTTGTTGTCTCTCAACAGAAAAGACTGCAGACAGACTACTGGCGTTCTTACGGGACACTACGCTTTTGCCAAACACCTTAAGGTGCTAGGCCTAAGCGACACCACCATCTGCGAAGCCTGTGGAGAAAGCGACGACACTGCGGAACATTTCGTCTGTGATTGTCCTGCTTTTGCTCGTATCAGGTGGCAGGTATTTGGTGCGGATATGGTGAGTGCTGTAAACCTAAGCTCCTTATCATTGAAGCGCCTTCTCGTTTTTCTTAGAAAAACGAGTAAATTCCCACAGTAAAATGTGGTGTGTCTGCCTGGCAGTACAATGGACCAGTATTGAGTCTGAGTGCTCCAGTGCAGAAAGTTTCACACATCCCGACAAAAAAAAAAAAAAAAAAAAAAGCCGTTCTGCAGAGAATATTGCTGCTGTAGCCGAAGATGTCATGGAAGCGCCGTCGACATCGACCAGACGACGTGCCACGCAAATGGGTATCAGTCGACGGTCTTTACAGCGAATTTTGGTACAAGATTTGAAGATGTTTCCGTACAAAGTCCAGACGGTGCATCAGCTGTTAGCTGCTGACCGCCAATCGCGTCTAACATACGCTCAAGCCATCCTTAATCACCACCAAGAGGAAGATGATTTTTCATCAAAAATAATCATGAGTGATGAGGCCCATTTCCATCTTAGCGGGTACGTAAATAAGCAAAATTTACGCTTCTGGGGCACTGAAAATCTGCGTGTAACCCACGAAGAGCCATTACACCCGCTCAAAGTCACTGTATGGTGTGCTGTTTTCGCTGGAGGAGTCATCGGACCTTTTTTCTTCGAAGACGTCGCGGGCCAAACGGTTACTGTGAATGGTGAGCGCTACAGAGCAATGGTCAACGAGTTCTTTTTGCCGCAACTTGATGAATTGGAATTTTAAAACATGTGGTTCCAACAGGACGGTGCAACGGCACACACTGCACGTGCCACAACCGATATGCTGAAGGATGCATTTCCCGGGTGCCTAATCTCCCGTTTTGGCGATTTGCACTGGCCAGCAAGATCGCCTGATTTGACCGCTCCAGACTTCTTTTTGTGGGGCTTTTTGAAGTCGCGGGTTTATGTCAACAAGCCTCAGACTCTTGCAGCTCTTAAAGACAATATCCGTCAACAATGTGAGGACCTATCGCCGGAAGTTTTGGCCAAAGTGATGAAAAATGCCATAAAAAGGGCTCAAATGACAATCAACTGTGGCGGCGGCCATTTACATGACATCATGTTCTCGACTTGATGTAAAAAAAATTAAAAGACCAAAAAAAAATAATCCACAAGAAGAATCAAAGTTTTTCATTGTTTTTTTTAAATTACAGACAAAAAACATCGGAAGGTTATTTTTGCGCCACCTTGTACTTATTACGATAAAAACAATTACCAATGCGTATCCTAAGTCGTCATTGCATCGGGGCCAATCCTTTAACAGCTCGCTTAAATTTTTTTTCTGGTTTTTAAAGCTTTCAATACGCAGTTTACTCGTCTTTTTCCAGTACTCTGTTTCCCATGCAGAAGTGTTATTTGTAAACCAAACAATGTATTGTCTTAGGTCTGTTAGTTGATAAACAAAATAAACAAGTAATGCGTATCTAACGTAAATACAAAGTATCTTCTTCATCATAGCTAATTCTGTCCGACTCTGACAGGTCATAAGACCTGTTGCATCCAGAACGTTAGTTAATTTGCAGCCTTAGTTTACTGTTGCACCATTTTGAGTGCAGCTTTCCTGTTGGGTTCTTAGCTCCTTTTTCCCTTTTCATATAATAAGTTTCCTAGTTTTTAAAGTTTAATTTGCATTACCGTGTTTGGATGTAGGTGAAAATAAGAACAATACCTTTTTCTCTGCTGGAAAATATTAAACAATATTTTCTGATTTCTGCTGAAATAAATTGTAGCTCAAAACAACTTTTTTGTTAAGGCATTCTTCGACTGTACACTGCACCAGATCTTTTTGAGATCTATTGTCCAAAATGTTATTCCTCTTATAAAAATCGATGACCATTTGTCCCTTTATCGTCATTTCTAAGACACTTTTGATGTTTACTATGTCACGGTCAAAACTAGCATTTGTCTCCGAGGATGACAACTCTCTGGCGCACTGTTGAGCTAACTTGCTACCGACTGCGATGCTGTCTCTGCCTCGGCTATTCTTGGTCCTGCCAAAGGATTGCACTTTGAAAAACAAATTATTCTTGAATAATAATTAACTTCAATAATTTGATTACAATTTGCTTCGATAGTCTAGTTGCCCATCGAACAGGAGGTACCTTTGTATTAAGTATGGTTCAAACACTCACAAACGTTCACATTGGAAGACAGCCCGTATTAATTGTAATAAATGGATTACCTACCTGGAGAATGCGCCACTTCACCAATCCGTCCTTGAATAGAATATACTCTTCAAAAGTCAAATGAAAATGCGAAGAAAATTTTCACAGAAATAAAACCCTTTGACGACGCACTTTGACACGACTTACGCAACTTTTCTTACACTTTGAACTTTAAATGTACTCTCTTAAAATTTTCACAAAGAAAACCCTTTGACGCGATACAACATTTCACTAACGACTGCGATCAACGATTGAAAATTTGTATTACGCTATGTTTTGTCTACTGCGCCAGCGAACCGAGTGAATATCTGCTTAATTCTGTTCTCAGTTCCTGATTTAAAGATACACTGTTGAGAACAAAGAGACTTCGCTTTAAAACTATGAGAAATCAGCTGATGAAGTCAGATAAATTTAAAGAGAAATTTCTTTTGAAAATAAAAGTTCATTTTAAATTCTGTTGAATTTGAATAGAATCTATTTATTTTGTGATGAAATCTCGTAATTTTAAGAAGGTTGGTGTTAAGATGAGCTTCAAGTTATTTTGAGGTGATCCTTTTTTCTCCGTGTATATATTAGAAGTCCGTTGGATCTTCTCCGGTCCAGGTTTGGCCATAATTATCTATCAGTGCTACACTGGCTAAGTCGTCTCCATCGGGGGTTTGCTTTTTTTATCGCATCGGCGTGGAAAATACCTAGCAGACGACATTGGGACATCAATGTTGTCTATAATTATGCTACTTGTACCGGAGGAGCCTCGTCTAGCCAATTTGTTAGCTTCACAAATGTTTCTCTTTAATAGTTTTTGCTATGCGCCTATCGGTTTCAGGGCACTGCACAGTTTCCCACATAGCTTGTATGGCCCTCATTTCACCTTCTTCTCTCCAACGCCTTGAAATATTTTTTTTTGTGGTTGACCATTAAGACCATGTAAGGTGGATCAATAAATTCAAATTCAAATTCGGGATATGTGATTTGCATTCCAACCAACTTTTTATACTACCAAAAACTCACTTTACAATTTACCAGCGGCAACGATTCTCTGCAACATTTGATTCCTAACACAATTAAGACTTTTCTGTCATCAGGCGTAGATACAATCATTAATCATAGTCTTCCTGACATAAGTCGCCTGTACATTGAATGTAGCATTAACAAAAAAAAAAAGGACGTGTGTGCATAGCCGAATCCCCATCGGATCTCCGTCTGCAAATATGTAAATAAATCAAAAAACTATTTTTCATTCATTTCGTCAGTGATTACGTTAAAAATCATTCCACATTGACTTCACCACTGGGACAGGACAATCATTAATTTACCTCGTGCTGCGTTCTCGATACACAATCATGGATTTGAAATGAAAAATGATTGTAATGATTTGATTTGGATGTGAAATGGCATTAGAATGTGCAATGTAAATAGACCTAATTGAGGTTGCCTACATGAACTGGATACGATTTGTAACAAATGTCATCATCATAAGCGGAACGAAGTGTGGTTTATTTTTCACTTCATAACCCCTTCGCCAGCAAATTTGATGATTTCTCACAACGTAGGCAGCCTTTGGCCTAGCTCTGAAAATCGCATACCAGCAGAACGACTAAAGTGCCTATTGTCTTCCCATTTCACTAAAGTACAAATTCATGTAAAATTGTTTGCAACATGTTACACCCTGTGACCATTGTTTGCCGATGGCGATTTTAAAGTTCCGCAATTTGCCCGCTGAATCCATCAACCATGCGAGCATCGGACAAGGAAGTTACAGTCAGGTGGAATTGCGGCCAACATATAACCATTTATCAAATTCAGATTATTTTCCTAACCTCTGTTAGGATGTACTACTTACACTAGAGTGCTAGTTTATAATTTAGTAGTTTTTTTTTATTTCAGTGTTCATATTATGTGAACAACAGAAAAGCAAAACAACCTGCATCATTTGAATAATGAGAACATGTTGTGTAGATGAAGGAAATAATAATTAGTTATTTCTGTTTGGGGAAATAATACTTTCTAGTCAGTGACCATGGGGGCAACATAAGTTTTTAGGTTTCATCGTAGAATAATCTTAACTAAGTCTGTAGTTTTGTAGTTTTTGTTCGTAACAATCGTTCGGCTTATACAGATTCTACATTCTACCTTCATTATCCTTACATATTGTAAAGACTCTTTGTTTAACTTTGTGGCTGACGACATCTGACATGGTGCACCAATTTGGCGAAGACACAACGCAAGCAATGGGCTAGAAGTTTGATGACTGGTTGCTTTTAATACTGGCGAGTATTTTCAAAGAATGTTTGGAAGCTGAATTTCAGATGTGAGAGCAATACTCTCTGGCCTAACTTGTACTTAATAAAAAAGGAGGGACTGCTTCGGGATAAAGGATATTTTTGATCTGAAAACGTAACTCAATTTTATGGAAGCAGACTGTGTAGTATTAGATAAGTGGTTATGCCAAGTCACACCCGAGTAAACTGTTAGACCAAGGATATACATGGTCTTATCAGGATTCCTAATCAGATCATCCATTTGAATCTGAGGAACAGTCGAAGTTCTCTTTTGAAAAAAAACCCTAATTGCGTTTATTCTGACTGATACAACAAGAAAGACTGTACCTCATATGCATTTTTATCCAAATATTGCTTAAGAGAGATGGTCTGTTCGCATCTTTGACGATGAGCAGTGGTTGCAGTGACAGGCTCGCCATTCGAAAAGGAAGATATTATATGAGAACTGTAGCCAGCGAAACTAAAATGTTATATTGGCCGCATGAGGTGTTTTTTTTAAATCGATAAGCTACATGATCGGAGGTAGTATTGGTTAGGTTGGGGTAGGTTAAGGTGGTTGTCAGCTAATGGACTGTGAGGTCCATTGTGATGCCACGTGGATCAGGGTAGTTTCTCCCTCTAGCGGGTAATCATTTGGAGCTTCTAATGAAACGAGATAGACTTCTAATATCAGTTTTGGCCAAGTCAGTAAAATCCTTAAGGAAGAAAGCTCCTAGATAAAAAATGTATTTTATGGAAGAGTGCAGGACATGTACAAGGAAGGCGAAGTGTAGTTTCCTCCTCCTCCTCGTCCAAGCAGCTTCTACAGAAGTCATTTTAAGAGACGCTAAGCCTTGATGCGTATCTATATTTGCCTATTAGACAGTGTTCTGTAATGACACCTATAGCAGAGCTAATATGTAGTCGGATTAGTGAGATCAAATACATAGAGCGTCGCAGATCGAGCTTTGGCCAGATATGCTTAGTCGCTAGATATATATTGCCACCTATCCACCTTAGGTTTGTACTCTCGATTGCGGGTAGCTTTAACATAAGTTTACAAGTAGTGATAGGTATACCTAGAAGACCTTTATCAGGTAAAAGGGTTAATGCGGTTCCTTTTTAGGCGAGGTCATCTGCCCTACAGTTCCTTGGAATGTCTCTATACCCCGGCACAAAAACGAGGTGAATGCTGAACTGTTCTGCCATCTCCTCAAGAGATGAACGGCAGTCTAGGGCTACGATGGAGTTTGTATCAATCGTTGCTGAATTTACAGCGTAGTAATCCGCAGAGGCTCCATCAATCACTACTTGAATTGTTAGTCCTTCTAAGAAACTCTGCAACCAAACACAGGGTTGGTTCAGTATTCCATAAAAAGGCAGTTTACGAAGAAAAGCTATACGCCATACCTGATCAACTGCTTTTGAGATATAACCTCATCTCTTGTTTCGCCATTGTTGTGCGATTCCATCTGTTTATAGCAGAGTTACGAGACTGAATATTTTAACCGTTGAGCATCGGCTTTAAAAGCAATATTTGCGATTTATTAGGCGGTCACTCTGTAAATTTGTGATCAGGTGCCAACAGTGCAGTGGTTGCTGATCGGAAGGTTACGTGTTGAAATCCCGACCATGTCCATGAAGCAAAAATCCGCAGAATAAAAATCAATATAAATTCAGCAAATGCTTGCTCATAATGTGCACTTTAAATTATTTTATAAGTTTCTGCTTATTAAACTTGAATACAAAACTTCAACATAATGCTCCCTAAGCTATTTAGACGCCACCCGTGGAAAAAAAACCAAACCCAACGCACAAACCTATCTTTCCTATCATTCTACTTCTTCCAAGTTCTACCACCTAATAGTAGGCAATGAAATACGTTCACAATGACATTGCATTTGTAGGTGTTGAACTGAAAAATGCCTGCGCGGTGTATAGATACTATAAGAGTACTACTGTATCAATAATTACAGAAAATAAACCCTTTTAGCGCACGCTAATTATAAAAAAACATAGGGACGGGCTACAGTCCGCTTGGGAAAACTGTTGGATACCCTATTCTTATTCCTATCCCTCATAAGTGGGTGTGACAAAAGTCTTAGTATGGTTGAATTGTTGAAAACGCTCTACATATTTTGTTATATAACAATTAAAGGATTTTATCAAAAAAAAACCAAGCTTTTGTAAAAAAAACGGTCCCTAGCTCAAACTTTGGTTTTTCAATAAAATTGTTTTATTTAATTGTGGGCATGTCAGTGGGCGGATTTTGAAAATTTTATATCCCCATCAGTTTTAGGAGTCATAGATCATATATAAAAAATTTCAGCTTTCTAGCTCAAAATTCGATTTTTTCCAAAATTTTGTTTTTCTGAGTTTTTGGGCGTGTTCTGTGGACGGATTTCAAAAATTCGTAAACTTGATTATTTCGGGACCCTAGAGAGTACATGGTTAAAATTTCAGCTCTCTAGGCCCAGTTTAAAGGCCTAAATTTTGCCGACGGACGGACGGACGGACATGGCTAGATCGACATTACTATCGATGCTGATCATAAATATAGTAACTTTTAGGGGTCTACGGGCAATATTAAGGTATGTTACATACTATGCGTCAAAATTAATATACCCTTAGAATAGGGTATACAAAATTAGCTGTAGGAACATAACGCCCAAATCTTTATCAGTTATGCAATTTTTTGTAGCCTGCAAAGCAGGCAACATGAAGACTATTTACTTTAAAAAAGTATTCTCACATGGGCGCATGCCAAACAAATATAACCAACCCTCAGCGGTGCAACCAAGCTGAGTGAACGGCGTCTTATTATCTGCTTAACTATAAGGCGCCATGGCTTTCCGGCACCTGTCAGTCGTCAACATGGTACACACACACCGCCGGGAGCTGACCGGGCCGTAGATCGTCAATCACCCTTCTGAGGCACCATTTTATGGTGACGAGCTTGGTTCTCGAAAACCCGCCCTTGAGAGCGAAATTAACAAATCTAGCGAAACAAGTTCCTCTCGCAACTATAAAAAAAAACGAAGTTGATGACGGAAACGTTTTGAAGCGTAACGACAACCGGGATGTTTGAATGCTCTCTACAAAATAAGCCTTGTAATTTATTTTAAGTACAAGTCACAAGCTCCAATCCACCTGAAGCCCCTACATAAGAGGTCAGTAATCGAGCCTGAATCGGTTCTTGCTAAACTTAAATTCAAGGAAAAGTTGGAATTAATCTATCCGGCGAAATGGGTTCATATGCCGTAACTCTAAGTAAAAGTCAGATGCTACCGACAGGTATGAATTGAGTCTCTGCTAGAAGTTTCAGTTGTCAATCCTTTGGTGGTATACAGATAGGCAACAAAAAGCAAAGTTTATATATTAGAGGCCTACATCAATTTCTTTAACCTACCTTTGAGACATTCAATATTATTTGTTGTACTCCACTCATTAGACTGAGCTCAGAAACGTAAATCGGTGAGTACCTGATCTTTGGTGGCTATGTGAGTTGAATATTTATTTCAATAAAAAATCCACTAAACAGTGGAAATCATAAACAATGAGTTATAATTTATGAATATTTAATATTTAAATCGGGCGCGCTGAATATTTATTCTCTGATCCTTGCAATTTCGATTTTTTTCGTTTTATTACATTATAAGTTTATTTTTGAATTAAAAAAATTAATCTGGAAAATAGAAATACTGTGCGGTTTCCAAGGATATGTATTTAAAAAAATGCCTTTTTTCGGGTTTTGAGGACCTTTTTGGGATTCCAAGGACCTCTTAGCTAAAAAATCTTGAACACAGAAATACTGCAGGGTTTCTTAGAACATTTTGGAAAAATATTCCTTTTTCGGATTTTAAGGACCTTGGAACCCAAGGACCACTCGGTAAAATACCCGTGAATAAAAAAATACTAAGCGGTTTCTATGGACTTTTGGAAACTGCTCCGCCATCTCCTTAAGAGATGATCGGCAGTCTAGGGCTACGATGGAGTTTGAAGAGACTGAGTCCAGGGACTTAATCGCGCTTGACTATGCGAGAAGACACGGTTGTCCTTAGTGGATATCACATTTCTCTTCAGCCACAACAAGACTTCTTTTATCGCCATAATTTCCGAGACAATTATTTAGTCTGATTATGTAGAGAAAGAATATTTAGTCTTTCTGAGAAAACACCTTCACCTCACATCATTAGTTTTTGATCCATCGGTGTAGAAGTTGATCTGTTCATCACGGAATGATCTAGAATAGTGATTTGGAAGTCCTTTCTGAATTGTAATTGGGGTATGGTGTAGTCTATCTTCCTTGGTAGAGACCCAAATGAGTCCAGTCCAATATTCTTATTGATAAACTGTGAGATAGATTAAAGCGGACAGCGAAACAAGCAGCTGTTTAAATGACGAAAATATCGATGGGTGTCAGATGAAGTAGAATTGTCTAGTGTAGCGGAGGGATTTCTTCGGAATGCTACGCTAATGCGCAGCCAAGCTGTACCCACGTTTGACTTTGTCCAGCTCATCACGATTTATCGCTTTGTCAAATGCAGACCACCCCGTACGTAAGAATTGGTTTTACGACCGATACGTACAGCCACAGCCAGTGAGTGATGCGGGGTGGAAAGCCCCACTTGTTGCAGTGGCTTTTTTTGCAAGAGAAAAGTGCTATTGTAGCTTTTTCGACCCTTTCTTGTATGTTGGGTTTTCTACTTATTATATTTCGAATATAAGACCCAAGAATTTAGCATCTTCAGAAAAAGTTAAGCGTGTACCATTTACGTTATTTTGAATGAACAACCATATTCCTTACAATCCCTACCACGTGAAGTGGACGGCTGCAGTTACAGCGGTGTTTCACGGTTCGCCACAACCGATCACCAGACTCCTTTTTTTCTATGGTACTGGTCGTTGTTTTTTCCTTTTATCCCGAAAATCCATTTTACTTCCACTGGGATTCGAACCTAGACCAGCGTCTTCTCAGGCAAGCACTCATGCACTGTACCATTGAAGCCACGAGTTTCAGTTCATCCAGTTTTTATTTTGATTTTCTTGGGCAGCCCAGCGCGTGTAAGTATATTATGTTATTCGTTCGGGTTTTTCTTTCTATGGTTTCTCTAATCATTCCAAATTTTGTTAAGCATAGTTGGACTGAAATGGGTGATAGAGAGGGTGAAAGACACATTGACATGTTGTTGTCAAGAAACTATATTATGTTTAAAATTTCATTCTAACTATATAAAGCTAGGAAAAATTGCTATGTCAATACTACAAGAGCTTGATTTGAGTTCTTAATTTTATCTTATATATTTTTGCCTTCAAAAGCAGAGTCACCCGTATTTCTTAACCCGCACCAACATAACCATTACTATTTCAGAATTTTCTTCGAAGACGTAAAAGAAATCCGAAAAAAACCCTAAGAAGAAAGATTCTCGTAATTAAAGCTTAATCAGCTTGAAAAAACTTCTTTTATCTCAACATAGTAAAAACAATCAAAACCCTACGATGAGAAAGGTATCCTCCTTGGTCAGTCCACACCTTTATGAAAGTCTCGTTCGATCGTCTTTTTCTTTTAGTAATTATTTTAAGCTCCACATCTAAAGAAAAAAATCTCATTTCGCTAAGAATGCGATTGCGTTGCCTCAAGGATTCGTGAATGTAGGAGGGCAGCCACGGTAAAGGACAAACCGAACCGACACAAAAGGAATGAAAACATTTCTTTAATCACTTTGGTTTTTTATTCTTTCTGAGTTTTCAAGGCGAAACTCTGCATATCCTTCCTTGCTTAAAACAGCAGGGTTAATTATGACTTCGTGAAGGTGAACTGGATTTTTCTTTATAAAAAGAAATTAAAACGGGAAATGGTATGGCAATTTTTCTTTTCCTTGTACCTGAATCGCTCTTGGATTTCTTAATATTAAGCTCTGGATGTCTTAGGAATAAGCGGATGACATTACTTTCGGTGAGTTTTGTTTAAGACAACTTTAAAAACTAGATTCCATTAATCATTCATGTCTGCTTAATTTGTTGTAATCCAAGCAATCCTTTTGAATATTGACAAAATCCTGACAATGCTAATGGGCGCAAATATTTTCTAAATATCCTTGTAGGTACCTACGTACCTGTAAGAATATTATTTTTTTGTTTTTTTTTTGTTTTGCAAATTTGCTAAAAACCGCTACAGGTGCTAGACTAGTCTTATCTATTGAATCCTTTATACAAAGCCGATTGCGGAGAAACAAATAATACAAAATCCTTCCCAAACGAATGTCTGCCTACTGAAAAACAATAGAAAAATATTATTTATGAGCACCGGTTCATTCTTCTAAAATGTATCCTTCATACTCGCATCATATCCTTCCACAATTTTATGACAAACTTAGGATTATTATACAAAAGGGTATCACAGCGTGCTTACCGAAGGCCATTGCTCACCTCGGACGGAACTAATAAAATTTTAACTGTTTGCCATTTTGAAAATTATGATTGTGCGAGTACGAGAGGATATTTTAGAAGGATGTCACCGGTGTGAAATATGAATTCTTTGTTGTTTTCATACTTTATCCGAACAATTAGTGGTAAAAACAGGTAAAGAGAGTTTTGAGTGGTTTTCTGTTAGAAGTACATATTTCGATTTTTATAACAGAAGATTTTTTTTTTAAGGAATGTCCTTGACTTTCTTTGAATTGGCCTAGTTTTTTGTTAATACAATGGCAAACACTGACCAAATTATGCAATTGGAGTAGATAGGTACATATTTTCGGGCCCCGTTGGGTGTGCATTTATAGGGTTATCCATTTAGTGGTTCGGAAAATATAGCTCTGTAATTTTTACAGCTGTCAAACTTGAATGCCATCCGTCATCCATCTTGTGATTTGTTCAAAGACTTGCCATTAAAATAGGCGTTTTTCCTTTAATAGGAGTTTTTTATAGAGCCACACAACTTTTTTTTTTTAAATAAAACACAACAAATTTAATGTAATGACCAAATTTTGGATTTATTAGCTTACAAATTTCATGGCATTTAATGTTTAAGAATAATTTCTGGTATATTGCCTCCGCGACTGTGCCTTATGAATGTCATCCTGTTTATCAGCATAAACCAGAGACTTTTTGTGCCCCCACAAAAAGTAGTCCAAAGGTGTCAAATCACACGAACGAGGTGACCAACTCACAGGTCCATTTCTTGAGATGATTCCGTCACCAAACATTTGGCTCAACAAAGTCATGGTTGCACGCGCTGTATGGCATGTTGCGCCGTCTTGTTGGAACCATTTCCCCTCCAAATGATTTCCAATGACATGAGGAATAAAAAAATTACGAATCATTTGCCTGTAGCGTTCGCCATAATGTTGGCACCGGTTCGGATTTAAAGACGGGCCGATTACTACACCAAACAGTGATTTTTTTCGGAATGTAATGGAGTCTTAAGCGTCTCATGAGGATTGTGCTCACTCCAAAAACGACAATTCTGCTTGTTTACAAGCCCGTGTAGCCAAAAATAAGCCTCATCGCTGAAGATGATTTGACGATAAAAATCTGGTTCAACTTCCAGTTGATTCTCAGACACAAGACGCAACTGATTGTCCGCTGGCTTTTATTCTTGCACCAGTTGGATCTTATATGGATGTATGCCAAGATCTTTCCTCTAAATTGTCCAAGTAGTGGACGGGCAAAGACCGAGTTGCTGAGAACGGCGTCGTATCGATAAATTCGGCTCCTCTCTCACACTCCCGTCTAGAGCGACGATGGATTCTTCTATACAGACGGTACGGGCTCGATTTGGATGAATATTATCACAAAGAGTAAATGTGGTCATGAATCGATGCATAGTATTGCGTATTACCTGCTCAGATGTGTGAATTTTGGAAACAAATTTCCACGATAAGTAAACGTGGTTCTGGTGTAAATCTTTCCATGGTGATTTACCAAAGTATACTGAAAAAAAGTCAAACAGACTTTAATAGTATGACAGCTTAACAGTTATCCCTATCAGAAGTTTTATCTTCTATATATACAAAAATCAATCCATATTTGTGTTTGTTGCCGGTGTTTGGCCAAACGCGTTAACCGATTCCAATGCAATTTTTTTTCATGAAAGGTGACGTCTGTACATGTGAGTACACATGAATATGTGCGTATGCGTGTAAATACCGATGCAGATACAGACACCGCACATATAAAAAACCATAGTTCAGACGTCACCTATTTTGTTAGTGTTTGTGCGCACTTTCATTCTTGAGATATCGTGTGTTCAATGTTTAATTCAAATAACTCTTATTGAATTTTTTTTGGATTTGTAACTTCCCAGTGGAAGTTCTTGTAATTGGGCCGATTTTGTGAATCGCGGACTTTGACATATCTCCACGTTTCAAGGTCATCAGAATCCAAATTCAACGTTTTTATATAGATGTCTGTCCGTGTGTATGTATGTATGTGCATATGTACTTATGTGCGTTCGGAATTATCTTTCGCCACGATTATCTGGAGAACCAAAGATGATATTGACATAGGACCGGGCTTATTCCAAGCATAATTACGTAACTCAGAACTGATTAAATTTCCAGCGAAATCGGACCAGCTGCTTTTTGTTAGTAAATAAATAACTAAAATAATTTGCCTTTATTTGTTCTATTTATTGTCATTATTTGTCATTGTGCTCCGATATTTCGTATACATGTAAATTTACAGGTTTTTGTGTTCATAACAATGGTGGCTTTAATAAATATCACACTTCGCTGTTATTAACAACATTTAATTTCCATGAACCATATTAAAGAGCATTTCTTAATATTAAATAATTCTTAACCATATCTTATGGTTAACCCCATTTCAAAATTTCCCACTAGTCGCATAAATCATATTGATCCCACTGGGAAGTTAGTCCTGTGGACCTTGCGGGTCGCACCCAGACCACTTTTTTTTTGAGAATCGGACATCGGAAAGTTGCGTTTCCCACATTGATAACAATCGGTGTGAAAGTAAATGAAAAGTGATTCTATCGAAGTTTTTTACTTGCGCTTTGTTGTTTGATTCGCACAAGTAAGCTGACATAGGCGCCTGCCAGACAACAAATACCAACCATAAGCGGAACAACGAAGTTGCGTGAGCGGCCTAAGCCATGCGGAGAAAAACGTGCCGACCCTTTCACCGGTTGAGCTCAAATCAGGCAACCTTCGGTATTGGCCTGAGAGTTTTTCTGTGAAGTTTGGTCAAAATCGGTCTTCTTTTTTTAGGCACAGCAACATACGCCGGATACCCGCTATAGACAATAATAAGGAAGTCTACTCGAACATATTGGCCAATAGAATTATCGGGCACGGGCAAAGCCGGGCGGGTGCAGCTAGTACCTCTATAAAAAAAACACCGTATAAAAATATCCTGATTACTTGCATTCCGATTAATGATACTGTTAACCAATTTCCATTCCTTTTCAAGAGCCATTCTTATTTGGTCATGAAAGTAAGTATCCCTACACATCCGGATTTCCTTATTAATTGTTTTGCACATTTTGAAAGTAACGATTTTTTAGGCAAGTATTTAGTGGATGTTTAGTACATTTTAGTAGCAGTTTATGTTTGATTTTCTTTAGCACTTTGACTAGGATAATTTTTGTGAGTAATACAGAGGTTAGAATATCATCTTTGTTTCTTTTTATTTTCATATCAAAAAATGAATTTTATATTACATATTTTCATTTTATTTTATTCAAAAAAAAGTAAATCGAAAGTACAAAAATATTATTTTTTTAGAGCAAAGTAAAGTAAAAAATTTAGAAAATACATTACTTCATTATAACTATAAAAATTTATCGCTTTCAGCTACTAAGAAAGAGAAGAAATCCAAAGAATTCCAAGTTTATTTATTTTAGAAGTTTTAGTTTTCTAATTTAGAGAGAAAAGTATATCAAATTACCTTGTAGAATGTGAATACTTGGGAAAGCAAGTAATGCATAACTGGGGTTTATTTGAGCACTCTGGACAGAATGTTGTTGTCCTTTTTAATGTTTTTTCTTGCAGTAGTCCTATCCGATGAATTCTTAGCTTGGGCATAACACAAAACGCATGTTCGTCTTATGCTTTTTCCATCATTATCCTTTCTTTATGTTGTGCTTCCTGGAAGTAAATATTCGGGGAGGCAAAAGCTCCAGTAAACCATCAGCAACATTTTTTCTAAACTTTCGAATTGGCATCGTAGTTTTTGTGGCTTTTTTGTAAACCAAATATGCATTCACCATTGCCATACGCAGCAAAAATTCAACGCCAACTTTCCTATACCACTTTAGGCCTCATCATGTTTTGTAGAAAGCATCTCTGTCCACTTTAGAATAACAATGCCATTTGGAATTTTGCAGAGTTTCTAGAAAAACGTCATAGACTTTAGACACATTTTCCTCAGCGTAAACAGCACCCCAACTAATATAGCGCAATATATTAGTCAGCTGATTAAAATTAATTTTAGTATCTAGGCAGAGAATTACTTTTTTCAGTCTTTTTTGATTTTCTTACCAAGCACGAAAATAATCTTAATTCTTTGTGTGTTTTTTAACTTTCCGAAGCCGAAATTGGATGACCCTTTATTTAGTGTACACACACGATTTGAAAGCCCTCGACCATTCATTCACCTGGACCAATAACTTTGTCGTCAAGATGAAGGATGATGGATCCATAAAACATATCAACTATGAAATAAGATCGCCACAAAAACATTCTATACTCCCGTCAAGTGAAATTTTTTAAAAATCAAAAACTCTTCCTTTTAATCTTTTAATGTTTGAAGAAAATTGTTTTGAAATTTCTTAGACACCACGTCAGCAATGCACACAAAAAGCGATTCCTTTCAGTTTGAATGACATTCTTTAATGGCTTCAAAAGCGTATCCTCCTTGTTCCTTTAAAATACCATGACGGCAAATTGAAATTTTGAAAATTGCCATAATTATCTATGCGCGTGTACCACGCGTCACACTTTGAATGAAAAACTTTCAACCCGGGAGTTGTGAAGTTTTAAAATTCCTTGTGGCATGATTCGGTAGAAAGGGGTGGGACGATTTCTTTAACGCCTATCATGGAATTATTCATGAAGCTGTGTTTTTTTTTTGGGGGTATAACTTCAGTTGGGTAAGAGCAATAAAATGATTTTCCGCAGAAGATAGGAACTCCATGGAGCGTATACATCTTATACGCATATTATTATGCACACGGTTGCTCGTGGGGTTGTTTCAAATGGGTGGTTTAATTGAATCAAATAATTTGGAAATTTTTCAATATGGAGTTG
Source organism: Portevinia maculata (assembly GCA_949715645.1). NCBI lineage: Eukaryota > Metazoa > Arthropoda > Insecta > Diptera > Syrphidae > Portevinia > Portevinia maculata. The sequence goes on from OX454525.1 coordinate 41,564,821, forward strand.
TGTAATTTGCATAAATAATTACGCCATTTTGAACAATGAGGGTAATAAATGTTATTCATATTAATGGAAATATGTATGTGTGGTGATATGATGGTGGGTTCAGTTTTACCTAAAAACGGAACTGCAGGTAACATTAGTATGATTAGATTCACGTTCAATTTGAAGTCCAAACTACGTCAAATCTCCATCCATCCAAATACATGACTACAACACAGATCGACCGATTTGTATAATGATGCTAATAAATCCCAAAAATAGATTAAAACCTTCCAAAAACACTTAAAACACTTCATTACAGATTCATTAAGAGAATTAAAGAAATAATCTGCTTAACAACAATTCCAAAAAACAAAGAATCCAATGCCCTGGTAGCACTTTAATGACCACATCTAACGGATGTGAACAGCCATTACACACTGCATGCAGACAGGCAGTACCTGCCTTAACGCAATCATATCTTTTCAATGTCCAAATATCAAACGGGAATGACAGTCGTTACGTTGTCATACAGGAAAATCGTGCAGCCTAATTTTTTCGTCATTTTTGTCTCACCATAAGTTTACAATAGAAATTTATATATACTATCAATCGACCGGCAAAATCAAAATCGCTAGAACTGCGTTCCGAATACAAATACGTGGTAAACGATACTCTGCGCAGATACATTCATTAGCAATTCACTGCCTCAACACTTGGAGCTGTAAAAATGTGCGCAAAATAGATAAGATATCTAATCTGTGTGGACTAAATTAGCGAGAGAGTGCGGCGTTGATCGTCGTTCGCGTAATGGTTTTCTAAAATGAGTTTATAAGCGCTCTAATAAAACAAACATTAAAGGTTAAATATTTCCGAAATAACGGTGATAACAATAAAATTAGTTAATTTTTGTGTGTTATTTTCTTTTTTGTGTCTTTTTTTTCTCTTCTCTGCGTACGCGCTGTCATTTCTATACGCTGAACTTTGCGTGTTGTTGTTGTTTAGAGTGTGGTTCTTGAGAGGTTTTTAACGTTTTGCTTGCATGGAATATCTGATTTCGATTTGAGGTTTTATTGTCATCTAAATAATGTGGCAGGGGAGCAACATCAACAGCAGCGTGCCCCTTCGGCACGCACGTCGAAACGCATTGTGAATAATTTCGATTCCAGGTTTGGTTTGCTGGATAGGTACAAACAATTTTGTTGCTAATTTTTTTGATTTAATTTCAATTTTTATTGTTTCTTTTGAGTTTAATGAGTTCACTTTTTGGGCAACGGAAAGACGTCATTTGCTGGTATAACGGCCGATCTATGAAGCCAGTTGTAATGTACACGTAATTTATTATTGTGCTAAGGTCGTGCTCTGATTTACGCACATTTTCTGTACGTGTCTGGATTGCATAAAACAAAAAGAGTTTTATTCACCTTAAAATAAGTATAGGTATACCTACATACTTACTGAATGTATTCCAGTTTATTGTTGTACCGCTGGATATTTAAAATAAAACATGGTCTAGTTGATAGGTATGTAAAGTGTCAGCAACAACCCGTTAGATGTGTGCTTCTAAGGACTTAACCAGCACTTCCTTATCCGCATACATCGATAATATTGCGGAGTCCAATGACCCTCGTGATATGTCCGTCCGGGAGATTATTAACTATTATGCAGCCTAATTGCTCCAACAAATAAAAAGTTTGTGAGAAAAGTTTGGGTATGGGATACAATAATGTTGGAACTTCATCTCCTCCAAGTTAATATAGGGTGTTTTTTTAAGCCAGTACTACCTTGGATTTTGAACACAACACAGGAAATTTCGTTAACTAGCCATTTATCTATGCTCAATGGAGATCTACATTATGCAATTAGTTAATTAGTTTTTAAACATACTTGCTATGCGAAAACGGTCAACAATATGGCGAATAGCGGTCTCATAATGTTCGGAGTAATATGTTGCAAGTGCTCAAGTTTGGCGCACAGTCCACTAATTTTAGAACCAATTTCTTTTTAAAATTTGGTACAGTTGTTGAAGCGTTTATGTCATCACGATCTTCTTTTTCCTTTAATGGCGAAGAGGATTAAAGGGATCATAACACTCCCATTTAACTGCATCCGTATTGGTCCGCCTGTGGGATCTTGGAACTTCTTATTCGATCAATCTTTGTTACTCCTGCTAAAATGCGAAGCATCTTCATCTCAGCTGCCGTTAATTTGCACTCATTTTATTGTACACCGTCCAATATTGTTTATCGTATGTTAGAGCCGGGCGCACAAACAGCCTTCCTCTCAGCTTAGGTATCATATTTAGATCACAGAAGATGGGCAAGTTTTCCCGCCACTTCATCCACCCTATGCTAAAGCGATGCTTAATGTCGTCATCACAGCCTGCTGCGCTATTGATCATTGATCCCAGATATTTGAAATTTTCCCGTACGATGTTTTTCCATCATAATCCTTAAACTTTGGATTGCATCGGTGGCTGATTTACCTGCGACAACAGGGTACATTGTTAGGAAAGGTGGCGAACTTGTTCATTTATACCTCATTCACAATACTGCTGCCACCTGCGTAGCATTTATACGTACAAGAAGCAGTCCTTGAGCTTGTAACGCCGGTTTCTTGTCTTTTAGCACTGCATTAGCTTCATCTGTCCACCACCATGTTTGCCGTGTTGATAGTGTTATTTTGAAGCCTCTAGCAGTGATTTGGCTCTATCAAAGGAAGGTCGTTGTAAAGAATTCCACCAGTTTTGTTTGACGAGTATGCTATTTAAAACGAAAAGACCGTATGACATGCACATATTGCACATTGTACATTGCACATGCTTAGGATGTCTTCACCTGGAGAGTTGCTGACGCCGTATTCCAGTCCTCCATGGCAGTCTTCATAGTCTTCGTTTGTCTTCCACATGCCCGTTCAAATCTCCGCCAACAAACAAAAGTTATTCTTTTGGGATGTTCTTGTTAAGGTTGTGAAAATCGAGCTAAAATGCGTCTTTTTCTCTGTACTCGCATCCAACTTGGTTAACATATCGACTGACAATATTCCACACCTCTCCTTGCATCACCAGTTTGGGGGATATCAAACGATCACTGGACTTTGAAATGGTCAAGACGCTGACAAGTAGCTCTGCCGCTAGATTCCGTTCTTATGAGATATTTTTAACCCGTCCCTACACAGTGCCGTTTACGTCATTACGATGAAACTACTTAAGAAAAATGACAAAGACAGTTTGCAATCTGACAATCGGTTTAACAGATAACTGTCTAAGTTTGGAACTGGTTTAAAAACAAAAACACCGTATATAATTATCATGAATCGGAACAAATTCTGTTAACGTCTTTCTGTAGCGATCGTCACAGTAGATATTTTGCGCTATCTAGGTATACGTTTTGACAGAAATTATCTCCGATTTGTATGAAATCGTAGAATTTCCGTTTGAGGTTTCCGTTCCGATGCACTTATCAGACTTGTTCTCGGACCAAATGCAACGGACATTTTCGAAATGCGACATGACGCGTTAAATAAAACAATTTTTGAAAGATACACGCCGTCTTTCTTCCGGAGCTCTCCGACAAGAAAATACTATCTATTATTTTAGGTGAAATGAAAGAGTATTGAAAATGGAAAGCAATGAAAAATATAAGTAAATTTGTTGTTAAGTTCAGTTATTTGGTACTTTAGATAGAAAACAAGTCGTCAACACTAGTCGGGCTTCCGCCCCGTAAAGAGTACCTGCCTGAGACACTGTAGTCTTCCCTTTTCCGCGATTCCGTGTGCGTTGCTTCCAGTCCTCCAAGCGCTCTGTCATCCGCGATGACTTGGTGCTTGCCCCTCGAACTTGGTGCTTGCCTTTTCGAACCAGGGGGCTAAACAGAAGTAGCTGTGGATTCCTAAGGTAATTCTCCGCCAGATCTCCACTAAGTTGTCATTCGTGGAGTTGATATTATATATGATTATTGCTATCAACAGTGACGTTTTGTCCCAGGCGGTGGACAAATGTTTGTTTGTCTGTTAATAACATTTACTTGGTCTTGTCCTCATTTACTTCAAGACCAACCTCTTGACGGCTGGGAACGGCCGATGATGTCGATATCGTTGTATCGTTCTGTTGAAGATAGTACCTTCCGTGTTGACACCTGCCCTTCGCACTATTTTCTCCAGAACAAGATTGAAGAAGTCACTTGATAGTGCATCTGCTTTCCGAAATCCGGTACGAGTGTGGAATAATTCTGCTGCTGCTGCTTCGACCTATTTCTAAGCAGTTGGAAGCAGTCGGTCCATTTTTTCTGTAGTGTCTGCCTGTTTCAATTCATGGATGATCCCATTCAGCTTGTGGATTTGCCAGGATTGCAATTTTTTTAGCAGCTGTTGTCACTGCCAGTGCTTCAGCTTGGAAAACTAAGTCTAATTGAGGCGGATATTCCGAGAACCTCGAATTAAAAGCCTCGCCGATGCTAATTCCCATAATGGAGCCATCCTTGTAGATGCATACAGTTGATTCGTTGCCCAGCAGTTGATTTCCATGTATCCTTCGGGCCATTCATTTTACCCACCTCTGACCATTACATGGTGTGCGATAAACTTCTTCATCTTAGTGATGAATTGTTACCCGGCCCGGACGGCCTTTCAGCCATCCTTCTTAAAAAGTGTTCTGCGGTTCTTTCACCTTTCATTGTTGATCTCTTTAAACCTCCTCTATCTCTTGGGAAATTTCCTCAAATCGGGAAAACATTTTTCATTTCACCAGTTCACCAGAGAATAGCGTACCAAATTATCGACCAATTGCTAAGCCCTCGCATATACGTAAGGTTTTTGGAAGTATGATGTACGATTCATTATCCTTCCACTGCAAGTCTCTTTTCTCCTCTCTTCAGCATGGTTTCCTCGAATGTAGATCCACAACCACCAACTTGACTTTGTGTCCGTCACACTTTCTGCATTAGAAAGTGGCAATAAAGTATATTTAATCGCTACTGATTTCAGTAATTCCTTTGATAAAATATCTCATCGTTTGATTGTTTTCAAACTCTGCTTCCTGGGTTTCAATCAATTGAAATGGTTTTCATCATACCTTGAGAACCGATCTTATAACGTTCGCTTTCGCTCTGTTCACTCTTTGCCTTTCAAAGCTCTGGTGTTCCGCAAGGAAGCCACCTTGGCCCTCTGATTTTTACTCTCGCAATAAATGATTTTGACAACATCGTTAAGTTCTCGTCCATCTTCCTCTATGCTGACGACGCTAAATTCTTTAAAAAAAAATTCTTCTCAACGCGACTCTGACCTTCTTCAATAGTTGTTCGGTCTGGTGCCAAAAAAATTGTATGAAGCTGAATGTTGCTAAATGTGAATTTCTTACTTTTCAGGTAAGCGGAATCAGTCTCCCCCCAGACGATACTTTTTGAACAGCCAACCCATTGTTACCATTTTCATCATCCGTGACCTAGGTGTTCTATGTGACAGAGAGCTTAACTTTAGGTCGCATATTAATGAAATAATCAATAAATCTAACTCGGCAATTGGTTTCGTCAAACGGTGGTCTAAAGAATTTGACAATCCCTACGTGACAAAATTCCTTTATATTACCTACGCCCGCCCTATTCTACAGTACGCTAGCCAAGTGTGGGCACCATACTACCGGGTCCTAGAATCGAAAGCATTCAACTTCGATTTCTCCGTTTTGCTCTTCGTGGGCTCCCGTGGAATAATCACCGTATCCTACCACCATATCACGAACGCCTTAATTTAATAAACCTTCAGACCCTTGAAAAAATAAGAGATGTCGCTAACATTATGCTTATACATCGTTTCCTCACTGTTTCCATTGATTGTTCCTATATTTTAAATTATATTGCATTTAACACCAACCCTCGGAATTTAAGATCCCCCGCTCTTTTCCACCTTCAGACCCATCGCACGTCGTACGGCTTAAACGAGCCGATCTCCCGCATGTTGCAGAAGGTAAATTATAACCCCCTCCTCTTTGATTTTGATCGCTGCACCTCTTCCCTGAAACCTGCCCTCCTGCACCCCCCACCAAATCAGTTTTAAGCATAAGTTTTAAGTCCTAGCTATAAGTCTTATTTTTTTAATTAGTTTTAAAACATGCAGCTTGTATTAAACCGAATAAATGAGGGCCTACGCCATCACCAAAATTAAAATTAAATTAAATTAATTAAGTTTAGTGTCACTGAAACAGTCTACAAGATACACTGATCACTATTGTGCTTAGTTTTATTTGGGAACACACAGAAGTAATCATGAACTTTGTTTATTAGAAGATCCGCAATATTTGGGACAGTTTTCAAAGTAAAACCTTTTGTTGATTTCTTTTTATGTGGCAATCTTATTTCAGCCAAGATTCTGAAACACCCAGTATAGCAATTTTCATGAAATTTGCCATTCTTATAGCCTTTGGGAATTTTCTTTAAGCTGAAAAGTTATTATTTTTGAAACGATTAAGTCATTTTGGACCATCGTGCGGCTATTGTGTTCCTTACAGGTGGCAGGTGGCAATGGTGCGATGGCAGTGTATTCGCAAAGTGATTGGCAGGTCGTGTGTTCGAATCCCGACCAGAGCCATACTTTGTAAAATTTAATACACACAACAAATCAAATCTCCTGCAATTAAGGCGCCACCTGTAAAGATAAAAAATAAATCAGCACCAAAAACTTCTTTCCTATCCTCCTATTCTTTCAGTAGTAAGCAGCACCTAAAAAAGGCAATGAATCTGGGTGCTGCTTGCAGCAACAAAAATGCCTGCGCTGTGGCAACACTATAAGGGTACTGTATCAATTACAGAAAAATAAAAAATCCCTTTAGCGCACGCTAATTATAAAAAAAAAAATACTTAACCCCAATGTCTACACTCTTTATTAAAATTAACACTCAGAACTGCGTTTTGATTTCAAACTTGATTTCGCATTCGAAATAGGTGGTCTTAATTGGGACACCTTTTAGAATAGGAAACTCTTATTATTTAGTTTTTGAAGAAGTCGAATTGTTAAGTTAAAGATTAAGTTGTAGCAATTATTTTACGATTTTCTGAAGGACGAATAATCGAATACTCGTTCCAAAAACATGTTTTTGGCAAACATGCCATTACATGGCCAAATTTGAACTTATCCCAAAATGGTCAACGGCATGGCAATTATATACATATATATTTCTTGGACAAATATAAGAAACAAATATTAAAACGAAAATATTAATGCAAACCACCCCATAAATTCTACCTGATTTCAATATAACTTAGATTGATTTGAATTAAATTCACATTGTCAAAACAAAAGTATTCTCACACAAAGTGGCCCATTCAAACAATTCATTAAGCTTACATCAACGAGGACAATAAATAACTGTCCCATAAACGTCATTAACAGTCGATAAATACACCTTGTTAAGTGCCATCTTTGACAACAAATCGAGGAATAAATTTTAATAAAAACACAACTCCCAGTCCGAGCAACCAGCAAGCAACGAAACAGATCCAACTAATGGATGTTATAAAATACCTGATGCTTCTTAGCGCTCAATCGCGAACTAAACTTTCAACCATCACACTTTTAAATTAGTTGTCACTTCATGTTTGTTGACTGTTGTGCGACAATATGTGTCGTTCGCTCCGAAAATAGAGATCGCCCAAATCGAAGAGCTAATGCCTTATCAGATCAGATCGTTTCTGCTACTGTCAAATTAGCAATTTAAATCAATCCACAGTATGCTATACCACGCCACTCAGCTAAAGTGATCAACTAATTATTGTTATGTTGGCAATTTAATTTGTTAAATTACACTCGTTCACATGTCGGACTCATCGCTCGTCGTGTAGGAGGTGTGATCCGGATAGATGTCTTAAATGCTGGCGCGCTCAGATTTTGTCTAAATTAGTCAGCCACCCAGCAAGAGCGACTGATATGCAAATTCAATTCAACAGCTTGACATCAAATGCGCCATTTAAATCGGAATTTTGTTGTGGAAAAAATCACTTGATTACACTGACAAATGCCTCCCAGTCAGTGGCTATCAGTAAGTCCTCCACAGCAGCGGCGTGAAGAAGAGGAATCACCATTAACTATCCCATAGTCATTCACACAAACTCGCACGGGGGAATTTAATTGCTTCAACACTTTGTCATTTAAAATAAAAAAACATCATTGGTGACAAAAACTGCAGGCATCTATGAAACTAAAAACGCAAAAACTCCAATGAAGGATCAACAGTGTACAGCCGGTGTATTGTGCATTAACCAGCATTTAGCAGGCAATCCAACGAAGCCATGTGGGCGGCTTGAACACATGTTGCTTCTGGAACACAAACTGGGAGGAAAAAAAAGTAGGCACAACAAACAACATCAAACATGCTATTAGTAGTTTGTCGAGCTTTGTTTTTATTGTAACAATAAAAATTAACACCGCGGTTAGCAAAACACGCAGCGGGTAAACCGTGAAACACGGTGGGCGAAAAAATAAAAATAAAAAAAAACCACGCGCACATAAAAGTGACCAACTCTACGGCATTGCCTAGATTCTCGCTCACGTGAGTATGTTATTGGACTTAAAAAAAATATATTTGACACCAATGAGGGCACGCATGAGATGCCCTTGATGCATCATCAGACCGCAAAACAATTGTCAATTGGCGCAGTTTTTGCACCAGAATGAGTGGTAACTATCTTCCTGTTTTTTTTGTTGTTTTTATTTCAAAGTACATTATTATTATATGCAAATTAATTAACAACATCAGCCGGGCGATAAAAATGGGTACAAATGTGGAAAAAAAACAGTTGACAGGTTAATTGATTTCAGCGAGTAGAAAAATAATACTCGCTGATAGATTTGTTGACCGCATATTTCATTATGTATTATGTAAGCCTTTTATTCCTGGAAGTGACTTTGATTGAAAGCAGCAGTATAGGTTCGCATATCGACGGAATCGGAAATAAAAATAAAAATACCAATCAACGCTTAATTATTGGTTAATGCTTTTTGTTGCTGATTACTGACTCTGTTTATTAAAATGTTTGCTGGATTCCGTATAAATACATTTTTTAATTACTTCTACCTCTCGCTAATTTATTGCTTTAGAGTTGTATTTTGTTTGTATAAAAATAATTTTCACTGGATAAGTAGATTCATTAGGGGTTATTATTTTTTAGTTCCGAGCAGAGCACCGAACGTGCTAATAGGTTCTGATTTGTTTGTGATAATGAGAAATCCTTTAGGGCTCACGAACTACAGATATGATTAGAAATCAAATAAATTTATCAAATTGTACTACCGCCGACAGGCTTTACATCTCGGTATTACGAGCGATACTTATGGACGGTATAATTGCCTGGTGGATTGCCTAAGACAAAGCGATAAATCGCCATAAACTTAGAAAAGTCCAAGAAACAGCGCGCCTTTGATTGAGTGCTGCGCACTACTCCCTCCTGTGCAATGGGCATTCTGTTTCATTCATAAACGTAACTGAGGAAATTAGACAAGCCTTAGATAATGACGAAGTGGCTTTTCTTATCTTGTTCGATTTCTCTAAAGCATTTAATATGGTAAATCACAATATTCTTTGGGTAAGCTACGAAATCAATTAAAATTTTCGGTTTCGTGCACTAATTAAGTAGCCTCTTATTTAAGTCAGAGATTCCAGGCAGTTGTGATTAATAACTCCACATTTGATTTTCTTCCACTTAGTTCTGGTGTTCCTCAAGGATCAACTTTGGGTCCGCTATTTTTATCGATGTACGTCAACGACCTTCCTTCATGTAATCTAAACTCTTCGATTGATATGTATGCTGATAATGTGCAGGTACGAAAGATTTTTCCGTTGGGTCTTGTGGAAAATGCTGATTTTAATGAAAACCTGGAAAGGATTCTGTGCTGGTCTCGATCTTATTGCCTCCGTTTAAACCCGTCTAAGTATAAATGATTGGTTATTTATAGGAAGCAGGTTAATACTCTATGTTTTCCTAAAATACATCTCAATTGTAGCTTTATCGAATTTGTCGAATCTGCAAAAAATCTTTGCATAATTTTTAATCGAATGCTTCCTTGGAATAACCACACCAACTGGCTCTAGGCAGGGTTTATGGGGGTCTTCGCATGCTATGGGCTACACAAAAGTCACACCTCTAAAAACAAGAATAATTCTTGCCAAAACGCTTCTTATTCCAATTCTGATGTTTGGTTGTGAGATTTTCAGCAAATGTGATTATGAAAACTCAATGTAGCCTATAATAGTATCGCGCGATATATTTATGGACTAAGAAAATACGATCACATTTCCTCTTTTTCAAAATCGGTTCATGGTATCACTCTTGACAACATTTTTAAGCTGAGAATATTGATCTTGCTTTATAATATTCTTCAGACGCGCCAACCATCTTATCTTTTTAGCAAGATCCGTTTTAGACGTTCAACTAGGACTTTTAATCTCATACCAATTCTTTTGTTTTTTTTTTTTTTTTTTTTTTTTTTATTCTTCTTTCTTCCTTCACTAAAACTTGTACTATTAAATAAGATACTGTATCTTACTGTGTAAGGTTATTAAATAAAGATTTGAATGTGAATTTGAATTTGAATTGTGTGAATCATGAACAAAAAGAACTTGACACCGCTTGTGCGGCTGTCCGCTTCAAAACATCTTTCCAGTGGACCGAGAAGGAAACCCGCCACTCCTGTATTTCAGAACCTTCCCTAGCAACATAGACTACACCACCCACAAGTCATCATCCCTCTAGATGATTCTGGGAGGAAGGCCACTTTGTCGACGATGGGATTGGCGGAGGTGTGATATCTGGCAGGCTGAAACCAGCCTCTCTTTTCGCTGCAGTGTGTTCCAGGCGGAAATTATTACCATCAAAGAAGTCCTATCGTGGCTGAAGTGAACGTGGTATCCACTAACGGCATCCGAATCTTCCCAGACAGTCAAGCCGCTAAAAAATTCTTGGACTCTGTCTCTACAAACTCCTATCCTCGACTGCCGATTATGTCTCGCGAAGACGGCGGAGCAGTTCAACATTCATCTGTGTTTGTTGGGTGCCGGGGCACAGAGGCATTCCAGGGAATTGTATAGGGTGGATGAACTCGCCTAACATGGAACCATTTTTGCATTAAAAGAGGAATTCAATTCCCTCAAAAATTAGACCCGGTAAAGGTCCATTGTACTACCAGGCAGAAATCCTCTTTTTTGTTTGAGGTTGGAGAAACAAGCTGTTATTCGTTTCTCTCTGGGTGGCGGATCTTGTTGTTTCCCACGGGGAAGAAGAAGATGAAGATGCACCATAAGGGTCACAAGCCAACACACTACCCTCTACACCATCGCCACCACTACATGTGCCAACATGGAGCCATGCTGCACCTTCTGATAAAAGTCCTTTAGGCATTCCATCTGCTACATGCAAACTCCTGTTTAAGAGGGATGCCATCGAGAAAACTAACGTTAGGTGGACAAGCGGTAATACTTATCTAGCGACAAAATAGTTTGGCCAAAGTTGGATCAGAAACGTTGTGTTTGATCTCTCCGAACAGGATGCACATTGGTGTTACAATTGGTTTCATCACCGGACACTGTCTCAAAGGAGCGCATGCAACAAGACTATACAAATGACTTCTGCAGAAGTTGCTTAGATGAGGGGTAGAAGGTGAATATTCTCCACCTTCTCTGCACCGGCCCTGCTCTCTCTCAAAGACAAAAACTCCATTTGGGAGCAAGTAGGAAGAAGATAGATCCTTGTGGTATCTCAATGAACCATTTTTGGTCTAAGCCGACTGCCACTTCATCCAACCTAACTAAACTGGAAACGGAACACCGAAGAGAGAGCCGCACATTGTACACTGGTTCTTTAATTCGATTGGCTCGATCATCTAGTGGGAGGCGGCTAACACCAAACCGTACCTCAAAAACTTCAGCAAGGTACAAATGTTTGCTTGTCTGGGGATAACTGGTTCTAGCAAATCCACTCCACTGGGTCTGAAACATTATTGAACCTACAACCTCAGGAGCTCTTCACGAAGAACGTGGCAGCCAACTGTGCTCTCAGATTGAGAGAGATCGAAAATTGTAAGCCGTACACCTTCGAACACTCCCGCGTACTGGACACATTTAATAAACAGAGGCTCATGCTACTAACTGATTAGGTGAAACCCTTATATGACTTTAATAAGAACTTCAAAGTATATATACCCGTTCGACATGACTGGACTTCCCCAGCATGGTCACAAAAGGTATGTTCATCTCTAAGATGTTTTAAAGACGGGGAAGACCACTGCAGTGTTTTTTCAGCTGAAATCTAACCGATGAAGAAAGCAGCTCAAACAGTCCTAACGATGAAACTTCAAGCAATGGAATTAACCATCTGCGTGGGCAGTCAGGCCGAGTTCCTGGGTTCCTGGGCACGTTGATGTGTCAGGGAATGAGATACGCTGGCCAGATGAAGCTCTGAAATGAACCTATTAATTGGCCCAAAGATATTGTGATTTGTCGTCTCTTAATTTTATTTAAAATTTTCTTTGGGGATACGTGATATCGCTAGTCTACGCTAACAACAACAAAGCGCCTGATGATGTGAACAAACTTCCCGAAACGCGTCGCGAAGAAATAAAAAATAAAAAATAAACTTTAATAGAAAAAATAAAAAGTTGTGATAAAATTTGAAAACCCAAAGAATAAAAAAGAAAAAATATATAAACCTCTCTTTTATTTGAAATTTACTAACAACAACCATCGACTCATCGGAAGCCGATATTTTAGTGTTATTGAGAACATCCGGCCACAAATGCTTGAAAAGGTGTTGGGCATATGCCCGAGGTTGTGCTTAAAAACTAGTTGCAGAATCTATTCTCTCGATTGATCACAAACAAATAATGGCTATTTAATGAAGTTTCATTTGTGTTTTTTTAAATCAAAGTTGGTACTGGATGAAAAAACACAATTTATGACGTGATTGTTCGGAAAAGAGCTTTTTTCATTTTTTTCATTTCATTTATTTATTTTTGAGATACTTATACACATTAAGATATAATATCTTATAAACTAGAGCTTTTACTAAAAAAATTTATATTTCGCTTTCATTTTCAAAATTGGGATAATACATCTCGGTAACTCTATATACACTATATCGAGAAAGCTTTCGATAGCTTTTCTATCTTATACCTCGTAGAAAGGGGTTTCAGCGCCAATGCCAAATTTCTTACACAATAAAGTACACGACTAGGTCGCTCAATGAACGGTTTTTGATTTGTCATTACAGCTTTCAATTTGGATGTGTCTATTTGAAGCGAATAAATAACTTTACCCCCATTGTTGAGATCTTGCCGTGTTTCGAAAGTATCGTTGTTTTAGTCTTTTGGTGAAAACTTACGATGACATTTTCTTACCTTCACTCCAAGTATTTAGAACACCGACACAGACCATTATCGTTTAAGCCGTTTTTGAGAAAAGTGACATTTTTAAAAAAATTTAAAAAATTTTAAATTTTAAATCCCCTAAGGAAATTTCAACTTTGATCAACTATAAAATTTTTATTTCTAAAGTTGTTTGAATCTGTCGTTAACCAGAGTATAAAATATTAAATTTCGCATTGATTGAGTATTATAAATAATGATTTAATAATTAAAAATATATTTAAAATGCCATTCTAAAAAAAGCTTACTAAAAACTACAATTATTGGCACCCTGATATAATTAATTGGCACCCAAAAAACTACAATTATTGGCACTCTTTAAAACAGAAAAACCATCAAGGGTTTTTATTTTATTTATGTTTTTAATACGTTTTATTTTAAATTATAAAATAAGAGATAAATACAGTATCTATAAATGGATAAATAAATATATATATATATATATATTTAGGGAACTGTCGTTTACTTCACTGTTTAAAGGAGCATAGTTATTTATTTAATTAAAAGTAAATAGCTATTTCTGCGGCCAATCATTGGCACCCCTTTTATTAACAAAATATAAACTTTTTTACAAAATATATTTAAATTCTCTATTGTTTTATTATAGTAAATAAAAAAATATAAAACGAAGTAGAGATAAGAAACTTACAAAATTATAGGTCCTTGACGAAAACAAAGGAAATTTCGAACTTTCACATATAAAACAGAACTAAAAAGGAATATCTCCTAACTAATGACGAAGAAGTGTGAGAAAAATGTGCAAGTTCAAAACAAAAAATAAATTGACTATTCGGACTAAGTGTTACAGAGAAAATCACTGTTGAATGATGGGCCAATAGTTGGGTCAAAATTTTGAGGCGCCAATAATTGTAGTCGTTACGCTACTTTTAAATTTTTTTTTTGAGAACATTTGTTTCAAGCTATGGATAAAGCTTGATTGTAAAATTTTTTTGAAATCACTTTACTGGAATTGAAATGAGGCTATTTTTATAATGTGGCGTTGTTCGAAATTTTTGCGAAAATCTGATTAGGCCATCAAACTCATCAAAATCATTTAAGCCGCTTATAAGAAAAGTGATGTTTTTCAAAATTTTAGCAACTGTTATAAAAAAAAATATTAAAAAGACATCAAAAAAATATTTAAAAAACTCTGAGTAAGCAGATTTCTTCTAAATGTTTGTGTCCAGTAATGTACCAAATTATTATGAAATTGCGGCACACATTTTTGAGATATTGTTGATCTTTTATGAAAAACTGTGTAAGCCACCTTTTGACACTCAACCCAACTATTCAAGTCATTAAAATTAAGTGAGATTTTCAAAAATTCAAAGAAATGTTTTATTTAAAAAAATACAAAAAAATATTTCAAAAATTTAAATATACATTTCGTTGAAAATAGTATAAATCGGTGTGTAAATTGTATAAGAAATAACTTGACCCGTTTTTGAGATATAAGCATGTTTGTATAGTACTGTTATTAAAACTTGTTTGTGATCTACGATACAAACAAGTTTGGTGACCTCTGTTCCAAACGCTTCAAGTATATTGATTGTGAAGGCGAAGAACAATCAGAGGTTCATAGGTTCGGTTATCACTTCAAAGAAGATTAAGTAGAAACAACACAAAAATATTTTTATATTTCCTTTCCTATAAATAAGGCTTTACTCTAAGATTTCGTTTATCCAGAAAAGAGTTTATTCTTTGCATGAAAACCATCAATATAAATAGGGGCCTTCGGTCCACATCCATCCCTCCCATAATGAGGCTTGCTTTCATCATGCGACCACCGATTTGTAAGGTAAGCCAGGTGCGATGAACATCCTGGCTAAATCATTTCAAAGCGTGTTTCTGATATTTCACCCCTATATCGATTTGAAGACATAGTTTTTCGTAAATTCAGGGTATTCCTCCATGTCGTCTTCTTCGCCCTTAATGACGGCGAGGCTATGATCCAGATTAATGGGATTATAGCCCTCCCACTTAACTTAACACCCCAGCTGGTCCCCTGTTTGGTTCGCCGGTTCGACTTCAGAAAATAACGTCAGGCCTCCTGATTTTGAGTCACTTTGTCGCTGAGGCCAATCAAATGCTGGTGTTGCTGCTTCTGTGTTAACGAGGAGTTTTTAGGCCTGCCTCTCTTTCGCGTTTGTACTGGAACGTTGATTGTATTGCTTTTTTGACAGGGCTCATAGGATCTCTCCTTCGACCATGACAGTACCAACTGAGTCGGTCGCGCTTTATATCTTCCTTGGATCTTGAAACTTCTTATTCCATCAATCTTTGTTACTCCTGCTATCATCCAGAGCATCTTCATCTCAGCTGCCGTTATTTTGCCCTAATCCTTTTTTACGATGTACAACATTGTAAACCGTATGTGAGCGGTTCACAAGGGTATTCTTCCATGAAATTAACCAATATAACCGATTGCGTTAGTGTAGCAGGCCTTTATATTTATTATTCTGTCTATATAATTGAGTATGTATTTGTTTATAAATATTTACATTTCGTCGCTTCAAAAGCAAACTGACATAAGTCTAAATTTGACGATTTTGAGTTAACTTTACAGAACGAATCGCAAAAAAAATACGATTTTTCTATCAAACCGTCATAACTATAACTCTTAAACTGACAGCATGAGGGCACAAATGTCGTTTTGAATTTAATGAAAAATCCATGTTGTTTTCCCAGCTAAATGACTTTTTTTCATTTGCAACACTTTGCTTCTAAAAAAATTATAAATTCGTGTTTAATAGGTTTCTTGAAAAGTGACACTTTTCGTGTTGTGTCATTTTACCTTGGAACAAAACTAGTTGATGAACTTCAAAGTTATTTTGAATACTTTAAGAAGTGTCGTTTTACCAATAAGCTAGGTTTTATTTTATATAATTTTATTATAATCGATTTTTTCATTAAAAGTTCCTATATTTTGTATACCCTATTCTAGGGGTATATTAATTTTGACGCATAGTTTGTAACATACCTTAATATTGCCCGTAGACCCCTAAAAGTTACTATATTTATGATCAGCATCGATAGTAAAGTCGATCTAGCCATGTCCGTCCGTCCGCCCGTCGGCCAAAATTAGGCCTTTAAACTGGACCTAGAGAGCTGAAATTTTAACCATATACTCTCTAGGGTCCCGAAATAATCAAGTTTACGAATTTTTGAAATCCGCCCACACACGCCCACAAACTCAAAAAAAACAAAATTTTGGAAAAAATCGTAGAAAGCTGAAATTTTGTATATATGATCTATGACTCCTAAAACTGCTCGGGATAAAAAATTTTCAAAATCCGCCCACTGACACGCCCACAAATAAATAAAACAATTTTTTTAAAAATCCAAAGTTTGAGCTAGGGAGCTGAAATTTATAATATGTACTCTCTATGGGGCCCTTTATGCTCATGTGTAAATATTTTCAAAATCCGCCCACTGGCACGCCCAAAATTATTATTTTTTTTTTTTTTTGAAAATTCAAAGTGAGCTAGGGAGCTGAAATTTATAATATATACTCTCTAGGGGCCATTTATGCTCATGTGTTAATTTTTGTTAAATCCGCCTACTGACACATCCACAATTAAATAAAACAATTTTATTGAAACACCCAAGTTTGAGCTAGGGAGCGTTTTTTTTGATAAAATCCTTTAAATGTTATATAACAAAATATGTAGAGCGTTCTTAACAATTCAACCATACTTAGACTTTTGTCACGCCCACTTGTGAGGGATAGGAATAAGAATAGGGTATCCAACAGTTCGCCCAAGCGGACTTTAGCCCGTTCCTATGTTTTTATTATAACTTAATACTATTTAAAGTGGGTTGTTTCAACAAATACGCAAAAAATACAAATGGTTTTATTTTAAAACAAAACGACACTTTTTCACACCTTTTTCCTGAATTAGTAGCAACTTGGATGTAAAACAACATAAGTCAAATTTTTCTTTTTGAAAAACGGCTTTTTGTAGTAACTTAACTATACCACTTGAAAGAAGAAAAAAAATAATACTTTTTTAATTTACAACTTTTTGGTATTCATTGAAATTCAAAACTAAAATGATTTTTTTAAGTTATGAAAAACTTTAAATGGCTTTTATGAAAATGTATGAATTTTGACTTATGTCAGTTTGCTTTTCAAGCGACGATTTGCAAAATTGAACCTGAAATGGCTGAAGAAACAAGACACAGAGCCAAGTGCCATTTTTGACGTCGCCAAAGTTATATTCTGTGGCTTTCAAAATATTGCTTGTAAAAACGATGGACGAATGATTGTGTTTCACAAAGAAAACTAAAGGCGATAGCCTTCGGTGCTACCGCCATGACAAAGATGGACGAAAAGTTACGTGAAGAGAGCCCTGGACTCCAGTGATAGTAACTGTATGCCTGGTGGTCGGCCTAAAGAAATATTCTTGGAATAAAATTGGATACCTGTTCCTTGCATACTTATTTAATTAGACTTGATATGTTTGATACTATTGAATTACCTATTAGCTGTATCTACCACACGTTAATTGAGAGCACCCACTTAAGTATATTTTTCGCATTCAAAGTCATCAACTATTATGAAACACATCATTTTCCAATGCAGCAGGAAAATTAACAATGCGATGCCGTCAAACTCAATTCAGCAAAGCTGTGATAGCCTTAACCAATCAATGAATAATTCCGAGAAAACTGATTTTCAAATTCGATCTGCTTAAATAGCAAGTTGCTCTGTAGTTCCATGAAAATCTTCTTTCTTCCATCGCACATAAATATAAGGAACGCAGATGAAGATTTGATAACTCATAACTAGGCGTGACTTCTGGCACTCGTAAAATGTACCAAAGCAGCCTTCAGGTGCCAAAGCGCCGAAAGGAAAGACTACTGCTTGAGTTGCTTAAGTGAACCCATTGTTGCCCCAAGCAGGAAGGATGTATATAAATTTAATAGCCCATTACGATCAACACCTGGAATAACCACGAATTACTTCTAGAGAATATGCAAAGAAGCTTCGTCAGACTGCGGAATTATGTGACACGGATATTAGTAAAGAATTTACAAGGAGCCTCGTGTACCAAGACTCTTATTCCCTGGAGGCATATTGCGCAGCACATTAATCACATTGTACAGTTTAAGTTGGATATGAGGCCTTTTGAATTGTTCGTCCAACTCATTTGAACGGAACAAATTTTCTTATGAAGGTACCTACTGCGAGGCAGGTACAGACATGCAAATGTCAGATGATGATTTGCGATCTATTTTAAAGTGCTTAATTTTAATTAACATCGCAGATTACAATAGCGAAACTGAGGAAAAATAGCAAAATAAATATCGTAACCCGTCTTTGTTAAAATCTGGGTCATTTAGTGATTTTTATTGCAATTTGTGGCATCATATACTAAATGTTGGACGATGTTGAGGGAAGTTATATTTAACATTGTTCGTATTTCGATTTGTACCCAAATATTAAATATGGAGTACAGTACAAATCTTCTTAATATATACAAGTCAAATATATACCAAGGATAACTGAATCACAAGAACAACATAACTAGACTGAGGACTTTATGAGGGCGTTATTATTCTTCCTATACTACAGAGGTGAACTTAGCGGTACCGTAACATTTTGAAATTGGCCTCCTTACATTGTTAGAAAGTTAAATTTTAATA
Organism: Portevinia maculata; assembly: GCA_949715645.1. Classification (NCBI taxonomy): domain Eukaryota; kingdom Metazoa; phylum Arthropoda; class Insecta; order Diptera; family Syrphidae; genus Portevinia; species Portevinia maculata. The sequence goes on from OX454525.1 coordinate 41,583,847, forward strand.
GGTTGAATGTTGCTTTCGCGTCAAACAAGAGTATCTGCGGAAATCCAACTGTACATCCTGAAGACAGAAAAAGGCAAAACATTGTCAATATGAAACATAGGGTAGGGCTATAGTCCGCTTGGTCGAACTGTTGGATACCCTATTTTTATTCCTATCCCCCATAAGTGGGCGTGACAAAAGTCTGAGTATGATTGAATTATTAAGAACGCTCTACACATATTGTTATATAACATTTAAAGGATTTAATCGAAGAAAACGAAGCATTTGTAAAAAAACGCTCCCAAGCTCAAGCTTTGGTTCTTCAATAAAATTGTTTTATTTAAATGTGGACGTGTCAGTAGGCGGATTTAAAAAATATTTAAACATAAGTATAAAGGGCACCTAGAGAGTTTATATAATAAATTTCAGAGCCCTAGCTCATACTTTGGTTTTTCCATAAAATTGTTTTACTTAATTGTGGGCGTTTTAATGGGCAGATTTTAGAAATTTTATCTCCCGAGCAGTTTTAGGGGTCAAAGATCATAATAAAAAGAATTCAGCTTTCTAGCTCAAAATTAGATTTCTTCGAAAAATTTGTTTGGGCGGATTTCAAAAATTCTTAAACTTCATTATTTCGGACCCCTAGAGAGTATGGTTAAAATTTCAGCCCTCTAGGTCCAGTTTAAAGGCCTAATTATTGCCGACAGACGAACGGACGGACGGACGGACATGGCTAGATCGATATTCGATGCTGATCATAAATATTTTAACTTTTAGGGGTCTACGGGCAAACAATGCGTCAAATTTAATATACCCTTAAATCATTGGTTGGAGCGCAAAAGAACACTATCAACAACGCATATTAACATTGTGGTGAGCCACCACACTAAGTCGTGATAAGTGTATTTAAAGAACGCTTCGAATCAGAACATATAAGCTTTGCAAAGGAATTTTGAAGGGGAAGCAACGTACCAGTACTGAATCTGTTCTAGCGCCGTTTAAAACAGATATTACCGCTATACAGGAGATGAGGTGGAAAGGATAAGGTAAGCAAACGCGATAACATTGCGACATTTATTACAGCTGTCAAAAGACTAGGCACACGTTAGAGTACGATAACAGTAGCACTTGTTTCAAAAGACTGGGCATCCAAAAAGACACCTGGTACTATCCAGACGGTCGAACCGCTACCGAAAGCAACCAAGTACGAATTTCAAAAGACTGGGCATCCAAAAAGGCACCCGATACTCTCCAGAAGATCGAACTCGAACCGCTACCCAAAGCAACCATATGCGAAGTACGCCGACGATATCGACATCCCAGCAGCAGCTCCTAGCTTTCCTTGGTAGAGGATCTCACGGCGGTGGAAGATCGAGCATAAGACAGATATTACCACAAGGCAGGAGACGCAGTGGAAAGAATCCAGCAAGCAAACACGAGAGCATGGCGAAATATATTACAGCTGTCACAAGAAGATGTACATGTTAAAAAACGGTAACAGTAGCACTAGGTTTAAAAGACTGGGCATCCAAAAAGGCACCTGGGATTCTCCAGATGGTTCAACCTGCGAAGTGCGACGACAATATCGACATCACTAGAGGCTCTCAAGGCGATTGAAGATGAAGCAAAATTGAAAGACAAAACGTCTGTGTTGATAGCAGCAACTTTGAGGTAGTTTGGGAGTTTACCTAGCTCTGAGTAAATACCATTCCATTGAAAGAAAAATATTTCGTCGGATATTGGCCTACAACTGTGACTGAGCTGTAACAAAATGTGGATATAGTCTTTAGATCTGAAGCAAGTAAGCTCGGCTACATCAAGCATATGGACAATAGTGCTCTCCGAAGAGTATCTTTGAACGCTTAGTACTCTGGACAACTGTATGCAGCGTGCCCGTGATCACACATGATGGACGGCTGCATTATCAAGCATAGTCTTTTTTCGTTAAGCAAGCAGGTTATAAGCACCGACCGAGAAATCGCACCAACCAATCAAAAATTATCGCAAGAAGTACTCCGTTGCAAAGCACGGGTGTTAAGCTATTAAGCCTATATGAGAAGCTTCAACTAATTAGTGGATACGAAACGTTCCATCATGCCTGCTTTTTACCTAATAAAAGCTTAGAATATTTTGCTATACCCAAACAATTTCCGGCAGCCATTAATCTCCCAAGCATCTAATCATCGCTTCGTTCACATGATGCCTCAAATAATCCGTGTAGGTAGCAAGTCAAGTTGTTAATCGAGTTTCACATTCTAATTAATTTTATTGATCAAAAAAGTATAAAAATTCGCCTTTGAGTCATTTCTACTCGTACATAAATCCATTTGCATTTATTTTCTCTTTGAGTTATTGTTAATATTTTCAACGTCTTTGCCTTCTACGTGGTGCCAAAATTTATTTGAGTGTTTTAATTTTTAAGCATTTTTATTCAGCCACACTAAATGAATGGCTATGGGCTGCGGCTTCACACTGAATAGAGTGCTTATGGGCATCGATATTTCGATATAATTATATTATACTTGCTTATAAATGCGATTTACATTTATTTATATCTTCTCTGGTTGGCTAAAATCAATATTTTAATTTATTATATTTAAGGCACTGCGGAATGGTTTATATTTATTATAGGTAGACAAGTTTTGCTTATAATTTTTTTTTTTAATATTTATCGGTTTAGCTTGGGTTTGAACATACAAAAGGAACTGACAACTCGTGGGAACTGAAAACCTTTGAGACCGAACCTGAACTTATAAAATATGCAAAGCTGCAGCCGTGAAATATTACTGCTTGCAAATTTATCGATTAATTTCTGCAAATTATGCCCATGAGTTCATTAGGAACAAAAAAAAATTTAAATCAATGAGCGTGCATATACACGTTTTGAAATTAGTCTAGACGCATTTTTTATCTCTATGAAATATGTGATAATTCAACAATGGAAGTTTGGTGTTGACGTATTATGTGGTTACAAATGCCTACAGAAAAAAACATAGTTATCCGAAGAATTTTCAGTTCTTGTTAGATTGTGAGTTCAAAATTGTTGACTCAACAAAAGGTTTTTGCAAACAACAACTGATTTTTGATTTTTTAAGAATCAAATTATTAGTTTAAAAATAAGTTCTTGCTAAAACAATTTTAACATTCCTCATCATTTTCAAAAATGGAAAACTGTTAGCCCAACAGTGAAATTGTTGTGCTAAGTATTTCTACGGACAATATATCCTTTCAAAAATCAAATTTTCAACAATTCCTTCTTAAGGTAACAATTATTATAAGGAATAAAAATAGTTGGCATAACAATGAAAAGTGTAAATTATTTGAATTATAATCCGATTTTAAGAACTAATTCTTGGTTCAACAAAAAAATGTTATTTCTTAGCAAAAACATTAAATTGTTGGAAAAACAACTCTTTATTGTGAGGAAATTGAAAATAAAATTGTTCTTACGGCAACAATCAGTACTTATTTTTCCTTAATTCAACCATTTATAAGAAAGAGAAAGAACAAATTATGGCTCAATGGAAATCCGCATTTATGTAAATGTAAGGTATGATACAGGGTGTACCGTATTAGACGCGGTAATAAATATTTTATAAGATATTTCGTCGATTCTGCAAACCCACAACAAAAAAAAAATAAGCTATGTATTTTTTGTATATTTACTCTGTGTTTGTTTTCTATGAGAACATTTTAAAATGGAGTGATAACATAAATAACTTCAGGAAATTTGAAATAAAAATTTATTTTTTGTCGAAAACTATATCTTTATTAAGAAGTACATACTTTTTTTTAACTTGACTTTGCTTTTGCCAAAATCAAAACATTAATATTTTATAATTTCATCAAACTAGAAATCTTTTACCACGGTTCACTTAAAAAAAACCTCTTATACGGGGTTATTTAAACAATTCAATTCTCAATCTTTTAAACTATTTGGAGAGCTAGATTTGAAGACTTTTGACTTATTCCTATAGAATAAAATAACATTAAGAAAATTCACCAAAAAAATGCATCATGCAACAAACTGTCGATTTTGGAAGACTAAAAAGTATTTTACCACAATTTGTATAGTTTTCGCGAGACCTTGTTTAGTTCTTACAGCAAGTCAATGGTTCTTCAACAATAAAATTTGTTGGGGCAAGTATTATAAACTTGAACCATTGTTTGTTTTACAATGTAACTGTTCATTTAAAAATGAATTCTTGAGATTTAAATGAAAAATGTTACATTGTCAACAACAAATTCTTGGCACAACAACGAGTTCTTGGCACAACAACTTGTTCTTAAACTCGTGAAAACTAACTGTTAATCTATCCCTTAGCGAAAGAAGTAAGGCAAATTATTATTGTCTTGTGAACTGTGATGTGATCGTGTTGATAATAAAGGGTTTTTCAATAAGAGCGCTACAAAAGTTTTTTTTTAAATAAAACAAAAATGGTTTTGGTTATCAATGAAATTCTTTATTCCTGTGAAAGTACGTTCGATGCCATTATGTATGGAATTCGATTTCTTTTGCATGGCCACCTCGGGCACGCTTGCAGAAGTCCAGACGCTGAACCCAATCGACGGTTTTCAAGCATAAATCGGCCGATACTGCTGCAATTTCACGTTCGATATTCGTACGAAGTTCATCAATCGTCGCTGGCTTGTTGGCATAGACCATAGACTTGACGTAGCCCGACAGGAAATAGTCTAACGGCGTCAAATCGCACGACCGAGGCGGCCAAGCGACTGGACCATTTCGTGAGATAACACGGTTTCCAAACTTGGTTTCCAATAAATTGATTGTGGCATTCGCTGTGTGGCTTGTGGCGCTGTCCCGTTGGAACCACATGTCCTCCAAGTCCATATCATCCAATTGGTAACAAAAATATTCGGTTATCATTGAACGGTAGCGATTCCCATTCACGGTAACGTGCCGGTCTTGATCATCACGGAAGAAGTACGGCCCAATGACGCCGCCGGCCCATAAACCACACCAAACCGTAATTTTGTCGGGAAGCAATGATGACTCACAGAGTACGTGTGGATTGCTGCCTGACCAATACCGCATATTGTGTTTATTGACGAAGCCATTCAGCCAGAAATGAGCCTCATCGCTGAAGATGATTTTTCGATGACGTAGCGCTCTTAACGTTGAGGTCACTGACTCCGAATTTCGGTAGTAAATTTTAATAATTTCGACTCTTCGTTGGCTCGTATGTCTTTCCATCATCAAATGGCAAACCTTACTGAAGAGAAAAGTCAAAAGAGCGGCAAGAAATTCGGCGTCGTTTGCTGTCCCTGTCGCTCTACTTTTGTAGCGTCCCTGTTGAAAAACCCTTTACATTTTTTTTTTTTTTTTTTTTTTTTTTTTTTTTTTTTTTTAATAAAAAAGAAATCCAAATCCCAGAGCACTCAGACTCGGTAACGTTCCATTGTACTACCAAGCAGAAATCCTCTTTTTGGTGTAGAGGCATGTGATTGGGTGGCGTATGTTGTTGTTCCCCATGGGGATTGAACCTGCACCGCACGGGTCACAAGCCAACACACTAACCTCTACACCGTCGCCAACCCTTTACACACTTTATATTAAAAAGTGGAAATTAAGTAAATTCAAAATGGAAAGTGAAATAGCTGAACAAGTTGTGATAAGTAATATTCAATCTGCACCCCTGGATCTATTTTTGAGTTTAGAATCATCCTACGACGGGATAACAGATAAGCTACGAAAAAAATTGTTTTTTAATATGCCAAGTATTCAAAAGTTTTCAGGCATTTCAAATAGGAGAAAATTTAAACTGCTTTACATGAAAAATATTGTTAATTTCTCGACGTGTGTAAGAAGTGTCACTTTAAACAGGTCTGAAGAAGTTGTTAGATTTTAGTTTGTACTCAAGTAATTTTCAAGATAAGTTTATATAAATAAAATTAAAACATGTATTTCCTTAAATTACTTAATTTGTTGTTTTTTTTTTTCTTGTAATCGCTCTTGATTATTTTCAATGTTTTGATAATTTTATTTTTCCGGTGAAGAAACAGTTTTTCGTTTACTCAAACAATGGATGTTTTCAAGGTAAGTTTAATTTCAGGGATACAAATTTCGAACGAATGACGTTTTGACAAATAAAAATTAAAACGTCTAAATAAGCCAAAATATTATAAAAAAGATCCTTTCAAATAATAGAGATATTTTGTTTTCCCGCTGCATTATGTTTCTTTAAATTAATTTATGCAGTAATATATTTTTTTAACTTTTTCTTAAGAATTAAAAAAAATCTCTTTTAATGCATTTAGTTCAACAACTTTATTTTTAAAGTAAGTTGACAACTAGTTCTTAGCAGAACAATTTCTTGGAAATCTGAAATTTTTTGTATTTGAACCAACAATTTTATTTTATTTTTTTTTGACAATCTGTTCTTGTATCAACAATTTATACTTTTAAAAATTTGACATGTTTTGTTCTTGACCCAACAATTAAATTTTTAATGTTTATTTACAACGCATCCTTGTCGGAACAATTTTCGTTCTTGAAATTTTTACTATATTCGTATTTGGTCAGACGATTTTAATTGTTGAGCTTTTTTAACAACTCATTCTTGGTACAAAATTCTTTACACTACAATTTTTTTTCTGAGTGTAAGCGTAGCCCAAAATAAGTGAGAACTTCTAATGGGTGAGGTGAATTCTTACATCCAACTGCAACTACTCTTCTTCTTCTCCCTTAATCACGGTGAGGCTGTGACCAGGATTAATCTGGTCATAACCCTCCCACTTAACTACATCCCCTGGATGGACTGGTCCGCCTGTGGGGTTCGCCTGTAGGGTTAGACTGTTCGACCACAGAAAATAACGGCAGACCTCCCGACTTTGAATCACCTCGTCGCTGAGGCTAATCAAAAGCTGGTGTTGCTGCATTTGTGTAATCCAGGAGCTTAGCTGGCTGCCTCTCTTTCGCGTTTGTATTGATATTGACTTTTTGATGTGGTTCGTGGGATCTCTCCTTCAAACAAGACAGTGCTGATCCGGTCGAGCTCAATTTTCTTCGAGATAGGTTCTCTGACCTGAAGCCTTCCTCGGATCTTGGAACTTCTTATTTATCAATCTTTATTATTCCTGCTGTCATGCTCCACTGCGGTGTAGAGCCTTCCTTTCAGCCATTTCATTTTTCGATCTCAGAAGATGACTGAGTTTTCCCGCAACTTCATCCACCCTATGCATACGCGATGCTTGATGTCGTCATCTTTGCTTCGCTATTGATCATAGATCCCTGATATTTTAAACTTTCCATTCCATTTATATAGATGTCTGGAATAGTTCGGAATGGATCAGAGAGCGGGCAGCACCTACAGGTATTCTGTTTTCTTCGGACTAATACAATACATAAATACATCAAGTGCTCGTTGCAGGGACGTTTTCTCCTCACTAATGATTGCTCCATAATCATCAAATAATAACTGATGCACTTTGAGATCCGTCACTTTTCCTTCAAGCAGATTATCAAGGACTGTAATATGTAAATATCAGGTGACTTAAGACGCTTCCCATGATCACCTGAACGTAGGCTTCTGGAACTCCTTGCTGTCTTAGCGCCGCCCATAGGTCATAGGTCATGGGTTAAAAAGGGGTATGCAATTCGCATACAGCACTAGGCACCAGAAGGGCCCATCGCGATCCCTAAGGAACCACTTGAAAAACTTCAATTGGAGAAAAACCTAAAAACCTAAAAAACTTTTCCTAGACAGAGCCCAATTTTCCTGCAGAACTTAACCAACTTCCTATGGTCCATGCCGCTCAACTACCCTAGTTCCTCGAAGAAGTATTCCCCTAGAATCCTCCTGCGATTCCGTGCTATGCCCTCGCATTCACACAATATGTGTGTTATGTCTTCCTCGGCTTGTAGATCACCACAGAACCTGCACGTGTCCATATCCACCAGACCAAGTCGCCTATCATGCCTTCTTAGAAGACAGTGCCCTGACATAATCCCAATTACTGTTCTAAGCTGTTCCCTGCTCAATTTTAGAATTTCCTTAGATCTTTTCTTATCCAAATGGGGCCAAAGGGCTCTAGACACCCTATGTCCCTCTATGTTCTGCCATCTGGGGTCAGCCATTTTTAAGATCTTTTCATTGATTTTTCGTTTATAGACGCCCAGGGGTGGTTTAATGTTCACACCTCCGCTATTTTCCAGCTCCCCTCCTTTTCTTGCCAGCTCATCGGCTTGCTCATTTCCGTCTATACCGCTGTGTCCCGCTACCCAGCACAGTCTTACTCGATTCCGTCTACATACTGCTTTTAGCATTGTGCGACAGTTTCTGACTATCTCAGAGTTAATGTTAGCAGATTCAAGTGCCATAAGTGTCGCCTGACTGTCAATATATATGGCAATGTCAGAACAGAACAGAACAGCCAGAACTTCCGATTGGAAGACACTGCTTGTGTCCGGGAGTCGTATAGACTCTCTCAGGCCTGGATCAGCAGAAAAAATGCCAGAACCCGTTCTCTCCCCCGTCTTAGAGCCGTCAGTGTAGATAGCAACCTCGTTTGCTATTATGACTGCATCTCTTTGCCACTCCTCCCTTCGCGGATATGACACCTCATAGGGGATGTCATGGTCGACCAAGGGGCAAATCTCATCAGTCCGTATAGGATTTCCGGGTAGCACATCAGTTAAGATCGTGCAGTGCCCAAAACTACAGTCCTTAAACTGGACTAAATTTTTTAGGCGCAAAGCGCTGTTGCCAGCAAGTTGCTTTATTTTTAAATCTAGCGGGATAAAGTGCAGGAAGGCGTCCAGTGCTGCCGTAGGAGTAGTACGGATTGCACCAGTGATGGCTATGCTTGCCGTTCTCTGCACCGTTGCTAGTTTTCCAATTATGGTTCTTTTATTTGTTGCCCTCCACCACACAAGTGAGCCATATGTAAGTATGGGTATCACCACTACTGTATATATCCAGTGCACCATGCCGGGTTTCAGGCCCCATGTTTTGCCTATTGTTCTCTTACAAATAAAGAGGGCATTATACGCTTTCTTCATTCGTTCCCTTATGTTAAGATTCCAATTTAATTTTCTATCTAGGATTACGCCCAGATACTTCGCACTGTCCGTGAGGAACAGTTCCTCTCCGTCAAGTTTCGGGAGATTGAAGTGCGGTATTTTGTGTCTTCTCGTGAACAGGACTAACTCCGTTTTCGAGGGATTGACATTTAGTCCGCAGCCCTTGGCCCAATTAGTAATTTTCTTTAAGGCGGTCTCTGTGATCTCACTTAAAGTATTCAAATATTTTCCCTGCACTACTATGACCACGTCGTCCGCATACGCTGTGGCACTTATACCCATTGACTTAATTTCCTTTAGGACGTTGTCAATGACCAGTACCCACAGCAGTGGCGATATGACTCCCCCCTGCGGGGTTCCTCTGGTTGCAGACATCCTTATGGAGCTTTGACCAAGGGAGCAGTTTATGTTCCTGTTGGCGAGCATGTTGCATACCCAATTTATGATTCCCTGTTGTATGTTAGCGAATGTTAAGGCGCTTTTTATAGCTCTACACTCAACGTTATTGAAGGCTCCTTCTATATCGGGAAAAGAGGCCAAAGCAAATTCGCCGCAGTGTAGATAATTTTCAATTTTACCCACTACGTTGTGTAGAGCAGTTTCTACTAATCTACCCTTTAAGTATGTGTGCTGTGACTCGCATAAAAAACCATTGCTACATTTATTTCTAATGTGAGCTTCCACCAGACGCTCAAGGGTTTTGAGCAAAAAGGACGACAAACTGATTGGCTTTGGGTATAAAAACAACCCGGACTTCTCTCCAGGCTGTTGGAATATGCCCTGTTCTTAGACTGAATCTCAGTATATCCAAAATCTTTTGTTTTGCATGCTCTGGCGCTTTTTGGAGCATGATCGGTAGAATACCATCCGGCCCTGGAGATTTATACGGTTTTAATGTATGCATGGCCCACCGTAACTTTTTTCGGTTGATGATATTGTCAATTTCTTCCCACTCGAAAGAGGGACAGTCGACTTCCTCCTGTCCTTGTAGGCCTAGGTCCGTTGGGATGGTGGAACCGGGGAAATGGGTTTCCCCCAGGGTTGCCAGAACCTCCTGACTACTCACGGCCCATGTCCCGTTGTTATGTTTTAGGTAGCTAGGTACGTTATCCTCCTTTGAGAGCATTTTACGCAGTCTCGACGACTCTTCAGTTAACTCAATAGATTCGCAGAACTTTTTCCATGAAGATCTTTTGGATTTCCTCACTAAGTATTTAAATTCCCTCTTGCTTTCGCTATACTCATCCCATGTGGTATCGTTTTTAATGAGTTTTGCCCTATTATAAAGTTTTCTTACCTCCCTTCTTTTAAGGCCAATTTCCTTATTCCACCACTTCGGTTGAGTTATTTTTGGCTTTTTGTTTGCCGGGCATGCCTCCCCTTGAACATTTCAACCGCAATACCCGCCATGCAGGGAATGCTCATCAGTTCACCCTCAAGCCTGTGTTCGGACGTACAGTGAAGTTCAAAGAATCTTTCCTCAGCCGTACAACACGAATGTGGAATGCTCTTCCCCGCTCCATTTTTCCTACACATTATAACCTACAGACATTCAAAACCAACGTGCATCGGCATCTCTCCTTTTCCTCTCACCCTAATTTCCTTAACGCCCGCGCTGTGTAGCTAATACATTATAAGGGTCCCAACAAATCCCTTTAGTGCGCGCTTATTATAAAAAAATAAAAAATAAAAAATGCCTTTTCGAACGCTGTGTTTAGGGTTCTGCTCACGGCTTCTACTGCCCTATCTAAGTCCACCATGTCTTCGCCGGTGATCGGCTGGGTATCTAAACGTAGATTAATGAAATCTATGTATTTATCCCAGTCTGCCTTTTTTTGTGTTTCTATAGAAATTACACGCCCTATGCTGAAAATTAATTTTGAAGCGTATCCATCTGTGGTCAGACAGAGATGCCTCATCAACTACCCTCCACTCCCTGATTTCCATTTTGTCTGTGTTGCAGACAAGTGTGACATCTAAAACCTCCTGTCTGTTACGTGTAACAAAAGTAGGTGAATTCCCTCTATTACATACCGTAAGGTTGGACAATATAATAAAATCATAAAGACACTCACCCCTTGAATTTGTGTCTCCACTACCCCATTGCGTATGATGGGTGTTTGCATCGCAGCCCAGTACGTGCATCCAGTTTTGACCAGCCAAGTCCTTTAGTTAAGCGCCGCCCATAACTGATCCCTTGGCTGACTGTTAAAGACCTTTTTAAAATCAACCAACACCTTATGCAAATCCTTTAAAGAAACATGATGTTTTTCCATCATGAGCCTTATAAAGGGTGATTTTTTTAAGGTTAGGATTTTCATGCATTAGTATTTGACAGATCACGCGGGATTTCAGACATGGTGTCAAAGAGAAAGATGCTCAGTATGCTTTGACATTTCATCATGAATAGACTTACTAACGAGCAACGCTTGAATTTTCAGTGAATGGGCCCTAGAAAAGTTGGCAGAAAATCCGCTTTTTTATCGACAAATTTTGTTCAGCGATGAGGCTCATTTCTGGTTGAATGGCTACGTAAATAAGCACAATTGCCGCATTTGGAGTGAAGAGCAACCAGAAGCCGTTCAAGAACTGCCCATGCATCCCAAAAAATGCACTGTTTGGTGTGGTTTGTACGCTGGTGGAATCATTGGACCGTATTTTTTCAAAGATGCTGTTGGACGCAACGTTACGGTGAATGGCGATCGCTATCGTTCAATGCTAACAAACTTTTTGTTGCCAAAAATGGAAGAACTGAACTTGGTTGACATGTGGTTTCAACAAGATGGCGCTACATGCCACACAGCTCGCGATTCTATGGCCATTTTGAGGGAAAACTTCGGAGAACAATTCATCTCAAGGAATGGACCGGTAAGTTGGCCACCAAGATCATGCGATTTGACGCCTTTAGACTATTTTTTGTGGGGCTACGTCAAGTCTAAAGTCTACACAAATAAGCCAGCAACTATTCCAGCTTTGGAAGACAACATTTCCGAAGAAATTCGGGCTATTCCGGCCGAAATGCTCGAAAAAGTTACCCAAAATTGGACTTTCCGAATGGACCACCTAAGACGCAGCCGCGGTCAACATTTAAATGAAATTATCTTCAAAAAGTAAATGTCATGGACCAATCTAACGTTTCAAATAAAGAATCGATGAGATTTTGCAAATTTTATGCGTTTTTTTTTTTAAAAAAGTTCTCAAGCTCTTAAAAAATCACCCTATATTTTCGATTGCATCGGTGGTTGATTTACCTGTGACCAACACGCACTGGTCTTCAGATTATCTTAATTTTGGTGGCGCTTACAGTCCGGGGTGGACCACAGCCTCAAAAAACAAGCACCTCCACCCAGCTCCGTCCCTCGCTACCTGCCTCCAGTTACGCACACCAAGTTGGTTGACGTTGTTCTCCAATTGTACGCGCCACCTAAGGTGGGGTCTTCCTCTGCTGCGTTGACCCTCAGTGGTGGATTCGAAGACTCGGCTGGTGCGCTGTTGTCCATACGCTTCACGTGTCCCGGCCATCTCAGCCGTTGTATTTTTAGCTTTTTGACCAGGTCAGCATTGCTGTATAGCCCATATAGTTCGTCGTTGAATCTTCTTCTCCACACTCCATCGTCAGAAACTGGACCGAATATCACTCGGAGAATCTTTCTCTCAATGCATCCCAAAAGATTTTCATCCGCTTTTGATAGGGTCCATGCTTCTGCATCATAATATCTCCTTGGTTCTATGAGAGAGGGCATTACTTCTTAGATGCCTTCTTAGCCCGAAGAAACAGCGATTGGCAAGAGTGATTCTTCGCTTGATCATTTTGCGAAGAGATAGTGGAGCCCAGTTAGACAAAGTCTTTAACTACTTCGAAGTTGTATCTGTCCATCGTGACGTTTTGTCCGAGTCGCCGATGTTGAGAGTCCTTTCTCGTTGACAGCATATACTCGTACTTCGTTTTGTCCTCATTAATAGGCAGACCTATCCTCTCCTCCGTTTCGATGCTTGCAAATACACCACTGACAGCTCGCCGTTATTCCAATAATGTCAATATCATCAGCATGGGCAAGTAGTTGAACGGACTTTTGAAAAATTGTACCTCTGGTGTTGGCTTGTGAGTTCCGTACAATTGCTTCAAGAACGATGTTAAAGAAAGTGCATGATAGCGCGTCGCCTTGTCTCAAACCTTTTTCGGTAGGATTGTAGGATGAACGGAAGTTTTGTCTATCATCGTCCAAGCTGAACAGATCATTCTGCCTGACAGCGGGTTGTTGGCTGTCTCCGCCGTTTAACAGTCTGGAGAAGTGTTATTTCCAAATCCTCACCACCGACTGTGACTGTATTCCCATGCTCATCTCTGTTCGGGCCTATTATCCTTGTGTGGATCGTTTTACCCTTTGGTAGAACTTTCGAACATTGCCTCTGCAGTAGCGTCCTTCAATTAATTCGATCGTGCTCCTTCTGAGAAGTCGGTGTTCCTCCTTTCTTTTTTGCCCGTAGAGCTCGCGGGCAGCACTTTTAGCCGCTCTGGTTCTTGTCTGCAGTATTAATTGATAGGCCTCGTTTGTGGCTGCATGTGCCCGGCGGCATTCCTCATCGAACCAAGGGTTTCGTTGTGGTCGCCTAGTGAACCCCAGCACTTCGGTAGCGGCACTCCTGTTGTCATGCTGGTAGTGTTGCCACTGGTCCTCTGTACTTGATGCTGAGGATTGGCTTGCTGAGAGGTTTAGGGAGACGCGGTCGGCAAAGGTTTTGCGAAAGTAACCTTGCAACGTCAAATCTACTTACAGTATCCTCTCAGTGTGTGCAATGGACCGTTACCGAGTCTGAGTGCTCTGGGATTTGGATTTCCTTTTATTCGAAAAAAAAAATCCTCTCAGTGTTGTGGAGTGTTGGATATCCGCATCCGTACTTTGGCTAATACCAAGTAATGGTCCGAGTCTATGTTGACCGATCGGAACGTTTGGACATCCAAGATACTGCAGGCATGTCTGGCGTCGATCGCAACATGATCAATTTGGTTGACGGTGTGTTGATCTGGAGACCCTCAAGTCCCCTTGCGTATATTGAGGTGTGGGAATCGTGTGCTGGCAATGATGACATTTCGCCCCGCCGCAAAGTCGATTAGCCTGAGTCCGTTTAAGGAGCTGTTGTCGTGTAGGCTGTGCTTTCCGACTGTTGAGCCAAAGATGCCCTCCTTTCCGATTTTGGCGTCAAAGTCGCTAAGAACTATCGACCGTCGTTGCGGGTGGCATTGGTGCGATGGTAGTGTATTCACTGAATAGGATTGACAATTTCCTTATTAAGGTGACTCGAAGGCACGTTGCAAGGGCGATGGCCAGCGACAATAGCCTTATCTTTGGGGCTTACTACCCCAATGAAATGTACATAGAGAGTACGCTCCGGTCTGGCTTTATCCCGCCGGAGGCATTTATCCATATTGATGCAAAAGGGCTGTTACAGACGAGGGATGGTATCCCGGTATTATACCACCGCTACCGCAGCGCGAGAGATAAGCGGCTCATCCGCGGGGAGGCCATCGCCAATGCTCATGAACTCCTCCGTTTTAGTACCGCAATATCGGAAAGGGATCAATTCGACACGGAAAAGCAATTCGCCGAGTTTTGGTGGCTTGTTGAGGGGGGAGGGGTCAACATGCCCTCCCAGGACGGTGCGTTACTCTAGGTAACATCCTTTTAGCTTATAAGTTAGATGAAGTTAGCTAGGGCGTTTTTGGGAGAGGCCGGGCTCGCCAACGTGTGGTGGTGCTTCCGGGAGTTGACTGACGCTGTAAGGCCTCAGTCGGCTCACGGCGGCGCGTGTGCACGTTGACGACTGCCAGGCACCCGGAAAGCAATTAGGATTTTGACCACTTGTTGCGCAAGGCAACGAGTGTTCAGAATCCTAATTATAGTTAGAATATGTTAGGTAGTTTAAGTAAGTAGAATAGGTAGTTTGTAATTTGTTTTATATAAAAATATAAAATTTAAATAATGATGCCGAGTTTTATTTAATTTTCTCGAGGAACACATATGTAAGATTAGTTCGTAAAATAGTTTTTAGGCCGAAAGGCAATAATTATAAGATATAGTTAAGTTTAGGGCGTCCGCATAAGGATCAATAATCTAGAATAAGTATCCTGTTAATTTTAAGTTAGATTTAATCATTTTTGTCTAGTATGTAAGTTGATATAAGCTAATAATTAATAAAAATGAATTTAAAAGTAAAAAAAAGTAGTGTATTCACTAACTGATTGACAGGTCGTGCGTTCGAATCCCGGCCAGGCCATGATTTTTTATTGAATTCACATAAATAGAGATCACCCTAAACAATTTAGGCGCCACCCGTGGAGAAAAAAAAATACTAAGCACCAAAAACTTCTTTCATATCCTCCAGTTTTTTCGAATAGTAAGTAGCACCTAAAATCATACAATACAATACTACATTGCTAGGTGCAGCTTACTGTTCAACAAAAAATGCATGCGCTGTGTTTAACACTATAAGGGTACTGTACTGTACATATACAGAAACAACAAAGCCTAGCGTAAGCGAATTATAAAAAAAAAAAAAAAAAAAAAAAAAAAAAACTTCGCGCACTTATGATACGTCTTCTCAAGAAGATCGTAGAATGCTTCTTTGGCTGTTTCGTCTTTCTTCTCTGTCGGGGTGTGAGCACAGATCAGCGTGATATTTTTAAATTTGGCCCTGATGCGAATTGTTACTAGGCGATCGCTAACATTGCGAAATCCCAAGACTTCTTGCCTAAGTCTTCCTCTAATCAGAAATCCACATCCAAATAACCGCTCACTCCGCTCTCTGCGGCACTCGCCGAAGTAGATGTCACAGTTTCGTCCTTCTTGTGCCTTCTCCATCCCATCGCACTTCCTGGATGGCCGTAATGTCGGCTTTGTACCTATCAAGGGTCTCCACAAGTTGTTCGAGTCTGTTTAAGGTCCAGACATTCCACGTGCAGATCCGAAGCTCGTTGTCCTTATTTCTTTTGCTACGGTCGTCAACATTTGGATCATCTATATCCGAGGCTTGTCGTTGCTTCGTAACATAATATTTTTTTCCGTAGTTGGGTAGTTAACCCCACGCACAACCCCCAACCTGAATAGCCGGGCCTTTTGATGAACCTCTTGGACAAAAGGGGCCGGATATTTCGGAATAAGTAACCCACTTCGGGGGTTTGACAGCTGCCGTTGACCTATTAAGGGCTCCTCCGCCACCATCTCTATTTCAACACCCTGACTAGTATTGAAAATCCATAATGACCTCAGCTCCAAATACGGCGAAGTAGCTCTTTAAGGTATCTGCCCTGTTGACTGTTGACGCCACCGTTGATTCAATCACGTGAATTCATCCGCCGTACGTCCTCTTTCTGAGGAGCTCGTGTTAGACTTCTGAGGCTCGAGCAGACAATCAATTCCGACAGATCATTATAGTGTTGCTATTTGCTATGTGTTCAACACTCGCGCTTATAAGTTTAGCAAGCAATGCCCGGAAGGACAAGACCAGTACCCGGTGGCTACCACGCAGAGGAAAAATAAGCATAGTTGATGTGTATGAAACAGTTACAACAACTGGGCATCGCCAAGTTGATGCCAATCGGTGCCTACCCTATTTATACAACATCCAACCAGTGGTTTTTAGAAAGCTCGTAGCTACGACCTTGCAGAGATGATGGTTAGAAGGCGAGTTGACTGCAACTACTCTTAATTGACTAAAAAGAGGGCCTTAAAACTAGCTTCTTCAATCATTTGCTATTATGAAGTGGAAGGGACCTACAATTTTAAGCCGAATCTGAACCGCAAAATTGAGAAGCTTTTCATGACAATTAATACTACTGGATGTTTGTCAGACGTTCTCAAGAGGTGGGGCTTTGGAAAAACTTCAAAGTGTTACTTGGCCCTGGCGGGACAATTTGTTGCGGTCAAATTGCCCGCAACAAGAGCCATTCTCTTTTCCCTTGACCCTCCTTGAAATTTCCCTCTTCTATCGGTCTGCGTTTCCATGGTCTAAAGAAGTGGAGGGGCAACCATGGTTCCATCAGCCATTGGGCCACGTCTCTGGAGCCGTGGGGAGCAACCACCACAGGTGACGGGAAGGGTAGGAGGCCCAGGGCCAAAGCTAACACAGACGGACGGTCTGTGACACCCAATAGAGACGGGCGCTCTGTGGATTCGAAGGCAGACGGACGGTCTGTGGATCCGAATACAGACGGGCGGTCTGTGGATCCGAATACAGACGGATTGTCTGGGGAAGCTGAGACAGACGGGCGGTCTGTGACCATGATGGCAGACGGACGGTCTGTAAAGGCGGAGTGCAAGTAAAAAGCACTCCGCAACCAGACGAATTGTCTGCAACGGCAGGGTGGAGCCAACACATACCAAAACATCCACCCTGCAAATTGAGATGAAATTCGCGGGCGCGGGCGGACGGTCCGAATAAGTCAAAGGCCCAAAAGCGAATAAAGATCTACCAAAGACACGGTAGTGAGCCACGAACGATGAGGGAAGGGATGACGCTCCCTTTTGACCAAACTCCGTCGTGGGAGCACCGAAGGAGCAGCAGAGGCGTGCGGGCGGGCGGCCCTGTGAAACACCCTCACAACCAACACAAAAAAACACAATAACACCGGCGACACAAAACGAGATACACTTAAATCACGCAAAGAAAATAACGATCGCCACCGTACCGGCGATTACACTAAAAGAACCAAACACATCACGATAAAACGGAGAATCAATGCTTGGATGGCAACTTTCCCGAGACATAAATAGAACGATGGCCGCGAGCCCACCCTAAATTAAACTTATGTAAAGAATGGCCCACGATCGGCATATCCCTTTCCCCAAAAATCTGCGCACGATTCCACTGAGGTAGAATAGGGAAAAATTCTCAAGTCAAATAAATATTTAATTACCAACTCCTTTGTTTTTCCGCTCGCGAATGGCTTCTGGGTCTGGTCCTAGGGATGGACATCTGGGAAAAGATTTCCATTCTCCGCATCCTGCACTTATTCAAGAGTTTTGTGATTTTTGGGTGGGGATATTCTTGAAAAATAAGTAAATAACATTCATGTTGTTGAAAAACTAGCTCCTTGCTCGAATACATTTTGTTTACTTCGCGATCTGTCAAAAAGGGTATGGGCTGAATAAAGGCAGATCCAGGGTCGGTCGGAGGGTTCGTTCATTACTGGAGAGTTAGAGTAATGGGCGAATTCACTGAGTGAAAGGTCGCCTGAAGGGCGTGAGAACATTAGCGGGTTCATGTCAGCGGACTGATGTGAGAGTACATAGTGCAGCAGAAGAGGACATGGACCGCCAAATGGTCTAAGTATGTGTGAGAATGGGGGAGTAAGAAACAGTTGACCACTTCAGCGCCACAGCTGAATGGTCTTGTTGAACTGTCGTTGGCTCTGCTTCCCCATGCAGGTATGGATGTGTGAGTGAGGATGCCGGCCGACGAAATGGACAAAGCCAGCTGGAAGATCACTTCTTGGTTGACCAGGCAGAAAGGCAGTGGAAGTTTTGTTATCGTCCAGAAGGGACTTTGTGGAAAAAAAAGAAAGAAAAAAAGTCAAGAAAATTATTCGAGGAAGGAGATAGGCGGCAGGGAAATTTAAAATCGCTCAGGATAAGTGCCGGAGCAGGAAGACACTTGTCAAGGCGGGATCATACCCACCCATTTGAGGGACGAAGAGGAAAAGGAGTTGAAGGATCTCACTTAATAAAAAGCTAAGTACTTTGTGTAATTTTACAGCATAGTTAGTAGGAGTGTTAGGGTTTAAAGTGGAAAAATTAGTGATCTCGGTAGTATCGTGCCTCCGAAAATTCCCGGTATACCACGGGACACGCGACCCGTTAATTTTGAATATTTTCCCTCGTTCGGGAAAAGCCATCGTGAGTCATTCTGGGACCTTGATTCCCAATCGGCTGTGCAGTGAACCCCAATAAAATTTGCCGTACTCCAACGGAGTTTTATAACGTCGTGGAAAAAAAAATCTTGCATTTCTTTTTTTGTGGTTTTTTTCGCTCGTTTCTGGTTGTATTCCTCTGGTTTCACAATTCACCTTAAAATTGTGTGGCGCCCATTTTCTTTGTAAACTATTTTTCAGACCCGTGATTAATCGTAAATTAAGCAACACAGTAAGTATCTGCGTTTTCAGTTGGTGCGATTCGCCAAACATTAGTTTCTTATTTCTTATTATCTGAACCCACCCCTTGCTGAGCTACCGGGAAATCAGCATATACTTTGCTGATTGTTGCACTCGCGCTCTTCATACATTTCATATTTTCATCTCGCCTTCGTTTCGTTGACAGTTCGGTAAATTCTGTTTTCGGCGGTGGCGGCCGCAATTGTTTTCCAGTAATTTATCTCGTTTGTTTTCCGCCAAATAAAAGTAAATTTAGTAGTTTGCCCGCGAGTAATAATTAATAATAATTTAAAGTGCAACAAATTGACTTGACTAAAGTCAGAATAATTCTGAAAAAATAAAACAAAGTAGTGCCTACATTTCCCTACAACCCAAAACCATACACCACAATAAACACAAGCCCATCTAAGATTATGTCCTAGGTATACCTTAAATTGAATCGTGCGCAATGTTCAAACTTCAAATACAAAAAAAGAAGAAAAAACCCTTCACCAAAGACAATTGCCGCACAACATAACAAATTCCCATCTAAATGTGGCGCCCACAAAAACATCTTCCCTATGTATGTCTCAATATTGTCTCCTAACCGTACACCACGCTCGTCTCTGATCTCATGTACCAATCGCGGATATATTACATTACATCTTAGGACCATACCAGGAGAGAGACACACAGCGCGCCAGGGCTATGCAGTGCCGCATTTATCTTCATGTTACTTCGACTGCAGCGGCAGCATCAGCACCAGCATTCGCACAAGCAATGAGACTTGGACACAGTACCTAAAACAAACATCTTCACAAGGAGCCTCGAATTCTTTTTCCAGATTCTTTGATTCCAGAAATGTATTTGGGTTCCCCTTTGTAGATTGTGCTGGAGGGATCTCGTTTCCATGGTGTTGTAAGCGGAATGAAAGAAACTCATTTAGCTGAGGCGACTTAGTCAGCGAATCGAATTAATTCTACACTGAAAAACTCAAAGGAAATATTCCTCTGTGTGGTGAGGTGTGCACAGGAAAAAAAGGGAGAAAGGGAAAGATATTGCCAGCGCACCGATGATGTTAAGCGTAGGATAAAATGTTATTAACCAACCAAAGAAAAAAAAAATCCAAGACTGCAAATTTCCTGTGCAGCATATGGGTAAATAATTTGGAGCTCTCTACGTCCGGGTATACAGGGGAGCATGGGAAACTGAAAAAAAAACAACATTTTTAAGGACAGTCGAATGAAAAGATTTCCTCGCGATGATTTTTCGAATTCTGTATGCAAATAATGCAAAGTCACGATTTTATCGTTCAGTGTCCTTCTAAAGGAAGGAGCAGTACAAAATACATTTTGCCATTTGCGATGGAGAAATTATTTAATGGCAAACGCAAAACATATGCAATGGCGGATTTTGCTAGGCTTAGAAGGTGCAATGGGCGGGATAATGGTGATAAGTTTAATAAAAAAAAACCTTATTTTGCACAAAAGCAGCATGGCTGCAAATCGAGGCAAATCTAAGAATCATTTGATTGGACAAATAAGAATTTTATTTTCAGGGAACAACAGTCGCCAAAAGTAACATACTCGTAAAAATACAAAGCAGAACTTCGAACAGTTGTTAAATGTCAAGGCGGCAAGCGCTCATCCATCAAATCGGTAAAATCATTTAATTTGGACGGTAGAAGGCAACACTTTGGTCTATCGGGCCTATCAAACTTTCTGATGAGCAATTTAAAGTAATCGGATAGAAGTGTTTTTAACACTAGAAAGCTAGTGTACGTTGATTCGACGAGGCCACAATCAAAGCCTTGCTGCTATACTCTGTGACGAGCGGTCTAAAAGGCCCAGGGCTTGTCTTGCTGACTGAGCTAGGACAATTTGGTGGCCAAGATTTAGTTGTTGCAGCTATAAGCTACGAAATGAATGGTAACTGGAAAATCTTTGCTGTAGCGTCAGCTTATCTCGCCTATGATTCGGAAACTGCTGAGCTCATAGACTATTGTGACACCAGTAAAAATGGGCCTAGTTATATGTTGCGATGCCAATGCTCAGACAATTGTTCGCGAAAGCAGCATGCGAGGAAACCATATCCTGGATTACATTCTGTCGTCCTTTTGCGCCTTATAAAAGACTGGAGGTGATCGACTTAACTTTAACTAATAGGTACTTGAAGGCGGATATCAACTGGAGGGTCTCTTCGGATGTGCCCCTCTTAGACAAATAGAATGCGAAGCCGTAACTTTGCGTTGAGGAGTCCGGGAAAAACTAACTGGAGAGGAGGTATGGAAAACTCTCAAAACTCCAACAAAACTCAGGACGAGACTAAAGACAGAGGAAGCTGTTCAAGAGTTGAACAGTACCATCACTAGCTGTTTCGAACTGACGTCACCAGCAAACAAAAACAGTGGCAGATCACCAGACCTCTGGTGGAACTCGGAGCTGCAAAGAATCCGAAAATCCTCTTCGTTGGAGCATAATTGTCCATGCATACACATATGCAAGTTTAATGTTCGTACCCTGAAGGACAAACATCGACATATTGAACTTGGAAAAATTAAATGGGATATATTTGGGCTGTCATAGACTCGGCACGGACAAATTAATAGAAAAACAAAATGCAGACCTGTTTGGCTTGAAAGGAGAAACAACTCTATAGGATTGGTTTCTTGATAGCAGAAAAATGGAAACGAAAAATCGAAATAATTAACTTCTATAACGAAAGAAAAGTAGCAATACAAATAAGAGTACCCAATATAAAATTCTGAA
The DNA here is from genome assembly GCA_949715645.1 of Portevinia maculata. NCBI lineage: Eukaryota > Metazoa > Arthropoda > Insecta > Diptera > Syrphidae > Portevinia > Portevinia maculata. The sequence goes on from OX454525.1 coordinate 41,605,763, forward strand.
TAATACAAGCGTATGCTCAAACAGAAGCAGCACCGATTGATGTCTTAGAAAAGTTCTATATGGATATTGATCACGCTTCCACTGAATATAAGACCGAATTTATGCGTGTTATGGGCGATTTTAACAAAAAAATAGGGTTCAAAAGAGAAAATGAAGACCCTATAATGGGGAACTATGGATATAGAGAAAGGAATGAAAGGAATCGGTATTTATTTTAAGTCTCCATTTTTATACCCTATTCTAAGGGTATATTAATTTTGACGCATAGTTTGTAACTTACCTTGATATTGCCCGTAGACTTCCAAAAGTTATTTGTATTTGTATTTGTATTTTATTCAACAATAGCCTTGAGATGGGCATCTCATTTATGGCCATTAAAATTTACAATATTTCATTATATATATATATTTATGTACATGCCAAATTCAAAAGTATAATCTTAACATACAAGCATATTCAAAATAATTCAAATGTTATTATTTATAAGATAATATTTTAAACTATAAAAGGGAAATAAGAAAAAGAAAATAACAATAAAAACTAGTTTACAAAAATGGAGTGAAAACGCATAGCTACAACAGGGGTGGAATCGGCTAAGGTGATAGTTGATTGTCGTTTTTGATTATCAACTCCTCTTTGCTCTGCGTAAAGCGATCACTAAAAAATGATTGATTATTGGCAGCACTTAGAGTTTTAAATGTCACTTCCTTGCCGACGCTGTCATTCCGAGCAGCTAATGTGTGTTTATTTTTCATGATTTATATTTCAAATATGATTTTGTTGAGTCCTTAGGCAAAAACTTTATCATAAATGGACAAAGTATTGACTGCATTTTTTTAATGACTGCAGCAGTAATTTCAGCCACCGTACTTTGACCCATTGGGGCAGCCCAGTCAGCCCCAACTTGTCTGATAGCCACCACCCCCAAGAAGATTTTAAGTTGCAGCCAATTGAAGGTATTGGTACATGCGTTGACCTTATTCCAGTTGGTAAATCAAGCAGTCCCAAAACAAACACAAACGCTTCTTTTGATAAGCGAAAGTTTTTCAAAAATCTAAAATACACAATAATAAATGATCAACTGAGCATCAACAATGAATATTTATAATTCTATGAATTCTTTCATCGGGTTTGAAAGTTCCAAGATATTTGCTTTATTTCTCATTTCTCTTCTTAATAGTTGGACATTTGTGTAATTATTTTCAAAAAATTATTTTCTTCATTTGTGTAGAAAAGTTCCAATGAAGTAAACATTGCACTTCACGAATTTTCCAATTTCACTTTTTTATTTGAATTTATTTAATATATATTCTTTTTTCACTAAAGCATTTAATTTATTTGGAGTTGAAGCCGAGGTGCATACCTATGAAAATAACAAAAATGTATGAAAGCGATACCTAAATAGCTGTCACATGAAATTGATGGCAAAAAGGTGATTGTCAATTTGATAATCACCTTACGTGGACGTAAAGGTATGATTTTGATTGTCAACTATCAACTATCACCTTAGCCGATTCCACCCCAGGGTTCTGAATGTGGTCAAAGTCATTTAAATTGTTTATGATTTTAATTTGAGTCGGTAGTTACTACATTTATGATCAGCATCAGTAATGTCAATCTAGCCATGTCCATCCGTCCGTCCGTCCGTCTGTCGGCAAAAATTAGGCCTTTAAACTGGGCCTAGAGAGCTGAAATTTTAACCATATACTCTCTAGGGACCCGAAATGATCAAGTTTACGAATTTTTGAAATTCGCCCACAGACACGCCCACATACTCAAAAAAACAAATTTATCAAAAATCGAATCGAATTTTGAGCTAGAAAGCTGAACGTTTTTATATTATGATCTATGAATCCTAAAACTGATCTGGAGATAAAATTTCTAAAATCCGCCCACTGACACGCCCACGTTTGAGCTAGGAAGCTGAAATTTATAATATATACTATCTAGGGGCTCTTTATGCTCATGCGTAAATATTTTTAGAATCCGCCTACTGATTAAAAAATGCCCACAATTTAAAAAAACTACTTTTTTTGAAAATCCAAAGTTTGACTAGGGAGCGTTTTTACAAAAACTTCGTTTTTTCGATAAAATCCTTTAAATATTATATAACAAAATATGTAGAGCGTTCTTAACAATTTAAATATACTTAGACTTTTGTCACGCCCACTTATGAGGAATAGGAATAAGAATAGCGTATCCAACAGTTCGCCCAAGCGGACTGTAGCCCGTCCTTATGTTTTGAAATAGTTTTCAACATGTGGAAGTTTGCTTTATCATCGCTAGCTAATAAAGTGGTATCAACAGCATAGTGAATTGATCTTGGTTCTTATGTTATGTAATTTTGTAATCTATTATCTGATAGATGGAAGTCCTGAAGGTATATATTAAATAAGGAAGGTCCAACGATGGATCCTTGCGGAACACGAGAAAGTATAGAAAAAGGTTCCGACCTTTCAGATTTGATTAATATTGACATATTATGACTTGTGAGAAAACTTCATATCATTTTTATAAGCCAGTCAGGGTATCTTAGGTTTAAAAGCTTAAATATAAGTCCAATATCCAAGCTCACTGTGCAGTTTTTGTTCTTTAAGTTTTCGATCACCTTATTTTGAATAACGAGTAATGTATGCTCAGTTGAGCATCCTTTTTTGAAACCAAATTGGTTGTTTGGAACAATATTTGCTTCTTCAGTAAAGCTTTTCAAATGATCTGCGAGAACTCTTTCAAAAAGCTTTCCAATATTAAAATGTAATTAAATTGGACGAAATTTTGAGATATCTTTCACAGCCTTGGTTTATGCTATCGGTATGATTATTGCTTCCTTCCAAGCACGAGAAAAGTAACAATTGTTAATACAATGATTAAATATCAAAGACAAAACCGTATCCAAGGAGGAAGGACATTTTCTCAAAATAAAATTAGATATCTGATCAATACGCGGTGATTTTTTGTTGTTCAAAGCAGCTCTGAATGCTCTAACTTTTTCGGGTGTTGTAAATGTGGGTAAACTCTGGCCTGTTGCTTTGTTTGAGTTAGAAAAATTTGTTTAATTGTTTCCAAGCTGAACTGATTTGAATTCATTAATTGAGAAAATATGTTGTTTCTGAGTATAAAATTTTCAACAGGTATAAGGACTGAAAATCGATTGCAGAATGTATGGCCTCATCCTAGTGATCGCCAGTGTAAGAGAGAATACACTGTTTTTTATAAAATGCTGACTTCTACCTATATAATCTTTTTTTTCTTTCTTTTTCGCGAGGCTATGATCTGCATTGGGGGATATCCTAACCCTTTTACTTATTGCATCATATTGCAATTAAATTAGTAAAAACAAACTATCAGTTCATTCATCTTAAATCTGTAAGGCAGCATCTCCGTATTTTCTCAGGTAACCTTTGACCAAAAGTCAAAGCCCTCTAGGATTATAGAACTCAGCCAACCCAGACCGACTAACCCTTTATTTTATGGTATTTGCCTTTCAGCAAAACAACAAAAAAACGTTTCCACATTAAATTCTCCTTTTGTAATCTTATATTTTGACTGGTCTCGGCACAGCGCAGTCGTTACTCACAATAACTTCGTTACTATTAATTTCAGCCTGGAAGTTGTAAAAGAAAAGGTTCGCTCACTTGATCCCCTTTAAACCTTCACTTTTCCATTGCAATGCCAGAATTTATTTCAATTTTATGCTAACAAATTAACGCATTAAATTAATGCTATTGTGCTGCGGATCGGTGTGAGAGTGAGCATCGTCAGATATTATTTCAAAAAAAAAAAACTCCTCGGTCGTGTGTCTTATCGCCGAGCTGGGTCTTCTCATACGTGAGGCAGGTGATAACTCGGGGGCGTTAATAAATTACTCATAAATTGACTCAAGTAAAAGCGCGTACACGGGCGATAGCCAAATTGAATGGGTTTTAGGATAGGACAACAGCAGCGTGCAAGCATTTGCTGCGCCTCTAGGTGTACGAATGATGATAACGAATTGTAAATTTGAACAAATGTTGTGCAGTGCTATTGTGATCTTGGTGGAGATACTAATGTGTATATTTTGTGCTGCCTTGGGGTCTCAGGTGAATACTAATGATTTGTTTTTGTTTACATCTGCTTAAAGAGTATCCATTTTTATAGTGATACAAAATATGTAAGTTTGAGTATGTCGAAGGGTCCTGCATGGCATTGCACAGTTTGGAACTCGTATTTTGCTTAAATTTCACATTCAGGGTGGGTAGTAAGCAATTACAGCATTTTTAAATAGAAGCCTTTGAATAGGTGCACTTAGTGAATTTGTTTTATTGTCATCAATCACTTGCAGCCCTTAGAAGTGTGAACGAAGTGAAAGCAAGAGGACAATGTCGTTAATATGATGGGTAAAGGAAGCCTTTTATATAGAGGGTGGTTTCAAAATGGGCCACAAAAGGAATTGAAAAACTGGACAATGGTCATCGCCTTAATGAGTTCAACTGTCACGTCTTAATTGGTTATTTGTGTTGGAACCCGCATTACAATTGATCCATGCAGTGTTGGGTTTCTGCCTTAAAGTCTGCAGTTCTTGTGACTACCAATAGCTCTCATGGGAAGGCACAAGACAGTTTTTGGTTTTTTTTCAAATACATACCCTTGCGCAAATGGCTGACACTGTGACCTGAAAGCGTGTGTCTAAAGGGTGCACTACCCCAAAAGACGTGCAGCTTCCCTTATGAAGATCAGCCCATCTTTGGTGGCAGAGTTTCTTAAATCTGCGGGCCAAGGTATTTCTCTGTGGAAGGTACATATTCTTAATCTATGTAGACCGGGCATGGGTTTGGAGGATTCATCGTCCTGATGATGCCTCAAGCCACAATGGAATGACAAGAAGCTCACCAGCTTCCTAATACTTGTCCAATATAGTTTAAACAATTTCTAATATAAGTAATGCCTTGATTGATATTTTTGATTGTCTGAGCAACGGAACATTTTTCCAATGGCCTAGACGAAGTCTTTGTTCCCAATTATCAATCAGTCCTAGAGGGGTAGTCCAGCTGACTCTGCAACGGGGTTCTGCTCCTTATAATGCGGGTTCTGAATCAGCCATAGTAAACTGATCAGTCATCCGTTATTCCAGGGGCTAGACACCCATCCAAGATTAACCCTGAGGCTCCAGCAGTAGCGCCTAATTTCATTTTTGATCCGTTGGTTAACCAGATCAGACTTCTGCGGTCCAGTACCAGAGCACCATTAGCCCAGTTTGCGCGATCAAAAATTGCACCCTCAAATATTGTTCCAAAGCAATACTCCATAACCATAGTGTCCGCTATAGAATAAAACATGTCCGTTTTTGGAATTGAGTCAAGTGTTTTAAAGTGTTCAGCAAGGCCCCTTGCTTAAACTTGTATTCAAGCTGCAGTTAAATGGAGAGGTAATAGGTCTGACCATCATGATATACAACCAGTGCAGTGAATCATTTTGGCATTTACGAGTCAAGTCCTGTAAAACATGTGTCTGCTACCCGACATGGCTCTATATTATGGAAATGGTACGGCAGTCTTTTTTTTTGTAAAGGCACTAGAACGGTTTTGCAAGGGTTAGAAAAGAGTCCCCCATTATTGCACTATTTTTAAATTTGTAGTGCATTCTTCATTGTGATGGTCGTTATAGTGGAGATCACCACGTGGATTTGCAAATCCAGTACGCATACTGGCTAGGGTGTAGAGGGATAGTTGTTTTTATTGTCAATGCTTCTGATATGAACACCTATAAGTCTTGCCATGGTTTTGAGAACAAAATATGTTAATCTGATAAGTGTGTAAGACGGGCAGTTCACTAAGCCTTTTGGAAGGTTTGGGAATAAATATGATTTTCACATGTCTCCAGGTCAATGATATGTATCCTTCCCTGTGCTGCATTTTTGGTTTTAACTTAATCTCGCAGGATATTCGAAAAAAGAACGCTGTACTACTACTACTAGTAGAAAGCAATGCTGAGATTCTACTTTCAAATTGTTGCAAATTGTATTCTTCTGGAATGATGTTTCTCGTAAGCGAATGCACTACCCTTTTGGAAGTCATTATCTTTCTCCAGTGAAGGAATAGTCATGGGACTCCTCAACATGTCAACACATCACACCTCAATGGAGATTCGACGGAGAATTACCTTAAAAACCGCTGCTACTTCGGTTTGGCAAAACAAATGGGTTAGAAACTCCTCAGTCGAAAGACGAAATGCATACTTTACAACAATGAGAAGCGTTTGTCCGTCATCTAAGGTGCTATGACAAGCACACATTTCTCCTACATTAGAAAAATGCACAGATAATGATTGAGTTTGTTTTGTAATTATATGTATTTGCGGAGTGATAATATGATTAGGTACTGTCATTCTTATTGTGACATATTGCCACCCCACCTGTAATTTAGAAAATAATAATATGTACCTACTTACTTGAATTATTTTTAGCATCTTGTATATATGATATATAGCATGCTGCCGATTCAGCATTTTCTGTAGCTGATATAACCTTCAACGCTTTTTGTCTCGCACGAAATTTACGAACACGCTCTGTAGAAGTAATTTCCGTTTTCTTAGTTTTATTTTCAGCTGCTTTTCTTCTTGCACGATGCTCTCGAACACGATCAGCGTTTGTTTTCGGCATTATTTAATATATATTAACAATGTTAATAACAGAAAACACAGAACAATTTTTAAAAGTGCGCGATAGTCACTACAATTCAACACTGTACTGGATAGAAAATAATGTAGGTACTATAGATTTCAACGTTTTCTTTCTCTCTCTCTCTCTCTCTCTCTTACTCTCTTTTTCTGTATTGACTCTTTACTAGCCGGGAGCCCGTTAAGAACAAGCATTATATTATATAATGCTCCCATTAAAATCAAAAATTCTTTAATTCTGGATTCTCCAGTTAGAGGTTTAATTTCGAATTTCGCCATCTGTCGAAAATAGTGCTGAGACCAATTGGGACAACTGGAAATATTACTTTTGTCTTAAAATGTGCCCGAAACCCCCAGTTTCTCGATTTCAGGCTACCACCAGGAAATGGGCATATCACAAGCAACATTCCATCAAATTTCTAATTTTAAAACCTTAGGTCATGAAGCCGTTAAGGTTCAGTTGACGCAAGGACTTAAGTATGCCGGCCATCAGCAGTATCTTCATTTCTTTGCAATTGGGTGTTTAAAATGCATAACATTGATCTAGAAAATCATTAAAAAATCATTCACAGTTCAATCTTTGTTAATGTCCCATTTGAAGCTTAGAATATACAAAAATGGTTGTCGATTTACATACCTCTCTATCCACAGCTTTAGGATTAATTGCGATTACGTATAGGTTAACGTCTATTTGTTTATTTATTTATTTATTTATTTAACATATTTATTTTATTTATTTATTTATTTAATTTATCTATTTATTTATTTATTCATTTAATCTATTTAAATATTTATTTGTTACTTAATTAATACTATACTTTTTTTCATTCTCTTGATAGTATTATACGTCTTTATATATATTTATTTTGCTGTTATTTGTTTAATTTTACTCTGATTTTTACTATATGCACATGTTTTTAGAATTAAGAACAATTACTCTTACATATTTATTTATTTCTTACTTTTTTTTCTTACATTGAAGGTTTTTCTGTATGTTTCCTTCAAAATATCAATTATATTTATTAAAAATGTATCTTTTGTGATCTTAATATTATTTTTTCAGTAGAAAGGTAAGGAAAGGTACAAATATACCAAATCTCTGTGTCTGTGTTGTAATGAATCTATTGAATAATTGTTCATGCAAAATAAGAAATCTATCTAAAAATTGCGGTATTAAGCAGGCGGCGGTATTGGGCCATATTACTTCCAACATTTAGCGGGTGGGGCTGTTCTTTTAAATGAATTTCAAGCAACTTGAGGCTATGGATGTATACGATCGTTATTTTTAAGAAACTTCTTTCTTGGGTGCAATGTGAACGGGAAGGTCTATGCCAATAATTCCAACTCCAAGCCATTAGCAAAATAGAGGCGCAAATGAGCGAAAATTTGATGACAAATTTCATCAGAAGAACATGGATGGTCAGCAGAGGTAGTAAGGTCTTAGCTTTAAAATATCATTCAAATTTGTTTCAAACAATCACGTACCAAAATTGAATCACTTTTGAGATCTTTATCTTCCTCACATACAACTTTCAAAAAAAAAATGTATCAAGCAGTTGTACATTTTTTTTTTGTCGGGGTGCGAGACTTTCTACACTGGAGCACTTAGACTCAATACTGGTTCATTGTACTGCCAGGAAGACGTACCACTTTTACTGTGAGAATTTACTCGTTTTCCTAAGAACGACGAGAAGGCGCTTTAATGATAAGGAGTTTAGGCTTACAGCACTCACCACATCAGCACCAAATACCTGCCACTGATACGAGCAAAGACAGGACAATCACAGAGGAAATGTTCCGCAGTATTGTCTCTTTTTCCACAGTCTTCGCAGTTGGTGATATTGCTTAGGCCTAGCACCTTAAGGTGTTTGGCAAAAGCTTAATGGCCGTAAGAACGCCAGTAGTCTGTCTGCAGTCTTTTCTGTTGAGGGACAACAAGAATGACGCAGAATTTTTAGAGACGTCAAGAAGAATTTGCTTAGTCTGTCTGCACCCCGGAGAGTCATGCCATCGGTGATTGTGTTCACATGAAACCCAACCAATGGAAGCCCTGACCGAGGACGCAGACGGACATATCGCTGATTCAGGTCCTGAGAAGTCTTCCTCTGAGGCTTGTCTAGCAAGTTCATTGGAGATCTTATTTCCCGTGATCTCGTTATAACCCGGGAGCCAGACAAATCTAATTGAATTCAGCCTTCCGACCGAATTCAAAAAAATCTTGCATTCAAGACCTATTTTGGAATTGGTTAAGTGGTTCAGCAAGGCCTTAAGCGCAGCCTGACTGTCGCTACAGACGCAGATACTTCGCCCCTCCACCTGTTCCTCGCAACATAGTACATGGCCATTAGGATAACATAAGTCTCTGCTTGGAAGACTGACGCATCTTTGCCCGACGAGAAGAAAAGTCTAATGTTGTCACTCTCCAAGAAGACACCAGCACCAGATCCTTGACCGATTTTGGAGCCATCTGTGAAGTTTCGAGTGCATCCCTTTCCATGCTCCGAGTCTGGCCAGAGCCAGTCCTGAACGCGAGGAAAGTCGACTTCGTAGTTGCGCTTCATCCGAAGTTCCGGTGTCATTGCGTCGGACACGGTATACTATAAGACAGGAGTTGAAGGACAACCGTCGCACAAGTCCATCAAAACTCCAGTGCGAGTTAGCTATACCAAAAGCAACCTTCTCTTAAACGTGAGATAGCTTTGATTGTGCAACCCATGATGTAAAAATCAAGCAGCGGGAGGTTCAATAATGCATCTAAGCCGGAGCCAGGCATGCTGGGGGAGGCCCCCGAGCAACCGAGACAGGCCTTCCTTTGGAGTTTGGCGAAAGCAGCAGTAACATATTTACGTGAAAGCTTATTCCACCAAACAATCGATACGTATGCTATAAATGGTCTTATAATAGCCGTATAAATCCATTGGACTCTTTTTCTGATAAGCCCCATGTCTTGCCGAAAATGCCCTTACACTGCCAGAAAACCGACAGCGTTTTGGCAGTCTTCAGCTCAACATGCTTGGACCAAGGGAGTTTGCTATCCATGATGACTCCCAGATACTTTGCTTCATTGGAGAGTTGGGTTGTGACGCCTTTTAGCACTGGCTGAGTCAACACAATCAGCTTCCACCTTCTCGTAAAGATAATAACCTCAGTTTTAAGAGGATTGACCGAGAGCCCATTCGTAGTGCACCATTCGTCGATCACGTCAAGGATCAGTTGCACTCGTTCATAATCACCTTTATTACGAGTGGCGTTGACCGACTTTTGTCGTTATTTGAGTCGTAGCGGTTTTGCGCCGTTATAGTGTTGGTATAACGGGATTGAAACATCTCGAGTTTCATTTTAATTATATTCCAGATACGTTCCACAGAAAATACTGACATTAAAACGACGCAAAACCGCCACGACCCAAATAATAGCAAGAGTCGATTATCTAAAACGCCATTCCTAATAAGAGGCGTAAGGCGTTTGTCTACCTTGAAGAAAGTATTGTGGTATAGTGGCCACTCTCACTATCTCTTTGAATCATTATTATTTATAATTTTAAGAGTCACCTGTGTAATTTTTGTTTTATAACAAGAGAATTCGATGGCATATGTAGAGCTCGAATATTTTTGTAAAAATGCATCCGTGCCCTGACACAATCTGTCTAAATTCCAAGAAGAAAACTTCCGCTGAACTGAACTAAATGTCTCAATGACTCAGAAACCATTTAGAATTCAACTTCGATCGCAAAAACAATTATAAGCAAACTAATTAAACAAAAAAAAAAAAAACAGAAATTGCATAGTCTTAAATTTAAAAATAAATTTGATATCATTTTGCGAACTAATTTCTCATTCCTTGGTGCAACCTTTAGCATGCCTTTGAATCACTGCATCCGCAAAAAGCCCGTTTAAAAAACAATCAAAGACATAATTAAGTGACTGAATGTACAGGAAATTTTTTAGGCATATTGTATCTCTGCGCTAGAATCTACTAATCTCTCACTGGCAGTCACATAAATATAAATAGCGAATTACTAAAGGTATCTGCAGGATTAAGGAAAAAACAAACAAAACTCAAACCAATCAAACAGAATAACAAGACAATATATATATGTTTTAAAAAAAATAAACAATGCAGCGTGTATCATCGATCTGCAAAAAAGAAACGAAACTTTATAAATAAGTGATTTACGATAAAGGGAATTTATTTCTTTAATTTTCTGGCCATTAGCCAAGATATTCCAACAATCAATACAACAGACAAAACTCTTGCGATTCGAAATAAGATGCATTTTTGGCGAAATGCATCTGTCACTTTGAGTGCGAGTGACAAACGTCACGGTTAATAGACTCCACACACACTATTGCATGCAAACAGATTTACAATTGCAAAAAATTCTTTATAAGCAAAATTTAAAATTAGATTATTGATATAACGGAAAATTTGCATCGATATGAAATTGGCACATGCTCAGATCTGGTCAATACATTGTCATTTAAAAAACGTTTTTATTTAGTGGCTGTAGCTGTGACCGTATCTGTGGATGAATATGGTTGCAGCAGACGCACCTTCGGACATCGATCAGTGAAAGGATAATTTTAGATGTTCGAATATTTGTTTATTTGTTTTTTACCTTCTTTTATCGATAAAATGTTTTTATAATTGAATATTTTCACTTTGTTATTGCCTGTGTATTGAAGGGGGCTTTTTTTTGTTAATTGCTTTTCATGTACATGCACTGGGAAAGCATCTAGAATGACCTCTTAGTATTTTGATCGCTTTTTTGCGCTTTGGCAATGGCTCTAGCCGATTCGATTAATTTCAATAAAGCAATTTGGTTTGAATTTTATTTGTTCGAGACATCGGCATTCGTCGAAATTGTGTCAATTGGCATTTGCATGTGAAAATTAATATTATTTTTATCACTTGCGGCAACATTTGTCGTAATATGTGACTTTTTAATGTTTTAACTGCGTCTGATGTTTTTGGCAACCAAGAGATTTTGTTTTAGTTTGTTAATTGCACAATGGAATTGCTGATGGCCTCTCAATGAAAATGAGCATTGACTTGAGGGAACATATGTTGCGCAATTTTCTAAAACGTGTTCTTATGCAAACAAAGTCGTATCAAAAGCAGATTTACCGCCTTTGTAAAAAAATACATACAGGGCCTAAAACCTAGCTTCTCCAACCACTTTCTTGTGCGAAGCGGAAGGCACCTACAATTTTTAGCCGAATCCGAACGGCAAATTTGAGAAGCTTCTCATGACAATTGATACTCTTGGATGTTTGTCAGACGTTCTCAAGGGGTGGGGCAGTGGAAAAAATTCTAGATGTTAATTGGCCCCGGCGGGATTTCAACCGGGGACCTTTCGGTTAGTAGTCCGACACACTTTGACTTTGACTTTAAAATTAATTTTTTATTCATTATTAGATATCTACTTACATACTAAACAAAAATGATTAAATCTAACTTAAAATTAACAGGATACTTATTCTTAATTATTGCTCCTTATGCGGAGGCTCTAAACTTAACTTTCACCTTATAATTATTGCCTTTCGGCCTAAAAACTATTTACGAACTAATCTTACATATATATTCGTCGAGAAATTTTTTAAAACCCGGCATAAATATTTAAATTTTATATATTATGTAAAATAAATTAAAAACTACCTATAATTAGGATTCAGAGCACTCATTGGTTTGCGCAACAAGTGGTGAAAATCCCAATTGCTTTCCGAGCGCCTGGCAGTCGTCAACGTGCACACGCGCTACCGGGAGCTGACTGAGGCGTCAATCCTCTCCCCGAAGCCCCACCACAAGTTTACGAGCCCGGCATCACCCAGAAACGCCCTAGCTAACTTAGTCTAATTTTTAAAGTAAGAGGATGTTACCTAGAGAAACGCACCGTCTTGGGAGGGCATGTTGAAAAACGCTGAAAAAGCCACCAAAATTCGTCAAATTGCTTTTCGGTATCGAATTTATCCCTCTCTGCTATTGAGGACCAGCCCTTTAGCATCATTATGGACAAATGCCACCGGGGGGATAAATGCAGAACGGAGTGTACTCTCTATGTACATTTCATTTGAGTAGTAAGCAACGTGCCTTCGAGTCACCTTAATAAGGAAATGGTCAATCCTATTCAACTGAGCTCCATCGTATAGGACCTTGCTGTGATTGTTTTTTATATAGTTGGATTCATGCATTCGGAACAATCGGAGACAGGCACTAAGACATTGTCTCTCCAAAACCGGTTCCTTTTTCATATAACTAGGCGCTATATTAAAGCACAATGGACACTCATGAGCGATGATCGGCCTTATAAGGGCCACGTAGCAAATAACCATCACTCTGGAGTCAAGTTGTAAGCTATGAAACAGTCTCCTTGTCAGAGCATAAGCCTTCTTGGTCCCAGCAAGACAAGCAACTACATGTCTATCGAAATATATATACTGGTCAAGCCAGATACCCAGTTATTTAACTACGCTTCTCACCGCAAGTGGCTGCCCATTTTGTCCAATAATGGCCAATTTATTCCAGTTTTTTCTGGTATCCCTAGAGGCCCCAGCCACTGGTGTTCTGATCAATATTGTTTCCGTCTTCTAAAAGTTGTTTTTCAACTTCCAGTCGTCGCAATATCCCTTAGTCCGACACACTGAGCCACTGCGCCCGATGCCTTTGCCTTTGTACACTTAGTCCAAAAAGTCACCGTACAGCAGCTTTTTTGGGTTCTGTGATAAATTATTGAATAAAATTTTTCCATTGTTGCTGGTCCTATATCATTTATCCACACACCGCAGAATTTCCACAACTATGAGATAGAAGCTACAGACCTTCGGACACTCTCGCGTACTGGAGACCTTTAATCAAAGTGGGCTCATTCACTAACGGATTATGCAAACCCAAATATGACTTTGACAATTCAAAAGTCGCCGAGTGGACTGAAATTCACCCAACACGGTCCCTACAGGCTTTTCCATCTTCACAGATGACTCGAAGATGGATAAGGGAACAGGATCAGGAACAGGATTCTCAGTGGCACTTAGTATCAACCAGTCATACCGACTGCCAGACTACTGCAGTATTTTTTAGTCTGAAATCTGCGCGATTAAGAAATCCGCGCAGACTGCCCCTATGTCGAAACTTCTAGCAATGGAATCAACCATGTGCGTGGATAGTCAGGCAGTCCTAAAAGCGATCGACTACAACTTCAAAAATGCGTCAAATAGTGTCTCTTGCCACTCAGAGCAATCAGCTTCCACTCACTACTACACTGATGGGTTCCTGGGCACATTGGTGTTGCAGGGAACGAGAAAGCTGATATGCTGACCAGATGCTGATCGGATATGAACCCACTCGAGGCTGACGTGCAGGTGCTACCCGCCCTAGCCACAGCTTAGAGCCTCATTGACGGTTTCACGGCAAAACTAGCTGAGAAAGCATGGGACAACACTACAAGTTGTTCCCTATTAATCTTTGACAGGAATCAAATCCGTGTGTTTGTCGGGATACTAACCGAACAGTGCATAATCGGAAACATGGCCAGAAGTCTAGGGATCTCCACTATTGACTTCTGCAGAAGAGGAAATAGAATCTGTGGAATATCTCCCATGCCACTGTCCGGCATTCCAAGAACGATGACCCTCCTGCATGGGTGCACGGTTCTTCGATTGCTTGGGATACCTAGCAGGGAGAACTCTAACTGATATCAATAGATTCATCAACAGATCCAAATAATTTTGTTAGCTACGTGTCCTACCATGTATTAAGAAAGGATGCTCACAATTGGCCTCTTTGTTTGGCATCTGAGTGATACCTGCACAACTGTGCTTACAACCTCCCAACCGTACCTAACATATGATCAGTAATAAATGGATCATAACCCTCCCACTTTACTGTATTCCTATTGGTGCTCGTATGTGGCTCGCCGGTTACATCTCAATTAATATTGTCCTGAGACCCCACGATTTGTAGTACAACACACTATCCACTGAGCAACTGTGCTCAGTTTTACTTCTTCTTTCTTTTATTTGCGGCCTTCGTGAGTTGTGGATTCAAAGCGGCGCCAAAGAGCCAACTACATGTTCCTGTTCGGGAACCATCACTTTTTCCTACTTAAATACCTCCCTCTACCTTTGTATATTCAAATATTGTTTGCTTAAAATTGAATTTTTTTGTAAAAGTTTGTAATTGTGATATTTTCCTTAACTAAAACAATTGAAGAATATTTTTTTCCAATCTGATATTGTTTTAAGGCAAACTATACCTAACCTATATTCATTTAAAACCCAAATTCTTCCCAGCAAATCATTACATTCAGGAAGTTTGGGAAATCTTTTTCGAGTTCCACTAACGCTCTTAATTCCAAAGACCCAAGGGGCTAACGATTCCCTTCCCATCGTTCATAATGCCATCTTCAACCTACCCACGCACACCAAAATGAAATATCATACAATCCGCAAGTGTTTACCCAGGAATACAACTCAAGAGATTTTGACAAGTTTATTAACTTTGTATCAGAAGTACGCGCGACACTGTTGCACGCTATTGTTGCCATCACCGTATCGTCTTGTAGTCAAAGGGGGGTGGTATTCACGGAAAAGTCAAAACTTCCAACCCTTTACCAATATTCGAGGGGGACACTCAAGACATCAGACTTTATTTTATATATTTGGCATGAAATATGCGGCAGCAGTAATCCCGAAACCCCCAAGGGTCTGCCGCTGAGCGTGATAAACATGAAATTTTGTCGCAGGCACAGATCCTTGTTTTGCTTTATGCACACCGCAGCAAAGTTTATACAAACTTTTGATACGAATACTCGCAGCACGTACATGTGTTGCTCTTGTATTTGAAGTGGAGAGCACGAATCTACCAACGAAAACCCTGAAAGTGGGGTACCGTTGTATGGCGGTGTTTAAAGCCAGGATGTATGACTTTCAATATGCAGCGCAAAATAATGGGTATGGGCTGGGGCTGGGGTGGTGTGATATTATTAAATTGTATCCTGTTTATGGTTCCTTTATGATATTGTTTCCCTGTTTTATGATAACAGGCTTACGGCTATATTCCAGCCCTAACTCCATTCTAAGTTGACAGTTTCGTGTGGATTTATGAAGTGGATTTGCACGGAAATATGTTTACGGTGTGGTTTGACGGTGGAGCCGCAGAATGGTATAACCAGTGGATCGAAATGTGACTCTGGTATTGGGGAATGGAAACTCATTTTGGGATTATTAGGTGAAGATGTCAGGTTATGTTTATAGGTAGTATAGCAACGTGAGAGATACAAAACGTTTCAATAATTTGGCTTTGCAGTTCGGCAATTAATTATGCGGTTAAAAAATTACTTGCATCGGACTTTTTTTTCATGTTGTGTATTCATCTCTAGGGACAAAAGGCAATATACGAACACCATTCCACCTCAATTTTATACTTCCCAAGTCGATGTAAGTATGGTCTAGTACCTACTTTGCAAAAAAATATCACAACAATTCCTATGAATCAATTCAACCCATATTTTATACTTAAATTGTAATAATGTTCAAACATCAATTCAAAAATGTATAAGAACCCAAATTTTTACTAATTCGACCACGTCGCGGTTGGATGGTATTCAAAAAAGCACTTTCGTTAATCATTTATAACACCGGCAATCCACTTCTATCCAATTCTGAGGTTATGGTCAATAAATTCACTTTCATCAAAAATATTCACACAAGCATAAAAAAAAACATACAAAAAACTCTCCTCCACTTAACTAAAATCCCATTTATGGTCCTTTCATATTCCTGCCAAATTCACCCCACTTCTGTATTGGCGCACATTTTTTGAAATAAAAAATTGATTTTCATTTCGATAAGCAGCACACTGACTATAAATCCACTCAAGGATAAATATCTGATATTACTCTGCAGATTTTATTTGAAAAAAAATAAGAAAAACTAGAAATCCTCTTCTGCAAACATTAATAAAATATCACAAATATATTTATATATGAAAGCATTGCCAGGGACGTGCGGAGACTCACTTCTCCACGTCCAAGGATGTGTGCTTTACCCGTGAGCCATTGAAGCTTAGTCAAGCATCAAGATCCGCCATGTGTTTACTGAAGCTACACATATATGTATGATGTTGTATCTCCTAGAATCGAGTACATTCGCTTTAGCAAAACGAACAAATTTGTGGTCATAAATAAATAAAAAAATGTTGCAGAATTTTGAAAGCGATATCATAACAACATATCGATAGCAGAATTATCGTGTCCGAGCAACTCAGATAAAATATAAATTCACTTCATCGTCATCATCGTCGACGGAGTAGATGATGGGTGGTTGATGGTGGTGGACTGGTGAGAGTTCGCTTCATTGAGCATTCCCTAAATGCGAGTGTGAGGATTACGTTCTACCAAGCCGAATAAGAAAACGAATCCATGACACGTAGACCAACAGCAATTGATAAAACATACAGAGAAGTTTGCCTAAGGATCACGCTTGAAGTGGGCGCCCACCCACTCGCCCGCTCGACCTCAAGACGTTGATGGTTTTTTGAAACGTTCCGAAAACTTTCTGATTCTCCTTCAACTAGTATGAAGGATAAATAGCTTAAGCATATAGAGATTCAATAAATAATTCCCCGATGGATTTTTATTACTTCAGGTATAGAGTATTTGTTATGCATAGTCTGGGAGTGCGGTGGAGGCAGTCTGCTTTTATCTTATGCGGATACGTGATGCAAGAATTTTATTGCCAATTCACATGATTCACCATGTGAGGACGGAATATCGAGAAAGTTTTCTTAATATTGGCAGTACGAGTATGTAAAGTATTGATGATGAGTTTTGTTTTCTTATGTAGAGCATTGAATTTGAAACAGAACCCGGTTTTTTGTTTCTACCTCCATTTAGCCTGTTCTTCAACAATTTTGGACTTCAAAAACGGTACTAAATTGCATAAAAGATCTTAAAGGGGTTACATATCACTTCACCGGATCACATTCCCAAAAAAAAAAATGCTGGATGTTGTTCAGGACCATAAATAAATCCTACCACAAAGAAAAAAAAATGTATACGCTTTTCTTTGTGAATTTTAGGGGATTTTGAAAAATCGATTTTTTAAGACTAAATATGCCTTGCGATGTCACTGCAGTGCAAGCGGTTTTTATACCCTATTCTAAAGGTATATTAATTTTGATTTATAGTTTGTAACATACCTTAATATTGCCCGTGGACCCCTAAACGTTTTTTTTTATATTAAAATCCGCCCACTGATACGCGCACAATTTAATAAAAACTATTTTGAAATATGAAAATTATAATATGTACGCTCTTCAGGCCCCCAATGCTCATGTTTAAAGATTTGTTCAGTCCGCCCACTGATCCGCTCACAATCTATATATTAATACGGAGTTGCCTATAACGTGTTTCCACCCATTTTTGCTATTATACGTCACATAGATATGCCAACACTACGAGTATATATATTTGGGTAGGGATACATAGAAGTGCACAATACAAAAATTATCCACTTATATAACACACATTATGAATTACAGCAGGTAAAATGAAGCGAAATGGATGAAATAACAACAACAACAACATTGCTGTGTGAGGCAATAATCTGTCAATCGGAACGGAAAAATTTTATATCATAAAGTTGATAATGCTTGATGTTACTTGAAAATGCTTGAAGTTACTTGAAAATGCTTGAAAATACTTAAAGTTATTTGAAGTTACCTGCTATGCATGTTATGCATTTGATAGATGCTTGAACATACTTGAAGTTACTTGGACATGCTTGAAGTTACTTGAAAATGCTTAAAGGTACTTGAAAATGCTTGAAGTTACTTGAAAATGCCTGAAAAATTTTATATCATGTGAAATTAGAGAATGCAATATCGAAAAATTTCATTTTCCAATTAATATGTACCTATGTACTCGTATAACAGTCGACTTTGTTTTTTTTTCAACTTATAGAATAAATTGGTCGAATTTCGACCATAGGGCGACCCCTAGTTTAACAAAAAAACAACGTGTTTTTCGAAAATCAAAGCTTGAGTTAGGAGGCTGAAATTTGGAAGGGACCCTTAATGCTCATGTATAAATATTTTAAACAGTCGCTTTCTGGCACGCCCACTTTTAAACAGAAAAGGTTTTTTTTTAAGAAATCATTCGCAAATTATGTATTAAAGTCGTTTTGAACAATTTCTTTATAAATCACCCCAATCATAGAATCCGGCGGATTGGCTGCGGAGGGAGTAGCACATCAATTTGTATGGTTTGCTATCATTGAAAACGCCGTAATGTAAGTGATCGGATGTCGGTAAGGAAGTTTTCGAACATAGGTATCATTGTAAACGCAGACCATCCGCAGCTCATACACTTGTTTATGTTTTCAATCCGCACCAAAGTAGCTGCAGATTTCAAAAAAGAAGAATTGTTTTTTTTTTTTTTTTTAATTAAAAAAATGAACAGGAAGTGAGTAAAAGTGTAAAATGTTTGCAAGTACAGATCAATAAAATCCTTTTTTTTTAAGGAAACAAACAACTCGTCCACAATTCCATTGTGTTAATTTGTAGAATTTCTTACTGTATTTAAGCTGTAGAAACATTCCGATTGTAAAAGAGGTGTGTATTTTCGCCAGGGGGCTTTGAAATTTTTATGTGCCTACCGTCAACG
Organism: Portevinia maculata; assembly: GCA_949715645.1. Classification (NCBI taxonomy): domain Eukaryota; kingdom Metazoa; phylum Arthropoda; class Insecta; order Diptera; family Syrphidae; genus Portevinia; species Portevinia maculata. Next base: position 41,625,078 of record OX454525.1, read on the forward strand.
CACATTACGATCCCTGGAATTCCTCGTAAAAATACATTTTGGCTTCCATTTTTTCCTCCTCTGACATTTTCAGGCTTATCCATTTGGGACATAAACATTCCTCTAAAATGTTTAAGATTTTCGATATCGTTGTCGATACTGTTGATTGTGCCATTCCAATATTAAAGTCTTGTCTAGTACCAGTTTGATAACCTCCTTCTGCCAGAAACCTTAAAAACGCCGCTAACTTACATTTAGGTGTAAGTGATGAGGGTCTAACCAGTTGTGGAAGTTTGCTTCTAACTCACTTAAAACATACTGGAATGCAGATTTATTGAGCCTGAAGTTTTTAATAAATGTAAAAACAAATTGTGACGTAATGATGGGACAGAAATTCTTTATTTTCAATTTACGTACTGAGTATCGGGTAACTGCAATAATATCCTCTGCTCGCATTCCTATGCTCCTTCGAATGTGTCTGCTATCAGTTTCATTTTCACTTTCCAAATTTAAATAAAACCCATCAGTATCCATTTCGTCTTTAAAATTTATTGAAAAACCCAACAATATTTTTTTGAAAATATCTCCATTTGACAGCAGACCAGCTGATTTCGAATTTTTCCACAATCAAGTTTAGCGGACCGGTACTGCAGTTCATCCGCCGGTTTGTATGATAGGGCAAGTATGCGGATGCGGATCGGATGAAATCCGTCGGATTCAATCCGCCGGATTCTATGATTGGGATGAATATAAAGTTTTCTGAAATGCCCACTTTTAAGGGGCACGCAAACTTTGTTTTTTCAATAAATTCCTTTAAATGTTGAATAACAACATATGCATTATCCTTTTTAACAATTCTCCAATTTTTAGATTTTTGTCAGGCCCACTGGACTCGTATCTAAATTCACTACACGCCGCATAGCGGCTATTTGTGGACGAAAGTTGTCCTGTGTATGAGTCAGATATCCATAGTTTTTGTTTTAACGCGAGTGACTTCTGAACCCTCTGAACCTTGTCGGGCGCAGTGGCTCAATGGTTAGTGTGTCTGCCTACTAATCGAAAGGTCCCCGGTTTAATTCCGGGGCCAAATAACATCTTGAGTTTTTTCCACTGCCCCACCTCTTGCGAACGTCTGACAAACATCCAAGAGTATCAATTGTCATGAGAAGCTTCTCAAATTTGCCTTTCGGATTCGGCTTAAAATTGTAGGTCCCTTCCACTTCGCAAAGAAAGTGGTTTGAGAAGCTAGGTTTTAGGCCCTCTATGGGTCGTTAATGCCGGGCCCAAATTACACCTAAGGGTTTTTCCCACTGCCCAGCACTTGCATTCGCAAACAATCATAGGTATCAACTGTCATGAGAAGCTTCTCGAATTTGCTGTTCGGATTGGGCTAAAAATTGTAGGCCCCTTTCACTTCGCACAAGCAAATGGTTAGAGAAGCTAAATTTTAGGTTCATTTATGACCAATATTTATTTTAAAGTGTGTGAACCTGGGCATACATAAATGCATTTACAAGGAGTTACATAGTGGGTAGCGAAAAAGACATACTGGAGGTTAACATACCAAGCAGACCTCTAGTTTTGACAAAATTCGCCCACATAGGGACCGTTGTTGTTGTTTTTGCATGCAAAGCTTTTTTTTTATTCTGTGTTCCGAAGCTCTTAATTATATAAATAAGAGTAATTTAGTATCAATTTTTGCATAATTTAGATGTGCAACCATTGCAAAAATATTTCACTTATTCACACGTTTTAAGTCTACAAAAAAAAACAATTATTTTGATAAAAGGGGGATAAAAGCTTATAAGTTATAACCTTTAAACCATATATATGCTTGTCTTAAGCCTTTTTAACTAAAAAAATTAAGATACAAATACGTGGTAGAAAAGAATACGACACTTTTAAGGGTATTGCTTACAAGAAATATTTGTACTTTATTGAGACCTGCATCAAGAGTGATTTTAAAGTTTTTGGGTGTTTTTTTAATTTAAATCGTAAATTGATTTGGAGACCGAATCATATGCATTATCTTTATCAATCGTCAGGTAATGACAGAGAAAACTTCCAAACATGCTAGAAATGGTTGACTACATATACATTTTTTTTTTTATAATTTGCGTGCGTTAAAGGGATTTATTTTGTTTCTGTAGTGACACAGTACCCTTATAATGGCAAAACCACAGCACAGGCATTTAGTTAGTTGCGCAAGTAGCTCCCAGCAAATGATTCATTGCCTATTTTTGTGTGCTACTTACTGAAAGAATAGAAGGATAGGAAAGAAGTTTGGTGCGATGGGATTTTTTTCTCTATAGGTGGCGCCTAAATTGCTTTAGGGAGATCAGTTTTTGTTGTGTGTATTCAATTTATACAAATCATGGCCCTGGTCGGGATTCGAACGCACGACCTGCCAATCACTTAGTGAATACACTACCATCGCACCATTGCCACCTGCAAATTGATGTCCTGATTTGCAATCAGAGCCAGATCATGCGCTATAAAAAAATATTTGCATTGTTAATTCTTCGAACTAAAGATGCATTGGAAATCGAAAAATAATTCATGCTTGATTAGATGTGTTTGTTGTATGTGATGATCCTTGTCACATATGTTATCGATGAAAATATTATTTGCGATATGTTTGCTGCTTATTTTCAATCTATATGAAGTAAGCGACATCTTATGTGAACAAAAATGTCCCCTTAGCTGAGCGGTAGGATACGCAGCGCAGTTGTGCGCCCGGCGCTTACATACGGTTCACAACGTTGGACAGCTTACAAAAAGTATGAGGGCAAATCAATGTTAGTCAATAAGAAGTTCCAATATCCGAGGAAGCCTTCTCGTCAAAGAAGAAAATGGAGCGCAACCGGCTCAGTTGGTACTGTAATGTGGAGAGATACTACGAGCCCTGTCAAAAAGGCAATATCAATCAACGTTTGCATACAATCGCTAAAGAGAGGCAGGCCTAAAAACTCGTGGATCACACAAATGCAGCAGCACCAGTATTTGATTGCCGAATTAAGAATTTAATTGGAAAACTTATAAAAAGTCCTCTAATACTAAAAGGAAAATTAGGAAAACATTTCTCAATAATAAAACTACTAAGTCGGAGCTGTGCGCGAGTTACAGTTTAGCTGCACAGAACGTATGCGGCTCCCTCAGCAGTTGATCAACAAACCCAAGACAAGCGACCAACACGTTGTCACTATAATAACCATTCTCAGTTGGAGCCGACACGGCAGAATTAAAAGACCGTCTGCAGGTCTAACAACAGCAACTTGGTAACAAAACCAAGCCACCATTCTCTACACTTCCATATATTATACGTCTGTAAATTTCCAATAAGTAGAATAAAGTAATTTGATTTTTGAAAATAGTCAGTCGAAGTTAGCCGCCAACAAATAAACATCAAAGTGGTTCCATCGCCTCAGTGGTTAGTGTATTAAACTACTAATCGAACGGTTTACAGGCTAAATCACGCCGCGCACTGATCTTAAATTGTAAATGAAGGTTTTTTGAAAAAACAATTCATTTAAGTAAAATTTTAACAACACTTGAATAGGACACCCTGTACGCTCTATTTGGAATTGCTCATAACTCGAAAGCGGAATGATAAAATAATGATATTATAACTGTTATCTTTGTATAACTCTTCTTCTTTCTCTGTGACAAAATTGCAAGTTCTGGAAAAGAGCCGTTATATGTGTTTTTCCACTTTATGTTAACATTCGTTGGAAATAAAACAACATTTTTGCGCCACTTGAATAAAACATGCATTTAGTTTGATCGTTGCCTTTGGCACGCGGACTCATATTCTTCGTTGATCGATTTTTTTGTTAATTTCGACTATTTAATTTAAAAAAAAAAAAAAACCTAAAATGGGTCGAGGAAATGCATTAACCGAAGCGGAAAAAGGAGAAATCAAAGCTTATCTATTCAGAAAATAGCTAAAAAAAAGTCGAGAGAAGCCGACACGTTATATCCACATTTTTAAGTAATGAGTATGAATATGGAAAAAAACATGAAAGGCCGGACACACAACGTGCTTACTAATGCGGAAAGGCGACTTATTTTAAGAAAAGCGTCAATTCTCACGACTTTTTGGCAAAAATCAGGGATAAATGCGGTGCCAAGGCAAGTCTTACAACTATGCGTCGTGTCATTTCGAAAGCTAAACATCTAAAAAGACTGAAAATCAAGAAGAAGCCACCTCTCAACCCGGTTCGAAAAGAGCAACGCCTCAGTTTATGTCACGCACATGTGACCTGGACTTTGGAGTGACATAAGTAGTCTTCTCCGATGAAAAAAAAAAATTCTTTGGAAAGCCCCGATGGCTATAGCTACTATTTCCATGACCTCCGCAAAGAAACACATTTTTTGGACCGGCTGCATAGGAGAGTTGGAGGTGTGATGGTGTGGGGGGCCATTTCCTTTTATGGAACCTGCCAACTACAATTTATGTCAACCACAATGAATGCATGGCATATTGAAAAAGGCCTTTCCATACTTTGATACCCTTTTTGGACCTCTGCCGTGGATTTATCAACATGATAATGCGCCAATACATATAGCTCGGGTAGATAAAACCTATATACAGAGCCAAAATGTGGAGCTATTGAGCTGGCCGCCCTATTCTCCGGATTTCAATATCATTGAAAGTGTTTGGAGATGGTTGACAGGTCAAGTATACTTATCAGGCCCAAGCCATCGAATTAGCTTGGAGTTCGATTTCACTGAATTATTTGGCTGATTTGATTACATCCCTTCCAAACCGGATGTGTGAAATTTTGGAACAGAAAGGTGGCTCAGCACACTATTAAACATTTTTTTTGAATGTCAAATACACAAATTACCTTAAATTTGAGTTATTTTTGTAATAAAAAGAATCAGAAGTCTCTAAAATGGTTTTTTTATTAAAGTGTCCTATTCAAGTGGCGCAAATTTTCGACCCCCGCATTTTGCCGGTTTTTGGTAGATAATATTTTGTTAAAACTTAAAGCTTTAGCATTGAATCTTCCTTTTGATTAAATTACAGCAATTAAATTGACTTTCATTTCCAAAAAAAATTAAGTCTCTAGCATGCTTGGTTTGGGAACAATGAAGGATAGAAAACAGACGTAAGGGATGTCATATTCAAGTGGCGAGGAGTGTATCTGAGCCTTTCTCACCAGCAGGACGGGATAAGAACATCACTGTAGGGCCCCCCAAAAAACAGCGCTTGTCACACATCTAGGCGTTTCTTCCTTCCAGGTGAGCCTAGCGACACATTTAACATCTTTAAGCTATCCCGCAAGTGTGCAAGAAAATCCGTGGGTTGACATGATTGGAGATCACCGGTGTTTTAAAAGGTCGAACGAACAATTATCAATAATGGAAGCATACGCGCGTCAAAATCGTAAAAAAGAGGCAGGCCATTCCTGGATCACACAAATGCAATAACTCCAGCATTTGAATGGCCTCAGTGATGAAATGATCCGTAACCAGGAAGCCTGGCCCAAAGGCGACCCAACAGGGATGCAGTAAAGTGGGAGAGTTATGATCCCCTTAGTCCTGATCATAACCTCGTCGTAAAGGAGGAAGAAAATCTAAGCCTTGATTTAAAAAGCTCAAGAGTTACCGCAATCAACCCAAATCAATTCTGAAAAGGTAATTTTGGTGTCTAATATGGTTGGCCTGCAGTATCACGCGATGGACAGTTGATCCATCAGCTTCAACTTCAGTTTGAATTCATCTACGTCATCCCATTTTTTTACAACGTATAAATAATACATATATTCTTCTTCATATTGCATTTACGACTAATCGTAAAATTAAACCAAAAAACTATCTGTTGGTAATAAAGTGAGATGGAGTTATTTATTCAACTAAACGGGAAATGTTCAATTGTTTAGCACATCAAGTGCATGTCGCCGATCTTTACCTTTACTGCATTCCAGAATTCTCCAGAAGCTCCTACCGAAACAACTGTCAGTAGACTCCTCTGAATTTAGATTACAATTTAGCTTAAGAATTTAAATTTAACCCTACCTACGTTACCTTCTTGTACTACGACTATCATAAGGCATTAAATAGAAGATAATTTTCATTTTAATAAAATTCCATTGATGTTTATCTACCACGTCCTCAACTTTGTTGCTTAAATGACCCAACCCACAAACTCAAATCTGATCCTCAATTTAGATATGGCGCCTAACAGCGGAAATGCAATGATTTAACGGCAAAAACAGTTCTCTCATTCATTCAGAGGTATAAGGTTTCATTTGTCAACCACAAAACTTATCATAATCATTAGCACAAATGAAAAGGAAATGAAATCACAGCCGTCATATGGATTCTCAAAGTGGAATCGTAAAACAAAATATACTCCGCAAAATTATATGAAATAGAATCCGGTCGTATTATATAATTTTTGGATATTATATATTTTGGATTAATATCCCTACAACAAGTTGTCATGTGGTTTTTTTTTTCTTTTTTCCTAAATTGAACAAAAGGATAATTGAATTGTAAAGTAATATTTTGTCACAGGATATTATGTCGTTCGAATAAAAGACAACAAAAAAATGTCCCCAGAACAACCAAAAAATCCATGTAGGAACCCATACCCTAAAAATGTCTGCAGTTTTGTGTTTTCAAAATTATAATAATAATATAATAAATCCTTAATATTTTTACCTCATCAAAGCCGAGCGCTAGCGCGGCGTCTCTTATGAGATAAAGATACAGATCAAGTTGGTTGACAGGAGGGAATGGTCGGCCTTTTATGCCGTTGTTCCAGTTTCTTCAATAATAAGGAAAACATTTAGTCCTTGCGGATGAATGAGTAAAATGATGATGCCATTGCTGCACAGGGCCTTTCCTTGATAAATAATGGAACCGATTTCATTCAAGTTCTCTAATGCGTAAGGATAATAAATTGTCAACAAATACCTACCTACGTCGGTTTGTGAAAAAAAAGAAAACGTGACAATATGAACAAAAAAAACTCACTCTAATATGATAGAGAAAAACTTAAAATTTCACGCTCTTGATTTTTGAAAATGATCCTTTTTACTATAGTGGAAGTGGATAGAAGGAATTGACAATGTATTTATGTGCTGGGTCTTGATTGTACCCGCTTGCTAATGATAATATCGAAAATTTCGATACAGTGGTATTTTGGCATTATGTGGAAAAGGCTCGTTCCGTGTTCTTTGTGTATTCTTGTGTGTTCCGTTGTCAATGGCATCCTTTGGGATCAATTTAATTGTCGTTAATTTTTCAGAGCTACTGTTGACAATGGAGACCTATTGCAGAGTTTTATTTGTACCTTGCTTAACAATGCCGTAATGATTTAGACCGTAATTGAATTTATTGAATTGGAATATGGTATTTGGAGAAAGGTGAAATAATTGCACTGACAGTCACTTTAAAAACAAAATCGAAATTGCTCTGAATTTGTAACTTTTCATCTAACAAACGAAATTCCTTCAAAAACAATTTCAAAGAGCGATAACTACTTTCAGATGCATCCAGAGTCTCTGCTTCTTCATCATGAATAGACAAATATTTTGAAGTCAATTAAAAAGGCTAAAAAATGGAAACCCACGCATTCGTCATTAAAATAAAACGCTTACCGTTTTTTGAATTAACACCGCCACCCAAAAACCTTTTTTCCTATATTCATATCTATTTCAAATCATGATCCTAAACTTAATACAAAATATATAACAACAAGCCACTGGCATGAGTGCATCACGTGAATAAAAAAATTTCAAACACATACACAGTCGACCAACAGAAAAGGGATTCACTATTAAAAAATCATAAAAATGCAACGTGACATTGAATCTCAACCTGCTCCACATAATAAAGCAAAAGATCTTATTTTGAATATTAATCGTAGACGACATGATAGAGCGTTCCGCAAAACGTCGTAAATCCTAATCAATGCCACTATATGGACATGGTTTTAGTCCACCTTCACAGTCCGTATTGTCTACTCGTGTATATGATCCATTCCACGGCCGAATGTGAACGCGGCAATACGTTTGTTCACACCATCAAAATGTCGTTAGCAGTCCAAAACGTACTCGAACCCAGCACATTGCTTACGCACTTAATAAAACTTAAAATAATTTTAATTTTTCATCATATTCACCGTGCATTTTGATAAGGTGCGTGATCCGTGGACGCTTGCTTCTGTCTTAGGATTGCCGCCTTTATAAATTTGCCGCTCTTGAAGCAATAAGTATTTTTTTTCACTTTTATTTATTTTAATTTTGAAATTTAAGTTATATACAAATGTATTTTGGATAACCATCACACTAAGTAATCGTTCCTAGTTCTGGAAATAATTTATGAACATAATTCTAAGATTGGGATTTGAATGAAGTTGCGAATTGAATATTTAATGGAAATAATTTAGGTTTTTATTCTTTTATTTTATTTTGTTGGCTAATAACGTCAAAGACTAAAAATATAATCTGGGGCCAGATCATGAAAAATGAAAACAATCAAGAAACATGGTTTTAACTATAGCTTAGCTATAGTTTTAATTTTACGTGATCTGAATCCTAGAGCTTTGTCACTGTCTAATACGATTACTAATAAAAAATTATATTGCATTTGATTTTAATCTTAACAATTAAGCTACTTATATCGGGCTCCCGTGGAGAGTCTCTGCCTGAGACACTACAGCATTCCATCTTCCGCGATCCCAATTAGTTTTTCAGACCAAGCGCTCTGGCATCCGCAATGGCTTGATATTTAAAACGGATGTTCGGGTTTCCTTGCCGTCTCGAACCTGGGTGCTGGGAGTCGAAGATCCTCTTCGCTGGAGCATTATTGTCCATTAGCTCAATGTGGTGGAGCCAATGCAATAGACGTGATTTAGCTTATTGGACTACATCCAGCTGATTAAGTTCGCGGTTATATATTCTCCTGCATTCGCCCTCCTCGCACACATGGCCAAATATCCGACGAAGTATTTTTCTTTCGAAAGAAAACAAAATTAGTTCTCTTTTCCTGCTTATCGTCCAGCACTTGGAGCCGTAATACAGAACTGGCAGTATAAGTAGAGCTTACACTTCGTCTTCCGAGTTACAAACCGAAGTAGCAACGGTTTCATAGGGTGAGTCTTCGTCGGATCTCCACTTAGGTGTCATTTGTGGAGTTAATGTTTATTCCGAGGAAGGTCAACTTCTTTACTACTTCGAAGTTACCGCTATTAACAGTGACGTTTAGTCCTACTCGGTGAACAGATGTGCGTTTGTTTATTGAAAGCAAGTACTTGGTTTTGTCCTCATTGACTTGAAGGCCAACCAATTTTGTCTGATCTTCAATCCCATGAACATGGCACGCTGAGATCGGCCGATGATATCAATATCATCGGCGTATCCTAGTAGTTGGACGGATCCATTGAATATAGTGTCTTCCGTATTGACACCTGCCCTGGGTACTATCTTACACAGAACAACATTGAAGAAGTCACATGATAGCGCATCTCCTTGCCGGAATCCGGTACAGGTTTGGAATAGTTCGGAAGATCTGTTTCCTTACTGCACATTGCACCGCGTGTTTTTCAGCATCACGCGACCCAACTGGATCAGTTCAACGCACTGATCTCTGGGGTAGCTGGTAACCTTCGGAGGTCTCGGCTACCTCCTTGACGTTGCGCGATATCGGTTTCACATATTTTAATTGATTGTTGGAACATCGAATTTCTTATTTTTGGCAGTTCGCAGCTTCTTCTCGTGGGACAGTCGAGCTCTGAATTTAGCCGCAAAGAGAAAATGATCAGAGTCGACGCTTGCCGCTCGAAAAGTATGCAGGTTTCAGGTGTTAGATGCGTGGCTCGCATCGTTTAGTACATGGTGAACTTGATTGGCGATTCGGCCATTTGAAGAGCACCAGGTTGGTTTGTAGATGCCCAGTCCCGGGTCCGAAGCCGAAGAACTCCTCCTTGATAGGGTCTTCTGCTTCGTCAGTAGGGTCGAGTGCATATACAAGGTGGCGCAAAAGTAATCCTCCTATCAGAAAATGCTATAAATTTTGCCATTGGCCCCTAATGTCAGTTCTGTTTTGACATTTGTGTAGTAAACACATGCGAAATACACGTTAATAAACAATGTTACGCTACACTGCTCCAGAACGCGGAATATTGGTGACTATTTGTTTGAGCAATAATCGGTCGGTGACCAAAAAACATCGGAAGGTTATTTTTGCGCCACCTTGTATTAGACTGATGTTATAAAATGTGACTTGAATTACAGCCAGGGGAAGCTCATTGCCTTGAAATCAATGACTTTTGTTCTTAGCCGTTTTTCCACTAAGAATCCGCATCCTAATAATAATAATAATAATAATATTATTATTATTATCCGCATCCTAACACGTGCATCCTTTTGTGGCAGCTGTAATAAATATCACACTGTTGTCGTTTTTGCATAACCGACCCTATCCACCGTATCTCCTGTAGAGGAGTAATATCTTTCTTATACCACGCGAGGGCAGATTCGAGTTTTGGAGCAGCATCAAGAGTATACAGAGTATGTACGTTCCAGGTGCATATTCTCATTTTATAGTCCGTTGACGTTAAAGGTCGTGATCTTAATTGAGTGGTGTCCATATCCGAGGCTGGTGTCTCATAGCTAGCTGTTTTTTACTTGGTACGGAAGTTACTTCGATGGCACAAACCCCGACCTGGAGGGCCAGTTCCTGCATACCTTCTGGAAAAGGTGTCTGTACTCCACTTCGGAAATATGAACGCTGCCTTTCGCCCATCAGTGCTCATCCACCGCACCATCTCTTTTCCAACACCCTGGCTTAGTCTTGAAAATCCTTAATGACCTCAGCTCCAAATATGCCGAAATAGCTTATTGCGCTTTCGCAAAGCGTCATAAGGCCAAATTTGTTTGAGACCTAAGACCAGCTATTGTTTGTCAGGTTCTACAAAAAAATAAACTACAAGGTGGCGCAAAAGTCATCATCCTATCGGAAGAAGCTATAATTTTTGCAAATGGCGGCAAATGTAAATTCTACTTTGACATTTGTGAAGTTAACTATACAGAAAAAACTTAAGACACCAATTAACATAATCCAAAAGCAGAACCAAAGTTTTTCATTCATAAAAAAAAATTACAGCGAAAGAACATCGGGTGACAACTTTTGCGCCACCTGACAACTTTTGCGCTACCTTGTATTTTTTCCGTTTTAATTACCATTGACGGTAATTTACACGCTTCTCATTCGTGCACTGTTTCTTAAACGCAAAATTCCAGCGATTTGATATAAAGTTATGCATTCCACTGTTTTTGGGATGAGTTGCAAAATCAAAAGGAGTTCCCATAAACAGTGCCGCGCGCAGTGCAAACTTGGCCTATGACGCTTTGGGAAAGTGACATGAAACCGAATTTCCAGATTTGTCCTTATATCACGGAACCGTCCGTCCCTCCATCCGTCGGTAGAAGAACTAGAAAGCTGACATTCGAACTCTCTCTATAGGGCCCAAAATAATCAAGTGTAAGAATTTTTAAAATTCACCCGTTGTTATATTATTATTAATATAGGTATTGTCTTTAATATTTTTTTTAATTTTTTAAAATCCGCCCGCAACTTAAAAAAACCGTTTTATCGAAAAATCTAAGTTTTAACTAAAAAGCTGAAATTTGGGATATAGATATAAAAAAAAAATGTTCATGCTTAAATATTTTTTTTAAATATGCCCACTAACCACTTTTAAAAAACATAGGGACGGGCTACAGTCCGCTTGGGCAAACTGTTGGATACCCTATTCTTATTCCTATCCCTCATAAGTGGGCGTGACAAAAGTCTAAGTATGGTTGAATTGTTAAGAACGCTCTACATATTTTGTTATATGACATTTAAAGGATTTTATCAACAAAAAAATCGCTCCCTAGCTCAAACTTGAGTGTTTCAATAAAATTGTTTTATTTAATTGTGGGCGTGTCAGTAGGCGGATTTAAAAAAAATTAACACATGAGAATAAAGAGCCCCTAGAGAGTATATATTATAAATTTCAGCTCCCTAGCTCAAACTTTGAATTTTCAAAAAAAAAAAAAAAAAAAAATTGTGGGCGTCAATGGGCGGATTTTGAAAATATTTACACATGAGCATAAAGGGCCCATAGAGAGTATATACTATAAATTTCAGCTCCCTAGCTGAAACTTTGGATTTTCAAAAATTAATATACCCTTAGAATAGGGTATAAAAAAATTATTTTATTTATTTGTGGGCGTGTCAGTGGGCAGATTTTGATTTTTTCCAAAATTTGGTTTTTTTGAGTTTGTGGGCGTGTCTGTGGGCGGATTTCAAAAATTCGTAAACTTGATTATTTCGGGACCCTAGCGAGTATATGGTTAAAATTTCAGCTCTCTAGGTCCAGTTTAAAGGCTTAATTTTTGCCGACAGACGGACGGACGGACGGACGGACGGACGGACGGACATGGCTAGATCGACATTACTATCGATGCTGATCATAAATATAGTAACTTTTAGGGGTCTACGGGCAATATTAAGGTATGTTACAAACTATGCGTCAAAATTAATATACCCTTAGAATAGGGTATAAAGAAGCGTTTTATTGAAGAAATCATTGTAAATTAAAGTCCTATTATTCTGAACTTTATTAAGTTTTCTGCCATGCCAACTTTTAAGGGGTATTTTTTTACAAAAATTTGTTGCATATACTTCATTAAATGTTTTATAACAAAATATGTAGATCATTCATAGCAATTCACCCGTGCTTAGATTTTTGCCACGCCCACTTTATGAGCGATAGGAATAGGAATAGGGTACCCAAAAGTTCGTCAAGCAGACCCTAGCCTTTCCCTATGTTCCCTGCTAGACATAAAAACAGGGTATGGAAATGCTCTGTCAGGAGCTGCACACACAGTGAGCACTTTCAAAAGAGCAATCACAAAACGGACGCGGTCGAGAGCTGTTGTGCAATATTATTTCGGTTCTAGCTTACTCGGTTTTGTAAAAACTCATCCCGAAAGCGCACTTCTGTGAAACGTTGAATTTGACTTACGCTCGGGAGCGCAAGCCAAAAAAGACGATTAATGGCTCGTGAGCTTTTCTGATTTCAGATTCAGAATGACAATATTTTGTTTTTTCCTCAATAAATCGATTTTTTTTGAAACACTGGTAAGAGTGGGCTGATTTCAAAAACCTGTAAATATGAGCATTTAGCCAGTGGAGACGGCATATTCTGAGTTACAGATTTCTAGCTCCAATTTCAATTTTTTTTAATACATTGGTTTTTTGAGACAGTTGGCGGATTTTAAACTTAAATTATTTAGGACCCAAGCGAGTATATGTTCCAAATTTTAGCATACCAGTTGAAGTTTAAGGGCGTAAAAATTGCCGACGGCCGGACATGGCAATATCGAAAGTAGTAGTAGTAACTTTTAGCAACTTACTTAGTAACTTTTATTAAAGTATGTTACAAACTATGAGTCAAAAGAATAATGCCCTAAGAATAGGTCATAAACAATAAACCAAATAGTATTTTTAATAATTGATTACAAAGTTGTGGTATATATATATATATATATATATATATATGTATATAATTTACAAATATACTGCAGGTACAGAAACCGAGCAACTTAAAACCCCTACTTACTAATGTTTACCGATTTTTTTGTTGAAATTAAATTCTGTAGGAGTAAATTGTAAATATATAGAGCTAACGCTCATGCTAACGCTCGCGAACGTGAGTATTGGAAATGCCATATAGGTCACGCTCGCGCTTTCCATGCTCTGTACAAAACAATGAAGATTTGTTGTAAAATAAAAGATTTTTAGACTTTTACAGGTATAACTAACTACATAATGGGTACTGCTTCCGGATTGTTGAATCCCTTCTAGTAGCCTGGTATGTAGGGGTTCATAAAGTGTCTCTAAATAATTGAGGGCAGTTTCGGACAAGGTTCGAAATATGACTTTAATTATCTCGCCGTATTATTGTATTGCTTTTTCCTTCGTAGACTTACCTTAAAAAGTATCCCCACACGTTTTAGGTAAGGCGAATATGGTGTAAGAATCCAGACTTTTGTTGTCCTTGTAGTTTGTATAGGGCCATTATTCTACCGAAAATTCCTTCGTTGTCCACCGAACTTTTTCGTAAATGAGCAACGGCTGTTTTCAGTATTGAATTGCAATTGTAGGTGTTCGCGGTCATTCTGAGCTTTGAAAATCCAGTTCAACTGTGCCGTAATAGCTAATTGTTCCCCCTACAACGCCCCTCTTACTGAGCAGTCTTAGAAGATGTAGTTCATCCTTCCTCAAATTACCGAAATAATAATTTTATCCATCAGGTTCATCCAAATTATACTTAACTTTTTTTCCATAGTTTTCAGGGTCCTTGAGGTAGCAATGTACAACTGAATGGCCTCTCCTTGTAAGCTCGAATTTGGCACTTTTCTCCTGCGACTATAGACTCGGAACACATTAAAAAAACTGCCTATGGATTGGATGAATTGGTGGTACCGCTTAACAGAGGCAGACCTAAAAAAGTCAAACAAATGCGACAACACTTGATTGGCCTCAGTGACAAAATGATATAAGATCGGGAGACTTAATACTTTTTGAGATGCAGTCAACTGGGATGGTTGTTATCCATCAAATTCAGATTACAACCTCGTCGCTAAGAGTATGGTAGGTTTTCTCTAAAGTAATTTTATTTCATCTAACGTTCTTAATATGGCGCTAATTAATTTTATTAATAGTCTACTACATATTAAAAGTCTTTTATATTTTGTCCGCTCAAAAAACATGACACAGGTTTATCGTTAAAAAGAAGTTGTATGCGATACCTTGACCAGTTGATCAATATTGAGACACGCCACTGAGTATGTACTTACCCTACTTAAGACATGGTCACTATAATTTGCGCCCATGAAGTTTTCAAAATAATGTTACAAACGATTAAAATTTGAATACCATTTTAACCTTCTCTGATAGAGTGCTTTGCAATTACATTTTATTTGCGTTCAATTTCGGCTTGTCTGTCTGACAAATATTTCGATAGAGGAGATTATCCGGACGAGACTTTTTACCCTACCTTCAGATGTTTGTTCAAAATTTTCTTAAAACTCTTTTCACTTTAATAAAAACTCATACGAATTTAAGAAATTTAACCCAATTGGACCTTAAAGTAATTGAAACATTTAGAAATGGACTTTTTCTACTAGACAACACTTTGCAATGGTACCGGTATCAAGGTGCACGGATTATTGGGAATTAATATAAAGACAGGTAGGTACCTACACATTGAATGCCATTTTCACATTTTACTTCCTCAATTTCACGCAAAACATGTACTACAACATGGAAGCCATCAGGGTTGAAATAAAATTTAAGAAATTAATTAAATTATCCACTAATGATTCGAAGTAACACGGCAACATAAAATCCCTTCCAATCCGATTTGTATAAACTACATACTAATGCAAGTGCAAATAAATTAAAAAAATAAAATAAAAACAAACATTTCTACAATTATACTTTTATTGCACTTCTTTGTATTCCAATTTTCGTACTAACCAATTATTTGCATACATAGAAAACAATACGAGTCAGTAAGATAAACATATAATAATGCAATTTGTAATCCGCGGTGTGTACCGGTGGCGACGGCGGCCGGCTTGTACGCCTGTGGCGATTACAGAAATACATCGTATTCGTATAGTCTCGAAGCCATAGATGAACAAATGTATTTTATTGAAATTCTTGTGTAATTTCATTTCTAGGCGGTATTAAATGACATGCGGTGTGATGAATGCTTTTCGTTACAATATTGTTTTAATCGTAATACAATGTAAAAAAAAATGTGTCTTTCATTAGCGACTTGACAACTTCAAACTTTCAATGTGAAAGCACCCTTAAACGGATTACCAAACTGTAAATGTTAATATATTCAGTAAAATCAACATTTTCATCGTGGTGAAGTATCCTTCGTTTACAGCGTTTACAAATAATTAAAATTAACTACCGAAATTCCGAGTCGGTGGTCGCAACTTTAAGAGCGTTAACGCCAATTTTCAGCCGTAATTTTCGTCACAGTAGACAAGCAATTCATAGTCTAGTAAACAAATTTCAGCTTGAATATTCGCTGCTTGATGTTGCCGTGCCAGTGAGACTACGTTTTGACCGAGGTGTGGAGAATATTGCTGCCGTAGAGGCGTCCGTCGCAAACGAGCCAAATCAGTCAATTTCACGGCGTTCTCAAGAATTGGGCCTCTCCCAGACCCTATAGATCAAGCCGACACTAGCGCTAAAGCCACTTGATCATATGAAGCGATGTACGTTTCCGAATTGGGCTCTGGACATGATGGAAGAAAATGAAAAATGACCGCCACGTTACGGCAAATGCTATTCGCTACAGAGACATGTTGGAAAGTTATTTCTTTGAAAAATTGCATGGATTGGATATCAGTGATATGTGGTTCCAACAAGACGATGCCACAAGCCACACAGCGGGTGCAACAATCGAGTTATTGAAGTCTCAGTTCGGGGAACGGACCCGTCTATTGGCCGCCGAGATCGTATGATTGAACGCCTCTAGACCTTTTTTTTTATATGACTACATGAAATCATTGGTCCTTGCCAACAAGCCGGCGACGTTAGAGGAGCTCCGAGCCAATATTGAACAAGAAATAACGGCCGTATCGGTCGAAATGTTTGGCCGAGTAATCGAAAATTGGGTTCAATGATCGACCGCTGCATACGTTCCCGTGGTGGACATATGAACAAAGTTGAGTCCCATTCATAAATGTTTTGATAATAATTCAAGCCAATTTTCTTTTGATATATCTGAAGTAGTTTGCATTTTATTTAAAAAAGAAGTTGTCAAGTCCTTAATGAAAGACCCTTTATAAAGGAAAAAGGTGGTTTGTAGCAGTTGAGTTCACATATAGTCTGTCTGGTTCTACCCTTTTTTTTATTGTTTAAATTGTATCTACAAAGAATCTCCTTTTCCACCTTTCTAGACATAGAAGGAGCCTTCAAAAACGTGCACACTAATTCTGAGTCACTGATGAAGCTGAAATAAGGAAATCATCTATGTCATTGTTTTGTCTCAATACTTAGCACTAGCATCATTCAGACAGAACTAGAAAATAGCAATATAACCAAATTGGCCAGAAGGGGAACACCTTAAATCGGTGTCATCTCACCTCCTCAAGTAGCACACTGGTGTATAATTGGTATATTTTCTTGAATTTTGGTGTAAAATTGAGAAAACTGAAGAAGATTTTAATATTTTGATGTATTTGATAAAATATACCGGGTATACAAATTACACCATTGCCTTTTCTGTCCAAAATTTCAACATTTCTGTTCCAATTCGGTGCAAAAAATAAACCGATTAGCAGCTGTTTTTTTAATATAACATTAATGGCGCATAAAAAATCCAATTTTGAAATCAACCAATATGAGATATTTTGTACAGCAAATTTTGTAGATAAAATACACTATTTTAAATGAGCAACCATTTTTCGGTGTAAGATTTAAATCCTGTGGAGACTAAATACACTAAACTATACCAATGTCAAATCATATGTCAACAAAATGTTTTATTCAGTTCAGCTGCCATTTGCTTACAGTCACCGCGCGTTTTTTCTTTAGCAAATAATAACATAGGGACGGGCTACAGTCCGCTTGGGCGAACTCTTGGATACCCTATTCTTATTCCTATCCCTCATAAGTGGGCGTGACAAAAGTCTAAGTATGGTTGAATTGTTAAGAACGCTCTACATATTTTGTTATATAACATTTAAAGGATTTTATCAAAAAAAAAAACGCTCCCTAGCTCAAACTTGGGTGTTTCAATAAAATTGTTTTATTTAATTGTGGGCGTGTCAGTAGGCGGATTTACAAAAAATTAACACATGAGAATAAAGGGCCCCTAGAGAGTACATATTTTAAATTTCAGCTCCCTAGCTCAAACAAAAAAATTGATTGTGGGCGTGTCAGTGGGCGGATTTTGAAAATATTTACACATGAGCATAAAGGGCCCATAGAGAGTATATATTATAAATTTCAGCTCCCTAGCTCAAACTTTGGATTTTCGAAAATTAATATACCCTTAGAATAGGGTATAAAAAAATATTTTATTTATTTGTGGGCGTGTCAGTGGGCGGATTTTGAAATTTTTTTATCCCGAACAGTTTTAGGAGTCATAGATATAAATAATTTCAGCTTTCTAGCTCGAAATTCGATTTTTTCCAAAATTTTGTTTTTTTTTAGTTTGTGGGCGTGTCTGTGGGCGGATTTCAAAAATTCGTAAACTTGATTATTTCGGGACCCTAGAGAGTATATGGTTAAAATTTCAGCTCTCTAGGTCCAGTTTAAAGGCCTAATTTTTGCCGACAGACGGACGGACGGACGGGCGGACGGACGGACGGGCGGACGGACGGACATGGCTAGATCGACTTTACTATCGATGCTGATCCTAAATATAGTAACTTTTATGGTTCTACGGGCAATATTAAGGTATGTTACAAACTATGCGTCAAAATTAATATACCCTTAGAATAGGGTATAAAAATGGGTAACTCGAAGTTTAATA
Source organism: Portevinia maculata (assembly GCA_949715645.1). Classification (NCBI taxonomy): domain Eukaryota; kingdom Metazoa; phylum Arthropoda; class Insecta; order Diptera; family Syrphidae; genus Portevinia; species Portevinia maculata. Next base: position 41,643,631 of record OX454525.1, read on the forward strand.
ATTATTTGAAGTAGTATCGTAGGAAAAAAAATTAAAGAACGGTGTGAAACCCAGCATTCAGCAAAATCGTCAAAATTTGTTTGAAACGACGAACATCAACTTTTATATTTCGGACAAAAATTCTACATACAAATTATTCAATATCGCGAGAAAATATTATTTTAAATGAACCTAATATTAAAGTAGAGCCAAATGAAATATTATTAGACTAAATTTCGAACAACGATTTGGATGATAATGATGAAGTTGTGAAAAATATAAATCGGGAAGTGGAACCGTCTTCGGAAGAGTGCTCCATTGATGATTTGGACGAACACATTGATTTTATGTCTAAATTGGCTGATTGGGCTGTTAATTATAAAATAATACATTGTGCTTTGTCTGAGCTACATACTTCTTTTATTGTGAAGGAAAAGCTGAACTGCCGAAAGATGCACGTACGTTGCTCCATACACCACGGAGTGTTGATATACAAACAATGGGATCCGGTTCATTTTGGTCTTATGGCATCGAAAACTGTTTACGCATTGCATTTCGTCAATTAAATCAAAATATGGAAGTTCTTCTTAACCCTCCGATGAGCGGTGGCATATTAGGCGGTAAATGGAGCGTAAAGGGTCTGCCCAGACCTATACATATTAAATGCGTATATTTCAGGACAGGGAACGGGAGATGACCAGAGATGTACTAAATGTGTGGTTGTGTGTTAGTATATGTGGCTAGTATGTATGTATGTGTGTATGGGTGTGTAAAAATATGATAAAACGAATGTTTTAGTCCGTTTGAAAAGGTCCGGGTACATTAATTTATTACCAAATAAAAAAAAATTATGAAGAGCATTCCGGTTTGCACTTATACGCTCGCCTTGGTTCGTCTCTCGTTGGCCACCTGGTGTTTTTCCCGTATAAATTATTCCTTTCAGGGGATAATTTGACACGGAGTCGCAGACCCACCACACCTTTATTCCGTATTTCGCGGGCTTACTAGAAATATATTTAGTAAACCTAGTTCGTCCGCGATACGCAAATAACTGCTCATCGACGGTCACTTGACTTAAATTAGCCATCAGCATGAGCCATACATCCGTCTATTGCCACAGATTTGTTTTGTTGAAGCATCTCCGCACGAGTGTTACCGTTATCGGAGCAGATGTATGTGGCCAAGTGCTTGAACCGGTTGAAGGACATGGTGCCTTTGTAGATGGGCATATTGTAACTAGCCCACAATTCTGCGAATTGGCGTGGTACACACCAGCAAACAGCAACATCCCAAAAAAGGCATACATTTAGTCCTCGTTGGTCATCATCCAAACTCGCTGTTTTTTTTTTTGGATGCGCTTCGTTCCATAGTCGAAAGAATTCCAAGGCTTTTCGATTAGTTTCCCGCACGATAATGTTCACGATTTCGGGTGAAAACAACGATTTGAAGATGGCTCGGTGATGCTTCAATGTTCCTCGTAATGGCCCTTTATGTGTAGTCATTGGCATATTATGCGAACGTGGTCTTCCAGAAGGTGGTGGATTCGCATTCCATATCTTGCCATTTTTCGAACGGTAAGCCTCTTCCTGAACAAGAGCACTCACGTAGTCTGGTGCAACAGCACTGGATAAGGGAATTACAGTTGGTGTTTCTGTGTATAATGCCTCCGCATAATCATCATCGTTATCATCCAAAACGGCCTCTAACTCAATCTCTTGCTCAATATCGGACGCCTAATCTACATTTTCATCTTCTTCTGGCACGTAGTCGTCACCTGATTTGAGTGGGTCGAATTCCGACCCCATAATTTGTCCAATTTGCGTCTCAAGTCGCTCTCGTTCTTCCGGATTCAAATTTGCTGCATTAAGTTTACGAACCAAATTTGTCATAATATCAACCTCACTGCCTTCTCGCTCCATTTTACTGGAAACGAAAAACACGAAAAAATTGACACACGAGCAAAACACTATTCACAACCGGCAGCAAAATATCTCCGAAAATAATCATAAAACACCTGAACTAAAGATAAAATTCAATGAACCAGTATTACTAACCTGCAATTTTGTCGATAGAAAACTAAATAACACTTGAAATTAATCCAATATCAATTCACCAGCCAATATACTTTCGATATTCGCACTATGAATCCTACGCATCTACTGTGGGTCTACTCAGACCCATGTGTGTATGATTCACGAAAGTCGTTTAAAATTAAATTTGTCCACTATAAATATATCGAAAACTTATTGTTTACCGGTACTTTGTGTTCACCTCAGCATATTTGAAGAAGTCATGGACTGCTGCTACTCAGAAATACCAAGAAAAAAACTTAAGCACATTTCAAAATCGGTTTGGTCTGGCCAGACCCATACGCTCATCGGAGGGTTAATTTCAATGTTGACGGATTACCTCTGTTCCGAATTAGCAAATTCCATATGAGCTTTCTTAGATTAGATTGTCGACGAAGAACTCATTCTGATTTTATAAGCAAAACCGATGAGGACCATCATTTATTCAATCCCAGAACGAGGCTATTCTACCACACCCCTCTAAGGAAATTCAAGGCATTGACATGATAATAAACTTCCCTAGTTTGTTTTGTTTATTAATTTTTTTTTTGAAAATATAACTTTATATAAAAGAACATCTGGTCCATTGTGTATTTTATTTGGTGTACTTAATAAACTCATTGGTTGAATATGCGCCATTATATACACCACGCGCTCAGTTTGGTGTACTTAATACACTTTATTTATTGAATATTAGTACCTTAATATAATTTATTTTCTTGAATTCCAATGTTAATTATAATTTTGTTTCTGTTTTGAACATTTCTTAGACTATTTACAGCAAATTATAAACATACTGCAACAAATTACTGGATATATTTTTTTAAAATGGTGCATTTTTTTATTGCTTGGGGTATATTTTGCACATTTTCCCGCATAATAAATGTACAGAAAGCTGAATTTTGGATATATTTTGTACAATGGTGTATTTTTCTTCTTGTTCTTTAAAATGGGTGCATTTTTTTCCAAATTCAGGAGTTAGAGTATACGTATACAGGGTGTCCCACAGTGACGGTCGCAGACAGAAGCTATTTTAATTTAGCAAAATAATACGTTCGATAGTTAATTGTGGGAAAATCGTTAATCGTAAAACCGAATAAATTACTTCATAAGTTGGGGCGGTTACTTTGAGACACCCTGCATTTTGGACGACGGCCATATTCTTCAAGGAATATTAAAAAATTTAAATACAAAATGAAAACAATGATTAAGTATTTTAATTTTATAGCGACTTAATTATATACCGCACTTGGTATTTTCGTTATTAACATAACTTCTCTAAAAAAAATTAAAAAACAACTAACAAATTTTAGGTTTCGAATAAATAATTTTCACGAATCGTTTTAGAAATTATTAATTAATGGATATTTACGAGGCGCTCAATTTTTACTAATTCATGATTTTCTTGCGTCCATATAATGCAGGTGAATAATTAGAATCATAGAAACAATTACAAATCATTCAGATACATTTCCGATCAGAAAGTAAACTTCGGTGTAAAATTTAATCCTTTCCAATTTAAAAAAATAAACTTCGGTGTAAATTTTATTTCAAAATAAATTCTATGTTTCAGATTTTGGTACGCTAATAGTATATTTTATTCATCGAATCAACGTGTATTTTTCACACTCATGGGAATAATTTTACACCAAAATGTGGTGTAAATTATTTACCATCGAGGTGTATGAATTAAACCAATGATTAGTTTCTAGTAACCAGAATAATTTGTATACCACTAGCACAATTTATGTACCGAAAATCGGTATAATTTGTGAACATCCGGTGTGAATTATAAACGACAACGCGGTATTATATACACCGAATTGAAATTAATTGTACAAAAACTGCACTCAAAAGTGGCATATTTTTTATATTTAAAATGTATATCACGAAAGTGCAAAACATACACCAAATATTTTGGTGTATTTTGGATGTTTGTGCTACTTGAGTCTGCTATGGCTTATAGCAATACAAATAATCTCCTTACGTTTAGACAGAGAAAGAATAAAGGCAGTCAAATATGGGGCGATTCTGTTGATATTGGTCCCATCACTATCATGGAGAACGTTCTAATATAAGTTAGCAAATGGACAAAAAGTCTAGCAGTCAAAATGAGTAAACCTGAACTGATGCTTTTCACAATCAAAAACGGAATACCCGACTTAACACTTAAACGCCTAAACAGCACACCACTCTCTCTACCGGCCAGCGCTAGGTATCTAGGAATTATCCTGGATATCAAAGTCGAATGGTTATTTAGCATAAAACAATGGGTAACAAAAGCATTCATAGCCTTCTATGCCTGCAGCAAAACCTTCGGCAAAAAGTATGGCCTTCAACCAAAATTGAGCCTAGTGATGTACATGTAAACATCCGTGGTACGACCAATCCTCAAATATGGGTCAATTGCTAGATGCATAGCTGTTAGGAAAAGCTTTAATAAAACCAAACTCAACAAGATGCAAAGAACGGCATGTATGGGAACCACGGGCGCTCTACGGTCAACACCGTCAGATTGTCTACCAGTCTTACTGCACCTCTTGCCTCAAGACCTACAAACATCACAGCACATATCTCGATCAGACCCTGAGAATCTGGGTGTTGGAGTGCGATAGTTTTATTCTAGATCCTCTACCGAGAGAACTCGTACCGCCTTCAACAGACTATATCTGTCAAAATCCTACAAATCCGACTTCCGGATACCCCCAGATTATTCCAGGCGGGACCGAGTACGGCTGTGCTGAGTACCAGGTACCAGGGGCAGCGATTTAGAAGGAAATGAGCATGCCGATGAGCTTGCGAGAAAGGGAGGGGAACTGGAGAGTAGTAGAGTTATGGGCATCAAACCAAACCTTGGTCAAGGGAATAATTAAAGAAAAAAAAAATTGAAAATAGCTGACCATTGATGGGAAAATCTATGTGGACTAAGGCGCTTGGGCCGCATTTTTACAAGAAAAGATCTAAGGAATGTCTCAAATTGAGTAGGGAACACCTTAGAACAGTGGTTGGGATTATGTCGGGACACTATCTCCTAAGGAAGCATGCTATGCTGCTTTGACTGGTAGTCGTGAATACATGCAGCTTCTATGAGGACCTGCAACCCGAGGAAGACATAACATACATAATGTGTGAGTGTTAGGGTATATCAAGAAATCGTAGGAGATTTCTAGGAGAATACTTCTTCGAGGAAATAGGGGAAATGTGCGGTGCAGATTACAGGAAGCTGGTAAAATTCTGCAGGGAGATTGGATGTTTTGCGAGGGAAAATGTTTCGGTTTCCTTTTGAAGTTTAGATTCAATCGGTTTCCCAGGGATCGTGATGGGAATTTATTGGAGCCTAGAACTGTGTACGTTTGCGTACCCCCTTTTAACCTAACCTAACCCACTCCAGGTGGATCTACAGGCTATACGTCGCGTGGCATACCGCCAGATCAAACTATATACAAGCATAACGCCGAGGCAAAAGATCGCTTTACTTATAGACAGCCAGGTTGCCATTAAAGCCATCGCTTCAGTCACAACATACTCTAAGTTAGTACTAGAATGCCTTTAAGAGTTACCCCTGCAAGATCGGTTGAAGGTTACCCTGATCTGGTTCCCAGGACATATTAACGTTTATGGAAACGAATATGCCAACAAATTGACCAGAAAAGGTTCTACTCTTCACTCGCTAAAACAGTTAAGGTTTCGCTCGGAGCAGTATAGGCAAACATCACCTCAGAATACCTTCCTCCCTTCCCTACCTACATTGATTGGATGGGTTCAAGAAAATTCTGTGCACGCTTTCATTTTTTCACTGCGCTGTAAAATCAATTTCCAAAAGCAGAAATAATTGCCCTTGGACTCTAACACCATGGATGATGTATTCTTGGAAGATAAATCGATGCACGTGGTAGGTTGTGACATAAAACACGTCGACTACATTGGCTCGGCCACATAGACCTAATTGATAACTATGGTCCAGCGGAGATAGTCCTCGACTCTCAGCCCCCACGTTCCAAATGAAAAGGAAGACCGAACTTCCATTATGAAGACCAAGCTATCGGAAATGTTAGAGCACTTGGCCTGAATAAATGGGAGCATCGTGTCCGGGATCGTGGAAGGAGGAAAACTGCAGTGTTAGATTCAGCGACGCTCCAGTAGTAAGCAAGACTTTAATCTCTGCTTTCGTTTTTCCAATCACTAAGCTTGGCTATTAAAGAAATTCGCTTAAGATTTAAACAATTTTTTCCCTGCGATCTTTGAACAACCACACTCTACAAACTCTATGATAGCCTTAACTACGGAGCGGTTCAGTATTCATATCTGTTTTTTCTATCATGGTATAGGGACATCTCTGAGTACCTATAAAGCTGATAAAGCTCGACAAACATAAAACTGCATTGCCTACTCTACATGAAAAATGTTCCATAGGCATTTCTACAAGTCGCTACATGCAAACGCATGTTTAATTAAGATCAAATCACAAGAACAAACTTAAGGTGGACCTGAGATGCTCTAAGAATTTGATTATTCTTAACAGATTTCATATTAGTGGGACAATGGATGTGATCATTGAACGCTGGCAAACACGCAAATGATTTTTTTGAAGTTGGCATAGGAATCACAAAGCTGCTCTGCACATGCCCCACTGCCTCCAGTTTGGAGTTATGTTCCACAATAATCTGAATAATGTCATTGACACTAGAAGTTTCTTACGCTTCATCAGGCACCATTTTATAGTTAAATGAATAGATTCAGATGTATCGCATATTACCGATAGTCACTTTAAGGTAACCTTACCTTCATTCGTGGATTTGTTATTGTTGGCTTTGTTCCATAAGGCGACAAGACCATCCTCCGCGAAAGCATACAGCTTCAGTGCTATAAAAATACCTTTCTTCTAACTCTGTCGTGACATCTTTGTCCTTGTACCTACCTCAATTCCATTTTAGAATGAAAATATTTCAACTACTATTGACCGTTCAAAGACCGCATGTGGAGGGGGACTGGTGACCGAATTAGATAGATCATCCAATATGAATAACAGCTCCTAATTCAGTTTGTGTCTCCTTTCAAGTCAAATTGAATGAAAGGGATACTCATAAAAATTTTAAATTGCTCTTAATGGACACCGCACTCGCTACCGGGGCGCAGTGTCCCGAATTAAGGGTGATGAGCGATTCTGCTTTGTGTCTATGTACCCGTACTAAACACGAATGGGTTTCATCCTTCTGCACTTTTGGAACGTGCCATTCTTATTCGTTTCGAAAATGGCAAGAGAATGTCCTTTCTCGCACTGATGTGACAATTTATAGGGCGATACTATTTTAAGAAACAAGGAAAAACTAATTTAAAATTTTGTAAATTTATGTACCGTTATGAAATGTCACATCTGCTTCTGAAAAATGTGTGGGTGGATAGCTATCAAACGATGCACGCATGGACGTTGTGAAATATAGTCTCTTGTTTGTTGATTGGAATAAGTGATATATTATATTGGGGGTGGACATTGCACACGGGATGTCCCTGAAGATCGAATGTTTGGAATTATAATTGCAGTTTTTTTTATTTTTCAGTTTATCTGGAAAAGACGTCCTCATTGGTTGGGTGATAGAAGCATCACGAAGGCCATTATTTTTAAGGAGTGGTGAGTATCTTTGATAACAACGGCTTACCACTTTTAATAGAAAATCCTATAAAATCGATTACTTATCAGGAGCAAAATGCAACTAATTCTACCTCGCATGCTTTTCTAATTAGTCGCTCATCAATTGCGTTCAAGGCACGTAGCAGCACTATCCGATAAAGCCCCCTTCCGAAACATGTCACGAGGTTAATTGAAGTCTATGTAATTAAAAATTCCTCATAAGTTCGTTTTTACATTCTTATCGTTGTTTCTTGTTTATGTCTACTATAACGGCTTAACGCAAGGATCGTCTTTATATAAATGCTGCAGGGATTGCTGCTGCTGATCCTCTATAACGTTTTCAATAGACAAGAGCACGAAATTGTCACCTATCATTTGAGTATCTGAGTTGTTGTTTCCCCCATAAGCGGGGTTGAGTGAAGCGCGGCTTCAATAGATGACGCCGATATGTCTCTTGGGTCCTAAGCCACATAGCCCAAAGCTATACACATGTATCTTATCGCCACCCAAAATCAGGGATGCGACGAATAACGAGCATGGAATAAATTACCATCAAACTGAAATGGGTGACTGGATAGATATGCACTGGACGAACGGAGTATAGGACCAGGCATTATGTGGGGCATTAATTTTACTTCTAGATGCATCTAATATGGAATAGATTGACAGAGCGGCTTTTGTTATTTACTTTTTTCTTTTTGATTCGATAGGCCTAGCTAGCCTTGGGCTGGATAAAAGTTGAAGGTATATAATGTATCATCGTATGTATATTTTTCTTTGGTTTCATTGTGTAGGTTGCACTATGAATTTTTGATTATTTTTTTTGTTGTATTCTTAATTTTTATTTACTTTTGATTTTATTTTATTGTGATTATAATTTCTGTTTCGTTGGTTTTTTGGTCCCTTCGGGTCATTATTTTTTTTTTTAATTTAAATAAAATATCAGTTTCCGTTGTTAAGGAATCGTAGCCGATGAATAAAGGTAATCTGAGATGAACTTGTTGTTGGTATCTAATCTGCGTTGATTTAAAGAGGAGCAGTAAAAGTTTAGGATTTGAATCTATAAAGGGGTCGTTCGTATATAAATATAATTTGGTTTCATGTTAATTTGAAATTTTATTTGTTTTTCATTTGTTTTATTGCTTGAACTCGAGTCGATGTTAAATAGATTTTAGTCACATACTTAATTATTCTTATAGTTAGTTGGAATAATAATGAAATTATATTTACACTCAGCAACAAAAGTTTGCGTACAGTTATTTTTGTTTGTGTATTTCTTATAAAATTAATTAATTCAAATTAAAACAGTTATTAAATATATTATAAGAAATGTATGGCAGTTATACATACCTACCGTGCGATTATTTTTCCGATTAAGTGTATTTATTAATTCTTTATTTGACGTCTTGAATAATAATTTTAAAATAGGTATGTACGTAAAATGAAAAGGATCGTTTTTGTTAAATTTTACTAAATGATTGTGTAACGTACCTACCTATTCCTAGAAGGATATTTTGTGCCATCTCCGTTCAATGGAACTAATATATGATGAATGACCGTTTTGCACAACAATTAATTCAATAAGATAGATATGCTATGTAAGTAGGTTAACGACACTAGTGGTCGGCCACTTTAAAACGTCTCGTGTGTAATAAAATAACCATAAGGAATTTTACCAAGTAATATTAATTAATAAATGATAAAACTAAATCAATAGGCATATGCGATAGTGTAGGTATTGGTTATCGTTTCGTTGTTTTTGTAGTCCCGTGAAGAATCTCTGCCTAAGACACTGCAGCTTTTCATCCTCTGCGATCCCGGGCACGCTGCTTTTGGTTGTCCAGACCAAGGGCTCTGGCATCCGCGATGGTTTGGAATTTAAAACGGAGGTTCGGTCTTCCTTGCCTTCCCGAAGCTGGGGGTTTGGGAGTCGAAAATCCTCTTGGGTGATACAATATTGTCAATTCGTGTGTAGTGCCTGTGCTTATAAAAAATTAGGTTCTTTGACGTGAAAGCTTTCTCAGATTTTGGAACTTCTTTTTCTATCAAGCTTTGCTACCCCTGCTGTCATACGAAGCATCTTCATCTCAGCTGCAATTAATATGCCCTCATACCTATTTGTACGCTGTCCAACATTGGCTCAGATTCCCCGCCACTTCATTCAACTTAAGATGTCTTTATCACAGATTCGCTATTGACCATAATATCCCAGATATTTGAGCTTTTCGAGAATCACTTTTCTATTCATATATATGTGTGGAATAGGTCGGAATTGTTCAGAGCTCAGGTGTTCTCTCTTTTTCAAACAAATGCCCTCCAAAATATACTCCTCACTGGGCGTCCCAGGGATTTTTAATTGTCGCTTATGATGACAATCAAATTCTCAGCAAAGATTAACTGATGCACTTCGGTGGTCATCACTGAGTTGATGTTGTTCATAAAAGAATATCTCAAATTAGTCGTTTTTCTACGAATTATTAAAAACCTCTTACTAATTTAACTTGCAACATCAAAAAAAAATTTTGCATATTATCTCTCGATATGTGGTTGATGACTTGATATTGAAAAGGCATTTGATTCTTTTTGGCATGAGGGTCTTATATACAAAATGAATCACCTTAACTTTCCAGCGTATATCTGTGAAGTTGTCCAAAGTTTTTTGTCCAGTCGGAGATTTAAAGTCCATGTCAACAGTGGTGTTTCAGATTTAAAATGTTTCCATTCAGGTGTTCCACAAGGCTGAGTCTTGGGTCCAGTCTTATATAATATCTACATATCTGACCTGCCAAAATTAAACAACTGTGATCTGGCTGTATTTGCAGATGACACCGTAATATTTTCATCTCATGAATTCGCTCTCAATATTGAGAGGAGTCTTCAAAATGCAATGGTAGTGTTGATCAAATGTTATCACAGATGGAAAATAAAACTTAATGAATGAAAAACGCAAGCCATCTTTTTCACGCGAAAACGAATGTCTTGTTTTCCCTATAATCAATCCCTACTATCCGCCGACAACTAAATAATCTTCCACAAAGCAATCTTCCAAGAAATCTTGCTATACGGGTGTCAGGTTTGGGGCGACTCTGCAAGATGTCATATAAAAAAATTGCAAGTGTCCCAAAACAAATTGTTGAAAATGATGCTAAACTTATCTTGGCACCACTCAACCCTTGATATTCATGAAAGAGCGAATGTTAAATTGATTACTAATAGAATCGATAAACTAAATATAGCGTTCAAAACAAGATGCAGCTTTGTTGACAATCTTTTTTTTTTACCATTTTACCATTTTTTTTTTCTAAAGCAAATAAATAACTTTGTTTGTAACTATTTACTCCTCTTCACTCTATCGTAGTGTAACCTTAAACACAATCTAGTCATTTATTTGTACGAGTTTAAATTTAAGTAATATCCATCTATTTATTTATTTATTTATTTATTATATTTATTTTTTAGTATTTTTTCTTTTGATTATTTATTACTTAGTTTTATTTATTTATAATTTATTGATTATCTATTTATTATTTATTTATTATATATATATTTTTTCTGTTATTTATTGATTTTTTATTCACTTATTTACTTACTTGTGTATTTATTTATTTATCTATGTATATTTATTTATTTAGTGTATATATACACAATAGTTTTTTTTTTGTCTCCTCAATTATATTGAAGGTTTTTGTTCGTTTTTTCCTTCGAACTGATGTATATTTCTCAAAAAAATGTCCTTCACAAAAATATAAATAATGTTTGAGAAGAAAGACACAATGTATCAAATCTCGGTACAATCTATCTAAGCCTTATTATTTGCCTTATTGTTTTATTTATTGTTATTTGTAATTTCTTTATAAATCAAAATGTTGAGCATCATTGAACGCATGCTAGAGAATAAAAGCCCCCTTTTTATTCTAAGCCAGTTATCTTTGTTTTGTAAACAATAGGATCTCACATGCCTCTACCTACAAGGTTCTAGATTCTCATAAGGTGTGAGAGGACAGCTCTAATATTAATTTTTGACTGGCTGCCAGTAAATTCAACACAATTATACGAATATAAGGTCAATTGTTGCTCCACGTGTATTTAGACGAACTAATCACCATTCTCGTTAAACAATTTAGCGTTTCTGATGCTTGGTCTCCTAGATCATTAAGTAGAAAAGCTCAAAGACGGAGTTTTCTTTAATGGGAGAGAGGGCATGTACATAGAAGGTGTAGTGTAATCTCCCATCGGCCATGCAGCTTCTACAAAAGTCGTTTGAATATACGGCAAGCATTTATGCGTGCTTGCCTAGTAGGCAGAGTCCAGAGATGCCAGCTAGCATAGAGCTCCTTAACAGATGATCGACATTATATTGATACAATGGAGTTTATAGAGACTTGTTCTGAGGAAAATAGTGCGCAGGACAGGTGCGAATACGGAAGGCAAATTCTTCAACAGATCCGTCCAACTACTGGGATATGCGGACGATATCGGCCGATCTCAACGTGTCGTGCTAGATCAAACCATATGATACCAAGATGTGGATGTAGTTCAAAAAGCTAAAATACGTCAACTACATTAGCTTGGCCAAATCGAGCGAATGGACAATAATGGTCCAATCAAGAGGATCTTCAAATCCCAGCCCCAGGTCTGAGACGACAAGGAAGATCGAGTCTCCGTTTTAGACCAAACGATCGCTCATGCCTGAACGCTTGGTCTGGACAACTGGCAGCAGCGTGCTCGGGATCGCGGAGGGTGGAAGGCTGCAGAGTCTCAGGTAGAGACTCTCGACAGGTTGGGAGCCCATTAAGGCATTAAGTAAGCACTTCAGGGGGTAAAAAATATAAAATAGAATAAGATGCTCTATTACAGCGGAAGAAGAAGCTCTTAAGATCAAAAACTTCTTCTACAGGATGCCGCATCATAACTTCCTTTTTAGAAATGCACCCCATTCAGGCTGTAGGGATCGTAGCACGGCGGGACTCGTTTCATTCGACAGACGTAGTCTTAAGTTTTGTCCTTTAAGGTTAGTCGGCATCATGTGTTGGTACAGGGAGGTGCTTGTGTTCGCAGTCGATGCCTACTTTTCCCACGGATCTTCTGTTATCGCAACCCAGCGCGCCTTCCAAAATCGCTTCATTGTAGTCCCGTTGGGCCTGTCCCAGACAGGCCATCAATTATTACATGTGCCGGTACGTTCAAACAAACCGCGAGATAAAACGAAGAACTCGAGTCCCTCGGTCCATATGATCACCTGAAAACATTGAGGCAGTGAGAGCTTCAATCTTGCAATCTCCATGGCGTTCTGCTTTTGAAGTTTCAGATCGTTCAGTGAGACGAAGGCGATCTTCATGATCATAACTACAAGTTGGTGATTGTGCAGGAACTCTCCGAGCGCGACCTGAATTCTCGGAGGAACGCTCGTGAGGCGCTTCTCGAAAACGTTCCAGAGGACGAAATTTGTTTTTTTTTCTCTGAAGAAGCCCATATTCGTTCGAGTGGATGCATCAACAAACCGAACATGTGCTACTGGGCTGAGACTAATCCCCGAAAAATGGCATCAAAAGCTTTTGCATCCACAGTATATTGTCCATTATCCTCAGCTGGAGTTGTTGGTCCCTGGTTTTTTGACTAACCCGTTTAGTTAAAAAGACGATTACCTGAACGAATGGATTTGATATAGTCTTGCTACATAACGAGAACAAATTGCGTATGGACTGGATGTGTGTAAGGTAATCCACTTATCGACAGCACTACATCTGGGTGAAGCGCCAATGCGGAAAAATCCAGTTTTGTCCAATGCCCCACCTCTTGCGAACCTCTGACAAATATCCAAGTGTCCTGAGAAGCTTCTCAAATTTGGCGTTCGGATTCGGCTTTAAAATTATAGATCTCTACCACTTCGCACAAACAGATGGTTGGAGAAGATAGGTTTTAGACCCTGTATGGGTCGTTAATTCCTAATATTTATTTTTTATCTATTTATTTTGTTTTGAAATAAAAGTTAAGAATTTCATGTATAATTTTTTTTGTTTTTTTTTTTTTAAATAAAAAGTGGAAAAGAGAAGGTTTATGGAAAAAAAAGCGATTATTCGCTGCGATTTGCGCAGAACTCGTCTTAAATAGGTGCGCATTATGTTTAGCCGTGAAGGCTGCTTAACGCAAACAAAAATCTGCTTGAAAACAACGAGAAGAGGAACGTAAAGGAAAACTTCAAAAATCACAAAGAAATTATACAACTATGTACATATTTTTGTATATTTCCTCACTCGATCCCTTCAACCGGAGGTACAGACGAAGAACAGTATCCCGGTATTGTGACATGCCTCCCAAAGCACACGAAATAAGCGGCTCATTCAGGGCCGGAACGTCGCTCAAGCTCATAAGATCTTCCTTTTTAGTTCCGCAATAGCAGAAAGGGATACAATTGATACGCAAAAGCAGTCCGGCGAATTCCGGTGGCTTGTCGCAAGGTTAACACGCCCTCCCACGACTCCCGGAGTGGCTCTAGTTAACAGCCTCTAAGCTATAAAGCTAGGTTAAGAACAAGGGCGATGAGGACGCTTCTGAGAGAGGTCGGACTTGCCAAATTATATAGTAGTCATTCCGTTAGGTGGCTGATGCTTAACAACCACCGTCGGCTCATATTGGCGACTGCAAGTATTGAGTATTCAGAACCCTGATTATAGTTATTTTAGGCAAAGTCGCAAGTAGGCGCAATGGTGCAGAGGTTAGTGTATTGGACCCGCCGGGGCCAAGAAATACCTTAAAGATGTTTCCACTGCATAAGGCAATAAATTAAAGTTACAGTATTGTATACACATTTTGTTAACTTTTTCTAGATTCTTATTTAATCATTTTTGTCTTGTTTAAGCACAGTTGAAATATAAAATGATGTTTAAAGCAAAATAAATAAATAGACAAGACAAATTTACCTTTCACCAATAAGGCAGCTTAAAATTGCAAAATCAAATCAGTGATCTTAAATTCAAAGAAAATTGGCTCTCTAAACGTTCTCCCCTAATCATGAGCGCACATTTTCCGTTATAAGGATTACAAATTACACATATATGCGCTAATTTGTTATATCAAGCACCATGCACCCATAAAAAGTAAATACTCTTCAACAGTGTTATACACAATGCATGCACTCTACCATTCATAATGATACTCATTGTCATCCGACCCACAAAGGACAAACAATATAAAAAATGAAATCTACAGGACGACATATTGTTAGTTTTCTGTGTGTGTTATTGAAATTTAATGCAACCAAAACATTTCCTCTATTTATTGACTGTCATCCCTACAAAAATAATAATAAAAAAACACGAGGAAGGACAAAAGATTGCCTTTGGCAATTGTCATCAATTCCCAATTCCTCCCTGTCAATTTGTCGTATGCCCTCAAGGATAGCCGTAGCCCTCTTACGAATGTCACCAGCAAGTTCTATACCCATGCCCATACTAAGTGCATCCTCTATGTAAACATATGTCCATTGCAATCATTTGTCGCGCAATAAGTTTACATCGTCAATAAAAAAAAATAAATAGGAACACCACTACCAAAAGACCCCTAAAAATACTGTTTCTCCTCAAATCGATTGCACTTCCTGAGGAAGCCGAGAGCCCATTGTACAGATACAAATGCTCATTCATAGATATGCACAAGATATCGATTTGTACGAGCATGGATACCGAAGCAAGTTATCGCCATCCTGAGGCTCGTAAATTCTCCGAAATGGTAACAAATAAATAACCTTTTTTGCGGATGACTATCACCACACACCGGTTTGTCCGTCGGCAGTTTTTTGGTATCCCTTGCAACTTGCAACTCTTATACACTTTTGAATTTTATGATTTCTCTGAGTGATGTTTGAGTTATGAATGTGAGAAGAACAACTGTCTTATTGATATTGGTGGTGGCTGACGGTGGGTTCCATCTGACCGGCTTCCTTCCCATATGAAACTCATTGAACTTACATCCTTATGGGTATTTAATTTTCAATTTTTTCCCCTTGTGCAAGGCCATGCATTTATTGGATCGTTACAAATTAGTCATGATGGCTTTTTAATAATTTGGTTGCGTTCGTGTCGATTTTTTTTCTCTCCCAATTTTGCCTTTTGATGCCTTGCAAGACTTCAAATGAAACAATAAAAGTTGGTAATTTATGATTATTGCCGAAGGAACTGAATTCGTCGGACTATATTTCTCATCATTGTCGACAGTTGGTTAATGATGATGGTGATTGACTTTCCATTGAAATACCTAGCTACATCTGCCCATATGTGTCTTTCGTTCACAGGACATTTTTTCATAATTTAATGTCCATACAGTACTGATCAAAATGTAAAATTAACAAAAACGGCGTTAAATTCTAAATGAAAGAATCTACATATTTGTTTTGCTTTGCGATATTTAAGCTTTAACAAGGGAAAGTACCTACCTTTCGCACGTACCTAACTTTCGCACGTACTGCTGTAACCCAACAAATCACAGCGAATCAAGGAAATTCATCTTCTCAACAAATGGCAAGGTAAAAGTTTGAAAAGAAAAATGCATAGAGCTGATTTCAGTGTTACCATTATTACCTATTATTTTATTCAGCACTGTTCATAATATAACATTTTAATAATTATCAGGTTGGTTTTGAAATGTTTATTTGATTGTAATTTGTAAGGGCTTCGATCAGACAACGTTTCCAAGAGCTCATATTCCTATTGCCTTAAAACTTGAGCACATGCCAAGCTAATACAGACAATTTTGTATCTACTCGTAACACAATGTACTGGTGAATTCATCAAATGAGTAGTAGTGCTTTTATTGCATAGTGGTTTAAGGTGGACTAAACCTATACATGTGTATGGTTTAGTTTAGTTTGGTTTATTTCATCTAACAACTTTTTAACTTTAAACAGATAAAAAAAACAATGATGGACAGCATCCTTTTGTTCCTTTTGTTATTAAAGGTATTATCCGAAATCATACAAGAGTTGAAGGTAATGGGTCTTTCATTAGCGACTTGTCATTTTCAAACTGTTAGTGTGAACGCACCCTTAAACCGATTACCGAACTGTCAATGTCAAAATAGTCAGTAAAAGGAACATTTTCATCATGGTACACGAAGGAACAATGTTAACAAATAATTAAAATTTACTACCGTAATTCCGAGTCGGTGGTCGCAACCTTAAGAGCGTTAACGCCAATTTTCGGCCGTAATTCTCGTCCCAGTAGACAAGCAATTCATAGTCTAGGGAAAAATTTGAGGCCGAATATTCGCTACTTGATGTTGCCATGCCAGTGAGAGTATGTTTTGCCCGAAGTGTGGAGAATATTGCTGCCGTAGAGGCATCCGTCGCAAACTGGCAAAATCAGTCACGGCGTTCTCAAGAATTGGGCCTCTCCCAGACCACATTAAGGCGAATTTTGAAGAAGGATCTTGGCCTGCAGATTAGGCTATCTCAAGAACTAAAGCCACTGAATCATTTATTTTTAAACGGCTTCGTCAATAAGCAAAATATGCGTTACTGGACAGGTGAGAACCCTCAAGTGCTTTATGAAACAGCACTTCATGCGCAAAAAGTCACTGTTTGGTGTGGTTTTCATGCCGGTGGGGTCGTTGGGCCGTTTCTTTTGGTCAATGAAAATGAACGGTACGTGGTATTCGCTACAGAGACATATTGGAACGTAATTTCTTTGAGCAATTGCATGAATTGGACATCAATGATATGTGGTTCCAACAAGACGGAGCCATAAGCCACACAATGGTGCAGTCTCAGTTCGGTGAGCGTGTGAGTAAACGCCTCTAGACTTTTTTTTATGGGGCTACATTAAATAATTGGTCTATGCAAACTAGCCGGCGACGTAAGAGGAGCTCAGAGCCAATATTAAACGAGAAATGGCGGCTGAGTCATCGAAAATTAGGTTCAACCTATCGAACGTTCCCGTGGTGGACATATAAACAAAGTCGAATTCCATTCATAAATGTTTTGATAGTAATTCAAGCCAATTTATGTTTGAGATATCTGAAGTAGCTTGCATTTTATTTAAAAAAGAAGTTGTCAAGTCCTTAATGAAAGACCCTTTAATTATAAATTATTGTCATATCATAATCCAGTTATCTTATCCCTGAGTGAAGTGGAAATATGAGAAAACAGTAATCCTAAACTTCATAGACCTTAGATCCCAAATGGAAGCAATTGATCAAAGCAATCATGAGGTAGAACAAATTTTCGCTGATGTGCAACAGGCAGCAAAAGAGTGTACTACACGTTTTTCGAACGGGAAAGAAACTGAAATAAATTACCCTCTAGAAAAAAACGAGCTGTTATTCGAAAAAAGAAGGGCTCGAATAAAATGGCAACTACGGGATCCCCGGACGATAAAATAGTATTTAACCGGGTAAACAATGAACTAAATACAGAATCTACGAATTAAAAAATTATTGACGAAGTAGATTTCTTAAAAATTTGATGACGGATGCTACTACTGATTACTACTTATGGAAGGCAGCCAAAGGTCTGAATAGACCACAGATGCAGAATCCGCCCATAAAAGCAGAAGAAGTAAAATGGATCGCAAATCCCAAACAGAAAGCTGGCCTCTCCGCAGAACATCTCTCGCATGTTTTCAAGCCATTCACAGCAAATGCAGCGACAAATAATTTACACGACGACTTGGAAATTGCCTTCGCCACTCTTAAAGAATAAAAAAATATGTGCAACACAAGTTATCAAGCAAAAAATCACCAGGGTATGACTAAATTACTGCCCAGATTTTGAAAGAAATGCCAATAAAAGCCTTCAAAAAACTCCAACTCATAATAAGTACATGCTTTAAGCTCCGATATGTTAAATCAATTGAAAATTGCAGAAGTCATTATTATACATAAGCAAGGTATGCCACCAACAGATGTAGCTTCCTACAGACTAATATCGCTAATACAGGGTGGACCGAAAGTCTATTTCCTATTTAAAAAATTAATAATTCTTTTATTTATAGATATTTTTGAGTTTTTTTTTTCAGACATTAGGCTTGGGAAATTTAGCATAGAGCACTACACGATCGCACAGCGAACAAAACTTTTTAAATTATTTTTCGAAAATAGCCTTTCAATAATTTGTACACAACATGCCAGCCGGCAATTTTATGGTGTTAGAAATGTTTCAACGGCACCCACTTGAGCAATATGGGAACGTTGGAGATGTGAGGCGTTCGGGCAGGCCTCGTTTTGGACGATCGATCGAAAATATCCAGGTCGTTAGGGAAAGTGCATGCCGCGTAGCAAGATTCAGCGGATTTTGAGGAAAGATCTGCACCTATACCCTTACAAGATCCAGTTGGTTCAACAGGTCAATCCTGGTGACCCAGAAAAACATCTGGAGTACTGCAGAAATGTCCTAAATATAGCCGAGAATGACGAAGAATTTTTGGAAAATTTTGTGATGTCCGACCAGGCACATTTTCATCTGAGCTGGTTTGTGAATTAGCAAAATTGCAGATTTTTTGGCACACACAAAAATATCCATCAAAGTACCTTACAATCACTTCGCGTTACTGTTTGGTGTAGAATAACCTCTGGTAAGATTTGCGGGCCACATTTCTTCGAAAATGATGCGGGTGCCAGCGTTGCGATTAGTGGGAAGGGCACTTTCAGCAAATTGACTTGAATTTTTCAAACACGAAAATCAATATTTTATGCAATTTGTTTTTAAAATTATTTGTTACTTTTAAGAAATTTGCGTTTAGCGAATGAATTCAGTACGAAGCTTTAAAAAAGATATAGAGAAAAAAAATGATATGGCACTGTGAAAGTAAAAATAATTAAATAATAGTATAAATAACATTTTAAAAAAATAAGTTTTACCAGCAAAATCGATAGCATTCGAGAATGTATTGAATGCAGCATTGGTTAGAGGTTCCTTTGTCATTATACTTTCAATGTCTACGTGTCAAGAAGAAGGTGGTTTCTCCAGCTCAAAGTGGAAGTGTAAGTGAATACCTACCTTTTTTTTATAATGGACACGCACTAAAGGGATTTTTTGATACCCTTATAATGTATTAGCTACACAGCGCGTGCGTTAAGGAAATTAGGGTTAGATGATAGGGAGCGATGCCGATGCACGTCGGTTGTAGATCATAATGTGTAGGAAAAATGGATTGGTTAAGAGCATTCCACATTCGTATTGTACGGCTAAGGAAAGATTCCTTGTATTTCACTGTACGTCCGAATACAGGCTTAAGGGTAAACTGATGCGCATTCCTGGCATGGCGGGTATTGCGGTTGAAATGTTTAAGGGGTGGAATGCAACTGGCTATTTCGTTTGAGCAGTTATGGTGGAAATAACGATAAAATAACGAAAGGCAGGAGACATTACGAGTATGACTAAGAGAGTCAATCGATCTCGCAATGTCTCGGTCGCCAATGAGTTTTATCGCGCGTTTTTGGATCCTGTCAAGTAGCTCCAAAAAAGTTATTGGTGCACCGAACCAGATATGAGCTGTACTCCAGTTTCGGGCGAATAAACGCCTTATAAATTGTTGCCAGATCAGAAGGGGTAAAATATTTCTTACAACGCTTAAGGAAGCCTAGACATTTCGCGGCGTTCTTGGCGACATCGAATATGTGGTCATTCCAACAAAGATTGTCATTAACACACATACCGAGAATGGAAAGTCTTTCGGTTTCAGCGATGTAAGTGCCATTCATAGATAATGGCAGTGTGTGTGGGTTTTGCTTTAATGACAGGAGACAGCATTGTGTTTTGGAAGCATTAAATTCCACTCTATTGGTTTTACCCCACTGAGTTAAGGTCGGAATTTAATGAGCTTAACATACGTTGCCGTTCCAGTTCCACACCCGAAGATGAGGGGCGTGACCCAAGAAACGAATATGAGAAGCTAAGGGTGCTGTCATCAGCAAAGGAATGGATTGGATTAGAAGTAACAGACAGGAGATCATTTATAAAAATGAGAAAGAGAGTCGGGGACAGAACAGAGCCTTGGGGGACACCAGCATTTATTTGGTGAGTTGCAGACTTGAAACCGTCCAAAACAACTTGAATTGAACGGTCCGAAAGGTAATTTCTAATCCATTGAAGAAGACTATCATCGATTCCAAATGCACGCATTTTCGACAAGAGAGCTTGATGCCAAACTCTGTCAAATGCCTTTGAAATATCAAGCGCAACAATCTTACTTTCACCACCTTGATGAAGAGATTGGTTCCACTTTTCGGTTAGATATGTCATCAAATCACCAGTGGACCTGTTGCTGCGAAAACCATTGCCGGTCATTAAGAAGTTTTCGCGATTCAAGATATTTCATTAGCTGACGGTTTATTAGCGTTTCCATGACCTTAGAAAGAAGGGACGTAAGTGCAATTGGTCGGTAGGAGGAGGGAGAAGAAGATTCGCCTTTTTTTGGTACAGGCTGGACAAACGCTGTTTTCCATCTTCCCGGGAAGAGTCCTGAAGAATAGGACAGATGGAAAAGCTTACGCAATGGTTTTGCCAGCGAGGAAGAACACCTCTTCAGAACGATGGGGGAAATACCATCTGGACCAGCGGGTTTGTGTATGTCAAGATCTCGAAGTACTCTAGCCACTGTACGAGTGCGGAAGTGGATAGGTCCCATGGAGTATTCTACGCGCTCGAGTACAGGGGGAGACAAAGCACAATCTGGGAGCGTTGAGCTGACTGCAAAGTGAGGAGCAAGCAGATTGGCCTTATCTATAGAACTGACAGCTGGAATGTCATTGTAAATGAGTGTCGGGATAGATGATGAGGCCGAATTCTTGATGTTTTTAAGAAATGACCAAAAGTTTTTACTACCCGTGGGACTTTGTAGAATTTGTTGCCTTAACTTTTGATCATAGGAGAATATGACACGATTAATGTGGGCATTATTATACTCGTATTATTAGTTATGACAGTAACGGAGGACAATCTATGTGAGAACAAATTAAGTCGCGAGCAAAAAGTATAAGACACTATAGTCTTCTCTAACTAAGTTTTGCAGGAGGGCATATTTTTAAAGATATACAGTTAACGCCTACGTTCACAGTATATGGAAGAGAGCTTCCCTGAACGGTCTGAACTGGTACTTAGCGATCGCACAGATAGTTGAAAAAAAATCAGTCTTATGGCAGAACGAGAAGACTTAATGTTATTTTTAAGTTTGTTTATTAAGATTGAGTGATCAATTGAAGAAAATGCTCTTGAAAAAACCAGAAGCACCATTAAACATATTTAGTTTAAGTCCAATGCTGTCCTTAAATCGGTTGTGACCTTGATTACGGTGTTAGTTTGACAAATTTTGTTTGACTACCAAAATTCAAGCTCGAATCACGTGTAACACCCAAGTCTTTGTCAAAAGACGTTTTTTTCAGAAATATATAGCAAATTGTATATTCAAAATCGAATGGAATTAACATACATACGTGTAAACGTCAATACCACACATTTTGATAAATATATTGAAATCAAAGAACAGTGATCACACCACAATTCGATACGTAGATGTTAAGCTCTCTTCGCAATTCCAAATATTCAGATACAGATTTAATACTTTTGTAAATTCTGAGATCATCGGCATATAAAAGATAATTGGAAAAAGATACGTAAGAAGGAAGATCGTTTATGAAAATAACAAACAAATGTGGGCCAAGACGAATACCCTGTGGAACACCCGAATAGTCGGGTATTTCCCCCGACACCACAATGGAGTATTTATTTTTATTTTTCTGATTGCGGCTTCAAAAACCTTAGCCGTCAACTGAAGCTTAGCTATAGGCCTATGACTTAAAAATCGGAGTAATAAACGATCATCACAACTAGCCTGTTTTTTGTATTTCATTGTACTTTGTATACCGATGGATTTTTTTTGAAATTTATAAATTTCCAAAATGCTTTGGAATTATTTTTTATTTTCGATTCTAACGACATAACATGTTTTCGATAGAGGAATCGTTTTAAACATGCATTTTCATCCTTAGGCGGTATAGTTCACTTCGAATAGTCGGAATCAACCAATTTTGACGATACTTCCTAAAAATTACCTTCTTTAAATTGTATAAACGATTAATAAACCAAAAAGGACTCATTGAGTTTTTAATTTATCGAACGGAGACAAGCCAAGAGAAAACAACTTCGATAATGTTAATGAAACTGACATATGTGACACTGATTTTCACAACGAGCCTATCTGCCGGAAATATAATAAGTAGTGGCGAAAACCTGTTATTCAAAGCCGTAAGAGATATCTAAGCAAAATAAGTTTAGACTGATTTGTGGATACATTTGCATGTGAAAAAAAAAAACAAATAAAAGGACGTCTCCTTAGTTTTTTGGAAGGACTCATTTTATTTTAAAATCCCCTTTTTGGAACTGAAAAAAAAAATACAGTGCCGGTTTGAAACTGAAAATGAAATAAGACATCAATATTTTTATATCAAAAAATACTGTTACGCTGGTCTATGTTCGATTCCCAGTGGAAACAATTTTTTTCGAGAGTATATGAAAAATGAGTCTGATGAACAGTTGTGACGAACCGCGAAACAGCGCTTTCCAGTCCCCGCACTTCACGTAATAGCAATCACAAGACACGGTTGTTAATTCAAAACTCAAAAGTACATTTTTTTTCATTCTATTGCTGACATAGAATCAAGAACTTCGATTTCATAGTCTTTTGCAACATTTAATGGCAGAATGGAATTATCTTCAGAAATCCATTCAATTTTGCAAGGCTAAAATCACACACAATTACAATATATAAATTTTCATTTAGTTTGTTAGCAATCGCTTTTATATTTCCAAAAGTATAAATGAGCAACACTAGTATCGGCCTTAGCATAAGTGGCTTTGGGGATGAGTTGCAAACATCTTTCATTTGATTGTCTATTGTGTAGTGGATTTTCGGTTAATTACAATCGGCGAATTTACGATCAGAACCAAAGGGACCACAATTCTCCCACTTCACTGCTTCCCTACTGGTTCGTCTGTGGGGTTACCCGGTTTAACCTCAATTATCTTCGGCAGGCCTCTTTGATTCGGATCATTTTTTACTGAGGTCAATCAAATGCTGCATTTGTGTGAATTTATATTTTTGTTATTTATTATTGTTTTACGACACCGGTAATCTCCACTCATGTCAACCCACGGATTTGAATGAACACCTGTGGGAGAGTTTTAAGATGCTTAATGCATCGCTCACCTGAATGTTAAATTTGCCTTGAAGTGATTTCTCTCTTAATTCGCGTTTTAAGACAAGCACTACCTTTTGAAAGGCGCTGCAGTGATATTCTTAGTCCTTTCCTGAACGGGAAGAACATCAATGCTACCTATCAAATAAATTTCAAATTGCGGGCTTCGGTCTCAAAAATAGTATTTAGTTTTCTATGATTTCGAATAAGTACACCTTTTTATCGCAGTTTCTTAATTTTCTTGATGGACCTTTATTAACGTTTGTTGAGTAACCTTAAAACAAAAGGTACAAGGTGGCGCAAAAGTCATCATCCTATCGGAAGAAGCATAATTTTTGCAAATGGCGGCAAATGTAAATTCTAATTTGATATTTGTGAAGTTAACTGATACAGAAAAAACTTAAGACACCAATTAACATAATCCAAAAGCAGAACCAACGTTTTTCATTCATAAAAAAAATTACAGCGAAAGAACATCGGGTGACAACTTTTGCGCCACCTGACAACTTTTGCGCCACCTTGTACATCCTATAAAAAAAAATATGGCGAGGTATTTCTAATTAAGTTACATGACTTATGGTTTACTAACACAACGTTATATTAGACTTATGCAACACGCATAAATCACGTTGCTTCATTGCTCTAAATAATCTAATTAAACACAGTTCATAAAAACACGCAATGTAATGACAATTAAATATACGTGAAAGTACCTATATCCCTAGAAAATTCTTCAAAACAAAGGTAAAATTCCACAGCATAGTTCCAAAGTATTGTAGTGCAATTATGCAAAATTTACCACCAACACAAGTAAACCATTTATCCACAACAAAACAATCCTAAGCTTTCTGCAATTCCAGCCTTCAGTATATCTGTTCTGCAACAAAAACCATATAAAAAGAATGCAAATCACCTAACATGTTATGAGAAAATAATACCTAAAAAGGATTATCTTCTCTTGGTGGAACAGTAAAGGATAAGTAAAAATGTTTTTGCGGCATACCGACGATGGGTTGGACACCTAAACGAGTAGGTGATGCATTTGCGTGGCATTTTATATCTTTGGGAAAAACTATTTTTTTCGTCCATACCCAACCTATGGTATAAATAGAAATCCGCCTACAAGAGCACTTGTACGGAAGCCAGACCAACGTTAGAACTTTGATGTAAGGAAAAATACCTAAATATCACACTACCTTCCGCGGCATATCGCATCGCCATGCATCCAATGCGAGTATGCAACTTCTTTCTTTATTAATCACATTAAACACATTTCATTGAACTATAATTTGATATTATATCAAAGCGATGATGTTAGAACAGATGTTAACACTGAGTATTAGAAGGATATACTTTACGGAATAAGAATAAGAAAGTTCAGTGGCATAGGTATTAGTAAGTTGATATCTACTGAGAAACTGGAAATGAGGAAGTAGTACGTTTATTTTTGGATAGAGTGAAACATAGGCAGTTATAGTGTAAAGCCAAAATTACGTTCTATTTTATTTATTCCCTCAAAAAGCCTACTCCGTTTTTATTGAATACTTAGATAATTTAATTATAAATATCTACATTATTTTGATATAATGTAGTTGAAAAAAGAAGAGATCATCGTGGTTATGAATCAACCCATTCTAATGAAATATGCCAGCGTTTTTGAAAGTGTGGGTCCCGAAAAAAATACTAGGGTGCCGCAACGAAAGCTTCATAAAAAAAATAAAAAATTAAAAACCAAATTCGGTTTAATTAATTTTTATAAACCCTAGTACAGGCGCAAAGTCCATTCACAAGCCTTAAGGGATACATGAAGGCCAGAGAAGGCAAATTTGATCGCATAAAATGCGGGTGGCAATGGTGCAGTAGTTGTGTATTCGCTTACGGAAAAAATTACTTTATACCGAATACATGAAATCGTAATCTCCCTAAGTAACTTAGACACCACCCGTGGAGAAAAACCCTACAACTGCACCCAAATACTTCTTTCCTATCTCTCTATTCTTTCTAATACCAAGTAGCTTACACTGTGTTCTTAGCATTATAAGGATACTGTAACAACAGAAAAAAAATCCCTTTGGCGTAAGCAAATTATAAAAAAAAAAAAAAAAAAAGCGTGAGCCATAAAAAAAAATATTTTATGGTTAAATTCTGGTAAAAAATTCAACATTTGAAAATAATGTCGATGAATATAATTATTAATAAATAGATGGACAGGTGGTTTTTCATTTTACTGTCATGATGTTATATGTTCGTAGAATACACTCTTCGAGCACTTGTCGCACTGGGATCGTGGATAAATGGAACACCTACCCTCCAATATATCAATAGAATACTTACTTACTTAACGGGCTCCCAACATGTGAAGAGTCTCTGCCTGAGACACTGCAACCTTCCATGCCCTGTGATCTCGGGTGCGCTGCTTCTAGTTCTCCAGACCAAGCGCTCGGGCATCCGCGATGGCTTGGTCTTTAAAACAGAGGTTCGGTGTTCCTTGCCTTCTCGAACCAGTGAGCTGGGAGTCGAAGATCTTCTTCGCTGGAGCATTATTTGCCATTCGCTCAATGTGGCCGAGCCAATGTAATCGACGTGATTTAGCTTTTTGGACTACATCCACATCTTGGTACAGCTCATAGAGTTCGCGGTTGTATCTATCTTCTCGCCCATTCTCCCTCCTCGCACTCAGGACCAAATATCCGACTGAGTATTTTTCTTTCAAAAGAACCCAATGTTAGGTCCCCTTTTCTACTTATCGTCCAGCACTCGGCGCTATATAGCAGGACTGGTAGAATTAAGGTTCGATAGAGCATGCATTATGTCCTTCGAGTGCGGAGTTTTGAACCCATTTGTTTCTCTAAACCGAAGTAGCAGCGGTTTCCCAAGGTAATTCTACGACGGATCCCCACTAAGGTGCCATTTGTATAGTTGATGTTACTCATAGGTAGATGAACTCCTTAACTACCTCAAAATTATTGCTAACGATAATGAAGTTTTGTCCTAGGCGGTGGACAGATGTTTGTTTGGTTTTTGATAGCATGTACTTGATCTTGTACTCATTTACTTCAAGAACAACCAATTTTCCCTGTTCTTCAATCGCTCTGAAAGCCTCTAACACGGCACGCTGGGAACGGCCGATTATGGACAAATCTATTGAAGATAGTGCCTTCCGTGTTGACACCTGCCCTTCGCACTACTTTTCTCCAGAACAAGATTGAAAAAGTCAAATGATATCGCATCTCCTTGCCAAAATCCGGTATAAGTTTGGAATAATTCGGAAGAGCTGCTTCCAAACTCAAGCGTCACGCGACACAACTGGCCATCGCCACCAAGAGCTCCTGACGATGAATGCTATCATATGCGACTTTAAAGTCAATTAAAATGTGGTGGGTCTCGAACTTGAAATTCATTGGTCTTTTCCAGGATTTACCTTAGTGTGAAGATTTTGTCTATTGTCGATCTGCCGGACCGGAAGCCACACTGGTATGTGCCAATTAGTGTGTTGCAGAACGGCTTCAGACGTTCACAAAGTACGTTGGATAGGATCATATTTGCGACATTAAGCAGGGATATGCCTCGATAGTTCTTGCAAGACATATGATTGCCTTTTTTGATGATGGGGCATATGGACCTGATAGTCCAATCATCGGGCATGCTTTCTTCTACCAATACTTGGTTAATGATTTCGTGCATGCGCCCTACCAAAACATCACCTCCATATTTGAGTAGCTAAGCTGGTAGACCATCTAAGCCGGTGGCCTTATTGTTCTTTTGCTTTCTTATAGCTAAGCCAACCTCTTCTATACTGGGTGTTGAAATCTGTTCTTCATTGACAGGACAGGTCAGGACGTCAATAGAATAGAAAGAGTAAATATTCGCACAGCCACCAATGAAGGAAACTTGACGATTTCCGTGGTAAACGTTCTGCATTTTTTGTAAGTGAACCATAAATGCGAATGATCCAAGTTGCGCAATGCTTCTTTAGCCGATCTTTGTTATTCAAGGACCTGAGGTATTCTTACGAATATGAATCATTTTTGAGCACAATTGCCGAGCAAACTTTGGCTTATGGAGGATGAAAATGGCGTTAGCCAAAAACTGCCACATGAGCCGCGACATCAACAAAATTATAAAATATAAGTATTGGTCTTCTTCTCGTCATACCCCCACATGAAGAGGAACATACTAATTGATAATAGATACAAACCGACAGCTCCTTTATTTTGTTTGTAGTTTCCACTTTTTCACAACAAAAATTGTAGCACGAAATCGACAGTTTTCAAGAGGCAGTTGTCAACAATAAATAACATGAAAAAACACACAGACATATAACAAAACGTCTTGTAGATCGCAATATAAATAAGAGTAATGAATCTTCACGGATGGCTCCAAAGCCGATAAAGGAATTGGTTCTGGTGTCTTCATAGAGAGCGACAACATTAGACTTTTCTTCTCGTTAGGCAAACATGCTTCAGTCTTCCAAGCAGAGACTTATGCTATCCTAATGGCCATGGACTATGTTGGGAGGAACAGGTGGAGGGGCAAAGTATCTGCGTCTGTATCGACAGTCAGGCTGCGCTTAAGCCCTTGCTCAACACCTTAACCACCTCCAAAATAGTTCGTGAACGCAAGATCTCTCTGAACTCGGTCGAAAGGCTGAATTCACTTAGACTTGTCTGGGACCCGGCTCATAACGGGATCACCGGAAATGAGATCTCCGATGAACTTGCTAGACAGGGCTCAGAGGAAGACTTCTCAGGACCTGAACCAGTGATAATTATGTCTGCCTGCGTCCTCGGTCAGGGCTTCCATTGACGGTTGGGTTTCATATCAACACAATCGCCGATGGCATGACTCTCCAGGGTGCAGACAGATAAAACAAATTCTCCCCGACGTCTGTTAAAAATCTGCGGCATTCGTGTTGTCTTACCTCCTTCGGGATAGGGGTTAGAATTTACCCGAGGTAGGCATGCCGGTCGTAAGAGGCGACTAAAATCCAAATCCCCCCTTCGGGTAGGGGTCAGAATTTACCCGAGGTAGGCATGTCTGTCGTAAGAGGCGACTAAAGTCCAAATTGATAAACTAAAGCTTGAGCTACAGCAGCTTAAAGAACAGGTCAATAAGAACAATAAAAATGAGCAGATACCTAAAACTGTAGTGTACTCTACGGATGAAGAAGAACTGCAAAGAGAGACAGAACCACCCTGGGAACAAAAAGGAACAAAAAAAAGAAAAATGAGCAGGTCTCCGGAGCTTTCACCACCAAAAGTGACCCAGAAAAGCCCAGAAAAGATGAAAGGTAAAGAAACCAAACCACTAAAAACAATAAAGCCTCCACCAATTATAGTGCTCTGTATTACGAAGTACGAAGGCTTATTGAATATATTAGAGGAAAATAAAATAAAAGCTAATACAGCTCTCCTAAATAGCAATGATGTTAAAATTAATGTGGATAACGAAGAATCCTACAGAAACTTAACAAAATTGCTTTATCAGAAAAAAGTACAATGGTACTCGTTTAAAAATAAACAAACAAGACCAATAAAGGTTATTGCAAAGAAACTACACTACTCATGCACACCTGAACGCATTGCAAATGACCTAATAAAGAAAAACTTCAAAATACTTGAAGTTGTGAACATGCTTAAGTACAAGAGTAAAGCACCGCTTCCGATGTTCATGCTTACTTTTGAGCAAGATGAAGACTTACCTCAATGAGCTCTTCTGATACTTCTCAAGATAGGACAAACTCCAATTAAATGCCGGACATCTTCTTTCACGTGTAGATTGCATAAAGTGCATTCTGGATTGATGTCCGATCTATGCGGCATATAATTTAAACGAAGTTCCCCTCTGACCTTAAAAATTGACAAAATCATATCTATACTATGTATTTTGGTCCTGGAAATAGTTTTGCTCCATGAGATCACGGTTGAGTATTCGATACGTACATCTGATTTCACTCTGCTGCGCTTTGGACCTACACTCCGCACGGTAAGCTTCATCAATATTCCTCAAACGCTCCTGTACATATCCTTTCCACAACTCTGCATTCTGTGAAACCAGAAAATCGTGTAACTCCACTTTTAAACGAAAATGAGATTTGAATGACACCTATTAGCTCAAACCCATATCAACAACTCGGCGAAATTTGAGCCCCCTAATAAGTTTAATTATTATATTATCGGAGATTCAGTTGGTAGCATATCTTCAAAATCAGTGCATTTGCTGGGTACACTGTGTGTGGAAAAATGCTTTCCTGTAAAATTTGCTAAAATGGAGTTACACAGTTTTCTGGTTTCACCGACGATATGGTTCCGCAAGGTTCTTCTGGGAATGTTATATCGTCTTGAAGCTTCATGCTGAGAAAGTAAATCTCGTTCAATGGATTTCAAGGCCTTTCACATATCAATTTCAGTTCAATTAGCCCTTTATTTTTGTCACATAACTTGGGTTTTGACATTTTGCCTGAAACACAACAAAAATTGAAATGACATTTTTCATATACTTAATAAGGCCTACTCAATTTTTTGTTGGGCCTTGTTAAGAACATGAAAGACTTTGTTTATAAAATTATAAACAAAAATCTATCTAATGTATGGAAATAAAACTTAGCTAAAATTGCTGTACGTTTAATATATTTTATCATAAAAATTAAAAATCGTACTTATTTGCCGAAAAAGTTAAAATTTATTGAACCGTTTTTTTATAAAACGACACGTGCGCCTCACTCCACAAACTTGTTTCGACTGCCAGATTGAACAGGAATGCATTAACCGACTTTTTTGTTGTTGTCTGAGTTGAAATAGAACGGGACTACGAAAACATAGAACAAAAAGTCCCGTTAATTGTTGGATGTGTGTTTTTGCGCGCGTTGGGACTTGTTAGGGACCGGGCTTCATTCGGTTCACCTACATTATATTTAATTACTTATTTAACTAGAAAATCTATTATTTTGACTTCCTCAAAGAATTATCGTTTCATGTTCTTTCTTCATATAAATTGTTTGGTTTATATACATT
Source organism: Portevinia maculata (assembly GCA_949715645.1). Lineage (NCBI taxonomy): Eukaryota > Metazoa > Arthropoda > Insecta > Diptera > Syrphidae > Portevinia > Portevinia maculata. The sequence goes on from OX454525.1 coordinate 41,674,506, forward strand.
TAATGCATAATTCATTCACGTTTCATATGTATAACTACTTCTGTTATTCACTGTACTTGTCATGTTCTATGTGCATTGTACCTACTTAATTAGCAAATTTTTGTTAATTTGTTACGCATCAATGATCATAATCAACTTCAATTGAACATGCTCGCGCACTTGCACCGGTAGCCTTTTTTTGTGGTTTAATTTTACCAATTCCTCTTTGGTACGTTCGTTTGGCGACAAGTGAGCAAGCATCTTCTCGTTCACTTCGCAGAGTATCCCAACAGCGTTAAGACCGATCTTTGGTAATTAATGTACATCATAATTTGTTAATTCATATTATACATAGTCGTATCCAATTTGATAAATTCAATAAAGTTGAATTCTTTTAATTGAACAGTCCATGTGCGAATTTCATATTCGTTCTAATCGTTAACAGGCACCAAAATTCATTGCTGGATAATTGCAGCTCTTTTGAGTGGAGGCAAATGATTCAAACACTTTTTTTTGTGAAGAGAAGTGATTCATTATAACGCATTTTTCCTTATTAATCCATTCATAGTTTCCTCGCGTCCTTGCAGGCAACAAGTGCAAATATTTCGTTGTTCGAAGATATCAGTGAGATAATGCTAGTCTTGAAACCTAAACACGATCACAAAAGTTGGCATGGAATTCTAAATTTTCGTCTTGGAAGTACTTTAGGAATCCTCCATTAACCTCTAGACCCTCGTTAAGGCCTTTCCTCTGGATAGCCATCTTATCTCTGTGTTAAACAAAAGATTTCGGTGAATTGAAACCATACCTTCACAGATCTTTCGGAACAGTTGAGTTTGAAAACCTTCACTTTTAACGACAAGTTCATACCAGGGCACAAACCCTTCTTGGCATATATATGTCTATCGAAACACAGATACTGATCAAGGCAGATACACTGATATGTATCTAATTACGCTTCTCACCGCCAATGGCTGCGCATTTTTTTTTAAATAATGGCCATTTTCTTCACGTTTTTGTTTTTTGGTATCCCTGAGGTCCCAGACGATGTTGTTCTGAACAGGATTGTTTCCGTCTTCTGAACTCTTTTAGTTAGAGTCATCGAAATATCGATTAATTTGATCGAAGTCACACTGCGTAAAATAATGTTGTTGATCAGATAGCATATCTGAGTGAACATACTAGATTACTCGTCTACGAGTAAATGTTCACCATTATCGGAGAATTCACCGCCCAATGCTCTAAGGTATTTTTAATTTCAAATACAGTGCTTGTAATCATGTTGACACACTTGACAACGAACTTCTTCCCCATAAGCGTATTATAAATTACATATAGAAAGGGTTTGTGCATCCCCTGCCTGGTAAACTTGTTAAAAAGTCCTTCTAACCATACGGTGTTGAAATTTCTCTGAAAATCAACCAGACAAACACCTGTGCATTGATTCTTGTATTTATGAAAGAATGTCGGAAATCAGTTTTGACGTGGCACGAATAGTCGCATGCTCGGCCCTGAAACCAAATTGGTTGCATGGAATAATGATATTGTGCTCGACCCACTTCAACTGGGTTCTTATTGACAATCTTCTCAAAGACCTTGCGGGTATTCGAAAGCAAACTAATCGACCGAAGATTGGCAGGGTTCGTCCTATCTTTACCCTTTTCGGAACAGGTTGTAGGTATCATACTTATCATTCATTGCAGCAGATAATTCGCACATTTCAGCGCATTGTTAAATAAGCTTAATTTACAATATTTCACGTTCACAAAGTACAAACTTTTAAATTTGACCTTACTTCAATTTGCCAATTTCGACACTGTGGCCTCACATCACATTTGAAAGTATAGCGATTACTGGCTTGCCTTTCCTGAGATGAAGATATCAAAATCGCTTACGTGATATCCTAACACTTTCAGCTACATGAGTTATTTTACGTATTTCCACCTTGTTTTGTAAGTATGTATCGCAGATGAGATTTCTATGTAGTAGGTAGCTAAATACTTCTCCGCCAAACTTAACGTTGTCAAAGAAAACTATTTTGTCTCCAAGTGCATTGTCCGGTTGCTTAATAGCCTCAATCCAACCTATACTCAAGTTAAGTACAATAAGTAGGAAAGTGCACAATATAATTTGTCATAGATACGCCTATACGGGTATGTGGATGGCAAAGTATCGAGTCTGTCGGCAATTCCCCAATACGAAATCAAGTACCTCAACATTTAATTGTGGACACCAGCTTCAAACTGTCCTTTATGTATAGGCACATCTACGACTAGGATTACTTCTAACCAAATGTTATTTTCTGGTTCCACCCAAAAATCAATAAAAGGCAAGCCCATATAGTTCACCATGAACTTGAAATTTGCAAGCCCTCTTCAATGGCAAACTTATACCTCAATTTAAACCGAAACTATTTAACTTCGTAGCTCTTCATAAAAAAAAAGTGAATTCATTTGAAATTCCATTCCGAAACTGCCAAGTGAATCGATAAAAACAAAAACATCGAACCAGTAGCCAATACACAACCCCTCTCCCCGTCGACAGCTCTAATTACAAATGCAAACTGTGTTTGATAAAAAAAAAACTTGCTGTGTTTTTTTACTAGAACCAAAACACTTTCAGTAGGCCAACACCATGTACGTCTAAAGCAAAACAAAATTGTATATATATCTTTAACTAAGAGTCGATGGCCGATGATGATTATACTACTCTGATGAACGAACAACGTCAACGGATGTCGTTGACCTGATTAACATACCTAATACACCCACTCAGGCTGCAGTGTTTCATTGACTTCCAGTTCTAATTCCAATTCGACATTTGTTTTTTCCTTGTCTCCTTATATACGAATAGTGGCGGATTATGGAGGCACTACCCGTATACTTATAGAGAAGCATCACATCTATCGATTTTCAAGTGCAACAATTGCCCAAAAAACGGCAAAAGGACGAAAAGAAGAAACCCCCAGTTTATACACAAATGTAAGCAAACCGGCAAAAAGGACGAAAGCAAAGAAATAACTCTCGCTCTCTGTGTGCTTGCCTGGCTGCTGTTTGTTGTCCTTTTTTGAAGCTGACTAGCTGGAATGGAGATGTAGAGTGAATCCATTGTCCTTTTATTAGGCGTACAACTAAATGTCTCTTCTCTTAAAGCGCTTGAATTCGATGTCGTTCTACTTTGCAGGGTATTTAAAAGGATACTACCCCACCTCCCCCCAATTTCACTGTGTGTGGTGTATGAATCTGTATCTGCGTATGTTGAATACGACTGTGTAGATGGTCTCATAGCAAGCACACAATAAGAAACAATGAGACATAAAAACAAGTCGGTAGGTATCACGAATTCGAGAATTCGGAACTCCCTTTTGTTAGCGAATGTGCCAACAGAGTTACTGCTAACCTAATCGATTTTCTTGTTATTCTCAATGTCAGCCTATGTAGTATATAACTAGCACTGGTATTTATGCACTAACAGTATGTTTTGGCAGACAGAAAAAAGGATCAACCGGAACAATTTTGGTCACAGACGAAAATCGACAACGCTACGACAGAACCGGGTTTATTGATTTTTAGTGGAAATTGCTCTGAATTAAAGGGAATGTTAAAGTTATTCAGGAATAGTGGCAGAAATGTCCTTACAGATTTAAATTTACTCTCACAGAAAATACAGCAAATTGAAATTGTGTCCAATTGAGTGCGTCGCTATAATCCCTAAGAAATTTCATCAAAATTAAGAAATAATAATAACTCCCATCATAAGTCCTAAATATTTTTGTCGCATAATACACAATGCAGGGCAAACCTAAACAAACAAATGTACGTCATTGGGGCACATTAGATGCCAGTTTAAAAAGATCAAAGATCACAGCTTACATACGCAGATGAAATAATATAGGTAGTTAGTTTCCACATTCGTCCTTTTTTGTTGGTCACATTCTTTTTTGATCGAAATTCATTTAAGCGAAAGTAACATTGTGAATTTGTGCGATTGTCATTCGTTATTAGAGAAACGTTATTTGTGCAGATAAAAAAAAACGTACTGGCTGAACGATTAATCCACCCTACAGCTAATTATTATTATTTTTTTCTACAAAAGATGCATGTACGTAGGTACTTACATAACGAACAACCCCTTTTTATATCATTTAAACATGGACGTCATCGTATACACCGCGTCAGTTAAATACCTGTAATCATTCATATTATGTGTTATGAATAAACATAAAAAATAAACCGGATTCCCTTTGGAAGGATTTGCTTTTTATTGTATCCTCTGTCGGCTTTATTATCAACCATATCGCTGCTGGGAGGGAGACTGAATTGAATTATTAATAAGCAGAAAAGTATAGGACTTTGAATGTGTGCGATATTGGTGATGAAGGGAAATGGTTTTAATGAAGGAAGATAATCACGGTGACAATAGATGAGGCCGTTGCGTGTGTTGATAAAAAACATGGAAAATCGTTTTATTAGAAGTGCATGCACTTATGTATCAACGTATATTTATATAGGATGTAAAACGATTGAAAAACACAGCAAAGGGTTTCGAAATGAATTCTGCCATTTTGAATATTTGATAGTCATAATGTTTATATTGTTGTTAGCATGGCAAGTCTGTAGCTACAAATCAGTGGTGTGGCGTCCATATAATCTTATTCCAACTAGATTTCTTTTAGAATTTTCACCAGCCATCGATATCTACTAAGTGATCATGGACACCAAATACTTATTACAGGATATAAAATCTCTAGCTGGATATAGCTCCTTTTGAGAAGAAATTCGTTTCGTATCCCTTTTTGGATTAGCACTGCGTTCGTCTCCTCTTTGTTCAACACCCGGTTGCTCACAAGGAAAAAAAACACACTCTTCTTCAATGATATTCACTAAACTTAATCTAAAACGGTTATAGCACCGCATCCATAGTTGAGACTTTGGCAAAAAGATAACACAATCTCATGGAAGCGATCGTACGCATACTAACTAGAATTAACGTTTTAATCACTTTAACACTGCTCTGAAACTCGTTTGTGGACTAAAGACTTACATTTGCTTAAAAAAACATTGCCTCTATTTAATATGCATTTAATCAATATTTTATCCCTTAAAATAAAAAATAAAAAAAAAAATAAACAATTTTGATATTTTCAATCAGCTGTGTTGCTTAATGTCGCAAAATCTTACAAAAATAGGCAATATGCAAAAAGATTGGGACTGCATGCGAGTATGTTGAAATGGTTGATATCTTACCTTAAAGGTCGAGTACAATATGTATCCATTGACCTAATTCTTTCAAATCCTGTAATAGTTTCATCAGGTGTACCCCAAGGAAGTCATCTTGGTCCGCTCCTTTTTCTCATTTTTTTAATGACATGCCTGAAATTTTTCTAAATTCTATTCGCCTTTTATTTGCTGATGATCTAAAATTCCTCAGATGTATAAAAACTACTGATGATTGTCATCTTTTACAAGAAGATCTTCAAAGGCTAACGGATTGCTGTCAAAATAACCAATTACTTTTAAACATCTCGAAATGCTAATGCTTATCTTTTTGTCGCAATTTTTCATCAATTATCTGTGATTTCAACATTGAAAATTATGTCCTTGAAACAGTTTCGGCGTAGTTTTTGACTATAAATTAGACTTTGTCAAACATGTTGAGTATATCGTAGCCAAAGCAAACTCTATGTTGGCTTTCATCATACGTAATTGGAAAGACTTTAATGATCCGTATGTAGGTGAATGGATGCCCTTATGAGTGGTGTCACGGCTCACTTAGACCATCAGCTTGGGTCCATTGTATCCATTGCTGTTGGGATTTCCAAAATGTTGAACCTGTAAATACAATAGATATGCCGCTGTTACACAGCTCAGTGATCCGCTTTATTAGAATCACCCGGATCTATATGTAAATCTCAGAAGTTTCTCAAAGAAGTAGCTGACAAGAATATTAAATCTGTTAGTTCTAAGGGAAGGGCATTCACATAATAGGTGACGAATAGATTCTGTCTCTTCGACGTCTCTACAGCTCCTGCAGTAATCGTTGTGCGCTATGCCCAGCCGCACCGCGTGTAGGCCCAATGCGCAGTGTCCTGTGAGGACCCCTGTCAGTGTGCGTATGTCTTTACGGTTCAGTCCGATTATGACCTTAGATTTCCTTTTGTTTACCGCTGGCCAAAGCTCCCTCGAGTGTGTTTCGAGGCTGGTCCAACGTAGGTTTGTTCTACTCATGGATTCAGCGTCGATTTTCCGTGTCAGTGCACTGAGCGGAGCTTGTATAGATTTCAGAGCCAGAGATGCATCCATCTCCGATCCGCATCTTGACAGCTTGTCTGCTTCTCCGTTGCCCGAGATGTCCTTGTGCCCTGGTACCCAGCATAGGGTCACCGAGTTTACGGTTGATATCTCGTTTAGGTGTTTTCTGCACTGTAACACCGCCCTTGATTTGACAACTGCTGACTCCATGGCCATTATGGCCACTTGGCTGTCAGAGCTGCTTCACCTCCTTAGCAGCTTGAGTGATCGCAGCTCTCTCTGCCTGAAAGACGCTATATATAATATAATGATCCTTATACTCTTGTGACACTATGTAGCGCTTATGTTAGGTCGATTTTAGAATATAGCTGTGTGATATGGAATCCATACCACACTGTTCATTCAAATAGAGTTGAAAATTTACAGAAAAAAATTACTAGATTTGTAATATGGAAGTTGGGTTGGAATATCGATTCTCCCACGTACTCTACTAGATGTCAAATCCTCGGCACTCAGTCGCTTAAAAATAGAAGGTACGTTTTTATACTATTCTAAGGGTATATTAATTTTGACGCATAGTTTGTAACATACCTTAATATTGCCGGTAGACCCCTAAAAGTTACTATATTTATGATCTGCATCGATAGTAATGTCGATCTAACCATGTCCGTCCGTCCGTCCGTCCGTCCGTCTGTCGGCTAAAATTAGGCCTTTAAACTGGGCCTAGAGAGCTGAAATTTTAACCATATACTCTCTAGGGTCCCGAAATAATCAAGTTTACGAATATTTGAAATCCGCCCACAGACACGCCCACAAACTCAAAAAAACAAAATTTTGGGAAAAATCGAATTTTGAGCTAGAAAGCTGAAATTTTTTATATATGATCTATGACTCCTAAAACTGCTAGGGATATAAAATTCAAAATCCGCCCACTGACACGCCCACAAATAAATAAAACAATTTTATTGAAAAACCAAAATTTGAGCTAGGGAGCTGAAATCTATAATATATACTCTTTAGGGGCCCTTTAAGCTCATGTGCAAATATTTTCAAAATCCACCTACTGACGCGCCCACAATTTAAAAAAAACTTTTTTGAAAATCAAAAGTTTGAGCTAGGGACTGAAATTTATAATATATACTCTCTAGGGGCCCTTTATGCTCATGTGTAAATATTTTTAAAATCCGCCCACTGACACGCCCACAATAATTTTTTTTTGAAAAATCAAAGTTTGAGCTAGGGAGCTGAAATTTATAATATATACTCTCTGAGCGATAGGAATAAGAATAGGGTATCCAACAGTTCGCCCAAGCGGACTGTAGCCCGTCCCTATGTTTTATATATGATCTATGACTCCTAAAACTGCTCGGGATATAAAATTTTCAAAATCCGCCCACTGACACGCCCACAAATAAATAAAACAATTTTATTGAAAAACCAAAATTTGAGCTAGGGAGCTGAAATTTATAATATATACTCTTTAGGGGCCCTTTAAGCTCATGTGCAAATATTTCCAAAATCCGCCTACTGCCACGCCCACAATTTAAAAAAAAACTTTTTTTGAAAATCAAAAGTTTGAGCTAGAGAGCTGAAATTTATAATATATACTCTCTGAGCGATAGGAATAAGAATAGAATATCCAACAGTTCGCCCAAGCGGACTGTAGCCCGTCCCTATGTTTTCGGTTATGTTTATAAGTGACATTTTATCAAATCATATTAAATGTCCTTTTCTGTTATCTTTGATCGATCTGTATGCTCCAACTCGTCAGCTAAGAGAACGTTTCCTGCTCCGCGGAAATGAACATAGAGTGAACTATGCACTTAATGAACCTATAACTCGCTGTGTTAGAGAAACAAATCTTATTTCCAATAATATTGATTTTAATTTGCATGTAAGTAGGCTTGCCTTAAATAAATAACTCATTGTTGTATTTTTGAACCAGTTAATTTAAATTATATTTATTTAAACGACATATTATATAATACCCAATTAATTATTTATTTTCTTTTTTCTTTTTCTTCTTTTTTTGTTAATGTTAACTTTCGGTAGTCTAATATTAGAATTAAATGCTCTGATTGATGTAAATAAAAATAAAATTGATTTTGGTTTAAATAAGGGCTGAATTCCAAAACGTCAACAAAATGCGTATTGTAAATGCACACAGCTTTATGATGCCAGGTTATGAATGCTTTTGCGCTTCTTTGTATTTGTGATGCTTTGCAATTTTTGACGTTTTGGAACGACTTTGATGCGAGCTATCGTAAAATGTATCAAACACCAATAATGTCTAAACAATTAGTAACAACAATACTTTTTAACAGCTTTATAACCAATATTGGTTCATACAATGCCATGACACTTTTGAGCATATTCTTTATTTAAGAAGGAAGCAGTTTACTCGCAGAATGTCTTTGCTTTCTTCGATTACATCATAGTTTAATGGAATCATTCGTACATTTTTTATAACTGCAAATCAAGTATATTATTTTACTTACTCTGGCGATGAATCCATTTTATTTGGGGGTTGAAACTAAAATATCAAATGTCATTTGCATCATAAACATTCATGATGCTCTGTTTGCTTTTGTTTGCGCAGTTGATGCGTTCACAATGCGTTTTAGAAAAGTATGCATTGCATCATAGTAATCCGCTTGCATTTTGTAATGCAGAAGTACTGCGTTTTGGAATTCAGCTAAGTTCAACACAGAGGTGTCCAACTAACTTACAGTGCTCACTTAAATAGAACCCCCCTTCGTACATAATGGGTCGTATGAATAAAAACTAGCATTTGCTTTGAGTAAAAGGTGGTATCAAAGTAAAAACACTTAGCAAATGCTTTAAATCGGTATGAATAAAATCTAACTTTGCTAAATTAAGTTCGAAAAGGTGAACAAAGCATTTACTTCACTGCATGTGTCCTTCCCTTACAGTTTCTGTCAAAATTTGCAAGTGACAACTGTCATGTGGTTTTTTTTTTATTTTGAATTTGAATTAAGAAAGTTATTTAATTTAGCTTAAGTAATTAAAAAATAAAATTCAAATCAATACAAAAATAAGTTAAAACTATGGCCTGGGAGATGAATGATGAAGAAGAGTATTTGGAAGAGCTTAATGGTTTCTTTAACAAGCAAAAATTATTTTAACTATGTATTTATAATAGAAAAACACGCAAAAAAAGGCGCGCGCAAAATATTTAGCAAATGCTCTGAGTCAACAAAATAGCAGACGCGGAATTTTCGTAGCAATTGCTTTGACTTCACACGTTTTATTCATACCAATCTGAGTAAAAGGTCGGTGACGCCGCTTTTCGAAGATGTCAAAAGTTGGAGTTAACTCAAATCAGTTTTTATTCATACGAAGCAATTGCTTCGATTTTGACATTTAGTCTTAGTAAAAGCAATTGCTACGTGAGTGTGACTTGTATATGCACCAAATAGCTAAAAAAAATGCATCGAAGCTGCAAGGTAATATCAACATTTCTACGTAATAAGTCCAACTATGGTAAAAACATGAAAGGGCCAACTGTTTGTACCGTTACCGCTGCTGACAAAAGAACAATTTTGCGACTCGCGTCAAATTCGCACGATTCTGCAGTCAAAATAAAAGAAAAAAGTGGTGTTATAGCTAGTGTTTCTACTGTAAAACGGGTTATTTCAAAGGCTAAACTCTTGAAGCGTTTAAATATAAAAAAAAACACCGCTTAACCCGTCCCGTAAGGAACAAAGTCTTTGTTTCTGTCCGCGACCAACAGTAAGTAATGGTACCGTGTTGTTTTCTCCGATGAAAAAAAGTTTAATTTTGAGGGTCCTGATGGATTTAATTACTATTTCCATGATTTGCGAAAAGAGGGGCATCAATGGGATCGATTACACAGCTGAGTGGGCGGTGTTATGGTTTGGGGAGCCATAACGTACTATGGTACTTTCGATTGCAGTTTATGACTCCTCGTATGAATGCGCAATCTTACACTCGAGAAGGGTTTTCCTTCCATTAATGAGCTGTTTGGTGAATTGCCGTGGAAACTACAACAGGATAATGCACCAATACACAACGCCAGAGTGGTAAAACTTTACCTTGAGCGCCCAATTGTCTCAATTTTGGACTGGCCACCATACTCGCCCGATTTGAACATCATCGAAAATGTTTGGGGATGGCTTGTTCGGAAGGTCTACGAATCCGGCAAACCATATTCAAACAAAAATGACTTATAGAAGCAATTAAATGTAGCTGGGCCTCTATTTCATTGGATTATATCAAGAAACTGTATGATTCTCTGCCTAACAGAGTTTTTGAGGTTCTTCATAACCAGGGTTGAAGCACCCATTACTAATTTTTGTTATTTTGTTCTTAAATTTAATTTAAATTGTGTTCCTTAATATTTACCTAAACTTAAGAGTGTTAAACTATTCCTTAATGCATTTTTTATGTTCTATTCAAATGAGGTAAAATTTAATACAAATATTTTGAGTCCCATCACTTTAAAATGTATAGTTAAATTATCACTTTCAATAAAGACACCATTTTATTATGTTTTGCAAAATTTAATAAACTTGAATTTAAAAAAGAAATTGAGTTGTTTTCTTTATTAGTTTAAAAGTTATTGAACTTGGAAGTCGAAGCAAAGGGGCGGTTCTATTCAAGTGAGCGGCACTGTATAAATTAAAGTCCATAGTCCACCTATATCGCAAAAAACAATGTTATTGACAATTTCGAAATAATTCGAAATTCCACATTAAAACCAAGTTATCGATACGTCCCTGGGTGAAAAGTATCTAATGATTGTTTGCTTGATCAATCATATTCATAAATGTTTTGAGGAGATTTTTTTGAAGTCTTAAAACTGTACCTAAATGTAAATGTAAATATATCCGATATCCAAAACAAAGCAGGCAATATCTGTGATAGCAGCAATGCACACATGCTTGTCAAAAATTTGACATTTGTGAGTTTGCGTAACTTTCCGCGGTTCATTTTCGAGCTTAAATCATCTCAGAACATTACATTACGACGCCGCGTAAATTACTTTTTTCTTCTGACAGTTCACTTACAAGATGGTATAAATTTCTGCCGTTTGAGGTTTTTACCGCCTTCAGGGACTGGGGTAAAATGCCCCAGCTCTACTTTGAAATCGAACAATTTTTTTTTCTGACAAATTTGGAAACCTGGCTATTACTACAACTTTTGTCCTGAGTCCATTTTTAAAATGTTTAGTTACCAGAGAGAGTCCCACATATTTATGCCATATTTTTTTTTTTTTTTCAAAACTCTACGAATTTGAGGCGGGGCTAACATTTTATTCCGCGCTATTTTTCCCGTGTTTAAAGGTACTGCGACCCACAAAATATATTTTGTTATCTGTCTGCGCGCTTCTTGTCCATTTCGTGTACAGTTATATTTTGTGTTGTTTACCATTTATTAATTAAATGAACCATATGATACTGGTGGGGTGGTATAATGTCCATGGATATAATGGGAAGAAGACATAAAGCAGACTTAGACCTTATTTCCGTTTCAAGAAGACAAAATGTTCACTTTGACCTTATGACCTCAGGTGATTAGAGAACACACTCTACGCGAAGAGTGCAGGAAACTGGAGGGAGAAACAAGGGCCAAAACCTTTCTCAACCTCCAAGGTCTGAGACAAGCAAAGAAACTCTTCGGAAACTACAACCTAAAAAGGTTCAAAGCTTATATCCGTCTAAACAAAAATAATCTACGAATTCTCCTCCTCCACATGGGGCACTGCCGACTCAAGGAACACCTGACGAACGTACTCTGCAGATTCAGCAGTGAAACCGTTGAAACTCCAGACCACATAATGGAACCCTGTGGTTAATTGCCCCTCAAGAGGATAAGATATTTGGACAGGCACCAAATAAAAGACAGGGACATACAAACCATAGACCAACAGCTCATTCCCAGTTTCATCAAGAAAACTGAACTAGATGCTGGGCTCTAAGGAGTGTGACCCACCAAGGATCAAATCAGAGCAATGCCTAGCTACGTTATCTTCAATTAATTGGAGACAATTGGCATAAACCTTCTCTTTCATATCGCACCAAAGAAAGAAGTCTTGATTTGATCACCAATTCGGGAAATAATTCCATCTGGAACTTTTCTTGAAGAAGAGCAGTGGTTTCGGAATTTGTGTGTCACGTAGCACCGTCTTGTTGGAAATAAATATCTCTCAAACAAGCATGCTTCACGTCGACCCGGAAAACGTTTAACGACAAATTCTATTCAAAATTATACCTCTTATTACAATGCCCTGTATAACATAAGGTATCAAACGCAGGTGCTCGGATATAGGACGCAGATGGATAGCTTTAACTAAGGCATGTATTATTCTCTTTATAGGTAGGGGGAAAGGGGAATGGTGTAAACGCGGGGCAGGTGTAAACATTCCATCATCCGACTAAACACTACTATGTAGCAACAACCAGTATTTGGCAGTACTTACAAAAAATAAACACGATTACACTATGTTAAAGCGGGGAAGTACCAATTTCAGTGTACAATTTTATTCACGAAAGAAGTTTCTCGCTGTCATAACGTAAAATTTTGAATGAGTGTTAAATTGTGGATTTCAAGTGAAGTTATTGACCAATTCAAAGTGAAAGTGTATGCTTTTGTAGCTGCAGCATTGTAGTTTCAAGTTATTTTGGTAAATTCTTGTTTGGCAACCTTTTTTTCTTCTCAAAAAGGCCGACTGGGGCAGCTGTAAACGGCGTAAAAGGTACTTGTGAACGCGTTTACACCTGCCCCATCTTAATGTGTTTTTAAGTTGAGTGTTAAAATTGCAAATATCCATTTCTATTTCTCTGATAGAAGATGGTCCGTACCTACACAAAGAAAGGGAGGGTTGAAATATCCGAATCGGTTTATATGGCTGCTATTCGTGAAGTCATGTTTCAGAAGAAATCTTACAGAGAAACGGCTGCAAAATTTAAAATAAATTTAACAACATTATTTAAGAGGGTAAAAAAGGCTAGAAAAAATCAGAGAGGAGTTTCAGAAGTTGATGAATCTGGTCTTATGGGAGCTGAAGTGTGTCTAGTCTCACTTGCTGTGCAGGACAAACCGAAATATTCTGCAAGACAGATATTTAACACTGACCAAGAAGTGTCGCTTAAAGAGTACTTTCGCTCAAACCAGAGATCTTGCTTATAACTATGCTTCTTTTATAAAAAATAAAATCCCCGAAAGCTGGAATAATAACAAGAAAGCTGGGATTGACTGGATGCAATCTTTTATGAAGCGGCACATAACCCTTAGTTTAAGAAAGCCGGAAAGCACATCACTATCTCGGGCCATTTTATTCAATAAGGAACATGTGCAGACTTTCTTTAAAAACTTAACTACCGTCATGGAAAAGTACCAATTTAAGCCACATAGCATTTATAATTTAGATGAAACGGGTGTTCTTTCCAATCCAAAAGTAATTTACCTACTACATTATGTGTTCCAAAGTGTGAAACGCCTCTATTTTAATGTGATTGCTGAGTCAAAAACGAAACAAATTGGTCAAATTGTGTCACATTGTTGGCATTATTAATACTGTTGGTTCAGCTCTCCCACCAGTCTACATTTTCCCCAGAGTAAAGTTTAAAGATGTTTTTTTAAACGGTGCTCCTAATGGAAGCATGGGACTGGCAACAATAAGTGGATGGATGACCGCTGATAGCTTTGTAGAAACGCTGAAACATTTGAACACTTATGTAAAGTGCTCCAAAAATGATCATATTCTTCTCCTACTTGATAACCACACGAGCCATGTATCCATCGAAGCTGTAAACTATGCAAGAGACAACGGAATAATAATTTTGTCATTTCCGCCACATTGTGGTCACCGCTTGCAACCCCTTGATATATCCGTATACGGCCCATTTAAAAGCGCTTTAAAAGTCTCTTTGCAAGATCGCCTAACCACCAAACCAGGGTCTCCAATCACGATTTATGATATTGCCGAACTGTCTCGGGCTCCATTTTATAATACATTTTCTGCTCGCAATATTAACTCTGGATTTAAGAACTCGGGAGTATGGCCACTGAATACACAAATTTTTAATGATGATGACTTTGCAGCTTCAATGCCTTCTGAACAGCCTTACTTGTCGGAAAGGGGAGCTTTGGAAGAACTTTCTATTCCAGTTCCACGGAGAAAAGATCTATCGGATCTTAATGCTTACAATGATCCCTTAATACCACAATCAGATCATGACTCTCGAAAGCTCAAAGCCTCCATAGAAAGTGTTCGTCCATTTCCAAAGTTTGTTCGAAAAAATACTAGCAAAAGAAAGCTGGCTAAATCAACCATCTTCACAGATACACCGGAAAAAAATAAACTTTTAGAAATATTTAATGCAAAACAACCGAAAAAGAAACAAAATTCAAAAGCTTTTCCAAAAAAGAATTTGATAAGGTCATTTAATTAGACCGATTTTTAGACTTATATTCTCTGTCTTTTTCTGCAGCGACAGCAGGATTCATCGGACTCTGAAATACTCGTAAGTGTGAATTTAAATGTTTCATCTGGCGGCTCTAACTTTTGTGAAGATTTTTCATCGGATGACTCAAAGAATTGTTCGAAAACTTTACAAGACGTTGATAAACTCAACGATGGAGAATTTGTTTTAGTCAATGCCGACCACAAAGGCCGTCCTATTTTTTTTTTTTTTTTTGAAAGATAGTGTAAGTCCTGATCCAATTTGTCTTTGATATACAATTTTTAAGAAGGTCTGCATCGGTGACTTTTGAGCTTTGTATATCCACTCATTGACGATATCTCCATCGTTTCGCGAAATGTGATAAAATATATTCTTCCTGGTCCAGTTGTTCTATTCCTGCTTATTCTATTCCTGCTTTCGCCTCTAGTTCCTTATGAACTATAGATTGCAGATTCTTTATTAATTTAATTATTCATCATTGTATTTATACCTAGTCTTATCTGTTTTATGTTAGGAATTGATAAAGAAAGTAATAAATAAATGTTCAATATTCAATTCTACCAGGAACATCTCGAGCTGCATCTAGATACACTTTCGACACTGATTTAAGCAATTTCGTCATTCGCTAATTTATTTAAAATAATAAAATTTCATGTTTATACCTACCCCACATGAGTTTTAGTTTTGCTTACACATACCCCACGGACGGGGCAGATGTAAACAATATTACTTTGTTTCTTAAGGGCAGTGATTTTTATATAGATTCTGATATATTTCAAAATATTTTATACAAATCGAAGGCCAATAGTGAAAAGTTAATTTTTGTTCAAACCCCCGTGATATTTAAAGCTTCAAATTTTTTCTACGACCAAACTTCCGAAATTCGTTTACACCATCCCCTACTCCCCCTACTCCTTACACTTTTTTTTAAAAAGCAAATATTAAGTAAGATGTCTCATTCTTTCAGTCATACAATATAAGTATGTATAAGGTTTTTTTCAACACAGTAGGTAGTAGGTACTCACTTCATTTTAAAAATTGTCGCACTTGGAGCAAAGATGATACACATCAGATAATCGAAACGCCGTTCCATTCCGAAAAATGCACAGTTTTGTGCGATCTATGGGTTGGTGGAGTCATCCGAGCTTTTTTTTCTCAAAAATCAGGCTTATCGTGTTACGGTTAACGGTTTTCGCTATAGACCCATGAATAATGACTTCTTATTCCTCGGTTAAATGACATCAATGTCAAAGAGATGTAATTCCAGCAGAATGGCGCTACGTGCATACAGCAAACAAAACAATCAATTTATTGAAGGAAACATTCGATGAGCGCATAAATTCGGGCTATTAGTTCACCTGGAAAGTGACCTCCAAAAATACTTGAAAAAGTGGCTATTCAATGAAATTCTTGTGTTTTGTACTGAATCAAAGTGAGTAGGTACTAGCTACTTATACCCTTTACAAATATGCTGTGAACGCACTAAATAAATCCGCCCGCTATGGCGGATGATGGAAGACTGCAGGGTCTAAAGCTAAGGCGCTCAACGGGTCAGGAGTAAGTAAAGTATCTACTTGTAAGGAAATAAATAGATTTGATATTTTTCTTATTTTCACATAATAATCAAAAAGAATGTAAAAAAACATTTTAAATGAATATATCAATGAAATATTTCGTCAATAAAAACTAAAAAAACTCAACTACAATGAAAAAACTTCATTTTTTTGCAAAAAAAAATAAAAATTTTCAACAAGTAGGTACCTATATGAACATTTGTATCCTTCTGAATTTTTTCGACAGGAAAACAGTATAAGCCAATTAACAGAATATAAGCTAACTCACAGTACAAATGTGTAAACATCTGCGTTTGTCACTAAAAACAATTTCGGGGTAACATATAGATCATATCTATCATATTTTAATTTCTGAGAAAACTGTCAAAGTTCTGATTTTCGTTGATTTCGTCATCCACAAAATTATTACAAATTTTTAGTTTAAAATATTGAAAACGAAATTGACTCAACTGGCCATTGTAGGCATACTCGTACCATGTGACAATACAGATGTCATTAGAATGCGAATTCCAAAGTTGTAAGTAACGAACTAATAACCCTTGCTATATAACATAATGTCACAGTAATATCTGTCTCATGATATAGAGCTTGTTAATGTACTGCCTAATATGTAAGTGGAGAAAACATAAATATGGTCTTTATAGTTTTTGAACATGTATGGATAAAAAATTTGATAGGTAGATACATGTGCCGAGTTAAAAAAAATCCAAGATAACATATAGATATGATCATATGAAATATGAAATAAAATATAGATATAAGTATA
The DNA here is from genome assembly GCA_949715645.1 of Portevinia maculata. Lineage (NCBI taxonomy): Eukaryota > Metazoa > Arthropoda > Insecta > Diptera > Syrphidae > Portevinia > Portevinia maculata. The sequence continues at coordinate 41,691,526 of OX454525.1, forward strand.
CATATGTTATATTAGTTCGTAGAATAGTTTCTATGCCGAAGGTCCAATAATTATTAGGTTATAGTTAAGTTAAGCGTCCGCATAAGGACCAATTATTTAAAATAAATGACCTGTTAGTTTTAAGTTAGATTTGATAATTTTTGTCTATGTACGTAAGATGATAGGTGATATAAAAATAAATACACTCCGTTCCGCGTGTTAACGAACAGGTAATTTCTTGATTTAATTTTACCAAATTTTTTAAATACTTCGATAACATGTGAAAAACCAAATGCAATATGAATGAAGGCTATGTTATGTTTTTGTTGGGGTTGGGTATTTATAACCCATTTATATTTATGATGCTTTTCCCAACAAGGACATAACATTAGTCCTGTTTTCCGTTCCACCTGTTTACGTACAGTAACTAAATCTATCTGATAGATGCTTAAAAGGTAATAAAACAACACATTTTTTTCGGAATAAATTAATTTAAGTTTTAGCAAAACTATAACCATAGTATTTAATAATGTGTACCTACTACCTCCCGATCGCTGTATCACTTCAAGAACCCTGCTATGAAGAGATTTATACAGTTCATCCAGGTAATTTAGTGAAATTTCGGACCAGGCTTGTTTTATGACTTCATTTATTTTTTCCTGGTTGGAGTATTGCTTTCCTCCTTCGTCGACATTTTTGAAAGCCATCCCCACACGTTTCCCATGATGTTGGTTATGATATGGTTTTGACTATGAATATAGGTTTTGGTTATTCTTGCGGTATGTATTATCCTGTTTGAAAACCCATCGTTTTCCACCCAAAAATTCGGAAAAGTTAGGAAAAGCTCTTTCCAGTATAAATTTGTATGTATTCGTTGTCATTCTTGAGCTTTGAAATTCAAGGTTTGCAGTTCCGTAAAAGCTTACTGCTCCCCATACCATTACTCCACCTCCCTTGCTGTGTCTTCTATCCAAGGTTATTTCATCCTTCCTCAAACCATCTAAATAATAACTGTATCCATCAAGTCCGTCCAAATTAAACTTTTTTTTATCTGAAAAGACGCCGGTATGCCACTCTGGACGTCACCTGATGTTACTTATTGCAAAATCAAGTCGTTGACTTTTGCACGCGTTCAGTCGTGGTTTCTTTTTCATTTGTTTGTGTCTAATATGGTTGGACTGCTCAGTTCTGTATCACGCGACAATTCGCTATTTGAGAGAAGCAACTCAGACTTCAAAAAGGAATTGTTGGATTTTCAAGGTCCATCGCCCCCGCTCGCTGTAGAAAATAAGCTAGCACGTGGTGATTTGAGGGATAGCGAAATTCTTTTAAACTGGTTAAACATTTCCATTCCTGAATGTGAACAGGAATTTACCATAGAATCGGAGACCACCGAAAATAAACCACAACCAAATTTTAAAATGTTAGTCGATTACCTACTGCAAAATCGCCAAGCTGACTGCTCAGTTAGTGCCAATATTTTCGGGTGAACAAAACACTTCATTGAATAGGTACATTTTTGAGCTGTTGTAAGAAGGTACTTAAATGTCTATCCCTGAGGATGAACACCAAGCGATTGTTCAGATTGGTCCTACGAGACTGAGAGGTGATGCTTATTTGTTAGTCGAATCTAACCAAATCACGTCCTTTGGGGATGCCGAAAAGCTCCTCAATCGCAATTAATTGCCAAGGGAAACCTACCAAGAAGTGTTGAATAAGTTAATAACAATGAGACAGTACCACTTGGAAACTCTCATCGCTTTTGCTGGTGGAATAAAGCACATGTTGCAGCTTTGCAAGGAGGCAGCGGACCACAAATATGATTCAACGGCAGCTCCCGCTGTAAAACACACCTGGAAGATTTTGTCAAAAATTCCTTGAAAACAGGAGTAACGAATCCGTATGTCTGTCAATAACTAAACTAAACTAAACAAAACTACAAGACAGGAGATGGAACGATTGATAATATAGTGCAGAAAGCATTAGATATGATATGAAAAGACTACAACAAACTGTTCTACCCAGGTACAAGTCTTATTTCCCCAACAGCCCAGTGCCCACAACAATTTCCGCCTTTTTACTTTCCAAGCAGCCCACAACAATTGTCGCAGTCCTATTTCCAAAGTTGGTATTCCACAAGCACACGTTCAAGAACGCTTAATTCCCGAAAAACAAATAGGAATACCTAAGTTTAAAGAAAACAAACCCCTGAACTTCTTAACTACTAGATTGATTTGTAATTTTTGCGACAAAAAGGGACACACCTATAGCGACTGTATAAATAGGAAAAATACACCTTTCTGCACAAACTGTAAAGCGTATATCCATAACTTAAAAAAAGAATGGGCAATTGTGAATGAAATTCTTAATAAACGAGTTCCTCTAAGTCTACCATCTAATATAATTTATAAAGATAGAGTTATCCAAAATTCTGCAGAGATGGCAAATGCTTTTAACGAATATTTTACTAATGTTGCCGCCAAAACACTTTCAGAAGCGGGTTACGACAATACTTCCAATCCTTGTGTGGAGGATTGTTTCAGCAGTGAAAGGAGTGAAGTATGTAGTTTCTTCTTCGAACCAATCTCTTCTTTTGAATTGTTTAAAACAATAAAGCTGCTGAGCAGTTCTTACTCGGCGACAAGAGATAGTTGGTCTAACAATTTTATTAAAAAAGTTTCATATAATATTGCTGATGTTTTAGCTCATATTTTTAATAAAAGTATTTATTGCGGTATATTTCCCGATTCCTTAAAAATTGCTGAGGTTATACCTGTTTTGAAAAAAGGTGATAGCAAAAATTTGAACAATTACAGGCATATATCCCTTCTTCCTGTGTTCTCAAAAATTTTTGAGAAAGTAGTTAAAACCAGGGTTGTAGCTTTCTTAGAAAAAAAAACACTTTTTTAGTTCAAACCAGTACGGTTTTAGAGCAGGTAAATCGACTGAGGATGCCCTTTTACAGTTTTGTAACTTCAATTATGATAGTCTAAATAAAAGAAAATATACCGCTGCGCTTTATATTGATATAACTAAAGCGTTTGATACAGTGGACCATGACTTGTTACTAATGAAATTAAATAAAGCTGGCTTCAGAGGTTTCATGCTTCGCTGGTTCTTCTCATATCTCAACAACCGCAAACAAGTGATTAAACTTGTAGATAAATTCAGTGAAAGCTTAGATATCCGTATTGGAGTACCGCAAGGTTCAGTACTTGGCCCCATTCTTTTCTTCGTATATATTAATTCTATCTTCAGTCTAAACTTGAAAGGAATTCAGACAGGGTTTGCGGATGACATTGCTTGTTCATATTCTAATTATTCTGTTCTAGACCTAATTGCTAATATCTGCTACGACTTAGAACAGCTCAGACATTGGTTCAGTATGCATAAACTAGTCATAAGTGATAAGACTAAAATTATGTTTTTTAATCTTTCGAATAACGTGGTTGAATTTCCTAATGTAACCTACCATAGCAATAATTGCCAACACATGCTACTTAGTGCTGACACTTGCTGCAAGAGAAGCTGTTCTAATACGTATAACTCTAATGTAAGCTGCTCCCCCAAATGTTTTATTATCGAAAGAACTAAGGTATTTAAGTATTTAGGACTTGTGTTTGATAGCGGACTGAATTGGGGTGAGCATACCGCTTTACTTAGAAAATACTTGATAAAAACTTCTTGCATAATGTATCATCTAAGACTTTTTTGTTCACTTGTTCACTTGGCTTGGTACAATCTAAGTTACAATATGGTTTAGTTTGCTGGGGCGGTACTCACGGTAATAAAATTCAACCTCTGATTGTTGTCCAGAAACATATAATTCGAATTATTTGGAGAAAGGGACGTATGGAGAATAGCTTTTCGCTCTTTTTTAACTCAAAGATACTTCCGCTCAAGCACCTTTACTTCTATAAAGTTCTGAGAATATTTTTTTTAAGAAGTGGTTACTTGCCTCATCGTAATCCTACCGCCCATGGACTTCGTAGCTTCGAACGTGATTTGGCTGTTATTCCACCGTATAATACAACACATTTTTTGAATTTTTTTTCTTCTGTAGCTCCAAGACTTTATAATAAATTACCACTTGCATTAAGAACCATTAGTAATTTTCTTTTTTTCAGTCAAGAGATTAAAAAATGGCTTTTTAATTTTAATTTAATTGAAATAAATAACTTACTCAACGTTTTACGCTAAGAATTGAATTGAAAAATTGTTGATAAATTTTATATAGATTTTGTTTTTTTCAATAACCATAATCACCCCACTACCACCATTTTATAGTACCTACATGTAATAATACATTTTTTGATAAGATACATTCGACACTAGTTCTTTGAACTAAAGAGTGTATCTATAATATTCTTCAATAAATAATAGTAAAAATACCTAATGAAAAACACTTAATATTTATATATTCACAAATTATTAATCTTTTTGTATAACTGAAATATTTATAAGCAATATTTATATACGAACATACCTATTTGTGAAATCTAGTTTATTTCAGTTTTTAAGCTCTGTAAATATTAAGGATTAATGTGTCCTATGTATGTATATTTATTGAATTGGAGAATAAATTAAATGAACAAATGTAACATTTCAATGCATCACAGGAATCAATCGACAACCAACGCACTTTTAAATTCCCCTAGAGAATATAAGGTGAGATCAAATTGCGATTTTTGTGCCCGGCTAGGCCACGTCCTTAGGGAATGTAGACAGAAGGCCAGATGGGATCCGAGAACCAGGGAAACTCCCCGCGGTCGAGCCCATAAACCCCGGCTCGACATTAAGAAGTAACGACAACGCACAAAGGTACCTACCTTCGAAGCCCAGGTGCAGTGTCCCCACGGTAGTTCTTCCCTCGATATAGGCCTAAAAGGTCATGCAAAACTAATCTTTGACACTGGCTCCGTAGTTAGTTTATTAAAAAATAAGTTACTTAAGCCAGAAACAAAAATAGAAACCGTTACAATAATCGATCCACAGGAGCTTACCATACCTCTCAATTACCCCGATCTTAGTTCAAGTAATAAAAGGGCTGTCGACAAGGGACAACACACCACAAAATTTGAGCCTTCAGTGGGATAATCCAAAAGCTGTAGGGTAAAACTATACAAAACGCCCCAGTTTACAAAACGCCCCAGTAGTCTAGCAGGCACATAGGTGTTGTTATGCAGTCATAACCAAACCAGTTCAAACTAGTTTCAGTCGTTCGCCAATTGTGTTATTGAGTGGTAGTGTTCGGTGTTCTATGTTGAGAAAAAAACTACAAAAACTAATTTTGACGCCAAAACATATTGCGGTGAGTACAGTAATACGAGTAATTGATGTTTTTCAGAAACTATGCCCATTATGTTAAAATGAAATATATATTTATAAAGTACATAAAATTGGCTTTTTAGTTCGTTTGTATACCCTATTCTAAGGGTATATTAATTTTGACGCATAGTTTGTAACATATCTTAATATTGCCCGTAGACCCCTAAAAGTTACTATATTTATGATCAGCATCGATAGTAATGTCGATCTAGCCATGTCCGTCCGTCCGTCCGTCCGTCGGCAAAAATTAGGCCTTTAAACTGGACCTAGAGAGCTGAAATTTTAACCATATACTCTCTAGGGTCCCGAAATAATCAAGTTTACGAATTTTTGAAATCCGCCCACAGACACGCCCACAAACTCAAAAAAACAAAATTTTGGAAAAAATCGAATTTTGAGCTAGAAAGCTGAAATTTTTTATATATGATCTATGACTCCTAAAACTGCTCGGGATAAAAAAATTTCAAAATCCGCAGACTGACAAGCCCACAAATAAATAAAATAATTTTTGTATACCCTATTCTAAGGGTATATTAATTTTTGAAAATCCAAAGTTTGAGCTAGGGAGCTGAAATTTATAATATATACTCTCTATGGGCCCTTTATGCTCATGTGTAAATATTTTCAAAATCCGCCCACTGACACGCCCACAATTAATTTTTTATTTTTTTTTTGAAAATTCAAAGTTGGAGCTAAGGAGCTGAAATTTATAATATATACTCTCTAGGGGACCTTTATACTCATGTGTTAATTTTTTTTAAATCCGCCTACTGACACGCCCACAATTAAATAAAACAATTTTATTGAAACACCCACGTTTGAGCTAGGGAGCGTTTTTTTTGATAAAATCCTTTAAATGTTATATAACAAAATATGTAGAGCGTTCTTAACAATTCAACCATACTTAGACTTTTGTCACGCCCACTTATGAGGGATAAGAATAAGAATAGGGTATCCAACAGTTCGCCCAAGCGGACTGTAGCCCGTCCCTATGTTTGTTTATTTTTTTAAATCAGGATGGGTTGCTTTATTTTTGCTGTTGCGTTTTGCACTCCGAAATTTACAAAACGCCCCAACAAAGTAAGTGTACCTAATACGCCCCAGTAATGTATTGAAATATAACACTCATCAGAGCGTTGTTTTTTTTTCTTAATTGTTTATAGAAATGCCACGAAATTACACAGGGATGACACTGCGGGCATCATGGTCCGAAAAAGACCTGAAAAAAGCAATGGAGAAGGTAAAAAATAAAACTTTGGGAGTGAATGAAGCAAGTAGGGAGTTCAACATACCATCCAGAAACCAGAGAAGACATATTTTAAAAGGCAATGCAAATATGTCGCTTGGTCGGTCAACTGCTCTCTCGTTGGAGCAAGAAAAAAATTGGTTGCCCACATACAAAAATTGGAAAAAGTTGGGTTTCCTCCTGACCGAAAAGACGTAAAAGAAATCGCTTATCGGTTTGGCGAACGTCTTGGATTAGCACACCGTTTCTCAAACGACACAAAGGCGGCTGGTAATGTTTGGCTCAATGGTTTCTCGAAACGTAATCCATTGAGTGCACTGAAAATTACCACAAGATCGTTTCTACAGAAGACTGGATTCAGTGCATATCTTGCCAGTGCTGGTTGCACGAGTTTTGACTATGTACATCCCAAATTGCAACAGCTGCGGTCGCAAAGCGAAGCGACATGCCATATTACAAAACCAATAATTTAATTTTCATACTTTATAATAGTTGTTCCTATTTTTTCCTTAGGGGCGTTTTGTCACTAATGCGGGGCTTTTTACCCAACGATTGAGTTACAAAACGCCCCACTTAAACTTTTTTTTTAAAAATATATAGGTATAGGTAGGTACATATATTATATAAGTACTAACATATTTTTGTACCTATGAAAAGAGACTGTTAATTTTTTATTTAATAAAAGAATCATTATTTTTGTTTATTTTTTTGTTTTATTGAAGATTCTAAAAAAGTGGGGCGTATTGTATTGTACCCAATCAATTTTCAATTTTCAATTTTCAGATTTTATTTCATATGAATTCAAATATAACAATAGATCAATAAGTTTTAACAATATATATATTTAAATACAGAATTCAATAAAATAATTAGTGACATTTTTTATTTTTTTTATACTTTAAGTAGATATATTAAAAATAGTGTCAAATGCCACTTCGATATTCTATACCTTAGAAAATAATGATTACGGGTGGGGTGCCCCATTTAAAAAAAACATTATGCAAAATGAAAAATCAATAAAAGAAAAGGAAAAAGAAAAATAGGTACAAAGTAAAATTTCATAAACAGAACATAACGTTACACCAAAATGTCAGAAAGGATGGATTCTATTTCAGCATATTTGAAATTTAATACCCATTGCTTTAAGGAATTTTCAAGCCTGCCAGAAAATGTTGCAGCTCTTATGCGTTGAGGGAGCTTATTAAATAACCGACAGGATGATACCAAATAAAAATTGCGAAAGGCAGTCGTGCGGGCTTGAGGTACAGATACAACATTCATAAAGTTTCTACGCAGATTATATTCAGAAATTAATCTGCAATTTAGATTACCCGATCTTTTATAAAACGTTTTTAACGCTTTAAAACAGTACAAATGGGGGACTGGAAGTATTTTCAAATCACGAAACAAAGGGTAACTGGGATGACGACGGTGTTTTTGGCATATTTTTCTCAAAACAATCTTCTGTAGGATTAACAGAGGTTGAATTTTGTTCATATTTATATGTACCACCCCAACAAGCAATACCATATTGCAGCTTCGACTGAAAAATACCATAATAAATAATTTTTAGTAGTTTGCTTGAACAAACATTTTTTAGATAAAAGAAATATCTTAGAGTAGGGAGAGTGGGGCCAAAAGTAACACTTTTTACTAAAATCGATGGCCCTGCTACAACATTGAAACTAAATCAACCAAACAGTTTTTAAATTAAAGAGCCATGTTTTAGCTATAAGACGCATTACACAATTTCTGCAATACCTAACAGTAATGTGTTTCGATAAAGCTTACAAAAAAAAATCGTGTTGTTTCAACTTACCCCGTATATGGGGCAAAGTGTAACACCGGGGTAGGTTGTACCAAGATTTTCAAATAAGAGTAATACCTAATACCTTTAATTTTTGTATGTATTTATTTTCAATAAGTAATAGTAAAACATAAAAAAAAAACTTAACTCTTCATTTAATAACAAAGTACTTATTCCATAAATGATTTTATATTAGTTGATTTAAAAACAAACAGCCTTTGTTGCAATACAAAATAAATAATAGATAATAAAAACAAAAAATCACAATTCATTTTGGAAGAAAAAAGTAAAATAAGTAGGTAAATACAAATTAGGAGGAATCTCCATCTGAGTCACAGTTTATGCAAACATATAAGATAACGGATCCTTTTGTGCACTTGGTGTATGCCCACTTCTTGCATAATATGCACTGAACTAATGATGGGCGCATTCGAATGATTTAATCGATTTTAATCGATTCTTGCAATATCTCGAGATGTCTCGATTCTTCATTTCAAATCATTCGAATGATCTCTGGCATGCGCTTGACTCGACACTAGAGCAAAATGTCCCACACACAACTACTAAATAAAACACAGAGAACACACTTTCCCGCAACCACATATCAAGTCAACCTATTCTTCGCAAAGCAAATGTGATAAAAACCTTGTGAGTGTGTGTTTTCATTCGAATGAAATGATGCGCAACTACTCCAAGTCCCATAACTCGAATGAAAAAAAATAGTAACATTCGGGAAAAAAAATCAAGACCTTACTTTTGCTTTAATTTTAGAACAAAATGCCTCATCACAACTACATACTTAAACACCGAACACACTACCCACAATCACAAAGCTCTTGACTCTTGAGTGTTGACGGTGAGTTTGTGTGAGAAGAATACCTGTTTCTTTATTATTTAAGTATGAAAAGATAATAGCTCATATTCTCATGTGGTCTGTGTTTTTGATTCGAATGATAAGCAGCTGCCTTTTTCGTACTCGATCTCGAATGAAAAAACAGCAGCATTACTATTTAATTTATAATTAGTTACTACTCTTCGAAAGAATCGACATTCGAGAACTTTTATATGGATTACTACTTCACTCGAATAATGTTTGGTCAACTGATTGAATTTTCGTTGGCTTCGTGTTAGTATTAGTAATTGCTTCCTGTTGCTGTTTCCTTTTGCGAAACTTGTGTTGTTGTTTGTTTTTATATCTCGAGTGATCATTCGATTATTTAGATCACTCGAATACTAATATCTCGATTCTTGGAATCATTCGATTATGCCCATCACTACACTGAACCCATTTTTCCCAAGGCAAACTCTGAGAAAATGGTTCACAACAAATGAGGCATAAATATTGCTCATCTTCTTCTTCGGATGAAGAGGCTAAGACTTTTTTCTTCACCTGATTTTTTTGCTTGGGTCCTGCAGTTGCTCCCTTTTTGGCCAAGGTTTTGTTTCTTTCTTCAAGAAGTGCTTGTTTTTCCGGGGTATCAGTCAAAATGGCAGACTTTCTTGACCTTCTCGAAGTTATTTTTTTTCTGGGTTGGGCCTTTGGATAAGGCCTAATTTCCGCTGGGTTAAAAGAAACTCGTTTTAATCCCAATGGCCCCGGTGAGCAGGTTTTTACATGTGACAACTTGCCCCAGAAAAATGTTACAACTTTCCCCCAGCGTGAAATTTAACACAGAAAACAAATTCACATATACATAACATATACACACAATTCTAGCCAAAACACAAATGCACACAACAAAAAAACACTAAGCACTATATCTTTTTATTGTAAGCATGTAGATCAAAAATAAAATGAAAAAAAAAGTTACAAACCTGCTTTTTTTGTGCACTACTATTACAACATCTCCTGCTGACGTTCAATCTGCAACTGAAGCAAATGTGACGATAGATATGGAAAAAATGAAGATTTTTCTCTTTTACGCGATTCTTAATATCAAGAGGGACCCCGTCTTTTTTAGCTGTTACTTCTTACCCCTGTTACTTTTAACCCCAACCTCCCTTACAACGAAAGTATTTCGTCAAAGAATCGATATGGAGTGCACTTACAATAGTCAACTTTTTCAATCGAAAAACACCGTTTCGTCCCTAAGTCTGACTGCGAAACCTCAACAAGGGATGCTTGTAAGGCCGTAACAAACAATACGGACGTAAATAACGCCTATGGTCAATTTAAGAGTTTTGAGGTTGTAGCTTGTAGGTACTTGATAAGTCATTCTGCCTGCCTGAACGGTTGAACGAATTGACGGAAGATATGCTCAAACAAATTAAAACTCCTATTAAGCCCAGCGCAAACTATAAAATATAATCCCTCGGGAAACCAAAACTGAACATGTTCCAGAGACGAACATGTCAAATCAGCACGTAAAATACTCCTTCCCGGAGAACGAACTTTCCGGCGACCCCCGACAAAACTTACGGATAGAAAACCCCAAAAAACGAGCTCAGTGTTAAAGAAAATCTTAATTCTGAAGAAAAAATAACCCTTTGCAATGAGTACCTAGGTATTGTGATATTTTTCATTTAAAAGGCGACGCATATGTATATGTATTGCCTTGCGGGAATTATACCTAGTTAGATACCTACATATCAGTGGCGTGGCGTGGAAAATGTTAAATGGTAAGTCGGAAAAAATATGCACCTGCAAACGCTTTCCGAAATTGTGTACTGCAAATCGCATAGAAGTAAAGCAATTCAAGTCAATTTTTTATACTTCAAGCCATTTAAGCTTAAATTTACAATGAACCTAAAGTATAATAAAAGTGGCTTCGAAATAAACCTTTTTGGCAGATGCAAATGCTGTACCTTAAAGAAAATTGATAGTAAGTAATAAAAAAAAGGATCTTCATAAATCACTGTTTATTAAATAAATAAATACATAAATAAAAATTTAAATTAAAAAGCTTCACGCATAATATTTACAAAAATGTATAGATTTTATATCTATAATATATAAAAATATTTTAATATATAAAAATATTTTAAAAATAGTTTTTGTACAAAGTTAAAAATAGAAAATATTAATGATTAATATTTTTTTAAATCAAAAACAGTAGAATTTGGAAAGAAATGTGAAAAGTTTTGTTAAATATTTTTTTTTATTTGTACTCTAAGTCTATTCTTCTACCTTTTTTCACGTATCCTGCAAGAACGCTTTCATAAAAGTTAGGCCTACTTTTTATTTTTAAAATGAGTCGCTTTTCTATGGATAAAAGTGCTAAATCAGAAAGCCTGTCTTCTCCTTGAGAATTTCTCAAATATGTATGAACTCTTTTCAGAGTGGAAAAAGATCTCTCTACGGAAGCAACAGTCATTGGTAGTGTTAAAAATAGTCCACTTAATTTTAAGATTTGGGGAAATGTTTCACACAATATTTCACTTCTTAAATGTTTATAGAGGGATAAAACGTCAAGTGGTTGAAGTGAAGACGTAGTATAGAGAACTTTCAGCTCATTTTTAAACCTGCAAAATCGAAAATTCCAGGGAAAAAGTTAATCACCGAAGATATTTTATCATCTGGGCTTGACTGAGCAATACGACGGTATTTTGATTTATTGAGTAAATCCAAAAAAAAATTAAATTCGTGAAAGATTTATATCGTGTCTTAATTTGAGATATAATATTGTCCTTTATTTCTACAAAAAGGCGCTTATAGTGAGTCTTTAAATCAAAATCAAGTTATCGGCGTTTCCGTGGAGGTTAGGTTCAGCACAATCATTTATACTTTCAAAAATTAAATCAAATTTGTTTAGAAACTCAGTAGAAAGCCAAGACTAAAAACACTCGATTTCTCGCTTAGCAACTTCAACATCTGTTTGTTTATTTTGTATTAAATTAAACAATACATCGGTTTTAGCAAATATTTCGGAAACCGCGTGCAGTAAAAAGCAAAAATCTTTCCCTTCTAACTTAAGCAATAAACTTTCGGCCATTGAAAGTGTGTCAGTGTCCCATTCTTTTGGATGGTCTAATATTTGCTTAAAAGTTTCAATAATATCTAATCTACAGTTAAAAATAACGTTAACTATTCGGGAATGGTAATGCCAGCGAGTTTCTGATACTCCCGGCATGCGTCTGTTTGCTATTTGTTTTAAAATATTTGAACGTTTAGTTGATTTATTAAAGAAGCGTACTATTGTGTTTATATTGCCAAAAAAAACTTTCAATTCAGGTATATTTTCCAGTGATTGAGATAACACCAAATTTAAAACATGTGCGTAGCAAGGAATAAAATAAGCCATTGGCCAAGCATCCAGGATTTTTTTTAACATCACCTACTTCCCCTGACATAACCGCGGCCCCATCGTAAGATTGGCCAATTAATTTCTCCTTGCAACCGTATACATAAAGTATATTGAAAATATGTTTTGAGAGCTCATCGGCATTTCGACTCTCACTCACGTCAAAAAACCCAAGAAACCTTTCCTCTACTCCTTCCTTCGATAAGTAACGCAAAACGGCACTAAGTTGCTCCCTATGGCTCATGTCTGGTGTTTCATCAATCATGATGAACACAAATCGCGTTTCACTTATTTTTACTTTAATTTCGCATTTGACACTGCGGCTATACTTTGTATTAAATCGTTTTGGATGCCATTTGATATACCCGAAAAAACCGGATTACGTGCACTTGAACACTGTTCCAAATGAGAGTCCATTAACTGGTCATACTTAGATAAGTATAAAAGTGTTTCGACATAATTGCCACTATTTCTATTATTAGAATCTGGCTTTTCATTATGACCCCGAAATGCTTGTTCCTGTTTGCCTAAAAGAACTACCGTATCTATAAAACGTTCCATTAGTTTACGGTTTCTATCAACTTTTTTGTTGTGAGCTACAAAGGAATTACCTAACGAGGTTTCAATACGATCAGTACCGAATTCGTGCAATAAACAGCTACGAACGTGTTTTTCCGTCTTGACATGTTTATTTGCCGAATTAATTAAATTGTTTATGTCAGCGTAGCCCGTGCGACTCCAAACACTAGGAGAATTAGAAAAAAGGAGGCAAGGAAAACCAAAACATTTTATTGAGTTTACAACTACCAGTCAACCAAGTATATTTTTGATATATGGATGCGTTGAAATGCGAAACAAAACCATCCTTGCGCTTATAATCTATTTTCATAGAAGGAGTAGAGCGTCCTAACTCTATAACTTTTTTTTTCAAGAAAACTCAACTTACAAAATTAATTTTCTTCTTCCAAAAGCAAATCTACTAAACAACAATTTACTGTTAATAATGCCATTTTCTCCTTTGCTGAATCTAACTGAAAACAAAACAATTTAAACTTTTCACACTTTTCACTGTTTTCGATCACTTTAAATAATTATATATTGCAACAATAATTCCACTCAATATTACTGTTACACATCGCAGTCTGCTTCACAACTGAATTTTTCAAACAGAACTCACCTCAGCTACTCGTACATACAAAACTCGCCAAATAAGTCGCTGAAAAGCGGGTTATATTTTTGCATAAGGAAGCGTGTATCAAACAGAGAGGAGTCAAGCGCGGTGAACGATAAGGGGAAAACAAGGAAAGAAAGCCAATTTGTTCTAACAGCCACATATTTCATAACGCGAAAATTTCCGGGTTACTATGCTTTGTTTTGCTATCGCTTTGCGTATGTGTTTCTTATGGGGTATGGAGAGGAGTATGTGATGTTGGAGAATAGGCATGCAATGGTGTGCGTAGAGCAGTAGAACGATATGAGAACAGGTGAATAGCAGGTGGTGGGTTGGTAGAATTTGTTGCTTGCAAGTGCAGGTGTAGGAAACATACAAATCTTATGTTTATATACACACATTAAGATGCATGTTGCTTGTTGGATTGAAACATTGTTGAAAGGTAGAATTTTAAAAGGTAACCCGGCGTGAATCGAGTTATATGGGCGCCTCGCCACTGCTACATATAAACAGTAAAATTACATCGTCAAGGTAGTAGTTGTAAGAGTCCACCGAATCAGTTTTAACCCAATTTGGAAATCAAATTCCCTGGAAAACCTTACTCTATTCAATATGTGACACTTTGGCCCATAATAATGTTTCTAGTCAAGACCTTTACCAGCTATAGGGCTTTGCGACTTAGGTGTTGATCCGAATGTGGTTCTCGAGATTACATATGTAGGTATCTAGGTACCTATGGTATCAAAGAAATGTAGAAATTAAAATTTTGAATTTCTTCACTTCCATCAGCATCATTTGATTGACAATTAACATGGATGTGAAAATTTGGCGCTTAGAAATACCTATACGGAATAATCAATGATTTTACCTGTAAATATTCCTAAATAACATCCATGTAAAGACTCCCAACTGATTTATAACTGATAGGTAGGTAGATACCTATAGGTAATTAATAAAATGTACCTAATTCCCGTTCGCAACAACGAAATAATGACGTTGGTAGGTCGGTACACTGAAATGATAAAAAACGTTATTTTTCAAAATTATTATTAAACATTTAATGCAAGGTAGCCGTTTTACACCACCCTACTGTCAATATTTCACATGCTTCTCTCAATCGAACAAACACGGCTCTTTTAGGTTCATTAATTTCTAGTTCTAATAAAGCTTTTAATTTTGTAGTTATGTACCTAAATATATATTACACTGTCGGGATAAGCTGTCTCTCAGCCGCCTTTAAAAACCCATTATAAAAAAAAGATTCTTATCTCTTTTCTTCTTTAAAAAGTAATAAAACTCCGCCTCTTCATAGCACACAATTAATTTTAACATCAAATTCAAACTCCACAAATCATAAAGTCACCCACATTTAATTCCTATTTAATAAAAAAAATAAACCTTATATAGAAATAATACATGTATAGGTATAGAATTCCTCCCATTTACACCTTCTTAGCTACAAGGAAAAGCCAACAGCCACTCAAAATTCTTGAGGCAATCAATTTTGATATTTTCGTTTCATATTTCAATTTGCCGTCGCTACTCTAACTCGTCCAGCTATATGTGCTATCTTATCGAATGAGGGATGAAAAATGATATGAAATATGAAAGTAGATGGGGGAAATCATTTCCCATAGAAGCCTACACAAAGTTATATATACTGTTCTCCAGGGAACAATAACTTGTTAGAAAAGTGCGGCAGATAGGAACTGAAGAAAAAAAAATTCGCTCCGCCTAACCTTGTCATAATTTTCCCATGAATATGAAAACTGACTGCCTGGCAATCGCTTGCACACAAAGAGAAAGACACTTTTGATTGTGTTTGTGAGACAGTTTTTTTTTCGACGAAAAAGTAGGGGGAAGAATGGTAAGGAACAATTTATACTCAAATGAAAGGGAACTATTCCATTTTTTGTCAGTGAGAGAGAGGAGTATGGCCCGAATTTGTTTTCGAAATTAACTCTTATACTCCTCAATGAAACTCACCACATTCTCTTCTATACGATGATTCTCTTAAAATGCAGATAATCAAATTTGTTTAAGAAACGTCAGCGTCACACACGGGAAATTTTTTCTTTTTTTCGAACAACACCGAAATTGATTTGTAAATGGTACGAGTACGATGATGCTCATTCGAATCTTAGGTTCACATGAGATGCCTGCATTTCTTGTACGTCTTGAAGAAGGTATCTATTGGATGAACAAATGTGTTTTCAAGAAGTTAATGTGAATTTGATCACGCGATATACCTGTTACAGCCGCACGGATTTGCCAAGTAAGACAATGCATTTTGTAGACAACAGCCGCCCCCAATATGCATGTTGTTGGATTCCCCCACGTCGAAGGTGGTTGAATTGAGTTTTTTTTCCGCTTAAAGGAAAGAAGACGGAAAAAAAAGAAAATCCTTGGCCAGCTATACGAGAAGAGCATGCGACTTGCGCGCGCTTAAGTTAGTTGTGTGCAAAGTACTGATGGAGAGAGAATGAGAATACTCGCCGCTTTGTGTTGTCGTGTATCCTCGTCGTCGAAACGCGAACGCGCGTCCTTTGATTGCCCGATGAGGCTGCTGTCGCTGTGTAATTGTGTTTATTTTTTTCGGTTTATATACGATTGTTGTACTTTTATATGTATAGATACAATTTCATATTCGACAGTCAAAAAGAGTGTCTCGTACTCGTTACTCGAACACCACGAATGCGCTCTAGTAAGATTTGGTGGTACATTCTCTATCTCTAGTAGACATTCTCTTCCTCCCCCGCTTCGACCCCCATTGGGGAAAGTTCGTGAACTTTTCTTCACGTGTACCTACCTACCTCTACCCAAAAAAAATATTTTTATGTTTTTGCTCTTCTTCGACGGAATATCATAGAAAGTAACCCCCCAAAAAATGTCGAACTTTTCACCATCTCCTACCCCCAAATAGGTAGAGAGCAATACAAAAAAGAAAGTAATAGAAAAAAAATCGTTAGGGGTAGAAAATAATGATAATATCTTTGTTCTGCTCTTGCTCTCCCTCTCTCTATCTCTCTCTTTCTCTCCCAGGCAAATGGACGAGCTAGCACGAAGATGCGTGCGTGTGTGTGCAAATAGAATTCCATTCAAAGCACTCAATAAGCAATGACTATGGTGCGGTCTCTCTCCTAGTATGACTGGTTAAGTGTATCTTTTGCAGTTTCAGGATATTTTGGTATTTTCGCAAAGAGGGAATTTTAGTATTTTTTTATATCCAAATAAGGATGACTAGGTGGTGACTTTTTTAACTACTTGTCCGCTGCTAATGCTGATTCTATTGTAAATTCTATTGTCGGGTCAATATACGAGATTTTATTGTTACACCTGCCAGCTAATATATATTTATTTATGTTTACAAATAGGATAGTATTCGGTATTGCTGTATTTTTTTATTATTGTTTGCATAAATATCTTTCTTACTCTTTTTAATAATTCTTATAAGAACTGAAAAGTGTAATTATGTGTGGTGTGGGTAACTTGAGCCTTATTTGTGATTGTGTAAACTACCTTATCGGGACATCGATGTATACCTAAATGTGTCATTTTAAAAATGAAATTAAAAAGATATTAAATACCTACAAGCTGGATTGTGACAATTTATGGAAATGATTTATCCTAATCTAGTCTCTGCATTAGAAAATAATGTAAGTTAATTGCTTGGAATCACCAAAGTGCCGACGGTATTTCGCATTAACTTTGTAATTCATTTTGTTTTTGCTGTGTAAATATATAATCTGAAGTCGAACGAGTTAAACGTATCTATATAATCAATTTTAATGGATAGTAGCTGAGATTGATTAAAAGGTTTGTGAGTATTAAAATTGTTATATCTATTCAAGATGTGAGTTTTTTTCTGTATTCAATTTCATATAAATTCAGTGTTTTTTTATCTCAAAACATTAACAAATTTAATGTGGAATTTAAATTAGTTGGCCCGTTCTTTGGAACTTTCCTTTGCTTAGGAGTGAAAGGGACTCCAAATTCAAGTTTTACAATTTGCCATTTGTACGGCCCTCTACGAATAATCTACGTAAAACAAGCTCACCTTGAGACAAGCGTAGGTATCTAGGTTAATAAAATAAATGTAGTATTCATGTTTTTAAATATCCATTTTATTGATATTTGTAGGTAGGGTACTATGTAATTATTTTCCACAGTATTCAATGAGCCTCTAGCCTCTTAGTACCAACGTAGGAACGTAGTCGTATTTTAAAGAGTCTGTTTGAAGGGCAGAGCTTCTGTGGAAAATTTATTGACGTGTTACCTAAACAATTACGAGCCTTGAAGAAAAGAGCTTCTGTCTAAAGCTTTAAAATGTTCCAAACCACTCTGACGACAAGAGAACTGAATTTTGAAATGGATAGGTGGGTATCCGTTTTCGGCGATTTGTTACAAACCATTCAGCGGACATATCAAATTATCTTATTTAATTATTTCAAATATTTTATCAATACAGTTAACAATTTTGTTACATTGTTTAATTAAAATAACAACAAAATTATTTTGGGACAGTAGGTACCTACCTGAAGCCTTAAAACTGAAATTAAAGAAAAAAAAACTAAAAACAAAACTAAACATAGGGACGGGCTACAGTCCGCTCGGGCGAACTGTTGGATACCCTATTCTTATTCCTATCCCTCATAAGTGGGCGTGACAAAAGTCTAAGTATGGTTGAATTGTTAAGAACGCTCTACATATTTTGTTATATAACATTTAAAGGATTTTATCAAAAAAACGCTCCCTAGCTCAAACTTAGGTGTTTCAATAAAATTGTTTTATTTAATTCTGGGCGTGTCAGTAGGCGGATTTAAAAAAAAAACACATGAGAATAATGGGCCCCTAGAGAGTATATATTATAAATTTCAGCTCCCTAGCTCAAACTTTGAATTTTCAAAAAAAAAAAAAAAAAAAAAAAAAAATTGTGGGCGTGTCAGTAGGCGGATTTTAAAAATATTTACACATGAGCATAAAGGGCCCATAGAGAGTATATATTATAAATCTCAGCTCCCTAGCTTAAACTTTGGATTTTCAAAAATTAATATACCCTTAGAATAGGTTATACAAAAATTGTTTTATTTATTTGTGGGCGTGTCAGAGGGCGGATTTTGCAATTTTTTTATCCTGAGCAGTTTTAGGAGTCATAGATCATATATACAATATTTCAGCTTTCTAGCTCAAAATTCGATTTTTTCCAAAATTTAGTTTTTTTGAGTTTGTGGGCGTGTCTGTGGGCGGATTTCAAAAATTCGTAAACTTGATTATTTCGGGACCCTAGAGAGTATATGGTTAAAATTTCAGCTCTCTAGGTCCAGTTTAAAGGCCTAATTTTTGGCTACAGACGGACGGACGGACGGACGGACGGACACGGCTAGATCGACATTACTATCGATGCTGATCATAAATATAGTAACTTTTAGGGGTCTACGGGCAATATTAAGGTATGTTACAAACTATGCGTCAAAATTAATATACCCTTAGAATAGGGTATAAAAACTAGTAGGAATAATGGTTTACATGTGTATTTATACATGTATGAATTCACCTACCTCAAAACTTTTAAAACTATTTTTACCTTAAATTTTAAACGGAACCTGTTCCAATTTAAGAATTAATCGATAAAACTGAATTAGCTTCTTTCATACAACGAGCAATAGGCTCATTTTGATAACAATTAGTCAGATAGGAAGGTACATGCGACCTAACCTAACATAAAGATCTTCATTAATCTGAAAATATATACGATGATGACGTGAATGCAAATGGAAATTTATCATTGGTACCTGGGTAACTTCCCTGCAAATCGGAGCACTGAAAAACAACATAATATCTTTGTCGAATTTGAATCGAAACGAGATTTATCAAAATCATATTCGAAAAATTTGATGTTGGAGGTATACGCTACCATATTTCGAAAATTACATAGCTATTGAAGTTCCTTTAGACCCTTTTAATTCGTTTAGAATAAATGTCATAGGTGGGTAGGTAGGTCCCTACGTATTCCTTTCTGTTCGCTCAGAAGAAAATAAAAAGAAGTCAATAATGGTTTCTTTAGATTTTGCAAGGGAAAACGGCAAATTTGCAAAGCTTCTCATGAAAATGTATAGGAACCTACATCTATAAGATGTTTGCCAAATTTCACAACAAATGGGGCAGTGGTAAACTTGTAGGTGTAACTTGTCGGAATCAAACATGGAATCCCTCGATCAGTACACCTAGTCCAAGGAAATGCCCACTAACCCTCTGCGCCCACGAATCAGATAATCCTATTCACATCTTTAGATACTATTTAGATACTATCAATGGTTGTATAACTGATGTACAGGGCGGCGCACCAATTGTGCTACAGTAAGAAATTCAAATAACTTTCTTTTTAATCAATGTATTTAATTTATTTTAATTTAATTTATATAACTAATTATTTTTGAAGATGATAGACCGTAAATGACCTCCATGCTCATCCACGCATATGCGACACCTGATCAGAAAATTATTCATTGCCGCCTGAATGGTTGAAGTCGGGATCGGCTTAATTATTGTTTTAATGGACTGCTTCAATTCGGTCAAATTTCTTGGTTTTGTTTTTTACCCCTTTTGCTCGACATAACCCCATAAAAAAGTCTAGTGCAGTCAGGCCAGGTGACCTTGGAGGGCAGCGGAAAGTGGAGTTTCTGGATTGTTTGGGAATTTTCGTTGGAGCTCCGCCATAACTGGTCTGGCTATGTGTGCAGTTGAAACGAATACTTCTACGGCGCAGTTCTGGGTAAAAAAAAACTCCTTCAACATGTTTAAATAACGGGACAGTTACTGTTACACCGTTTTCTTCAAATAATTATGGCCCCACAATGCACCTTGATGAAACTGCGCAACACACAGCGACTCCTTCTGGGTGCAGTAGGTCTAGATACCTACCGTCTCATGGAGTATTTCTGGATTACCTATATTCACTCCATAGATATACGGCGAATAGTCAAATCCAGAGGGTTTAAATTGCTTGCAATTTGGACTTTGTACGGAAACAAGTTATAGTCATCAGAAATTACCCATTGTAATGACCGTCTGCTAACTCCAATGTGCGGCGATAAGTTTCGAGTCGAAACGCTTGGATTTGCCTGAATTAACGATGCTCTCTCTCGATGAAACAGTCAGATTCGGCAAACATGTTTACCAGCCTCATAATGGTCCATCTACTCGGAGGAGTGCCGCCAAACTTCCGCCTAAATTCCCCCTGGACGGAAATGAAGTACTGGAAAGCATGGTACCGCTGCACTATCCAAATCCATTTTTCGGTATCCCAAGCATTCATTTTAATAAATCTGAATAGTAACCTGCAAAATAAAAAAAAAATAAGCCGCTTACTGACACAGAAAAAAAGTAATTGCGTTTTGTTTTCGTAGCACGATTCGGGCGCCACCCTGTATTTATATATTGATTTGTATATTTTTCTCCATTCCGGGGTATTCATTACCCAAGACAGTTGTTTGACGTGGCTCTTGCTTTCACCATAGGAAAGCGGTCCAGATATTCCGGTGTCATTATCCAAACTCGGCTATGCGATATCTGACATTGACCCAAGTAAGATTCATCCTCCAACATTTGCTTTTGAATCTCTGACTAGTCTTTAAAGGTATCTGGCAGCTCACCCGGGATTGCAGAGGATCCGTTACGTAAGTATGACCGACACAATAAGATCAATATGAGGTCCTTGTGGTACCACGTGAGTCTAAAAAAGGACTAAATAAATGACGGATTGTCACCGTTTCTACATATAGGTCTATAATTACTCACTTGTTGCTTAAAGGTATTACATGGAAACATGAAACTAAAGTGGCGAAGCATATCTACGTATCTATGTTCGAAGAGATATTAGGCCAAGGAAAGAACTTCAGACATTTGTTATGTTAATTTCAAGTGTCTGCTAAAAAGATGTACGTACTTACAGAATTCGCTTAGAACATTTTGTGGGTGTAACTTTGGACTAGAAATGAGTTTGTAGCTGGTGAAGATGAAAAAAATGGTGTTTCAGACAATAATATCTGCCAAACCAATTAATTGTCACATGGTGAGAAATAAAAAGAGTTCATATAAAGGGTGTTTTTTTAAACCAGTACTAATTTCAGAAAGTTATATCTGTCAAACCAAATTGTCAGATTGCAATCTGTCAGTGCCATTTTTATTCATTCTGGTAGAAACCAACCAACACTTCAACTTCGACTTTGACTTTGACAAGATCGAGAACTTCAGCGTTTAAAATCGAGTCAAACACATTGAAAAATGCAACTTCGACAGCGAAACAAAAAATGATTGTAAACAAATTAGAAAATGATCTCAAAATACAAGCAAGGGAGAAAATTCGCTCAAAATATAAGCATTTGCATGTTGGGAAAACTGAAAACATCGCCTCAAGGTTGGTGGGATTTGCACCTCTTTGAATTTAGGTCTAACGTTGAAGTCGAAGTTGAGGTTGAAATGCTAATATGTTCCATCCCTTTAACCCTAGAAAGATAATCTACGTCTGCGAGACGTATGACGCGCGGAACAAATGTTATATCCTTTTAACTATAAACCGCATTAGGTTGGTTGCTTAAACTAACTCAGCCGGTGGTCGGAGCTAGCCCGTAACGGTCGTGGTGCGATGGTAAGTATCTGCGGTAACAAGTTATAGCTATGCCGGACTTCTGGGGGCGTGTGTGACCTGTAGAAGACTTATTTTAAACCGAAAAATAAAAATTTGGCAAACAATTATGACTTAATGTCAATTTTAAGGTTCCTTTAAAATATAAGTTCTTTTTTGTTGATTTGTAATGGGGCTTAAGTTTTTTGTTTTTATTGCTTAAATTAATATTTATTTATACTAAATCATTGATTTATTTTACTTAATATGAACTACATAAATAAATAAAACGCTAATATTTTTTTAAAAAGTTCATGGGTTTCATTAGATACACTACCAAAGTTCCATACGTCTCTGAGACGTATGATTATCTTTTACGTCATAAAAAATATGACTACCTTTCTAGGGTTAAAAAGCATTGGTTCCAAAACGTGCGGCGTTGGTTGTCAAAGTTTTTGTCCAAGTTGATGTGTTGATGTGCTTTTACCATTAGTCTTTGCAAGTTACCAAATTTTAGAAGAATGGTACCAAAATTATAGTTCTGGGCGCCAATGTTATGGGGCACTTGCACCATTTACACTTGTTTCCGTTTTAGCCCAATTTTTTTTTGTAAGATGCAGTATCATTGAGACGCATACGAAAAGTGCGTAGTGAAGAGAAAATTGCATACGTTTAGGAGAGTGTTGAAGAAGTTATAAATTTATATGATCTTTGAAAAATATCTTTTTATACATATACAATAAATACAATAATCTTAATTTTCAAATTTATTTTTTTGTATTGATTAGTAATTATAACAAAAGTAGAAATAGGTTAAAAAAAAACTATATTCAACATAACAAAGTAAAGAATTATTTTATAAAACCAAATTTAATCGCCTGGCCTTCTTTGCTGCAAATACATCAATTACTTCTTTAGTATTTATTTCTATTTGCCGATGAATTGACATTAAGGCTAAACTTTTAAGTCGATCTTCACCGGTAGAGTTTCTTAAAAAAGTTTTTAAGCGTTTCATTGTTAAAAACGTTCTTTCTGATGTACATGTCGATACTGGTAAGGTTGCCAACATTTTTCAAAGTCGATGTATGTTATGAAACAATTCTTTACTGCAGTCTCCTAAATCTGTTATGGCGTTCTTTGAACGCTGTGCCTCTGTTTGTTCCTGACATTTTGTCTTCCACAGTAGAAACTCAGCCTTCAATGTATCCCAATCCAAAAAATCGTTCATAAAATTTAAAATATTCTTCATTAAATTTTGTTTTGCTTTTGCCAAGTATTGACGGTATCAAAATATATAGTGATGATAGAACGGTCTTATGGTCCTCGTACCGCGTTTGGAGTTGAGTTATGAAGTCGTCCCAAAAGTGGAATCATAACAACTATCCTGTAATAGTTTTCAAGATCAGACGTGTTTACATTGGCCCTATGCTGCTGCCTCGATACTGTTCGTGGAATTTTCAAGGTTTAAGTTTCATCCACAATACTTTAAAGGCCTTGCGCAGTCTCAAAAATATCTTTAAATTCGAAACTAACATTTTGTCGAATTTTTCGCAACGTATTTAAAATTAGGTTTACCTGGTCCAAAGCTGACATTAGGTCACAAGAAGCGGATTGCAAAATTGTACACAATATTAGTGTGTACGAAAACAAAATACTTAAGCAGCACAAGCTTATCAAACAATCACTGTTAAAAACTGATTTTAAACAACAAGAAGCTTTAGATGAGGTCTCAAAGTCCTTTCCAATATTCAATACATCCAAGGTATGCACTATGCCTTTAAAAATTTCTTTGAACCTTAATAATCCGTCATGATTTTCAACCTAAAGAGTTTCCCAAATATCCGTTAAATTCTTCCATTTAAATATTTTTTTTTAATGTTTTCCTGCAATACGAGTAAATGTGTTCGTTTTGCGGATATTTTAACAAAATTTGCAACCGATTTTACAATGCCAATCGTATTACGTATAGGCTGAATTTGACAAGAATGTCCTAAAGCGAGGTTTAATGAATGTGCAGTGCGATGAACGTATAATGCTTTTGGGTAAAACTCCCGTACAGCTGCTTGAACACATTTAAAACTACCACTCCAATTGCAATGTTTTTCCAAATTTTGTAATGCAGAGGGAATTTTGTTTATCTAAGTATTTTCCGGTAGTGCTTTCTACATGCAGAAGTTCCAAAAACTCTTCTCTTATAATCAACGTCTTTATAATCAACGTAGCGAACGCATATTGACAGACATCTGCTCCTTTCGTGAAATGTCAGTAGTTTCATCTGCTGAAACTGCAAAAAACTCAGCTGAATTTATTGCTTGAACTATTCTATTCTGAACAATATTACCGCATACAGCAATCAATTCGTTTTGAATGGTAGGGCTTAAATCGTCGCCCTAGTGACACAAGAACGTAACTACATTTTTTACGATTTTGGACTGGGTACGACACCTTTCTTCATATATCATTCTATATATTGTGGCAAAAAATTGTACATCTAGGTGAAGTAGTTTAGAAGTTAGCACTTGCTGTATCAACATTTTTTTCGAAAAATAGTAGAAAAAATAGTAAAAAAAATCACAAAATCGTCTCTCCTGAAAACTAGCAAATATTGACATATGTTTTTGTGTCACTTAGGCGACGAAATAATATGTAGCGCTCATTAAACATATTTTCCGCGATTTGGAAAGCACGACCAGAGTCAAGTTGACTAACGATGTCCTTTTGTGAACGTCTGTGGATGTTTAAAAAATTATCAGCTGCTAACACACAGGTTTTATGGTATCAGTGTGTTGTTTAAAATCTTCAATAGCATTTTTATAATTTACTAGCTGCACCCGCCCGGCTTTGCCCGTGCCCGAGAATTCTATTGGCCAATATGTTCGAGTAGACTTCCTTATTAATGTCTATAGCGGGTATGTGGCGTACCTATGTTGCTGCCCCTAAAAAAAGAAGACCGATTTTGACCAAACTTCACAGAAACACTCTCAGGCCAATACCGAAGATTGCCTGATTTGAGCTCAACCTGTTCCTCTTAGGGTAGGTGCTTTTTGTCTGGCAGGCGCCTATGTCAGCTTACTTGTGCGAATCAAAAAACAAAGCGAAAGTAAAAAACTTCGATAGAATCACTTTTCATTCACTTTCACACCGATAGTTATCAATGTGGGAAAAGCAACTTTCCGATGTCCGATTCACAAAAATAGGCTTGAAACGTTGGTCTGGTCTCCCTCTTTCATATGCGCGTTCGGATAACAAAATAGGTGACGTCTGTACGATGGTTTTTTATATGTGCGGTCTCTGTATCTGCATCGGAATTTACACGCATATCCACATATACATGTGTACTCACTCAAATGCCCATAATTCACACACCGATGCAGATACAGATATCGCACATACTAAACATCCTTTGTACAGACGTCACCTTTCATGGAAAAAAAATTCATTGGAATTGGTTAACGCGTTTGGTCAAACAGCGGCAACAAACTCAAATATGGATTGATTTTTATATATATAGATTGAAAGGTCTAGTAACCAGGGATTTTAAATTTTGATGGCAGCCTTTTGCAGCACATTCTTTAGAGAAGAGTTCACAATATTTGCATAAGGCACCTTGCTCCTCCTTTGCCGTATAAACAAGCCATGCAAATCTATCAATCCAATGCATTTGAAAAGTAATTTTCCTTTTGGTGTCAATTATAGGAAAAGTGAATGACTTGTGCGGTTTCCAATGTGATGTTAATAGTCTATACTTTAAGGCATTTTGTTTTTTAAACCAACAAACTTACCCAAATCGAATGCATTTTCTTCAAAATTATTTTGCATGAATAATGGAGTTTGTAGAACTCTGGTCCCGTTTTAAAAAAAGAAAGTGCTTTCCGAGGGGGGGGGGGGGCTTCAAACCCCCTGTGATCCCCCTCTAGTTACCGCCTTGTACGGGTCACACGCCAAAACAGTAACAATTACGGCGTTTACGTGGATCTTGGTTTGATCAACAAGATCCACCTCGTGCGTAGAATCCGCTGTTTTATCGAAAAATTGTGTTGAGCGATGAGACGCATTTTTCATCCAATGGGTATGTCAATAGGCAAAATTGTCGCATTTGATTGCCGAAACGCCGCACTGTGGCCCTAAATGACTTTTTTCGTTGCAACTTTTAAAAGAATAAAGATAGCGCTATAAATTTCTGCCAAAGGAAATTCTCAAGTCTATAAAAATGGTAAATTTCAAGATAATTGCTTTACAAGGTGTTTCAAAATCTTTGTCTGAAATTAGATTTTCTCAAAAAAGGGAATTAATAGAATGTTTTACTTTAAAAACAATCCCAAATACTGCGGATCTCCTTATAAAAAAGTTCATGGCTAGCAGGGTATTCCAAAATAAAACAAATCACAACTGTGGATGGATAAACTTAACGAACCAGTTTTTAAATTAATACTTAATAACTTCTCCACCATTATCCAGAACTTTTTGCAGAGTTGGTGTAAGAAGCGTATGACTGTATTTGGCTTTTAACAGATACGAAGTGTTTTTAGGATACTCGTTGAATTTATCAACATTAATGGATTCCTTAGATGACAGTGCATTTAATACCACTTGCAATTTTTTTTATAAGTTCCTTATCCTCTTGGGTTACGGCTGACGTTATTTCTGGGTTTTCGAAAAATCTTCGTGAAGTATTTCCATCAATTGTGTTACCAAATCCTTGTTTTGGTGCATCAATAATTAACCTTTTGCAAATTGGACACGATAATTTAACAGGCGATACAAACTAACAAATACTTCTCGCTATCTTTTAAGTAACTCTTTATTTAACGTACTTTCTTCTTGGAGATTCACTTAACAATGCCCTGCCATCTCTCTAAAAGTGAAAAATAATAATAGTCTGCCAACGCATGTTGCACAGCCATTAGTCGACGTTTCAATAATGAACACTTTTTTTTCTATCTTAGTCAGAAATAATTCATATTGAAACATCACATTTTTTTGTCCATGAATAGTAACTATTATCGGACTTAGGTGTTCGATTTGGTTCCGTGTATTGCTGATAGTTGTTTGAATAATATCACTCGACTCCTTGGCGAATTTAAATAGAATCGGGCTACAAAAATAAATAGATCACGGACTTGGGTTCCTCCAATGTTAGGTAAATTCAGCTTTTAGACGAAGGGGAACTTGATTTAATGTATATTTATTCCTCTCTTATTGAGAGGACAATAACAGAATTAATCTCTTAGTTTTCGCAAGTGACAAACAAAAAAAAGGCGACGGGGGCGTGGAAGTGTATTGATTTTAACTATCAAGATAATAACAAAACTCATTGTACTCGATATTAGAACTGAGTTTCACGTTCTTAGCTCTTTGGATAAATGAAAAATAATTCCAATAAACCAATATTAAGTTTACTTGACCAAAATGTAAGCATTAAACAAATTACAATATCTCCGCATGGAGCAAAAAGAAGCAGCTACACTTTCGCATACGGTTTAACAAATAGTTAAGGTCGAATACCCTGGGTATTTTTGCCTTGAAAGTATCAAGTTTTTTTATTTTCTCTATTAAAAATTTAAGGTGATTTTTTTTAATGGGCATTTTATTTACTTACAAACGAAACAATTAAGTGAAATTGAAGGAAAATAAACCTATAAATAAAACTCCCCAACGCTCCTTTTAATTTAGCAGTGTCTGCCCATAATGCTTGAACTGAAACTATTTAGCAGTCTTAGTGTTTATATGTTTTTATCTAAAGTTCATCCGATTTGGTAACAACTTCTATTTATATACGGTCTTACCTATCACATGTTTTAATGAGTGCTATAACTTTTTGAAATTAGCAAAGTGTTGCACGGGGCAGGAAAAACACTTTTTATAAAAAATGGAGACAAACAAATCACCTCCCTGATATTGTTTTTTGTGTGAGAACATTTGTAGAATGCTTCCTTCAATTTCCTTTTGTTTTGTATTTTTGAATGGACAACCATATATTACAATTGCTACCACGTGAAGTGGACGGCTGGAGTTACAGCGCTGTTTCACGGTTCGCCACAGCCGATCATCAAACCTCTTCTTTCTGTGGTGCTGGTCTGTTTTTTCCATTCATTATTTCCGAAAAACCCGAACCTAGACCATCGTCTTCTCAGGCAAGCACTCACGCACTGTGCAATTGAAGCCAGAAGTTTCAGCTCATCCTGATATGTGCGCCAAGCACTCTTGTCGAAAATGCGTGCATTTGGAATCGATGATACCTTTCTTCAATAGATTAGAGACTACCTTTCGGACCGTTCAATTCAAGTGGTCTTGGACGGTTACAAGTCTCAACTCATCAAATAAATGCTGGTGTTCCCCAAGGCTCTGTTTTGTCTCCGACTCTGTTTCTCATTTTTATAATTGATCTCCTGTCTGTTACCTCTAATCAAATCCACTCCTTTGACGATGACAGTCCCTTAGCTGCTCATATTTGTTTCTTGGTTCATGCGCCTCATCTTCGGGTGTGGAACTAGAACGGCAACTTATGTTAAGCTCATTGAATTCCGATACCGACAGCACAACTCAGTCGGGGGTAACTAATAGAGTGGAATTTAATGCTTCCAAAACGCAATGCTGTCTTCTATCATTAAAACCCTTACACTTAATGGCACTTGTATCGTTGAAATCGAACGGCTTTTTATTCTCGGTATGTGTGTTGATGACAACTTTCGTTGGAATGACCACATATTCGATGTCGCCAAGAACGCTGCGAAATGCCTAGGCTTAATTAAGAGCTGCAAGAAATATTTCACCCCCTCTGATCTGGCTACTATTTATAAGGCGTTTATCCGCCCAAAACTTGAGTACAATGCTCATATCTGATTTGGTGCACCAATAACTTATTTGGAGATACTTCACAGGATCCAAAAAGTTGCGACAAAATTTATTGGGGACCGTAACATCATGAGATCACTGGACTCGCTTAGTCATCGTCGCTATTTCTCTTGTCTCACGTTATTTAATCGTTATTTCCACCATAAGTGCTCAAACGAAATAGCCAGTTGCATTCCACCCCTTAAACATTTCAACCGCAATACCCGCTGTGCAAGGAATGCACATCAGTTCCCTCTTAATTCTGTATTCAAACGTACAGGGAAATACAAGGAATCTATCGTTAGCCGAACAACACGAATGTGGAATGCTCTTCCCCGCTCCATTTTTCCTACACACTATAATTTACAAACATTTAAAACAAACGTGCGTCGGCATCTCTCCCTATCGTCTAACTCTAATTTCCTTAACGCTCGCGCTGTGGAGCTATTCCATTATAAGCTTATTAAAAAATCCCTTTAGTGCGAGTGCATTATACAAAAAAGAAAAAAATGGTGAAGAAAACATACGAACCTTAGCAAAAAGGCAATGACAATCGTGGGAGAGACGCAGGCTTAGAAACTCTTGGATCACACAAATGTAGCAACACCAGCATTTGATCTGAAATCGTCAGCCCTGCTGATACATTTTGAGATCGTAGCCGTGAACCACTAGGGATCGAAGTGTGAGGGTTGTGATTGCTCCAATCTAGATCATAACCTCGCAGATAAAGAAATAATAATAGAAGGATTAAGAACCTTGAATTTCTCTCAACAATCGATTCCTATATGGTAACAAGATGTTTTTGCTTTATAATTCGTGCACAAACCCCCTAAGGGGGTTTTGGTAAACCTTTTGATGCAGTAATGCCAAGCTGAAGATGATGCAATAACTTAAAGTAAAGTCCTGACAATTCGGGATTATCAAAATAATGACACCAGTGTTTGGAATTTATGTTCTATCCGTTAAACTTCGACTGGGAACCATGCTAAAAGATGTCTGTACAGCGATTGTCTCTTCAAATTCAACACCTCTTGCTTGCATTATTGTTAAAAAAAATGCTCAGCCCGGAGCTCATTAACACCTTAGCCCAAACCACCTGTTGAACAAATTCAAAATGATTCAATATCAATTCAAATTCACATCTATGTATATTTTTTTCCAACCACATTACACGTATTCAAAGTCAATATATGAATTCCCCATTGGGGACAACTTTGGTAATAATCATCTTGGCCCACTTTTCAACATTACCCCTAACAGGAAACAATCCATTCCCAAACAATACATGCAAATACAAGTGACTGCTCATTTTGATAAATTGTCATGTTTGACATTTCCGAGTCAAAATTATCTCTCTCCCGGGAACAATTACGATGACAGGTGTCATCTTGGAACACATTAATTGAGTTCTGAAAGCATGTGCCAATGCCAAACGCAACTCGATGTGATTATGTAAATACTACATCCAACCGGCCGGTCTTTGTTTTCCCAGTGTGAGTGTATAGTATATTTAAGTGTGACACGCATGCTTATATTGTATGTTCGTTCCAAAATTAAAAAAATAAAGTGACCCGAAAATAAGTTAAGCTATGTTTAGATATTCAAAACAAACTCAATTTAGCTATATAAAATGTAGTATCGTTTAGTTCAAAGTTTCCCGTTCTTCATCATTTAATTGTTATTTTTACATTGGCTTGCTTATATGCGTTGGCCCTTGACAAACTAAAAAAAAAAGTTCAAATCAAACAAAATGCTATAGGTACATATGTATATTGTCTGTCAACATCACTTAAGCTTGTTTAAAATATCTACAAATTTAAGATATTTTTAGAAAAAAAAAACTTTGTGGAGTCTTATGAGCATTTACCACCTCATAATCGATAAGGAGCTTCGTTTAGCTTATATTAAATTAATGAGGGTCGGCCGGTGTAGAATGAATTTTTGAGTAAGTGGGAACAGATCATAATCATAACTTTAAGCAACTAATTGTTGAATCAATTTATGATCGTTCAAGCTTTTTAAGAAATCTAGGTACATAATTTGAACTAGTTAATTATTATTAAATGGGTCGTCAACTAATGAATGGATATTTATACTAGACAATTGACAAATCATGCTTGGGATTTGGGAATAGTTGCAGTTAGGACAAACTATCCGCTTTAACAGGAAAACTATTCAATTGAAAAACCATTGGTTGTTTTAGCCAATTTTTTCATGGCAATAAAGTTGTGGCGGTTAATTTTAAATCATTGATTTTGTTTAACCAATCTTTTCATGACAAAATGTGGCGGTTCATTAAAAACACAATCTGCAATGAGTGCAGGCGGCCATAGACGTGATCGACGAATAGTGCACTAGGAATGGGCTGTCGGTGAATCCTCTCAAAACTGAGATTGTTCCCTTTACGAGAAGGAGGAAGCTGATCGGGTTGACCCAGCCACTGCTAAAAGGCGTCGCAATCCAACTCTCCAATGAATCTGGGAGTCATCCTGGATAGCAAACTTCTTTGGTCCAAGCATGTTGAGCTGAAGACTGCCAAAGCTCTGTCGGTTTTTTGGCAGTGCAGGTTTTTATCACCGAAAAGAGTCCTATGGATTGTTATGAGTCGAGGCTGGCCACAGGGGCATCTTCGGAGTAGTGGAGGAGGACGGTGGCACGCTCGCGGTTGCACGGCTATCGCTCGTCGGACGGGGGTAGTTCTTGTCACCCCTCACACTAAACCACCTGCTCACAAACAAAAATTATTCGTGCCTGAAGAAAAAAAAGGAAGAAGATAGGCAGAAAACTAAATCGGACGGACAAAAAAAGACGAAAGAGAAACGAAGAGAAAGATAGGACAGAAGAAAAGGAAAATCTCAATACCTTTGCCCTACCAAGGAGAGAGTCCAGGAAGTCAGATGCAATTTTCACTACCCTAACTATGCTAACTAATCCTATACTAATCTAAAACGTAAGAGCTAAACCTTAACATCTATCCCTAATCTAACTTATATCTAACCTAATTCTAGACTACTTTGCATCAACTGCTTCCTGATGTCGCTCCCTGATAAGGTTCGTCTCGTTCCTGAGACTTGCCAGATGATGACGGCTCTGGCTCGGCCTACCCACCCTATGTGTCGTTCGACACTCCATTGGCTATCTCTCTGGCCGGAAATAGTGAGAGACAGCCCCTTTACCAGAAACCAGCCACTTGTCCGTTACGTGTCCTTGTAGTGGAGAGTACGTACGTCGTCACGTGCCGTCCTCATGTCCGTCGGTCGTCTACGTATCGTCTACGTCATGGCACAAGCGTAAGGACGGCCTTCCCAATTACTCCACACACCAAATCACACAAAGTATCCATTAAAACACAATTATTTACACTCTTCAAATACACTATAATTCATTTGTAGATCTTAAACTACGCTAAAACTAAAAAAAAGGAATAAAATGGATACCGGAGTTCTTACGAGTGAATCTCCTTACTGACTAAATTTCATTTAAATAAGCAAAATTCTTGCCCTAAGGAAAATATGTGTGTTAAAACTTACAGCGTATTATTCGTCGTCCCTCGTCGTCCTGCCGGCAGCACTTGGAGCGATGAACTCTGCAAAAGCAATATTGTTTGGGCTTTACCGCCTCTTTCTCGCGTTTTCACTCACTAAAACACTATATCCTTACACTATTATTTTACTCTATTCTAATTCAAAAAAAAAATTCAAAGAAATAACTTAAACTACTTTACTAATTCTGTCAACTTGTTCACTAATTCACTATATAGTTTGTCTTTAAGATGCACTATTAAGGGGGATATGCTATGACTGGAGCACAATGGCTGATGGCAAGCGGGGCGCCTTTTGACCGCGATGACCTTTTTTGAAGGTCGAAGTTGCTGGGGTCTTTGTCCGGTCCTTTTCTTGCGTTCGTTGCTTGCAGTTGTGCTGGAATCAAGCGCAGCTACGCCGATGCGACGTTTGCTGGATTGTCTGTAGGCGACAATGTCGGATTTCCTGATCCCAGGACAAAAAAGGTCAGCAGAGGTGAGGGTCGTCCCTCGACTCAACGCCCCAACCCAATACCTCTGCTATATTTTTCTAATTTATTTATTTGGTCTGGTACCTTGCGTTTCCGAAGCCAATAATATATCTATATTTTATTTTATTAATTTTCTTTTTTTTATCTTGTTGAAGTTTATCGCACAATCACTTTGAGTATTCTCTGTTGGAATCTCTTTTATTTTGCGGATATTCGTCGCGAACAAACTTTGCCAACCGATAAAACTCTAATTTGAATCCCTAGTTACTAGCACAGTCGGATTTAAATCGGGCAAGTCTCAGGAACGAGACGAACCTTATCAGGGAGCGACATCAGGAAGCAGTTGATGCAAAGTAGTCTAGAATTAGGTTAGATATAAGTTAGATTAGGGATAGATGTTAAGGTTTAGCTCTTACGTTTTAGATTAGTATAGGATTAGTTAGCATAGTTAGGGTAGTGAAAATTGCATCTGACTTCCTGGACTCTCTCCTTGGTAGGGCAAAGGTATTGAGATTTTCCTTTTCTTCTGTCCTATCTTTCTCTTCGTTTCTCTTTCGTCTTTTTTTGTCCGTCCGATTTAGTTTTCTGCCTATCTTCTTCCTTTTTTTTCTTCAGGCACGAATAATTTTTGTTTGTGAGCAGGTGGTTTAGTGTGAGGGGTGACAAGAACTACCCCCGTCCGACGAGCGATAGCCGTGCAACCGCGAGCGTGCCACCGTCCTCCTCCACTACTCCGAAGATGCCCCTGTGGCCAGCCTCGACTCATAACAATGGCGCCCAACGTTAAAGACGGTCCAGTTGCGCTTCCAAGGGAACGATTTTTAGTTGCAAAGGTCGTTACCTTGGACACGCAACAGATTCGTTCATTTTCTTAGATTTTTTTTTACTTTTTTGATTTTTCGCGATTTTTAGTTTATTTTCTCTGTTTATCCTTTTTTTAAATTTTACTTTTCTGTCTCTCTTCGACTCTCAATAACCGCATAAGCTCTGAGTTCTTAATATGAACGGAAGACGGCTGTCCAATCTGAAGGCCAAGCGCCAAAAGATCATGTGAGGTAATTGGAAGTTCATATTAGAACGCAGAGCAGATCGGGGTGGACAGACCCGTGTTCTAATTGCTATCCAATGAGCAAGTGCCAAGAGTACGGCTCATCGTGAGGCAAGAACATTGGTCTGAAAGCCTTGATCGTGTTGAGAGTATGCCTGGAGCTACTAGCCAGCCTTTAATCAGGTTATTCACCAGATGGCAAGTAGTGGTTAGGAGCAGAAAGGCATACTTTCAACACTCGTTTAGTTCCTGAGACCCAGTCACGACTAGACAAGACTAGGACAAACGGACAAAACTGACTCTCCGGCGGAATGGTACAGGAGAACCGACCCAAAACTTCACACACCATCACAATTATCTAGCAGAAATAAAACATTTTGATTTTAGACAGGATCTATCTTTTAGTCTTTTTTTTTAATACACAACAATTTTCTTACATTTTTTTACTTTCTGGATTTTTTTTGAATTTAGTTAAACATTTTTTTTTCATATTTACATTTTTTTTATTTCTTTTAATTTTCCCATACATTTTATTAATCATTATTTTATTTTGTTTTATTTTCTTTGAATTTTCTTATTTAATTTTTTTTAATTTTCAAACCTTTTGGTAGGACTTTAGAGTTATTTCCCCAGTATTTGAATTTTGTTTGAATTAGTTGAGCGATGGAAGGTAAAGGGGCAGTTGCTAAGGCAACCTTGGCTCAGCAAGCGGAGCCGCCAGTTGGGCGAGTAACGCGTAAGATGACGCAGGAGTTGGGCATTTCGCCAATCCCTGGGGCAGCAGTAGGCGAGTCTTCCCATTCAAGGGCTCCTGATAAGCCTACTGTGACAATCGTCGATTGTGCGGATGATCTAAACCGCACAGCCCGAGAGCTCAAAGCATGGGATCAACAACTGCGGCAAGATGGGGAGCGAATACTCCAGGAGAAAGAGGGAGAGGCCGTAGCAGGGACTCGATCGCTAGAGGACTGAATCTCTGACCAGGTTCAAAAGGAGGTTTCCTTAGCAATAAGGGAGAATAGGGTGGAATTGCTGACGATATTCGCCGGAGGTTTGAAGGGGGTTCAGAACACCCTCCACGAGGAAATGAAGGCGCTTCAAGAGAGCATAGCCCAGCTAGCCACCTCGAAAGCGTCGACCAATACCAGGCCAGGTCCTCCTCAAACCTCCCGCAATGTTGAGGGCGATAGACAATCGTCAGCCCAGCAGCACCAAATGACCGGCTCTCCACATGGTTTCGGTCGGGAAGAGTCCCATAGGGAGGTGACTTCCCGACAGGAGTTTTCACGCTCCGAAGGGAGAAGAATTGACGTCCACAAATGGGGCATCAAGTTCGATGGGAACCCAAAAAGTATGTCTGTGGAGAGCTTTATCTTTAGGATAGAGACTCTGCAACGCCAGAGCGGCCTGTCAAGCGACCAGGTTTTCGCAAATTTCCACCATTTAGTGACGGGGCCGGCAGAGTGTTGGTATTGGCAGTACCTAGAGGAAAATGCAGGAGACACTCTGCTCAACTATTTTGACCTCAAGGCAGAACTGCTCCACCAGTTCAAGAACAACCGAGGGGACCATGAGATACTTCGGCAAATCATGGATAGAAGGCAGTTGCCCCACGAAACATTCGACGACTTCCACAGCGACATACGGACATTGACATTACAAATGCGACAAAGACCAAACGAGAGGGATTTGCTGGCCATTCTTCGCCAGAACTTGAAGGACAGGGTAGCAAACCTAATATTTGGGTGCAACATTTTGACGATCCGGGAACTACGCGATGAGTGCAGAAGAGCAGAAAGTCATATCGCTGCACGAGATAGTAGGGCTCGGAGAAGTGTGAGCGAAGTCGAAAGGGTAAGGCTTGAGGAAGGTAAAAATACCGAGCCGGATGAAGACGAATTCGAAGTAGAGGCGCTCCAACAGAAACGACCGAACAGACCGACTAACTACAGTAACAACGACAGAACGACCCAATTGACAAAAGACAATAGGCAGGAAGGTAGAGTTAAGAACGCACCCAAATCTGAAGCAAATTGCACTTCACACTTTCACACCTTGACGTGCTTCAGTTGTGGGCAAGGAAGTCTGGCCTTCAACTGCGAGAAGTGCCAGGGAAACTCAAGGATCGGCGGTGCATCCGGGAGCAAACCGTCGACGACAAATTCGATCCCGGGGAGACAGATGGACGCGGGCCAGTCCGAATCCTAAGAAGGGACCCCGACTTGAAGATTCCCTCCAATAAAATTGACGTTCCGGCCAAAAAGAGTTTACATAGACGATTGCAAGAATACGAAGAAGCTAGAAAGAGAATTTTCGGAGAAGAATTGACGCGGCCTAAGAAAGATAGAAATTTTAAGAAAATTTCAAGGCTAAGAGAAAAATGTGCAATATTTAGACGACGAAAGAGTAGGATAGAATCGACAATACTTAATACCACGGACGACAATAGACCATACGCTAAGGTAAAAATAGACGGAGAAGAGATCTTAGGCCTATTAGACAGTGGTGCCTCGATAAGCTGCCTAGGAAAAGGGGCAGACGAATTTTTAAAGAGACACAACTTGACGATGACTAAGATGGCAACAGACCTTAAGACAGCAGACGGAAACCCACAACGAATACAGGGACGGTTTACGACACAAGTTTCGTGGGGTAACAAAACTGAAGAGATCGAGCTCTTTGTGGTCCCAAACCTACAACAACAACTCTATCTGGGTGTAGACTTCTGGAGTGCGTTTAGGGTCGCTCCGAATGTGATCAGCGAGATCGAAACTCCATCACCGACAGCAGAAGTTCCTCCAGTCCAGGCACTCTCACCAGCACAAGCACAGCGGCTAGAGCGAATCAAACAGCTCTTTCCATCATTTGCGGAGCGGGGTTTGGGTAAAACCAGTCTCGAAGAACATATGATAGAGGTGGATGACGACAAAATTCCCATCAAACAGAGACACTACCCGATCTCGCCCGCGATACAGAAATTGCTGTTTGAAGAACTCGACCGTATGCTGTCATTGGGTGTAATCGAGGAGAGCAATAGCGCCTGGAGCTCACCTGTTGTGTTGGTGAGGAAGCCAGGCAAAAACAGATTGTGCCTGGACTCACGAAAAGTTAATGCAGTAACAAAGAAGGATGCATACCCACTTCCCCACATTGAGGGTCTGCTTAGTCGACTGCAGGAAACCAGGTTTATATCAGGGATATACCTCAAAGACGCTTTCTGGCAGATTCCTCTGGAGAAGGAATCAAGAGAGAAGACGGCCTTCACAGTCCCAGGGCGGCCGTTGTACCAATTCACGGTTATGCCATTCGGATTGTGCAACGCTGCCCAGAGAATGTGTAGGCTCATGGACAAAGTCATACCCTCCAAGTTAAAGGAGCATGTCTTTGTCTACCTCGATGACCTCTTGGTTTGTTCTCCAGACTTCGAGTCACATGTCCGATCGCTAGAGGAGGTCTCCAAATGTTTACGGGATGCGGGGCTTACCATCAATGTGGAAAAAAGTAAGTTCTGCTACAAGGAGATTAAGTACTTAGGGTATATAGTCGGTGATGGATGCTTGCGAACCGACAAAGACAAAGTGTCGGCAGTCGAAAACTTTCCGGTTCCAAAGACTCCCAAGCAACTCCGTCGATTCCTAGGTATGACAGGGTGGTACAGGCGGTTCATACCGAACTTTGCTACTCTATCAAGCCCCATGACAGACTGCTTGAAAAAAGGACAAACATTCAACATGACTGACGAGGCGCTTAGAGCTTTCAACCAGCTCAAAATGTCACTGGTTACCGCGCCAATACTGACCAACCCTGACTTTACAAAACACTTTTACATACAGTGTGACGCTTCGACAACTGGTGTAGGAAGTGTTCTCTTCCAGAAGGATGCGGAGAATAACGAACGACCGATAGCATTCATGTCCCAGAAGCTTAATTCCGCACAACGGAACTATAGCGTTACAGAACTTGAATGCTATGCGGCCGTCCTGTCAGTGAAGAAGTTCCGAGCCTATGTGGAAGGATTGCCTTTCACTATTATCACGGATCACGCTAGCCTTAAGTGGCTTATGACCCAGAAAGACTTGTCAGGCCGCTTGGCTAGATGGAGCCTCAAGCTCCAAGTGTTTGATTTCGTGATAGAACATAGGAAGGGCATCCAAAATGTAGTCCCGGATACTCTCTCACGCGTCCACATGGAGGAGCTCAAGCCTGACACTGTTCTCTTGGAAGTCGATCTCAAGTCGCCATACTTCTCTTCGGAAGAGTATGACGAGTTGAGGAAGATGGTCGAGAAGAACCAAGACAGACTACCTGACTTATGTATATCAGACGGCTACGTTTACAAACGGACAGACATACGAACTGGTGACGAACTGCAGGAAGATAGGGCCTGGAAACTCTGGGTACCGAGGGAGTTGCGTGGGAGCCTTTTGGTAACCGCCCACGACTCCCCATCGGCAGGACATGGCGGGGTGAACAAAACTTTAGCCAAGGTAAAGCAAAAATATTTCTGGCCAGGAATGGCATCCGATGTCCAAAAACACGTACAATCCTGTGAAATTTGCAAGTGCAATAAGCCACTTAACGTGGTATCCCGACCGCCGATGGGGCAGCAAACGATCACTGAGCGACCCTTTCAGCGACTCTATATAGACTTCTTAGGACCCTACCCACGAACTAAGACAGGACATACCCATATCTTCATCGTGTTAGACCACTTCAGTAAGTATGTGTTATTGCGGCCTATCCGTAAAGCAACGGCAGCTGAGGTAGTGAAGTATTTAGAAGATAGTGTTTTCCATGTGTTTGGTGTCCCCGAACATGTCCATTCCGACAACGGAAAACAATTTGTTTCAGAATTGTTCTCCAGATTCCTTAAAAAGTATGGAGTCAGACACGTCCGGACCGCGTTCTACTCTCCTCAAGCGAATGCTTCCGAGAGGGTGAACCGTTCTCTGTTGACCAAAATCCGGTCATACATAGACGGCGACCAAAGTAATTGGGACCTGCATGTAAGCAATGCTGCATTTGCATTGAGGAGCGTAGTGCACGACGCCACCGGACTAGAACCATATTACGCTGTCTTCGGCGTACCAATGATCCAGCACGCAAACGCGTACGAAATTTTACGCCGACTGGACATGCTCAAGGACACTGGAATACGAATCACCAATAAGACTGATAGGTTAAGTTTAATTAGGACGAAAATTTATGACAACTTGAGGCTAGCGCACAACAAGGCTACAAAAGTGTACAATACGAGAAGTAGGGACGTAAAATACACGGTAGGACAAGTCGTTTACCGACGCAATTTCAAACAGAGTAGCCAACCCGATGGCTATAATGCAAAATTGGGACCAAAATTCCTAAAAGCAATAGTGCTCAAGGCTATTGGAAACTCTCTTTACGAGATAGGGAATCAGAGAGGCGAGAAGGTCGGAGTGTTCCATGCGAAGGACCTCCACACATAACAACGCCAAAGAGAGATGACGCACTCATGCTGCCGTTGTTAAGTTAGTGTCTACTTTCGTGTTATTTGTTAATTTATTTATAGTATCGTCCAGAGATATATTTTATATATATATTATATTTATTATTTATTCAACTAGCTTTAGGTATAGAAAAAGAGAGTTTATTTATCTAGTTTTAAGTATTTTTTGATTTATTTATTTGTATTTTCTAGTCACACTAAGTATAAAGTTAGAATAAGTATAGAGGCTAAGACTGACTACGGTTAAGTAAGTTATTTATGTAATTTTCACGTGCAATACCGGATAGGATGAAAAAAAAAACTCACCAAAGATGCCCGGCTTGGAGACATCTCAAGGCGTAGGCCCTTGCCACACGTTCGGCACAGATATGAGACTACGCTCGCGGTGCAATTAGCAAAGGCGGCGGATATTCGCCCGTGACCCTCTTTTCTACGAGGTCGGTAGTCTCGCGACCACTCGCCAACCGCCGTCGATCCTGTTACGGGGTCCTGAGTCTTGGGTGATATCCATTTTAGCCGACCTAAAACAAAAAAAACAACAAAACAAAATTACTACCTCAATAAAGGACCACTATGTCCAATTGGTGTCAGAAGTGGGACTCAGGACCCCGTAACAGGATTTATACGGCTATGATAAGACCATTTCTGGCATACGTAAATACGTTACTGTTGCTTTCGCCAAAGCCCAAAGGAAGGTATATCTCGGCTGAATGGGGCCTTCCCCAGCACGACTAGCTCCGGCCTATATGCGTTATTGAATCTCCCGCCCCTTGATGTTTACATCACGAAATACGAGTAGGCGCTTCAATGATAAGGAGCTTAGGGTAACAGCACTCACCATATCAGCACCAAATACCTGCCACCTGATACGAGCAAAAGCAAAACAATCAAAGAGGAAATGTTCCGCAATATCATCGCTTTCTCCACAAGCTTCGCAGTTGCTGGTATCGCTTAGGCCTAGCACCTTAAGATGCTTTTCAAAGCACTCTGTCTGCATTCTTTTCCGTTGACAGACAACAAGAATGCCGCAGATTTTTTACAGTCGTCGGGGAGAAATCGTTTAGTCTGTCTGCACCCTGGAGAGTCATGCCATCTGCAATTGTGTTCATATGAAACCCAACCGTTAATGGAAGACCTGACCGAGGACGCAGGGGCAGACATAGACATATCGTCGGTTCAGGTCCTGAGGAGTCCTCCTCTGAGCCCTGTCTAGCAAGTTCATCGGAGATCTCATTTGCCATTATCCCGGGACCCAGACAAATCTAAGTGAATTCAGCCTCCGACCGAATTCAGAGAGGTCTTGCATTCACGAACCAATTTGGACCGTCGCTACAGACGCAGATACTTCGCTCCCTCCACCTGCTCCTCGCAACATAGTTCATGGCCATTAGGATAGCATAAGTCTCTGTTTGGAAGAATGACACATGTTAGCCTAACGAGAAGAAAAGTCTAATGTTGTTGCTCTCCAAGAAAACACCAGCACCAGATCCTTAATCGGTTTTGAAGCCATCCGTGAAGATTCGGCTGCATTTCTTTCAAGGCTCCGAGTCTGCCCAGAGCCAGTCCTAAACACGAGGAAAGTCGCCTTCGTGGTTGTGCTTCAGCCGAAGTTCCGGTGTCATTGCATCGGACGGAATATAAGAAAGGAGTCGAAGGACAACCGAAGGACAAAACTCCAGTGCGAGTTATACCAAAAGCCACCTCTTCTTAAAAGTGAGATAGCTTTGATTGTGCATAACGTTTGTTGATGAGGAGCCTCCAGAATCTAGAATCTAGAGTCTAGATCCAACTTGTGAAGTTCATGAAAGCAATTAGTTCCTTAATACTTATCTCAGAGACTTCCTCAAGCGTTTATTTTTAAGTTGCTGCGGCAGGAGTTTTTTTTAAGGATGCCTAGTTTGACCGCATGGTCTCCTATAGGTTAGTGTCTCGTGATCATCGCTGTTACTCCGGCGATATCTTTTAACGTTCGTCATAGGAGGTCGATTGTTTTTGCTTTGTTTTAGTAGGCCACATCCTTCTGGGTGTGACGCATGTTGGTAGTGTTGGTGTAGGACATAAGTCCTGAAGCTAGTCAAACAGCTATAAATGCCCCACCATTGTACCCAAATCGGTCTTGCACTGTTTCAATACCCTTCAACTATTCGACTAGAGAAACAAGACCAAACTGTGGTGGGTTCCGGGCCGTAAAGCGTTTGATGGTAATGAAAAGGCCTAAAATTGATCCGGAAGGGTTCAGAAACACCATTCACAAGTCCCAAACCCTTCTGCTGTACTCCTAGATCGGTAGCTATCGCAGCAATAAAAATCTGGAAGCATATAAAATGTATCTTTTATTGGGATAGCATGCCAGGTCTGAGACAGGCCAACCGAGTCATTCGGCTCTTTAGCAACAATTTCAACAGATGCCTAAATCTAGGCTATCTATGTCAAAAACTAGCTGATATCAAAAACTAAGTCTGGTCACCACAGTTTACGATATCACTTTAAGAAAATGTAAATAGTGGATTCTCCTAAGTGCCGACTTTGTCTTGAAGAGGACGAAACAGCTGATCACATATTGTGTGAATGTCCATCCCCCAATGGAATAAGAAAGAAGATCTTCTTCAGGGAACAACTGAGTTTCGAAGACATAAAGAAATCTTCTGCTGATAAAATAGTCTGATTTACACGTAAAGTAGAAACTCTTCTATCGAAGATTGCGGCGGGCAGTGGTGCTCACATAAAAACAGATCTCCCTAAGCAATTTAGGCGCCAACCGTGAAGAAAAAGCCCCACAAAAGCACCAAATGTCCTTCCTATCCTCCTATTCTTTCGGAAGTAAGTATTTGAATTTGAATTTGAATTGAATTTATTTATTGAATTAAATCTAATTTACATAAAACTACAAGATACTCGTATAATATATTTTGCACCTAAAATCATGCAATTCATTGCAGGTGCTGCTTACTGTTCAACAAAAAAAATGCCTGCGCTGTGTTCCAACACTATAAGGGTACTGTATATATACAGAAAAACCAAAACCCCTTTAGCGTCAGCAAAATTATAAAAAAACATAGGGACGGGCTACAGTCCGCTTGGGCGAACTGTTGGATACCCTATGCTTATTCCTATCCCTTATAAGTGGGCGTGACAAAAGTCTAAGTATGGTTGAATTGTTAAGAACGCTCTACATATTTTGTTATATAACATTTAAAGGATTTTATCAAAAAAAAAAAACGCTTCCTAGCTCAAACTTGGGTGTTTCAATAAAATTGTTTTATTTAATTGTGGGCGTGTCAGTAGGCGGATTTACAAAAAATTAACACATGAGAATAAAGGGCCCCTAGAGAGTATATATTATAAATTTCAGCTCCCTAGCTCAAACTTTGGATTTTCAAAAAAAAATGTTTTATTTATTTGTGGGCGTGTCAGTGGGCGGAATTTGAAAATTGTTTATCCCGAGCAGTTTTAGGAGTCATAGATCATATATAAAAACATAGGAACGGGCTACAGTCCGCTTGGGCGAACTGTTGGATACCCTATTCTTATTCCTATCCCTCATAAGTGGGCGTGACAAAAGTCTAAGTATGGTTAAATTGTTAAGAACGCTCTACATATTTTGTTATATAACATTTAAAGGATTTTATCAAAAAAAAAACGCTCCCTAGCTCAAACTTGGGTGTTTCAATAAAATTGTTTTATTTAATTGTGGGCGTGTCAGTAGGCGGATTTGAAAAAAAATTAACACATGAGCATAAAGGGCCCCTAGAGAGTATATATTATAAATTTCAGCTCCCTAGCTCAAACTTTGGATTTTCAAAAAAATTGTTTTATTTATTTGTGGGCGTGTCAGTGGGCGGATTTTGAAAATATTTATACATGAGCTTAAAGGGCCCCTAGAGAGTATATATTATAAATTTCAGCTCCCTAGCTCAAACTTTGGATTTTCAAAAAAATTGTTTTATTTATTTGTGGGCGTGTCAGTGGGCGGATTTTGAAAATATTTATACATGAGCTTAAAGGGCCCCTAGAGAGTATATATTAAAAATTTCAGATCCCTAGCTCAAATTTTGGTTTTTCAATAAAATTGTTTTATTTTTTTGTGGGCGTGGCAGTTTGAAAATTTTGAAAATTTTATATCCCGAGCAGTTTTAGGAGTCATAGATCATATATAAAAAATTTCAGCTTCCTAGCTCAAAATTCGATTTTTTCCAAAATTTTGTTTTTTTTGAGTTTGTGGGCGTGTCTGTGGGCGGATTTCAAAAATTCGTAAACTTGATTATTTCGGGACCCTAGAGAGTATATGGTTAAAATTTCAGCTCTCTAGGTCCAGTTTAAAGGCCTAATTTTTGCCGACGGACGGACGGACGGACGGACGGACGGACATATTAAGGTATGTTACAAACTATGCGTCAAAATTAATATACCCTTAGAATAGGGTATAAAAAGAAGAGTCTTTTCCTTCGCCTTGGCGAGTCAGAAGTTTAATAAAAAAAAAGTCCCGAAGTCTTTCTTCCAGACTAGGGTTTTATTTCATTGGGACATATCTCCTTAATTGAATTCAAGACTTATTTCCCACCCCACCGGACATAAGTCGCAAATGTTCGGGAAATATTATGTCCCACTTAACTTATTTGCATTGAGGGTCAAAAAAAAAAACACAACATAGCACTAATCAAACCTCGCACCTACCCACCAACAGTGATCCCAAGCAGGAAGGTTGGTATTGGGTCAATATGTCCCCATACACATTGCACTGTTTATGGAATCTATTTACTTGTGATTTTTATGGTAGATCCCTAAATGCGTAGTGCAATGCGTATAGCGGGGTGTTGCTCCGATGCCTGGGGTCACTGTTGGATTGGGAGTAGTT
The DNA here is from genome assembly GCA_949715645.1 of Portevinia maculata. Classification (NCBI taxonomy): domain Eukaryota; kingdom Metazoa; phylum Arthropoda; class Insecta; order Diptera; family Syrphidae; genus Portevinia; species Portevinia maculata. The sequence continues at coordinate 41,736,157 of OX454525.1, forward strand.
GCTAGGTTTGATTGGTGCTATGTTGGTTATGTTATGCGGGTTACACCGCGTTTCATTCGGGACTTGTGTCCCATTTTCGACGATAAAAAGAGTTCGGGACATATGTCCCTGCGCGCCATCAGCGTTCTTAGTATGACGTTGTCTTTCGTAAGATATTCTGAGGTTGTGTTCCCCTTTACTGCTCCAAGCGGAACATGAACTCGTTGTCATGCTCATTTCTATAAACGTTACTATGAACTTTAACCCAGATCAGGGCAACCTCACGGATAGCCAGTAGCTCCGCCTGCTATACGTTATGTTAAAGGATTCAAAAAAGGCACCCACTCCACGGTTCATTTTTGAACCCTCGGTGTAGAGTATTAGATTTCACCCTATTTGATCTTGTGGAAAGATGTAGTTATTGAAGGCGGTAATAGTTCTCTCGGTAATAGTGTAATAACTTAAAGTGTTATTGACATGATCTTACGTCCACAAAACATCTATAAAAACATGTCGTACACATTTGAATATTAACAGCGTAGCTTTAATACTTAAATCTATAATTATCAAAGGGGTGAAGGCGCGACCCTACTTCCCTGAACTATGATGAGTTCGCACATTTTTTAAACAAAAAACAGAAACTTATTCCTGATGATGGTGTAGTTGATTTTGTGTGGCTCAGGAGTTTTTAGGCCTGCCTCTTTTTCATGATTTCGATACATGCATATACGTGCAAGCCCCTGTATACCAGAATCTTCCTTAATTGTGTAATAGGACCAAGATGCAGGTACCTTATTTATTAATTTGATTATGAAGGCTTACGCATTAAGATACATTATCTTAAGGTGGAGATGGTCCACACAGATGTAACTAATGTTAAAGGAAATACAGGGTTCATGTACCTTAATCTATCTTGTATTTCCTTGGTTTTATAATGTTATGTAGATTTTTTCTGTACTTTCTGTTTATTAACGATTTAGCAAGAACTCTAGCAAAGCCGATCAAACAAGAGTTTTTGAACAACCAAACTTTTATTTTTTCTGTCATATTTTAATATTTATTTTGTATTCGTCTTCTTTTTTTTAAGGACGAGGTTATGACCTGCACTAAAGAGATCATAAACATCCCAATTCACTGCATCCCTACCGGTCCGCCTGTGGGGTTCGCCGGTTTAACTTCAAAAAGTATCGGCAGGTCTCTCGATCCCATATCACTTCGTCACTAAGGCCAATCAAATGCTTGTGTTATTGGATTTGTGTGATCCAGGAGTTTCTATGCCTGCTCTTTTTCGCGATTGATATGCCTTTTTGTCGGGGTTCGTGTGATCTCTCTTTTGAACATGACAGTACTGAGATAGTAGCAACTGAGTCAGCCCCAACTGAGAAAGTACCAACTGAGACAGTACCAATTGAGGCAGTTTTCTTGTTCCATAACCCGTAAATGCAAATAGATTTTATTTCTATATTCTCTCCTTAAAATTGATTACCCAAACCTTTGTCCACTTAATCTTTACTAATTTCTTTAAACTTCGCTGACACGCCCACAATATCAAATAAAACTAATTTATCGAAATTCGAGTTAGAAAGTTTAAATTTGGAATATATTGCCCCGAATAGTGGCCCGAAATGCTCGTGTGTTAAGATTTTTCAAATCCGCCCACTGTCACGCCCACTATTTAAAAAAAAAAACATTTTATTGAAGAAATCATTGGAAATGAAAGTGCTATTCATCGGTTTGAACAAATCCTTCATTCAAAGTTTTCTGACATGCCCACTTTTAAGGGGCGTTTTCTTACAAAAGCTTTGTTTTTGACGATAAAATCGTTCAAGAAAAGTGCAAAACAGATATTATGTCTAACAAAATATATAGAACATATCCTTCTTGACAATTCACCCAGAGTTAAATATTGCCACGCCCACTTTATAGGGGAAAGATATCCAACAATTCACCCAACCGTACTGTAAGCCTTTCCATATGTCTTAATTTATGAATATTGCCAAACCTAATAAACATTTGTTATTTAATTCTGTTAATGGCTCATAGATCAAGTTACCGACTAATTTTTAGATCATCAGTTGTGAGGTATCCGTGCATAATCTCGTATCTACTAACAAGGTTTACGTGATAATGATTTGTTAGTTGATGTACATTTAGAAATTTATTGTTAAATTCAAATATTAAAGTGTATAGCATGTATAACAATCGTACATGACGTGTTAAGCGAGATTGAAACGTTCGCATACATAAAAATATTTCGGGGGCGAATTTCATTTCAAACCGTGGGAATTTGTATTGCTCAGACGTTAACTTGAAATGCATTAGCATTTTGCAAATTTGTGTTTCTCTTTCTTGTTTTGCGGTTGTGATGAAAAAATAAGTTTGTTTGTTATGTAGCAAAACTTATGAATTCTTTGTGTGCAACAAAACGAGGTTCGTATTTATTGCATTTTGCATAACTAACTAAACTCATCTAGTCTGACAGAAAATGTATTTCAAAACAAATAAATGCGTTTTTTTTATTGTTTAGGAGTAAAGTTATATGAGTAAATTATTGTTTAAAATAGAAATGGACAGAGGGAATTGAATTTGATTTTGAAAATCATTTTCATATAAAGTTCAATTTTTGTAAGATTTCATAGCTTTATGATGCTTCAACTAGTTCAGGGATCATTCATACTGTGCGGTTCAATTGCATCAGTCACCTTAGTCTGCTCTTCCCCTAAAGATGAATAATACCGAAAGTCGCGTTGATATCGGAGGGAGCAGAGCGGAATTGACCAAAGCGCACACACTTTACACAGCAACCTCGGAACAATGGAGAGTGAGGCCAACCCGCTGCTCGAATCCCTGAAGGGAGATCAGAGCAAGGCGACACAGCGTCGGACCTCCAGACCTTTCCGGTTATTGAGAACTCTTGTTTGATATGGTTTAGGGGGGGGGGGGGGGGGTTCACAGAATCAGATGGCTGTTACAATCGAACCTCTCAATACATGCGGAGTGACGGGCAGTTGAGGCCAGCCCAACCTCGAAGGCATGGTGTGAGAGCAGAGCTATAGGTGACAGACAGGGCCGGTTTCAGCCACACAAGCGCCCTGTGTAAGATTTACAGAAAGCGCCCTATTTTTAATTAGATTATCTTTGAAGTTGCAATATTGCAAGTGATGTGAGTTAATGTGCAAAAATTTAGCACAGATGTGATGGATGTTGCTATTTTGGCGTTATTCGAGATTCAAGTTTTTTGATTTAAATGCAAATGGCAGTATCCGCACAAGGTAAAATTAATTTTTCTTACTCCTAGCAATGCGCCCCGGAATTTGGCGCCGTGTGCATTTGCACATCTTGCACAATTGGTAGGGCCGGCCCTGGTGACAGATACAGTCGAACCTCAGACTACTCCTAATTCATTGCACGGCGGACGGAGAATATCATGGAGTGATTGTCGCAATCGAACCCCAATCTAATTCTGATTCTACCGAAATGAAACCTCAAATTAACCTCTATTCTCTTGTGAGCAATACCGAGTGGGCAACACCAACGACCATACCACGTCGAGTTAATCGGTTCTCGTCAGATCACCGTAATTAAACGACGTTGGGCGCGGTTAGTGCGTAGATGGGGGACCGTTTGAGAACAACCGCGTGTCGTTGGCCAGTCCCATCTACAGAGTTGAGGTAGATAATATACGTGGTATCACAATGGACCTAAATTGGTCTAAGTGTGTCGGCTTCTGCCGACAGCCACATAAACCTAACCTAACCTAACCTAATACCGAGTGGGGCGACTGAAATAGCCGATCCTCAGATCGTTATTCGATTCCATGGAAGTCGAACTTTGAGCTTTAATTGGTTCTAAAGGAGATCGAAAAAGAATAACTGAAGCCACAATGGCCTGAATGCAACACGTGTCATGGAAGGAGCGCAGCTTGAAGTGGCACTCGAACCTTAAGCCATTCAACTCCGCGGAAGAGGAGAAGAAGCGGATGGCTGGCACATTCGACTAAGTTAAACCTTTTGGCATTGTGACGAAATTGATAATGCAGCAAAAGTCGTTCTTACTAAGACCACTCAGATCTTGAAAAAAGTAGTCACCAAGAATGCTTTTCCTTGTTTTGGCAAGTGAGGGGTAATTGCACTGTGGGTGTATTTTGGTGTCGTTTTCTTCGAGTAGGTACGTCGTATTTTCCCAGTTATTGTTCCAACCACAGATTTGAGGTTATTCCTAATTTCTTTTAGCATCATATTTAGTCTAGGATTGCTTTCTGAGTAGTCTGGAGTGGCTACAGGAAATAACCCCCCAATGAAATAACCCCCCAAATGAAAGATGAAATAACTCCCCAAAATTTGTATGGAGGTGGGGATTTATTTCATATGAAATAAGCCCCCAAAATTGGGGACTTATTTCATGGCTTTTTGGGGACTTATTTCATACTTCAAATTGGGGGGTTATTTCATATTGAAATAAGTCCCCAAATTCAACTATGAAATAAGTCCCCAAATTTATGAAATAAAACCTAGCACCTACTCCAAATCAAACAGTGACCCCAAGCAGGGGGGTTGCAGGGGGGCAACATGCCACCCTTATGCATTGCACTGTTTATGGTATTTCCATATGCGATTTCCATAATCATTTTGGGGAATTATTTCATACTTATTTGGGGACTTTTTTCATACCATTTTGGGGACTTATTTCATCTTTGATTTGGGGAATAATTTCACAGTGTCATTTCCATTTGGGGGGTTATTTTATTGGGGGGTTATTTCCCGGAGCCGTCTAGAGTTTGATTGCATAAGTCACTTCAGGCGGCTCCTAACCCATGGATTTGAGGTTGGTCTGTTGCATCGATCACCGCACTCTATTTTCTCCGGTTTCAACTGCAGTGTTAGTAATGGACATAATAATTTTCCCCTCTCGATACGGCAGATAACACTGTCTGGAACACGCAGTATCTCAACGTGAGCTGAGGATTGACATAATCATTACCATCATCATGATGCAGGTTACTCAGGGTTCCCCCGCAGGCCGAATGAAACCTGTCGATCATTCGTTAGAGCGAAGAGGCGCTCCAGTAGGGAACATTGGAATGCTATTTAGTTATAATTAACCCCGAGAATAAACCCATCCGCAACCAACAAGCTTTTGCTCCATATTCGATTCCATTTATTTTATTTGAATAGTCTTCTATAAAATCAAATAATGTATGTATGTATATACCAGGACTCTTTCAACATATCAATATTTTTCACTTGGGTTTTGATTATATTAAATGATTGTATGTATCCGGTATCCGCGTGTTTCCTTATTTTATGACATATTTTGTATCCCTAATAACCAATACTTAGATCGATGCGAAATAAATGAATTATCATCTCCAACCATGTACCTTCTTAAAAGTATATACATATCTTCTCGTAAAATGAGACTTCCTTCCTTATGAAATAAAGAACTTGCAAATAAACAATGGGTCTTCATCGCCCACCTTTACAGTTTGTATTTATACATCTTTTACCTTTAGATTCAGATTGCAGTTCATTATTTATGCGTTGTCGTCTGATGATTTTAATTGCTTCATATATGTAATGCATGTGCAAAAATCTGTATCCCTTTACAGAAAATGTATGCAAATCTCATATGATGTCAAAAATATGTCTGTTCTCCCTGAGCACACTCCGCGACGGTACAAACAACATAAGAAGTGAGTCATGATGTTCATGATATGTAGGCCCTGCTCGTAATTTAATGGTCAAGAATAAAAAAAAAGTGAAAACTGATGGGAAAATGGTCCTGAAACGAAGATTTTCATTTCCACAATTAAACAAATTGGTTATCATTAAAGCTGATGTTGCAGAGATCAAGAAAAGTCGAAATGTAATATTATGTGCAAGAATGTTATTAATTCTGCCCAAAACGGATTTATTGAAGCTAAAGAAGAAAAGTGCATTGGGACAAAATACAAAATCTCGGTGATCACTCTAACTCACCAAATCGGATCATTATCCGTCTGCTTGCTAAAATGCACAGCATTAATGTGTTATGTAGTGTATCATGTCACACTGTCTTAACTTTCTATAAATATCAAATACAAATCTAATACCCACAATAAACAATAACATTTACGAAAAATGCTAAAAGAGGTCCTAACCACAGATGCCACAATATATTTTTCCTTTTGACTAGATGGGGCATAATTTTAATTCCGTTATAATAAAATGTATGAATGTATCTAAATAATTAATGAGATTTATAAAAACCAGAAATTGAAAATGCTCAGTCAAAAATTTACAACAAATCAAAAGCAAAAACATAGTGGAAGGATACAGTCCGCTTAGGCGAACTGTTGATACCCTATTCCTTTCCCTTATACAGTGGGCATGGCAAAAAACTAAGTATGGGTTAACTGTTAAGAATGATCTACATATTTCGCTATACAACATTTAAGGGATTTTATCGAAAAAACAAACATTTGGTAAAAAAACGCCACTTAAAAATGGGAGTGTCAAAAAACTTTGTATAAAGGAATTGTTCCAAACGACTTTATTTACATATTTTGCGAATAATAGGACTTTCATTTACAATAATTTCTTCTATAAAACAGTTTTCATTTAAATAGTGGGCTTGTCAGTGGGCGGATTTTCCAAATTTTACCTTCCGAGCATTTTGGGGCCAATATATTGAAAATTTCAGCTTTCTAGCTCAAAATTTGTTTTTTTTTGTTGAGATCCTTAAACTTGATTATTGCGGGCCTCTAGCTCAAGTTTAAAGGCCCAATTTTTGCTAGCGGATGGAAATGGCTAGATTGAAATTACTATAGACGCTGATCACGAATATAGTAGCTTTAAGGGGTCTACGGGCAATATTAATGTATGTTACTAGCTATGAGTCAAAATCAATATCCCCTTAGAATAGGATATACTCGTAGGTATACAAAATAGTTTAAACAGAAATATTATTTATATTAAAACAACTTCTTCTTTCTTTACTATGAGGTTATGATCAGGATTAGAGGGATCATAACCCTCACACTTTACTACGGCATCCCTACTGGTCCGCCTGTACGGTTCATCGGTTCGACCTCAATAAACATAGGCAGGCTTCCCGGTTCGTATCGCTTCATCAAAGCCAATCAAATGCTGGTGTTGTTGCATTTGTGTGACCCAGGCATTTTCTGGCCTGCCTCTTTCTACGATTTCAACAAGCATGCTTCCTCAATTCATTATTGTTTGATCGACCTTTACGACACCGAAGATATAAAGTCGTGTCAACCCACGGATTTGCATGTACACTTGCGGGACAGTTTTAAGATGTAAAATGTGTTGTTAGGCTCACTTGGATTTACAATTGTCTAGAAGTGATTTCTTCCTTTTTTTTGAAAGGAAATCACAATCCCAGAGCACTCAGACTCTCTAACTGTCCGTTGTACTACAAGGCAGAAATCCTCTTTTTGGTGTAGAGGTTGGAGAAAACAAGGTGTTATTCGATTCTCTCCATTAATGGGTGGCATATGTTGTTGAGGATTGAACCTGCACCGCACGAGTCACAAGCCAACACACAACGCTCTACAGCGTTGCCACCCTTAGATTTCTTCCCTTGGTCGCCTTTTACGACAAACGCTATTTGAGGGAAGCTGCAGTGATATTCTAATATTTTAATCCCGTCCCTGCACGGACAATTAATTTAAAAACAACATATTACCAAATTTATTGAAATTGATTGAATGTGAGAGCCGCAATATTATCTATACTATCAAAATAATATATGTATGTGTTTGATTCCTCTACAACCGGAAGTTATAATGTAAATTGTTTTTCGGTTTTTTATGAGAATTTGATTTATAAATTCATTTTAAATTTACGAATTCAGACTACGAACTCCTTGATAACGATCAAATGAATTTTTCGTGATATTCTATTGCGGCTTTTGTCGGATACTAGGTCACGAATACGAGAAGACCAATGGCGTAATACAGGTGCGCATGCAGACTATAAGTTATATTTTTATTTTTTGTAGGCTACGAGGTTAAAATTGTGAATTGTGGCTGCCGTTTCGGGTAAAAGATTTAGCTTGATGGTATATTAAGAACAAGAATTTTAATGTAGGTTGCTACCTACCTTTATAGAGATATTGATTTCCTTTAAGGATGCTCGACGAGTTTATGGTTTTCCAGTGTGTGCATTGTCTCAGTCCTTAATAATAGTACGTTGGACTGCTCACCGAGCAGCATTATTAGTCATGAGGAGCTTCTTAAATTTGCCTTTCAGAACCAGCATAAATTGTAGCACGATAGAAACTGAAAGAATTCCAAGAGTGCTTGGCTTTCTTTACAATGTTACCTGCCTATTGATGTTTGATCGGTAATTTCAACGCAAATGCTTTGTAGTTAGTTGTATTAGACCCATTCGACAAGCACATATGCACATCATTTAACACTTTATCCTGATGCCGTTGCAGAGTGTCATGGTGACTTAATGCGCTTCCAACCCCGGGGCTATAAAATTCTAATTTGGTTGAATGCTTGGTCTAGACTTTGGTTTGTCGTATATTTTAATTTGGTGATATTTGTGGCATAGGGGATATTCTTATTATTGCAAGCGCAAAGCTAGGTTCAGAAAATCTAAGGATTATTGAATATTTTTAAGTCTTTGCACGAAGAAACCGTGGCGTATCTTCAAGCTGCGATTTTTATTATTAGGCAGATAAAATGACCGCAAAAAAATTGTGTGGAGTCACACAATTTTTTTGCTGAAAATACTGAAAATTAAAGTCGATGTAAAATAAAATAATGAGAATTTTAAAACATTTATCTCCGTAGAGCAACTGCCGATTTATTTACTGTTTAATTCAAGAGTATAGGACAATAGAAAGATCGCCGTTTGGAATGGTCTGCTAAAGCTTTTTCCCGAATGGTGAAAAAGAAGAAAATGAATGGTCGCGTGTCCCGTAATTCTTGCAAATCTTCGGGAACGAAGGCCTATCAGGTTTCCGAATGATGAATTTTTCTAACCAAACGCACTTGATAAAAAAAACACTATACTGATCTTCAACTTCCTGCTCCTATTCTACTCTCTGGTGATTCCGAAAGGAGCATTCGCTGTCTGATCTGCGCCTAGTCTAACTTTCTGTTTCTTTTTTATCTTTATCATTTTTCCTGTCTTCATTGCTTTCATTGGCTCTGATCGTTCCCCGATCAAAATCTCCTGAAAACTTTACAGAGAAACTAATTTTAATCAGAAAACTCTTTCTCGCTGGTCTTTAAAATAAAATTCTTTTCTTTGTCCGTGATGAACAATTCTCTCTCTCACAAATACCCCCATATTCAGCAATGACGGGATCCACTTCGGCTTTGTCTTGCGACCACTCAGTTACTCTACTCTGCAACTCTGAGGATATTTCTCAGGCTGAACGCATGCACACAACATCCCTATAGATCATCATAGGACAAGCTTACAATAACTTAAACAATTCGACAAGATAATTGATAAGAGAATCGAGAAAATTATTGGAACTCACAGAAGTTTCCACGAAGAAGTAAATTATTTAAAAAATAACAGAAAAGAAAAGATTAAAAATTAAGCGAAGTTGGATTCTAGTGTTGGGCCATACCAGCTGAGGTACCAATCGGCTAAAATCTTTTCCAGGAGATGGAAGATCAAAAATTACTATTCGCGAATAAATTCTAACCCGATGGACTCTCGGCTAGAATCTGGGAATCGGAAATCTGAATAGATAGCCATTTCTAACAATGCGTGATCGTTGGACCTTCGTCGGTGTCTTCGTTTAGTTTTGTTGTAAGCATGCTCAATTGTTATTCATTGTTTTGTTTTGTTAGATCGGTGTTGCGCTAGGTGCGTTCAATTTGCAACGCAACTAGTAGTTCCAACTAGTTTACCCTTCCAAATTGATCACATAACTCACGTGACCATCGTTTAGCAAGTAGTGACTGAGGTTTTAATAGAAGGGAACCCGCATTTGCGTTGCAAATTGAACGCGCCCGTTGTTAAATGTGTCTTTCTGGGCCACCTGCCCTTCTTTTTATATTTGTAGTGTTTGTTCATGTTGCATTGTTCGCTGTTGTTTTGGTCAGTTGGTATAAATGTGGGCCACCTTCTCGAATTGGTTTTGACTATATTCGCGGCGGAATATATTCAAGGGATATTATTCCAAACCCTTAATATAGCTTTATATGTTCATTTGTCTACATTATGTATAATTTTACCTATCACAAATCATGTTGGACAAGTGAAAATATTTACAAATTTGCAGAAAACTTAACAAATTTATAGCATCAAACAAAGATCACAATTTAACATAATTTGTGCTTCCACGTTTTTCAATTAAATTTATCTTTTCCACGCGAATGGTAGACTCTGAAATTTATTGCTTAATGCTTGACGTCACAGGTCATACAGCTTCCCATACAAGAAACTCCATCCAAGTAAAATAAATTTAAATTTACGTTAGCTTTTATAAAAATTTTTCATTAAAACGCTACGTCTTATGATAATGATCTAGATTGCCATTTAAATAAATGTATAAACCAATTATCAACCTAACTTTTAATCCGATATAATAAATCTTCGTTCAACTAGACAATATTTTTGTTTTGTTTTAGGTATTTTATCGCAAGCAACAGGTTTCTATCATTTTTAGTGTCATACGTGGGCGATTAAAGTATAACAACATTATTTCAAAGAAGTGATCTTGTTTTCTGGTTGCCTCACTTTCTGTAACTGCATTCAATATAAATGTATTATTTAAGGAAGCAATACTTAAAAAGATATTAAAATATTATATCTGATCAAATCCTAAATAACTAAATAATTACTCATTAAATGGTCGCTAACTCATTTTATTTTGTCTAATTTGTTGGAGATAGCCTTCAGATTATTTATATAGATATTAAATTGTGCTATTAGTAAAAAGTGAATTGTAAGAATTACTTAAATATAACTTGATATTGTTGTTGGAACTGCCGTTAATAAATCATTTATTTCGATCACTTTGAGCATTTGTTTGCTTTCACAGCTTTTGAATTCAGGTTTGGATGCCAATATTCTAATCTTTCTGTTTCTAAATATAATTTATTTTTTATTTTGTTTTTGGAAACGTGATTTTATTAATACTTTCATCTTTTCTATGAATTTGATTTTATGAAAAACAAAAGCAAACGAAAAAAGTCTTTTGTTTAGATGAAGTAGATAGATCAAAAAATGTTATATTACTTTGTTGTTCATAATATTGTATATTGGAACGAATGTACCTACAATTTTTCGAATCTATACAAAAAATAGTCGACTGCAGAATTAGTTTGAATTTGTTTTTTTAATTTTGTAATTTTATTGTTGAAATTTTAAAATGGTTTTCTAAACATCCTGATATTTATATACACAATGCAATTTTAGGTTTAATAAGAGAAGTATGCAATTGATGATTCATTTGATGTAACCAACGTGTTAAGTCACTAATTTGTGCGAAAACGAACAATTAGCAAACTGAGCCCAAAAATCTTCCTTTGGGAATGATGTCTCCTGGAAAGAATTCACTGCGGCCGTATCGGTCGAAATGTGCGGCGGGGTTCAGGGTATCGACCGCTGCATACGTTCCCGTGGTGTACATATAAACAAAGTCGAATTCCATTCATAAATGTTTTGATAGTAATTCAAGCCAATAAATTTTGTTTTGAGATATCTCAATTAGTTTGCATTTTATTTAAAAAAGAAGTTGTCAAGTCCTTAATGAAAGACCCTTTATATATTTTCATAAAAAATGACTTATTCTGTTATTTCACTGGGTCCTTAAATTTAAATCTGCAACTTGAAATACTAAACATATCCAAGAAGCTATGTTCCTTTATTTTAATATTGTTAAAATATATATTTATGTTATGTTTTAGACATTAACTGCCTACAACGTAGCTCCTCCAAGTGCGATGTTATATTTTTAGCCCTGAATCATCCCACAAATGCAACAACACCAGCATTTGATTGGCCTCAGTGATGAAGTGATCTGAAACCGAGAGGTAAAACCAGCAGTTAAGTGGAAGGGCTATAAACCCTTTTATTCTGATCATAACTTCGCCATCAAATAAGAAGAAGAAGATGGAGTTATCCTAAGCCAGGAAGCCCGCCGATGTTTATTGAGGTTGAACCGGTGAACCGCACAAATGGACCAGTAGGGATGCAAAAGGTATGCAGTAAATTGATATCTTTTAAAGGAGGAAGATGAAACAGAATGAATCGATTTATTTTCATCAGAAATAATTTTGTGTCAATTAAACTTGCTTGTTTCGTCCACAAAAATAGATATAAAGTTATCTAAACCTGTTTTCATTGGCCGTATGAAAATAAAAGCGTGAAATAATTTGGGTAAAGTGTGGTCAAAAACACTTATATGCTTTGGCTGTTTTCAAAACTGGTTCAGTTAATAACTGCGTAACCCGACTCAACAGACAGCTTTATAGGCACAGATGTCCTTTCTTTTGATTAAAACCTTTCATTCTACTGGCATTTTTTGCACAAAAAAAATAGTTTCGATCCTTTCTTTGTGACGTAAATATGTGAAATGACTGAAACGTAATAACTAAACATTAATTATGTTTCTCAACATTTAAATTAATACATAGCTTGTGCGATAAAAAAAAGCTTTTACGAGTTGTGTAAAGCCTTATAGGGGGTGGCGACGGTGTAGAGGTTACTGTGATGGCTTGTGACCCGTGTGGTGTAGGTTCAATCCCCATGGGGAATAACAACATAGGTACGCCACCCATTTATAGCGAGAAACGAATGACACCTTGTTTTCACCAAAATCTACACTGAAAAAGAGGATTTCTTCCTGGTAGTACAATGTAGATACCGTTACAGTGTCTGAGTGCTCTGGGATTTTGGTTGCCTTTTATAAAAAAAGCCTGATAGGAATTTTTAACAGATGTCAGTTTGGAGATTTAGGGAAAACTTGAGCACTCAGATTTGGTATGATGGTTTGACACAAAAGGTTACTGTGCACATGCAAATGATGAATTAATAAGGTTATTCGTTCAATTCATTTGTCTGCTCTATGTATTCGTTTAAAGGAAAAAGTTTAAAGGCCCAACCATATTTGCTTCTGTGCGTTTAAGTAAGGCTTAGTAACGGAGCGAATAAATGGTGCTGTATACTTTATACTAATGCCCACTACAGCCACTATGTTCTTCCATTTCGGTCAGTTTCGTTCACTTTCATGAACTTAAATGAGAGCGATTCAAATGTCTCCTTACGTACCCAAATTCAAGTCTGCCACTTACCAAATAAATGCTGGTGTTCCCCAAGGCTCCGTTCAGTCCCCGACTCTCTTTCTCATTTTTATAAATGATCTCCTGTCCGTTACTTCTAATCCAATCCATTCCTTTGCTGATGACAGTACCCTAAGCTTTTCATACTCGTTTCTTGGGTCACGCCCCTCTTTTTCGGGTGTGGAACTGGAACGGCAACGTATGTTAAGCTCATTAAATTCCGATCTTAACAGCATAACTCAGTGAGGAATTTAATGCTTCGAAAACACAATGTTGTCTCCTGTCATTTAAGCAAAACCCACACACACTGCCATTATCCATGAATGGCACTTGCATCGCTGAAACCGAAAGACTTTCCATACTCGGTATGTGCGTCAATGGCAACTTTCGTTGGAATGACCACATATTCGATGTTGCCACGAACATGCTGCGAAATGTCTATTTGGAGTTACTTGATAGGATCCAAAAACGCGCGATAAAACTCATTGGCGACCGAGACGTAGCGAGATCGGTTGACTCTCTTAGTCGTCGTCGCAATGTCTCCTGTCTTTCATTATTTTATCGCTATTTCCATCATAAGTGCTCTAACGAAATAGCCAGTTGCATTCCACCCCTCGAACATTTCAACCGCAATACCCGCCATGCAATGAATGCCCATCAGTTCACCCTGAAGCCTGTATTCGGACGTACAGTGAAGTACAAAGAATCTTTCCTCTGCCGTACAACACGAATGTGGAATACTCTTCCACGCTCTATTTTTATACCCTATTCTAGGGGTATATTAATTTTGACGCATAGTTTGTAACATACCTTAATATTGCCCGTAGACCCCTAAAAGTTACGATCAGCATCGATAGTAATGTCGATCTAGCCATGTCCGTCCGTCCGTCGGCAAAAATTAGGCCTTTAAACTGGAGGCAAAGAGCTGAAATTTTAACCATATACTCTCTAGGGTCCCGAAATAATCAAGTTTACGAATTTTTGAAATCCGCCCACAGACACGCCCACAAACTCAAAAAAACAAAATTTTGGAAAAAATCGAATTTTGAGCTAGAAAGCTGAAATTTTTTATATATGATCTATGACTCCTAAAACTGCTCGGGATATAAAATTTTCAAAATCCGCCCACTGCCACGCCCACAAAAAAAATAAAACAATTTTATTGAAAAACCAAAATTTGAGCTAGGGAGCTGAAATTTTTAATATATACTCTCTAGGGGCCCTTTAAGCTCAAGTATAAATATTTTCAAAATCCGCCCACTGATACGCCCACAAATAAATAAAACAATTTTTTTGAAAATCCAAAGTTTGAGCTAGGGAGCTGAAATTTATAATATATACTCTCTATGGGCCCTTTATGCTCATGTGGAAATATTTTCAAAATCCGCCCACAATTATTATTTTTTTTTTTTTTTGAAAATTCAAAGTGAGCTAGGGAGCTGAAATTTATAATATATACTCTCTAGATGCCCTTTATGCTCATGTGTTAATTTTTTTTAAATCCGCCTACTGACACGCCCACAATTAAATAAAACAATTTTATTGAAACACCCAGGTTTGAGCTAGGGAGCGTTTTTTTTGATAAAATCCTTTAAATGTTATATAACAAAATATGTAGAGCGTTCTTAACAATTCAACCATACTTAGACTTTTGTCACGCCCACTTATGAGGGATAGGAATAAGAATAGCGTATCCAACAGTTCGCCCAATCGGACTGTAGCCCGTCCCTATGTTTCCTCTACATTATAACCTACAAACATTTAAAACCAACGTGCATAGGCAACTCTCCCTTTCTTCTAATCCCAATTTCCTTAACGCCCGCGCTGTGCAACCAATACATGATAAGCGTACTAAAAAAATCCCTTTAGTGCGCGCAAATTATAAAAAAAAAAAAAAAAAAAAATTGTTAGTTGTCATCCCTCTCATTGTTTATTATCTTTGAAGACAACATAAAATGTTTGACAACAGCTGCTTACGTTTTTGGAAGCAATTATGGGCACTTTTCGTTTTGACGATGGTTCTGGAGGCTCCATGAAATTACACCAAAAAATGTTTTGGATAAAAGACCAAAATAATTGGGGCGTAATAATTTTGTCAAAAACGTCAAAAACTAAAAATGAAAATTCGCCAGAATGCCAGGAAATTAGGCCATGTTTTTGGAAAAACAGCCAAAAAATAAAATGGAAATTACGCCAGAAAAAGTTTAATCTTTTGGCATAATTTCCAAATTTGATTTGGAAATAAGACCAAAAAATTTTTTTTGGTTTAATTTCCTGATTTTAGGCCCAAAACTCGTTGTAGGCTTATTTAGCCTTAGTTCTTGTGAAATAAAACTAAAGATTTTTGAGGAAACGCGGGGGGGGGGGGGGTCTGTCGCGTCGCGGCAGGCGGCGTGCCATCGCGTTCCGCCCCGCGTCGCCTCGCTTTTTTTGTTTTTTTATTTGTGAATTTGAAACAATTGAACTGTACAAAATATTATTTTATATAGTTATATAAACACCTGAAGGATATCTGCGACAACTTCACGACAACATGGGCATTTATAATGGTCTGCTCCATCAGCCACTGACTGGGCTTGTAATTTAATGTTGCACTCGGAACATACCTTCATGTGTTTGCATGGCAACATTACAATGTTTGGCTGAAGCTGAAGCACGTGCTACATCAGTGCTCGTGAAATTAGGTGAAAGCATTTAAAGTACGGCAAAACAACATAAAAAGTAAGCCAAAGTATGCAACTTTATGGAGCTTTTTCCTAAAAAAAAAAAAAACATTTTTGGCGTATTTTCCAAAATATTTCTTTTTTGTTTTTTTTTTTTTAATTTTTCTTTAATGAAAAAAATGCCCAAAACATTTATGGAATAAAAGCAAAATTTCGCGGCATTTGCTGCAAAATATTTGGGCGTTTTTTCCTAGGAAAAAACAGCACAACTTTGTATGCAGATTTTTGGGCTTTTTTCCCATTTTCATTTTTTGGCCTAATTTCCTTTGGCATAATTTTAGGGATCCCTTATCGTTCTGTTTTGACACTAGCTTAAGCTCACCTAAGTTCATTCCACAAGGTGGAGCAAAAGTCACAACCCTATCGGATGATGCCATATTTTTTGCCAATGGCGGCTATTGTCAATTGTACTTCGAAATTTGTGAAGTAAGCAGATACAAAATACACGTCAACAATACACGTCAAATTTAAGACATCAATAGGTATACATAATCCAAAAGCAGAAACAAAGTTTGTCATTCATACAAAAATTGCAGCCAAGAACATCGGGCGACAACTTGTGCGTTACCTAGTAATTGGCCCTTAAGGATTGGCCAGTGGTCCTGAGGGCTGAAGCGCAACTGGCTATAACCTCTATCTATCTGAAATAGCCTACTGTTCTATCTATGAGATAATCTATAAGCAGCAATTGCTTAAGGCCCAAAATAATCAGTTTTCATTCCTGTTGCTGTCTTTTCTACATCGTCTTCTCTAAAAGTTAACTACTGAATCTGCCAGACAGTTGACCCATGAGAGAATTTTCACATTTGGAGACCAGACCAGATATTTTCTTTTTTAAACAAATATTTATAATTTAATATTCATAAATTGAAACAAAATATCGTTCTACATGGCATTGGTCTTTCTTTTGTCTTCTTCTACCTTAAAAAATATTGCTCACGTGCTCCAAGAAATTGCCTTTATTCTTTTGTAAACTTATTTATTAAATTTAGTTTGGTGTGACAGCCGCAAATGGGATCTTTACTGTAGAATAACACTTAATGTCTAAATATTCACAACTATGCGACGTCATTAAAAAGATAATATTTTGTTATTATAGTCGTAGGCGAACCACACAGTGGGAGGGATAGGATCACTTTAGTCCAGATCACGACCTCATCGTTTAAGGATTAGAAGAAAGAAAAAGATTACAGTCGTAGGTAGGGGAAGGTCGTGTACCTCGGTCCGGATTTCAGTTTTTTGCCAATATTTTATGTGTCGTTTTTTCTTTAGTTTTTCTTTTTTTTTGTGTTACTACCTGAAGTCTTTTCTATGATATGGCGAAACTACCAAAAGGATATTGCTTACCATTCCTTAGAAAACTTAACTTTTATATGCTAACCTCAAACGGTCCAAGGTACAAGACGTGGTTGTACATTGGTCCACGGAGTATTGTACCTTGAACCGAAAATATTATTAAACGTTTTTCTTTAGTTTAAATGTGAAAACTTTAATTTATTTCAATAAAAAGTAAAAATGGTACCATTTTGAATTTTTTTCAAAAAAAAAAAAACAGCAAAAAACAAACCATTATCTTAAAGTTTTTGGCTTGATTAAAAAAAAAAAATATTTCAAATAATAGAATTAAATAAAAAAAACTCTTTTACTAAAAAAAACTTAACAAAGGACTTCAATATTATTTAAAAACTTACTTTAAGGGAACAACATTAAAGAAAAACAAATTTATCACTTCAATATTATTTAAAAATTTTCATTAAAGGGCAAACCAATGGTCCAAGGTACACGCGCTATGATAGGTCCAAGGTACACTTACACCACTTTAGCCAAACAAATTCGATTTTAACGTAGTATTCAAACCACATACGAACGACAATGTGTTCCTACCAAAAGATTATTAATACACTTTCCGAAATCGATTAAAGTAGCGGAAAAAAGACAGAAAACTAAGCACTACATAACTTCAGAAAAGAGATAAACAAAATACTTTTTTCATTGAAAACTATGTTTGTTTGTTTGTCTGCCGACTCGTTGCAGCTGTGCCTTCAAAAAGAAACTGAGAAGACAAATGAACAGAAGATCAACATTTCACAGAAGGGCCGGTTTGTGCGTGCTTTGTAGTTTTCTGGATATTGGCACTCGGACCACGGTACAATCGGACCAAGGTACACAACCTTCCCCTACATCAGCCTTAAGATATTTCTGCTTATAAATCACTGTCTTCGCCATAATTACCTGTTTGCTCAACCCTTCGATTATTTCAATCAGGTTTTACTTTCAATTACTGTTTGCGCTTTAAGCTTTGACCAAGAAAACTGACCAGCACGAGCTAATTGTGTGTATATAGATATATGAAGTTAACTTTATATTAGCCCAGCAATAAATTCTTCGACATTTTCCACTCTCGTCTTTCTTCATGAACTAACTTTATCGTTGTGCCTTCTTCCGTAGGCTGCGCTTTTTAATCAGGCACATAATTAATGCAGAAAATAATGCACGCAAATGCGAAGAGTTTGACTTAAATCGGTAAATGATAATGAAACGGACCCAAAATGTTTATATTAATTAATGTTGCACGAACAGATAAGAACCACCATCAGACGTGAGTACGAAATGTTGACTTTTTTATATTTTCTGCAGAACAAAATAAGACATAGTAAAAGGCTACAGTCCGTTTGAGCGAACTTTTTGGATACCCTATCCATATTCCTATTACTTAATGTGGGGATGGCATTTTTCGTTTCTAAAAAATAAAGAAATTTGAAATTTTAAAAGCCGCACCATTGGTGGGCGGCTTTTAAATAAGGGCATGGGCTACATATTTTGCTTGTACTATTATTTTGGTGTTTTTATATGTTTAATCGAAAAACAACCTTATTAACGAAAAAACATAGGGACGGGCTACAGTCCGCTTGGGCGAAGTGTTGGATACCCTATTCTTATTCCTATCCCTCATATGTGTGCGTGACAAAAGTTTAAGTATGGTTGAATTGTTAAGAACGCTCTACATATTTTGTTATATAACATTTAAAGGATTTTATCAAAACAAACGCTCCCTAGCTCAAACTTGGGTGTTTCAATAAAATTGTTTTATTTAATTGTGGGCGTGTCAGCAGGCGGATTTAAAAAAAATTAACACATGAGCATAAAGGGCCCCTAGAGAGTATATATTATAAATTTCAGCTCCCTAGCTCAAACTTTGGATTTTCAAAAAAAAATGTTTTATTTATTTGTGGGCGTGTCAGTGGGCGGATTTTGAAATTTTTTTTTTATCCCGAGCAGTTTTAGGAGTCATAGATCATATTTAAAAAATTGCAGCTTTCTAGCTCAAAATTAGATTTTTTCCAAAATTTTGTTTTTTTGAGTTTGTGGGCGTGTCTGTTAAAATGTCAGCTCTCTAGGTCCAGTTTAAAGGCCTAATTTTTGCCGACAGACGGACGGACGGACGGACATTGCTAGATCGACATTACTATCGATGCTGATCATAAATATAGTAACTTTTAGGGGTCTACGGGCAATATTAAGGTATGTTACAAACTATGCGTCAAAATTAATATACCCTTAGAATAGGGTATACAAAATATGGCGCTTTAACGGCCCATATAGGGCCTAAAGCCAAGCTGCTTCAAACATTTGCTTGTGCAAAATGGAAGGGACCTACAATTTTAGGCCGAATCCTAACAGCAAAATTAGGTGGTTTCTCCTCATGACAATTGATACTCTTTGATGTTTTGTCAGACGTTCGCAAGAGGTGGGGCAGTGAAATACACTCCGTAACTTCGCCCCGGCGCACAGTGTGTAATTTCACACATCTGGCGGGACTTTATTCGTTGCGTTTAAATATACGTGTATTGTTCGTTACTTGTTTAATGGAGTAATATATTAAGTTTCAGGAAGTTGTTAAAGTACTTACACGCATATTGGTTCAGTGATATGAGGCGTATACCTACCCCACCCCATCCATTGACCAAGAAATCTGTAGATCATTTACCTTACTTCCTCCAATTTAGTACCTTAAAACATCCCAAAAGAATTTGTATGCATCTATAAAAATGTATTTACTTCTTATTTACCTATTATTATTTATTTATTTATTTATTTATTTTATATTAAAAATTAGTCGTTCTCATCATCCGAGCTGCTGCTACATTGAGCTTCGGTAGCTTTGGAAGCTTCAATAGGGCGATACTTTCCTGAAGAAGTGGATTTCTTTTTCTATGGATTGCAGTACTACGGCGCGATAGATACGGATCCAAAGAAAGTAGAAATCTATTCAGTACATCACTTTTTATATTCGACCTTGCCTGATGTTTCATATTAATAAGTTCCTAACGAAAAAAAAAAATTGTTTGGGGTGGGCACTCAGAGGCAGAAAAAGTTAATGGATTCTGATAGACAAAACGCAGGAGGAGGTACTAAACAACATTTCACAACGGGTACATGCGAGTACAATTTTAAAACGCTTCACAAAGTTCGAAGATGTAAAAAAACGGACAAGACAAGCCTTCAAACAAAACGACCATTTCTTCCATTTCTTATGTGACCACAAATTTCTACCTTACCTTTTGAGAATCAGTAGATAATATAAAAGCAAAAAAATAATATTGTATTCCGTTATTACTTGAATCACGCGCGATCAATTTGTCTGTCTTTTCCGTTTCTTAAGGGTCGAAAGACAATGTTTTTGTCAAAAATGCCCCAAAAAGTGTTTGCGGCAAAAAACTTTGCATGGGTGAAGTGTTGTCGAATTTAATGAACTCCGTCATTTCCAGGAAAATGTGGCCTGCCTGCACACACGAACCCAACTCGGCCGCAGCTACGGGTACAGTGAGAATAATGACACTTAATTTAATTTTTATTGCGGATGGCCAGCTTTAGCCAGAACAAGGCATCACATACTAGGCAAACCATTCTTTAATGACCTTTCGAACATCTCAGGCATTGGTTTCAAAAACGTCATTTACTTGCTCACCACCTCAGGTTGGCTTTGAGTCTTACTTACCATTTTCGTGCTAGTGGACTCAAAACGACGCTTAAGCGCTAATTGCGCGTCACTGGCAGGAGCCCGGGAGGCGATCACTTTACATACCTACCATTTTTTCGCCAAGGTCATGTTGCAGCACTCAATGCGAATTCCCCGTAACATTATCCTTCCCGTTCTCTATATATCTATATTCAAGCAGAGCTCCACGCAATTCAAGAATGCGCCAGCCACATTATTTTATCTGGCATAAAAGGTGCAACCATCCATATTTTCACGGATAGTCAAGCAGCTATAAACGCCCTTAGCTCGTATACCATTGACTCCAAATCAGACATGTACTACTTCAATACCGTCGGAATAAGAAACAAGACCAAATTATGGTGGGTTCCGGGTCATGTCGGGGTAGAAGGTAACGAAAAGGCCGACGAACTGGCCAGAAAAGGTTCAGAAACACCTTTCATAGGTCCCGAACCTTTCTGCTGCACTTCTAGATCAGCAGCAACGGCAGCAATTAAAAGCTGGGAACATAGAAAATGTATCTATCTTTGGGAAAGCATCCCAGGTCTAAGACAGGCCAAACGAGCCATTCGGCCCTTCAATCAAAATACCAGCAAATGTCTAAACCTAAGCAGGCATGATATCAAAAACCTAGCAGGTTACCTTACAGGTCACCATGGTTTAAGATATCATCTACACAAAATGAGAATATCAGACTCTCCTGAGTGCCGACTCTGTCTTGAAGAGGACGAGTCAGCTGAACACATTTTATGTGAATGTCCAGTCCTTAATGGAATTAGAAAGAAGATCTTTTTCAGGGAGCAAATGAGCCCCGAGGACATAAAGAATTCTTCAACTGGTAAAATTGTCCGCTTTACACAGAAAGTGGAAATTCTACTAGTTTAAACTTTTCTGGCCCATACGGTACGAAAGATCTTTTAGGTCGAAGTACCTTATAAATCGCCTTGGCGAGCCAGAATTAAAAAAAATAATATATATATCTATATTGAAAAGGTGGATGCTTGAATATAAGTCAAAAGCATTTAATGAGTGCTAAATCGATACCTCTTCCTCCATCAACAGAAAGTAGTGTTTTCTTCCCAGCCCCGACCATTCATAAGGAATCGAACTTTGCGTTTTCGTAATTGTGTAACCAGGTCGTTTGGAAGCCAATGAATGGGAAGGTTTAGGTTAGGTCGGCAGAAGCCGACACACTTAGGCCAATAAAAAGGTCCATTGTAATACCGCACAGATCTATCTTCTTCCTACTCGTTGAATCAGGTGGAGCTTTATATAAAGCTTCAAAGACTTTTAATATAGATGTTAATAAGATTGTTGAGATCATTGTAAAAGAAAGATTCCAAATGTAGTTTTTGTCTTTGAGAGAGAGAGCAGGGCATGTGCAGAGAAGGTGGAGAATAGTCTCCTCTTCCTCCTCGTCGAAGCAGCATTTGCAGAAATCATTTGTATAGACAGTGATTTCACCAAGAGATCAAACACTTGGAGCGTTTCAGATCCTGCTTTGGCCAAATCTGTTTTGTTGCTAGACAAGTGATGCCACTGACGAAGATATTTTTTCTCTTTCACCTTCTTTAATTCTTCTATTTTTCTTCATTCACATTACTTCCAGTGCCATTGCGAATGATTTGCTATGTTCACCTTGAGATTCCACAATCGACAGGACTGTTGCAGCTGGTTTTTAATGCCGCTCATACAACTATATCATCATGCGAAAGAGGTTTGATGAAGCTGTCATTGAAGAGGATTCTAGGAAAGAATTCCACGAGATCATCCAAGAAAATCGAGAAAATACAGCCCTTTTTAACTTCCATTTTCGACTGGAACCATTTAGGCAATGTTTGACAATCTTAAACTGCTGCCATTGTATTGACATACAAACCTTTCCATTGAAACACCTTAATTGCTCAGCTTTGAGAATAGGCTTCTCACTCGATTAGATGCCGCCTTTAAGACAACAATTTTGTCGTATGCCTATATTAACTGTTCTAAATTTACATCTCAAGCGATATTCCTCCGTAAGGATCTCTAGCATCTCCTTCATGAACAGTGGGCGTACTGCTTTGTTTTCTTTTTTTCACTTTCAGGAACTTCACATCATATTAAAAT
The DNA here is from genome assembly GCA_949715645.1 of Portevinia maculata. NCBI lineage: Eukaryota > Metazoa > Arthropoda > Insecta > Diptera > Syrphidae > Portevinia > Portevinia maculata. Next base: position 41,759,225 of record OX454525.1, read on the forward strand.
GAAATTGAACACCTCTGACCGCTGTATTTATGAAGTGCTCTGTCGCGTATTTATAGAAAATGCCATCCTTCCGTGGTGGTTTGCTATGATTGCAGTGCAATCGGAGCTCAATCATAATATGAATTTTCAAGGAATGACATTGCGTATTTAATTTGGTTTGAACTGATGGACGGGTTCTGGAAGTGTGCCGCTAATGCGATTGCTTCAATTGTCGTGCCTCCTGCAAATCTTCTCGCCATTGAGGGTTCTTAATTATTTCCAGAAGGACCGACTCTCTCGTTAGTTTCCGGATAAAAACTTGTTAGTTCTGTTGGCCTCTTAATACAATATTTCTGCTGTGTCTGCTTTTGCGTTTCTGATTATAGGCAAATACTCAAAACATTTCATTCTTGCCACTTCGCTTTGCATTGTGTGGCTTACCATGGGTTTTTGCTTATCCGCCCTTCCCTTGACTGAAAGGGTCTAGCTGATTTAGCGATGCAGTTTATAAGGATGTCTGATCTTCGTTACGAATTCAGCCGCCTTATTAGTACGAGTACTTTCATAGTTGAGAATGAGGTTTAGTTTTTGCTTGTAAATTGTAAGCAGTAAAGAGTTAACGATTTTCGATGGCATCAAGCGAAAATCCCCTTTAGGCCCCTATATATAAAATAGGAAAACATGTATTCAGCAACTGTCTGGCCGCATTCAGTATCTTTATTTTCCTTACCTAACCTAACCTAACACGCGGTCTCCACGTGCTTTAAATTGTTAATATACACTAATGCATTTTGGCATTATCTTATGTGGAGACCATTCTCGGAACTATATTTCGATGGTTTGTGAGAGAAAGCATGCTGTGCTCGCATACTGTTTATAGCATGCGAAAAACAAAAGACAGCGGATGTTCCTTGCTGTAAGTGCAGTGATGCTCCCTATGAAAATCGTTTCCTTAGGCTCTGTCAAACGAACCATGTACCTATGCAATGAAACAAAATTTGACAGCTGCTGTGCTTTTGTTTTTTTTTTCGTCTGCGTCTGCTGTCTGCTGGAAATTTATAGTACGTAGAGAGGGCGTATAAGCACCACTGACTGACCAAATATCTTTAGAAATATGAGACCAGTGTGATTTTTGACATTTCTGGATTAAATTTCACTTCTTGACACTTGAAACTTGGAAAGAGGATAAAGAAAATAAAACGGCAGTCTTATGACATTCCAATATGGTTTTGCTTTGCGGTTTCTGCTTCGTGCTGCTCGTCAAGTTTTGGAAATTTATATTTTTCCGGCGTCGTTGATAAGAAAATAAACTGAGTTGGCAACTCGAGGGGCCCTTGACTCCATTGGGCCAGAAGCGGTCGCCTGCCTCGCCTGTTGGTTAGCTTGTCACTGATCCTAGGGTTACGTCTTGTTCTAAAATCAAGAAAAATGTTTGGTATTTTGATGGAAAATTAAATTTATTGAGTCCACTAATATATCTTTTTCAATGCTTTCTATGTACTGACTTGTAGTTGCTTCAGCGCATTTTATATGCATTGGTTGAGAATATAGGTATATCAGAAATCCAAACCATTTTGCGACAGAAACTCCTTATACCTAAATTCATTATCAATAATTTCCCAACAAAGTGCTTAATGGCTTTTTTCATAAACATTTAATCACAACGCATCATTCAATAACCGTTTCCTCTGATCGAGTATCTAATAACTTATTTGCTAATAGCTCGACAGCCATTTCCGGCGTCCATTAGACTAAGTTCAAACCCTTCCCATGTATTGCTGATGGTATTTATCAAAATAAAAACTCCAATCATTGATTGCTCTCTGATAGACGTGATAGAACAAATTCTCTTTGTTATGTACATCAGCAACAGACGCAAAAAACGAAGCCCATCCACATCTTTCTTCATCTGAATGGCTTTTGATCGATCAAATCCAAAATCTCAAATCAAATTGAGTTGCTATTGATCCATGAAAAAAGTATAGATACAAATTCTAGACTCGTAGATACAAAAACCAAAAAAAAAAAAATCATAACTTACGGGTGTGTAAATAAGATCGGGCGCCCTCGCAAGAGTTGTTTCCTTTTGCAGCTCTCAGCACTGTAAAAATTCCATAGAAAAAAAAAAATAAAGTCCGCCGAAGAAGTTGAACTTTTGATAATGGGCCGCTCTTCCGCAATGAAGGTGGTGGGCGACGAAGTGTGCCGGCTAACGTATACCGAGTGTCGACTTTCAAAGGCAATCAGCCTGGCTAATTTGTCTTCGTGCACATCACGTGAGTATCTAGGTAGTTCGTGTACGTGCATAAATTCAGATAATTGGCGGGAAAATACTCATAAAGCAATCCTTTCGTGCGCGTGTATTTTTTTCCACCCCGACCCCAGTAACCCTGTTACCACAGTTTTCTGTTTAATTTTATGATCGGTGTTTGATTGTTGTTGGGAAAACAGCGTTGTTGGTGTTTTTTGTTTTTTTTTTTTGAATATATTTTTGGGGGGTGATCAATTTTCGACCCGTTCTCGCTGTTGAATTTCAATTGGATTGCGGTGTTAGTAGCTTATTTTTTTGTAAATAAATAAATTTTCAAAGTTGCTTGTGTTGTTGTTGGACATTCCTTTGATTTTTCATCAATTGATTCGAAATGTATAATTCATTGGGCTGATGAGAAGGGATCGAATTGAAATTGATAGCTCATTCGTCGTCGAAGGAAGAGATTAGACCAATTTATGGATATCAAATAATAGCTGCAATACTAATGACCGAGTTAAGGGGCGATACGTAAATTTATTTCATAGACAAAGATGCGTTGTTTTTGATATAAAAATGCAGGTTTATTATGTTTGAGGCACAGACATAGTATACGAGTACAATACTTGCTGTGCGGTAGGTAGAACCACTGAATTCACGAGTGCAGTCAGTAGTTGCATTCTCTTCAATCAGTGACAGTACATTCTCGTCACTCAAGATGTTGACAAGCTTTGCTGATGAAAATATCGCCATACGATTCATTCGTTTATGAGAATGTTGAAGCGATTTCAAACTTTTATTATGGTTGAGATCAAGTAATCGTGTCTAAATAGGAAAAGAGTGATTACGTCGGCATTAGATTGAAAAGTGTGTGAAAAATTGGGTATCCATCACATAACGTCCCATATGTGACCATCAAATCCATTGCGAATCCCTTGAGAGAGGAACGGGGTCGAAATATAAACACATTTTTGCGGTTCTTGATAACAAGGTCTGTCCTTACTTTTTTAGTAAGAATTGAATAGACAGTCAAAAGAATTAAATTTGAAAAAAAAATAATTATGTATACCTATGCTTTTTCATACATTTTAGTGCTTAACAAAAGTCTTTGAAAATCTGCGCTGAGTGATATTTGCCGTGTACGTTTCCAAGCTGACGGGGTGCCGTGACATAAGGCCATATTTCAAAATATGGCGTTACGACGCTTTCATAAAGTGTCGCGAATTTTTAATTTTCACACCCCAAATCGATCCTCCCTTGGCCAAATTTTTTTTTCGCTACGCCTTTAGGTTCTTTACATGCACAAAAATCTTTACAAAAATCTTGTTGGTTTTGATATAATTTTTTTTTCACTAATAATGATTATTGACTGCACTTATCCATGATAAGCTTAACATTTTGCTTAAACAGTGTGATAACTAACTGCACTTTACAGTTTTTTGTCTAATTCTAAATGTTGGATGTTAGTTCCCTCTTCTTATTTTGAATAAGTTCCCATAAGAAAGTGGACTTAGTTGCCACCTTACATGGGAACTAAGTCCACTTCGCAAAAGTGGTTTAATTTCCCACTATATGGGAACTAAGTCCCTCAGTGGACTTAGTTCCCGTGAACTTATTTCCCTGCACCCTCTCCTAAGACCTTCGCAATATTCGAAACTGTAAATTGAATCAATAGAATTTTCCATCTTAAAAACCACGTTCTGTCCGAGTCACGATATACGAATGAGAAGCGCGCAAATTTGTTACATGCAATTACCAGTGGTCAGGGTAATTCATAATCATATTTCCAACGGTAAAAACTGGATCTTGTTATTGGAAAAATAAAAAAAATAACACATGGTCTTATGTCTCAAATTTGTATGGCCTTATGTCGCTTTGTGAAAGCGACATAGGGCCATATTTCAAAATATGGCTTAACGACACTTTGTGAAAGCGTCATAAGGCCATATTTTGAAATATGGCCTTATGTCACATGGCCTTATGTCACGGCACCGCTGACGGCCAGCGGTGGACGTGGAAGCAGTGTTGTCTTAAAATATTTTTAATAATGTGATTCCCACATCAGAAAAAATATATATATAAGATATGTATCTTACTGTATTAAAACAACTCTTTGAAATAAATAAATAAATAGATACATTATGCGAAATCGGGGTCAATCGGAAAATTAATTTAATTTAAAAAACAAAGAAATGTTTACATTTAAAAAAAAAAACAGAGATAACAATTTTACTTAAATATTTCTTCTTAGTTTAACTCATTTTTGAAAGTAATATTGCTTAAAAACAGTTGGTTAAACCTTTGAATTAAAAATAAATTATTTTTTTCTGTGTAACCGTATTTTATGTATTACACAAACAATTGATTTTAATATAAGCACCTGTATGACAGCTTACACAGAAAAAAACAGAATCACATAAGTAAATTTTGTATCAGCAAACGAGGTTAAAAGTCTAAATTTTTAATCAAATTAAACATATTAGATAATATGCTGTTTTTTTTAATTTTGTTCATCACCGTATCTAATCTTAAAGTCAAAACGATTACATTCCTTTGATATAAAAATGCCTGTAAATTGCCAACATCAAGTCGGTTTATGATTTTTATTTCATTTAAGTTTAATACTTAAACCACAATCAAGCTTTGGCGCATGCATTGCTGTCGTAACGTCAAAAGGCTTTACGTGAGCTTTGGACCTTTGACTTAAACCAAAAATTCAAATATTTTTGAAGACTTGTATCCTATACCAAGAAAACATTTGACAGTCCATACTTTGCCCTACCTTCTTTTTGCCACTCGGCGCTTTATAGTAACATTACGAAACGTTCGTTCTGTTTTCCCTCATTTGAAGTTGAAACGCAACGTACTCGTAGCTTTGTGATAGGTTTCATTGATTGCATATGGTTCAACGGAACCTCACTGGCGGACCAGTAGGGACGCAGTGAATCGGGAGGTATATGTTGCTTCTTCCCATTTTATTCGCCATTCGTATTTATTCGATATGTATTTGATTTAATGAACCTGTGTTAAGAGCATTGAAGGGCTTTCCTCTGTTCAAATCAAGGTTACTCAAAAAACCAGGATCTAAAAATTCCTGTTAAAAAAAAACTATTTATTTATCGATTTTCTTATTGGACAGAATTCCGAGTCGTTACATTGTAATTCATGTTCCCTAATATCCTTAATGTCCTTCGCTTAAAATTCAGATTACTTACTTTTGGTGGCGATTACAGTCCGGGGTGGTTCACGGCCTCAACCAACAAGCCCCTCCAACCAGCTCCCTCCCTCGGCGTTGCGCGCACCAAAATGATTGAGGTCGTTCTGCAATTCGTTCACCACCTTAGTTGGGATCTTCCTCTGCTGCGTTGACCCTTAGGGGTGGATTCGAAGATGTTTGTAATAGAGATGGTGGCGGAGGAGCCCTTAATTTGTCAACGGCAGCTCTCAAATCCCCGAATATACGGCCCCTTTTGTCCAAGGGGTCCGTCAAAGGGCCTGGCCCTCCAGGCTGGGGGTTTCGGGCGGGGTTAACTACCCAACCACAGAAAAAAAGATTATGCTACGAAGCAACGACAAGCCTCGGATATCAAATACATCAATTGTGCTTATTTTACCTCCGCGTGGCAGCCACCGGGTACTGGTCTTGTCCTTCCGGGCATGACTTGTTTAACTTATAAGCGCGAGTGTTGAACACCTAGAAAATAGCAACAGCCTCAGAAGTCTAAAATTCAGATTATCTTAAATAAAACAACTAGTAAATCTTTTGTATAAAAACATCCGAAATGTTTATATTTATAAATATTCAATTTTTGCGGAACGATAAGCCAAAAATTCGCTCAGAGAAAAATAACAGGAGAATTTGGTAAAATATTTAGTGGCAGCTGATTACAGTACATTAGAGTTTTACCGATGGAAATAACAGTAGTTTCCTCGGAACGTTGAATTTAGAATCTTAATGTTCTTGAATTTCGAAATAATTGAAATTCTAGATTACTCGTTTGAATTTAAGGCATCAAAATTGTTGACGGAACTCACGGACGGATGTTAGCGTCGGAGTTGTGTTTTCTTTTATGTTTGTATTTTCTAATGTGTAGGAATTTCGTTGTATATGTCAGCAACATTCGTGGGTTGAGGAATTTTTTTTTTTCATTATACGCCCATGTTTTTTATAACAAACCAGCTGTTTTGGCACTTAGTGAAAACCAGGTTAGCGTTGGCTCTGATTTAACAGAGTTTAGTCTACCTGGGTACTTAGTGCCATTATTCTTTCCCCATCGCGGTATCACCGTTTATATACGTAGTGACGTAGCCTACCAACTTCAGCCCCAGTATGGTCAGTGTTCCAATCCGGAATTTAATTTCATTTGGTTCAAATTTCATGTCCGTAGGCAATTAATCCACTACTGTTTTATTTACAGAAGCCCCAACTTGGACAGACATTCAACTTATAATGAGTTTGATGCCCTGTCCGATTGCATTACAAGAATTGTGACCCTTCATCCTCGTTCTGAAATCGTTATTGCGGACGATTTCAATATACACAATTCAGGCTGGCTTCGACATTCTGGTCAGACAACACCCGAAGGAAGGTACGTCGAGATCTTTGCTGAGGTAAATAACCTGACTCAGCTTGTAAATGAGCCGACACGAATACCGGACATTAGCAGCCAAACTGCCAACACTTTGGACTTGTTTCTTACCTCTCACCCCGATAAATACGCTATGAACGTGTTATCGCCTCTAGGTTCGTCAGACCATTGTATCATATCAGCGAATTTCTCGTACTCCAACCACATATTTAAAGAACAAACTCCAAAAAAAACCGTATGACAATACGAGAAAGCCAATTGGGAAAAACTAAACGGTTTCTTTAAGAGTTTTAACTGGTCGCTGTGCTTCCTCGACAGCGACGTGGATGCTGCTGCTGATATGATCACAAACATAATTCACCTGGGCATGAAATTTTTTATCCCTAACAGGATTAAAAGTATCAAACCCAAGGTTAACGCGTGGTGTGACTCGAGCTGCAAAGAGGCTATCAGGTTAAAAGAGGTAAGTTTTCGGCTATTCGAAGCCAACCCATCTGAGGAAAGCCGTAAAAAGTTTAAACGAGCCAGAAATGACTGCAATGCCCACATTAATCGTGTCAAATTCTCCTATGACCAAAAATTGAGGCAAAAAATACTACAAAGTCCCACTGGTAGTAAAAACTTTTGGTCATTTGTTAAAAACATCAAGAATTCGACCTTATCATCTGTCCCGACACTCATTTACAATGGCATTCCAGCTGTCAGCTCTATAGATAAGACCAATCTGCTTGCTGCTCACTTTGCAGTCAGCTTAACGCTCCCAGATTGTGCTCGAGCGCGTAGAATTCTCCATGGGACCAATCCACTTTCGCACTCGTACAGTGGCTAGAGTAAATCAAAATCTTGACGTTCACAAATCCGCTGGTCCAGATGGTATTTCCCCTATCGTTCTGAAGAGGTGTTCTTCTTCGCTGGCAAAACCATTGCGTAAGCTTTTCCATCTGTCCTATTCTTCAGGACTCTTTCCGGGAAGATGGAAAACAGCATTTGTCCAGCCTGTACCAAAAAAAGGCGAATCTTCTTCTCCCTCCTCCTACCGACCAATTGCACTTACGTCCCTTCTTTCTAAGGTCATGGAAACGCTGATAAACCGTCAGCTAATGAAATATCTTGAATCGCGAAAACTTCTTAATGACCGGCAGTATGGTTTTCGTAGCAACAGGTCCACTGGTGATTTGATGACATTTCTAACCGAAAAGTGGAACCAATCTCTTCATCAAGGTGGTGAAAGTAAGATCGTTGCGCTTGATATTTCAAAGGCATTTGACAGAGTTTGGAATCAAGCTCTCTTGTCGAAAATGCGTGCATTTTCGATAGAAGAGTATCATCGATTCCAAATGCACGCATTCAATGGAATAGAAATTACCTTTCGGACCGTTCAATTCAAGTTGTTTTGGACGGTTTCAAGTCTGCAACTCACCAAATAAATGCTGGTGTCCCACAAGGCTCTGTTCTGTCCTCGACTCTTTTTCTCATTTTTATAAATGATCTCCTGTCTGTTACTTCTAATCCAATCCATTCCTTTGCTGATGACAGTACCCTCAGCTTCTCATATTCGTTTCTTGGGTCACGCCCCTCATCTTCGGGTGTGGAACTGGAACGGCAACGTATGTTAAGCTCATTAAATTCCGATCTTAACAACATAACTCAGTGGGGTAAAACCAATAGAGTGGAATTTAATGCTTCCAAAACTCAATGCTGTCTCCTGTCATTAAAGCAAAACCCACACACACTGCCATTATATATGAATGGTACTTACATCGCTGAAACCGAAAGACTTTCCATTCTCGGTATGTGTGTTAATGGCAATCTTTGTTGGAATGACCACATATTCGATGTCGCCAAGCACGCCGCGAAATGTCTAGGCTTCCTTAAGCGTTGTAAGAAATATTTCACCCCTTCTGATCTGGCTACAATTTATAAGACGTTTATTCGCCCGAAACTCGAGTACAACGCTCATATCTGGTCCGGTGCACCAATAACTTATTTGGAGTTACTTGACAGGATCCAAAAACGCGCGATAAAACTCATTGGCAACCGAGACATCGTGAGATCGATTGACTCTCTTAGTCATCGTCGTAATGTCTCCTGCCTGTCGTTATTTTATCGTTATTTCCACCATAAGTGCTCAAACGAAATAGCCAGTCGCATTCCTCCCCCTGAACATTTCAACCGCAATGCCCGCCATGCAAGGAATGCTCATCAGTTCACCCTCAAGCCTGTGTTCGGACGTACAGTGAAGTTCAAAGAATCTTTCCTCAGCCGTACAACACGAATGTGGAATGCTCTTCCCCGCTCTATTTTTCCTACACATTATAACCTACAAACATTCAAAACCAACGTGCATCGGCATCTCTCCTTTTCTTCTCACCCTAATTTTCTTAACGCCCGTGCTGTGTAGCTAATACATTATAAGGGTCCCAACAAATCCCTTTAGTGCGCGCTTATTATAAAAAAAAACATAGTTTTCGACATAACTATCTGTGCTGATCACAGATATATTATCTTTAAGGGGTATACGATCAATACTAAGGCGTTAGATACAATGATTCAAAATTCAAAGGTTAGAGCAAAAAGTGGTACACATTTGCAATTCTATTCTGCTGGCGTAATTTTGATTCGATCAAGCTTAATGAAAATTTAAGGTAGATGGGGACATGGTTTAGTTCAGTGGCTATTTTATTCTCCCAGAGGAGGGATCATTTTTGCTCTGATTTTCACATTCACTTCTAATCCGCGGAATCTTTTTTGCGTGAGAATACGTATGCAACTGTTCACTTCAGTGTTTTTTCCGAACTTTGGTTTATGGACTTGGTCCAAATTTTAACAAACCTTAATAATTGCGATCAGCGAACGAGCAAATAGCTACTTAATGTGGAGATCAATAAGTCCAAAAGAAACTCCATTTATTTTGACTAAATCCTTTCAAGATAACATTTTCGTCCAGGCGCACAACGAATTAAGTTTTTTTTAAGAGCATCAAGGAATATAGGTAGTTTATATCGCTTACATTCACGAAATAAATCTAATATTCTATCAAAGATCTCCTCACTCAAATATCTAAATAATTGTGCATTCAATGCAAAACATTTATTCATTATTCTCACCTCAATCCATCATCTAGCTTTATCATTCATCTATACGAAGAAATAAAATAAAATTATCCTCTCGACTTGTGTCACATCGGGTCCAATCAAATAAATTACTAACCAACCCTTGGAGGTGAAACGTGTAGGTCTCGCCCGCAAAATAGTTTTTCCGATTTAGATCTAGACTAGATGTATTGCAATCTCGGGACGAAGTCAGATAATGGAATTAGCAATCAAATCATATGCGACATGTCCTATTCATATATTCAAAAAGTATTTTATCATAACAGTGCGTGGCTGCACAAGCACATGGTTATCTCAGCAGTTACACACACACGTGGGCTTAATATTATTCCTCGAATAAATTCATCCAAAGATAACCGATTTTTCTTTGCTTTCTTTTATTTGCAGAGTCCCCAGCAGCAATATGTGCTCGATTTTTCACAACCGAATTAATTACCGAGGTCCTAGGACTGGAAATGTAGATGGCGGTGGCGGTGGTGCTACAAATGAGCCCTCGCCTATCAAAGATGACCCAGATCGAAATAACAATAGCAGTGGGGATGGCCAAGAGTCTGTTCTTCATATACACCAGAGTGATGAGGAAGATGAGGAGGAAGAAAGTGTGGAGGAAGCATTGGACTTATCGGTGATGCCACGTCTGCCGGCCACTGGACACGTAGCTCTTGAGGCACTGCAGCACACGAAGGTGGCTGTAGCGCAATTCGCCGCTACTGCAATAGCCAATTCGCAGAATTTTGACGAAGCAGTGAGTGATCTTGCCGTTGTGCAATCGACGATATTCAATGTGCAGCGCCAGCAACTTATGCAAATGCAGCTGATACAGCACCTGCAGTCGCAGCTTAAGAATCGGGCAGAGGAAGATTTCGATGATGAGGATGATGAAGAAACGGAGGAAGAAAGACTAACATTGAAGGAAGAAGACGATGGGATTGTACCTCACCAGAGCACAGATCCCATCCCAGAGAAAGAAAAGACTGAAATAAAAGAGGAAGAGAAACCAAGCGGGATACAGGAGTGTACAAAAGCATTTCAGCCGCACCTGTGTGACATCAGTTCATCATTTGCTTCGAGCATTATCACCAATCACGACCCTCCACCGCCGCTTAATGAACCTAATTGTTTGGAGATGCTCCAGCGGCGAACTGAAGAGGTTCTTGACTCAGCCTCACAGAGCGTGCATGCTAACCAGTTGAATGATGAGTTTGACTATTCGAAGAAGGATGGACAAGGCAGGGGAGAGATATTCAAGCATCGTTGCAAGTACTGTGGGAAAATTTTTGGTTCCTATTCCGCTCTACAGATCCATCTGCGATCACATACCGGAGAGAGGCCCTTTCAGTGTAACGTTTGCGGCAGTAAGTTCACAACTAAGGGAAACTTGAAGGTGCACTATCAGAGGCATACTCAAATATTTCCACCGATGTTGATGCCGCCTTCGCAGAATACTGAACACTATCCCCAGTATCATCAGCCGGGTATGGTGCCACCCGGAAATCCTCCTTTACGCCTGCCATTTCCCCCTTTCATCCAAACACCTCCGTTCCGCACAAGCTGTTCTCCGACCCGTGAAAAAGAAGCATCCCCTATAGAAAAAAAGCCGCAACCACAGTCGCAATTGCAAGCGCCAAGTCAACAACAGCAGCAACAACCCCAACCACAGACTGAAGCGCAAGATCTGCGAAAGGCTATCGCCGACGATAAAGTTAGAATACATCCAATTGATGAGAAACCAAAGAAAGATACACATCAGCGGCAAGAGACTCTCATCACTCCACCGAGCAGTCGCCGAAAGCGAACCGCAAGCCCACGTGAGTCAAATCAACCATCATCAAGACTCATCGATGACAATATCCCCGAAAACCTTTCAAAATCATCTCGACGATCATCCCTTAGCAGAGGATCGGCTACAAGTCTCGAACAAATACCCTCCGAATACTCCTTGGCGCAGATGGAACGGTTGATCGACAAGTCCTGGGAGGATCTCATCGAGATCGATAAAACATCGGAAACATCCAAACTTCAACAGCTGGTGGACAATATAGAGAACAAGCTTACCGATCCGAATCAGTGCATATTCTGTCAAAAAGTGATGTCCTGTCGCAGTTCCCTGCAGATGCATATACGTACCCACACTGGGGAGAGGCCGTTTCGTTGTCGAATCTGTGGACGGGCCTTCGCCACAAAGGGCAATCTTAAAGCACACATGAGCATTCATAAAATCAAACCCCCTATGCGTAGTCAATTTAAGTGTCCGGTGTGTCATCAAAAGTTCTCAAACGGAATCATTTTGCAACAGCACATTAGAATACACACCTTGGACGACGGTGATGGTGATCGTGCAAAGTTTAGTGAGATGTCCATATCCATGTCCAATTTAGAGGATCAAAGCTCCACGCGCTCGATAAGCACTTCGGATAACATGGACTTCTCACAGTCGGAGTATTCTGGACAGAGGTCGGAATCTTCGCAGGGTGATTTCGATGATTTTACAATGGCCAGCGAAGAAGAGTCTCCCACGGAGGCGAATAGCGAGGAACGAAGGGACGATAAGGAGCACGTTGACGAATTTGAGTGTGGAAATAATTCGGATGAGAATGGTGCAATGGACTTGTCGGCGAAAAGTGCTGATAGTGAAAGAACCTCGGAAAATGTTGGTGTAAGTGTGGTACCCAATTTTCTACCAATGGGTCAAGATAATCGAAGTTCACCGAAGTTTCCGATGCTACCGTTTGGACCACTGAGAATTATTGGTAAGTTAAATTTTGGTGAACATCTCTTTAAATATTGGTCTATTGGAATTTGTATTGGAACACACTCTTTCTATTGAAATCATTATGTAATAACCTAAATCTCAACTATGTCGTATGAAACAAAAATAGATTCATAAAAACATAAGACAAGGCTACAGTCCGCTTGGGTGAACTGTTGGATACCCGACTCCGTTTCCTTCCCCCTAAAAAGTGGGGGTGCGGCAAAAATCTTAATAGGGGTGAATTTTTTTTTCAAGAAATGAATTTATCTTTCCGAAGAATAGGATATTCATTTCATTAACTTCTTCGATCAAAGAGTTTTGTATTATTCACTATTATTTGAAATAGTGGGCGTATCAATTGGAGGTTTTTAAAGATATTAACAATTGAGCATTTAGAGACCCTAGAGAGTATAATATTCCATTTTAGCTTCCTAGCTCGAATTTCAATTTCTTCGATAAAATTTTGTTTTTAAAATTGTGAACGTGTCTTTGAGCGGATTTTTCAACTCCTTACGGTACAGGGAAATAACTTCACGGGCTACAACTTCACACCGGAAATAACTTCACCTCGAGTGGGAAATAACTTCACTTAGAAAAAGTGTGAAGTTATTGCCCGTGAAGATATTTCCCTGCACCACTCCTTACACCTGACCATGGCGGGCCCGTAGAGCCTAGTGTTCCAAATTTCAGTCCACAAATTGAACACGAACGGTTTGATCGACATAACTTTCGATGCTGATCACAAATATAGTGATTTTAAGGGGTCTACGAGCAATATTAAGGCATGTTACATACTTGGAAATTATAATTTCCTTAGTGTTGTGTATCGTGGAAGCAGGAAAAGACGCGTATCGTTCGGTGGACAAAACGTGAATGGTTTATTTCATTTGCTTACGAACTAGGTGATAGGTATACATAGAAGAAGTGAATAATATACATAATAGATGCGACGTTGCCAAGTTTAAATACTTGATTTTAAATACTTTACTTTTAGCTTACATTAGCTTTTTTTTTTATTCCAAATTCAAATTCAAAGTTTTTATTAACAGTTTGTTATCATATATAAAAGTTTTCATATTCTATAATTATTTTGTTTCATTAGGTATTTTTTTTTATTGAATATGATAACTTTTGAATTTCAAAAATATAAAATTACAATTTGTTGGATTTAACTACTTTACCCTCGCACCTTGGTCTTAATTGTCTTAATGGTGTAGGTTCTGGTTCAACCAAAGAACTGCCGTGAGGTGTACTCTCCTCTGGTGGAATTTCATTTGGTGGATTATTATTTGCAATTGTACTTGTCTCAGGTGGTGTTTTATTAACAACTTCAGGAATTTTAATCTGCACATTACTACTATTTTGAACTCGAATTTGATCTAACTGCCTTTTAATTACTCTATTATTACTTGAGATGATACAGCAATAAGTACGAGGATCTATTTTATCTCGTATAGTGGCAGGTGACCAACTTGGTTTGTTGGGGTCTCTGTAATCGCGAATAAAAACTCGTTGACCTTTGTTAAATGTTATTTCGCGTCTTCCTTTAAAATATTGCTTACTTTTACTTTGACTTTGAATGATGTTATTTTTAATTAATGGTGGTTTTAATAAACTGAATCGAGTTTTCAAATTTCGACCGAAGAATAATTTTGCAGGGGACTCTTCTGTAGTGCAATGTCTTGTGTTGCGATAGTCACATAAAAAACGGTTTAAGATAATATCTATATCAGCGTGTTTCTCAATTTTTAAATTAGCATATAACGACTTTTTTAACATCTTTACAAAGATTTCAGCCTGGCCATTTGTAGCTGGGTGACCTGGTGCAGTTAGTACATGTTTAACATTATTCATTTTCAAAAAATATTCGAAATCCTGCGAGGTAAATTGTCTACCATTGTCACTAACCAAAGTATCAGTAATACCGTATCGGCAAAATAATTCTCTCATTTTTTTGATTACGAATGCTGATGTTAATTCCGTGGTTTTAAGAACTTCGGCCCATTTCGTAAATGAATCAATAACGATTAAAAAATGGAAGCCATTTATTGGACCAGCAAGATCAATATGGATACGACTCCAAATCAAGCCTGTTGGTTGCCATGACATCAAAGAACTTTTTCTGGATTCGTTTGTAACTCTTGACATGGATTGCAGTCTCGAATTAGATTCTCAATGTCACTATCGATGTTTGGCTACCAAACATACGATCTTGCTAGAGCCTTCGTTTTTACAATGCCAAGATGTGATAAATGTAATTCGTTCAAAACTACACTGCGCTGTTTTAGAGGAATAACGGTTCGATATCCCCATAAAATACAATTTTGTTCAACTGTCAATTCCAAAGATTTGTTTTTAAACGACTTGAATTTCGAATCTTCTAAATTCTTAACTGTACCATCCTGAATTGCATGGCCTAATTTTGATAAAATCGGATCCCGTCGTGTTTCAATGGCAATATCTTTGAAACTTAAGCGTAACGGATTTTTTCTCGACAAAATTTATGTAATTATCTTCTTTAGTAGAATCATCAGAAGAATTTAAGTGCGGGATGCGTGATAAATTATCAGCTTCATTAGAACTTCCTTTAACATATTGAATCGTATAATTGAATCCCGACAATATGAATGCCCATATTTGAATTCGAGCTGCTGCCATCACTGGAATGCTTTTGTTTTCCCCGAAAATCGATATTAGGGGTTTATGGTCAGTTTTCAAGATAAAATGATTACCTATTAAATACTGTTTAAGTTTTGTAACACAAAAAATAATAGCTAAAGCTTCCTTTTCAAGGGTACTGTAGTTTTTTTTCGCTCTTCGAAAGTGACCTAGATATAAACGCAATGAGTTTTATAATGCTATCAGAATATTTGTGTGACAGCACACCCGCAACTGCATTATTAGAAGCGTCAGTCGTCAAAATGATTGGCAAATCCGGATTAAAATGTACCAAAATTTGGTCTGAGGTGACTTCTTTTTTCATTAGTTCATATGCATACTGACAATCGTTAGACCATTTAAATGAAACGCCTTTTTGTAATAAGTGGTATAAAGGAATCATTTTATCAGCAAATCTACTCGTATCTATAAGTTTAGAATAATGATTAATCATGCCAATGAATGCTCTAAGCTCAGAAACGTTTGTTGGAATTGGAGCTTTTAATATATTCGAAATTCTTTCGTCAGTTTTAGATAACCCCATTTGATCAATTGGAAAACCCAGGTACTGCATTTTTGATTGAAAGAAAGTGCACTTATTTTTGTTTAATTTCAAACCAGCTGTTTTAAGTCTATTTAGAACTAGTTTTAATGTTTGAACATGTTCTTGAAAGGTTTTACTCGTTACCGTAATGTCATCTTGATAAACAACAACATATGAAATATTACGCAAGAGATTTTCTATCGTTTTTTGAAGTATTGCTGCAGCCGGCTTAACACCAAATGGTAAACGCTTCATTTTTAAAGTACCAATATGCGTACTCAATGTACATAAGCGTTGTGATTCCTCATCTACTATGAGCTGATTGTACGCGTTTGATAAATCGAGTTTTGTAAAAAGTTTACCTCCTTCTAGAGAGGCAAATATTTCGTCTATTCTCGGCAAGGGATACTTTACGTCAACTAAATATTTGTTAAGTGTCACGTTGTAATCGCCGCAGATACGTAGATCACCATTTGGTTTAAGAATAGGAACTAATGGCGTTCCCCAGTCGGAGCTATCAACCTGCTCCAAAACACCTTTTTTGATTAGATCGCGTAATTGGTTTTCAATTCTCTCTTTTCCATGCAAACGAGGTTTAAAAAAAATGGGTTTTGCATCATTACCTATTGGTAGTGAAATTGTTGGACCATTATATGAACCCAACTCTTTATCAAAAACATCATGGAATTCATCTTTTAACTGTTTAATGATAATCGAATAATTTTCGTCTGGCTGAATCAAATTTATTTGCTTAAGTTCAAAGTTAAATTTTCTAAGAAATGAGCGTCCTAACAAAGGCGGATTATTCGAATCAGAGACCACAACTGTAATATTCTTGTTGGTACCTCTATACTTAATCTCAGCATCAAACTCACCGAGTAATTTCATTCGGTCACCATTGTAATTGACATATGGTATGCAGCATGGTTTTAATTTACCTTATTTGTGCAAATTCCTGTATACTGAAGCTGAAATCAATGTGCACGGAGCACCTGTATCACACACACCATGTTCATGGATGTACCGTTTAATTCCACCAAAAAGCGAGTACACGTCAGACGAATTACCTGCAGATAAACTAAAAACGGAATATTTAAGATCATTACTTGGAGTATCATCTGAATCAGATATATAATTTACGGTTTCCTTAACTTTAAAACGGCAAACTGATGCTAAATGTCCAATCTTTGTACAATAATTGCAAGTGCTGCTTTAAAATTTGCACGTGCTGGAGCTGTGATTTCGCCACCCGCAGTGCTTGCATGATTTTGTTCCGCTATAATTGGTGTTCTTACTGCTGCTGCTGCCATTGCTATTGCTTTGTTGTATTTGCTGCCGTTATTTTTGTTGCTTTTACCACCTTCACGTTTTCTTATCATATTGGACTCATTTAATGTTTCTCCTTTAGTTGCAAATTTTGTCTCTGCAATTAATGCCCTTTTTTAGCGCCGTTTGAACTGTGACTGTTTCATCCTTCTCACAAATTTTGTCAAATATTTTGTCTTGTAAGCCCATTATAAATTTGTTTAAAATAAATGCGTCTAAATGATCTCCAAATTTGCAATTGATTGCCAACTTCTTCACTTTAGCAAACCATTGAGCCACTGATTCACCCTCATTTCTTGCATTATGAAAGGCACGACGTTCACGAAATATAATAGTTGGAGGTGTATAATGGGTTTCCAAAATTTTACACAGTTCTTTAAAAGTTTTTGTAACTGGTGATTTTGGTGAACACAAACTATGTAGCAAATTGTATGGAACCGCTCCAATTGATTTTAACAAAACTGCTTTTTTTGTATTTTCCTGCTCACAATTAATTTCACATAAGTGAATGTCCAGCTTTTCTTTCCACACGAACCACGTTTCAATTGCTGGCGAAAATTCCGGTAAATTAGCGGTTTGGTACCGGCACCGGTGTAATTTTTGGTTCTTGTATGCCTAGGTATGATATATTATAATCGATTAACAAAATTTTACTTCTCCTTATTAAGGAGTATACATGTTATTTACTCGGAAAAAAAAATGTTTAATTCCTTTTTTTTTTTTTGTCCTCGTCGCCAATTATGTTGTGTATCGTGGAAGCAGGAAAAGACGCGTATCGTTCGGTGGACAAAACGTGAATGGTTTATTTCATTTGCTTACGGACTAGGTGATAGGTATACATAGAAGAAGTGAATAATATACATAATAGATGCGACGTTGCCAAGTTTAAATACTTGATTTTAAATACTTAACACTTAGAATAGGATTTAAATAAACAAAATCTTTAATGGCGGTGCTGTGATCAGAATTATAGGGCTATCAAGAAGTTTTCAGGCCTGCCTCCTTTTAAGGATTTCGACACGTGCACGATCCGTGACTGTGAAGTGTTTGATCGTCCTTTTACGACGGGGTGTCAACTAACTTATTTGCATGCACACCTGAGAGACAGTTTTAAGATGTAAAATGTGTCGGTAGGCTCACCTGAATGTTAAAATTGCACAGCTGTGAATTGTCCCCCAATTCACAAATTCACAAATAGTTGACTTTTACAACAAGATCGGTTTTTAGTGGGGCACTGCAGTTTTATGCTAAGTCATTGCACGGGGCTACTTTATTACCTATTAAAAAAAAAACTAATCACTGTCGGTCATAAATTTACATTGCTTAGATTGACTTGAGGCATTATGGCGCACCTAGTAAATATCAGCTCTCCGATTCGCTTAAAGAAAACAACATTGGTAAAAAAAACCTTCTTTTTGTCCCTACAGCGTTACGGCGAGATTAAGATTTGGTAACTGACTAGCTTGCAACTTTTACAGAATAATAAAAATAAATAATTAAACTAAAAATTATACCCCCGTATTAATAAACACTAGCACATCTGTTCATAACATAATTCTGATTAATAAACGTGTGTTAGCTTACACTGACATGTGATAACGAGTGGATAAGTTAACTCACCGAATTCGGCATATAAGGAGCGGATAACTTCACACATTCTCAGATTGAAGTTCAAGCATTCGCAAATTGAGAGGATGCGCACGCACGTGTGGAAACATTGAGAGGATGAGAGAGAACACTGTCTCCTATTTGGGCATATTACTCTTTCATAATGCGCTGACTCCATGGTAGTACCATAGTATTGGAACGGAATACACAGAAATGAGTGTCAATTGAAGAAATATGACAGATACACTCGATTTTTTAGTATAATTTGCTAAAGTGCTGCCGTATTGTAGGTGATAAAGAGCAAACAGCTAACACAGGGAAAACATATTTTTATTAATCATAAAAGTTATCATATGGATAAGTTCGCTATCCGTGTGCCAGCTAACTCGTGTGTTAAGGAGTGGATAGTGTCTTTCTATTAATATGGCTGATAATGTATAAGTATTTAATTTCTACAAAACAAGTTGTAAATATTAAATAAATTCTTTAAAAATCAAGAAATTAAGAGAATTAATATATTCTTCAAAATTATAGTAAAATACATTTAACAATTTAAGTTCCTTTTTTAAGAGTCGCCCTCTATAATTCAGGTTCTGCAGGGTGTTTTTTATAGAGCCATACAACTTTTTTTTTAAATAAAACACAACAAATTTAATTAAATGACCAAATTTTGGCTTCTCAACTTACAAATTTGATGACATTTAATGTTCAAAAACAATTTCTGACATATGGCCTCCGCGACTGCGCCTTATGAATGCCATCCTGCCGGTCCAATTTTGCACCATTTTTTCGAACATACCATTTCTTATTTCGTCAATAGTGCGTCGAATGTTGGCTTCTTAGTGATCAATCGTTGCTGGTTTGTCAGCATAGACCAGAGATTTGACGTATCGCCACAAAAAGTAGTCTAAAGGTGTCAAACCACACGAACGAGGTGGCCAACTCATAGGTCCATTTCTTGAGATGATTCAGTCACCAAACAATGTTGCGCCGTATTGTTGGAACCATTTCTCACCCAAATGATTTCCAATGACATGAGGAATAAAAAAATCACGAATCATTTCCCTGTAGCGTTCGCCATTCACGGTAATGTTGGCACCGGTTTTGGATTTAAAGACAAATGGGCCGATGACACCTTCGGCATGTAAACCCCAATAGACAGTGGTTTTTTCGGGATGAAATGGAGTCTCAAGCGCCTCATGAGGGTTGTGCTCACTCCAAAAACGACAATTCTGCTTTTTTACAAACCCGTGAAGCCAGAAATGAGCCTCATCGCTGAAGATAATTTGACGATAAAAATCTGGTTCAACTTCGAGTTGAATCTCAGCCCATTCACAGAGAACACGATACAATTGATGGTCCAGTGGCTTTAATTCTTGCACCAGTTGAATCTTATATGGATGTAGGCCAAGATCTTTCCTCGAAATTTTCCAAGCAGTGGACGGGCAGAGACCGAGTTGCTGAGAACGGCGTCGGATCGATAAATTCGGGTGCTCTCTCACACTCACGTCAACAGCGACGATGACTTCTTCTGTTCGCACGGTACTGGCTCGATTTGGATGAATATTATCGCAAAGAGTAAATTTGGTCATAGCATTGCGTATTAGCTGCTCAGATGGACGATTATATGCCCACCGTAAACTTGACGAAGTGCTCTATAAGTTTGGCGAACAGAGCGCGAATTTTGGAAAAAAATGTTCACGATTAGTAAACGTTGTTCTGGGCCCTATTGCACCAATCACTTTTCACTTTGCACTTTGCAACTTTTCAAAATAATAATTTTTTGCAAAGGAAAAGTGCAAAGTGTTTCACCAACAATGAAAAGTCCCCGACTTTGCAATTTGCAACATTTGATATTTTTTTGCAATGTGAAAAGTGTGGGCGTTTCACCAACTAAAAATGTAACTTTTCATTTTCAGTCGTAATTTGAAAAGTTGCAAAGTGAAACAATTTAAATATTTTCAACTTCTTTTCGTTGTTACGAAAAAAATAAAAAAAATATTAGGCATTAACGGCCCAAACATAAGGGCCTAAAACCTAACTTCTCCAGGGAAGGACCAACAATTTTACGCCGAATCCGAACGGCAATTTTTTCTGAGAAGCTTATCATGACAATTGATACTCTTGGATGTTTGTCAGACGTTCGCAAGAGGTGGGGCAGTGGAAAGAAACTCAAGATGTTACTTGGCCCCGGCGGGAATTGAACCGGGGACGTTTCGATTAGCAGTCCGATACACTAACCATTGAGCCACTGCGCCCGTGTACACTTCCTGGCCAACTTACTTTAACAGCGTAGAAGGACCGATCTGGGCCACAAACCATCATTGTATTTAAAGCATGCTTTCCATGCCTGTTGACGAAATTTTCTTCATTTTCTCTGGGTGCATCGATGTTTATCATCGTCCCGTCAATACATCCAGCTACACGTGGAAAACCTCCTTGAGAAAAAAACAGTGAAGCTAATTCCGAAGAATTCTCTGGCCAGCAAATGGTGTTTGAAAGAATTTCATCAATGATTGCATCTGAAACTCGGTGTACTACTCTGCAGACTGTTGTATTCCGTGCATGGATGCAACTCCGTGGAATTGCGCTCCATTTCCCATCCAACGTAGTGTACACAAAAATTGTTGCAAAGGACTTAAACACATATTCCATTGACTGATATATTGCAACTTATGTCCAATTTTTGATAAAACAAATTCTATATTTGTTTTTGTCAAGCCAAAAATTTCCACTGTTTGAAAATTCTTTGTAATTTCAAAATGTATTCTTAACTTTACATCTCTTACGTAACTATTACTATACCCTTCGTCATCAAAAAGTCGTTCAAAGCGATTCATTTTAATTTATTAATTAATAAACCCGAACTTAACACGACAAATGGCCAACCGCAAATAAAATTTTTTCTTTGCGTATTATTGTAAAGCTTTGCAGAATTTGAAATGCAAAGTCCAAAGTTTTTTTGTTTGGTGAAACGAAATCAAAGAATTCTTTGCAAATTGGCAAAACTTTGCACTTTTCAGAAAAGTACTTTTCACTTTGCAGATTTGTGGTTGGTGAAACACAATTTGCAAAGAAGGAATTTTTGTTTTACTTTTCAAAAAAATAATTTCCTCTTTGAAAATTTGCGTTTGGTGAAACGAAATTTGCAAAGTTAAAGTGAAAAGTGGTTGGTGCAATAGGGCCCTGGTGTAAGTCTTTCCATAGTGATTTCCAATGAAAAAAAAGTCAAACACACTTTTTTAGTATGACAGATAGTATGACAGTTATCCCTATGAGACGTTTTATACCTCTATAAAAAACACCCTATAGGTACATATAAAATCTATCTTTAATTCGTATGGAAAAAAAAGAATTCTACAGAAGAAAAAAGGTCAGGTTTTCATTCATAAATATTTGAGAAGTGTAGCTCCTATGCCAATTTACACCAATTTGATGTTATAATTCTTATAGAAACTTTTATTGAAGAAAAGAATCAAAATGAATTTCTAAAATATTTCAAAGACTTTAAAGTAATGTTTACACCCGCGATAAGATCTAATTTGCATGGAAGAGCCAGTGGGGGTATTCTATATGGGATTAAAAAATCTTTATGGGGTAATCTTATTAATTTTAAAATTATTGAATCTAAAATTATTTTTCATATGGTTAGCAACAACCTAAACTATTATATTATTCCTATTTACTTAAATTGCAATCATTGGCTTAGCGACTTCGATGAACTAGTGGAATTTATGAATAACACTTCTCTTGACCATGTGTTAATCGTCGGTGATTTAAATGCTAGGATTGGTGAACATCAAAATTCTTCCGCCAATATTTTACGAGCACGAGTTGCACTGGCCGAGAGTAGATGTTCTAAGGATAAAATTTATAACCGCAACGGGGGGAGTTTAACAGAATTTTTTGAAGTTTTCGGTCTATTTGTTTTGAATGGGTCTTCTATTAGTGATGCATGTGGCGAATTCACTTTTGTTAGCGGGCAGGGACAATCCGTGATTGACTTTGCTGCGATTTCAGGGGACTGGCTGAACATTATCGATGACTTTGAAGTTGCACTAGTCAACTACTCGGCTCATTTTCCAATTGTAATTAAAATTCGCCTAAAGGAGTTAAACCAGCAAGCTACACCTTCTAGTTTTAATAAGACCACTTCGGTCGGAGAACAATGCCACCCTCTATAGAAGCCTCCTTTCTCGGCACTTACTATCTCTGCCCCAACAATCCGCAGTCTCGTCTGAAGTGGTATGTTAAAGTATAGAACGGGTTATAAAGACCGCAGCCCCTTTTGCGTTGAAGAGTACACACACTTTTGTAGCTAAAAATGTATGGTTTGACAAGGATTGCAGAAATCTCCGTAAACTTTCGTTCGTTTACTTAAAACTGTTTAGAACGACCAATTCTCAATTTTTCAAAAACATCTATCTTCGCGTTAATAATGATTTCAAAAAAATGTGCTCAGTTAAGAAAATCACCTATTTAAAAAACGTGGCTAAGAAATTGGAAAACTGCACAAACTCAAAGATATTTTGGGAGACAGTGCGCAATCTTGGTGGGCGCAATCAGGGTATGAAGTTCTCTTTAGAAGCTGAGACGTTAGCAGCTCATTTTAAAACTCTACTCTCAGCTGATGAAGACCTTCATACCTTTGATTACGCGCTACCTGATACTAAAGTCAACGAGCTGGATTTAGAATTCTCATTGCCCGAATTGGAAGTAACGCTCCAAAGATTGGAAAACAGCAAGGCTCCTGGCCTAGACGGCATACCAGTCGAGTTTTATAAAAACAGCACTATTGATTTTAAAAACTACCTCGTGTCTTTCTATAACAAAGTGTACAATGATGGATGTGTCCCTAACAGTTTCAACGAATCTGTAATTTTTGCCATTTTTAAAAAAGGTGATGCTAACGCTGCGGAAAATTATAGAGGTATTTCAATTTTAAATTCAATAAGAAAAACTTTCACTGCAATCCTATATGAAAGGCTCTCAAAATGGATTGAGGATAACAGTCTTTTGAGCATCTTTCAAGCCGGTTTCCGCCCAGGTTTTTCAACCATGGATCATATCTTGGCCATTTCAAGCATTGCTCAACAATTTATAGATAGAAAAAAGAAACTATACACTTGCTTTGTTGATTTTAAAGCTGCATTCGATAAAGTCAATAGACAAGCTTTAATATACAAACTTTCTTGCATTGGTTTGTCAAGAAAGTTTCTCGAAGTGTATGCAAGTCTTATTGCGTCAACAAATGCAAGGGTATGGGACGGTTTCACATTTTCAAATCGATTTGATACAATTACAGGTGTTCCTCAGGGTTGTATCCTCAGCCCATTATTATTTGCCCTGTTCATAGATGATGTCTGCGAGCTTCTTCCGGGTGGAGTTCATTTTGCTAACATTATAATCAAAGTCCTGTTGTACGCGGACGATCTAGTCATGCTTGCTGATAATCCTTTCACGCTTCAATTGCAAATAAACCGTCTAAGTTCATTTTGCGAGTCTTGGGGCTTGCAAATTAATACCCAAAAAACAAAGATTGTTATATTTGAAAAGAGACAATCAAGAAGGCGAGCGGAAGAAAAATGGTCTCTAAACAATACACACATTGAGGTTTTACAAGAGTTTAAATATTTGGGTGTCCTCTTGACCTACAATTTAAGCTATCTAAAGCACTCCAAAGAAAAAAGCAACGAAGCTAAATTGGCTCTTAATATAATGTGGCCAAAGTTTTTTTCGAACCAAAATGTTGATTTAACGTCCAAGTACAAAGTTTTCAACGCGACAGTAAATGCATGCATGGCATATGGCGTCCAACTCGTCGGATACACACACTTCGAAGCTTTTGAAACTGTACAATGGAACTTTTTTAAGAGGATATTTCGTTTGCCTAACTCAACTCCCAACTACGCCATATATGTAGAGTCAGGAATAGTCCCTATATATATACAACATTTGAAGGCAAATGCGAACTTCATTACTAGAGTGATGAAAAGAAGTGAAACTTGTCTTCACAAAATCATCTTAAGAAAATTACTTCGAGTGAATGCTTCCCCGTTTAAAAACTGGAACGAACTAGCTTTATCTTACGAAACAAGTTTAAACTTAACAGAAACTAATGTGACCGATTGGCAGGCTCAGTTTTCTGATGTGATTGCTAAGGTGGATCACAAAATGTTTCTGGATAACCTTTCCAGAGCATCTTCATCTACTTCAAGAGCTATTTATAGTCATTTAAACCATGAACTACCCTCGGAAGTCTCTTACTTTAGTAATGAATTTTCAGCCTCGGTTATAAGTATTATTTTTAGAGCAAGAGTTGAAATTTTAAATTTGAACTTTATACCTCATCGATCAGACTTGCCCCAGCTATGTGATCTATGTAACGGAAGAGTGAATGAAGATATATACCATTTCGTTGCTGCTTGTCCTATTCTACAAGAAATTCGCCGGTTGCATTTTCGGGAAAGTTTTATATCTTTGGACAAACTTTTTGAAATTTTAAATGGAGCAATGGGCTGGCTCAGCCTCTTTAAATATTGCCAACATGCTCTTTCTTACCGTAACAGTTTCACATATTAAACTTAGTCGATTACCCACTTATTGCAGTTTTTACCAAATTTTATACCTAACTATTTATTGTTTTGTTGCTGATCATACTAAATTTGATAATATCTCTTTTGTGTTTCAAATCACGTTAAAATTGATAATATTGTATAAACATCTATTTCTAACCAAATTGTGTATTATCTTGGGTTTCAAATCATGTTAAAATTGATAAAATTTTGTATAAACAGCTAATCAAATTAACCAAATTGAATAATATTTTGTGTTTCAAATCACGTTAAAATTGATAGCATTGTTTTATATAATAATATTTCTTCATATCTTTTGTTAAACATTTTTTTTTTTTTTTTTTTTCCTTTTTTCCTTTTCTTTATATTTTAAAATTTTTGCTTTTTATTATTTCTTTTATTTTTAAATCATATTATGAAATGTCATCTCAGGCAGACGGCAGTATTGCCATGTCCTTATTCTTAAGTATACCAATTTGTAAACTTTATGATGAAAAAATAAAGAATCTATCTATCTCTATCTCTATCTATGCCAATTTCCCTTAATTTAAGGTTGTGTTAATGTGTATTTTTGGAATGCGAAAACTACGATACTGTGTGGAAACCAGTATTGCTCTTGAGTCGAGAGAATACAAATTTCCCAAATTTCACTTGAGTTTGGACGGCCTATATCAGAATGAATTCGCTTATGTTAACTGAAGCGATGAACTTTATTCATTTTCAATTGACATAATAGCTTTCTACTGAAAATTTCTTTCTATAGTAAAAAAAGCAATTATATTAAAAAATAAACTTAACCTATTTTAATTTGTTTGTGATTGTAGGACGAGTTACTGGCGTAGAGCTATTAATCACAAGCTAAAAGAAAGTCAAGAAAAAGGCAACAATTTTAAGCAATTAAAATCGAGTTTTGCTAATGTCGACATAATCTACTTAAAGTTATTAGGTACTACAGATTTTAATAAAAAAATGAAATGTCACATGAAACAACACCAATGTGCATGTAAAATCTCTTAAATGATGGCGGCTTATGAAGTAAATATATAGCTCCTAATAAATGAGTGCAATAATTACTTACTTACTTAAACGTTTTGATTCGAAAAAGTAAGCTGACATACTCTACTAGAAGACA
This sequence comes from Portevinia maculata, assembly GCA_949715645.1. Taxonomy (NCBI): domain Eukaryota; kingdom Metazoa; phylum Arthropoda; class Insecta; order Diptera; family Syrphidae; genus Portevinia; species Portevinia maculata. The sequence continues at coordinate 41,785,749 of OX454525.1, forward strand.
ACTAACACCTAACCTTAGCGGAGCAATGAAGTTGCGTGAAATAAACTCTAACGAAATAAAGTGCAATAACTCCAAATTAGGATTACCATAATTTAATTTTTATAATTTTTGGAGTTATTTTATCATGTAATACTTCTTAACAATAAAACATGCAACAAGCTCTAACTTCGATGAAAAGAAACCTAACATTTGGCAGTTCTTTCAGTGCAAGAACTCCTAACTTTGTATGAAAATGTTTAGATTTTACTTTTTGTTAGGAATTTATACGTTAGGAGCAGTCGCATAGAGCCTTCGCTTTCTATTGTTAATACAGTTCGAAACTACTTAGCTTGTACAGAGCTTAAGCAGTCGACTACAACCAAAATATAGTTAGCAGTACATACTGAGCCTGTGTTCCTTTAAGCTTCCCAAAAGCTGTCATATTTGTGATTTTTGTAAAAGGAGATCCTAATAAACCTGAGAACTACAGGGGAATATATATTCTCAACTCTCTTAGGAAGATATTTGCTGGGATTTTATATGGAAGGCTCTCCACCTGGATTGAAAGGACCAATCGACTCAGCACTTTTCAAGCAGGATTTCGCTATGGATTCTCTACATTGGATCATATTTTTGCATTGATAAGCATTGCTATAGGAACCACATCGAAAAAAACAAAAAATTGTATGTCTGTTTCGTGGACTTTAAAGCAGCGTTCGATACAGTAAATAGGCAGGTGTTGTTCTATAAATTGACGACTATTGGAGTATCTCAAAAATTTCTATTGCTATATTTCAAATTCCTCTCGTCCTCCAGTGCGGCAGTATGGGATGGCTCTAAGTTATCAGAGTGGTTCGTTACCTCTGCAGGTGTAGGGATGCATTCTGAGCCCTCTGTTGTTCGCTCTTTTCATTGTGTTATCGATGTGTCTTCTATTCTTCCTGGCGGTGTACTCTTTACGGGAACTCTCATTAAAGTATAGCTTTACGCTGATGATCTGGTTTTGCTGGCGGACAATCCTTTCTCGCTGCAACTACAAATCAACAAACTGATGGCATACTGTGATACATGGGATCTCCACATCAATATACAAAAAACGAAGGCGATGGTGTTTGAGAGCCGAAAATGTAGAGGACTCCCTGAAGAAGATTGGCGACTTGGTAACGAGAAAATTGATACAGTGCTGGAATTTAAGTATTTGGGAGTATTATTCACGTATAATCTAAATCTTTCAAAGCATACTAAAGCAAAAAGTGGAGAGGCTAAGTTGGCGCTTAATTTGATGTGGCTAACATTTTTCGCTAAACAGAATATTGACCATTCATCCAAATTCAAAGTGTTCAATGCAACAGTCAACACCTGTATGTGCTATGGTACACAGGCCTTTGGAGTAATTCCCTTTGAAGAATTTGAGGCGGTTCAGAGAACTTTCTTCAAACGCATTTTTAGATTGCCGAATTCCACACCGACTTATGCAATACACGTAGAGTCTGGTCTACCACCAATCTACATAAGGAATCTAAAAGCAAATTCGGACTATTGTTTTAGAGTGATGAGTAGAAGTGTCGCAAATCTACACAGAGTAATAATGGCAAGATTACTACGAACCAATGTTTCACCCTTCAGAGAATGGAATCAGCTAGCCTTATCCCACGACCTCTCACTGACGTTAACAGAAAGCAATGTTAATGAGTGGCCTGATATATTTGCGACAATTATCTCGAAAATAGATGACCAGATCTTCAACGAACACTTAACCAGGGCATCATCGTCAACTTCCAGAACTATCTACCGAAATCTTAATTTAAGACAGCTACTTTAATGTAAAGAATTCAGCATACAAAATAAGCATGGTATTCAAAGCGAGAATCGAAATCCTTAACCTAAATTTCATCCCTCATAGAGTCGATCTTCAACAAATTTGTTATCTGTGCAACAGAAGAGAGTTAGACGATATTTACAATTTTATTGCAGTTTGCCCGATCCTACAAGAGATTCGACGACTGTATTTTCAAGAAAGATTTTTGTCCGCTAATTCTCTTTACGAAATATTAAATGGTGCTCGAGGTTGGACTACCCTGTATAGTTACTGCAAACATGCTCTAATATATCGTAATAGCTTTTGAAAAACCACGTTTTATGCCTATTATTGCTTTTATGTTCCAAATCACTCCAAAATTGTAACCCTTTATGTTGCAAATCATTAAAATTGTTAAAACTCGCTTTACTCATCAATTTTTTTTTTTTTTTTTTTTAAATTGTAACATTAATATTCACTTTTTACTTTCTTACTTTCATTTCCTTTTTCTTGTTACTTTATTACTTTTGTTTTATAATGTCACTTCCGGCAGACGGCAGCATATTTTTTATTATTTTATTTTTTTTTTTTAAAAAAGGAAATCCAAATCCCAGAGCACTCAGACTCGGTAACGTTCCATTGTACAGACGTCCGTATTCTTAAGTAAAGTATAACTTGTACACTTTTTGTAAAGTATAACTTGTACTTGTACATACTGAGCCGGCAAGGACCACGCCTATTATCGACCCCAAAAGAACGACTTCAATGTGAAGGGATCGCTACAATGTGAAGAGATCGCAGATGCGCTTTTGGTCGTTACAACAGCCATGCAAAATACTGATAAGTCAAAATATGGGATATCCGGATGTAGGCAACAAAAGGGGTACAAGAATCAAGAGATGTATCTATGACACATTTTTGTTTAATTAGAGAGAACAAAAAAGGAAACAATAATAAGTTAGAAATACGGAAACATCTATACTATAGCAGCAACACATTAAGCTTGCAGGCAACAGCTGGAAGGTTTGAGTTGAAGGCGCAATAGCCTAAGCAATTGATCTCCTACTTCATCGTCGAAGAAGTAAGAGTCTAATGTGTATCAAGGACTAATGCAAATTTATTTCATGGCGATCCTGCCCACGCATTATTTAAGTTGAGTCAAAACTGCTTGTGCGGTTAAAACCGGAAAATAAGTTCAATTCACTTATCAAACAAATTCAGAAGTTCCCACATGAATTTCAAAACGATAAATAATGAATTTCCGAAAAATCTCAAAAAAAAAAACACACATCCGAATAACAGATCCTTTCCTATCCGAAAATAAACGATAAATGAGGAACTCGCTAAAAGTTTACATCTCTACGACACATATCACATTCACTTAGTTGACATCTGTCAAACCCAACCATCCAGTAATAGATTCCCTAGCAAGACAGCATGATCGCGAAGCGTTCAACGCCTCACCATTCCTCGTACTTCGACGCCAAGCAACCAAATTAATGACGAACTCTTTTTGTCTGTTACCTTTGACCCAGAGAGCGTAAAGATTCGAAATTAGCACCAAGTGCGCGCATTTACAGAACTCAGATACCATAATTCAATTGGACCGCGAACAAAGACCGACAGTACTGTTGGATTCCAATTTCCCAAATTAAATCAAAATCAAGTGTACTGTGCGCGCAGATCCACAAGAGTTTTTAATTTCTTCGGAATGACAGGCAATTTATGGCCTGCTCTATGGGGAAATGGTGAAGAAACGTCTTTATAGCTGCGGAGCCACTTGTCTTTGACTCTCTCTCTCTCTCTTTTTTAGTCATTACAGTAAACACGTTGGCATTAAGCACGCTTGGTAATATAAGTACATAGATTTATGGTGCCTTGTAGTTCAAGTGATTGAACAAATGATAGATGGAAATTAATCAAAGGATGTTTGATTTTACTAACAAATATACCATTGTTAAAAAAGTTGATGTTTTATTTAGTTTTTTTGAGTGTATCAGACGTCTGTCAAATTAAGCTATGGCGTTGGTTAATGAGTGGTAACAATATAACAGATCTTGACATTTATGCCAAGGCTAAGCTTCATCTCAGACCACTTTTGCAAGAGTAATTCAGGGCGCTTGTAAAAATGTTTGACTGTTCATAAAATTCGATAAATATTTAAGCCCCATATCAATTTAATGTCGACTTTCCTCTAAAGATATTTTTACTATGACCATGAACATATCTATCTCTCTAACAACAAGTTGAAAAAAAACGGATAATGTTATATAAAGTAAAAATTTAGTTCTCAATGAGTCACTCAGCAATGCACAGCTCAAGACGCTAATCACAGAGCCATGCATCTTAATAATATTGGTTAGGGTATATTACACTGCGACCTATTGGTGTATTGTGTCCCCGGATTGTGCCTCGGAGAGGTTCATGCCCTCTTTCAGAGCCCTCTCTAGATACTTCTTTTGTGAAGCGTATCGAGGAATTGCTCTGATTTTTCCTTGGCAGGTCACACTCCTTAGAGCACAGCGTCCAGTCCAGTTTGTTTGATGAATCTGGGAATGAGCTGTGGGTCCATGGTTTGTATGTCCTTGTCTGTTATTTGGTGCCTGCCCAAATATCTTATCCTTTTGTGGGCAAGTGCCCCACAGGATTCCAGTATGTGGTCGGCGGTTTCACTGCAGAATCTGCAGAGCCCGTCCTCTGATATACCTTCCTCAGGTGCTAATTGAGTTTACAGTGCCCCGTAAGGAGGCCTGTTAGGATTCTTAGGTTGTTGTTGTTAAGGCTGATACAAGCTTTGAATCTCTTTTGGTTGTAGTTTCCTCAGAGTTTCTTTGCTTGCCTCAGACCTTCGAGGTTTAGAAAGGTTTTGGCCCTTGTTTCTTCTTCCAGTCTCCTGAACTCTTCGCGTAGAGTGTGTTCTCCTATCCCGCAGAACGGTTCAGGTCCTATGAAGGGTTCCTCTGCCCCTTTTCTTGCCTGAGAGTCCGCTGCCTCATTGCCTGTAGTGTAATGCCGGGTATCCAGCAGATGGAAATTCTGTTATTCTTGCCTTGTCTATTCAGTCCCTGTAGGCATTCCCACACGAGTTTTGACTTGATGACGTAGGCGTCAAGAGCCTTTATGGCTGCTTGGCTGTCAGACATTATTGCTGTGTTGCAATTCCTGTAGTTTTTCTCGAGGTTAATTCGAACGCACCTGTCTATGGCACATGTTTCTGCCTTGAAGATGCTGGTACATTTGCCCATGGATTCGTAGTGCTTAGCTCCTGGCCCAAACACTCCTGCACCAGTTCCCTCCTCAGTCCTCGATCCGTCTGTGTACCACTTTGTTGTGTTGCTGCTCAGTCCATAAGTTGTGGATTCATTGCTCCAGTTCTCCTTATTGCCGAGCTTTATCTGGAAGTTCTTCTCGAAGTTGAATTTCCTGATGCTATCGTCCCTAGGTATGGCAAGCCATGCATCTTGGAAGGCGTATTCATCGAGCTGTGCTCACGCCTACTACGATTTTCTTAAATATAAACCCCCACCAGCCCCTTTGGCCAATTGCGAAATTTTAGTATTTTGAAAATTATGAAAACTCATAAGACGTTATTTATATTTGAGGAGTCAATGCTTAAGACATTGCAGCTTTGAATCTCATGATCCCGGGCAACCGCAATACCCGCCGTGCCAAGAATGCGTATCAGCTTACGCTTAAGCCTGTTTTCGACAGTACAGTGAAATTCAAAGAATCCTTCCTTAGATGAACGAATGATACCCGTTATAATTTTCAAACATTTTAAACCAACATCGGTTTCTTAAGCAATCCCATTTCCTTAATCCCCGAACTATGTAACTATAAACATATCTGCATTATAGGTAAGGGTACCAAAATCATTTCAGTGCGCGTTAATTATTAAAAAAAATTATACCGACCGGCCTACGGCTCCTGACTAATGTCTGACTCCAATGTTCAAATGCAACAAGATGGGCTGTATTTTTTCAGATTTTTTTTCTTCCCTTTAGATGTTCTAACTGTAATCACAATTTTCTGATATCAATGCGAATTCATGTAAAAATAAAAACATACTGCTGTATTTCTAAATTTGGTTTTATTTCCAAATCAAATTTTTTCTTGTTTCGCTTTGGAAATGAAAATAACGTCAATTTGTCATTCAATTTCAATTTCAATTTAATTTATTTTCAAATTATTAAGTACATGTAAGACTTTGTCTTTAAAGAGTAATAACAAAATTAACATTTATAGTTCCCTTACTATAAAAATTATATAATAAAACAGTTAATGAAATTACATGTATATTTAATATAAAATAAAAATTAAAAATAAAAAATGTTGAAAGTCATTACTTCCACTTTCAAAGAGAAATAAGGCCAAATTTGAATTTAGTTTTATTTTTTACTTACTTACTTAGGGTGGCGCTACAGTCCGGGGTGGACCTGGGCCTCAACTAACAAGCGTCTCCAGCCAGCACGATCTTTGGCCAGCTGTCTCCAGTTTCGCACGCTAAGTTGGTTAAGGTCCCCTTCCACTTGCGTGCGCCACCTGAGTCGCGGTCTTCCTCTACTGCGCCGTCCCTCGGGTTTGGATTCGAAGATCTTCCGGGCCGGAGCATTCACGTCCATTCGCTCTACATAACCCAGCCACCTTTTTTTTTTTTCTTTTAAATTCTGGTTCGCCAAGGCGATTAAATATGGGGGCACTTCGACCTAAAAAGATCTTTTGTGCCGTGTGGGCCAGAAAAATTTAGACTAGTAGAGTTTCCACTTTCCGTGTAAAGCGGACAATTCTACTAGTAGAAGAATTCTTTATGCCCTCGGGGCACATTTGTTCCCTGAAAAAGACCTTCTTTCTAATTCCGTTTAGGGCCGGACATTCACATAAAATGTGTTCAGCTGACTCGTCCTCTTCAAGACAGAGTCGGCACTTAGGAGAGTCTACTATTTCATTTTGTGTAGATGATATCTTAAACCATGGTAACCTACTAAGTTTTTGATATCATGCCTGCTTAGGTTTAAGCATTTGCTGGCATTTTTATTGAAAGGCCGAATGGCTCGTTTGGTCTGTCTTAAACCTGGGATGCTTTCCCAAAGATGAATACATTTTCTATGTTCCCAGCTTTTTATTGCTGCCGTTTATGCTGATCTAGGAGTGCAGCAGAAGGGTTCGGGACATATGAAAGGTGTTTCCGAACCTTTTCTGGCCAGTTCGTCGGCCTTTTCGTTACCTTCCACCCCGACATGACTCGGAACCCAACATAGCTTGGTCTTGTTACTTGTTCCGAGTGCCTGTAGGGTGTTGAAGCAGTACATGACTGATTTGGAGTCAATCGTATGCGAGCTAAGGGCGTTTATAGCTGCTTGACTATCTGTGAATATATGGATGGTTGCACCTTTTATACCAGATAGTCTGTGACCGCGCAGTTCATGTTGAGTTCTGGCAGTTCATCAAGAAGGGTCTTAAGTTCCGGATGATCGTTAAGACTTATCTCGTTTAACTGTATTTGACTTATTGCACTGCGGATCGCCACTTTTTGAATGTATATGTGGATAGGTGTAATTCCTGTTATTGCCTCTATGGCAGCCGTTGGACAGGTTCGCATGGCTCCGGAGATACCAAGGCACGCAAGCCGTTGTACGTTTTTGAGCTTCTCTATTGCGACCTTTTGTGTGGATTTTGTCCACCATACAGTGGAGGCGTATGTTATAATGGGTCTTATCATCACTGTGTAGATCCAGTGGACAATCTTTGGAGAGATTCCCCAGGTTCTGCCATATGTGCGCCGACAGGCCCATTAAGCTCTGTTAGCTTTAGTGATTTTGTTGTTGATGTGAGAGTTCCGGTTTAGTCCTTTGTCCAGGATTACTCCAAGATATTTGACTTCGTCGGAATACTCAATGGTCGTGCTATTTAGTGAAATCTGGGCTAAGCTGAGATTTGTTCTTTTTGTGAAAGGAACTAAGATAGCTTTACTGGGGTTTATGGAGAGATTTTCCTTGACGCACCAGTCTATAGCTATCTTAAGCCACCTTAGTCGTTGGACCTTCACTCTTCTGGCTAAGTCGATGTCGCTGTACAGCCCGTACAGTTCGTCGTTGAATCTACTCCTCCATTCACCATCTATGCAGACGGGACCAAAGGTCCCGTATTTGGTCGCACCTTATTTCACGTCACCTGAAAGACCATAGAGTCAACTCTTTAGTTTCGAGGTCATGTACATTAATCCATGCTTCATGTACAAAAATTTATAGACGCCTTTTGAAGCACGGCGATCCGTAATAGAATTTGTTCATCTTTTCTTTGGACCAATCGTCACACGGCCTTTTCTTAGGCGCTTGTCAAATTATACTATTTCCCACGCGAAGAAACCTTTTAACGGCCTAATGTTCATTTAATTCTATATTTACGCGAGTGGATAAGTTACGACCACCACGATTTAATTCGGAAAACTAGCGAACATAATCGGCACACTGTTGTTGAGTTAATTGTCGTCAAAAATTCAAAAAGAATTATCCTACGAATATGTTCACCCTGTCCTATCACTGGCACACATGCCAACACCCTTTCATACGGTTAGAGTGGCATTTATAGCAAAAATTGGCAGAAGTGACTACTCACTTGCCAAGAGCTTCAGAGCACTCAGTATGATTTCCTTCTTGCTGAAAAGCATGGAAAGGCTGGTCGAGCTTCACATGCGGCAAAACTGCTTTGCGATGGCAACCACTATCTCAGATGCAACTGCCTATCAACGCAGAAAATCCGGCGAGACTGCGCTTTAAAATCTGGTTGGTAGAATAATTGAGGGCGCCCTTGACATGAAAGAATACGCGATGGGCATTTTCATCAATATTGAGGGTGCTTTCGAAAATGCGACTTTTGACAGCATGTGCAGCTCTGTCAGACAATACGGTTTAGACGAATCATTGGTGCTGTGGATTAAAGCAATGCTAATGAATAGAACGAATAGAACAGAGGCTGCCCGCAAGGCGGCCTTCTGTCTTCACTACTGTGGTGCATGCTGGTCGGCTTTCTGTTGAACGCACTCAACAGTTCTAAAGTGCTTTCTGTTGGATCATGCCTAGTGACTGTCTGCACCATGGCACAGGCGGCCCTTGACGACGAATGGTGCACTAGGAATGGGCTCTCGGTCAATCCTCTGAAAACTGATTTTGTTTTCTTAGCGAGAAGGAGGGAGATGATCGGGTTGACTCAGCCAGTGCTAATAGGCATCACAATCCAACTTTCCAATGAAGCAAAATATCTTTGAGTCATCCTGGATAGCAAACTTCTTTGGTCCAAGCATGTTGAGCTGAAGACTGATAAAGCGCTGCCGGTTTTCTGGCAGTGCAAGGGCATTTTCGGCAACACCGAAAAGAGTCCTATGGATTTATACGGCTATGATAAGGCCATTTCTAGCATACGCATCCGTTGTTTGTTTGAAAAAAGCTTTCGCCTAACTCCAAAGGAAGGTTTGCCTCGGCTGCACGGGGCCTTCGCCAGCGCACCTGGCTCTGGCCTAGATGCATTATTGAACCTCCCGTCCCTTGATATTTACATCATGGTGTTCACAATCCAAGCTATCTCACGTTTAAGAAGAGGTGGCCTTTGGTATAACTCGCACAGGAATTTTAATGAACTTGCGCGAAGGTCGTTATACGACTCCTGTCTTATGGATATGCAATGACACCGGAACTTCGGCTGAAGCGCAACTACGAAATCGACATTCCTTTTGTTCAGGACTGGCTCTGGTCAGACTTGGAGCCAGGAAAGGAATGCAGTCGAATCTTCACGGTGCTGGTGTTTTCATGGAGAGCGACGATTTTTCTTTTCATTAGGCAAAAATGCGTCAGCCTTCCAAACAGAGACTTATGCTATCGTAATGACCATGGACGGTGCCGTGAAATAACGCCGAGCGAAATAACGCCGAATTCCAAAATTGTCTGATTCCGGGGTCATAACGGGATCACAGGAAATGAGATCTCCGATGAACTTGCTAGACAGGGCTCAGAGGAGGACTTCTCAGGAGCTGAAACGGCGATATGTCTGCCTGCGTCCTCGGTCAGGACTTCCGTAGACGGTTGGGTTTCGTATGAACACAATCGCAGATGTCATGACTCTCCAGGTTGCAACTGCGAAGCTTGTGAAGAAAGCGATGACACTGCGCAACATTTCCTCTGTGATTGTCTCGCTTTTGCTCGTATCAGGTGGCAGGTATTTGGTGCTGATGTGGTGAGTGCTGTAAACCTGAGCTTCTTATCATTGAAGCGCCCACTCGTCTTTCTTAGGAAAACGAGTAAATTTTCACAGTAAAAGTGGTGTGTCTTCCTGGTAGTATAATGGACCAGTATTGTGTCTGAGTGCTCCCAGTGTGTAGCCATTCTCAATCGTTGAACTGAAGCACGTGTTTGCTGTATGGGACTTGCTCCAGAGTAAGCTCTTAGCTCATTGGTGGCGACGGTGTAGAGGTTAGTGTGTTGGCTTGTTACCCGTGCGGTGCAGGTTCAATCCCCATGGGGAACAACAACATACGCCACCCATTCACATGCCTCTACACCAAAAGGAGGATTTCTGCCTGGTAGTACAATGGACCGTTACCGAGTCTGAGTGCTCTAGGATTTGGAATTCCTTTTTTTTATAAAAAAAAAAAAAAAAGCTTTTATCTCAATACATTTAAAATACCATTTTTTCCATTTACTAAAATAAATTTCTTTTTTTTTTTGACTAAAATACCTTTAACTGTGCAAACGAAAAATTTAACATTAAAATTTCTCATTCTTCTTAGCTGGTCTTCGAGGCGCGGCAAACATCTGTAACTTTTGCTTTCGTATCTTTCCCAATACATCCGAGCTGGATCTTCACATTCGGACTCATACCAAAGAGGATAACTTCAAGTGCTCCATCTGTGATAAAGGCTGCGCCACAAAAGTGAGTTAATTTATTTTTTCTTATTAGTACTCGTAGATATAATTTATTTTTTATTTTTTATAAAAATTAATTACATACCAGTAAAGATAATACCGACCTGTTGACAATATACGCATGTAGCATGTCAGTCAATACTTGTGGCCAATGCCCTAGAGATGTCTAATTAATCCTGAAAAGAATTTTTTTCTTCCCATAATCTAACCGACTTTGTGCGTTATTATTTTCCCGCTGTATTATATTAATTGCAAACTGTCGGATGGCTCCAATCAAACCATAAACGGATCCATTTTGCACCATGTACAACAAATTATGAGCAGATTATTAATTACTCCGTATCGAAGGACAAGACAATGTTATTGTGTGTATTTGCCTTTTCGTATTTAAGTCCATTCAAGTAGCAATAAAGTAATAAGCACATCGTCCGGGGGACACACAGAATTATTCTGACAAAAGTGACACTCGACATGGAGCCGGTTCATGTTTTTGTTATCGTCTAGAAGTAATGTTAATGCTGCCTGAAACATGTTGGGGGGGATCGGGCGGTAGACAATACTGCGACACAACTTCAAGTTATTTTTCAGTGCTATTTTTATATCTCCAGTTTGAGGGCAACTAAGTATACACGTAAATATTCTTTAAACTCAGCCAAACGAGCTCGAATATGTCACATTGCATGTAGCGCGCCGCACTGACAGGATCAGAATTGGTTACACAATATTGCTATTTGGGGTATGAGTATGGTACATTAATCCATATACATAACAGACTCACTGGATTGTTTGTTGGGTGCGAGATAAATCTAGAAGCACAACAATATTCTACTACTGGTGGTAGTGGCATTGGCACTCACTACACAACTTTTCTCGACTTCATCCTGGTACCATCATAACCAACCACTTTATCGGAATTGTAACAATAATTATTGTGAATTCCCTACTGATAGAGTAACTTGTATGCCTTGATGAACGTGCTTAGTATTGCCGTTAATTAAAAATGTATTCCATGGGGCATTGCAGTCTAGGAATTCCGCTTTGGAATTTCTTGTACTGCGGATGTGCGTTGCGATGGACAGGGTAAGGAATAGGAAAAGTTATTAGCGCTTCAGGAACAGAAAAGGAATATAATGTGAAAACCTACTTCTTCTTCTTCTTTTTTCCTTCTTCGTCTTCCTCTTCTTCTTCTTCTTCTTCTTCTTCTTCTTCTTCTTCTTCTTCTGCTTCTTCCTCCTCTTCTACTTCTTCCTCTTCTTCTTGTGCTTCTTCTAATTCCTCCTTTTCTTCTACTGCTTCTTTTCTTCTTCTTCATCTTCTTCCTCTTCCTCTTCTTCTTCTTCTTTTTCTTCTTCTTCTTCTTCTTCTTCTTCTTCTTCTTCTTCTTCTTCTTCTTCTTCTTCTTCTTCTTCTTCTTCTTCTTCTTCTTCTTCTTCTTCTTTGCAGCCGTGAGGTGCGCTGGTTTGACATCAAAAAGTATCGGACGGTGATGTTGATGTATTCCTGTGATGCAGGAGTTTTAAGGTCTGCTTCTCATTAGCGATTGTTCAATGTTAAATAATATTAGAGGTGGTTCGTAGTATCTCTCCCCTGAACATGATATAACTGACTGAATTGATCGTGCTCTAAGTTCTTTGAAGTGAAGGCTTTCTCGGATCTTTGAACTGCTAATTCGTTTGTACTGCTGCTGTCTTGCGAAGCATCCTCATTTCAGTTGGTTTTTGTTTGCCCTCATACTTTTTTACGCTCTCTTACATTGTTAACATGTGCGGGGAGCATTTGTCAGCCAAGGAGGATGGCCGACCCTACATCCACCCAACGCCCACGCAATGATTGATTTCAGATAAAAGGTTACTTCGCTATTGATCATAGATCCCAGCTAGTTGATAGTTTTTCTCCTGGGGAATCACTTTTCCATTCATATAAATGTCTGGAATAGGTCGGAAGGGATTAGATCTTTTCGGACGTATACAATGCAGTAGGTATTGTTCCCCTAGATAACATTCACCAATAATACATCAAGTGTTCATTGCGCGGACGTTCCAGTAATTGGTGCACTTTGGAGTCCTCTACTTTTCGTTCATGCAGATAATCGAGGACAATAATAAATATCAACGAACTTTGCACCTCTTCCCTAGTTTATACCCCTGTTGCTCCAGCGGGGCATCTTACTCTTCTCTTTGTTCTCTCAAATTATGATTTTGTGAGAATTTATTGTTGATACAATGCACTTACTAAATGTTGCATTCAATAATATTGCATCTTGTGCCTATGGCTTAAAGCTTGTACCGAATCGAAAATTTCTCAAACCGAGTTAAACCGAATTGAAATTTAAGCAAACCGGGTTGCAAAGATTTAAATAACTTAGTTGGAAGTGATATCATTTCTCAACGGAATAGTTTGGTATTTGGTTCGGTTTGCTTCGGATCGGTTTGTTAGCTTGTAGTGGGAAAGGAGTAAGTTTGTATCAGAGTTACAATTGAAATGTATAACGCCGTAAAGCATGATTCTTTACAGACAGAATCGCATGAGTTATGGTCGAAAAAAGTTTTCGAAATCGTAACTTACTAGAACCCCTTACCAAAATAAGGGCTTTTGGTTTTTCGCTTCTAACTGGCAAACTTAGCGCCTAAATAAAAAAGTGCGGAAGGCTGATCTGTTTCCCTGGCAAGCACCTTTAAAAAAAAAATTATCGTGGATCCTTAGAGAAAGAACTGTAGAGGTTAGGATCATAAAACACACTTTTTTATAAACACTCCTTTAAAAAATGCAAACATACATGTATACATTATGATTTATAATTATATGTAAACTATTCAAAACTAAATAGGGCCCACCCAAGATTTATTTTGTATTTTGCCTAAAAACTACTTATTGGTAAACATTATCGAAACGAAGCATTTTATTGTAGAGTTTGCATGTGTATGAGTCCTTATAAATGCTTCAAACAACAATTTTAGCGTTCCAGAGTGCGAGCTATTCACCCGAAACGTACAGCGGCTCATCGGGCAGCGCGCTTAAGGTATGCCCGTGAGCATTCAATTTGGGCCATGGACAACTGCAGGTCTGCACTCTTTACAGACAAATGCAAGATAAAGTTTTTGAGTGATGATAAACGAGTACGCGTGTGGAGAAGACAAGGTGAACGTTTTACCGACCCGTGCATTGACGGAAGTGACCAATTTGGGGCCCCAGTGTTATGGTATGGGCTGCAATAAGTTTGCTAGGCACAACAGAGCTGGTAATCCCGGATGAGGGCACCGTCACCGATGGGTTTGTTATTATGCAGGACAATGCTTGCCTACCTATGATATTACCCAAGGAGCTCTTTCTGACGCCAATATTTCACTTTTGGCATGGCCAGCAAAGAGCCCAGACCTCAATCCCATCGAGCATTTATGGGACCAATTAAAAAGAAGCCTCAAAGAAAACACTAAACAGGAGCTGCTAAACGCGTTAAAAGCCTGTTGGGAGCGCATACCCGAACAAAATGTAACTCATCTGATCGAAAGCGTACCAGATAGGCTAATACAGTGCAGACGGAGTAGAGGAGGCTCTACTCGCTACTAAGCAAAACAAATCAATAACAAATCATTACAAAAAATAGTGATATGTAAAGTTTTATTTTTCTTTATTTTTCGAAAATTTTCCCATAAAATGTTTTTTGTGTGTAAATTGATGTTTTAAATTTTTTTTTCCGTATTGATTATGTGTACTCATAACACTAAGCTAAAACATATAACAAAAAAAAAATAGAATCACTAATTTGTTTTCAAATGAAAGCCAAAAAACTTAGTGGGCCCTATTTATAGTTTTGAGTAGTTTATATAAACATAAACATATTGAAACTATAAAAATTTATTGAAAGAGACAAAATAAATAATTGTGTATTTGCTTTAAATTTTCACTCAATTGCTAATCGAGTTCTATAAGCAAATGTTTTCTCTCCGTTTGTTAGATATCAGATTGGTACAACTTCGACAGTGTGTCATGCCAAACCGAAACCGATGGCTTTTGCCGAGTTGGCTGGAACCGAATTATTTTTCGGGTGCAGCTAACTTGGTTTGGGAAAAATCTAAACCGGGTTAACACGATTTTGTGCTCAACTCTGTTTGAACCAGTTTGCAAACGGAGTTGATACACCACTACTTTAAACACCATGATCATTTCTATTTGCAACAACATTTTCTGGATGTTCACTTGATAAGTACCTCGGCTATTGCACACTCAAATATCTACACAAAATTATAATCAGCAAAGAACCTCAATTCTTGTATGACAAACTAAGCTTCTCGCAATCAAATCGCTGCTCTTTAAAATTAATTTAGCCACATGTTACATATTGAGTTTGTGAACGACAATTTTTCATTCGCAATGTACACCTCGTGAACTCAGTTCCTCTCATCTTAAAACGGCTTTAAAATACGAATGGTATCTGTATCTGTACTCTTAAGCTAATCACAATCATAAGATTGCATTCTTAATGTGAAATAACTGATTAATTAAATAAATATACAAATATACAAATATAATATACAAATACATCCCACTTCATCAGTGTTGCTCTTTCTTGACTATTGCATGTGTCGATCGATTATCGTTTGTGCACTTGCAATGTTTGGGTAAAGGCAGCATCGGGCGAATAGCGGGTCGTGAGTTGTTGATTCTGTTGGTGGACCAAACAAATTACCGTACGGGCATAATACCTGCGGTAGATTGTTTTGGAAATCTAACGTATATTTTCAATTCACGGCCTATGCTTAGTTAGCGTCGGAGTTGTGTTTATACCCTATTCTAAGGGTATATTAATTTTGACGCATAGTTTGTAACATACCTTAATATTGCCCGTAGACCCCTAAAAGTTACTATATTTATGATCAGCATCGATAGTAATGTCGATCTAGCCATGTCCGTCCGTCCGTCCGTCCGTTCGTCCGTCTGTCGGCAAAAATTAGGCCTTTAAACTGGACCTAGAGAGCTGAAATTTTAACCATATACTCTCTAGGGTCCCGAAATAATCAAGTTTACGAATTTTTGAATTCCGCCCACAAACTCAAAAAAACAAAATTTTGGAAAAAATCGAATTTTGAGCTAGAAAGCTGAAATTTTTTATATATGATCTATGACTCCTAAAACTGCTCAAGATAAAAAACTTTCAAAATCCGCCCACTGACACGCCCACAAATAAATAAAATATTTTTTTATACCAAAGTTTTAAATCCAAAGTTTGAGCTAGGGAGCTGAAATTTATAATATATACTGTCTATGGGCCCTTTATGCTCATGTGTAAATATTTTCAAAATCCGCCCACTGACACGCCCACAATTAATTTTTTATTTTTTTTTGAAAATTCAAAGTTTGAGCTAGGGAGCTCAAATTTATAATATATACTCTCTAGGGGCCCTTTATTCTCATGTGTTAATTTTTTTTATATCCGCCTACTGACACGCCCACAATTAAATAAAACAATTTTATTGAAACACCCAAGTTTGAGCTAGGGAGCGTTTTTTTTATAAAATCCTTTAAATGTTATATAGCAAAATATGTAGAGCGTTCTTAACAATTCAACCATACTTAGACTTTTGTCACGCCCCCTTATGAGGGATAGGAATAAGAATAGGGTATCCAACAGTTCGCCCAAGTGGACTGTAGCCCGTCCCTATGTTTTTTTTTATGTTTGTTTGTTTTATTATGTGTAGGAATTTCGTTGCGGATGTCAGCAACATCCGTGGGTTGAGAAAGAATTTTTTTTCATTATACGCCCATGTTTTTCACAACAAACCAGCTGTTTTGGCACTTAGTGAAACCCAGGTTAGCGTTGGCTCTGATTTAACAGAAATTAGTCTACCTGGGTACAACTTAGTGCCTTTATTCTTTCCCCATCGCGGTATCGCCGTTTATATACGTAGTGACGTAGCCTACCAACTTCAGCCTCAATATTGCCAATGTGCCAACCCAGAATTTAATTTCGTTTGGCTAAAACTCCATCTCCGTAGGCAATTAATACACAACTGTTTTATTTACAGAAGCCCCAACTTGGACAGACATTCAACTTATAATGAGTTTGATGCCCTGTCCGATTCCATTACAAGAATTGTGACCCTTCATCCTCGTTCTGAAATCGTTATTGCGGGCGATTTCAATATACACAATTCAGGCTGGCTTCGACATTCTACTCAGACAACACCCGAAGGAAGGTACGTCGAGATCTTTGCTGAAGTAAATAACCTGACTCAGTTTTTAAATGAGCCGACACGAATACCGGACATTAGCAGCCAAACTGCCAACACTTTGGACTTGTTTCTTACCTCTCACCCCGATAAATACGCTTTCAACGTATTATCGCCTCTAGGTTCGTCAGACCATTGTATCATATCAGTGAATTTCTCGTACATTTGACAGAGTTTGGAATCAAGCTCTCTTGTCGAAACTGCGTGCATTTGGAATCGGTGATACTCTTCTTCAATGGATTAGAAATTACCTTTCGGACCGTTCAATTCAATTTGTTTTGGACGGTTTCAAGTCTGCAACTCACCAAATAAATGCTGGTGTCCCCCAAGGCTCTGTTCTGTCCTCGACTCTCTTTCTCATTTTTATAAATGATCTCCTGTCTGCTACTTCTAATCCAATCCATTCCTTTGCTGATGACAGTACCGTCAGCTTCTCATATTCGTTTCTTGGGTCACGCCCCTCATCTTCGGGTGTGGAACTGGAACGGCAACGTATGTTAAGCTCATTAAATTCCGATCTTAACAGCATAACTCAGTGGGGTAAAACCAATAGAGTGGAATTTAATGCTTCCAAAACTCAATGCTGTCTCCTGTCATTAAAGCAAAACCCACACACACTGCCATTATATGTGAATGGTACTTACATCGCTGAAACCGAAAGACTTTCCATTCTCGGTATGTGTGTTAATGACAATCTTTGTTGGAATGACCACATATTCGATGTCGTCAAGAACGCCGCGAAATGTCTAGGCTTCCTTAAGCGTTGTAAGAAATATTTCACCCCTTCTGATCTGGCTACAATTTATAAGGCGTTTATTCGCCCGAAACTCGAGTACAACGCTCATATCTGGTCCGGTGCACCAATAACTTATTTGGAGCTACTTGACAGGATCCAAAAACGCGCGATAAAACTCATTGGCGACCGAGACATCATGAGATCGATTGACTCTCTTAGTCATCGTCGTAATGTCTCCTGCCTGTCGTTATTTTATCGTTATTTCCACCATAAGTGCTCAAACGAAATAGCCAGTTGCATTCCTCCCCCTGAACATTTCAACCGCAATACCCGCCATGCAAGGAATGCTCATCAGTTCACCCTCAAGCCTGTGTTCGGACGTACAGTGAAGTTCAAAGAATCTTTCCTCAGCCGTACAACACGAATGTGGAATGCTCTTCCCCGCTCCATTTTTCCTACACATTATAACCTACAGACATTCAAAACCAACGTGCATCGGCATCTCTTCTTTTCCTCTCACCCTAATTTCCCTAACGCCCGCGCTGTGTAGCTAATATATTATAAGGGTCCCAACAAATCCCTTTAGTGCGCGCTTATTATAAAAAAAAAAAAAAAAAAAAAAAAATGGTTTTGGTCTTTCGCCATTTAAGAATAAGTACAATATCTTTTGAAAAAATATTATGCAATATGCGATAATTTACTCTTTGTCAACACCGTTGTAAATACTCAACAATCGAAGTTGAATATTAAATAAATTTAAATCATGTTATTGTAAAATTAACATGTAAAATTGTGGATGACAAAAAAATACTACAGTGGTGGTAGCAGTATTGTGAAGGAATTCTAAATGAACAATTTCTCAAAGTCGTTCCTAACAATGAAGAATTATGTACACGACATTACTATCGAAGAAGTTAATAATAATAATAATAATAATATTGGTTAGGGTATGTTAGGTTAGGTTAGGTTAGGTTTGAAGGGAAGTGCACAGCCATTGCTGTGCTTGCACCGGGGCCCATTGGTCCATTGTGATCCCTTTTTGTTTATCGTGGTAAAAACTTCACTTACAATAAAAACACTTACCATGCTTCGTTTAAATTTTTCTTGCTGGTTGGCCTATTGGAACCAACCTGTTTTCTTGACAAACCTGATTATGTCCGTCAGTGGTACCTGCGCTACGTCCTCTAAGTCTTCGAAAAATCTGTTACCCAGATAACGAAGTCGAGATGTCTGGAGGTTTGGACACTCGCAGAGCAGGTGTTTGATGGTCTCGGTTTCTTCTGTATCCTGACAGCTCCTGCAGTAGTCTGGTGAGCTAATGCCCAGCCTGTTTGCCATTACTCCTATGGTGCAGTGGCCGGTCAGTACGCCGGTTAGGATACGTATTTCTTGTTTATTCATTCCCAGAATGTGCTTTGTTCTTTTCTCGTCGATTCTTGGCCATAGGCTGCGAGATATAACACAGTCGTTCCTTTGGGACCAGGTAGTGTTAATTTGTTCCCTCAGTTTTTGGTCAATGTTTCTTTTTGCTGCACTAATTGGGATGTCTATTGACGTAATGGTGTCCATTGCGTCAAGTTCTGACCCTGTTCTTGCTAGCTCGTCTGCCTTTTCATTCCCCACGATGTCGCTATGACCGGGGACCCAGCAGAGGGTGATCCTGTGTCGTTCGCCTATTTCGTTAAGGGATTTTAGGCAGTTCCTGACTGTTTTTGACTCTGTGGTTTCGCTGTCTAGTGCTTTGATCGCCGCCTGACTGTCTACGAAGATTGTAATCTTGGAAGGATCCAGATTCTTCGCGGAGATTGTTTCTGCTGCCTTGTCTATGGCGACTATTTCGGCTTGAAAGACGCTGCATTCGTTGGGGAGTCTGTACGAGTCCTTTATGTCTAGGGGCTCGCAGAAAACTCCTGCTCCTGTACCTACATCCATTTTTGACCCGTCCGTATAGATATGGATTTTTTGTGCGCTGGCGTGCGCGTTCCAGTTCTCTCTTTGGGGTATATATGTAGAGTAGTTTTTCTCGAAGTTTCGATTGGGGATTATGTAGTCCGTTTTCCTGGATAGATCGATACCCAAGTAATTGTGAATTATGGAGCCGTGCCCATAGGAGCTGTGTCTCCACATGTTAGCCTCCTTGAGGCGGAGGGCTCCTTTGGCTGCCATACTGCGAATGTATTCACCAAGGGGGGGAAGGTTTAAAATGACTTCCAGCCCGGCTTGAGGTGTTGATCTCATTGCTCCTGTTGTGCCGATACATGCCAGTCTCTGTACCTTAGAGAGGTTATGGAGATAGGTAGTCCTTTCTGTTGCCTTCCACCAAACAATAGACCCGTATGTAAGTATGGGTCGTATGATCGCTGTATACATCCAATGGGTTATGTAAGGGCGCATACCCCAACGTTTACCAAAGGTCTTTTTGCATGCGTAGAAAGCACATAGTGCTTTTTTTGATCGTTCCTCTGTGTTACGTTTCCAAGTAAGCTGAGAGTCTAGGATGATGCCCAGATACTTTGCTTCCGGGGAAAGTTTCAGACGAATTCCGTTTATCTTCGGCATATCGAAATTCTCGATTTTTCTTTTCCTAGTGAACAGAACACATTCGGTTTTGATTGGATTAACTCCAAGGCCGTTCGGTCTCGCCCACGAGGATAATTCTTTTAGGGCAGATTCCATGAGTTCACTGATAGTGGGAAGATACTTTCCACTTATTAGAATTACAATATCGTCTGCGTATGCTACTATTTTCGTCTTTTTGACCTTTAGAGTCGTGAGGATTTTGTTGACCACTAGAAGCTACAGGAGGGGAGATATGACGCCTCCCTGTGGGGTGCCCCTGGTCACTGTTTTCCTTATGGTACTCTCTCCGATCTCTGAGTTAATTACTCTGCTGTTAAGCATTTCGTAAACCCAGTTCGTTATTTCTATTTTCGCTCCTAAGTCTACGAGCGCTGTTTTTATGGCCGCTGTTTTGACATTGTTGAAAGCTCCCTCAATGTCTAAAAATGCTGCCATGGTGAATTCTTTATGGTGTAATCCTTTTTCTATAATTGACACAACTTCGTGCAGGGCTGTTTCCACGGACTTGCATTTGAGGTAGGCATGTTGAGTACTGCATAGGTTGTTTTCATTTAAGAGGTCTCTTGTATATAAGTCGATTATTCTCTCTAGTGTCTTTAAGAGAAAAGAGGAGAGACTTATCGGCCTATAATCTTTTGCTGTGCAGTGTATATGTCTCCCTGCTTTGGGAATGAATATCACTTTAACTTCTTTCCAGCTTTGCGGTATGTAGCAGAGTCTTATACAGCTTTTGAAAATGGCTTTTAGCCATGGCAGTATTACATCGAGAGCCTGTTGTATCATTGCTGGTATGACATTATCTGGTCCCGCCGATTTGTAGGGCTGGAAAGATTTGACTGCCCAAGCAATTTTGTGCTCTGTTATGATACTTTCAATTGCCATGTCCGGTTGTGTGTCTTGCGGAACGGGGGTGTAGTTGACATCACATCCAGTGTTCTCACTAGACTCCGGAAAGTGAGTATCCATTAGATTTTGTAGAGTTTCTTGGCTAGACTCTGTCCAAGAGTCATCAGCACGTTTAATATACCCTGGGACCATGGGGTCTTTGGATAGTACTTTACGTAGTCTGGCAGCCTCGTTTGTACTCTCTATGGATTCGCAGAACGTGCTCCAGGATTCGAGTTTTGCTCTCCTTATTTCTTTTGTGTATAGATTAAGTTCGGATCTATACTTAGTCCAGTCTTCATCTGTCTTACTCTGTCTTGCTTTGTTAAAAAGTTGTCTTACCAATGTTTGCCGCTTTTGAAGCTCGCTGGTCCACCAAGTTGCCTTTTTGGGTTTGCGATTGCGAGAGATGGGACAGTGTTTAACAAAGGCTTTGTGCATAGTTTTGGTAATATACTCGACTGCGTTGTCGATTGAGTGAGTGTCGACAAAATTGTCCTCTTTTGGATGTTGTGTGTACTCACTAACCGTTTTCGCATAGTCTGCCCAATTCGTTTTCCTAGGGTTCCTAAAAATTCGTTGTGCCATATATTGTAGATTGACTGTAAAGAGTATTCTATTATGGTCTGAGAAAGAGTTCTCTCGACAAACTCTCCAGTCTTCTACCCTGATATGATCATTGTTGCTTTTGAGAGTTATGTCTAAAATTTCTGACCTGTTTCTGTTTTGGAAAATGGGATGGTTTCCGCTGTTACACAAAACTAGATTTGTGGAAATAATATATTCAAACAACGACTCACCTCTTTTATTAATTCCTGCACTGCCCCACAGCGTGTGGTATGCATTCGTGTCGCACCCTGCCACCAATGATGTGTTCCGTGTGTTAGCGTGCTCCACTAATTCACGTACTGTATCAGATGGTGGGGTTTTCCTCGTCGTGTGCCATGTAAACTGAAGCGAGGATAAGGTTCCTTTCCGGAGCTTCAATTTTTACGGCCACTGTGTCTCCATTGCTGTACCTGTGAAGAAAAAATATGTTACCAACAGTTTTCTTGACTAGAATACAGCTTCGTACTTTACCTTCTTCTTTAGTGTGGAAAAGATGGTAATATGGCGATTTCAGACCTTGGATTTTATTTTTAAAAATCCAGGGTCCTTGAATTAATGCCACGTCCACGCTTACCTCAGACATGAACAGCAGTAGGTCGTGTGTTGCTGCTTTACAGTGATGCAAATTAATTTGCACCACTAGCAGCTTTTGCAACGTTTGGCTCTTCATCTTCATCCAGCCGTGCCCTTACGGCACCTAGCCCGAACTTCAGTCTGTTGCCTGGGGTCTGTCTTATGGTGGCTGCAGAAGATTGATTTATTGCAAAGCAGAGCTCCTTGCCGTCACCACTTCTTCTGGAGTATACCTTGACCCAATCCTTGATCGGGATATTCTTGTTCTGCCCAGCTAGGAGGACCACGATGTTCTTGTCCTCTTCTTTGTCGAAGGGGGGTGGTATCCAGACTTTGACTTTCTGTCTAAGTGGCAGTGCGGATCTGGGTATGACCTTCAGTTTGGCTCCCTCCCACAGTTCGCCAATGCTGACGATGGTTTTGGAGAGAAACTCAAGAGTATGCCCGTCTCCACACCCCACTATCTTCACACCTTTGTGCCATCCGGCCCCGTCAAACTCGTAATCTGGTCCCCCATTTCGGATGTTGACCATCATAGCCTTAAGGATGACGTTTTCTGTCAGCAGCCAGTGCTCAGCTGTGATCTTTCCATCGGGATCTTGCTCATCAATGACTGCTGCTATTAGGCTCGTCGGAGTGCTGTCTAGGCTTGTTGAAGCCTTCGGTCTTTTCGGTCGGCTTTCTTTTTTCTCTTCCTCTGACCGTTGCCTCTTCGAAGAGGTGCCAGAGGTTCCGGCCTTAGTGCCTGTAGAGACCCTGCTTGAAGCCTGTGCCTTGTTCTTTGTTACTGAAGGTGTAGTGGTTTTAGACTGTTCCTTGTTAGCCTTGTTAGGACAACCTTTGGATTTGTCTACCACCACTACTGTCTTTTCTTTTTGCAGTTCAGGAGCTGAAGGTTCATTGGGCTTGTGAGCCTTCTGATTTTCGAAGCTCTTTATTGCTCTCTTATGCTTCCTGACCAAGGCCCTGTCTCTATCATTGATAGAGGTTGGGTCTTTCTCAGTCATTTTTTTTCAGGAATCGTTTTGAGGCCCTGTAGTTACTCCGCTTTCTTGTCTCTTTGGAGACCACGTGTGGTTTCAGGGTATTGTCCTCAGATTCCTTGTCATCCAGCAATTCGTCTTCGGTCTCAGAACCAATATTGGCGGTGTTGAACGAGGATTGGGAGCCCTCCTCAGCGCTTTCAATATTTAAACTTTTGAAATTGGGGAGGGTTGTAGTGAGTAGGTCCGAATTGCTGGTGCATAGTTGTTCGTCGTCGCGTTTGTCCTGGGTTAGTTGGTTGGGTTCGTCTTGTCTGGTCAGTTTTGGTCGGTTAGGTCGGTTTTCGTTACTTTTGTCTTCATTGTTTGGCATGTTTTTAAGAATTTAAATGTTGTTCCCACGAGGTCGGAAATAGAGGTCCATCCCGGCAGAGCCGATATACCGGGATAAGGCAACAGGGTTACGACAGACCTTGCATAGGCGTCTGAAGGAGCTCGCTAGCGACTGATTTGGCCCTCAGCCTTACATTCTGCGGCACGGATTTATGTACTATGTACGCTCGCACGACCACTGAAATTAGGCACCTTCTGTCCTATGGTAAAGGAGCATCACTGGGTATTGAACTATTGATGAGTAAAGGAATACTACAGTGATGCCCCCTGACCTTAGCTGATCACCGTCTTGACATCGCACAAAACAATTGTAGTGACCATTACCAGCCGGCACCCACGGGGAGGGTTTGGAGGAGGATTTTGCCAGCCTAGGGTATGTTACACTGCGACCTATTGGTCTATTGTGTCCCCTGCTTGTACCTCGGAGAGGTTCGTGACCTCTTTCAGAGCCCTCTCTATATACTTCTTTGTGAAGCGTATCGAGGAATTGCTCTGATTTTTTCCTTGGCAGGTCACACTCCTTAGAGCACAGCGTCCAGTCCAGTTTCTTTGATGAATCTGAGAATGAGCTGTGGGTCCATGGTTTGTATGTCCTTGTCTGTTATTTGGTGCCTGCTCAAATATTTCATCCTTTTGTGGGCCAGTGCCCACAGGATTCCAGTATGTGGTCTGGAGTTTCGGCGGTTTCACTGCAGAATCTGCAGACCCCGTCCTCCGATATGCCCATTTTCCTCAGGTGCTCCTTGAGTCTGCAGTGCCCCGTGAGGAGGCCTGTTAGGGTTCTTAGGCTGTTTTTGTTAAGGCCGATACAAGCTTTGAATCTCTTTTGGTTGTAATTTCCTAAGAGTTTCTTTGCTTGCCTCAGACCTTGGAGGTTGAGAAAGGCTTTTGCCCTTGTTTCTTCCTCCAGTCTCCTGAACTCTTCGCGTATAGTGTGTTCTCCTATCCCGCAGAACGGTTCAGGTCCTATGAAGGGTTCCTCTGCCCCTTTTCTTGCCAGAGAGTCCGCTGCCTCATTGCCTGTAATGCCAACATGGCCAGGTACCCAGCAGATGGAAATTCTGTTATTCTTGCCTAGTCTATTCAGTCCGTGTAGGCATTCCCACACGAGTTTTGACTTGATAACGTAGGCGTCAAGAGCCTTTATAGCTGCTTGGCTGTCAGACATTATTGCTATGTTGCAATTCCTGTAGTTTTTCTCGAGGTTGATTCGAACGCACCTCTCTATGGCACATATTTCTGCCTTGAAGATGCTGGTACATTTGCCCATGGATTCGTAGTGCTTAGTTCCTCGGTCCTCGATCCGTCCGTGTACCACTTTGTTGTGTGGTTGCTCAGTCCATAAGTTGTGGATTCATTGCTCCAGTTCTCCTTATTGCTGAGCTTTATCTGGAAATTCTTTTCGAAGTTGAATTTCCTGATGCTATCGTCCCTAGGTATGCCAAGAAGTGGGAGTTTTTTGAGTAAGTCACCGTGTTCTTTCGAACCGATGCATTTCCCTCTCCCAATTCCCTCCTTTGCCATCCTAAGGATTGTTTTGTCTGCCTCGTTCATCACCATGATGTGTAGAGGGGTCAGTTCCAATAACACCTTAACACCTCCATGGCTGCGGTTGGGCAGCTACGCATTGCTCCGGTAATGCACAGGCACGCCAGTCTTTCCACTTTGCCGAGTGTCTCTCGCGTTGTGACTAGACTGGTTCGTTTCGCCCATGCTACCGCTTCGTATGTGATCATTGGTCTCACGATTTCTGTGTACATCCATCGCAGGATGTTTGGGCTGCATCCCCATGCCTTCCCCGCCAGGCTCCTACATATCATGAGAGTGCGGAAGGCCTTCTTGGATAACTCCTCTGTATGTTTTCGCCAGAGGAGTTTACTATCTAGATGGAGTCCTAGATATTTTACTTCTTTGACTGGTCGTGCCTGATAAGCTAATGTCCTTAAGTCTTTGAAGTTGTCTTTTCCTTGTGAATGGTACTATCGTTGTTTTCGTCGGATTGATGTTAAGTCCGACAGTATGGCACCATTCCTTGGTAACTTTAAGCCCCCTTTGTATAATGTCCCCATGTCGAAGAAGTTAGGAAGTCGGTCAAAGACTCCAAAAAAGGAAAAGCAGTTGGGGCGGACCAGATACCCTCTGACCTCTGGAGATGGGAGACATCGGGTCTAATTAGCTGATGACTCAAATCCCCAAACTGATGAGAGACCAACCACTGGTGGGAGATTTTTTTTCTTCCTTTGTACAAATGAAAAGGCGATATGCGAGACTGTGACAATTACCGTTCAATCAAGTTGATGTCACACACTATAAAGATCGTTGTGCGGGCATTAGATAGCTGAATAAAGGAAAGTGCGGGTTTGTCGCAGGTAAATCAACCACCGATGCAATCCAAAGTATATGGATCATGATGGGAAAACATCACGATTCCTTAAAGGATTTGCATATGGTGTTGGTTGAATTTGAAAATATAGCAAGGAGTTCCAGAAACGTACGTTTAGATGGTCATGGACATGTATGAGCGAGTTAGGGCAGGAGTAAGATGCCAGCGTCACCGAGGAGTCCGCAATCAAAGTCGGTGTACATCAGGGAAGCGCCTAAGTCCCTTGATATTTATAACAGTCCTTGCTTATCTTCAACTCCGACATATCCCAGACATTTATATGAATGTAAGAGTGACTCTCAACTGCGAAAAATTCCAATATCTGGGATCAATGATCAATAGTAAAGCAAGCTGTGATGACGACATCACGCATCACGTAAGCGTAGGGTGGAAGAAGTGGCGGGAAAACTCAGCCATATTCTGTGATCCAAAAATGCTCTACACCACAGCTGTGCGCCCGGCGCTCACATACGGCTGACAATGTTGGACAGTGTACAAAAGTATGAGGGCAAATTAAAAGCACCCTAGATGAAGATGCCTTGCATGACAGCAGGAGGAACAAAGATTGATCGAATAAGAAATTCTAAGATACGAGGAAGCCTTCACGTCAAAGAACCTATCCCGAAGAAAATGGAGTGCGACCGGTTCAGTTGGTACTGTCATGTTCAAAAAGGCAATATCAATCAACGTTCCACTACAAAAGCGAAAGAGGGGCAGGCCTAAAGATTCTTGGATCACACAAATGCATCAACACCAGCATTTGATTGACCTCAGTGATGAAGTAATTCAAAATCGGGAGCCCTGCCGCTATTTTCTGAGGTCGAACCGGCGACCCACAGGCGGACCAGGAGGGATGCAGTTAAGTCGGAGGGTTATGATCCCATCAATACTGATCATAGCCTCACCGTCATTGAGGGAGAAGAAGAAATGTTACTTATCACAGTTTCAAGGATCGCCCTTTCCTTGTACAAAGGAAGAAGATAACTGATATCAATTGCTTGGACATTGGATCGCCTCTCCTTAGCTTATAATATTATAACTCTAACAAACAACGGCTGCACGGTTTGGTTTTTAGAAATTGCCTGTAGCAGTTATTTACTGAAAGTCTGATTGTAATCGTAATCGAATACACTACTACTTGTAACAACATATAGGTAGGAACATTATGTTTGTTCGAGTAGATATTTTGACAAATTTAGGAAAACGATTTTTGGTCGCACTGTTAAACTAAAACTTTCCAGACCAATCCACATTTTGATAACAATAATGTATCTTACTAAAACCGCATTTTTAAAATGTTTGAAAAGCACGATAACTCATAAATTCTTAAACTTTTGCACGCTGGAAGAAAATTAGAAATGAACTAGACACTTGTTTCGGGATTTTTGAAAAATACCCCCACTAACCTTTTTGGAAATGCAAAGAGTGGAGTATCGTGAGTCGTGGAGAAAAAAAAAAAAGATAGAGATTGAACTTTCGGCTTATGTTAAACTGGTTTATTTGTCTTTTAAGCTATTATTTACAACAAAACAATGCAAGTTCCACTTCATTGATAGCACAACGTTCTGTCATACAAAAGAATATGCAAGTAAAATGCACCTTCCTGAAAACTAAAACGTGTTATTACAATTCCTGCACGCGCAAGAGCCTCTATAATTATTTGAAATTTTCGATTCATTAAAAATTTCAATCGAATATGTCGAGCGGGACACACCCGATGCTGTAAAGAGCCAAAATGCCATTATGACAATAGACACTGACACGGCCACCGTCTGTGCGCAGCGCACCGTTCCAACAAGTGCGTCTATCGGTGTAGTGGCGAATTTCACTGCGAGGACATTTAGGCTCAAACAATGCACTGCAGATGCATACTTATACTCCACCATGTCTGCTGCTTGATAATACATAATATAGTGGGGGAAGGACAGAGCAGGAGTGTCGTCGGAATGAATTGTGTCTGCATCAAAGAATTTGGATGGCCTCCAAAGAATTTTCTTTTTGTTTTTGTTACTATTTAGTTGGTTTGAAAATAATGAACATTGTCATTAGTCATAGTTACCCAGAGATGATGGGATATTTCATATCGTAGACGGCATAAACGATATATCAAAATATTGTGGTGTGCATTTGGGGCTGAAGTGGGGAGCAACAAACAGTGTCATGCATCTTGCAGATGAGAAACGCTTTATTGTTGTGTGTAAATTTATTTTGATGTTGCAGATGCAGACAGACAACAATGTGCGGTGGATCTTAATCGAATTTTAAATGGAGAATAATATTGTGGAATGTATTTAATGTGTTTCTATGTTAGTTTTAAGGAAATTCAATTTTGTATCCTTTTCTGTTATTTTTTTTCTCTCTAACATAAATAGAATAATTGTGGATATGTATACATTTTAAGTTACATTTGTTTTTGTTGCGTGCTTAAATACTGCACTGATGGGTGGGCCAAGTAACATCTTGAGTTTTTTTCCACTGCCAAAACTCTTGCTAACGTCTGACAAACATCCAAGAGTATCAATTGTTATGAGAAGCTTCTCAAGTTTGCCGTTCGGATTTGGCTTTCAATTCGCAAAGAAAGTGGTTGGAGAAGCTAGGTTTTAGGCCATCTATGGGCCGTTAATGCCTAATATTTATTTATTTATTTATTTTACTTGCGTCGATGTGTAAACAGATAAGGAAACGGTAGCTTACAAGAGCGTTTTTTATAAATGACTAAGCATTAACTTTCTTTCTTCAGGTAACATTCTATCATAACTAAATTTCCGAAAAAAAATCCCAAGATAAAAGACAAGTTTGTCAAATAAGATCACAAAAAAATATTAGAAACTTTTAGCAGCATTTAGGAGCATTATTAAGTTATGTAACAAACTATTAGTCAAAATTATGATATCCTTAGAACAGTGTACAAAGATTAAAATGTTCTGTCCTCTTTAAAAACAAAAATCTTAGCTGACATTGTTGAAAAAAAGGAGTGCGCTTACTAATCCGTGAGTTGACGCGACTGTAGTTCATCGTTGTCGTAAACGGTCGACCAAACAATAAAACCAGTAAAGCCTAAAAACTCCTGGATGTTTATTAAGGTCGAACCGGCGAACCACACAGAGAAGGGCTATGTACTCATTAATCCTGATCATAACATCGCCCTATAGGAAGAAGGAGAAGATGTAGGACAAGGGCAAATTATGATCAAATTACCATGCGCCGCCGAATCAAACGTAGCCTTAAGAAGTATTTGTAAAAATCACCGCCTCTGTCAAATAATAGGGGTATTCGTTTTAGGGGTATTTGCACTTATATTTTGAAAGTTTTTCAAAGGTTTTTTTTTACAAATTTTTACACTAGGTAAGGTTAGGTTAAACAGGGGTATGCAGTTTGCATGCAGCACTAGGCACCAGAAGGGCCCATCGCGATCCCTAGGGAACCGACTGAAACCAAAACTTTAAAAGGAGAAAAAACCATCTACCAGTCTAACCCGTTTAGCATGCTTCCTTAGGAGACAGTGCCCCGACATAATCCCAACTACTGTTCTAATCTATTCCCTGCTCATTTATTATTAATCTGATAACGCCAAGGGGTGGTTTAATGTCCACACCTCCACTATTCTCCAGTCTCCAGCCCCCCCCCCCCTTCCCGCTAGCTCATCGGCTTGCTCATTCCCTTCTATACCGCTGGTCAGTCATTTTTAAGATTAGCTCATTTATTATTCCCCTGATAACGCCAAGGGTTGGTTTAATGTCCACACCTCCACTATTCTCTAGTCCCCCTCCTCCCCCTTTCCCGCTAGCTCTTCGGCTTGCTCATTCCCCTCTATACCGCTGTGTCAGGGGTACCCCAAGTTTCCGATATTGAGCCAATTCCTTATAAAACTTACACTCAAGTGCTAAGTATCTTGGGGTTCATCTTGACAAATCGTTAACATTTAGCCTTCATGTCCAAGAAACCATCAGAAAAGTTAATATCACAATTAAAATGTGGTAATCATTTTTATACAGAAGATCAAAAATTAATCAAGAAAACAAAGTCATAACTTTTAAAGTAATTTTTCAAGCTACCTTGTTTTATGGATCAGTTTGAGGCTAACGTGCAAAAAACCACATACGTAGATTACAGATAATCCAAAACAAACTACAACTAATCCAAAACAAGCTACTGAAAATGATTTTAAACTTACCTTGGCATTTTTCGATCGAAGAACTGCATGTGATCTCAAACATTGGAAAAATATCAGTGAAACTCAATAAATTATTTGATCGCTTGCAGCTCCTCTGACAACCCCTTGATTTTAGGTCTTCTACATCGAAAAAACATAAAATCAGTACTTGTTTCACTTATTTGTTACTCTTTATTTATTTACTATATTTATTATTATTTATTTATTTATTATTTATTATTTACTTTTTTATTATAATTATTAGATATTATTTATTTATCTTTTTATTTAGTTTTTTTATTTATTTATTTATTTACTTATTTTTATTAAGATAGATACTATTTATCTATTTATTTATTTATTTATAATTTAAATTGATTTTATTATCATATTAGTTCATCGTCTTTATTTGTTAAATTATTTATATTTGTTAAATTTTTATTTATGTTTCTTTAAATTATTTATATGTGTTCACTTATTAAATTTGTCAATTATATCTTTAATCGTTAATCTATTTATATATGTTAATTTACTGATAGTACTTGTTAATGTACGTGATATCTGAAATCAAGTTTGCCCACCACCACTTATAAGTTCGTATTAAGGTTTTTTCCATCAGGTTTTCTTCAAATTATCATTTAAATATGTACATAGTTAGTTTGGATAAATTTCATTTACTATTATATAATATTATCAGTAGTAAGGTAGTAATAACCATATAAAAATAAAAACAATTTTTTATAGCGTGCTTGTCAGTGGGCCTTAAAAAAGTCTGTTTCGTTATTTTCAGGCTCCTAGAGATAAGGTATATGTTCCAAGTTTCATTTATGTACGTAATTTACTTCTAGGGCCAATATTTTTAAAAAAATACAATATCAGTTCTGTGTCGTGGAGTGCTTAAAGCAAGCAACTATCACGAGCAGAAATTTGCCGGCACTAAAAGTGCTCCCACAGGCTCATCATTTAGTGCAGGTGTTAGTAAGGACAAAACAATTAAAAATACAATAATTATGTACTTATAAAATACTAACACAAACACAAATCATGCAAATAAATTAAGACATTAAGGTATTATTGCGCAAAATATTTTTCAGCTTAATTTTACTAACATGCAAGTCAGAAGATCATTTATATTATAGATTCTACTCATGCGACTAATAGGCGCATGCCTCCCATAATTCGGTCTATGATGGGGGCTAAACAATAAATCAACACTACGTAAATTATGGGCACCACACCGAAAATTAAAGCCAATAGATGACAGCAAGTCAGGTGCATCTATTTGACCGGATATAAGCTGCTGTAAAAAAATGATATCGCTATTAAGCCTTCGTTGAGAAAGGGGTAACATTTGAAGAAGCTTAATACGCTGACTGTAAGGAGGAAGGTTAAAAGTATCATCCCATGGAAGTCCTCTAAGTCCAAATCGAATAAATTTACGTTGAATTGCCTCTATTCGATTTGAATGGATGTTGTAGAACGGCGTCCAAACTTGAGAAGCATACTCTAGAATCGGAGGGACAAAACAATTGTACAATGACATAGTAACGTATGGGTCATTAAATTCTTTCGCCCACCTTTTTACGAAGCTCGGCATAGAATTAGATTTAACAATAAAATTGATACGCTTGGCAAAAACCAGTTTGGGATCGAAATAAACCCCAAGATCCTTAAAATTATCAACATTACAAAGAATATGTTGAGACAAAGAATATTGAAAGGTGGACGAGATATTCTTTCTAGAGAATGTCATATCTTGACATTTAGTAGGGTTCAGGGATAAACCGTTTTTATCACACCAATTGGCGAAGCTATTAATGTCAGATTGAAGAAAAATTCTATCTTGCTGACTAGTGATAGATTTAAATATTTTCATATCATCAGCGTAGATCAGGATATTACTGTGATTTATACATACTTTAACATCATTAATGGCTAGTATAAATAGAATTGGTCCGAGGTGACTACCTTGGGGAACACCAGACTCAGCTTTAAAAGATACAGATAGCGATCCTCTAAATTTGACTTGATAAACCCTTGATCTAGGGTACGAGTATGAATTAACCCATTTTATGAAACTTGGTGGGAAACCAAAAGCCCTGAGCTTAAACTCGATTATTTCATGGGACAGATGGTCAAATCTTTAGAGAAGTCAGTGTATATGCAATCCATTTCGTCCTTATTCTCTAAGGCATTAGAACAATCATGCAAGAAACTTAACAGATTAGTGACAGTGGATCTGTTTCTTACAAATCCATGCTGTTCATTACAAATTAAATTGCGACAAAGAAATATTAACTTTTCACAAACAATTTGTTCAAAAAGCTTAGGGATACACGAAAGCTTTGAAATGGGCCTATAGTTAGTGATATCACCACGTTCGCCTTTTTTAAATACAGGTGTGATAAAAGCACTTTTCCAAAGATTAGGGAATTTACCTGTACTAATGGACAATTCAAACAGATATTTAAGATATGGAGCAATTGCATGACTACATTTTTTAAGAACGATCGGTGCAATGCCATCAGGACCTGATGAATAATCATTCTTCAGAGAAGAAATAAATTTAAAAATTTTTTCCAAGTCAAATAAGAAGCTACTAAAACTTATTTGGGAACAGCTAGTTAGATAACTAAAATATTGCTCATCTATGTGAAGAGGGGTCACCCTAATTGACTTACTGAAATAATCTGCAAACATATTGCTTGGGTCTAGCGAATCAGCAGTTGTAGAGCTATTGTAAGTAAGTTTCGTTGGATAACCATCGGTTTTTTTCTTAGAATTAACAAATCCCCAAAAAAGAAGGGATATTCTTTCTAGAGAATGTCATATGTTGACATTTAGATGGGTTCAGGGATAAACCGTTTTTATCACACCAATTGGCGAAGCTATTAATATCAGATTGAAGAAAAATTCTATCTTGCTGACTAGTGATAGATTTAAATATTTTCATATCATCAGCGTAGATCAGGATATTACTGTGATTTATACATGCCTTAACATCATTAATGGCAAGTATAAATAAAATTGGTCCGAGGTGACTTCCTTGGGGAACTCCAGAGTGCGCTGTGAAAGATACAGATAGCGATCCTCTAAATTTCACTTGATAAACCCTTGATCTACGGTATGAATTAACCCATTTTATGAAACTTGTTGGGAAGCCAAAAGCCCTGACCTTAAACTCGATTATTTCATGGGACAGCTGGTCGAAAGCTTTAGAGAAGTCAGTGTATATGCAATCCATTTCGTCCTTATTCTCTAAGGCATTAGAACAATCATGCAAGAAACTTAACAGATTAGTGACAGTGGATCTGTTTCTTACAAATCCATGCTGTTCATTACAAATTAAATTGCGACAAAGAAATATTAACTTTTCACAAACAATTTGTTCAAAAAGCTTAGGGATACACGAAAGCTTTGAAATATGCCTATAATTAGTGCTATCACTACGTTCGCCTTTTTTTAAATACAGGTGTGATAAAAGCACTTTTCCATACATAAGGGAATTTACCAGTACTAATGGACAATTCAAACAGATATTTAAGATATGGAGCAATTGCATGACTACATTTTTTAAGAACGATCGGTGCAATGCCATCAGGACCTGATGAATAATCATTCTTCAGAGAAGAAATAAATTTAAAAATTTTTTCCAAGTCAAATAAGAAGCTACTAAAACTTATTTGGGAACAGCTAGTTAGATAACTAAAATATTGCTCATCTATGTGAAGAGGGGTCACCCTAATTGACTTACTGAAATAATCTGCAAACATATTGCTTGGGTCTAGCGAATCAGCAGTTGTAGAGCTATTGTAAGTAAGTTTCGTTGGATAACCATCGGTTTTTTTCTTAGAATTAACAAATCCCCAAAAAAGTTTGGGGTCCAATTTTAGAGAGCATTCCATTTTACTTATATAGTCAATATATAAGTTGCAGGATAAAGATTTGAATTCGTTGAATATGTTGATACATACGTGTTACAGACTTGTATGTGTTAAAATTAATAGGGTATCTATCTATAGTTCTACAACACGAGTGATTTCAGACAACCCTAATATAGTGGCATTGGCAACGCCGTCCCATAAAGAGCAGTTTGTTACCAATAAAAAAAAAAAAAAATATATGTAGTACGCATGAATATACAGGGCCTAATTTTTTGTGAGCGGAGATATATTTTTGTCACGAAGGGAAGGCACCTGGAGTTTTACCGCGAATCAAAGCGGTACATTTTGAGAAGCTTCTTATGACAGTTCAAACTCTTGGATGTTGATCAGATTTTAGCAATGCAAATTCGTTCTCATACACAAGTTTAAATCTTTTTGTTGTATTGGACAAATATCTTATTTATTTTACTACAGAACATTACGAAAAATATTTTATTTCAGGAGGAATTCCATCATCACATACTATCTCACAGATTTCGTCGAGATTCTGATACCAGTCATAATCAAAATTCGTCTAATTTTTCCAATGACGAAATACATTTAGAAGCGAGTCAAAGAACATTTAAAATTGAGCTAAACACAAATGATAATCAAAAGCCACTATCCCCTAACGGATGTTCCTCATCGACAATGACTTCCGATATTAATATTGGAGGTGATGCAGAACATTCCCTTATGAAGATGCAACTTCGTAAGAAAATTTATTGCGCTTAGGTACTTTGGAAACATTACTAATGGCCTCTTGATGTTTTCTTCTTTTTCATTCTCAGTTTCTTCCCTGCCCAATGAGTCGCACATGCAGTCATCTTTGGAATCACCTCGGTTTAATCAGAATTCGCTATTAAAACAACAAGAGCTCCAACAGAACGCTCAAGAACAGCCAGCAAATAATAAACATTTCTGCACTGTTTGCCGTAGAAATTTCAGTTCGAGCTCTGCATTGCAGATACATATGCGAACTCATACCGGAGATAAGCCATTTCAGTGTAATGTGTGCCAGAAGGCCTTTACTACCAAGGGCAATCTGAAGGTGAGTAAATTTGTTCACTTGTCCCAAATCCCTATAAATTATATTTACAGGTTCATATGGGCACCCATATGTGGACGAATCCAGCTTCAAGACGTGGTCGGCGTATGTCGTTAGAACTTCCAATGCATAGGCCCAATCTACCACCATTAGGCACCCATCAAGACTCCGAGCTCTTAACACGTAGGCCCGAGATTTTTTTCCCCTACTTACCACCATTTTTCAATAGCCTACAACCAAAGGTACAATATGCTAGAACCTTTTTTGAATACGCCCCGTAATAATTATATAAAATTATTTCTTCGACAGCCTGTTGATCTACCATCCGGATCATTTCCGGGCCTTCCCCCACCCCCCTTTCCAAATGGATGCACTCAGAAATATTCTGACCTAATGGGATTCGCTCCTTTCCTCGGACCTCCTTACAATTTCCCTTCACTCGCCAATTTAGATCGAATAACTAAATCGCCTATGGATGAGAAACAATCTAATAGTCTACATGAAAGTCCCACAAATGGACCTTTGCAACACCATCAACAGTCAATCACAGTGAAAAAGGACTTTCACCATGATGAGTTCGTCAAAGGATAAGCATTGGATGAGCGATAAATGATGTAATACATATCGTTTCTGAAGATATCGAACGATGTCTAAGTAATACGTTGGCATTTACTGGAAAAACATTGCATTAAGTTTTGTAAAAATTATTGAAAAAAATCACAGATTAGTTTGTAGGGGTATGTATGCTATATCTATCTATCTAGGACTAAAAATTAACAATAAATAATAATTAACAATATTATGATTTGGATTTTTATTTGCAAACAAGAAAGGCAACAAGTAAGTATTTACTTCAGGGTCGTCCTTCAACAAATATTTTATACTTGATGATTTTACAGAATATGGTTACAAAGCTTAGTAGGTGCCGTAACATATGGCCGAATCTGAACATTTGGCGTTATGACGCTTTGGAAAGCGGCCCCATGCTACCCTCTCACCCCGGAGTTTAGGGCCAACGTTGGATTTGGAGTAGGTGCACGGTTGGGTATATTATTAAAAAGTACCCAAAAAAGAAATCGGAACTTTGGTGTGTTATTTCATTTTCAAAAAAAAAATACTTTAGTATGATAAAAGCGCATTGGATGTGGTGGAGTGGAAAGTGAGATGAAGCCAAATTGGCCTTATGACGCTTTGGGAAAGTAACATAATCGCCCAACTTTCAATGAAGTAAAACGGCCTTGTGTATGACGAAGTTACGATCAGAATTAAAGGGATCGTAACACTAAGACTTTATGGCTTCCATCCTGGTCCGCGTGTGGGGCTCACCTGGTAGACATGAATAAACTTTTTTTTTACTGAGGCCATTCAAAATCTGGTGCTATTACATTTGTATGGTCCCAGAATAACTCTTTTCACGATTTTGAAGTGTACATGCTCCTTTTAGTGAATTTTGTGTGATCGTCCTTTTACGACACCCTTGATTTCCAGGCGTGTCAATCCATGTCATTCCATGCACACTCGGGGGAGAGTTTCCAGATGTTTAATGCGTCGCTAGCATTAGTCGCCAAACGAAATAAGGCCATATTTGAAAATATGGCCTTATTTCACTTTGCAGTAGTGATTTTGTGAAAGTGAAATAAGGCCAAACGATTTCACTTAGCCAAAGGTACAATAAGAACAAATGCTAAAATAAAACCTCGCACCTACTCCAAATCAAACAGTGACGGCATGCAGGGGGCAGCCTTCATGTCCAAGAAACCATCAGAAAAGTTAATATCACAATTAAAATGTGGTAATCATTTTTATACAGAAGATCAAAAATTAATCAAGAAAACAAAGTCATAACTTTTAAAGTAATTTTTCAAGCTACCTTGTTTTATGGATCAGTTTGAGGCTAACGTGCAAAAAACCACATACGTAGATTACAGATAATCCAAAACAAACTACAACTAATCCAAAACAAGCTACTGAAAATGATTTTAAACTTACCTTGGCATTTTTCGATCGAAGAACTGCATGTGATCTCAAACATTGGAAAAATATCAGTGAAACTCAATAAATTATTTGATCGCTTGCAGCTCCTCTGACAACCCCTTGATTTTAGGTCTTCTACATCGAAAAAACATAAAATCAGTACTTGTTTCACTTATTTGTTACTCTTTATTTATTTACTATATTTATTATTATTTATTTATTTATTATTTATTATTTACTTTTTTATTATAATTATTAGATATTATTTATTTATCTTTTTATTTAGTTTTTTTATTTATTTATTTATTTACTTATTTTTATTAAGATAGATACTATTTATCTATTTATTTATTTATTTATAATTTAAATTGATTTTATTATCATATTAGTTCATCGTCTTTATTTGTTAAATTATTTATATTTGTTAAATTTTTATTTATGTTTCTTTAAATTATTTATATGTGTTCACTTATTAAATTTGTCAATTATATCTTTAATCGTTAATCTATTTATATATGTTAATTTACTGATAGTACTTGTTAATGTACGTGATATCTGAAATCAAGTTTGCCCACCACCACTTATAAGTTCGTATTAAGGTTTTTTCCATCAGGTTTTCTTCAAATTATCATTTAAATATGTACATAGTTAGTTTGGATAAATTTCATTTACTATTATATAATATTATCAGTAGTAAGGTAGTAATAACCATATAAAAATAAAAACAATTTTTTATAGCGTGCTTGTCAGTGGGCCTTAAAAAAGTCTGTTTCGTTATTTTCAGGCTCCTAGAGATAAGGTATATGTTCCAAGTTTCATTTATGTACGTAATTTACTTCTAGGGCCAATATTTTTAAAAAAATACAATATCAGTTCTGTGTCGTGGAGTGCTTAAAGCAAGCAACTATCACGAGCAGAAATTTGCCGGCACTAAAAGTGCTCCCACAGGCTCATCATTTAGTGCAGGTGTTAGTAAGGACAAAACAATTAAAAATACAATAATTATGTACTTATAAAATACTAACACAAACACAAATCATGCAAATAAATTAAGACATTAAGGTATTATTGCGCAAAATATTTTTCAGCTTAATTTTACTAACATGCAAGTCAGAAGATCATTTATATTATAGATTCTACTCATGCGACTAATAGGCGCATGCCTCCCATAATTCGGTCTATGATGGGGGCTAAACAATAAATCAACACTACGTAAATTATGGGCACCACACCGAAAATTAAAGCCAATAGATGACAGCAAGTCAGGTGCATCTATTTGACCGGATATAAGCTGCTGTAAAAAAATGATATCGCTATTAAGCCTTCGTTGAGAAAGGGGTAACATTTGAAGAAGCTTAATACGCTGACTGTAAGGAGGAAGGTTAAAAGTATCATCCCATGGAAGTCCTCTAAGTCCAAATCGAATAAATTTACGTTGAATTGCCTCTATTCGATTTGAATGGATGTTGTAGAACGGCGTCCAAACTTGAGAAGCATACTCTAGAATCGGAGGGACAAAACAATTGTACAATGACATAGTAACGTATGGGTCATTAAATTCTTTCGCCCACCTTTTTACGAAGCTCGGCATAGAATTAGATTTAACAATAAAATTGATACGCTTGGCAAAAACCAGTTTGGGATCGAAATAAACCCCAAGATCCTTAAAATTATCAACATTACAAAGAATATGTTGAGACAAAGAATATTGAAAGGTGGACGAGATATTCTTTCTAGAGAATGTCATATCTTGACATTTAGTAGGGTTCAGGGATAAACCGTTTTTATCACACCAATTGGCGAAGCTATTAATGTCAGATTGAAGAAAAATTCTATCTTGCTGACTAGTGATAGATTTAAATATTTTCATATCATCAGCGTAGATCAGGATATTACTGTGATTTATACATACTTTAACATCATTAATGGCTAGTATAAATAGAATTGGTCCGAGGTGACTACCTTGGGGAACACCAGACTCAGCTTTAAAAGATACAGATAGCGATCCTCTAAATTTGACTTGATAAACCCTTGATCTAGGGTACGAGTATGAATTAACCCATTTTATGAAACTTGGTGGGAAACCAAAAGCCCTGAGCTTAAACTCGATTATTTCATGGGACAGATGGTCAAATCTTTAGAGAAGTCAGTGTATATGCAATCCATTTCGTCCTTATTCTCTAAGGCATTAGAACAATCATGCAAGAAACTTAACAGATTAGTGACAGTGGATCTGTTTCTTACAAATCCATGCTGTTCATTACAAATTAAATTGCGACAAAGAAATATTAACTTTTCACAAACAATTTGTTCAAAAAGCTTAGGGATACACGAAAGCTTTGAAATGGGCCTATAGTTAGTGATATCACCACGTTCGCCTTTTTTAAATACAGGTGTGATAAAAGCACTTTTCCAAAGATTAGGGAATTTACCTGTACTAATGGACAATTCAAACAGATATTTAAGATATGGAGCAATTGCATGACTACATTTTTTAAGAACGATCGGTGCAATGCCATCAGGACCTGATGAATAATCATTCTTCAGAGAAGAAATAAATTTAAAAATTTTTTCCAAGTCAAATAAGAAGCTACTAAAACTTATTTGGGAACAGCTAGTTAGATAACTAAAATATTGCTCATCTATGTGAAGAGGGGTCACCCTAATTGACTTACTGAAATAATCTGCAAACATATTGCTTGGGTCTAGCGAATCAGCAGTTGTAGAGCTATTGTAAGTAAGTTTCGTTGGATAACCATCGGTTTTTTTCTTAGAATTAACAAATCCCCAAAAAAGAAGGGATATTCTTTCTAGAGAATGTCATATGTTGACATTTAGATGGGTTCAGGGATAAACCGTTTTTATCACACCAATTGGCGAAGCTATTAATATCAGATTGAAGAAAAATTCTATCTTGCTGACTAGTGATAGATTTAAATATTTTCATATCATCAGCGTAGATCAGGATATTACTGTGATTTATACATGCCTTAACATCATTAATGGCAAGTATAAATAAAATTGGTCCGAGGTGACTTCCTTGGGGAACTCCAGAGTGCGCTGTGAAAGATACAGATAGCGATCCTCTAAATTTCACTTGATAAACCCTTGATCTACGGTATGAATTAACCCATTTTATGAAACTTGTTGGGAAGCCAAAAGCCCTGACCTTAAACTCGATTATTTCATGGGACAGCTGGTCGAAAGCTTTAGAGAAGTCAGTGTATATGCAATCCATTTCGTCCTTATTCTCTAAGGCATTAGAACAATCATGCAAGAAACTTAACAGATTAGTGACAGTGGATCTGTTTCTTACAAATCCATGCTGTTCATTACAAATTAAATTGCGACAAAGAAATATTAACTTTTCACAAACAATTTGTTCAAAAAGCTTAGGGATACACGAAAGCTTTGAAATATGCCTATAATTAGTGCTATCACTACGTTCGCCTTTTTTTAAATACAGGTGTGATAAAAGCACTTTTCCATACATAAGGGAATTTACCAGTACTAATGGACAATTCAAACAGATATTTAAGATATGGAGCAATTGCATGACTACATTTTTTAAGAACGATCGGTGCAATGCCATCAGGACCTGATGAATAATCATTCTTCAGAGAAGAAATAAATTTAAAAATTTTTTCCAAGTCAAATAAGAAGCTACTAAAACTTATTTGGGAACAGCTAGTTAGATAACTAAAATATTGCTCATCTATGTGAAGAGGGGTCACCCTAATTGACTTACTGAAATAATCTGCAAACATATTGCTTGGGTCTAGCGAATCAGCAGTTGTAGAGCTATTGTAAGTAAGTTTCGTTGGATAACCATCGGTTTTTTTCTTAGAATTAACAAATCCCCAAAAAAGTTTGGGGTCCAATTTTAGAGAGCATTCCATTTTACTTATATAGTCAATATATAAGTTGCAGGATAAAGATTTGAATTCGTTGAATATGTTGATACATACGTGTTACAGACTTGTATGTGTTAAAATTAATAGGGTATCTATCTATAGTTCTACAACACGAGTGATTTCAGACAACCCTAATATAGTGGCATTGGCAACGCCGTCCCATAAAGAGCAGTTTGTTACCAATAAAAAAAAAAAAAAATATATGTAGTACGCATGAATATACAGGGCCTAATTTTTTGTGAGCGGAGATATATTTTTGTCACGAAGGGAAGGCACCTGGAGTTTTACCGCGAATCAAAGCGGTACATTTTGAGAAGCTTCTTATGACAGTTCAAACTCTTGGATGTTGATCAGATTTTAGCAATGCAAATTCGTTCTCATACACAAGTTTAAATCTTTTTGTTGTATTGGACAAATATCTTATTTATTTTACTACAGAACATTACGAAAAATATTTTATTTCAGGAGGAATTCCATCATCACATACTATCTCACAGATTTCGTCGAGATTCTGATACCAGTCATAATCAAAATTCGTCTAATTTTTCCAATGACGAAATACATTTAGAAGCGAGTCAAAGAACATTTAAAATTGAGCTAAACACAAATGATAATCAAAAGCCACTATCCCCTAACGGATGTTCCTCATCGACAATGACTTCCGATATTAATATTGGAGGTGATGCAGAACATTCCCTTATGAAGATGCAACTTCGTAAGAAAATTTATTGCGCTTAGGTACTTTGGAAACATTACTAATGGCCTCTTGATGTTTTCTTCTTTTTCATTCTCAGTTTCTTCCCTGCCCAATGAGTCGCACATGCAGTCATCTTTGGAATCACCTCGGTTTAATCAGAATTCGCTATTAAAACAACAAGAGCTCCAACAGAACGCTCAAGAACAGCCAGCAAATAATAAACATTTCTGCACTGTTTGCCGTAGAAATTTCAGTTCGAGCTCTGCATTGCAGATACATATGCGAACTCATACCGGAGATAAGCCATTTCAGTGTAATGTGTGCCAGAAGGCCTTTACTACCAAGGGCAATCTGAAGGTGAGTAAATTTGTTCACTTGTCCCAAATCCCTATAAATTATATTTACAGGTTCATATGGGCACCCATATGTGGACGAATCCAGCTTCAAGACGTGGTCGGCGTATGTCGTTAGAACTTCCAATGCATAGGCCCAATCTACCACCATTAGGCACCCATCAAGACTCCGAGCTCTTAACACGTAGGCCCGAGATTTTTTTCCCCTACTTACCACCATTTTTCAATAGCCTACAACCAAAGGTACAATATGCTAGAACCTTTTTTGAATACGCCCCGTAATAATTATATAAAATTATTTCTTCGACAGCCTGTTGATCTACCATCCGGATCATTTCCGGGCCTTCCCCCACCCCCCTTTCCAAATGGATGCACTCAGAAATATTCTGACCTAATGGGATTCGCTCCTTTCCTCGGACCTCCTTACAATTTCCCTTCACTCGCCAATTTAGATCGAATAACTAAATCGCCTATGGATGAGAAACAATCTAATAGTCTACATGAAAGTCCCACAAATGGACCTTTGCAACACCATCAACAGTCAATCACAGTGAAAAAGGACTTTCACCATGATGAGTTCGTCAAAGGATAAGCATTGGATGAGCGATAAATGATGTAATACATATCGTTTCTGAAGATATCGAACGATGTCTAAGTAATACGTTGGCATTTACTGGAAAAACATTGCATTAAGTTTTGTAAAAATTATTGAAAAAAATCACAGATTAGTTTGTAGGGGTATGTATGCTATATCTATCTATCTAGGACTAAAAATTAACAATAAATAATAATTAACAATATTATGATTTGGATTTTTATTTGCAAACAAGAAAGGCAACAAGTAAGTATTTACTTCAGGGTCGTCCTTCAACAAATATTTTATACTTGATGATTTTACAGAATATGGTTACAAAGCTTAGTAGGTGCCGTAACATATGGCCGAATCTGAACATTTGGCGTTATGACGCTTTGGAAAGCGGCCCCATGCTACCCTCTCACCCCGGAGTTTAGGGCCAACGTTGGATTTGGAGTAGGTGCACGGTTGGGTATATTATTAAAAAGTACCCAAAAAAGAAATCGGAACTTTGGTGTGTTATTTCATTTTCAAAAAAAAAATACTTTAGTATGATAAAAGCGCATTGGATGTGGTGGAGTGGAAAGTGAGATGAAGCCAAATTGGCCTTATGACGCTTTGGGAAAGTAACATAATCGCCCAACTTTCAATGAAGTAAAACGGCCTTGTGTATGACGAAGTTACGATCAGAATTAAAGGGATCGTAACACTAAGACTTTATGGCTTCCATCCTGGTCCGCGTGTGGGGCTCACCTGGTAGACATGAATAAACTTTTTTTTTACTGAGGCCATTCAAAATCTGGTGCTATTACATTTGTATGGTCCCAGAATAACTCTTTTCACGATTTTGAAGTGTACATGCTCCTTTTAGTGAATTTTGTGTGATCGTCCTTTTACGACACCCTTGATTTCCAGGCGTGTCAATCCATGTCATTCCATGCACACTCGGGGGAGAGTTTCCAGATGTTTAATGCGTCGCTAGCATTAGTCGCCAAACGAAATAAGGCCATATTTGAAAATATGGCCTTATTTCACTTTGCAGTAGTGATTTTGTGAAAGTGAAATAAGGCCAAACGATTTCACTTAGCCAAAGGTACAATAAGAACAAATGCTAAAATAAAACCTCGCACCTACTCCAAATCAAACAGTGACGGCATGCAGGGGGCAGCGTGCCCCCCCCCCCCCCATACTCAGTTCACTGCTTATAGTAGTATTATTTGAATAAAGATACATTTTTTTAACTAAATTGGGTTTTTCACAGTCGTTAGACTTTTCATTTTTCAGTCAGGTGACCCTACTTTTACAAACCACTGGGTTACTTACACGAAATTTTGATACTTATTTGGTTGCTGATAAAATGGCTGCCCAAAATCTTTCAAATTTACTCTTCATTGAATTAAAAAAATGACAGCGCTAGTACCAACCAACAATGAATTTCCTCATTCCTATTACTGATTTCAGCGCGATCTGGCTTTCAATTTTAACAAACTATACTGAGTTCTGTGTTCACTGATAAAATAATACTGAGTGGGGATTTGTTTTTGCTTATAACAAGTAGAACTACTGAGGTGTAATTATTTATTTAGAGAGTGCGGAGGAAAACTACTTATTTATTCTTTAATCGCCGATCGATAAACGAGATTTGACCACCCGCCACAGCCCGAAAGAAAAATATCAAATACTGGCTGTCAAACAGCCACAGACCATAAATAATACACAACGCAGATAGATTGCTACTTCCCGGTAGTTCATCTGGGCGGGGTGTGTTTAACGAAAACAGTCGCTAATATGAAGATAATTTCCTTTCCTAAAAGAAAAAATTGTCAGCTCCAACGAATGGATCTACTTGTTGTCTTGTAACACATCCCATAAATAGCGGGTATCCGGCGTGCGTTGCTGTGCATAACAAAAGCAACTACATTCTATTCAGTTCTTATTGTAGTTTGATAGATATAGTAAAATAGGTACTTAAATACAATTTCTTAGAAATAGTTTAGGCAATTTGAACCCTTTACATCTAGAATACTTCGTAGGTATATAAT
The DNA here is from genome assembly GCA_949715645.1 of Portevinia maculata. Taxonomy (NCBI): domain Eukaryota; kingdom Metazoa; phylum Arthropoda; class Insecta; order Diptera; family Syrphidae; genus Portevinia; species Portevinia maculata. The sequence goes on from OX454525.1 coordinate 41,830,488, forward strand.
AAGTAGGTAAGAACAATTTTCAATTTGTATAGGGAAATGCTACTATAAAAACCGTTATATATGAATCTTAAAAACTTGTAATGCACTAACCCCCCAAAAAAAAAAAACGCAAAGATGCCGATCAATTTATAAGATACTACTTTAGGTAGTACCTTAAATTAATTTTTATTTTAAATGGCATTTGGATTTGAAAGGTTTACATTGTACAATAGGGTGGAGTGATCTTATATGGGAAAAAATTAAACGGGAATATGAAAAACATACCCCCCGCAAAAGATGTATACCGTTGTTTTAATAATTTTAAGATTTATTTTTGGTTTTTAAAAAGACCGCTAGGGGTCGCGCATCGCAATTTAAAACGAAATTTAAATAGATGAAATATCTGAAAAACTTACCCCACAAAAAAATTCGGTGGGTCATGTTATGAATTAAAAAAAAAATAATTGTTTTTAAAATGACCGCTAGGGGTCGTGCTTCGCAATTTTAAACTGAAAAGTACCACTAAAATATTCGTATAGGGACTTCAAACACGTAAATGTTGATTTTCTTGAACGGGACCTTCAGTGTGTTAACTGGTTGCCAATATACTCTGAAACTTCGACCGACGCCCAAGTTGATTACTTTCAAGCCACAGTTACACAGTTATTTGATTGTCATGTTCCTAATAGAACTAAGATTGTTAAATACAGCAACAACGTCTGGTTTAAGACTGAAATTCTCAAACTGAAAAATGAACGAGATGCTGCGTTCAGAAAATGGAAGTATTTCAGGCTTCCTGAATTTTGGTTGATTTATAAATCTCTTAGAAACCTTGCCTGCTCAAAAATCAGGGAAGCCAAGCGAAATTATTTCCGTGAGCATTTTAATCATAAACTTCCTGGCAAGCTTCTATGGAGGAACTTACGGCAGCAAGGTATTTGTGGTAAAATAGATCCAGGGTTGGATAAGGTTGATCCAAACCAGCTAAATCGTGATTTCGTCAAAATTCAAATACAATCGACAAGCACTAACGCAGCTCAATTAATCAAATCAAATGGCTCCTTTGAATTTTCGAGAGTTGAGCAAGCAGATGTTGTCAGAGCTGTCCTTAAAATTAAATCAAAAGCTGTTGGTGTTGATGGAATCCATCCTTATTTCATAAAAATGATTTTGCCATATATTCTTCCAATAGTGACCCATATATTCAACACTATTTTAACGACATCAACTTTTCCAATTTCATGGAAAGCTGCTAAGATTATTCCAATCCTTAACCAGAAAGCAACAAGTAGAGCTCCGGCAGAATATCGACCCATCGCAATACTTTTTTTTTTTTTATAAAAAAAAAGGAATTCCAAATCCTAGAGCACTCAGACTCAGTAACGGTCCATTGTACTACCAGGCAGAATTCCTCCTTTTGGTGTAGAGGCATGTGAATGGGTGGCGTATGTTGTTGTTCCCCATGGGGATTGAACCTGCACCGCACGGGTAACAAGCCAACACACTAACCTCTACACCATCGCCACCCTCGCAATACTACCATATCTATCCAAAGACTTAGAAAAATGTGTTCACTATCAGTTGTCCGCCTATCTTCGACAAAATAATTTACTCTACGTATATCAATCGGGCTTTCGGCCACATCACAGTTGTACTTCAGCACTGCTTAAAGTGACAGATGATATACGGGTAGCTATGGATAAAAACTACACCACTTTTCTGACTCTACTTGACTTTTCCAAGGCATTTGACACAGTTCACCACGGGCTTCTTGTTGGAAAACTTATTACACAATTCGGGCTCTCGTCTTCTGCAGCGAAATTTATTCAATCATATCTTACATATCGTACGCAACCCGTCTTTATCAATGATGTCCCATCCGAGTTTTTAGCAACTTCAAATGGTGTCCCTCAAGGATCCATCTTAGGCCCACTGCTCTTGTCAATCTTTATTAATGACCTCCCAACTGTTGTCAATTACTCCGCAGTACATATGTATGCAGACGATGTACAACTATACATAAGCAGTGAGCGCGGTCTCATCACTAATTCTGCCTATAAGCTCAATCAGGATCTCAAGAATATCCTAACTTGGTCCGAGCGCAATTGTTTAAAGCTAAATCCTGACAAAACCAAATGCATAGTAATTAGCAGAAATTGCCCGGATATATCTTGCGTTCCTATCATCAAACTTGGAAATTTTCCAATTCAATTTGTCCAGAAAGTAAAAAATCTAGGTATTTGGTTCAGCACAATATTGTGTTGGGACAACCATATTTTGACCGTTATTTGGAAAATCTACGGCTGTCTCAGGAACCTGTCACTTTCGCAAAATTTCACACGGACACCTACAAGGTTGATGCTGGCTAGAACCCTGCTGGTGCCACATATTACCTACTGCTGTGAAATCTTCTGTTGTAACAACGCCTTCATAACGCGCAAATTTCAAGTTGCATTCAACAATATTACTCGATATGTTTTTGGATTGAAAAGATACGACCATGTTTCCGCTTACACTAAAAAGATTCTTGGTTGTACATTAAACAAGTATCTTGAATACTGCACTATCAAGCATCTACATAATATCATAACCACCAAACATCCTCCCAATTTATATGATAAGCTTCAATTCGCACAATCGCAACGCTCCTCCAATTTGATTCCACCCCGGGTAGCATATCAGCTCACGGAACGCCAATTTTTTGTTCACGCCATTCGCCTTTGGAATGCACTTCCCCTCAGTTTAAGACGACTCAAGGATGCAAACAATTTTAGTGACACTCTCTTTCGGCACATTGCAGGCACATAGATACAGAAAGTACTACCTAAGTTTATAGAAATCGTTTTCTTACTTTCGTTTTCTTTTTACTTCTTTTAAATTGTTTTTTTTTTTTTTTTTTTAATTTGTATACATTGTTTATATTTAGTTTACCTTAGTCATACTTTTTTTCTTTTCTTTTTTTAATATAAAACAATACACGTATTTTCAGTTAATATGAAGTATAATAATCGAAAGGCTTTTTTTTACAAAATTCACATTTATAACTTGAAAGATTTTGGAAGTCTATCATAAATGTTGTTACTTATGAATAAATAAATATGAAATATGAAATATGAAAAGTAGGACTAAAAATCTCAAAAAAAACCACTTGTAAAAGTTTTCTTTGGATAGTTTTAGTAATATTTTTGGATTATTTCAGTTTTTAAAATGACCACAAGTTGTCGTGCAACCATATAAGAACTAAAGAAAAATGAATATGAAAACCATGTCCAAAAGATGCATGTACTACTGTGTCCTTTTTCTTATTTTTTTTTTAAATTTAGAACTTTCGGAAAGGTATCGTTTCTACAATTTTGTTTAAGTTTAGTTTCCTTAACACATTCATCTGAATCAATAAGAAAACATGATAATATTTATATTTCATTTTTTCAACTTTTATTTATATGTATTTTATATATAATTTTGTTTTGTCTCTAATTTTGGCAGTTCTTTTCGAGAAATTAAAGTATTTTTAATCAGCCTATCTCTGTTTTCAAACCCACAAACAGTCTGGGAAGCCTCGGTCACCAACGTAACTGCTTTTTCAACTGCTTGGCTGTGGCATGGTAGCTGTTTAAATTGCTGTTTTGTTTTACAATGTCCCAGAGGTCTTCTTGAGTAAAATCCACTAGTAAAGGAGGTTCAGTCAAACGGCTCCTTTCAACTTGCCACCAATCTATTAACTCGAAATATTCATTTGCTTCAAAACGAAAGTTTGGAAGCTGAAATTGTCGTACGACTTCGTCAATAATGTTTGAATACAGCATGTACTACCTTTTTTAAATCGTCTGGCAAATACCTTGCCAGCTTAAAAAAATGCTTTGCGCCATAAACGAAAAAAGGCTGAGATTTTATGTCAAACCACATTACAGCATAAACTTTAGCAATGTACTCGACTATGTGCTTTAATGCCTCTTCTTGGGATTCCTTTGACATGTAAATGCGAAGAATGCGGTTAGCTGTCGTAAGCCATCTTGAATGCACCATGGTTAGGTTAGGTTTATGTGGCTGTCGGCAGAAGCCGTTGTGATACCACGTATATTATCTACCTCAACTCTGTAGATGGGACTGGCCAACGACACGCGGTTGTTTTCAAACGGTCGCCCATCTACGTACTAACCGCGCCCAACGTCGTTTAATTACGGTGATCTGACGAGAACCGATTAACTCGACGTGGTATGGTCGTTGGTTGAATGCACCATTATTCAAGGATTCTTTTCAAAAATTGATCCTTCACGATTATCATTGCTGATAGCTTTGCATATTTCATAAAAATATTTCTGATCCGAGTTCAGACAAGGCAATGGGAGATCGGGTAAGTTTGTTTGAACTGGCTGATAATGAGCGACGCATACATTTTGACAATTCTTTAGATCTTTTCCAATATCACCGGCGTAAGCCTTTGGTACAGATGTCTTTCCATAAAGCTTATCAAATAGATGCCTTAAAGGTAGTTCATTTGCATGGAGCATGCAAATAGACCATTGCAATGGTCGTTGAATTTTTAATTCAATTTACCGAATAATTCCACCTCTTAGCCCGGTATTAACATTGGTTCCGTCGCACCCAATAAGTTTAATATTATGCATTGAGATACCAGTTTGTGGAAAAAACTCAATTATTCTATTTGTAACAGTTTCGGCTTTTCCATTTTGTGGCGAAATATGACCAAGGTACTGGGAGTCTGGTTCTGCAATCAATACGATATGCTCTTCAATAAAATTACCCCTGGCCGTTTTTGTTAGGTCCTTGCGATCGTCAAAATATATCCCTAACGGTTCCCGGATAGATACATTTGCCAATTGCTTCCTTGATTTGGATCGTTCTCTCTTTACCTTGCTTCTATCAGCAATATTTGATTGATCCATTTGATGGATAATACCGTAATCTTTTAAAACTGCTGTTATAACTGTTGGTGTTGCTCTATCAGACATCCTAAATCTGTCGGCCACCTTTGCAACGTTAGGCAGATGTTTTCGATTTGCGTTGCAAAGAACCTCATTGCCTAGCCGCGTTTTTTTTTCTGGTGGCTTTGAAATTACTGAATCGTCATCTGAAGAGTTGATTTCGGTATCGTCTGTTTCAGTGATGCTGCTTTATGGAAGTGCCTGAAGATGAAGAACTCGCCAACTTTCTTGTAATGCATTTTTGAAGCTTGCACGTTTCAGAAACATCGACTGTGCCAATGCCCATTTTCCTTTTAGTCCTTTGATCTTCAAGAAAGTCACGCTCCTTTGGTGGAACTTTTTTGTCTTTTGGACATGAGGAGAATTTCAAATCAATGCACTTACAAGCAGATATGACAAAGAGTTTTTCACCATAGGTTTTAAATTCACGTAACTGCAGCTCAAATGCACCCGACCTTCTGTTTTTTTGGTGTTTTAATAAGGACAGTCCTTCTCTCGTTCAATTTTGTAATTTTTTTTTCAACGCTAAATTTACCGACCGTTGGAATTGAAGAAATGACGTAAATTTGAATGATTTTCGTAGCTGTGTATTGCATTCTCTTCTTCAAGGAGCTTTCTTCTTCTTCGAGGAAGGTAAGGTGGCAACACACATCCTCATTAGTTGGCAACAGACGCATAGACAACATTTTCCCTGTTCCAAATAATTGGCAAACTTTTTTTTGCGAACGAGTATCCATTCTGAATATAATTTCTGTAAAAAATCCTGTATATTTATCAAGTTGATTTAAGGCATAGTTTTCGTTTGAAGGCAATCCTACATCTTAACAAACTTACCTTTTGTTAAACAATAAGTTGTAGAAAGTAATTTAAAGGAACACTTTAATAATCAAATTTGCTTTTATTAGACACGACACACAAGTGAAAGGCAATTAGATTTGTTTTCAACTGACATGACGCGTAATTCCGGGCAACTATGTTTTTGGTTTTGAATTTAGTAACGTTACTATAATTCTTTTTCAGGTGTTTGAATTTTGTAATGCTACTGAAATCAAATTGATAAATATTTGTTTACTAACGAAAACGATAGACATCTTTCAGAAACATTTATAATGAAAAAAATCATCAAAATGAAAAAATTTAGGGATGAATTTAAATATTTTCAAAAACTTGGAAATGTTAGTAAGAAGAAAATGTTGGTAAAATAACACCGTACACTAAGATACAAAATATCAGTATTATATAAAAAGAGCCTTCTTCAACTTGTTGATACATTTCAAAGTTTTAAGACGCCTCATACACTGAAAAAAACTAAAAATAAAAAAAAAGATTTTTTCTCCTGCGTTGCGCGACCCCTAGCGGTGAAAAAAAAAAAAAATAAAAACCATAAAATGTATTATTCAACGATATGCATATGCATCTTTTGCGGGGGGTATGTTTTTGAATTTCAAAGAAAACATTTTTCACTCCACCCTATTGTACAATCAGTTCGTTTTCTAAGAAAGAACATTTAAAGAAGGAAAAAAACTAAGATCGTCTGACAAACATCAAAGAGTATCAACTGTCATGAGAAGCTTCTCAAAGGGCTTTGCCGACACGTATTTATGTAATAAGAAAAACTATGTATACGTCCTATTAGATTGGGGCGCATAATTCGAGACGGATGTACTTTAGAGCTGAGCTGCCGTTGTGACTAATGTTTGTATTGAAGTACTCCTGCTAGGTCGCGTTGGTGTGCCATAAAAAAAATAAAGGCACAATTTTTGGGCATGGCCCTTTGCCGTTCGGATGCGACCTTTAATATTAGGTCCCTTTGTAATGGCCAAGTTCGGCAAACATTTGGTATGTCCAAAGTGAAGCTGATAAGTTCAACACTCCAAAGCAATTCTGCATGAATTAATTAAAAGTATGTACCTACATACATTACCTACATACACTAATCATAGTCGATTCGATGGTACTACCTTGCTTCCCCTTTTTTATTTACCAAATGGTCGCGTTACAGACCGCAACTGAAAAAGGCGAGTGGATATTTGGGAGCGGTAATTCAATTTGTTAACACTTTAGTGGGATAATCATCCGACAGGGCACGGGCTGGTAGATCACGAGAGAGCATTAATCCCTAGTTAGTTAGTAGTTACCAAACTTTCAGCGGTATGTATATGCAACCTAGTTGGGAAACGGGCTAAACGAGCGAAAGACTCGGATGTGTGGACCGAGTGGCAAGTGACAAATTTAAGCGGGTGAAGAAAAAGCGCTCGTCAGTTGATAGTTGAAAGCGAGAGCGCTTCGACACCAAGCGTGCGGATGAAAAATCTCTGGTCAACGATCGTCGCGGCGGTTTTTTTTTGTAGTACCAAATAACCAACAGATAACAAAAACATACAAATTAAATTTAAAAGAAGAGGGAGATTTATAGTACGAAAGAAAAAAAAGATAATTGTTGATCCATATTGTTAATTCGGAAACGGGAAAAATGAAGTGCTCAAACGATTCACCCCAAACAATCGACACCTCCCTGAGTTTCGTACCTTAACCTTTTCGATCCGGATGGGACATAGAACAAAGGTGTTTTTATACCTTGGATGTCCCATCCGGATCGAAAGGGTTAAATCACACGTTTTCATAACTGCTATGTTAGACTCGTTTCGATATGACTTGCTAGGTTTACCAATCGAAGTGGTCAACAATTTACAGCAATAATCGATACCTACCTGTGATCAGTGCCCAAAACACCATTTTGCCTTCTTGCTAGTTGGACGCAGGTTTTTCCAAGTGCCTACCACTGCACTGCCAGCCGGCGTATCAACGAGTAAACGAGATCCCCGCACTCCACTTGTCGCAGTGAAACGAACTGATTTGGCGGTTTTCCCAGTCCAACCGTTGTGCCCCTCTGTCCTAAACTGACGAAAGCTATGTCACCTAATCCGCATTGCCACCAGCAATAATAGCGATATTCACTGATCAACCTGTCTGGGTAATACTATACCGAGCAGCACCCTAAAGCAACCACTTCAGATCGAGGGACGATCAATATCGTCAGACGCAGCAGCCAGATAGTGCAGTTTGTGTTTTATGTGGGTTCTGTTTAGTTCGTCCCAAAGAATATAGATTTTTTCTTTTTTCTTTTGCTTCTTCACATCCCCATTGATATATATTTGAAAATTAGATTATTGATAGGATGTACATTGAAAGAGGAAATCAAGAAGAAGTAAAACATTTAATATAGACCAAAAGGGTCAATGAAATTAAAATCTTAACTCAAAAAGAAAAAAAAATAATAGTATACCAGTGAAAGTACACCGTTTGGTATTTTTCTTCACTTATTTTATTGAGACGTTTTGTCAACGTCTTTATACCCTATTCTAGGGGTATATTAATTTTGACGCATAGTTTGTAACATACCTTAATATTGCCCGTTAACCCCTAAAAGTTACTATATTTATGATCAGCATCGATAGTAATGTCGATCTAGCCATGTCCGTCCGTCCGTCCGTCCGTCCGTCCGTCGGCAAAAATTAGGCCTTTAAACTGGACCTAGAGAGCTGAAATTTTAACCATATACTCTCTAGGGTCCCCAAATAATCAAGTTAACGAATTTTTGAAATCCGCCCACAGACACGCCCACAAACTCAAAAAACAAAATTTTTGAAAAAATCGATTTTTGAGCTAGGAAGCTGAAATTTTTTATATATGATCTATGACTCCTAAAACTGCTCGGGATATAAAATTTTCAAAATCCGCCCACTGCCACGCCCACAAAAAAATAAAACAATTTTATTGAAAAACCAAAATTTGAGCTAGGGAGCTGAAATTTTAAATATATACTCTCTATGGGCCCTTTAAGCTCATGTGTAAATATTTTCAAAATCCGCCCACTGGCACGCCCACAATTATTATTATTTTTTTTTTTTTTGAAAATTCAAAGTGAGCTAGGGAGCTGAAATTTATAATATATACTCTCTAGGGGCGCTTTATGCTCATGTGTTAATTTTTTTAAATCCGCCTACTGACACGCCCACAATTAAATAAAACAATTTTATTGAAACACCCAAGTTTGAGCTAGGGAGCGTTTTTTTTGATAAAATCTTTTAAATGTTATATAACAAAATATGTAAAGCGTTCTTAACAATTCAACCATACTTAGACTTTTGTCACGCTCACTTATGAGGGATAGGAATAAGAATAGGGTATCCAACAGTTCGCCCAAGCGGACTGTAGCCCGTCCCTATGTTTTTAAATAGCTTGGACATCATAGGCAGAATCGATATGGGGCGCTGCGAGGTGTGGAGGTGGTTTCAGTTGTAGCGGAAGATGTCCCTACCCTAAGAAAGCGATGTATTGCTGCCACCATTAATCTCTAGGAATACAGGATGTTCCTGCAGAGGTCGATGGGTTCGTCGTGTAGGTTGTCCTCGCAGCTAGATGAGGGCAGGCATGCTTGTATACGCACAAACTAGCTGCGAGGACAACCTACCCTACGAACCCATCGACCTCTGCAGGAACATCCTGTATTCCTAGAGATTAATGGGGGCAGCAATACATCGCTTTCTTAGGGTATGGACATCTTCCGCTACACAGGTTTTTTTTTTTTTTTTTTTTTTTTCTATATAAATCGTTTATTTCAAAGTATCTTTTATTGTTACGGGTTATCTGAAATGTTAGCTTGGCTTAGATTGTTTGCAATAACTTCTCCTTCGGGAAGAGCTTCTGCCGCCTCGGGACCGTGTTTTATTACAATGGCTTTGTCAAAACTGACTTTCTTATCGACGCTTATCTTTCTTTGAACGCTGTGTTCTTCATTTGATGATGTACTCATTTTGCGAGCAGCTGAGAAATTCACAATACTTTCAGTAGCAAGGATGCTTGCACTTGACAATAAAATCGATACTTGTTCTGCCGAGGGACAACTTGTTATGATCATATCATCCTGTGAATACCCATTTGTTGAAAGAATTTGTTCTAGTTTTATAAAAATGCTAATAATGTTGTTCCTTATTGGTCTGAAAATAATGAAATCAGTATCACGGTTACTTAGATAGAGTTGCATTGAACGCTGAAGCGTACATAGTTTAGTTTTAATTAGACGTTGTGATTCTTGAATAATACTACTTATGTGCTGCGGAGCTGCCCACGAACTTTGACGAAGACTATAGTTGATTTTATTCTGAGAAGACTGCCCCTTGTTTACGGCTGCTGATGCTAGCGCTAAAAGTACTTGAGCGTTATCAAGAAATGCTACCAGTGGACCAATTAAGATTTGTACAGAGTCTTTTATAAATTATTCGCAAACAGACTTCAACTGATGATCGACTTCTTTTCTTGAATCTAAAAGGTGCTCCTTTATTTGTGGTGTACCTTCAAGGAGAAATTCTAGCAAAGCATTATTGCTCCCCATTGAAAACAATTGCTTTCGCTTCTGTAAAAGGCCAAATGCAGCTGTCTTGACTTTGCTGAAATCTAAAGATGTTTCTTTCACAGTAAAATCAACACGAAAAGGTGCTATTTGTATTCGAAGAATCAGCAAATGTTTGATTTCGAAAAGTTCCCCATCAATTGGATTCTTTAATACGCTTATCTTTCCCCCAGCTTTAGAAACACTTTGTATGCAAAGCTTTAGGGCTTCTTGAGATAGTCCTTGAAATACGGGTCTATACACGCACCGATATAATCTCGATAGGCAAACTAATGTTCGCCTCACAGTTGGATACCACATTCCATGTAAGTCAGCATTAGAATTAAGATTTCGTGCCCTAAGGGTCGTATAAACACTCTCACTATCCACAAAAATCCACAAAACTCGAAGCATTTGATATCACCGATGATCCCGGACGAGCCCCCATTAATTTTTTATTAACTTTCTCGTTTATTTCATCCTTGGCCATTTCCAATGCCTTGTTACGGTATTTGGGAACTGTGGCAAAGTATTTGATCGCAGAGTCGTACCTCTGCCAACCTGAATAGTACTGTATGACTGAGATAATAGTGAACGAGACTATAATTACAACGCGAACATCTACTTTAGGAGCAACACGTCGTCTGTAGTATCTGTAGTAATGGGCATAGTACTCGTTTGGATTGTCCAACATGTAGTCGTAGTCGGTCCGCGACTCATCGTCTTTGAGAATCTCGTAGGCTGTAGCAACTAATTTAAACTGTTCTTCAGCAGTTTTCTTCGCTTCATCACCGCGATGTAAATCTGGGTGGTATTTCCGCGCCAACAAACGATATGCTTTGCCGATTTCCTGCTTTGTAGATTCTCTTGGCACAGCTAGAACATCATAGCAATTCTGTTTGCCACAATACAAACCGTCCAGAAGGCCTAGCCCCACGTTGGGCGCCACCTGTGTAGCGGAAGATGTCCCTTCCCTAAGAAAGCGATGTATTGCTGCCCCCATTAATCTCTAGGAATACAGGATGTTCCTGCAGAGGTCGATTGGTTCGTCGGGTAGGTTGTCCTCGCAGCTAGATGAGGCCAGGCATGCTTGTATACAGTATCATAATTACCTCCGCGACTTTCCACGAGCTAGGTACAGCATTTATTATCTGTGCTACTTTCTGTAGGCTTTTTTGAGAATTGTTGTGGAACTTCCCCTGGTATCAAATCAAATCCCGGGGATTTTTTAGTTTTGATGCCTTCTTTTATTTTTTGGCAATCTCTCGCTCAGTCACCGGTTGGACATGTCAGTCCTCTTCGTATAATTCTTCTGTTTTTGACAGTCTTTGTCTTCATATGGTTGGAAGTCGCCAAAGTAGCTGGTCTTTTTTAAAAATTGCTACATTCGATGAAAAATTAAAAACCTTTAATTTTTCCCCTACAGAGCGATTTTTTCCAAGAACATTCTTACGTATATTTACTTTTCTCTTCATGTGGAATCACTGCCTTTGGTGCTTAAGTACTTAACACTTTTTATTTTAACTTTCATTTCATTTCATTTAATTTTTATTTCATTTGAATGCTTACACATTAAGACATTAATTTATTTTAAAAAATAGTGAAAGCTTTGTAATAATAAATTGAATTATGATACGGGCTACTTAAAAGAACTGTTCAATAATTTAATTTAAGATACCCGTACAAAGATTTATAAAAAATAGTAACATTATTATAGAATTTTATTATACTGGCAAAAAAAAATATATAAACAAATCGTAAAAGAAGTGAATAAATAAATAAAACATTTAAACATACATCTCCATATATATTTTTAAGAATAAATACCAAATTTAAAAACAAAATCAATCGGGGAACTCCAAATAAAAGGACTTGAGTTTAGTCCGAAACTGCCCAGTGCCGCCTAGCCTTCGGACATGCCGAGGCAAGAAATTCTACAAGCGGACGGAGTTGATGAAGAACTGTCGTTCCGATGTGAGACATGTGACTTGAGGGTGAATAAGTTGTTGGGATCTGTTTGAGGAACCAAAGCACAATTTATTAAAAGGATAGCATGGCTGATGTGTCTGAACCATGATGATAATAAAATAAGTGAACGAAAGCGAAGTAAATTGTCAAGTGACATATTGAAAAGTGATTTAGAATAATTTGAAACACTGTCAAAACGATTCAAGTTGTAAACATAACGCGCAGTGTTATTGAATGCGACTTTGAGCTTCCTCTTGCTGGCAGCATCACAGTTACAGAAAATTTCGCAACCATAGCTAAGAATTGGAACAACAAGTGTTTTTGCTAAGATTATACGTGTTTTTAGAGGAATAAAATGTTGTGAGATCCACAACTGGCGTAACAAACCGTACACTTTGCCAACGGCTGCATTAATATGAGTATCCCATGTAAGTGTCCTATTAAATATCATACCCAAATTTCTGACCGAATCGACATACTCTATTCTGGAGCCATTAAGCGTTATGTCTGGAAAATAAGAACTGTCCATTGACTTTTTACTAATGACAATACATTTAGTTTTTCGAGGGTTTAGAAATATCCCATTCCTCTAGGACCAATCAGATATCCTCTGTAAATCAATATTGACCGTATTAGCATAGTCTTCAATCATGCCAAGGGAACAACTTCGATACAACTGTACATCATCTGCATACATGTGGATGGATGTCGATGTGGATATTAGAGTTGGAATCTCGTTAGCATAAAGGGAAAAGAGGAGAGGGCCTAAAATCGAACCTTGTGGAACGACACGATTGGTGAAAAAGAGGTCGGATGAATTATGACCTATCGACACAGCTTGTTTCATGAGCCTAAGGTATGCCGACATTCGCCTAAGAATTGTTTTGTTCCATATGCCATTGGCACTTTTTTCGAGAAAAACGCATTTAAAGGTTTGCGTACTTGGTACTCCGAAACTGTGTGATACGATTTTTTTTTTCAATTTGAAGTTAGTCTTATAAAGAGTTCACTTACCAATTTTCAAAGTGTTTTGCCAAGCCGTTAACAAGCCACGTTAATTAACGTAAAAGTCTCCTTTTTTGACTTGTGTCCCACCTCCTACATTTTGAAACTGATTTTTTTTTTCATACACGTGGAACACAAAAATATGGATATGGAACAAAGCAATTCTCATCCAAAATATCTGAAAGGCAAGAAAGCATGGAGTTGGATGCTAAATTTAAAAAAAAAATTGATTTCATCTTTTTTGTTAACAAAGTTTTTATTCAAAAAATACAATAAAATAAGAAAATTATTCAAAGTGTTTAGCATTAAACCAGGGAGTGAAAAATGTCAGATCAAATAAGTACAGCTTCGAGTCATAATGTTCTCCTCTCAGCTGCAAAATTTCAAATAGATAATCCCCTTTCGGGTTTTGAGTGAGCATTGTATCGTCAATGTTTGGCCTGATGTCGATTTGATTACAATTTGAACTCGTTCCAAGTTATTCTTTCGATTTTTTTTCATATATATGCGAATATTTGTAACATTAAACTAAGAAATACGATATCTCATGCCAAACAAATAAATCAGTTGGCATCGGTACAATTTGAATTTTCAAATCTGACACATTTCACTCACTTGCCCCCTACCTCAAAACTAGGTACAGAAAAACTTGTGCTAAACTGATCTTCACAGCTTCATGGAACACAAATTGACAGAATGTAGAACACTTTGCGGGCAAGTTTTTTACTCATGGAACACCAAATCTTGTACTTTTCTGATTTTTTCTGTACTTATCTTTGCAGCTAAGGTTCATTACACATCTATTGAATCTATATGTATTCAATGATTGACTGCTCGTAAGTCTAGGTAACTAGGTTTTGCGTTTGCAGCACTATTCATCACCGCACCGAATTTATATCTTCATAATATCGAATATTATCTACACAACTGTAATGGAGGTGGAACAAACCAATACTAAAATTTTGTTTGCGATCAGTGTCCCACATACATAGCTTTTCTTTAACACGAGTGCAAGTAGGACAAACCAATTCTCAACTTTGTTAATATTTTCTGTATCTCTTGTCGCAGTGATACGCACGTGGAACAAAACAATTCTCACAAAAAAATTGCGATAAATTATACGGACAATTTGTCCCAAACGCCAAAAAAAGGTTTATGGCACAAAACAATTCTACAAACTGTTGATTTTGGTGGATATGGGACAAAGTCGATGTTCGATATCTCGGGATTGGAAAGACTAAGAGCAAATCGAATCACAGATTTAAAAAGAGCTTACAAAATTACCATAGAATCCGTTCCTAACTCAAAAACGACAAAAGTGGAGTATGGAACAAAACAATTCTCAAGCGACGATAAGTGAAACCGCTGAAGGTGAGACCCCGAACAACATAGAGAGCTTTTTACATAAATTTAGGTGATTAACAGTATCGAATGCCTTAGAGAAGTCTAAAAGTATTAAAAAGGTCACCTTGCCCTCATCCAAAGGCTGCCTAATCTCTTCAACTACGTTAATGACAGCAGTTATGCAGCTGTGATTTTTTCTAAAACCAGATTGCATCGATGAAATATGCTATTTGAGTGAATGTGGCAGTTTATTTGCTTTTGCATTATCTTCTCAAAGACCTTCGAAAAATAAGGAAGAATGGAAATAGGACGGTAATCATTACTATTTGGACTTTTGGGGATAGGAAAAATCTTTCCGTTGAAAAGGATAAACACCAGTAGTTAAAATAAGTTTTTTTTTTTTTTTTTTTTTTAAATAAGATTGAAGACATGGACTAGTGCAGGTAGAATTAAAGGAATAATAATTTTGACAAATTTCGGATGTATTCCATCCAGACCAACTGCATTTGACTTAATTGACAACAAGCTAGCAATAACGTCTGTACTCGCAACACAAGAAAATTCAAAATTGTCCACTAAAGAAGTGGGAGAGACTGATGGACTTGAAGGAACTACGTTAAGTTCGGTGAAAGGAAGTGCAACGAAGTTTTTGATGAGGGGGTTTAAATCTAAACTTCATCCAAACTAGGTCTATTTTTGCCCATTCCAAGTGCACGTAGATTTTTCCAAAGCTGTCAACCTTTTATTAATGGATTTAGTTTGTTTTGTAGACTACTTTTAAAATAATTTTTATTATTTCACCAATAAACATACATGCGAGACAAAAATGACTAAATTTATTTTGAAACTAACATTCAACTTATTCTAGCTTACCGATTCTTAGGCAGGCGCTCTTAACTCAACTACTCGTATATCATTGAAACTATTTATCTTTGCCCTACAAAACTATTTACGACTGATCTTATACATAAATTATCTTTGTGCCAAGAAAAGCTAACTTGGTAAAGTGAAGTAAAGTAGTTCGATACACAAACAACTGAGCCTAACTAGAAAAAAAAATATAAAAAATCTTGGTTTCAAATCATCAGCCCTAAATGTATAGCTTTAATTTGAGTTTCGTAGAGTGCAGTAGTTGCACTTTTGAAATCTGTCTAAACTTTTAGATACCGCTGCTTCAATAGAACTGACAGCTTTTCGTGCTAGAGTTTACCTTAATTCCTAACAAACATTCTCTTATATTTTGTGTTAGCTAAATAACAATTTGAAGTCAAACAAACATTTACTGAACATTGAGCAAGCAATCAGAGCATACATCTAAAAATGTTCCCTCATTTGAAAATGATACTCTCATCACTTGTTTCAATTTCAACTAGATTCATCCAATTTCAACAGAACCCTCACGATCTCCATTTGACATCTAACATGACAAGCTCTTGAACGGAAATTCTCCTGCTCCAGATCCGAATTCTAGAAATCATCCTTCAGCTTCCACATAACACTTTCAGATCATGTCTCATCTCGAAAGCGAAAAATTTGCGAATAGTTAAAAACGTTCTTGTTTTCTCACTTTATCGAGTAATTTCCCTTGCACGCTCTACGAGGTGTTCACGATGATTAGCCTAAACGAACAGCACCAACAAATGCGACAGCGCTAAGAAGAAGACGAAGGCGAGGACGACGACGAGATTCACGTCTTTGTAGCCGAAGGTGAAGCCTCATCTATCCCACTATAATAGAGCAGAAAAGCGTTGCACTTGTGTCACGACATTTATTCCAATAGCCCAATCTCCAGGCGAAGATCATCACCATCGTCATCAGAGTTGCATCTACTAGGATTTGGTGCCGTCGCCGCCGCCTGGTATCTTTCGAAGGTTTTCTTCAGCCGTGTGAAGTACGCCGCCATTCGTGATCCCAAATCACTGATATGTGTATATTTGTGTGCCGAATTGGCAGACCAGAAAGGACTAGCACAGCGTCAAACGAGCAACCCAGCTAACAACCTTTATCAGCAGCGCTAAGATGAGGAAAATATTGTTAGCTCTGTGTCCATCGAGTGTCAAGTCACCAGTTGTGGTACACCAAATTGACACTTTGAAGGTTGCCCCTCAGTAACTGTCGGCTGGTGCACCTAGTGCGGATGCATTCCCAACCGATTGAATTATTTTTGGATCTTGGCCAATAAAATAATAAAATAGCATTGCGCTCAACTTTCTGCATCTACATCATCTTTCTTATAAGTTAATTGTCACCAAGGCGTGACGTGACATTTTTTACGCCAAATCTTTTGTGTGAACGAGTGTGTGACTTTCAATTCTATAATATTGGTCGGGCGCAATAAATTTTATTCGGGACTTTATTTGTGGGATCTGTGGATGAAATGTGAAAGTGCTTTTAATGATCAAATTAATACATGGCTTGGACATTCTAAAGAGCGCCATTAATTATATTTTTTGAAATAAAATGAAATCATTCTGTCAGAATATTTATTAATTGCCTCTTATTAGACCGAGAATTTTAAAGCTTGTCAGTTTTCTGTGAGCAAATGCACAGGAATTGGCTAAAATTAAATAAAACAAAAGGAAGTTCTTTTTCGAAAATTCGCAAGGATGCGTTACAAATGCAAGAAGGGCCTTTATAAAAATATATACGAGATTCTGGAATATAAAATCTGGTTGTGCTCCAGATGCAAACAAAAATCTAAAAATCCCTAAAAATTGTAAAATTCACCTTGAACAAGCGTGAAGCATAATCATTATTAGAATACAATTTATTCCTAACATACTTATGTAAAGCACATAGTTGCAGTTTCTTCGGAATTGAGTTACAGGAAATAGATTGATGTTAGCTTAGATTCACTTAGGTGGTACTTAGTGTCCTTATCATTGCGGCCACGCTGAGACTCACGAAGCCGGATTTATTGATAAATTCAGCTTAGTCTTTGAGCGAGCTAAAAGTTATGTTAACTGTTTCGGAGTAGGGTTTACCTAGGATGCGCAGACGTGTTTTTGTTAGGCAGTCACAGTGGCAAAGAACATGCCCTGCTGTTCCTTCTTCATCGTTGCACATTCGAAAAATATTGTCTTCAGCTAATCCAATGATCCAGAAGATTCAAGATTCAGGTCCACCAGTCAAGAATCCGGTAAGTGTATGTTGTTCAATTCAATTCAATTCAATTCAATTCAATTCAAAAATTTATTGGTAGAGTACAAGTAAGACCAAGTGTCTTTTATAGTACATTAACAATTTAAATAAAAGAAAAAACATTGGTACTAAGAGAAGTTAAGTTTAAAATAAAAATTAAATGAATTTTAAATGATTATACAATTAAGGAACTTTAAATACATATTTGGAGAAAGGAATGGAGGGACAGGGTTAACAAGAGAACAGAAAAGAGGAGAAAGTTACGATAGATAAAGAATAGTAGAGTGAAGTAAGAAAGAAAAGAAGAATATGCAATGATTACAATTAGGCGAAGTGGGCAAATAGAGCTCTTTTAAATCTTTCAGCTCCTATTATTTGTTTAATGGCGACAGGTAGAGAGTTCCAAAGTCTGGCAGTGTGGACTAGAAAGAGGCTTACAAAACGCTACAAAAGTGTTGTTTCTTCCCAACCAATCCACTTCCATACCCGATTCACTTTTTCGCCCCGGTCTTTCCATTTGTCTGTCGTTCCTACTGGGAGATCGGTTAACTGGCCGCCTCTGATTGATTCCAATCAAGGTCGCTCGTTTCCATGAGTTCTGGGGGCCGACAAAAGCAGGTATCGTGGGGGAGGACGATCCCTTGGCACACGCCAACGCGAACAGAAAGGGTAGTCAGAAAGATCCATTACGATACCCAAACGAACATAGCTAAATCCAATTAGGGCAGGTGGCCCACAGGTTAAAAGGCGGTGGCGAACGGCCTTAATAGAGACCCCCTTATACAAATCGCCAACGACCAGATGGCAGGTGGCCCAAGTTGACACATAAAACAACGCAATACCGAACTATTAAAACGAAACACTGAAGAATAAATACCAAATATGCAGACAATACATCGAGACGAAGACATCAATGGCCAAGGCCCAACGAATTCATACATTTTAAGAAATGGCACGCTATCCAGGTTCCCCTTCCCCCAAATCTGCTCGAGAGTCCACCGGGTTAGAATAGTTTCGCGGAGAGTAATTTTGAGCTTCCTTCTTCTCAAACACTTCACAGGTTTTCCAATTTGGGACATCAGCTGGTATAGTCCCAACACAAGAATCCAACTTCACTCAGTTCTTCGTCTTTTCTTTTCTCTTATTTTTTTATTCATTAGCTTTTTCTTTCGTGGGGACATTTTCGCGTTCTACTTACTTTCTCGATTCTCACATTAAGTGTCTTGTCTAATTGTTTAAGTATTTGTGAACTCGTCCCATTAGGATCTTTTGGGGAGTTGTGTGAATGCGTCCATCGAATCGTCCGGTCTGAGAAACCTCCTCAGAGTTTGGGCGAATTTAGAAACAGATGAGTGAGTGAGACGGAGACGGTGGCACACTACAGTAGAGTGATTGAGTGATCGCTAAAATAAGCCATAGTGGATTCCGTCATTGCTGAATGTGGGTGTATGAGTGAGAGAGAGAATGGTCCATGACGGAGGAATAATCATCTAAGTGGACAAGCCGGGACTTCTTGATTGACCATCAGAGGTATAAGAAGGGTTTGAGAATCGAGCGAAGTTTTAGTTGTACATTTAAATTAAAAAGCTAGTCTAGACTTTGGATTTTTGTGTTTTTTTGAAATTTTGTGGAGAAAGAAAAGAAACGGCAGAAGACGAGCGGAGGAAATAAGTGGCAGGACAGTCAGCGAGATCCTAGATTTTACGACAAGAGTGTTAGAGAAAAAGGAAGGAAGGTTTGTGTTCGTGTTCTGGAAACCCGGGAGGCTTTCGTTCCGGAAATTTCCTGAAAATTATCGGATGCGCGACCCTTCAACTTGCCTTTGTTTCCGTTCGGGAAAAAGCGATAGCGGGCCATTTCCAACGGCGATCTTTCCTTGTTCCGCAATTTTAAAGTAAATTTCAATAAATCGACCGTTGCTCCCCAGAGCTATATAACAATTCTTCTTGCTTTATTTCACCCCAATCCCACCTTAATTTCAGTATTTCACCGTCGGGAAATTCTATCAAAGGTTTCACAATTCCTTGTTCAGAAAGATTGTGTGGCACCCATTTTACCCCTTTTCCACTATTCAATTTGTCTGTGAAACCCCCCAGCTGGTGGGTTGATGTTGATGATGTTGAAGATCATTTTCTTCCTAGCACGTCTAATTTTTCGCTGTTCATCAAAGCCGCTATGGCCACGTACCCAGATCAGGTGAACTCTTTCTGTGCTGGTTTATGTTGTGAGTAACTTGAGGCAGTCCCACGCTAATGTTGAGATGATTTCAAAGGCGTTAACAGCAGGCAGTGCCGCTCTGCTATCAGAGAGGATGTAAATAGATTTGTTGGTGGTTTTCCTTTTCAGAGTTCATTGCATGTATTTCAGCGTAAAGATACGCTCCGTATACTCCTGCCCCAACTGCATCATCTGTTTTGAATCCATCCGTGTACCACAAGAGTGAACCTCTAAAAACTGCAGATTTATTTCATTCCCAGTTCTTCCGCTTCGGGAGGGTCAGCTTAAAGTTGTGATTAAAGTTGTACCTTTCAGACAGTTGTCCCTAAAGATTATTCCTAATAATTCATTCCTACCGAGTTCGTGGGCCAGGTCTTAGTGGAATAGGTTGGATATGTTTAGATAAAGAGAGGGAAGGTGCAATAGAACTTCCAACGTAGCGGTAGGTGCTGTTTTCATGTACACACGCACAGTGCACACAGGCTTGTCCTTGCGATTTATTGAGTTTGGTCTGTGTAGACTTTTCTTCCGTTTTTGGCAGCAGCAGGGTGCTATATACATATTGGCATTAGAATAAATATCTATTGAATTTTTCTGAACAAACTGTGGAATGGAATTTTAACAAATATCCTGAGACCGGGACTTCAACCAGATACAAAGTATCAGAGAAGGTACAAAAGACGACCCCAGTGGAAGATCGTTTTTTAGTGCTCGCAAGCCGTCGGCATCGGTTTACGACTTTTTTGGAACTGAAAATTGATACATTTCGATTAACAGGAAAAACAATTTCGGCAAGCTCAGTGAGAAAAAGGCTCGTAAAAGCTACACTGATTGACTCTTAAGTATGCCCGCGAAAACTGCAGAATTGATTGTCTGGAGATAAAAAAAAGAATTAGAATCGAAGAGGCAATTTATCTCCGGTTCCTAGAAAATGAGTAAGCGCCATGCACGCCAGATCTTTTTAGTGTCACATGCAGGCTCATCTTGGAGAAAATGCTCCTTGGCAAGCAAAATTAAAGGTAGAGACTTAATTTTGTTTCTTAAAACTCAACAATTAAAATAAATTACAGCTTACTTGACTTTAAACAATATTTGTATTGTTTTTTTCTTATGTTAAAAAGTACTTCGAAGAAATTAATCAGGCATCACTACAGCTCAGACAGAAAATGTTTCTGGAAAGAAGCAAACAAAAAAAAAACAAAACGAGTCCGACTCCCCAAACTAAATTTTTGGATCGAAGAACATTTTGCTATCTTGACCGCAACAAAAGAGTATCACTAACCGTTTGGCAATGCCTTTCAAAACAAACGAATTGTTGGATAGGTAGACTAACTGTTTGCCCATCCCCTATAGTTGGAGTGGCATTGGATTAAAAGTCCTTGTGCATTTCAGAGAATTTCTTTGATTCTAACAAAATAAACCGACATTTAGAAAATGTTGTGAAAACGCCTCCAAAAGTGGGCGACTTTTTAACTCCAAACTCTTGGTTAAAATTTATTTTTGATCTTTTTAATCTATATTATCGCGAAAACAATGTTTATCTCAAAAACTCGCCCAAAAAGTGTGTGTGGCAAAAACAGGGTGGGTCAAAAGTGACTTCCTAATTTTAAAAAATTATAACTCTTTTGTTTTAAATTTCTTTTCTGTAGTTTTTTAAGGTTCTTATAAAACAAACTTGGGAGATTTACTAAAATGAACTACAGCGCTTTAGAGAGGACCAAACTAATTGAATTTTATTTTGAAAACAATCACTAGATTATTTTAACCCAAAGACCTTATCGTCGTCATTTTATTGTGCGAAATCCACACTCTGCGCACATGATTACGGCACTGGTCTCACGATTTCGTCAACAAGGAACTGTAATCCTCGAGCATTCTTGCAAGTGTTGTACAGAGTCCAGAAACATCGACACGAAGTCGCTGTGTCCCGCAGTCCTTGCGACGAGTTCTACGAACCGAATCGCAGCTGTTTCCATACAAAATCCAATTTGGGCAAGAATTAAAGCCAGGAGATCCTCAAAAACTTGTTGTTGACGAAGTTCGGAATAATTTCCAAAAATTCAGGATTTAATTGGCCTCCATGTTCTTCGGATTTGACTGCACCAGACTTTTTTCTGTGGGGTTTTTTGAAGGGTAAATGGTAAGTAAATAAACCCACCAGTATGCCGCAGCTGAAGGAGAACATTCGTGCTGAAATACAGGCGCTGAGCCCAGATGTTCTACGAAGTGTTATGAAAAACGGTCTGGAAAGAGCCCGTCTCTGTGAGCACGAAACTGGTGCTCATTTGAGGGACATTCTATTCCATACTTAGCCGACAAATATGTCCATAAATCATACTTTTAGCTTCTAAAATAAATTATTAATAAAAAAATAAATCTAAAAAATTTATTACCACTTTAAATTAGGGAGTCACTTTTGACCCACCCTGTATTATGAACTGTTTAAAATGACTTTTGTTCCGGCAGGTTATGGTTTGTACGCCCAGTGACTTCTTAGAGAGGACGACGCTATCTATCAGTAGATACTAATTTCATCCTTTAACTCGATGATATTGAAAACCATAAACAACTATGACTTCGGAGTTGTCGGACAGAAGGTTCCGTCAGTCTCAGTACACATTATATGCTATCCAACCAAGCTTTATGTACCCTACTAATCGATCTCTACCTGATGAAATTAATTTTGTGCTTTAACCTTATGAGATTCAAAGGCACCAAAAAAGTGTACCGGAGGTGGCCCCTTATTTTCAATCGCGGCTGGAAACATCTATAGGGCGCTCTAAACTTTCATTTAAAATGCGAATTTGCCTTTA
This sequence comes from Portevinia maculata, assembly GCA_949715645.1. Taxonomy (NCBI): domain Eukaryota; kingdom Metazoa; phylum Arthropoda; class Insecta; order Diptera; family Syrphidae; genus Portevinia; species Portevinia maculata. The sequence goes on from OX454525.1 coordinate 41,853,293, forward strand.
ACCCGATGGGAGAGGTGACCCTACGGTTAACTTCTGGTTTTTAGGATAGAGTATAAAAATAACTTATTTCAACCATTTAGTCAAAAGTCGAAAAAAAAGTTTGAGACACATTTGTTGCGTTCGGGAAAGTATTCAAGACAACTGGCAAATGATGATAAAGTTTCCTTAACCAAAACTATCCTCCCGTCAATATAACGTTTTGATTGCATTTTCTATTTATGTCTTTACAGAAGACATCCCCCGCTGAGTTAGTGACATATGGGACTACTGAAATGAAATCCCCCACTTGTTTCAACTCAAAATATTCATATTTAATAAATCACGAATTCTTTCTAAAATTGTGTAAAATATTTGTATAGATACAAATTAAAAGAACATTCTTTAAGAACTCAACATTATCATTAGAGAATCTAAAGCATTTTCCAAACCGCGAAGCGTTTCATAACTGACGCAGCATTCAGCAGATTTGTCACATAATCTGTGCCACCCAAATGTTTGGAACGTGCGTTCGTTGCGGCCGGCGTTGATGTCGTCTTCGCCCATGTGCCTTGCCATTAGCGATCTGTTCCGTATTACTCCTCTGTTTCTTGTTAACCATATAAGAACAGATGCGTTCTCCTTGGGACGGAAAAATTAAAAAAAGAAAAAAATATTGAAATCCAAACGAATTATTATTTCTAGACCGAGACATCTTTGTCTGGCCGATGTAAAATTAAAATCTGGAAAATCTTTGTCTCTCTGAGCAATGCCCCAGGCTGTGTAAGCACAATAAAGTATTCCGACAGAAGGATACCTCTCGTTAAAGCAAGGCACTTTCTCATTTTCCACATAATGCACTTTTCTCAAGAAATTCAATTTGGCCAGACCATAAGCAACGGCGCGCGGGATAATCTTCATATTTCAGTCGGCTGAGGGTAAACCGCTTTGGATAGACGATAAATAATATTCATAAAGTGTCATCTGGTAGGGGAGACGACTTGCTGCAGACACTATGCTAATTTACCCCGTGCGTCTTCACGAGGTGATGCTTCGGTTTAATGTTTTAGTTTAAAAGACCTACACACGACTAGACACGGGAGTATACGTGAGTATTACTGTTTCCTTTGATGAGCGGTGAGCTACATTAATATTTTGCATAAGTCATCGAAATGGGGATCAGATGCCGGCGTTTAAGATTCTGATCTGGGGGAGGTAGAAGCATATTTATGTTTAATTGTAATCGACAACAAATATGTACATATTCAGAAAACAAACATCTACAAACCTTAAATCCCAAAAACAAACCAAAATCTTTTATAAATATTAACTCAGTTAGGTGACAAGATACGCGCGAAAAAAACCAACTCGACTGACTATCAGGAAGGAAAATACACCCGTGAGCCCGGATGAACTGTCTTTTTCGGGATTTTCAATCTTTGTAGGTTTTGTCCCATTCGATCTTTTATTTAAAAGATTTTTGAGATTTTCGCGTTCGAGATTTTAGTCGTTCTAGAATTTAGATGATGTTTTCGCACGTATGGTCTTTGAAAAGACAAATCCAATTAGCACCGAGTGCCGTTTTGTTACCAAAAACTCACGTAAACCTGAGTATTATCGTTTGATGGGCGAGACTAAATCCAACCTGCGGAGTTCAGGAAAGTTATCAGTTCCTTGATACTTTTCTCGGAGACATCCTCAAGTGTATTATAAAAAGGGCTTCCCAATGTTCGTAGTCTGGTCCTAGCTAAAGCCGGACTTTGTCACTTTGCAACTGCGGCAGTGTGTATTGTTTGGGATGCCCAACTTGGCCGAATGGTCACCTATAGGGCAGTGCCCCGTGATGATCGCTGTTATTCTTGCAATATCTTTTCGGGCTCTACATAGAAGGTCGGTTGTTTTTGCCTTGTTGTAGTTTGGCAACGTTTTCCTGGATATGACGCATGTAGTCAGCCTGCTCGATCTGAAGTTGGCTTTCTTGACGTATTGTATTGTATGTGCAGTGGGGTCATCAGTAGATGACAAGCCCTTAGACCTAGTGGTCCATTGTACTTCAGCACGGCTGCCCGCTCGCTGCTTATTGGCGATAAGTAATAGAGTCAGTGAGGGAGAACCTGCCAGTAGCCTTGGCAAAGCGAAGGATATTAGCAAGTTCTATATCCCCCATCTCATCTTCGTTGACGAATTGTTTACCTATAGTGTTGAGCCTGGTTCTGGCGAAAGCAGGATATTCACAGATGAAGTGAGATGCCGTTTCATCCGCTTCTAGGCAGCACTCACATAGGACCGAGCTCCTAATGTGAATGGTCTTTAGGTGCTCGTTAAGAGGACTGAAACCACTGACGAGACCAACCAAGGATCTAAAGACTTTCCTATTTAGTCCAAGCAAAAACTTAGCTCTGCTGATTTTTGTACCATCCACTAGCTTCTTCGACTACCTGCATGAGACCAGGTCATGCCAGTATTCGGAATGTTGTTGGCGTAGAGCCACAGCCATTTCACGTTTGTGGACGGATAAGCAGCATCCTATGGATGGCTGTGGGCCAATGAAGGCTGTTGAAGATCCCTTCCTGGCCAGAGCATCCGCTCTTTCATTACCCTGGATTACCCTGTGTGCCCAGGAACCCAGGCAAGTGATACCGAGTCACATCTTCGCAGACGGTTAAGCTTATCCATGGTTTCCTAAACTATTTTTAAGTTGAGAGAGCCAGCCGAACAGGCTTTGATAGCGGCTTGGCTATCTGAGCAGATGTATAAGGTTTTACCCTTAATCCTTCTCCTTAACAGGATATTGGCGGCAGTGGCAATCGCAAAGATTTATGCCTAAAGAACAGTTGTTTGTCTACCCAAAGCTGCAGATAGATTTATCCGACAGTCTCTAGAGTAGACCCCGGCTCCGGAGATACCGTCAATGAGTGAGCCATCCGTATAGACAATGACATCACCCGGCCTAGATCCATTCCACCCCCCACTGTTCCATTCCTGCCGTTCAGGAAGGATGACCTGAAAACGGCGCTCAAAGACTTGCTTCGTGCACACAGTGTCAAGTGCTCCTCCCCGATGGCCAGGTAGGCTGTCATAGAGAGCTCTGTACCTAGTACCTCTGGCCCCATCGCCGAGATTGACCTACCGTGCAAGTACTACACACATACGGCATAGTGATTTTCTGACCTCACTCTCAGCAAGGAACACAGAGCAACACTTCCATAGCAGCAGTGGGAGTTCATCTCGTCGCACCTGTAATGCATGAGCACGCAAGGTGCTGTAGCTTCGTCAGTTGACTTTTGAGGATGTGAGCTCTAGCCCACAATACAATCCCACTATAGGTACATAAGGTATTGAGGTATTCTGCGGTGATATTTGACTTAACTGCTCCGAGCAGAATGTGGACTGGTTCCGCCAAAGAGCAGTGGAGAGCTGAGCCTTGCCTAGCCTGTTCGACGGCATGTTCGTTTCCATAACCGTTACTGTGCCCTGGAACCCAGATCAGGGTAGCCTTGAACTTATCAATCAGGGCCAACTCATTACGGCATTCTAGTACTAACTTAGAGGATATAGTGATCGAAGCGATCGCTTTAATGGCAGCCTGGCTGTCAATAAGTATAGCGATCCTTTGCCTCGGTGTTATGTTTGAGTGAAGTCTGATGTGGCGACAGGCTTCACGGATAGCCAGTAGCTCCGCCGCATATAAGGTATAGCAGCGCTACAATATCAAGCATTTCAGTGGTCAGGTTTGTAGTATATACGAGTTGGTACGTGTTATTAGACAATCTCGGCGGCCGACTTATGTTTCGCTTTTTATACCCTATTCTAAGGGTATATATTAATTTTGACGCATAGTTTGTAACATACCTTAATATTGCCCGTAGACCCCTAAAAGTTACTATATTTATGATCAGCATCGATCTAGCCATGTCCGTCCGTCCGTCCGTCCGTCGGCAAAAATTAGGCCTTTAAACTGGGCTTAGAGAGCTGAAATTTTAACCATATACTCTTTAGGGTCCCGAAATAATCAAGTTTACGATTTTTTGAAATCCGCCCACAAACTCAAAAAAACAAAATTTTGAAAATTTTGAGCTAGAAAGCTGAAATTTTTTATATATGATCTATGACTCCTAAAACTGATCGGGATATAAAATTTTCAAAATCCGCCCACTGACACGCCCACAATTAAATAAAACAATTTTAGACGGCAGACGGCTATCTCTGCCATGCTCGTGTTCCCAAACTCAAACTATTGTACATATATTTCATGAAATAAAGAATCTAATCTAATCTAAATCTAAAACAATTTTATTGAAAAACCAAAATTTGAGCTAGGGAGCTGAAATTTATAATATATAGGGGAAGGTTGTGTACCTTGGTCCGAGTGCCAATATCCAGAAAACTACAAAGCACGCAAAAACCGGCCCTTCTGTGAAATGTTGATCTTCTGTTCATTTGTCTTCTCAGTTTCTTTTTGAAGGCACAGCTGCAACGAGTCGGCAGAAAAACAAACAAACATAGTTTTCAATGAAAAAAGTATTTTTTTTATCTCTTTTCTAAAGTTATGTAGTGCTTAGTTTTCTGTCTTTTTTCCGCTACTTTAATCGATTTCGGAAAGTGTATTAATAATCTTTTGGTAGGAACACATTGTCGTTCGTATGTGGTTTGAATACTAAAGTGATGTAAGTGTACCTTGGACCTATCATAGCGCGTGTACCTTGGACCATTGGTTTGCCCTTTAATGAAAATTTTTAAATAATATTGAAGTGATAAATTTGTTTTTCTTTTATGTTGTTCCCTTAAAGTAAGTTTTTAAATAATATTGAAGTCCTTTGTTAAGTTTTTTTTTAGTAAAAGAGTTTTTTTTATTTAATACTATTATTTGAAATAATTTTTTTTTAATCAAGCCAAAAACTTTAGGATAATGGTTTGTTTTTTGCTGTTTTTTTTTTGAAAAAAATTAAAAATGGTACCATTTTTACTTTTTATTGAAATAAATTAAAGTTTTCACCTTTAAACTAAAGAAAAACGTTTAATAATATTTTCGGTTCAAGGTACAATACTCCGTGGACCAAGGTACAACCACGTCTTGTACCTTGGACCGTTTGAGGTTAGCATATAAAAGTTAAGTTTTCTAAGGAATGGTAAGCAATATCCTTTTGGTAGTTTCGCCATATCATAGAAAACTTCAGGTAGTAACACAAAAAAAAAGAAAAACTAAAGAAAAAACGACACATATAATATTGACAAAAAACTGAAATCCGGACTGAGGTACACGACCTTCCCCTACTATCTAGGGGCCTCTAAGCTCATGTGTAAATATTTTCAAAAACCGCCTACTGACACGCCCACAATTTAAAAAAAAACTTTTTTTGAAAATCCAAAGTTTGAGCTAGGGAGCTGAAATTTATAATATATACTCTTTGGGGGGCCTTTATGCTCATGTGTAAATATTTTCAAAATCCGCCTACTGACACGCCCACAATTTACAAAAAAAACTTTTTTGAAAATCCAAAGTTTGAGCTAGGGAGCTGAAATTTATAATATATACTCTTTGGGGGGTCTTTATGATCATGTGTAAATATTTTCAAAATCCGCCTACTGACACGCCCACAGTTTACAAAAAAAACTGTTTTTGAAAATCCAAAGTTTGAGCTAGGTAGCTGAAATTTATAACATATACGAGTATATACTCTCTAGGGGCCCTTTATGCTCATGTGTCAATTTTATTTAAATCCGCTTACTGACACGCCCACAATTAAATAAAATAATTTTATTGAAAAACCAAAGTTTGAGCTAGGGAGCGTTTTTTTTTACACAAGCTTAATTTTTTTTGATAAAATCATCTAAATGTTATATAACAAAATATGTAGAGCGTTCTCAACAATTCAACCATACTAAGACTTTTGTCACGCCCACTTATGAGGGATAGGAATAAGAATAGGGTATCCAACAGTTCGCCCAAGCGGACTGTAGCCCGTCCCTATGTTTGAAAATAGTATTATCCCTAGTTTGTCCTTCATAAAATCGATGGCTTTTTGCGGCAGTATGGAATCATCCATTTCCTCAAGATCAATAAAACTTAAATTGTCCAACAAAAAACGTCAACTTTTGTGAATTCGTCGGTTCAGCACAGGATCAACTTGATTCTTTTTTCAGTCCGTTCATCAAACACATCATGCAAGAATAAATATTACAGTTAACAAAAAAAAAATAAATAAATAATTTGTTACAAAACTGTTAATACATTTCAGTTTGGGAAGCCCTTTCATTGGCGAATCAATTCCAGTAGCCGTTGTCAGCATATGCTTGGTTTTGCCTTCACTTACAGCTAAACCCAATTTCACCGCTTTTCACTCATGTGTAACGACACAGTGACTGAGGATTTCAAGGCAATTGGGGAACAGGTGAAATTGGTTGGTCTTGAAATCAATGAGGACAGAACGAAGTACATACTTGCTTCCAACAAAAATTTGTCCACCGACTAGGCCACAACGGAAGTATTGACAGCAGAAACTTCGAGGTACTAAGGGACTTCACCTGCCTCGGAAAAAACATCAATTCCACGATCGACACCTTAGTGGACATCTGACGAAGAATTACTCTGGGAAACTGGAAAACTCCTAACCCAGAAGATAAAGTATAAGCTCAACAAAACATTCATACTGCCAGTTCTGCTTTATGGAGCCGAATACTGATCTGCTGGAAGTTTTGATAAACTTGCGCGACGGTTGTCCTTCGACTCCTGTCTTATGGATATGCCGTCCGATGCAATGACACCGAAACTTCAGCTGATGCGCAATAATGAAGTCGACTTTCCTCGCGTTTAGGACTTTCTCTGGCCAGACTCTGAGCTTGGAAAAGAATGCAGTCGAATCTTCACGGATGGCTCCAAAACCGATCGAGGATCTGGTGCTGGTGTTTTCATGGAGAGCGAAAACATTAGACTTTTCTTCTCATCAGGCAAACATGCGTCAGTCGTAAAAACTGAGACTTACGTTATCCTAATGGCTATGGACTATGCTGTGAACAGGTGGAGGGGGCGAAGTGCCTACGTCTGTAAGGCCTTGCTCAATCCTTTAACCACCTCCAAAATAGTTTGTGAATGCAAGATCTCTCTGAATACGGTCGGAAGGCTAAATTCACTAAGACTTATCTGGGTACCGGGTCATAAAGCGATCACAGGAAATGAGATCTGCGATGGACTTGCTAGACAGGGCTCAGAGGAAGACTTTGCAGGACCTGAACCGGTGCCTGCGTCCTCGTTCAGGGCTTCCATTGACGGTTAGGTTTCATATGACCATAATCGCAGATGTTGCGACTTTATAGGGTGCAGACGGACTAAACGAATTCTCCCCTGGCGTTCTTATGAGTCATTATGCTTTTGCCAAGCATCTTAAGGTGCTAGACTTAACTGCAAAGCCTGTGGAGAAAGCGATGACACTGCGGAACATGTCCTCTGTGATTGTCTTGCTTTTGCTCGTATCAGGAAACAGGTATTTCGTGCTGATGTGGTGAGTGCTGTTAACCTAAGCTCCTTGTCATTGAAGCGCTTACTCGTCTTTATTAGGGAAACGAGTAAATTTTAACAGAACAGTTTCTTCTTGGTATTACAATGGACCAGTATTGAATCTGAGTGCTCGAAAGCCTCGCACCCGGACAAAAAAAAACTAGTCTGCTGGACGATAATCTGGAAATGTGAGCTAATATTGTTTTTTTTTGAAAGAAAAATACTCCATCGGATATTTGGTCCTGCGGGCGAGTGGAGCCGTAAATACAACCGCGCTAAAAGCTGAAACACGTGGATTACATTGGCTCATCCACATCGAACGAATGGACATTAATGTTTCAGCGAAGAGGATCTTCGACTCTCCGACGACAAGGAAGATCTGTCTTCCATTTTAAAGATCAAGCTTTGGCGGATGGCAGAACGCTTGGTCTGGACAACTGAAGGCAGCGTGCCTGGGATCGCGAATGATGGAAGGCTGCAGTGTCTTAGGCAGATACTATCCTTGGCTAGCGAGCCCGTTAAGTAAGGTGTTTAAGGATATCAGCAGAACCAAATCATATCCACTTCTTGTTGGAGCAGCGATCGTTCTCTATCGTCATTCTACATGACCTGACAAGATTGACAGAACAAACACTAAACATAGAGCTACATGGCTCCTATAGTGTATGCTTTTATTTTATGCAAAATGTAGACTTACAGTACCTAACTCCACATGGACAAGAGACAACCAGATAACTGACATATGGGCATGGACGCAAGACGCAGGCTGCTTCAATTCACACTTATTTTGTATAAAGGTTCATAAATGCAATATCCTTATCGCTGCCAATTTTATGACTTAATCCTAAAACTGGGAAGCAAAAAAATATTTACTGACGGCACACGACTGCCATGTTAAAATGATTATTAATATGCCGCGAACTTGTTTATCTACTTTTAGTAATCACATTAACATTAAAGTGTTCTTTCAAGTTATATTTCAAATGTGTTGCAATCTATCCCCCAAAATCCACACAGAATATTTTAGTCACCTAATCAGTTCTTGTATCTCTTCCTTCATATGGAAACATAAAGCACGCAGCCCTCACTCCTTTGCTGAGCGCTGTTCCAGACCAACAGCTTTAGGTCCTTAAATTCATTTTTCCAAATTTAACGAAGCGCATCCACACCGTTGCGTGCATTTATGGCACTGAGGAGTAATTAAACGGAGGCGCTAAGTTGTGTGTGACGCAGACTATTAGAATCGTGGTAATTAAAGATTATTCCGAGAACTAACAGGGCACGTATGCAACCCACCTCCAATTACAATACAAAAATTATACTTTGGCAGAAAAAAAATTCACATGAAAAATCTCCAACTGTCTGTTCACCCTTTGCGGCAAAATTCCTATTGATTCATCCATCGACTCCTGCGCTAATTGTTTTATCGAGCTATTTGCTTCTATTAAAAATCGAGTCCGAAGATTTGCGCCTCTTCACCATGCAGCAGTAGCTGCAGAGCTGCTTCACTCGCCTCTTGTCGGTAAGTTCATCTTGGTGCATCGTGGCCTAAGGGTGGCGGTGGCCGGCAGCAGTTGCGCCCAGACCTCTGCACTATGGCGCGCTGGTGAATTTCCTTTCAACAGGTTTTCTTGTCTTTGTCCCTCCATTGCTCCTTTCTTCAAGTAGTGTATCTAAGTGCCATGCAACAGAGGCAAAACCAGCGATCTCTCTGAATGTAAATCCAATCCGACCTTGCTAGCGCGACCCACCTGCGTTTTGCATTTTCATAGATCTCGCGCGCACTTGACTTGTATAGATATACACTAACACAGAGTTCTTTCTCGGTTTCGTTTAGGTATTGGTATTTCTTATTCGATATTTTTGTGTGCGCACTTGAACAGTGTTTGGATGCCGTTCGCCGTCGACGTCGTCGTTGGCATGATGCCGTGTGTAGAGCCTTCGAGGCATACTGCTGCTGCTGTTGGCAATGGACAAGGGCACACACATCGGATAAGAGAAGCTCGCGATCTGTGGGAGCAATAGTCAATTTGCAGAGGCTGAATACTATTTATTATGGCTCCCGATAGCGTCTTACAAATTTTTCCCATGTCTTAATTCATAAAGGAAGCTTTGGTCGTACTGTTCCTAGTGCACTCCTATAGAAGTGTTTCTCCCACTTTGGTTTGCCTTCGTTTTCGATCAATCTGTTAGCACACCGAAAAGCCACCACCGCAAACCATTGCAAATGCATTGAATTTTGACATTGGACTCCTCTAGGCTAAGGTGGTGTCTACATATTGCAGATGATAGATACTAACTTGGCCGTATATTATGTATACCTACCTACACCGTCTTTGTATATGGTATTGCATTTTCTATTTATTTATTTTTTGGATCCAAATGCAATGGAATTTGTGGATGTTAAGAATTTGGTTGTTGTATGGTCAAGTGCGGATGCAATTCGTCTGTATTCAGATGAAATTGAAGGCGCTGCCGTTAATGATGAGTAGTTGCGTTATTGATCGCAGCTTTAATTACCCGAAGGTAACGTGAGCATTTGGGATATTTTAAAGACTAATTAGAAGTTTCGCACAGAGATCCGTATAATTTGAGGGCAATTAAATGAATTTATAGTTATTTCGATAGCAATACTTCCATAAAACATCGCCTGAATGACATCGTTTCGACAATGTTATAATGTTTAGTCCTCGATTTACATATTTTTTGGATAATTAAGGCAGTCTTAAGGATTTTTAAAGTGAACAAGTGACTTTAGATCTTTTCTTTAAATGCTACAGAATGCAATTTATTTTTAATAATAAACTCTATGACATTGCTATTCGTGTCGCAATTTAGAAGTTTCAAACAAACTAAAAAAATGGAACGGGGAGTTTAAAATCGAGACTTCCTTTCATGAATTTACGTCTAAGACCATTGTAGGAGAAGGTGTTGGTTTCGGATCTTCTGGCTTTCATATTGTGGCGACGCTGGCGCGGTGGTGGTAAATAATTAAAAACCTTTAACAAACAAATTCGTAAAGCAGCTTAATTATCCATTTTTTTGAAAATGTTTTCACCGAAGTCATGCGGATTTGAAATCTAACCGTCTTGATTCATGAACATTGGATTCGGGATTTGGAATAGAGTTGTGCAAATTATTGTCGTTTTCCACTATGCAAAAAAGGAGTACTATTTTTATCTTTCGGAGAGAAAATGCACTCCCAAATTGTTCCATTGGAGCACTCGGAGCACTCTTTTGGGAGTATTTTTCATTTTGGAAGAATTCACTAATGCATAAACTCTTACATCGGACTACTTGGTCGAAACCATATAAGACAAAGGCGCATTAATTTGTTTATTTCATTTTCCCAGTATAGACTTCACCAACACTTCACCAACACTTCGATGTTCCATTGGAATCCACAAAGGTTGGATTATTGAGCGGGACCAATCTAAAACGACACGCACGCAACGAATATTCGCCATGGAGTTGTAATACGAGTAGAATGCAAATATTGTTTCGCCTAACCATTAAAATGTATCTTATTATTTGTGTTCTTTGCAAATTCAACTTTTATAATTGGGGATGAATTTTTTTCTGATTTATTGGGAGCTTAGTAAAGGAGCTAAGAGCTTCTAAAGAAGTCCTTCCTTGTTGTTATGTGGATAAAGAGTCATGCAGTTCATTTTAATCTACAATCTCTACCATTCGATATAGGCAGTTGTGTCATACACATAAACTCAATATTTAAATCGTTCATTCCCAGGATATTATAACATCTTCAAGCAACGTATTGTTACGAAGCTGTTTGCTGGGAAAATAAATAAAAATCTGCAACAGAAGTTGAATTATTTTGAGCTACCTTACCGAGAGGTTAACGTTTTCGAACACGCTCTAAAGTGCGCTCATTTTAGCCCAATAGTGAAAACAGGAAGCTAAGTGGGGAATATCCTAAGTAGATCGCGTAACTGCGCTCTTTTCTGTTACAACCGCCATCAAGCGTACACGCAACAATCCCAATAATAAACGCTGCATGCTGTTTAGAGCTTGTTTTTTTTGTTCAGTGACTTATACTAGCCTAATACATTGGAAGCGATCACAATAATTATAGGCAGGACCAAAATCTTTTACCCAGCTAAACATTTATTAAGCGGTAAGTTTAACTGAAAAAAAATTATTATTGGGCGATATTAAACAACCTGGCAATTCTACCAAGTATCCCACCTATCGGCAATCACCGCCATATAATAATCAAGACTATCGTTCCGCAATTGGAAAATCCCGCTCCATAAAAGCGATCAACTCTCCTTAACATAAAAGGTTCCGCCCCCCGGTAAATAAACAGCTTGACCTCTCAGCAGAAGCAACTACGAGCACAAGCAATAACTTACATAGCACAAAAGAAAAGTCACCGAGCCAACAGCAGCTGAAGTGAAACCAATAACCATACCAAAGTAAAGTAGTATAGTCTCTAATGTCCGTGTCCCAATTCTTGGCATGAGAAGTTTTCTTTTATTTTATGCGTATGCCATAGTTGATGAAAGCAAAGATCCACCTTTATCCGACGAGCTAATGATGTGTTGATTTCTCGCACTTTTCAAAATCATTTCAATGTTTGCGCCATTTTTGTGCTAATGATGAAGTGCGGAAGACGCAACTTCAGAGTTGCCGAGAAGACCCGGTGGTAGGAATAGGTTTTGTTCATATTCGTCAATATTTTTGAATATATATGATTTTTATTTATTATAAACTAGCTGACCTAGCTTTATTAAAAAGAACAAAAACTTAAAATAAACATGCGAAAACATAAGCAATGTTGCTGAAATATAAGACGACATTTAAGACCAATCGCGGTAAGTCCCGTTGTGAAAATATTGGAAAAAAAACAACCTTTAAAAGAATTCACAAAACAATACCCAATAGAAAACTACTACAAAAACATAGGGGCGGGCTACAGTCCGCTTGGGCGAACTGTTGGATACCCTATTCTTATTCCTATATCTCATAAGTGGGCGTGACATAAATTTAAAGGATTTTATCGAAAAAACTAAGCTTTTGTAAATAAAAACGCTCCCTAGCTCAAACTTTGGTTTTTCAATAAAATTGTTTTATTTAATTGTGGGCGTGTCAGTAGGCGGATTTAAAAAAAATTTAAGTATGAGCATAAAGGGCACCTAGAGAGTATATACTATAAATTTCAGCTCCCTAGCTCAAACTTTGGACTTTCAAAAATAAAAAAAAAAATAATTGTGGGCGTGTCAGTAGGCGGATTTTGAAAATATTTATACATGAGCATAAAGGGCCCCTAGAGAGTATATATTAAAAATTTCAGCTCCCTAGCTCAAATTTTGGTTTTTCAAAAAAAATATTTTATTTAATTGTGGGCGTGTCAGTGGGCGGATTTTGAAAATTTTATGTCCCACGCAGTTTTATGGGCCAAAGATCATATATAAAAAATTTCAGCTTTCTAGCTCAAAATTCAATTTTTCCCAAAATTTGTTTTATTTAATTGTGGGCGTGTCAGTGGGCTGATTTTGAAAATTTTATGTCCCAATCAGTTTTATGGGCCATAGATCATATATAAAAAATTTCAGCTCTCTAGCTCAAAATTCTATTTTTTCCAAAATTTTGTTTTTTTGAGTTTGTGGGCGTGTCTGTGGGCGGATTTCAAAAATTCTTAAACTTGATTATTTCGGGACCCTAGAGAGTATATGGTTAAAATTTCAGCTCTCTAGGTCCAGTTTAAAGGCCTAATTTTTGCCGACGGACGGACGGACGGACGGACGGACGGACGGACGGACATGGCTAGATCGACATTACTATCGATGCTGATCATAAATATAGTAACTTTTAGGGGTCTACGGGCAATATTAAGGTATGTTACAAACTATGCGTCAAAATTAATATACCCCTAGAATAGGGTATAATGAAAGTGTATTTAAAAAGTATTATTATACGATGACATATCGCAAAAAAATCAGCTCGCTGAGTTCAACCGTTTCGTAGGGAGCTGACAACGTGTCTGAGCCGAGCGGCATGGTACCTCGCAGATGCCGGCCAGCGCCCCTCCCTCTCGCCCTCGCGGAAACCCGAACATACCTATTTTGTTGCGGAGTTATTTTAAAATTGTGATATGAAATAAATACATACAAAAACAAAATAATTCAATTTTGCAATTCAATTTTATTGAGACATTTAAAAAATCATTTGTACATTTGTTTTAACTTAACGATCTATACTTGCCGACTTTCTTATAGGCCTGGCTGAACTTCAATTGATTTAAATTTGTTTGTTGATTTAAACTTATGATTAGTGGGTATAAATATTTACAAATCTGTTTTATTTTGGCGTGAACACTTGCTCCCGGCTTACATTTTAACTTTGCTTCTATTGAGCACTTTATATTATGTATTTTTTTTTTTTAAATATGAGTAAAAAAAAAAAATCTTATACTAAATGGAGTAAAAAATGCAAATGCAAAGGAGAGTTTAGTATACATAATTATATTATATCTTGAAGTTAAGGTGTATTAGGTGAAATGGTTTAGTAACGACTTCCTACCCATCGAATAAGTACATAAATATAGCTTTATCTCCTTACTGATTTATATATGACTATATAAACAAAAATCAGATTAAACTAAATTTGACGACTGTCTATGTGTGTACTTCAGATAAATAATTTTATCCTCTGTGATTACCGATAGCGCCTTGTCATAAAAAGGCACAACCAGGTTTCTATTTGTATCTGGTCTTAAATGAGGAGCAGATTCCCTGTGCAGAAGGTTAACCGGCGAAAGGTAGTAATTATCGCTTATACTGAAACTGCTATTCGAATCGAACACGGAGCTTACAAGAGGGTTAGTATGTGAGCCAAGTCTTTCCAGTCTTTTTAACTGATACGTCATTAGAGGTGTCACTTTAGTGGCTTCGTACAAGGTCTTATTAGAGAACCATTTTTTATTCGGTCTCCGAAACTTTCCACTACAAAATCTCAGAATCTTTCTTTCAAATATCTCCAGCTCTCTTGCTACAGATGGAGAAATCGTAAACCAAATACCAAACCCGTAGGTTAAAATGGGTCTAATGACCCATTGATTGAAATCAAGTGATGTCAAGGACAGTTTTGTTTACAATTAAATATTTGTGAATAATAACATATTTTCTTTGATAAAGATTAATATTATGTTGATAAAACTCCTCCGCAAATAATTTATTATTTTGGAACAAATTTGATTACCATAAAAAAGGTTATAGTGAGTCAATGTTCAAAGATAGACATATACTTTTTAGAATTTTTAAAGAGGAACAATTCCATCACACATGATTTTTAACGTAACTTAAACCGTTTACGCAGCGCATGAAGCGGAAACTCTAAAAAAGGAATAATTTTCCCGATTTGCAACATTTTCCAATGATGTTTCGCTCTTACTGGTCGCAATGTGATATTAAAAAGCCTAAAGCCTTCCTCGCCAAATGAGCTATCTAACATAAAAAGAATTTTTCAGTTCAAAATAGTAGTTCCTGAGATTAGCGCGTTCAACCAAACAAACTTCTCAGCTTTATAATATAAAAAAATAATAATAATAAATAATAAATAATAATAATTTTGATAAAACTTGAAAAATGCTGATACCTTAATCACAACGCGCAGCACAATAGTATGCGATGGAAAGACTGTGCAAATGAATCAGTTATCGAAAGTTGATGCACGCAACGCCATCAAAGAAAAAATTGTCACAACGTAACGTACAAATAAATATCAATAACTTTTTTTTGTGAAGTTATTGCCTACTGAAGGTGAGCAATTACTCCACCGTTAATTTTGTGAAGTTATTTCCCATCTATAATTTGAGAATTTGTCTATTATAACTGAAGAGCAAACGTGAAATGGAGTTATTTATGAGGTTTTTGTATATTTTCATTTATCACAAAATATAACAATTTATTTTTAGCATTTTATATCGGTGCCGTGAAATAAGGCCTTTTTTTTTAATTTTTTTTATAATTTGCGTGTGCTAAAGGGATTTATTTTTTCTGTGACACAGTACCCTTATAGTGGAAACCACAGCGCAGGCATTTTGTTTGTTGCTGTAAGTAGCTCCAAGGAAAATGATTCATTGCCTATTTTTGGGTGCTACTTACTATATGAAAGAATAGAGGTACCTATAGGAAAGAAGTTTGGTGCGATGGAAATTTGTTCTCTACAGGTGGCGCCTAAATTGCTTTTAGGGAGTTTCGCAATTAATCCCATAAAGAGTGCAATGCATGCTGCCCCCCTGCAACCTTCCCGCTTGGGGTCACTGTTTGATTTGGAGTAGGTGCGACGTACGATTCTTCAATTCTTCAATATTTTATCGTTAATTATGGTTTACCTATCAATTTATGAACGTTAATAAAATATAAAATCTTTCCAACTGTTTGTTTCATTCGGGACTTGTGTCCCATTTTCAACGACAAAAAATTCGGGATTTATATTCCACTTAAGTGGGACATACATCCCAAAATAATTCGGGTCCCTGCGCCTTCAAAACAATGTATTAAATCAAATTGAATTATGTACAATAACTGTCGAAAGCTAATAAAAATTTGATAAAACTTGAAAAAATGCTGATAAATCGCAACGCACGTCTGCACAGCACAATAGTATGCGACGGAACGACTGTGCAAATGAATCAGCTATCAAAAGTTGATGCGCCATCAAAATTGTCACAACGTAACATAAACATAAACGTCATCAATCATGAAGATGGCGTCGTAAAATCGCTCCATACTATGTAAATGTATGGGAAAATAAATTTTCTTCATATTTTTTTTTTTTTTTGGGGAATTTTTGATTTTCTTGGGTATTCTTCTTTTTTGGCCGGAGACCAGTCCGAATTGGTGCGAATCCTTATAAATCGCCTTGGCGGTCCAGGCGTTCTTGAGTTATAAGCGTAGTAACTAACGTCACTCTCTTTTATATACATATTAAGATTAATTACAATATATATATGTTCAATATATCGCAAAAAATTACAAATATTTAAAATTCTGCAACGAAAATTTGACCCGCTCAATAATTGTGGTACCTGGCTCACATTCTATGCGTGTTTTACAATTTGACCAGCACAATTGTGCTACCTGGCTCTCATTTTATGCGTGCTTTACCAAGGAGGCCGATCGTTAGGGTTGGGAATTTGATCGATATTTTACCTCTATATCTTGACAACAGATCAATCAGTCGAGGAGAAGCTGATCAGAGAATTCAAGCTGATGTAAGATGTGTAGCAGTTGAATGGAAGGATAACAGAAGTGCCAGAATAGCATCTACCTACTGTATTTAGAAAGGACCCGATGCAATCCATCTCAAGGTGGAGCAAAGAAAAGAGAGCTCGGATTAATCTGCCATGTACTGCTGGACCGAATTTGACTAAACTTCACAAAACGATGCCGTGAAATGAGGCCATATTTGAAAATACTAAACCCAATTAAAAAAAAAACTACATTTATGTCTTATATAACAATACCAACCCACATCCATGGGTGGGTCCTTTTTTGGAGAAACTACGAGCCATAGCTAGGTACTTCAAAATTCATTTTTGAAATAATATACAATAAATGACTATAATTCCAATTTTTACAAAATGCACACACTTTTTAAGTTATCAATACTGAAAGGGATAAGACATATAATAGTAGCCTATACTTGTTCTAAGTTGGGAGTCTTCGGGTCAGTGGCGGACTAACCAGGGGGCGGAAGGGGGCGACCAATCCAAATCCAAATTCCAGAGCACTCAGACTCGGTAACGGTCCAGAAACTCTCCTTTTGGTGTAGAGACTGGAGAATGGGGGGCGTATGTTGTTGTTCCCCATGGGCATTGAATCTGCACTGCACGGGTCACAAGCCAACGCACTAACCTCTAAACCGTCGCCACCCTAAAACTACCCTCTTAATACTACTTATGATTTAAAGTTTCTTACTTACAATCTTAAAATACAGCTATTATGATAATAAATACATTACATAGAAATCTGTTTTAGATATTTTACTGTAGCTTTGTTTCTTGGCGGAGCGGAACGCTGAGTGTATGCTTAAAGAGTCAGTTTTTTTTTTGAATTTGTAAAATTCATGACAAGCTGAACGAAGTAAAGTTTAAATGCAAATAGTTTGCACCCCGTTCTCCTCCCCTTAGCTGACGATTTTTTCAAAATCCCGTCTAATCTCCTGTCTTGAGCCTATAAATGATAATCCATTTTTGAGTTTATATGTCTAATAGTATAGGGTGAGCTGTGAATATCCGACTTTTTCTACTTAATTTTATAGACGAAGATTACGAATAGGTAGTTTGATATTTATTATACTTTAAATGAAACAAAAAAGTCCCAAATACCTCCTTGCCTTCCTATACCGGTGCATGGTAGCTAACCCCAGGGATGCTAGTCTAATAAGTTCAAAATGTATTTCAAAAAGTGTTCAAGCTTGATCGCAATTTTTTCACTTTTTTCGCAAACCACCTTTTATACTTTCGCCATATTTCCTTAAAATATTCGCAACATGAAGCATGCACATCGCCAGTAATGTTAACTTTGTTGTCTCCAAGGATTTAAAAACGCGAAAAGGAAGATAAATACAAAAAAAAATAAGGACTTTGTATGTGATCGAAAAGTACTTACTGTATTCAGTTTGAAATATGATTTCAAGATAATACTCGTAAATCTTGGGTTTTGAAAATAATGATTGCTCTTCCGCAATAGATTCATAGAGAGACATTCCAAAACCTACCCACTAATATATCATCAAAGTTGTAAATGCAAACAGTGAATTTATTCACCAACAGTTGATACCTCGTAAATTTCCACACTTAAAACAAAACAAAAGCCTAAAAGCCCATCCTCTAAGTCCCATGCCATGCCGTCATCCAAAGCAAAATAAAATACAACATAGACTCAATTCCATTGGGATAACATAAGTTACACTCCCATCAACATTAGGTAAATGCATTAGGACAATACTTCGTGGAGGAGGCAAGCCAACTGCGAACCACTCTCTGGATCCTAGAACAGTAACATACACAACACTACATAACTGAAGAAAACATCTACAAAAAAATATAAAAAAAAAAATGGGAAAAATATTCAAATGCGCGCTACTGGTCAGCTCTGTTCCTTTTCAGAGACCGCCACCGCTGCCGCGACCAGCAGCAGATATGCTCTTAGGTTGTTTATGCATAGATATTGCTGTAATATCTAAGTGTCCTTCTTGCTGCAGTTATACTCGTATAGTGGCATCCTCTCCAGTACTACAGAGACAGAGATAGACGCACACGAACACAAAAGCGCGTGTACCATTTGGCAATGTTTATTGCGGCGGTTGTGAAAATTAAGAGGCCATGTCATCTCTGTCACTGGGAAGAGGAGCCCTCTGGCCCAACCAATCTCCAACATTTGGGATAGAATGCACATGCACGCATTGTTTCCAATTGTCCTCTTAGATAACCACCTCCTCTCTATCTATTTTTATTGCGAACAAGAAGCTACAGTTAAATTTGGTCCTAATCGATGGACAGGGAGAACAGTTTTTGCAAATCCCTCCTTGATCTGCTGGCCAGAAAGGCCTACTAGCGCCAATTGTACACATATCTATGCCTTTCTATTGCAGGCGCATCTCTGCATATGGACATCGTGACATTCGTTCGCAGAGGCAAACAATAGGGCACGATGTTGTTCCGAAATTGTGGCGTATACGAAACACACGCAGAATGTCATTTCTATACAAAACAATACCAGTCCCTTAGGTAGCATGCTTTTGAAATATAATCGAGGCAAATTTATTTCACACGCTATCAAATCATACAACAAGCACATAATGTAACCGCAGGCTTTTAAAAAGAAAATACAGATTAAAATATTAAAAAGTGGCACACAGCATCCTTAGCCTGTGGTGTATTACGACTACGAGAGATAGGCTATTTCAAATGCATAAAGAATTATATTTTTATTTTAGGGCGCGTTTAATTTGCAAGGCAACTGCGAGATCCCTACTAGTTAAGCCTCTGTCAGTTGCAAACGATGGTCACGTGAGTTATTCGATCAATGAGGTGGGGTAAAATATTTGGGACTAGTAGTTGCTTACAAATTGAACGCTCCCATAGTCTGACCACATCACATTTGGCGAGCACACATTCGCACAGCAACACTATTGCCAATATGGTCATCGTATTCAGTTTGGAGTTTATATTCAAAAACCAATATTGTTGTATGAACGAGTGCTTGGGAGTGATTTGAAGGCTTTGATAGCTTTGGAAATTGTTTAGAAAAATATTTGGTGTAATGGCCAAATGACAAACTTCATATGAAGTGCTTAATAACAAAACAAAAACTTTACAAAGCTTATTTAAAATCCATCACAAACCTAACATAAATGGGTAAATGTTTTCACATCACCCTTTACTCACTCCACCCAAGGGTAATGCTTTGCGGACTTCCATCTTAACTGATGTACGTCTAACCTCGCTCCTCAAACAGAGTTATCACACTGATTCCATAATCTCTAAACTCGCCATGAGTGTTAAAACTTGCCCTTACGCGACATAACGTCGCCTGAGAATTGTTTTGTTCCATACGCCACTTTTGTCGTTTTTAAGTTAGGATCGGATTCTATGGTAATTTTGTATGCTCTTTTTAAATCTGTAATTCGATTTGCTCTTAGTCTTTCCAATCCCGAGACTTTATCCCATATCCACCAAAATCAACAGTTTGTAGAATTGTTTTGTGCCATAAACCATTTTTTGGAGTTTGGGACAAGTTTTCCATATAATTTATCGCAATTTTTTTGTGAGAATTGTTTTGTTCCACGTGCATATCACTGCGACAAGAGATACAGAAAATGTTAACAAAGTTGAGAATTGGTTTGTCCTACGTGCACTCGTGTTAAAGAAAAGCTATGTATGTGGAACACTGATCGCAAACAAAATTTTAGTATTGGTTTGTTCCACCTGCATTACAGTTGTGTAGATAATATTCGATATTATGAAGATATGAATTCGGTGCGGTGATGAATAGTGCTGCAAACGCAAAACCTAGTTATCTAGACGTACGACCAGTCAATCATTGAATACATATGGTTTCAATAGATGTGTTTAATGAACCTTAGCTGCACAGATAAGTACAGAAAAAATCAGAAAAGTAGGTACAAGATTTGGTGTTCCATGACACAGCGTCTCCATGAGCAATATTTCATAGAATGCCATATAGCATACTATGAAAATTGCTCGTGGAGACCACAAATGGTATTCTATAAAAAATGGTATTCCATATATTGCTCAGCTCATAGCATTCTATTGATAGTATTCTATGGGCTGTCATTTTTGTGAAGTTTGGCACTTGTGTTTTATTCCGCGAAGTTTGGCACGTGTGTTTTTTTTTCCCGCGATGGAGTGGCGAATGAACGAAGTACTAAAATTAATAAATACCTAATTGTTATAGTTATAATAATTGTAATAATAAAATATTTTTGACTTTACTAGACAAAAGTGGTTGTGTTTTTTTAATTTATATAAGTCAGTTTTATTCTTAAAAAGTACAATAAATATGAAAGCTTAAGATATAGTTTGTTTTTTAATTTTATCCCATTGATATGGAACGTCACCGTCCGTAATGCAATATTTTCGGATGTTTTCACGTACTTCACAAGCGTATTTATACTTGTTGTGTTGTTGGGTTGATAATGAGGTTATTGTTTCCGGCAAATTTGGGAATTGGTTTACTTGGTCGCCATTATCCGGTGCCTGTTTTTTTTTTTGGAAGGTAATTGTGAAGCACACAACATGCCCTCACCAGGTCGATGCAACTATCCACGTGAAAAGATGCGAGCCTTCCAAAAGCCATCTCGACTGTTAGCCGCGCACGACTAAGGCGATGAAGACTTCTTGAGACGTGTTTAAATTTCCATTTCTATTATAGGCTTTCATGAAGTTGCTATCCAAGACAAAAATGTCATCACCAATAAAATAAAATGGTGTTTTTCGGCATTGTCCCTTTAAAGGCCTCGAAGGTTAGATGTTCAGCTTTCCGGTTATAAGTCCGCGATACAAACTGCAGTTTTTAAGTACAACTACATCTGACGCTCTTCCGTTACCGTCCACATCAATATATAAAAATCGACTGTGTGCATCAACAACAGCAAACAAAACGATACTAAAATACCCTTTGCAATTATAATAATCCAATCCCAATTTTGGCGGAGCTTTTATCCGTATGTGTTTGCCGTCAACTGCACCTAAAGTGTGCGGGAAGGCCCAAAAGTATTGAAATCTTCCGCAATTGAAGACCATTCGTCTTGCGTGGTACATGTCTAAAAGAAACAATTAAAACAATGAATGCAGTTAAAAAAAAAAAAAAAACAGAAAAATAGGTACTTTTAAAAATATTGGGATTCGATTGCGTTGTTAATTGCATTCAGTACTTCTGGTACAAATTTAGAAATTGTCTTTCTTGAAATATGCGACAAAAACTTAAGGGATCTATATGAGTCCCCAGTAGCAATGTACCTCAGAGTTATAGCAAGCCGAACTCTCGCCGTAATCGCATAACGCATTACTGTCTTTTTTTTAATTTCAGAATCCACCTGTGTGCGAATTAGAAATGAAAATTAACCTAATATTGGTAACCAAACTAAAATTGACATCTTACAAGTGCGAGAACCTCCTCAAACTTGTTGATATTCACATTACAAAAGTTGCGGAACTCATTGTCATCTTCCCACAAAACATCTTTCAATAATTAATGTTCCTAAATTATGTAATTCCCTTTTTTCCAAAAGAGGATTTACCCAAAACCTGTGTTTCCTTTTTTGAGTTCGTTTCTGCAACTTTTTTAATTCTTTTAAGGCCTCTAATGCGAGAACGCAACGACATGCACTGCTCAACGGCATTTGAACGAATGAAATAGTAAGCTATGAAATGCCCACCCTACATTTTATTGCATAGGTACTATCGTTCTTTTTTTCTATGAAAATTGACAGATGGTAAGCTATGAAATATTGCTCGTGGAAACCGGGTTTGAGCTGTGGTGTTCAAATCTGTGTAAAAAACTGTTTTTTACCTTTTTTACGTTTGAGTAGGTAAAAAACGCGTAAATAAGTGTAAAAAACGTAAAAATCCCGTAAAAAACTCGTAAAAAAGGTAAAGAAGAGGTAAATAAAGTAAATTACTGAGAAAAAAGAGAGAAAATGATAGGCATTGCAATATCTGTCAAAATCTAAATAAATAATTAAAGAACATTTTGCAATCATTCGTTTAGTATCGTGTCACGTGTGTTGAATTATTCCATAAAGTGAATTGTTTTATAAAGTGCCAAAAATATTATTTATTTAATTTTTATAAAATGAGTTTCACTGGAAGACCAAAATCCGTGAATTTTGAGGAAATAACTTTTCTCTAGTTCGAGAAAGAAAGAAATATGCAGCTTATTGCAATTTTTGTAAAAAAACATTGCAAAACACAGCAGAGTCGCGATTACTGGCGCATCGGTATGGTATATTATGTAAGTCAAGCAATTGGATTATTTAATCATCGATTAATATTCCAAAGAGTAAAAGATGCAATGGGTTTGTCGTCCAAAATGAAGTCAAAAACATAGATGAAGCTGCTGAAGAAAGCAGTAATATGAATTCGTCTTCCAACAGTTCCAATTCAATACTGGTATGTACTTTGATTAAGTAGAGCAATATTCGAAGCCATGACGGTTTATGCTGTTTTTTTTATAGAGTTATTCATACCAAAATCAGTCTTTGATGTCAATCGAAGGGAGCCGGAGCACTGAAGGTATCAATGAAGATGAAGAAATCATATTTATATCTGAAGCTCATATCGATTCCGAAGAGTCAGATCTATTACCAACGGCTAGGGCTACACCTACAACTACAACATCGTCATCTTCGCTTCTCATGTCATCAGGATCATCTTTGTCTTTTAAAAAACCTGTTAAACCCACAACAAAAAAAGTTTTAAATCCAAAGCAAATGGGAAATTTAAATGCTTTTGTTGACTGTTTAAAACCAGGAGAAAAGCACGAAATAGATTTAGCTATTGCTTCCTTTTTCTTCGGATGTAATATTCCGATTCACAACATCGAATCACCACATTTCAAAAATATGGTAAAATCTATGAGGCCATCTTACGCAGCTGTGCTCCCAAAACGGAAAACTTTGTCGGACCAACTCTTGGATGAAATGTACAACAAATGCATCAAAGACTTTCATTCACCAACTCAACAAGATTCGGTGCTATTAATAGATGGATGGAAGAATTCGTCTAGTAACAGCAAAACAGTTGTAACAATGCTGCATAACTCTCAGGGTAAACGTGCATTTCTTAACGCATGGAATCTTAGCGGTGAAATTGAAAATGCGGATATGGTCTCAGATATAGTCTACCAATCAATAGATATGGGGAAAGATATGTATAACGTTTCATTTTACGCAGTGGTGTCAGACAACGCCAGTGTTATGTTGCGTATGGGGAAAAATGTTCGACATGTTTTGTGGCATTCAAGATGCAACAGTCATTTAGGAAATTTATTTGCAAAAGACATTGTTGACAAAAATCTGTCAGAAAAAGTAAATTTAATTTTAAAAGAATTTAAGAACCCTGACCTGGAAAAATCAATTGTGTCGAAAGGTGGAAAGAGGCTGAAATTAGCATGCCAGACGCGTTGGTGTTCGTATCGCGATAGCTTTGAAAGTTTTCTGAGCAACTTGCAATTCATGAAGCAAATTCTTGCTGATGGTCAGCCAAGGAAAATTAAATCTACTATTTGCAAGTTAATTTTTGATGAGGATTTTGTTGCACGAGTCGACACTAACCAGAAAATGTTGGAACATATATGTGAACTTATAAACAAGTGCCAAGCTTTAGATACAAGTGTTGCAGATGCGGTAAATATGTGGCTTTCACTTAAAAATAAGGACGGATTTAAGGAATCAATGATGCCATCTTACCTAGAAAGAAAAGAGATGGCATTAAATGAAATCTCACTAACGGCATATTATTTAAATCCTTTTTACGACAAGGCCATTTTATCGACATCCGAAGAACAAATAATAAGCCACTTCCTATTGAAAAATTTAGACGCAGTTGGATTAGAAAGCTTGCACTGTTTTCGCCAACAAAGTGGTATTTTTCATACACTTCTTCGAAAAGAAGTTAAAAAACCAACAGTTTTTTGGAGCACCGCGAGCATTCATCACCCTCAACTGTCATCTTTAGCTTTGAAGCTTCTTGACATACCAGCATCGTCCGCGCAAATTGAAAGGGTTTTCTCAAACTGGGCTCAAATACATAGTCATTTACGAAATCGACTGACCTTTGAAAGGTCTAAAAAACTCATTCATGTTTATTTTTGCCTTAATTCAACTAATGTTGACTACATAGATATTGAAACAGAAAAATAATAAATATGTTTTATAGTTAAAAAATTCAAATTTTTCTCGTTTTTTATTTGGTCAGAATTTATTATTATACCTATTTCAGGAAAAGAATACAATATAATACAGGGTGTCCCAGTTAAGCGGTATAGTCTTTTAAGAGATGATTCCTGAAGTTCCGCCGAACAAAAATTTGTACGGCAGGGTGGGGGGTCTATTCTCACCCCATTTACAGTTATAGCCCATCAAAGTGGGTGACCTCTAATTTGGGTACATCTGTGAAGTTACAAAAAAGTTATAGCTCTTTAAACTCAAGATTATGAAAATTTGTTGTCCCATTTTTTTAATTAAAATGCCCCTGCCGTACAATTTTTTTTTCGGCGGAACTTCAGTAATCTCCCATTAAAGGATTATACCGCTTAACTGGGACACCCTGTATAATAACAGGGTTATTCCTGATAAATTCATTGATGGGGGTCCGCATTCCGCATGCGCTTAAATGTTGAGAAACGTTGGATTAGAGAATCTGTTTTCAACAAATCGGGCTTTTTAATCATTTTATCGAAAAGACGATAAAAACCCAATAATTTTTTTGGATACCGCACAGATTAAGCAGATCCAACTCTCATCTTCTGTTTTGAATCTCCCCTATTTGGATTATTTTGTGTGTTTTTTTTTGTTTTTTGACTTTTTTACCTTTTTTACGTTTTTTACATAAGCATAGTAAAAATTTAGCACGTAAAAAACTAATGTAAAAAACGTAAAAAACTACGTAAAGTAAAAAAGTCGTACAACACTGGGTGTGAGTAAAAAAGCAGTGCAGATCAGTTTAGCATAAGTTGTTCTGTACATAGTTTTGAGGTAGGGCAAGTGAGTGAAATGTGTCAAATTTGAAAATTAAAATTGTACTGATGCCAATTGATTTATTTGTTTGGCATGAGATATCGTATTTCTTAGATTAATGTTGCAAATATTCGCATATATAAGAAAAAAAAATCAAAAGAATAACATGGAACGAGTTCAAATTGTGATCAAATCGACATCAGGCCAAACATTGACGGTACAATGCTCACTCAATACCCGAAATTCACTAGAAAACAAAGAGGATTATCTATTAAAAATTTCGCAGCTGAAAGGAGAACATTATGACTCGAAGCTGTACTTTTCTGATCTGATTTGATGTGACATTGTTCACTTACTGGTTTTAGTGCTAAACACTTTGAATAATTTTCTTTTTTTATTGTATTTTTTGAATAAAAACTTTGTTAACAAAAAAGATGAAATCGATTGTTCTTTTCAAAATTGAGCATTTAACTCCATGCTTTCTTGCCGTTCAGATATTTTGGATGAGAATTGCTTTGTGCCATATCCATTTTTTTGTGTTCCACGTGTATGAACAAAAAAATCAGTTTAAAAATGTAGGAGGTGGGACACAAATCAAAAAAGGAGACTTTTACCTTAATTATCGAGGCTTGTAACGATTTGGCAAAACACTTTGAAAATTGGTAGGTGAACTCTTTATAAGACTAACTTCAAATTCAATCGTTCAAGGGCAGAATTACAGCTTTCGCCGACGATACTGCGTTATCCTACTCCAACAATAATTACGAGTATGTTGACTTATTTGTAGATATGAACTCTGATCTAGAAATACTACGAAGATGGTTTAAGTTGCATAAACTAGTAATCAGTGACAAAACTAAGTTCATGGTGTTTGATATTATGGGTTCAGTTCCAGAAGATATGATGTTGCGGTATCACTCACCTGGGTGTATAAGATTTCTTCTTAACAATGTATGTTGTCAGTTTGTGCCCTCCTTTGATGTAAATGCCAACTGTTCTAATGACTGCTTTACAATTGAAATGGTTGAAAACTTTAAGTACTTAGGAGTTGTATTGGACGCAAGACTGAGGCCCACACTGCGTATTTAAAGCATTATTTTAATAGACTCGTTAGGCATCTTTATCATCTAAGTCTTTATTGCTCTTCTTATTTTTTAACGCTAGTTTACAATGGTTTGTTAAAATCAAAACTTCAATATGGAATTTCGTGTTGGGGCGGTACGCATTTCAATAAAATTGAGCCTCTATTAACAAAGCAGAAGCATGTGATTCGGATCATCTGTCGAGTAAATCGTCGAAACTCCAAGTTTCGAGTTATTTAGAAGTCTGGAAATTCTTCCGTTAAGGCATCTCTATTATTTTAAAGTACTTAAAATATTCTTTCGTAAGTCCGGGTATACTGAAGCCAGGCTGGTATGGTATCTACAACTTACGCGTTAACACCAGGAATTTCGTTAAAGTACCAAAAATCAATAAAGCTATGTTTTCTCGGTTTTATAATGTTACTGCGTGTCGCCTATTTAATAGGTTACCAATTAATATTAGATGCGAAAGAAAGCAGTCAAGATTTTTTAACTATACTCGCATCTGGCTGTTTTCATTCAATAACTGCGAAATAGAAAAATTTGTTTACTCCAATGATTTAACAAATTGGCCTGTTATTATATTATGATTATTATTATTATAAATATTGCAGCTGAATTTTACATTTTGATACTTAGTTATGTTATACCCCATTGACATATTAATTCAATTTGTTAATTTTTTATAAAGGTGCATTCGCCTCTTGTCCTTCTGAGAATAGAATGTTCTTAACTATTTTATGTTAAATCGCTCATTAATACCAGATGTTAATTTTTATAATGCTAATTATGTAATGCTTGAACCATTTTTTACATGAAATAAAGTTATTGTTATTATATATTATCACATAGTTTCGGAGTACCAAGTACGCAAACATTTAAATGCGTTTTTCTCGAAAAAGTGCTAATGGCATATGGAACAAAACAATTCTCATGCGACGATAAGGCTAAACTGCAGTATTTGTATTTATAGAAAAAAGTTTTTTGGTATAACGATATTCTGACAACGGGCAAGTACGATTGCACCATCAAATGGTGTGCATAACCTGTAAGTAGTTTCAATTAACATACATTTTTATTGATTACTTTGTTTTGTAATAGTAATTTATTGAAGCGGATATAATACATTGTTCTTTTGACTATATTGTACAACTTAGACAGATGTGGTATAAATGTTTTAAAGTATAATTATTAAAACTACGTTCGAAGGAAAAGGTAGCATAAAAACGGTCTTATAATTTGAAACTCCTGGGAACCATGGCTGGTGAAAAGGAGAGGCGAGGAAATACAAAAGACATCCTGATTTCATCAGATAAAGTTTACAAACTAATGTGACAGCAATTTAAAATAACAACTGATTAATTAATAAACGAAAAATTCAATCAAATGAATAAATCAATAGATAAATAAATTAACAAATGAATACAAAAATTCACAAAAAGTTAAATAAATATATAATTTTTTTTTTTTTTTATAACTTGCTTACGCTAAAGGGATTTTTTTTTTCTGTTGTTACAGTACCCTTATAATGCTAAGAACACAGTGTAAGCTACTTGGTATTAGAAAGAATAGAGAGATAGGAAAGAAGTGTTTGGGTGCAGTTGTAGGGTTTTTCTCCACGGGTGGTGTCTAAGTTACTTAGGGAGATTACGATTTCATGTATTCGGTATAAAGTAATGGACTTGGCCGGGATTCGATCGCACGACCTTCCATTCTGTAAGCGAATACACTACTACTGCACCATTGCCACCTAAATAAATATATTACTTACTTAACGGGCTCCCGACCCGTGAAGAGTGTCTGCCTCAGACACTGCAGCCTTCCATCCTCTGCGAAGCCGAGTACGCTGCTTCTCATTCACCAGACCAAGCGCTCAGGCATCCGCGATGGCTTGGTCTTTAAAACGGAGGTTCGGTCTTCCTTGCCTTCTCGAACCGGGGGGCTGGGAGTCGAAGATCCTCTTGCATTATTTTCCATTCGCTCAATGTTACCGACCCAATGTAGTCGACGTGATTTAGCTTTTTGGACTACATCCACATTTTGGCACAGCTCATAGAGTTCGCGGTTGTATCTTCTCCTCCCCTCGCCCTCCTCGCACACCCAATATTAGCTCCCCTTTTCTACTTATCGTGCAGCACTCGGCACTATAAAGCAGGACTGGTAGGATTAAGGTTCGATAGAGCATGCATTTTGTCCTTCGAGTGAGGAGTTTTGAACCCATATGTTTTGCTAAACCGAAGTAGCATCGGTTTTCTAAGGTAATTCTCCGCCGAATCTCCACTAAGGTGTTATTCGTGGAGTTGTAGTCTACTCCTAGGTAGATGAACTAGGTACTCAAGTACCTCGAAGTAATTGCTATCAAAAAAGACGTTTTTTCATAGTCGGTGGACAGATGTTCGTTTGTTTGTTGATACCATGTACTTTGTCATGCCCTCATTTACTTCAAAACCAAATAATTTCGCCTCTTTCGTGAAAGCCTCTAACACGGCACCCCGGGAACGGCCGATGATGTCGATATCGTCCGCATACCCGAGTAGCTGAACTGGTCTATTGAAGATAGTGCCTTCCGTGTTGACAGGCACTATTTTCTCCAGAACAAGATTGAAGAAGTCACATGATCCGGTACAAGTTTGGAATAATTCGGAAGAGGTGCTTCCAAACTGCACACTACACTGCGTGTTTTCAAGTGTCACGCGACACAACTGGATCAGTTTTGCCGGGATCCCGAATTCGGCCATGGCCACGTAGAGCTCCTGACGATGAATGCTATCATATGCGGCTTTAAAGTCAATGAAGTGGTGGTGGGTCTCGACTTGAAATTCATTGGTCCTTTTCAGGATTTGCCTTAGTGTGAAGATTTGGTCTATTGTCGATCTGACGGGCCGGAGCCACACTGGTACGTGCCGATTAGTGAGAACGGCTTCAGGCGTACAACGTCGAATTTCTTCTTTTGCGCAGTTCGCAGCTTCTTCTCGTTGGACAGCCGATCTCTAAATTTAGTCGCAACCTCGCAACTAAGAAATGGACGTTTATGATGTTAGATGCGTGCCTCGCATCGATAAGCATATGGTCGATTTGGTTGGCGGTTTGACCATCTGTAGAGCCCCAGGCTGCTGTGTGGATCCTGAGCTTTGGAAACCTAGCGCTGCAAAGTCGATTAGTCGGTAGCCGTTATCTGTTGTCGTGTCGTGAAGGCTGTGCTTACCAACTATTCCGCCGAAGATGTTTTCCTTACCGACTTTGGCATTAAAACTCCAGAGCACATCGTACTCCGAACAGGCTCCGTAGGCTCCATCCAGGAGTCATAGTACTCCTCCTTGCTGGGATCTTCTGCCTCATCGGTAGGGGCGTGTACACACATTGGGCTAATGTTTTCAAATGTAGCTTTATCTATTACTTTTGTCCTAAGCCGATATCCCACGAAGAATCCGCACCCTAACATATGGAATCTTTTGTGGCAGCTGCAATAAATGTCGCAATTTTTGGTGCAGGGAAATAAGTCCACGGGAACTAAGTCCACTGAGGGACTTAGTTCCCACATAGTGTGAAATAAAACCACTTTCGCGAAGTGGGCTTAGTTCCCATGTAAAGTGGGAAATAAATTCCGAAAACTCTGCGTGGTTTTAGTTCCCTTTTAATATGAAGTAAATTCTCACTGTCGACTAAGAACAAAATAAAATTAAAGAGTCAAGTAGGTACTTTGAAATTGTTCTTAACAAAAGAGAAATTAACTTTTAACTGAGACAGCGTAATATAGGTACCGTGACCTCGCACCTACTCCAAATCAAACAGTGACCCCAAGCAGGGGAGTTGCAGGGGGGCATCATGCCCCCCATATGGATTGTTCTGTTTATGGGATTAGTTACGAAATCGGAAGTAGATTCCATAAATAGTGTAATGCATATGGGGGGCATGCTGCCCCCTTGCAACCCCCCTGCTTGGGGTCATTGTTTGATTTGGAGTAGGTGCGAGGTACGGTTTTGAAACTTTGACTTTATGTCACCATGATAAGCTTAAGATTTTTCTTAAATAGTGTGATAACTAACTGCACTTTACAGTTTTTTGTCTAATTCTAAATGTTGGATGTTAGTTCCTTCTTCTTACTTTTGAATGTGTACTAAGTTCCCACAAAAAAAATGGACTTAGTTCCCACTTTACATGGGAACTAAGTCCACTTCCTGAAAGTGGCTTTATTTCCCACTATGTGGGAACTAGGTCCCTCAGTGGACTTAGTTCCCGTGGACTTATTTCCCTGCACCGCAATTTTTGCTTTTTATCATACCTGATTCTATCCATCGTATCTCCTGGATCGCGGTAATATCTGCTTTGTACCGCTGGAGGACAGACACAAGTTTTTGAGTAGCACCTGGGGTGTACAGTGTACGCACGTTCCAGGTGCATACTCTTATATCGTAGTCCTTTGACGTTCCTGGTCTGGTGGCCATTTGAGGGTATATTCATTATACGAGGATTCAGATGTATCTCTCATAACTATTCATGTTTCACGTGGTGGGGAAGTTACCCCGACGGCACAACGCCCAACCTGGAGGGCCAGTTCCATTTTGTTACCCCTAAGACGAAGCGCCGGGTTTTCCGGAGTCAGTAACCCACGTCTGGGATATGAGCGCTGCCGTTGGCCCATTTAGGGCTCATCCGCTACCAACTCTTTTCCAATGCCCTTACTATAAGCATTGGAAATCACTAGAGATTTGGGATTCAATTTGGTCGAAGCAGCTCATATAGGGATAACACTAATAGTTCACCCTGACTGGAATTGGTAAACGCCACCGTTGATCTCATATAGGAAATTCTTAACGAATCTCCAGCCGATGTACTAGGCAACCAGCAGCCACCAACGTGGAGGTGTAGAGTAGGAGTTGTTAGTGAGAGGCAATCGTGAGAACGCCTGTGCTCTCATATATTCGCATCACTACCCTTTAGCTGCCAAATAAATGTACAAAAATATAAATAAATAATAAATAATTAATTTAATAAATAATTTAATAAACAAATAAATAAATAAATGAATAAGTGAATAAGTAAATAAATTATCAGACTAGGGAAGAAAATGTGTACATATTTGTTAAGTGTGTTAAACTGCTTTGTTAAAAATTAAGCTAGATTTAGGTATTTCCTTGTTTACATTTGAAAGTTTACTGATTTTTGCCAATAAAAATGAGCTATTCATTGAAATCATTTTGTAATATCATTCATGTCTTGAAAATAAATATTATTTTAATGTATGCCAAATGCATATTCAAGCGTGGCTTCTTTTAAAAACGAGAAATACACACACATAATTGCTATTTGCGGTATAAATTATTACTCCATACTTATTATACCCATGACCTAGTTCTGCACTTTATACGTTAATTGCGCTAAAATCATGGGTTGTCTATTATACATGTGGCCAAATTATTAAAGACAACCCTATATTATTTGTAAATGGTAAGATCTCAGCCATACCAAAATATGCGTAGTTAAAAGTTGGGTTGTCAGGGGTAAATGGGCGGGTTGGAACTGACAACCCAAAGTCTTCTTTTCATCCTAATTTCCTTAACGCCCGCGCTTTGTAGCTAATGCATTATAAGGGTCAAAACAAATCCCTTTAGTGCGCTATTTAAAAAAAAATAAAAAATGTGGTCTTTCGAATGGTTACTCATTTATTCTTTTCCTTTATCCCAATGAAAAGTTAAAAAAATAACGTACCGGAAGTAGCTTCGTTTTTCAAGTCATGGGCAAAAATTCCCGACAACCTTTGGTCATTTTGCATACTTCTCGACTAAACTTTCATTTCGTATGCAACTCATCCTTGGTTGCGATGCCTTAGGACATCATACGGTGGGCTCTTAGACTAATAGTGCATGCTAAAATTTGTAAGAGAAGGAAGACGATTCGTTAGCTCGCTGAAATTGAAAAGATATGTACGGATTTCTTTTTTCCTTTTTGAGTAATTCTTTTACGGCTTGAATATCCTCAAAAAATTCAACTTATTGAAAATCTATCCATACCAAACTCATTAAACTTTCCAAACTTCCATTTAACAAATATTAGTAATTCTGTTATACATTCATTGAAGTGAATTCAATGAACCAATGGAACGGCAACATTTTTATAACTGAGCACCATAAAAAAATCGCATACATCGAATTTACAGACTGGTCATACCATTAAAAACCAATAACCTCGCCACAATTATACATATAGGCACCTAAATATATTTCCAACAAAAGAAGACAAAATTAAATAAAATTATAAAGGTCCGACCACCCAAAATGCTATTTGCATTAGAAATGTAAATTGTCCGGCCATCATTAGAGACGTAATAATTATTTTAATTGGGTTCCCGAAATGCAGCATTGCGTTTATGTAAATGAATGCGGTTTGGTTGTATTAATATTTATAAATTTACCCAGCAGCGCCCAGGACAGTGGACATGGGACGTGGACGTGGACACATATCGCGCACTCAGATGGAGCCACTCGCTCCACTCTCTCAACTCAAGCGGTGTGTGCATAAAATAAAATGGAATTTAAAATTTAGGCGGGCTTAGAGTGCGCTTGTGTTTGTGAATTTATCGTTGATTGAAAATTCCTCTACGCAATGCAAGTTGTAATTACAATTCACGCGATTTAAGTTCCCCACCCATGGATGAAGCGGCGCGGAGGGAATAGTGAAAGATGAGATCGAATAAAAGGTAATCGGCGTGGATGGTGGATAGACGCCATTTGCGACGCATCCATAGGGTGACGCCACTTGGTCAACTTCCTTGCATCTACCACACGTTGGACGACGGCGTCTGTGGTACAAACATCTTGCACCAAATGGCCTCCTGTTAAGGTCCATCACCAATTCGATGCAGGGAAGAAAGGTATCGCCAAGCTCGCACTGGGTGTATGACATGAACAATTTGCATTTTCAACATGCGGATTGGTTATTAGTGAGATTTATGGATATCATATTTTGCGATGGTGTGTGTAAGTGGATGATACCACCGACCTTCATCGTCAGCTCTACAAAATCTAGGCTTGCTTTTTTTGTAGTTCAATAGGTGCTGAAGTAATCGCATGAACATCGAATGGATTATAAAGGCTTTCTGATGTTAAAGATAATCGTTCTTGATAAGTAAAATAGTTCTCCAGTTTTGTTTATGAGCATTTTGTTGGTTTGACTATTGCAATCACCATTTGAATCTCCATAAAGTGAAATCAACTGTGTATATTGGTTTCAACGAAAGGGAGGGAAAGGGAGTAAGTCTTATGTTTTATTTAATATAGGTACTCAACAATATATGTATGTGTGGTGTGCCCATGCCCAATGCACATTAGACTACTGGCCGAACCAGATCGTTGTGTCTGCCAAATATCGAAGAGAGAAATTGTTATGGAAAAACTTCCCCTTTGGATACGACATTCTCCCGTTTGTCCGCCAAAATATGCATTCAGTGAATTCAAAGGGGTACTTGAACTTAGATTACGCAATGCTTCCTAACTGTTTATAGTCAAGTGGATGAATCATGGCTTCTTGGGTTCAATGAGTCCACAATTAACCAAAATTGTCCAAGTCCAAATTAAAAAAATAAAGGAAGCAAAACCCGTATACGAAACCGAATTTAATTACATATCCTTACAATGCTCAAGTTGCTGATAAAAAAAATGCCAGTACCAGTGAACCATGAAGACCAAAAGATGCTCATTATTTCCACAGATATCTAAAAATAAATATTCAACAAGCAACAGTACGGTCAGGGTTCCATAAGACTTTTAGCCAAAATGAAGATATGCAGATCAAAACGAATGTTAAAACCCGGTATACGATTCATAGTAAAAATTACGATGAGCATTAACGACATTAAAACAAGCCATAAAGAAAAGTAAAGGCTCCCAAGCGCATACTCATATAATAGATAAGTACACGAAGTTAAGCATATGCGCTGAAATAACAGCAGCGGAAGCCTATCGCTGGAACATTTGTGGAACAAGACGTGTCTAATTCCAGCTGGAACACAGAAACGCTTACCTATCACAAAATGAGGATCCGCGTACTAGAGAGGATGAGAGTGAGAGAGTGAGAGAGCCTCACAATAACCACAGAAAGGGGCACCTTCCTTTTAGGTGAACATAATATGCGCTTGCGCATATACTGGTACGAGATGGTTCCTCTGCTGACTTCTTAGCCAAAGAATCAATTGTTAGGCTGTGGAAGACAATGGTGAATGGTGTGGTGCGGTTGAGAGTGGCTGGTGGAAAGAACACAAAGTGAAATCCTTTTAAACAGATAAGAAACCAAACCAAGTTAATGGTAACAAATGAATGCGACTAAATGGTGTATGAAGATATCGAAACGCGAGACAGACTGTAGGAGGAGGCTGGCAGATTGGTTGTGTGGGTATAGACTATGAAGACGGTAAACAGGAATAAGGAATCCATGGATGCCGCCACCGCTGCAACCATTGATTTCGCGCGCAACGTTATTGGTATCAATTGTTGACATCTTTTTGGCCAAGAAATTTATTTTTTAAAGATGGCATGGATGGTGTTTTGTTATTCTGGAGAAAAAAATGTTCAGTAAAAAGTCATAATGTACGGAACGTAATTTAAATACGAGCATTCTATTTTTGTCTGTGGACATAAAACTGCGGAAATAGAAAATTGTTGACAAAAAATTAAAAGTTTCCCATCACAGGGATTTGGTTGTCACAAAACGTTAAGGCTTGGATTTCGCTGCAGCGAATGTAAGCGAATTTTACTCGGTGAAAGTTCGCTTAGCTCATTCAAAACTACGCACTTCTTATGTTGTAGTTCCGGTGCATAAAATTTACTCGTACGAACTAGACTAAGCTAAGCGAGTCAAATTTCCGATGGTTTTATTACAATTTTACTCGCGCGAGTAAATCGAATTTAAGATAGTTTTTTTTGAGTGGCAATGGCATTGTATTGTATTGTATGTGCAGTGGGGTCATCTGTAGATGACAAGCACTTAGACCTATTGGTCCATTGTACTTCATCATAGCTGCCCGCTCGCTGCTTATTGGCGATTAGTAAGATTCAGTGAGGGAGAACCTGCCAGTAGCCTTGGCAAAGCGAAGGATATTAGCAAGTTCAATGTCCCCCATCTCATCTTCGTTGACGAATTGTTTACCTATAGTATTGAGCCTGGTTCTGGCGAAAGCAGGGCATTCACAGATGAAGTGAGATGCTGTTTCATCCGCCTCTAGGCAGCACTCACATAGGCCCGAGCTCCTAATGTGGATGGTTTTAAGGTGGATGTTAAGTGGACTGAAATCAGTGACGAGACCAATCAAGGATCTCAAGTCTTTCCTGTTTAGGCCAAGCAAAAACTTAGCTATGCTGATTTTTGGACCGTCCACTAGCTTCTTCGAATACCTGCATGAGACTAGGTCATGCCTGTATTCGGAATGTTGGTGGCGTAGAGCCGAAGCCATTTTACGTTTGTAGACGGATGAGAAGCATTATATGGATGGTTGTGGGCCTATGAAGGCTGTTGAAGAGCCCTTCCTGGCCAGAGCATCCGCTGTTTCATTACCCTGGATACCTGTGTGCCCAGGAACCCAGGCAAGTGATACCGAGTTACATCTTCCCAGACGGTTGAGCTTAACCAGGGTTTCCTCAACTATTTTTGAGTTGAGAAAGCCATCCGAACAGGCTTTGATAGCGGCTTGGCTATCTGAGTAGATGTATAAGGTTTTACCCTTAATCCTTCTCCTCAGCAGGATATTGGCGGCAGTGGCAATCGCAAAGATTTCTGTTTGTCTACCCAAGGCTGCAGATAGATTTATCCGACAGCTTGTTGTGTAGACCCCGGCTCCGGAGATACCGTCAATGAGTGAGCCATCCGTATAGACAATGACATCACCCGGCCTAAAGCCATTCTATCCCTCACTGTTCCATTCCTGCCGTTCTTAAGGATGACCTGAAAACGGCGCTCAAAGACTTGCTTCGTGCACACAGTGTCAAGTGCTCCTCCCCGATGGCGAGGTAGGCTGTCATAGAGAGCTCTGTACCTAGCACCTCTGGCCCCATCGCCGAGATTGACCTGCCGTCCAAGCACTGCACACATAAGTGGGCCATAATTTTTATAAATTCAATACACAACAAACACAGATCTCCCTAAAGCAATTTAGGCGCCACCTGTGGAGAAAAAATACCATCGCACCAAAGTTCTTTCCTATCCTTCTATTCTATCATACAGTAAGTAGCGCCCAAAAATAGGCAATGAATCATTTGCTGGGAGCTACTTACAGCAACAAACCCAAATGCCTGTGTCACTACAGAAAAAAGAAATCCCTTTAGCGCACGGAAATTATAAAAAAAAGGATTTGGTAGAAAAGTCTACACAGGGTAGATAGAGTTTGCAATGTATGTATGAAAGCAGGGCGGTTGGGGATCATATCCTTTGTAAGTTCGTTCCGTTCATGTTCAAAGGAGTGATCCTACGAAACCCGTCAAAAAGTCAATATCATTGAAAGTTCATTTACAATCGCAAAAGAGAGGCTGACCTAAATCCATTTGATTGGTCTCAGCAACGGAGTGATTCAAAATCGGAAGGCCTGTCGGTATTATTTGAGATCAAACCGATGAACCCCACATGCGGACCACTAGGGATGATGTAAAGTGATACGGTTATCATCGCTTTAGTCCAGGTCATAACATCGTCGTTAAAGAGAATGAAGATGAAATTAGGACTGATGGATAAGCTTTTATTTCAAAAATGTTAAACGGATATCTTTAACTCATGTCTTTAAATTGCGAACTACAATTTAATTATTCTCACAATTTAAATAGTCTCTCGCTCTGGATGTTACTCTTTGATGAGATGTCAATCTCGTCTTGCCAACTGATCAGTTGTGAAAGACGTCGGGCCACTTTACGATTGTTAAGCAAAAATTTGACGTTTCCTTTCATCTGCATAAGTTTACTACTATGTAAATTTATTTCCCACGGAATTTCTTTTCAAAACGCAAATGCGATCTTTGTCTCTGCTCCACATCTCCACTCTATATATGTTGGCAGTGCAACCAAGCCAAGACCACACTTCAGCCAGTCGATAACTCCATGGGGACCCATGTCACTATTATTCCGATACATATTCATTAATTGAAATACATTTGCAAATGGCAAATATTTATGCACGCAAAAAAAGCAAATAAAAATAAAAACGGAAGAAGGAGAAGGAGAACAGATCAAGGAAAATGAACCAGACCCCTCATCCACCCTCTGCTAGTGGAGGGTTGAAGAGGTAGAATTTCCTCTTTTTTTTATATAAAATTCAACGGCGTCATTGTTTCATGCGCAGATAAATATTTTATTCCGGACTGGATTTTTCTAAATTATTTCCTCGATCGAGTACATTTATCTGAATTAATGAGAACAAAGAAGCGAAACGGCTTTTTACAATCGGAAGGCACAATGAGCTGACTGCGCGATGGCATAATGACGATGGCGGACGGGACGCGACGACGGTTTTGACTTCAATCATATCGTCAGACATTTTGATGCGGCAGCATGCATAGTCTTGACATGATTACAATCAAATGCGGGAGCTACTGATTAGATTGATTGAAATGTGCGCGGATAAGAATTGGCTACTATGAGACCGGGTCTAATGAAATATTTTCTAAAAAAAAGGAGTCTATCTAGTCTATCGCAAATGAGTCTGATTGATGTGGAGCTCATCAATGAGTGGCAGTGCAAAAATGGATGGCAACATAAAGTTATCTATTTAATGATCGAACCAAATGCAGAGTTGAACTTCTTTTTTGTGGGGGGTCTATGTGGTTGTGGCTTTATGTTGTTTGGCTACAATATCTGTAAATAATGTTTCACTACAAATGTTGCTCAATTAGATGCTTTTGTTTATTAGAGGTACTGTAGAACCTGTTCAAATTAGGGGTCACCCACTATCCTCAATTGTTTGCCGAGCAACTTTCTAATCTTCAATTTGACTTCCTGTGTTCGACCGAAAATTAGTACCAAAGGAATAAACTGCGGATATTCGTCTGGATTGGTTTGTCCAAACGATCATTATCTCAATTATAATCGATTTCTATTTGTTAAACTTAAAAATGCTTGGCTCGAAATAACTTGACTCCAAAGCAATGTGTAAATAGTTTAATGTATTAGCTTATGTTAACAAGACGTGGCTAAATTTACAATGATGAAATTTAGATTTTAAGAATCTTATATTATTTCTTTAACAGATGTATAGATTATGTCAAAACAATTCGATATCAAAAGAAAATAATTTATAGTCCTGATCATAGATCATTACCTGATCATTATGTCGTTTTCTTCTATTCTTCTTCGTCCTCTTCTTCTTCTTCTTCTTCCTCTTACTCTTATTTCTCTTTTTCTTCTTCTTATTCGTCTTTCTCTTCTTCTAATTGATAATCCTGATCATTACCTGATCATTATGTCTTCTTCTTCTTCATATGCTTCTTCGTCCTCTTCTTCTTCTTCTTCCTCTTATTCTTCTTCTTCTCCTTATTCGTCTTTCTCTTCTTCTAATTTATAATCCCAATCAATACCTGATCATTATGTCTTCTTCTTCCTATTCTTCCTCGTCCTCTTCTTCTTCTTCTTCTTCTTCTTCTCCATCTTATTCTTCTTTCTCTTCTTCTTCTTCTTCTTCTTATTCGTCTTCATCTTCATCTTCATTAGATAATATAACTCTAATTACTTACTTAGGGTGGTGCTACAGTCCGGGGTGGACCTGAGCCTCAATCACCAAGCGTCTCCAGCCAGCACGATCTTTGGCCACCTGTATCCAGTTTCGCACGCTTAGTTGGTTAAGGTCCCCTTCCGCTTGCGTGCGCCGCCTGAGTCGCGGTCTTCTTCTACCGCGCCGTCCCTCGGGTGTGGATTCGAAGATCTTCCGGGCCGGAGCATTCACGTCCATTCGCTCTACATAACCCAGCCACCTCAGTCGTTGGACCTTCACTCGTCTTGCTAAGTCGATGTCGCTGTACAGTTCGTCGTTGTATCCCCTCCTCAATTCACCGTCTTTGTAGACGGGATCAAACATTAGCCGAAGAATTTTCCTCTCAAAACAACCAGAGTAACCCCATCCGCTTTTGCTTGAGTCCATGCCTCTGCACCATAGAGAAGGACTGGGATTATTAAGGTCTTATAAAGGGTCACTTTAGTTGTTCGAGAGGGCTTTGCTACTCAATTGCTTTCTTAGCCCAAAGAAACAGCGATTGACAAGTGTTATTTTTCGTTTAATCTCAGCGCTGGTGTCATTGCAGAGCCTAGGTAGACAAAGTCCTTAACCACCTCCAAGTTACATCTGTCTATAGTGACATTCTGTCCGAGACGTCGGTGTTGGGTGTCCTTTCTTAATGACACGATATACTTTCTCTTGCCCTCATTGATCGCCAAACCCATCTTCGCCGCTTAGGCGAGTAGATGGACGGACTTTTGAAAGATAGTGCCTCTGATGTTAATATTTGAGTTTTGCACTATTCTTTCAAAAACGATGTTGAGAAGTCACATGACAGCGCATCGCCTTGTCTAAATCCTCTTTTGACATCGAAGGTCTCGGTGAGTTCTTTACCGACCCTGAT
Organism: Portevinia maculata; assembly: GCA_949715645.1. Taxonomy (NCBI): domain Eukaryota; kingdom Metazoa; phylum Arthropoda; class Insecta; order Diptera; family Syrphidae; genus Portevinia; species Portevinia maculata. The sequence goes on from OX454525.1 coordinate 41,893,662, forward strand.
AGAGCACCGAGCATTCTCCATTGTCATCCTGCACAAACGGACTAGTTTAGCAGGGATGCCAAAACTACACATTGCTCTGTATAGCTCGTCTCTATAAATGTTGTCATAGGCGGCCTTAAAATTGATGAAAAGGTGTTGGGTATCGAATTGGACTTCGTGGGTTTTCCCAAGATCTGCCGCAGTGTGAATATTTGGTCGATGGCAGACTTTCCTGGCCTGAAGCCACACTGATAGGGACCTATCAGGTTGTTGGCGAAAGGCTTCATTCTTTCATAGAGCATGGCAGATTAGATCTTGTAGGCGAGGGTGGCGACGGTGTAGAGGTTAGTGTGTTGGCTTATGACCCGTGCGGTGCAGGTTCAATCCCCATGGGGAACATCAACATACGCCACCCATTCTCATGCCTCTACACCAAAAAGGAGGATTTCTGCCTGGTAGTACAATGGAACGTTACCGAGTCTGAGTGCTCTGGGATTTGGATTTCCTTTTATTAAAACACAAAAAAAAAAAAAAAAAAAAAAAAAGATCTTGTAGGCGATGTTAAGAAGACTTATACCTCTGTAGTTGACGCAGTTCAGAGGGGCTCATTTCTTGATATATAATGTAATGTAAGGATAAAAACCCATCTTACTTCCCACCACTATTTGACTACAGGTGCCATACATCATTTTGAGTTTGCCTACATTATCTAAACAGTGTCTAGAATTAATGGAAATTACTGCTTTTTCCTACCAAAGACATAATTTTATTTTTCTATTTTTTTATTTTTTATTTTTTAAGAAAAGGAAATCCAAACAGTAGAGCACTTAGACTCTGTAATGGTTCATTGTACTACCAGACACACATCCTCTTTTTGGTGTAGAGGCTGGAGAATGGGTGGCGTATGTTGTTGTTTCCCATGTGGATTGAACCTGCACCGCACGGGCCACAAGCCTACACACTAACCTCTACACCGTCGCCTCCCTGAAAGATATAAAATACAAATTGATATTCTGAACAGCTCGATCCGTTACAAAGACTTACTTCATATCCCATTATTTCTTGTTTCTCTTTAACGACTAGGTTATGATCTGAACCAGAGTGCAATATAGTCGTAAGACCAGTGTATTATTTCCGCTACAATAAATTACAAATTGTAATGAAATAAATGCTATCCATTTAATTTAACAGAATTGCCGAACTATGTACATAGTTATCTAACGATGTTGTTTATTTTAAAAAGGAAACTGTTTTAGAAAAAAACGATTTGTAAAATGCGACAAGGTCACGAAAATACACTTTTTTGAATTTGCAGAAAATTGCTTTTAAGCATTTCAAGCGTTGAAGACACTGTTTTCAGAAAAATGCATTCATATAAAATCTTGGATGAGTTAAATTGCTTTGGATCGTTTAAATTGACAACTTTTTTATGTCTGTGAAATCAATCGTTTTGAACAATATGGAAACGAACGACCGCTTCCGAAACTTATGAAAAAGTTCAAAATGCTAAAGCCTAAAAAATGTGTACATTTCTGCCAAATTTGTTTTTTTGTTTAAAATTAAATAAATTTATTCTCAAGAATTATACTTAAAATAAAAAAAAAACTGGAAACCATTAATATTCAATGACAAGAAATATTCTAATAGCTCTAGCAGCCGTATTAATAAAAAAATACATAATTTGCCTCTAATTCACATTTCAACTAAGATGTGAATTAAAAGTTAATTGACGGATTAAAATGTCAATGCATTAGCTAATGGTCGTTAAGTAATAAATTGTATGGCAATCTATTACTAGCCGTGTTTCTTTGCACGCGGTTATAGGGAAAAATTGAAATTTGCATGTAAAATACAACAACAACTTATCCTATATACGCTAACTTTAGCGGGGATAGCTATCGCCGCGAAGACCTTTAGCGGGGATAAACAGTGCTTCCAAAATGAATTTAGTTTTTATATAGATAACTTTCGTTTCCTCGATAACATAGCATTTGATTTAAAGATTCATTAAAACATAGGGACGGGCTACAGTCCGCTTAGGCGAACTGTTGGATACCCTATTCTTATTCCTATCCCTCATAAGTGGGCGGGACAAAAGTCTAAGTATGGTTGAATTGTTAAGAGCGCTCCACATATTATAAATTTTAGCTTCCTAGCTCAAACTTTGGATTTTCAAAAAAAAAAAAAAATTTAAATTGTGGACGTGTCAGTGGGCGGATTTTAGAAATTGTATCTCCAGATCAGTTTTATAATTCATAGATCATATTTAAAAAATTTCAGCTTTCTAGCTCAAAATTCGATTTTTTGATAAATTTGTTTTTTGAGTTTGTGGGCGTGTCTGTGGGCGGACTTCAAAAATTCTTAAACTTGATTATTTCGGGACCCTAGAGAGTATATGGTTTTTTTTTTTTTTTATAATAAGCGCGCACTAAAGGGATTTGTTGGGACCCTTATAATGTATTAGCTACACAGCCGCTGGTGTTAAGGAAATTAGGGTGAGAGGAAAAGGAGAGATGCCGATGCACGTTGGTTTTGAATGTCTGTAGGTTATAATGTGTAGGAAAAATGGAGCGGGGAAGAGCATTCCACATTCGTGTTGTACGGCTGAGGAAAGATTCTTTGAACTTCACTGTACGTCCGAACACAGGCTTGAGGGTGAACTGATGAGCATTCCTTGCATGGCGGGTATTGCGGTTGAAATGTTCAGGGGGAGGAATGCAACTGGCTATTTCGTTTGAGCACTTATGGTGGAAATAACGATAAAATAACGGAGACATTACGACGATGACTAAGAGAGTCAATCGATCTCACGATGCCTCGGTCGCCAATGAGTTTTATCGCGCGTTTTTGGATCCTGTCAAGTAGCTCCAAATAAGTTATTGGTGCACCGGACCAGATATGAGCGTTGTACTCGAGTTTCGGGCGAATAAACGCCATATAAATTCTAGCCAGATCAGAAGGGGTGAAATATTTCTTACAACGCTTAAGGAAGCCTAGACATTTCGCGGCGTTCTTGGCGACATCGAATATTTGGTCATTCCAACGAAGGTTGTCATTAACACACATACCGAGAATGGAAAGTCTTTCGGTTTCAGCGATGTAAGTGCCATTCATAGATAATGGCAGTGTGTGTGGGTTTTGCTTTAATGACAGGAGACAGCATTGAGTTTTGGAAGCATTAAATTCCACTCTATTGGTTTTACCCCACTGAGTTATGCTGTTAAGATCGGAATTTAATGAGCTTAACATACGTTGCCGTTCCAGTTCCACACCCGAAGATGAGGGGCGTGACCCAAGAAACGAATATGAGATGCTGAGGGTACTGTCATCAGCAAAGGAATGGATTGGATTAGAAGTAACAGACAGGAGATCATTTATAAAAATGAGAAAGAGATTCGGGGACAGAACAGAGCCTTGGGGGACACCAGCATTTATTTGGTGAGTTGCAGACTTGAAACCGTCCAAAACAACTTGAATTGAACGGTCCGAAAGGTAAATTCTAATCCATTGAAGAAAAGTATCATCGATTCCAAATACACGCATTTTCGACAAGAGAGCTTGATGCCAAACTCTGTCAAATGCCTTTGAAATATCAAGCGCAACGATCTTACTTTCACCACCTTGATGAAGAGATTGGTTCCACTTTTCGGTTAGATATGTCATCAAATCACCAGTGGACCTGTTGCTACGAAAACCATACTGCCGGCCATTAAGCAGTTTTCGCGATTCAAGATATTTCATTAGCTGACGGTTTATCAGCGTTTCCATGACCTTAGAAAGAAGGGACGTAAGTGCAATTGGTCGGTAGGAGGAGGGAGAAGAAGATTCGCCTTTTTTTGGTACAGGCTGGACGAATACTGTTTTCCATCTTCCCGGAAAGAGTCCTGAAGAATAGGACAGATGGAAAAGCTTACGCAATGGTTTTGCCAGCGATGAAGAACACCTCTTCAGAACGATAGGGGAAATGGCATCTGGACCAGCGGATTTGTGAACGTCAAAATCTTGAAGTACTCTAGCCACTGTACGAGTGCGAAAGGGGATTGGTCCCGTGGAGAATTCTACGCGCTCGAGTACGGGGGGAGACAAAGCACAATCTGGGAGCGTTGAGCTGACTGCAAAGTGAGCAGCAAGCAGATTGGCCTTATCTATAGAGCTGACCGCTGGAATGCCATTGTAAATGAGTGTCGGGACATATGATGAGGTCGAATTCTCGATGTTTTTAACAAATGACCAAAAGTTTTTACTACCAGTGAGACTTTGTAGTATTTTTTGCCTCAACTTTTAGTCATAGGAGAATTTGACACGATTAATGTGGGCATTGCAGTCATTTCTGGCTCGTTTAAACTTTTTACGGCTTTCCTCAGATGGGTCGGCTTTGAATAGCCGAAAACTTACCTCTTTTAACCTGATAGCCCAGGTGAATTATGTTTGTGATCATATCAGCAGCAGCATCCACGTCGCTGTCGAGGAAGCACAGCGGCCAGTTAAAACTTTTAAAGAAACCGTTTAGTTTTTCCCAATTGGCTTTCTCGTATTGCCATACGGTTCTTTTTGGAGTTTGTTCTTTAACTATGTGGTTGGAGTACGAGAAATTCGCTGATGTGATACAATGGTCTGATGAACCTAGTGGCGATAATACGTTCAAAGCGTATTTATCGGGGTGAGAGATAAGAAACAAGTCCAAAGTGTTGGCAGTTTGGCTGCTAATGTCCGGTATTCGTGTCGGCTCATTTACAAGCTGAGTCAGGTTATTTACCTCAGCAAAGATCTCGACGTACCTTCCTTCGGGTGTTGTCTGACCAGAATGTCGAAGCCAGCCTGAATTGTGTATATTGAAATCGCCCGCAATAACGATTTCAGAACGAGGATGAAGGGTCACAATTCTTGTAATGGAATCGGACAGGGCATCAAACTCATTATAAGTTGAATGTCTGTCCAAGTTGGGGCTTCTGTAAATAAAACAGTAGTGGATTAATTGCCTACGGACATGAAATTTGAAAAAAATGAAATTAAATTCCGGATTGGAACACTGACCATACTGGGGCTGAAGTTGGGAGGCTACGTCACTACGTGTATAAACGGCGATACCGCGATGGGGAAAGAATAATGGCACTAAGTTGTACCCAGCTAGACTAAACTCTGTTAAATCAGAGCCAACGCTAACCTGGGTTTCACTAAAATGGTTAAGATTTCAGCTCTCTAGGTCCAGTTTAAAGTCCTAATTTTTACCGACAGACGGACGACGGACGGACATGGCTAGATCGACATTACTATCGATGCTGATCATAAATATAGTAACTTTTAGGGGTCTACGGGCAATATTAAGGTATGTTACAAACTATGCGTCAAAGTTAATATACCTACTCTAAGAATAGTGTATATAAATTCTTGCAGTTACATTTCAACTTAAATTACACGTCAATTCACCGACTTCGGCGAATTAGTTATTTGCATGTTTATTAACGTAAAAATGTTTATAAATAAAATTTTTCATTTAACTCTTTGATTTAAGATAATTCATTATTAATTTGAGTTTGTTTATATAGCTGTGGTTGTTTTATTTTTAGTCCTTGCATCATGTGGTGATTTTTTTGGTAAGGTAGCATTCTCTTAAGTTGGAAGGAGCTATATTCTTAATGTTGTGTAAGTATTTGTAATATAAGGGCAAACACATAAAATAGTGATAAATTTCTAATATTTGGGTTCTCAGCGCAAAGATTTTCATCTGTTTTTGATGTCAAGAAAAAATCGTTCATCAACAACCTGCTTTTAGTTCAAAAAGTCATAAACTTGATTGTTTGCATAACAACTTTTGCTCTTTGTATAGTAACTCAAAGTTCTTGTTATAAGCACTTAGGTTTTTTATGTGACAAGAACAAACATTTTCCTTGGTGTAAGGCTTTCCTCTCAGATAAGCGGTTGTTTTTCTGTCACAGAAGATGGCTAAGATTTCCTCTGCGCAGAACCATGTTTTTTTTATAATTTACGTGCGTTAAAGGGATTTCTATTATAGTGCAAACCACAGCGCAGGCATTTTGTTTGTTGCTGTATGTAGCTTCCAGCAAATGATTCATTGCCTATTTTTTGGGTGCTACTTACTGTATGAAAGAATAGAAGGATAGGAAAGAAGTTTGGTGCGATGGGATTTTCCCACGGGTGGCGCCTAAATTGCTTTAGGGAGATCTGCTTTTATTGTGTGTATTCAATTTATAAAAATCATGGCCCTGGTCGGGATTCGAACGCACGACCTGCCAATCACTTAGTGAATACACTTCCATCGCACCATTGCCACCTATGTTGGACCGTGCTTGGTGCCCGGACACTATCCAGTGGGTAATGAGTTTAGGAATGAACTAGCCAAAACTAGCCAGAAAAGGGGAGAAATCCAATCTTTTTCGGATAGCACCTTACAGCCTGATTCTGCGGGTACTGATGGAATCTCTGCAATCATTTTGAAAAACTGCCCCTTACATTAAGTTTAACCTCTAAAATCTTTATTTCAAATTTCAATATCACTACGTTTTCCATCTCTTTGAAAAATACTTTTATAATCCCTATTCACAAAAAAAATTCCAATGAAAATAATCTCCAACTTCCTTGCAGTCCTAAGCTTTCCGAAAGTGTTGTCTACGATACAATGCTCACTCACTTCAAACAAATCTTCTCCCTAACCAACATGGTCCCCGTAAGCGAAGATCAACCACACTAATTTAATAGTATATGTTTCGGGAAGACTATGCACTCTTGTGGTAGCTTGTGAAGTTGGTGTTAATGCAACCGACCCAGCAAAGTCTTTGACAAAATCTCCCTCTCTCTGATCCTTTTCAAAAGTAATGCTCTTGGCTTTCAACCCACAATCATTACATGGGTTCAATCCTACTTAGCCGGTCGTCAATATAAAGTTATATTTATATCCTCTGAATCAGACCCCTTCCTAGCAACCACTGGTGTCCCACAGGGAAGCCACCTAGGTCCACTGATTTTTATTCTAACAACTAATGTCGACCGTACCGTAAAATACTCTTTTATATCTACGCTGATGACAAAAAGATCAACAAGGCCATATCCTCTCTCTTCGACTCTAACCTACTCCAAAATGATCTTAATAGATTTTTAACCTGGTGCATTAAAAACTTTCTTGAACCTTATGTGAATAAGTCACAAACCATTTACCTATTCGCGAACAAGGTTTGCACTTCCTCCTAGAATGTATTTCGTTAACTATGAACCTATTTCGTAAGTTGATTGAATGTGTGATTTCGGACTCATCTGTGATAAACAATTGAACTTTCGATCTCATATAGATGCGTCCATAAGCAAGGTTAACTCTTCACTCGGCCTCGTGATACGTTGGTATAAGGAATTTTCTGATCCCTGGGTATGTCACTAAATCGCTCTTTACCTCATTTGTTAAAGCTATCCTTGAATATGCTTGCTAAGTTTGGTCACCTTATCACGTCACTGCCATCCCTGGTCTGATAGGTATAACCTCCCTCCCTGTGATGACCGCCTCCAGCTTATAGGCACATCGTCGAATGGCTGATATTGTATTTATACATCAGCTTCTATCCGGAAAAATCGATTACTCAGTGCTTCTCCGAAAAATGTCTTTCAAAAACAACCTTCGATTGATTCCTCTCTTTAAAATCAAGTTATGGAAGGAACGAGCCTCGGACACGTATGCCTCGTTTAACTAAGTGCATTGTACGAACAATAGTCTCAAAACCTCCCTTCGCACAGTTCATAGGTATCTTAAGATAACTGCCTTAGTTCCGATTAGACTTAAGTGTAAATAATTAAACCCATATTGGCCTTAACATAATTAATATTAGTTTTAATTGTTGCCTGTATTAAGCGAATAAAGTGAAACTCTCTGTGGAAGGAGGGGCCCTTTCCTATTTCTCTAGTGATGATCTAAAATAGCTAGCCTAAGGTGGAGTAACATAACGGGCACACGTATCCGGCGCCCTACGGAAAACTAAGGGATTCTTAATCTTAGAAGATCTCAAATTAGAACCACAATTAGGACTCCTGTTTGGACCCTGCCTTCTTAGGAAGCTCGCCGGCTGGAAGACTGGGGCTTCCAGAGATCAATTCGATGATATAATGTATTGCGGAAGATTTTATACACATACATACCTTGTGAATTTTAAGGTGTTGCTCGTTGTATGAGGAAAACCAGGTCCATTACTTATTTAATAACTTGGAGGCCATTATAGACTACAACATTTTGTTGGAAAGAGAGGTTCAGGATGTTGACGACTTAATAGTTAGTTGCCCCCACGGATCGTGATGTGCCTATTATGGGGCCTTGTATTTTTATGACAGCAACTGTTATAATCCTCTTTACCCTAACCTTTTACACCAATTCATCCACCCTATGCTTACGCGATGATTGATGTCGTCATCACCAGTTGCTTTGCTACAACTTGCACAAAGCGAATTTACCAAAATATATGCCTTGACGATTTCTATTGGTTAACATCTTAGGTACCTACCTTCTACATACATTGAAGTATCTGTTGTTAGAAATAATTTTAATTTTTCATGTAAATATGGCTGAGACCGTATCGCGCCTTCACAAAATCATCCACACACAGGCAACCATTCCTCTGTCAGACGGATGAATTAGTGCCTGGGTGCTCCTCCTTCAGTTAAACTGGCGTAGAGCTGTGTTGCTTGCGCAGGTTCTAAATTCCAGTCATCATCGTCGTCATCGTCGTCACATAAAAAATCAAAAGAAACAAAAAAGCTTGGGTCTCCTCTGTGTATACGATATTACAATCGTTGCCAATGGTCGACATGGGAATCTCATGATGATGCGAAGAAGAGGGTGACCAGACCAGATAAAGTTGGAGGCCTGCCTGAAAACCGATTGTGAATGGCAAAACAAAGCCGCGATATTCATTATTCAGCTGTCATCTTCGATTCCATGGTTATGAGGATTTATGAGTTAGTCGTGTATGTTACCTGTTTTCATAATGGCGCCTTCTTGCTGTTCGTGTGGGGTTCCTGCTTTAAGGTGGAGAATTGAATATATTAGATATACCTGTTGCATGAAATGGTAGATGTGATGCTGCATTGCGATTGGTCTCTCAGATCGTGCCAATTGAATCCATATTTTGGTTGGTATGGTAAAGCATTGCCACTGTTTGCAAATCAAATAAATAGTGTGCAAAGGATACATATTTTTTTGTAAATAGATCCCGATATATATGCATTACATACATATAGTCTTCCACTATAGTATACACAATTTCAGTGCACTAATTGGTTATACCTAGAAAGTTCATTTATTCAAACATTTTCAAATGATAAATGTGCTTTGAAAACGGAACAATCGGCCTTACGTTATTCCATACCATTTCCTTAAAAAAAAATAAAAAAAATAATTAATTAAAGTATTATACAATAACGGCCCATACTTAGTACTGCAACCATTTGTTTGTGCGAAGCTATGTTTTTTTAAGGAATGTAAAAAAAACTCACGCGCTCTTCCCATTTGAATTTAATAAATATCCGAATATGTATATAGGTTAACAAAGAAAAATAAATAAATTAACATTAAAGTGAACTTACAAATTAATTACTAAATTTGTGTATAAATTAACAAAAAAAAAAAAAGTAAATAAATTAACATTGAAGTAAAATAAACAAATATATAAACAAATTTGTAAATAAATTAACAAAACAAAAAAGTTTATTAAATATTTACATATATAAATTAACGAATAGATTAACAAACAAGAACCTATGTTCATAAATTAGGGAAAACACATTGTATTAACAAATATGTATTTGTATATATCTAAATAAACAAAAAAAATAAATAAAATAAATATATATACATAGATACATGCATAAATAAGTTAACAAATAAATAAATTAACATAAAAGAAATAAAGATAAAAAAAAAAAACAAATAATTCAGGTATTTGGAAGAGAACATGTGTAAGTCAGTCTTATTATTAGTTAGCATTATTCAAAGCATTTATTAGGGGATTATCGGAGAAGTTGCATCTGATGAAGAACGTTTCAATAAGTTTTCGAATTCTATCGCAAATCAACTCAACATTAGCTCTGTTTTGCAGATCAAAGGTGGAGTAGTGCCAAGGAAGGTTCATCATCATTTTTAATAATTTGTTTTGCTGTATCTGCAATTTAAACCTTGCAGAACCACCGAGGTTAAACAAGTCGCAGGAAGCTCTACAGTTGCTTTAAAACATGTAGAGCACATACAACGGTTCAACCAGCGTTGTTCCTCTACGTGTAATTTATTAAACTTAATTATTAGGTTTGGACAGTAGTGTAGACAATGGGTCCTACTAATAACAAAATAGGTGTTACTGAAATTAGTAGTCCCTTTCACTCATATGCAAAATGAAGTTTTAATGAACTGGACCACAAATTAAGGTTCTACAATTAATTTGTCATTGGTAAGTGTGTTTCTTTATTTTTCCGGAGAATGAATAGAAAAGACAGAATTTCCGAATTCTGTATCCGGAATATCCGGAATGGAATGAATAAAGAAACAGAAATGGACCGAATAGAATGACATCCATTTGTCTCATAACCAGCGTTGCCACTCGGTTCAAGAACAAGTACAAAATTTAGTACTTACAGTTAATATATTTTTTCTATTTATTGAACCCACATGTGACGTAATACTCCATTTAAGCATTAACATAAAAACATATATTATAATACGTATATAAGTAACATAACGAAAATATAATTTTAGTTTACAAAAACAAAAATAATAACGATATCTAAATAATTCAAATTAAATTAAACTTTTTCTAATCGGAAATCTTGCAACCTTATTGTGGTTGTCAAAGATCAATTATTGATAAACGACAAAATTTATAATCGATCGACATTTTGGAACTATGAATGTCAATAGGCAGATAATACATCTATTGTGAATAAGCAAAATACGATAGATCACCTCGTGAAGCTGTCTTTTTCTGAAGTGCCGAATTGTTTTCTTAAATGTCAAGGAAAAATTGAAGCATACAATTTCAGTAACTTGCAGAAATTGTATGAACAATTATTTTGATTGTTAATAAAATGTATATTTAGGTGAAATCAAAGGAGAAAATCTATCAATTTATTGAGAAAAAAAACCTGAGTAAGTTTGGTAAAGTAAACAACAAAAAATAATATAAACATAAGAACGGGCTACAGTCCGCTTCGGCGAACTGCTGGGATACCCTATTCTTATTCCTATCCCTCATAAGTGAGCGTGACAAAAGTTTAAGTATGGTTGAATTGTTAAGAATGCTCTACATATAACATTTAAAGGATTTTATCGAAAAAACGCTCCCTAGCTCAAACTTGGGTGTTTCAATAAAATTGTTTTATTTAATCGGGCGTGTCAGTAGGCCGATTTAAAAAAACTTAACACATGAGCATAAAGGGCCCCTAGAGAGTATATATTATAAATTTCAGCTCCCTAGCTCAAACTTTGAATTTTCAAAAAAAGTTGTTTTTTTTAAATTGTGGGCGTGTCAGTGGGCGGATTTTGAAAATATTTACACATGAGCATAAAGCGCCCCCTAGAGAGTACATATTATAAATTTCAGCTCCCTAGCTTAAACTTTGGATTTTCAAAAAAAGTTTTTTTTTAAATGGCCCACGCCCAGTGTCAGTTGGCGGATTTTGAAAATTTTATATCCCGAGCAGTTTTAGGAGCCATAGATCATATATAAAAATTTTCTGCTTTCTAGCTCAAAATTCGATTTTTTCCAAAATTTTGTTTTTTTGAGTTTGTGGGCGTGTCTGTGGGCGGATTTCAAAAATTCGTCAACTTGATTATTTCGGGGCCCAAGAGAGTATATGGTTAAAATTTCAGCTCTCTAGGCCCAGTTTAAAGGCCTAATATTTGGCGACGGTCGGACGGACGGACAAGGTTAGATCGACATTACTATCGAAGCTGATAATAAATATAGTAACTTTTAGGGGTCTACGGGCAATATTAAGGTATGTTACAAACAATGCGTCAAAATTAATATACCCTTAGAATAGGGTATACAAACCGTGAACATGTTGACCAAAAGGGTTTGTGCGGCTGCTGATGCACAAATTAAAGGTATTTTAACTTTTTTTGTATAATTTTGTTATTAATCAATTGTTTTTGTTTGTTTGTACTTAGTAGTATTAAATGTATACACAGGAAATTGTTCAACCTAATTTGTTTCCAAACAAAAATATGTTTTTGCCACAACAACGCGATTTTCAGGTTTTAGCTTTTATTTCTTGTACACAATCCTATTATATTTCTTAGTTTTTAGTATTCAAAAATAATGTTTGGATACTCCTTGTTAATTTTGGAACTTTTTTTTATTATATTATAAACTTTTTACGAAATATTCGCGCAAAACTCGTCTCCCAGCATAGAAATTCACCAAGTATTCATTACCTAAATTAATTAGCTTATGTTTTTTTTTCATCTGACACTGAGGTTGTCGTGAAGTACTCTATTGTGTAGAGGTATTTCATTTGACGTTTATGTTATTCAAATCTGTTATCTGTGGTTCGTTCGTTTTGCTAAAGTTTAGTTGAAATTTAATTTTTATTTTGTTTTTATTGTTACCTACCTAATGAGTTAATTGATGAGCTTTTTCAGTTGTTTTGCTTAAGCTCATGCATCTTGTGACTCCTTTTTGTTCATAACATTTAAGGAAGTGAAGTTCCAGTGATTGCATTTATTCAATACATATTATTTTATTTTCCCCAAAAAAACAATTCTACTGATGACATTTCGTTTTAAAAATATTGTTTTGCAAACAAAAACAGCGAATGAATCCTCGAAATTATTTATCAGTAACGAGCCTGTGATTAAAAGAAAGTTCGATAGCTATTAATATTTTTGACAACCAAAACACTTCATACTGGAATACGACTTGTTCCTTTTTAAGTGTCCACTGCTGCATTTCTTAGCGAAGTACCACATACAGTAATAGCTATAAGACTTTCGTTTAGGAAAAGTTTAACATATATTTTTCCTGATGACACGGTATTTGCGTCGCATGAATTTGCCTTCAACATTGAGACCAATCTAAAATAAGGCGATCGAAATACTTGAAAAATATTATTACAAATGGAAAATTAAGCTGAATGTTAAGAAGACGCAAGCCATCTTTTTCACACGAAAAGAAAAGTTTGCTATCTCCCCAACGGATAGCTTCAAATAAATGGTAACAAGATACGATGGGGCTATTCCATAAAGTATATCCGGGTCCACCCTGATACAAAACTAACATTTGATCAACATATTCAAAGTACGTTAAGGAAAACGGGTATTGCAATTAAGATGCTTTACCCTTTCATAAATAGAAAATCTTCACTCACAAACGACAATAAGATAATAATTTATAAATCATTTTCCAGGCTATCTATTATATGGGTACTGCAGCAAGATGCCATTTAAAGAAGTTGCAGGTATCACAAAACAAAGTTTTGAAAATGATATTAAATCTACCCTTTCATATTTCAACCCTTGATCTCCACAGAAGGGCGAATGTTGAATTGATTTTCGATAGGATTCGAAAACTTACAACTATTTTTAATAACAGCTGTGATAGTTCTGAGAATCCTCTCATAAACCAGCTAAATGTTTAATCTGTGATATTTCTGTGTAAATATTTATTGCGTTTGCTGCCATTTAATAGTTATTTATCAATTATTTACTTATTTATTCATATATTTATTTATTTATTTATTTATTTATTAATTTATTTATTTATTTGTTTATTTATTTTTGTATTTATTTGTTTATCTACTCGTATTTATTTATTTAATTGTCTATCTTTTTTTCGAATGAAGGCTTTTTTCGCATTTCCCTTGATAAATTGTTCCCATCATTTATAGTTATTTATTAATTGCCATACAAGAAAATGTTTCAGTAGAAAGATAATGTATCAAATCTCTGAATTGTAAAATGTGCGGTCACAGACTTTTTTGAAAACATAGTTATGAAATAAAATGAATTGCATTGAAGCATCCAGTTCTGGCAAAATTGGCTAAAGAGGTACTATTTATTCCAGCGTCTTTCGCACAAATTAAAAGACTTTTTTCAAGTTGGGCATGCACGTTCGTATACCAGATCGAAATAGGTTGACATTTGATCGGCCGAAGAAACTACTACATATTTTTAATTCGCTGAGAATTTGCGATAAACTTGATGGATGTGATTGTAATGATGAACTTCGATAATATTTAGAATAACAAACAAAAGTGAAGGTTTTTGTGAACTCTTTCCTATATCCTTTATTTTGAAAAATAATAAAAATACACTTTTGTGCACATTTTTCTTTTAAAGAAAGAATGACTTGAAATATGGTGTTTTAATTTCAATAACAGCTTGTTTAGATGTAGACAATATTTCTAGAAAATTGATGTAAACAAATCAAAAAAAATCTACATGCCGCAATTTGCATGAAACAACTCCGAGTCCGAGTTGCTGGTGTGCCTCAAGGATCGGTTTTGGGTCCAATATTGTATAATATTTTTATGTTTGATATTCTAAGACTCCCTTATTGTGAATTAGCTATTTTTGTGGATGACAAGGCAATATATTCTTCGCACGAGTTTAGTCTCAACGTGGAGACTAACCTTGAAAATGCGATACAAATATTGCTAAGTTATTACAATTGCTGGAAAATCAAAGTAAATGCTGAAAAGGTGCAAGCTATCTTTTCAGCAGAAAACGAAAGACTTGTTTTCTTCCAAGCAATCGGCTAATTGTAAATAACACAAGTATTAACTGGATCCCATCCCAAAGAACATACTGCTAAAACAATACAAAAAGTGAATATAGCAATAAACATGTTGTACCCCTTCATAAACAGAAAATCCGTACTGAACAAAGCCAACAAGATCGTTTATTTTTAAAGTAATTTTATATGGTTGCCAAGTTTGGGCAATTCAGCAAAATGCCATCTTTAAAAACTACAAGTTTCACAAAACAAAATCCTTAAAATGATGCTTAAACTTCCCCCACATCACTCAACCGCTGAAATTCATACGAGAGCAAATGTTGACTTGATTCAAGATCGAGTTACAAAGCTTAACCACCAAATTTCTCCGCAAGTGTGAGATCTCCGAAAATCCACTAATCAACCAACTAAATGTTTAATCATTTCCTTGTTTTAAATGCTTCTTGTGTATCAAACATCATTATTTGTTATTAATTATACCTGTAATTTATTATTGTTATTTATTATTTGTTATATATTATTTATTATTTGTTATTTATTATTTTTTATGCATTATTTATTATTTGTTATTTATTATTTATTATTTGTTATATATTATTTATTATTTGTTACTACAATGTACCTGCTAAATTTTTTAAAGTTCCCTTTCCCTTTTTTCATTCTATTTGTATTGAAGGTTTTTAACGTATTTTTCCTTCAAAGTATATCATTGTATAATATTCTTTTGTAGTCATGATTTAAAATTAATTGTTCAGTAAAAAGATATAATATAAATATCAAATCTCTGAATGTAAACTGCGCGGTGGTCCACCAAATGTAAGTTCCAATACGAAAATAAATAAATTATCTAACTCCGAGTCCAACTCACTAACCACTGAGTCAGAGGTATACAACAAAAAAAGCTCACTAATAAATTGGCCATTTTCGAATTAGGAAAATAGCACAAAATGTTAATAAACAACATAACTACACGAATTAAGTTTGTGCAGAGCCCCACTTAATGAATCCACAACAATAATTTTGTCGCACAGAAACCGTACAGCAATAATCTCCCGCAATCTAAAAACGAATTTTCTTTAAGCCGCCCTTGGTATACTTTTACTAATCCTTGTAAACTTTAAATGGAATTTATGACAAACGCATTTTTATGTTGTGACATCCTGCCCTTGTTAATGGCTTAAGTCTCGGGAACAAATTATTATTAAAACCATTCCCTCCTTTTAATGGCATGTTACTTCGCTTTGCACCATCTGTTGATGCGCTTTGCTCTTATGCGATTCCATTCTCGACAATTCTCAATATCACCTTCCCAAGTAATTCTCGTCGTAGGTACTCCAACTTAAGGTTCAACTAAGAGCTACACCAATTCGAGCCAAAAGAAAAGGAGCTAAAGAAACACTCACATGGAACCCTAAGCCGAAAAATCACATTTCGGTACCGTGTACCTTTCATTGAAGTGCCCACATTTTCATAAAAACAAAGCCCGTGTAATAATGTAGCAACATATCTTTTGACTTTAGCGCAACATCCTACATATAGACCGGCCCGTTGGCTAACTCCCATCCATCGATGTCTCATAGTCGACCGGTCGTCGGTCGGCCGTCTGAGCCCTATGTTGCATCCCAAAAGGATGACCAGTGGACGGACGCCGATTGTGGCCGATTTTATGCGCGATCTTGCGGCAGATTTTTGCTTTTATTGTCTGCTGTGTGATTCGCTGAAATCTTTGCGTTCTTCGCAAATATACATAAAGGTTGTTCAGAATTGTGATCGGCAGGACGAGGAGCGTAAGCATCTAGCCCTATGCTGTGTTATGCGCGCAGCCAACAATAATGATGATCATAAGTTGATGTCGACCGACAACGACACAACACACAACAGATTCATGAGAGATGATGTTGATGATGTAGTCGATGCAAAGGACGAAAGGGTGACGCGGGATGCTGCGACTATGTATCCACCCGGTGTGGTATAACAGCGCAGTAGAAGTCGATGGCGTTGTTGATTAATGGCCAAAATAACTTCTCCAGCTTTATTGGCTGAGATTTCCATTTTTATTTCGCATTGGCTCCCTCCAAGTCAGACCGGTCAGGAGATGAACATTTATATTTTAGCCCAAAATTGGAAGGGCCCTGGCCGTCTTATAACTGGAAACTGTTGCGAAGGTGCTGCGAACCTCCATAATGCCAGAGTAAACCACAACATCACTGATAATAATGGTGATGGGCGAAGCGCGGTTCCAAACGACGAAAATATTTATAAGCAATCATTTTATAGTGTTCGCGAAGCGCTTATACATCCCGCTTGCAACTTCCGATAAGTGCTCTGCGCATGTCATGTCCGTTAATGATATTGAAATGTGCAAAGCATATTGATGTTGTGCGGTGTCGAGGCTGCTGTACCGTTGCGCATGCGTGCCATTATCTGAGAATGTGTTCTGCTTTAATATCCTGCGCTTACCTACTGTGGATACTTGTTGTAATGGCTAATAGGAATGTTATAAACCGGTCATGTGATCGCGTTCATATTGAAATTATATTATATTATTTGTGTGAGGGTCTGGTGGAGTAGAGTGGGTGAGTTTAACAGAAAATTGCGCCACTTTAAGACATTTTATGAAGAATTGGCTATAACGAAAGGCGTTAGGAAGGAAGAGTGGACTTATTTTTGACTAGAATATTCATTTTTTGTAAGATGATCAGTAAACATTCATGTTGATATCGATCGTTATGGGTAAAACCCTTTATTACTTTTAAAGGATTATAATATTGGATTACAAACGCAATAAGTATTACAAGGGAGAAGTGGGCGTCTTGATCCATTGGAAGACTTGATCACCCCCTTAAATCTCGAAAAGCAGAAGATTAAAGAAAGAAAATTCAACAGCATTGAAAAATATCTCTCAAATCAAATCAATGTATCTATGTCAGTCGTCATTTAACATACTTTGAGAGAGTAGGTGCCAGTTTTTGTTTTGTGTTTTTTTTTTGTCGTACAATATATTTCGTAGTTGATTCGATTTCTGTTGAGCTTGTTGAGCTAAGTTTTGATTTGTAAGTATCACATTTTTACTTATTCAAAGTTTAATTCTTCTACTTCTACATTATTGAGGTTCGTCGGTTCGACCTTGGGAAAAAACGGCAGTCCTCCCGATTTCGAATAACTTCGTCACTGAAGCCAATCAGATGCCGGTGTTGCTGCATTTGTGTGGTACGGGTAATTTTAGGATTGCTTTCGCGTTTGTATTGGAATATTGATTGATACCTTTGATAGGGTTGGTAGGATCTTTCCTTTGAACATGACAGTACCAACTCGCGCCCCACTTTCTTTGAGGAAGGTTCTATTACGTGAGGGCTTCCTGGGATCTTGGTACTTCTTATTCAATCAATCTTTGTTACTCCTGCTGTCATGCAAAGCATCTTCATTTTAGCTGCCGTTAATTTGCTCTTATAATTTTGTACGCTGTCCAACATTGTGAATCGTGTGTGAGCGCTTAGTGCACAACTGCGGTGTAGAACCTTCCTTTCATCTTAGGGAGCATTTTTCGACCACAGAAGATGGCTGAGTTTTCCCGCCACTTCATCCACCCAACGCTTACGCGATGCTTAATGTCGTCATCACAGCTTGCTCATTTTTGATCATAGATCCCTGATATTTGAAGTATTCGCACTTTGGAATTACCCTTCCATTCATATATACGTCTGTAATAGCTCGAAGTAGATCAGAGAACGTTTTGGAACAAGTATGTAATACTCGTTCAAAAATCTTCATGGTGTGTAGCATCAGCCTGATTGAACGCCAATTGCCAAAGTCTCATGAATCGCCTTTTTCTTTGTAAAAAGGAAGAAGACAACTTTCCCTCCAGGCATTAGATAGTCTCTCATCAGTTTGGAGACGAGCATTCTGAGCCATTTGGACCCAATCTTTCACCTGAAATCAGAGGGCGTCTCG
The DNA here is from genome assembly GCA_949715645.1 of Portevinia maculata. Classification (NCBI taxonomy): domain Eukaryota; kingdom Metazoa; phylum Arthropoda; class Insecta; order Diptera; family Syrphidae; genus Portevinia; species Portevinia maculata. The sequence goes on from OX454525.1 coordinate 41,912,312, forward strand.
TCTGACCCAACTGCTTTTCGTTTTTTGGAGTGTTTGACCGTCTTCCTAACCTCTTCGATAGTAATGTTGTTTACTTCTTCATTGATAGGAACAGCTCTGGGAAAATATAAATTGTTCATTAAGAAGTCGTTCATAATCCGCTGGCATCTGTGTAGTATTTTTTCGTCATCCACAAAGAGCGTCCTTTGACCTGAACATTTGCGAACTGGTTTCCCGAGCATTCCTCCTCCTCTGAGCGGCTATTTCGAAAATGGTTATGACCCTGTCCAAGCTAGTTTGTCAGAGCTCGCAGACAGCCTGGTTTCTATCAGCAGCCGAAGAAGAAATTTCTTCTAACTCGCGATACAGGCCCTCCACACACTTTGCTTGAACCGCACTTTCTCTTTGCTAGGCTCTTGCGTCTGTACTCCAAATTGAGGCGAGCTTCCTCATGTCCAGTATTAGTGGAGCGCTTTGAGCAAGCTTTGAATGCCGCTTTCTTATCACTTAGCACTGCTTTAGCTTCATCTGTCCACCACCATATTTCTTTGCCGTGTTGATAGTGTCCTCTTGAAGACCCTATTAGTGATTTGGCTCTATCCAAGCCAGGTCGTTGTAGGGAATTCCAAATATCTTGTGCTCTGCACTCAATTCAACTTCGTTAATGATGTGATGGAGATCATTTTGCAAATTACCAATTAATGCTCCGCCTTCTCTTTGTCCAGATTGTACCATTTGATTCTCGCGGACACTTTTGTTTGTTTAGTTCTGTTCGTCCCCGCTGCCATAAAAATGTGCGTAATGAGGAAGCGGTGTTACTGGGCGATTGCCTCTCCTAGAATCACTTTGAAATTTTTTACCCGAATCTTCATGAAACCTGTTACCAAATCGTAATCAATCTGGGTTTCGTTTTTGCCGCCGCTGTAACTGACAGGGCACGGCTTAGTTTGACGAACATGGTATTTAAGCAATTAGAGCATATGACTTGACCATGCTTTGGATATCTTCACCCAGAGATTTCGTGGTACCGTATATCAGTCCTCCATGGTAGTCTTAATAGTATTCTTTTGGCTTCCCGACATTTCCGTGCAAATCTCCGACAACAAACAAAAGGTCTTCTTTTGGGACGTTCCGTTCTTGATGAGGCTATGAAAATCTAGCCAGAATGCATCTTTTTCTCTCTGCTCTCATTCAACTTGGGGAACATATGCACTGAAAATATTCAACACCTTACCTTGCATTACCAGTTTGAGAGACATAAAACTATCACTGGTCTTTGAAATGATCAAGACGCTGCCAAATAGCTCTGCCGCAATAATGATACCGATTCCGTGCCTACCATGTTCCGTCCCGTATTACATCTTGAAAGCACATGTCCTAACATCCAAGGAATGCGCCCGATTGGCGGTGTTTCGCCATTTCGTTTCTTGAACGCATAAGATGTCAACTCTCTTCGAGCTCGTTGCTTCGACCACTCATACTTCCGTATCAACGTATCAACTCGCGACCCTTAGGTTTCGCCTAAGCTTAAGCTTTACATTGCTATCCCCCGGAAAACGAATAGCTCTGACCCGAGCATTTCTGTCGGTCTCAGGATTAGTAAAATGATAAGTACTGCCTGGCGGGGTAGTCCGTTTTCTAGCAGCGTAAGTTTCCATAGTGCTTTTGTTTAAACGAGTTCGACTTGTACATGCTCCCTTTATTTCTTGTTATCTTACTTTAACGACACCGGTGATCTCCAGTCGTGTCAACCCACGGCTTTGCATGCAGACTTGTAGCTTTAAGATGTTAAATGTGGCGCTACACGGGGCTTAATAAAAGTTTAATTTATGCGAAAATTTTATTATAATATATTTTTTTTTGTTTTCAATTTGCTCAAACTGGGAGACCGTCGACTCGACCTCGACTTGATACTCTCGACTAGTGGGATCTAGATCCCCTAATATTGTAAGCCTGTAGGTTGCTTTGTTTTCCCAAAAATCTTTACGTTAGTTCAAAATGGAATATTCTTACAATCATAAGAAAAGGCTACAGTCCGCTATTCCTATCACCCAAAAAGTGGCCGAAGATATTGTCTACAGATTTTATTGACAAGAAATTTAAAAAAAAAAAAAATGTCCCTAAAAAGTGGGCGTGACAAACAACTTTGTAAAGGAAGTGTTAAGAATGAGTTTATCTACATACATTGCGAAGGCAAGGACTTTTTTCCATTAATTTGTTCAATAACTGCATGTTCAAATTTTGGGGCCCAAAAATTTTCTCTATTTTCTCTATTTTGAACGAAATTTTCTTTCAACTTCTGCAAAACTTTCACCATATTTAAAATCAGTGTTAAAAATAAAAACACGTTGCTCAATAGTGTACCGATCCAATTTAGATAACGGGAATGTATTTACTTCATACCTGAAAAAACTTTGGTGTAATCTAATAGCTGTAAACAAAGTGGCGGCCAATTTAAAATAATACGTCTCCTGCTGGTCTCTACTCTTTTGGTTGTTCTTGATTAAGTGTAGTTGCAATCTTACGCTTGTCAAATAAATATAGGAAATTAACAACAAGTCTTTAGTAGATTTTTTTTTTTTTTTTTTTTATCTCCTTTCTTTTTACAATTATAATTAAAAAAACAATAATAATGACACAATTCTAAAATGCATTAGAAAAAGGAAAAAGGTAACAGGAATTTATTCCGTAGCCATGTAAGACTAGTGGCGAATGATCCTTTTAAACGATATAGTTAATAAATAAATTATGGGGTAAAACATAATTTTAAAGTTTATTCATCGAAATATAGTTCTTTAAAATTAAATAAAGAGAAAGAATCTTTTTTGTTTAGGTATGTAGCCATAGAGAAAAGAAAAATAAATTAATTGATTTGACAAATGTATATAAATAATATAATATTGAAGTTAAGTATTATAAAAGTAAAGGGTATAAATAAATAACAAATTTTTTAGTTGATTTTTTTTTAGTTGTTACTTAAACAATATTTATGAGTAAATTTTTGACTTCTGAGCTATCCAATTCGAAAAGTCAATTTTTAACTTTATGTAAAAAACCTGAAATATATTTAAAACGTTTATGTCGTGTGGCAGCTTGTTAAAAATGTTGGGTGCTGTTACAGTTAATTTTGAATAATGAGTCTTGCTTACGGTTGGCACATTAACAAGAGCATTAGTATTGACTCCTAAGCTATATACATTTGAGCTTCGGATTCTCAATGTAAAAACACAATCGGATGAAGAACACTTTAAGTACTTTATAAACTTAAAGATGCTTAAGGGGTAAGGTGCGAAGTTTCTAAAACAGGGGCCAACTGCTGGCTAACCTATACTTGTTGCAAATAATCCTTTATATGCTTTTGGGCTAATACAAGAGGCTGAATGGTATTGAGATAAGTCTCTCCCCAACTCGATATACCATACTGCATTTTCGAATGTACGAGCCCGTAATATATCTTTAACATATTTATTGCGTTTGCTGTCATTTACTAGTTATTTATCAATTATTTACTTATATATATTTATTTATTTATTTATTTATTTATTTGTTTATTTATTTTTGTATTTATTTCTTTATCTATTTATTTATATATTTATTTGTTTTTTTAATTTTTTATTTATTTCTTTATCTATTTATTTATTTATTTATATATTTATGTATTTATTTATTTATTTATTTATTTATTTATTTGTTTGTTTATTTATTTTCGTATTTATTTATTTATTTATTTATTTATTTATATATTTATTTATTTGTTATTGTTATTTTTTTTGTCAAATGAAGGTTTTTTTTTCGTATTTTCCTTCGATAAACTCTTCCGATCATTCATAGTTATTTATTGTTTGCCATACAAGTAAATGTTTCAGTAGAAAGATAATGTATCAAATCTCTGAATTGTAAAAAAATATATCTTTAACATCAGAATTTTAGAACAATACGATCTTAACATGAACATATTCGAGCCAGCATATATTTTTGTAACTCAGCGGCATGTACTTCCAGTTCAAATTATATAAAAAAAATAAAATAAAAATTTGAAACTATCAACTGATTCAAATTAAAAAAAAAAACAAGTCGAGGAACAGAAAGCATTTGTATAAAAATTTGTTTTATTACAAGTGTGAAGGGACATTAAGTTTTTCACATGCAGCAGAGTGAAAATATATCTCACATTCAATCGGTTCCGAATTTTGAAGACTACAAACCATAAGCTTTGTTTTTTCGCTTATCAAAAGTTTATGTTTTGCAAACCACTGTCTTAAAATTTGTAAATCCCTTTAAAATTTGATTAAGGACTCAAATTAATTTGTTGTTTGTGTAAGTAAGTGCCATATCGTCAGCGAAAGCTGTAATATTACTACTAAAATTTTGTTCGAATATGGAATTCACATAAATCAAAAATAAAATCGCGCAAAAAACAGAGCCTTGTGGTACACCGACTCCTATTTCCATCTCTTCACTGAAGATATTATCAAGTTTGACTCTTTGAGACTTATTACTTAAATATGAGGAAAACCAACTAGAGACCGATTCCCTGAATACAACTTTATAGAGTTAATCCTACGGAATATTATGATTGAACATATCAAACGCCTTGGTCATGTCAATAAATAAAGCTACTGTGATTTTATAATTGTTTAGACTAGAACATAATCCGCTGCACAATTTCAGAATGACATTCTCTGTGGACAAAAATCTGTGTACAGGTTTCTGGAACTTTGGCGTATTGATAGTGTCCTTTTGAAACTCCTAGCAGTGATTTGGCTCTGTCTTAGCAAGGTCGATGTAGGAAATTCCACATGCCTTGTGCTCTTCACTCTTCATCATCAAATTCGTCGAAGAGAAGGATAAGACCATATGATAAACACGTGCTTAGGACATTTTCACCCGGAGAGTTCTTGGTGCCGTATCCCAGTCCAATGTGGCACATTATTTCTAGCTTCACCCCAATTTTCAAAAACTTTAACAAAAACGTTTGATCCGTTTTTGAGAAAATCAGTGTTTTGTAAAACATTTGTTGACTTGGCTTGTAACGTTAATTAAAATGTAAATGTCCCCGAGATATTAGCCCAAATTTCCGAATTCGATGCTTGAAGAAAATCAGTCCACGGTTAGAGCAGGGGACGGACCCGCGGACTGACTTGAAGGACACACTTTTTTGGACTTCTTTTGTAGTCGTAATATCATTCCTACTTCTCAGTTAAAGTTCATTATTTCTGCCCGATTGATGGATTTCCTTAAGTATAGTCAAGAGAAAGTTAAAAATTGTGAAAGGGTTACCCTGCTATATGAAACTTAGTTTGCAAATTGACTTGCATTTCCAATGAGCTTCCGATCTGAACCCCGACTAAGGCACTGTCATACACTTTTGCCCTCAAACATTCTATGAAAATTACATTTAACTAACATGGATTGTATGTAAGTATCAATGGGGTTTAGTTCTCATTTTTTTCAAGGACCACTGAACTCACATTCATAGAGTAACTCGTGCAAACTGTCACTCAGTGTAGAGTTTCTCTGTACAGTTTTCTTCAATCCAAGCATCATAATTTTTGTACATACAAATTTAATAAGCAAATCTGGGCTTTTCATTCAGCGATGGCGTGTGTGTTTACGCCCAGGTCCTCAATATTAGTTTTGGTTTTCTTATTTTTCCACTCCACTGTGAAGTCGCCTGCTACGGAATCGGTGTGCTTGTGGAAATCTCTTATTCCATTCCGTGCGCGCCTGCGTTTGAAACACGTCCCCACTCAGAACGTGGTATTTATGTATATCACATGCTGAAACCAGTAACCATACCACATCCACCAGGACTGCGCTATAATAATTCGAAATCACAGTGAATTGGGTGATAAAGTTGATTTTAGCACGATAAACGAATTATAAATGCATTTGTGAGAGTATTTATTTAATAATAAGTTTATCGTTGACACCTCTGTTCCACGAGATCGGACGATGGTTAGCTGTAGTTGGCCTGGGAGGAGGCGATTCATTCACAGACCAGAAAGCGCATGCGCCAATGGTTTAGCTGAAGCTGGCATTCATGTTTTTAATTTTTTTATTTTCGCTGACTTTTGATGAATTTATTGCGAGAAGAGATTTAATTTCGAAAAGATTTATGCGAAAGGACATTTATTTCTTTGACTGAAAGTGTTGTGTGTACTTTTATTTTGTTTTGAAGTGTATTACGATACAAAGCGGGTAAGAGAGAAACTCAAACGCAACGCACTTTTATGGAAATTATACTCGAAGTAGGATGGTGAGCTTGTTTCTGTTAGTAGTATTTACAGTACTCATGTCCTGCATGTCATTTGCTGTTCATGGTGATAGATGTCTATGGTATGTCAGTGAAGTTAATGAGGTTGAGAGGTGATTTGGTTTTAAGGTAGGACTTTGAAGCTTATCTGGCTGATTAAAGATAAGATAGTTTTGGGACAAGCAGTTTGATCGGCAACGTGTGCCTATGTTCGAATCTATTATTTTTTAAAGTCAGTTTTATGAGATGTTTTCCTGCGACGGCGTATGATACACACTTTTGTTTCCATCTTATTCGGCCTTAACGTCGAGACATCGGCAGACCCCTTGCTTTCGGATCACTTTTTTACAAAGGCTAATTAAACGCTGGTGGTTTTACGCCAGGAGTTTGATGAACACTTTCCACCCTAATGTTAAAATTACTTGAAGCTTTTTTTCCCTGTGTGGTCCATGAACACCGATACGAACTTCTCATTTCACTAACTTCAACATTTCGCGTGTTTCGAAGTTTGTCACGTCAAAGAAACCATTTGAATCTCCCCGCACGTCATTCAACGCGCTGAGTAAAAAAACAACTGAAAAAAACTGGCCAGTTAAGCAATATACCGAAAGTGTTTAAGACTTGTATGCGCTATTGTCTATAATAATTTAGAAGTTATAGCGTTTAAAGTAGTTACACCTCCAAATAAGAGGTCACCCATTTTGATGGGGTATAACTTGAAATGGGATGAGAATATACCCCCTGCCACACAAATTTTTGTTCGGCGGCACTTCAGGAATCTCCCCTTAAATGATTAAACTGCTTAACTGGGACAACTTGAATAGACAAAGATGGACCGACAAATAAACCAAGGATAAAGTGGACCGACACGGCATCAAATCAAGTCGTTCTTTTCACATTAAAGTTTATTTTATTGGTTAAATAAATATGTTCGTGCAACCGCTTCCGGTTTCAAAAGAAAAAAAGCGAGTGCAACCAAGTTTGATTGTAGCTGTCAGATGAAACTCTCTTCGTTGAGTGGAAACGGTCCCTGCACGGGAAATAATACACACATTTAGAATCGTATATATTTTGGAAAATGTACTGTTCTAGGTATAAAAGTGTAAAGTCAGTAGTGTTAGGGTCAACATTTCAAAACAAAAATATTTTGCACCTCGTAATGGACATTTGATTAATAAAAACATATTTAGTAACTGTTTGGATACTCTGTATTCAAAAAACCTTATTAAGTATTAAAAGCCCATGGGTCATCCAATTTTGCTTTGTTTAACAATTTCTTTTCCACTGTGACAGAACTGACACGAAAATGACGAAATTCTATTACGATAACGAAATAACATGGAAATAACCTTATACTGCGTCTCCACCGACCACTAAACTGAGATTTAAATAAATCTGGCCTTAGTCTTTCCTAAATCTCGAAACTAACCATACAAATTAATACAAGGTTAAAAATAAATTTCGGAAACAAGCCACGTTTGCATTTAAATTTCAGTTTGCGAAATCCTCTACGACTGTCTAGCGTAGACATTAAAACAAAAAACATAGGGACGGGCTACAGTCCGCTTGGGCGAACTGTTGGCGTGACAAAAGTCTAAGTATGATTGAATTGTTAAGAACGCTCTTCATATTTTGTTATACATATAGCATTTAAAGGATTTTATCGAAAAAAAACGAAGCTTTTGTAAAAAAAATCGGGTTGGGGTTGAAATTCAGGCGAGGTCAAAACTCTTTTTTTCAAAATTCTGCTTTCAAAATTCTGCAAATAATAATTTTTTTTTTATTATTTGCAGAATTTTGTAAAACATTCCACCAATCACTTATTATAGAAGAAGAGGTAAAAGTAGTTTTTTTTATTGGTTGTAAGATTGCTCTCTTGGTTTAGACAAGTAGTATACCTTTGTGAGTAAACGTGCGCTTTGTTTAGTTTCTTAATGGTCAAACATTAAAAAAATTGGTAATTTTTTCTGTTTTTTTTGTGTGTTCCTGGTACCCACCTGTGTACCTTCTTTATAAGAAATATATTGTAGTTTGTTGACAAAGTTGAAAAATATTTGTTTTTTTTTAAATTCGTAAAATAGAAAAAAAAATTAACAGAATTTATTTGTTTAAAATATTGCCTGTCAGAATTTTAAAAAACAGAATTTTGAAAAGCAGAATTATGTAAGACAGAACAGAAAAAAAGATGAATTTTGAAAAGCAGAATTTTTGTGTTAAAAGTCAGAATTTTGCAAAGCAGATTTTCGACCCGCTCCCAAAAAAAACGCTTCCTAGCTCAAACTTTGATTTGAAATTGAAATTGTTTTATTTAATAGTGCGCGTGTCAGTAGGCGGATTTAAAAAAAAATTTACGCATGAGCAGAAAGGGTATATATTATAAATTTCAGCTCCCTAGCTCGAACTTTGGATTTTTAAAAAAAGTTTTTTTTTTTTAAATAGTGGCGGATTTTGTAAATATTTACACATGAGCATTAACCCATATATGCCCAGAACTTTTTTTTTCTTTTTAAAACTCATCATGTTTGGTTATTATGGTCTATATGCATATATAAATAAGTTCATAAAATTAGTTTTAAGTTTTTTTTAACTTAGAAGTGTGTTTTGGGCATGGGTCGTAAACGACCCCTTGGGCACATATGGTCCCTTTATGCTAGAAATGAATTGAGGGCTAAAAGCGATGTGAGAAAAACGCAACAAGTAAAAACAAACATATTTTTATTACAAATATTACATATAACAGAATTTGTACACTTTTTTGACTACGGTAGAAAGATCTGAGTACGTAAATTTCAGACATTAAATTCAATAAAACATTTGTCATGAAGATGGACATCACATTTTCTGCATATTTTTGTTGTTTTGTTTTTACAAACAGCACATCGTCTGCGAATTTGGTCTATAAGAATCATATGATCTGAAGATGATTTGCGAACTGCAGCAGGAACTGTTCTAACAACATTTTGCACGGGTCCAGGTTGTGATCTCATTGTTCCGTGTTTCAAAAGTAAGGTCCTGGCGATACTACGAGGGAATTCAAGAGTATCGACATTTGCCCCATATGATTTGGCTAATAGGGCAGCATTATTTACTGCTACATCGATAAGCCAAAATAATACAGGCATGTACCACTTTTTGCCTCTTATACCAATGCGATATGTTCCTACATTGGCATCAAGTCGATCTACGCCTCCCATATATTTATTATACTGACTGATGACATTTGGTTGATCAATATCTATTCAAGCTTTAGCCGCCACCGAATTTCTTTTGTCTTTTTGTAAAGGATGAACGCCGTACTCATTTGACAACAGTGTCACCACACTATTATCATTCCACCTAACTGCACATATGTTGTCATTAGTGTCAAGTTTGAAATCGTAATAACACATTTGCATTTTTTTGCAAAGTCAAACATCTAAAAGAGGGCAATTGTCAACTCGATTTTGGCGAACTGTTTCAGTGACTTTTGCATTCTTTTCACTCAAGTTGCTGAGCAGCATAGGAGATGTAAAAAAGTTGTCGCAAAATACTGAAAACAAAGTATCCGGATACGTTTTCTTTATGATCCTAGTTAGCTTCGTAACAACATGTTCACCCAGCCCTATTCCTGCATCCGTCCTTTCAGAGCGACCTTGATACAAATCTACTTGCAGACACAGTATCCTAAGCGTGTAGCTGCCACCCAAACTTTGAAACCAAGCGAATGGGCTTACCACGAATATGTTGTTTACAAATATGTCTACCATAATATGGTACCATGGACTCATCAATGCTTATATTCTTCTCAATTGGAGCATACAACAGAAAATTTTCATTCAAAAGGTCAAATATCGAGCGAACCTTGCCCACTTTGTCACCTTGAGGTAGATTTTCGTTATCGGCGACATGTAAATATCGAAATATCTCTTCACATCGATTGCGCCTCATCGACTTGGTCACAAGGACGTTGTGTGTACCTCATTCACTTCCCAATACATTCGACGTCTTGGAAGTGGTACATAGCCACTCAAGATGAGGATTCCAATAAAATAATATATTTCGCTACATGTCACAGTAAAACTAATATTATGGTTACTTACTGCATATTTTACGCTATTTTTGACGATGTGCATGCATAATTATTAGAGATGTAACGGATATCCGGTTAGTATCCGTTATCCGGCTATCCGGACACTTTTTTTTCTATCCGGCCGGATTGCCGGATAGAGAGTAAGTATTCGGCGAATACCGGATAGGTAAAATAAATTGGGGATCTTTTGCTCAGCGGTTCCATTTCACTTTATTTGCTACAGGAAAGGTCAATAAGTATGTACCTATCGCAATATTTATTCATTACTAGCTGCACGCGTTCGGATAACAAAATAGGTGACGTCTGCACAATGGTTTTTTATATGTGCGGTGTCTGTATCTGCATCGGAATTTACACGCATACGCACATATGCATGTGTGCTCACTCAAATGCCCATAATTCACACACCGATGCAGATACAGACATTGCACATAGAAAACATCCTTTCTACAGACGTCACCTTTCATGGAAAAAAATTTCATTGGAATCGGTTAACGCGTTTGGCCAAACACCGGCAACAAACTCAAATATGAATTGATTTTTATATATATAGATTAATAACTAACGTAATAAACAAGGAATACAAAAATGTAAAGAACACAAAAATTTCGCAAACGTACAATAAGCGTCTTAGTTCGACCAGTAATTTATGCCAACTGTGTGTTCTACTGATTCTCCGTAGCACTCTCCACATTCAACACACTTGCCGTACAAACATTTAACGGAACCAAACTAGTTACAACTTGTACACGTGCCGTGTTTGAACTAGAAAGCATTGCTATGAATGTATTCTGCTCTCGACAATATATTCGGCCGCCGGATATTCGGCTATTCGGCCAAAGTATATGCCGAATATCCGGTATCCGGTATTTAGCGAAATCGCTATCCGTTACATCTCTAATAATTATGTCTTCATCCATGAAAAACTCAAAAAAATCGAGAGGCTCGATATCATTTGAAACAGTTATTATAGAGCGGGGAAGGGGATGCTGCCATTCTTTAGTTATTGGTGATAAATCTGAACTGATCCACTTGCGAGGCCTTTTCTTTATCAGTTGATTTTTACTTGTAGATGGAGGGATATTTGGTTAAAAATTTTCAGGATCTTGCAGTGTGAATTTATAATCAATTCAGTCGGAGCAAGTAACTGCGCCGTGTTGAATCTGTCAGCATTGATATCTTCTTCACCACCTGAATCGCCATCGGATAATGCAACATCTCCAGGAGGATCGACTCGACAATAGACATCAACTTCTCGAATATTATTGTCATCTCCTAGTGAATCGATAATGTCTAGTATTTCGTTGGTAAGGAGACTACGACGATACCTGAAAAGTTCAATATGTAGCAACTCAAATGCCCATGGGGTCGTTTTCGACCCATGCAATTTTCACCCTAAAACTCTCAAGTAATAATAAAGTCAATCGGTTTCTGTACATATGTATTGATCAGACTAACATTCTTGTAATAAATATATCAATTTTACGGCGAAAATATAAAAAAGGACCGAAAATAGTTACATTTTAGAATTCAAGTCAACAATCTATCACCACAACAGAAAACTAACTTTTGTAATTGCATTTTTTATACCCTATTCTAGGGGTATATTAATTTTGACGCATAGTTTGTAACATACCTTAATATTGCCCGTAGACCCCTAAAAGTTACTATATTTATGATCAGCATCGATAGTAATGTCGATCTAGCCATGTCCGTCCGTCCGTCCGTCCGTCCGTCCGTCCGTCCGTCGGCAAAAATTAGGCCTTTAAACTGGACCTAGAGAGCTGAAATTTTAATCATATACTCTCTAGGGTCCCGAAATAATCAAGTTTAAGAATTTTTGAAATCCGCCCACAGACACGCCCACAAACTCAAAAAAACAAAATTTTGGAAAAAATCGAATTTTGAGCTAGAGAGCTGAAATTTTTTATATATGATCTTTGGCCCATAAAACTGCTTGGGACATAAAATTTTCAAAATCCGCCCACTGACACGCCCACAATTAAATAAAATATTTTTTTTGAAAAACCAAAATTTGAGCTAGGGAGCTGAAATTTTTAATATATACTCTCTAGGGGCCCTTTATGCTCATGTGTAAATATTTTCAAAATCCGCCTACTGACACGCCCACAATTTTTTTATTTTTATTTTTGAAAGTCCAAAGTTTGAGCTAGGGAGCTGAAATTTATAGTATATACTCTCTAGGTGCCCTTTATGCTCATACTTAATTTTTTTTTAAATCCGCCTACTGACACGCCCACAATTAAATAAAACAATTTTATTGAAAAACCAAAGTTTGAGCTAGGGAGCGTTTTTATTTACAAAAGCTTAGTTTTTTCGATAAAATCCTTTAAATTTTTGTCACGCCCACTTATGAGATATAGGAATAAGAATAGGGTATCCAACAGTTCGCCCAAGCGGACTGTAGCCCGCCCCTATGTTTTTAAAACGAGTTGATCAAAAAATTCGCCGTCTACCTATTTAAAGTATCATTATACTCTTTCATATTGCAAATAAACTATATTTCTTTGCAATTCTTCATTTGTGTTATTGTTTACATGACAATTTGCAGAAAAAAGGTAAATGGGTCGTTTTCGACCCGCTGGGCATATATGGGTTAAGGGCTCCTAGAAAGTATATATTATATATATATACATATATTTCAGTTCCCTAGCTCAAACTTTGACTTTTCAATAAAATTGTTTTATTTAATTGTGGGCGTGTCTGTGGGCGGATTTTAGAAATTCTATCTCCTGAGCAGTTTTAGGAGTCAAAGATCATATATAAAAAAAATCAGCTTTCTAGCTCAAAATGCGATTTTTTCGAAAAATTAGTTTTTTGAGTTTGTGGGTTAAACTTGATTATTTCGGAACCCTAGAGAGTATATATGGTTACAATTTCAGCTCTCTAGGTCCAGTTTCAAGGCCTAATTTTTGCCGACGGACGGACGGACGGACGGACATGGCTCGATCGACATTACTATCGATGCTAATCATAAATATATTAACTTTTAGGGGTCTACGAACAATATTAAGGTATGTTACAAACTATGCGTCGAAATTAATATACCCTTAGAATAGGGTATAAACAAGAAGCTGTATTGGACAGAAATGCATGTATTTTCCACAGAATTCCCATTCCATAAAGAGACAATTTCCGTTGTTGTACCCTATTCTAAGGTTATATTAATTTTAACTCATATAGCGTGGCGCACGAATCGTGCTAAAATAACAAAACGTAATAACTTTTTTTTCTGTGCGAGTAATCGGCTCATTTTTTATTTGGCAGGTTACTATTTAGATTTATTAAAATAAATGCTTGGGATACCGAAAAGTGGATTTGAATAGTGCAGCGGGACCATGTTTTGCAGTCCTTCATTTCCAAATAAACGGAATTCAGGCGTGAGTTTGGCGGCACTCCCCCGAGTAGATGGACCATTATTAGGCTGGTAAACATGTTTGCCGAATCTGGAAGCATTGCACGAAGACCGTTCCATCGAGATCTCTATGTTCGGGAACAAGACACAATCGCGGATGTAGCATCGTCAATTCAGGCAAATCCAAGCGTTTCGACTCGAAACTTATCGTCGCAAATTGGAGTTAGCAGACGGTCATTACAACGGATAATTCATGATGACTTAAACTTGTTTCAGTACAAAGTTCGAATCGCAAGTAAGTTAAACCCTCTGGAGTTGGCTATTCGCCTGGAATTTTGCCAAAAAATGATTGAAATGACCGAAGAAGACAACAACTTGATAAATTGCTTGTTTATGTCTGATGAGGCCCATTTTGATATAAACCGCAATGTAAATAAGCATACATGCCGTATATGGAGTGAATCTAATCCAGAAATACTCCATGAGACGGTTCTGCACCCAGAACGAGTCGCTGTGTGGTGCGCAGTTCCATCAAGATGCATTGTGGGCCATACTTTTTTTTGAAGAAAACGGTGAAACAGTAACTGTCAATGGAGATCGTAATTTAAAGAAATTGAGGGAGTTTTTCACTATCTGTTTCTGTTTCAACAGCATTTGGTTCCAGCGAGATGGAGCAAATGTACAAATAGCCAGACCGGTTATGGCGGAGCTCCAAAGAAAATTCCCAAACAAATTAATATCCAGAAACTCCACTTTTCGCTGGCCTCCAAGGTCACCTGACCTGATTGCACCAGCATTTTTTTATGGGGTTATGTCAAGCAAGAGGTATACAAAATGAAACTAAGGAATTTGACTGAAGTGAAGCAGTCCATTAAAACAATAATTGAGGCGATCCCCAATGAATAATTTTCTGATCAGGTGTCACATATACGTGGAAGGGCATGGAGGTCATTTACGGTCTATCATCTTAAAAAAAAAAAATTGTTATATAAATTAAAATTGAATTTTCTATTTTCTAAGTTTTTTGAATTTCTTACTGTATCACAATAGGTGCGCCACCCTGTATCTTGAACATACCTTAATATTGCCCGTAGCCCCATAAAAGTTACCATATTCGTGATCTGCATCAATAGTAACGTCGATATAGCCATGTCCGTCCGACTGTCGGAAAAAATTAGGACTTTAAACTGCAGCTAGAAATCTTAAAATTTAACCATATACTCTTAAGAGGCCCGAAATAATCAAGTTTAAGCATTTTTAAAATCCGCCCAAAAATATTTTATCAAAAAGTCAAAGTTTGAGCTAGGAATCTGAAATTTATAATATAATGTTCTCTAGAGATGCTCATTTGTAAATATTTTCTAAATCCGCCCACTGACACGCCCACTTTTTAATAACAAATCGTTTTATTGAAGAAAACATTCGCAAAGTATGTAGTTAAAGCCGTTTGATCAATTTTTTTTTAATAAAATGTTCTGCCATTGCCACTTTTAAGGGCAGTTTTTTTACAAAAACTTTGTCTTTTCAATAATATCCTTTAAACGTTATAGATCCTTCTTAACGATTCTTCCATACTTAGATTTTTGCCAATTAATGAGGGATAGGAATAGAAATAGGGTATCCAACAGTTCGAGCAAACATAGGGAACGGCTACAGTCCACTTGGGCGGTGCTTTTTTTCTCACGATTAAATCAGAAAAGGATTAATTATTATTATCTATAGAATTACAATGCAATTTTAAATAAAGGAACAGATATTATTAAAAATCATTATTGCGTGTTAACAATTTTCCTATGTAAATAATTTTTCAAAACAAATAAATGATGATAGCTATTATTAAAATTCATTATTAAACTTTAGCATATAACACGATTCGTTCGATTCGCTTATTTGAACATTTTGTGAAAAAAACAGCATTATTTGCCATTATTCACAAAATGGGACTTTTCCCATGCTTTAGTTAAATTGTTCATTGAGTGGTTTTCTATAATCTTCTACTTTAAACAATTAACAAGCAGATTCATATTCACGTGTCGTCTTTGAAATTAATTTGTTTTACTCATTGTTAAATATCTACTTACATACCCGACAAAAATGATTAAATCTAACTTAAAATTAACAGGATACTTATTGTTATTTATTGGTCGGACGCTCTAAACTTAACTATAACCTTATAATTATTGCCTTTCGGAATAAAAACTATTTTACAAACTAATCTTACATATATATTCCTCGAGAAAATTTAATAAAGCTTGGTATCATTATTGAGATTTTATATTTTTATATAAAACAAATTACAAACTACCTATTCATATTCACGTGTCGTATACGTTTACACGTGTCTTAATCTCCAACATTTATTTCTTTAGGTAGCAGAAAAATCAGGATATTCATTCATTAATATTTAATGCAGGTTTTCGAGTGAATTCGAGTTACAAAGCTAAAATTGCGAACAAAATACTTTCTAATGATGACGAATAAAGATTTTGAAGATAATGGATTTCAGGTACGTTTTTTTTACATAAACATTGGTATTTTCGATGAAATCTTTATGTAGACTTCTTAACAACTCTACCATACTAAGTTTTTTGCGATCACAAGGAAAGCAGCATTCAAAGCTTTTTGAAAGTGCTTCACTTATAATGGAAATGAAAAAGCTGGCCTTGAATTTGAATACAGACTTTGCAAGTGGCTCGCAAAGAGAAAGTGCGCTCAAATTCAAGCAAAGTATGAGGAGGACCTTAGACTCAGGGAGTCGGGACTATGGTCTTTCAGGCCCTACGGAAACGCATCGGTCGAGGCAAGATGGAGAGCCTCGAAAGAAACAAAATCCACTGACTACCTACCACACACCTTCGCCTTCGAAAAGGGATTCGTTACCAGAATCCCAGAAAGAAGCGAATGGATCAATAGAACAGTCACGGAAGAAGGCGAAATAGCTATCTATACCGACGGATCCAAAATGGTTGCGGGTACAGGTGCAGGCATCTTCTGTGAGACTCTGGGCCTGGGTATATCCTTCAGAATCAACGATGAATGCAGCGTCTTCCAGGCAGAGACAGCTGCAATCACTCAAGCCGCTAAGGAGGTGAAGAAGCGTAAACTGGCCGATAAGCAGATCACCATATACTCTGACAGCCAAGCGGCCATAATGGCCATGGAGTCAGCAGTTGTTAAATCAAGGACGGTGTTACAGTGCAGAAAACACCTAGACGAGATATCAACCGTAAACTCGGTGACCCTATGCTGGGTACCGGGGCACAAGGACATCTCGGGCAACGAAGAAGCAGACAAGCTGGCAAGATGCGGATCGGAGATGGATGCATCTCTGGCTCTGAAATCTTTACAAACTCCGCCCAGTACACTGTCACGGAAAATCGACGCTGAATCCATGAGTAGAACAAACCTACGTTGGACCAGCCTTGAAACATGTAGACACACGAGGGAGCTTTGGCCAGCGGTAAACAAAAGGAAATCTAAGGCCATAATCGGGCTGAACCGCAGAGACATACGCACACTGACAGGGGTCCTCACAGGACACTGCGTGGTGGGCCTACACGCGGAGCGGCTGGGCATAGCGCACAACGATTACTGCAGGAGCTGTAGAGACGTCGAAGAGACAGAATCTATCCGTCACCTATTATGTGAATGCCCTGCCCTTAGTACTAAGAGATTCAAGATTCTTGGCAGCTACTTTTTTGAGGAGCTGGAGGATCTGACCGACATTGAGCTTAACAAACTCCTGAGATTTACATATAGATCCGGGTGGTTCTAATAAAGCGGATCACAGAGCTGTTTAACAGCGGCATATTTTTTGTATTTGCAGGTTCAAAATTTTGGAAACCCCAACACCAATGGACACAATGGACCCAAGCTGATGGTCTAAGTGAGCCGTGACAACAGTCACAAGGGCATCCATTTACCTACCTACCTACCATGTGGAGGACCTGTATCGGGAATTAGAAGACAATGTCTTCTTCGGCTGCTGATAGAAACCAGGCTGTGCTCGAACTCCGACAAACTTGAGCAGGGAGACAACCACAGAGAAGGAGGAATGCCCAGGAAATACGTTCGCCAAAGTTAATTTACAATGATCAAGGGCGGCTTCTTGTGAAAGACGAAAAATACTACACACCTGGCAGCAGTATTGTGAAGGACTTCTGAATAAACAATATCCTCGGCTATATTTTCCGAGAGCCGTTGCATATGGTGTTGGTTGATTTTGGTTGATTTTGATTGACTATGTCATTTTCATGTGCCAACTGTCATTTACATGTATGCCACCTGAAACCATGGAAATTACGGCATGGGAATGGCTCTGAAGGGTATTTTTTGAATAAAACCGAAGTTTACTGATTATTTTATTTAAAACTAATTTTATTAATAAGTTCGTGAAAAAAATGCATGCATTGGCATGCGCCGTTCGAAAAAATGATTTGCAAATGAGACAGAAAGCTGCATCTAAAGCTCTTCAATCTGTATCAAGGCACTTTAACAACACCAATAGCCTCAACCCTAATGTTCCGCTGAAGTCAATGAGCGATTTTCCGTCTCTTCCTACTCGCGGCATTGCAAAGCGTGTGGTAACAAACACCAACAACATCTCTCGCCCAAATGCATGGGAATACACGAAAACATCAGCTGCAACCCCAGCAAAAAACAACAAACCCGTCAGTGGCCACCAGCGGGGACTTATTTTCAATGGATGAATTGAATTCACTGGTTATGGAGATGATCACCAAGTTACGTAAATGTAAATCTAAATCAGATCAATTTAATGTTATCGCACAATTAGCGACTAAGTTTCTTTATAATAATGTTAAGTACGAGGGCGGGTCAATAAGTCCGTGACTTTTGGAATAAAACACAGATTTTTTGATAAATTTTTTTTTTTATTTTTGAACGTAGTCTCCCTTGAGCTCTATAAACTTTGTCCAACGCTTCTCCAATTTTTTTATCCCTTCCAAAAAAAATGATTTGTCGAGGTCCTCAAAATAGGCCTTTATTTGCGAGATGACTTCATCATTGGAGTCAAATCTTTTTCCACCAAGCCATTTCTTCAGGTTTGGGAACAAGAAGTAGTCGCTTGGAGCCAAATCTGGAGAATAGGGTGAATGAGGGAGCAATTCATAGCTCAATTCATGGTTTTTTGCCATGGCAACTGCACATGTGTGCACCCTTGCATTGTCTTGGTGGAAAAGAACTTTTTTCTTGGCCAAATGAGGTCGGTTTTTTTTCAAATCGTCATTGAATCGGTCCAATAAGTTGGCATAATATTCCCCATTGATTGTTCTTCCCTTTTGAAGGTAGTCAATGTGGATTATCCCGCGTGCATCCCAAAAAAACAGTCGCCATAACTTTATTGGCTGACAAACCCACCTTGGCCTTCTTTGGCGCCGATTCACCCTTAGAAACCCACTGTTTTGACTGTTGTTTGGTCTCTGGTGTGTTGTGATGGATCCATGTTTCGTCCACGGTTACAAAACGGCGCAAAAACTCCTCCATATTGCGATTAAACAACGCCAAACCTTCCTGTGAAGTTGTTACACGATTGCGTTTGTGGTCGACTGTGAGCAAACGCGGCACCCATCTTGCGGAAAGCTTTCTCATGCCCAAGTGATCATTCAAAATTGAAACCACTGAGCCATGCGAGATCCCTACGGCTTCCACAATCTCTCGCACTTTCAATCTTCGGTCGGCCAACACCATATCGTGAATTTTTTCGATTGTTTCGGGTGTAGAGACCTCAACTGGGCGTCCAGGACGTTCGGCATCTTCAGTGCTTGTACGGCCACAACGAAATTCAGTAAACCACTTTTTTACCATTGAAATCGATGGTGCAGAGTCCCCATAGTATTTTTCAAGCTTAGCCTTGGTCTCGGTAATGGTTTTTTTTCGCAAGAAATAATGCTTAATAAGCACACGAAATTCACTTTTTTCCATTTTCTCCTCAAATTAGTGAGTAGTCTGATAAAAATAGCTGTCAAATACAAACTAACTGACGCAGCAAGTTTAAATTTTGACAGGAGTCAACTGACAGATGCCTGTTGACAGGAGCAGTGTTGCCGTTTCAGTAAAGAGGTCAGAAATTCAAAAAGTCACGGACTTATTGACCCGCCCTCGTAATTCAAATAATAGAAATATGAATATTATAACATGGAATGCCAGAGGTTAGAATTTATTAACTTTTTAATAAAGGAAAAAATAGACATTGCACTAGTAACTGAAACGTGATTGAAATCTGAGATTCGGATTTCCACGTCGGACTATAAATGTTACCGTATGGACAGAGAAAACAGAAGAGGTATGGGTGTCGCAATTCTGATTAGGAGATCAATACAACATCAGCTTTAGCCATGCATACAGACTAGATATGTGGAAAACATAGGTATTGAGGTAACTTTACTTAACCAAAGAAAAGTCAAGATTTACTGTGTATATTTTGACGGAAAAATTACGGGAGGCTTAACACCACAAGAAAAACGAATTTCGTTGAAAAATGATTTTAGAAAACTTTTTAGTATAAATTGTGCATTTTTAATGGGAGGTGATCTAAACTGCAGACACAGGGATTGGGGCTGCATTAGAGCAAACTCTTGCGGAAATGTGTTGTCTGATATAACTATTATGTTACCTATGTCCATTATGTTTCCGCCTAGTCCTACATATGTTCCGGCTTGTTCACGTGGAAGACCCTCTGTTATTGACTTATTTGTTACAAACGTCCCTTGTCTTATGTCTCAGCCAATCTCATTGAATCAGCTTAGCTCAGATCATAATCCGGTTTTTTCTCAAATTCGTTGATCGGGCTTACAAAAAGAGCAATATTTTCAAGATCTGAAAAACGCAAATTGGACAAATTTCCGGGTGGAAGTGAAAAGAAAGCTTCGAGTCATCCCTACAAACTTGGTTATATTAACAGTAAAGAAGATGTTGACTCCATTGTTTCGCAATTTTCAGAACATGTTCTTTCCTCGGCTCATAATAATATTCCCAAAGTTGCCAAAAAATTCTACAGCGTAAAAATTCCTTACCAGATCTTGGAAGTTATAAGAATTAGGAACATGCACAGACGAAATTGGCAAAGATATCGCCAACCTGAATCGCGAATTCAAGTGGCACAATTAATTAAAATTATAAATACGAGCATTCAAGCCCATCGAAATAAGGAATGGAATGATAAGCTAAGAACTTTAAATAAAGCTTCCAAACCATTTTGGAACATAGTCAAAATTGTTAAAAATAAAACAAAGCAAATGCCTTGTCATAAAAGTGGTTCCAATAGCTATTTCACTGATAAAGAGAAAGCTACAGCTTTAGCTTCAAATTTTGATCAAATTCACACTTTTTCACAGCATTTAGGAGACGCAAATACAAACGACCTAGTAGACAATGTCCTACAAACCTTTAATGTAGTTAGCTATGAAACTCCGCCAAATGAATTTGTAACTGAAACAGACACTAAATACTACCTAAACAATTTGGTCCTTAAGAAAACAGGTGGAATTGATCAAATAAAAAATATATATCTTAAGCAATTACCGAAAGAAGGAGTAAAGTTCCTTAATTTTATTATTAATGGGTGCCTTAGAACACAATATTTCCCAGATGCGTGGAAATTGGCAAAGGTAATCCCAATATTAAAAGCAGGCAAACCCTTAGATAGAACATAAAGCTACAGACCAATAAGTTTGCTTAGTGCTGTGAGTAAAATTTATGAAAAAATTTTGATTTTTTTTAAAAATCATTGATGATCGTAAATTATACCCCGATGAACAGTTCGGTTTCAGACGTAATCACGGAAATTCTCATCAAGTTTTAGGGATATGTAATACGAGTATCATTAAAAGAAACCGTGTTTTAGGTAGTGCAACAGGAATGATTCTACTAGATATAGAAAAAGCGTATGATTCTGCGTGCCATAAGGGGCTAACATATAAAATGATAAATTTAAGATTTCCTCCATTCCTTTGTAAAATCGTCCAAAGTTTCGTCTCAAATAGATGATTTAAGGTGCATGTTAATAGTTGTGTGTCCGATTTAATTAATTTTACCGCTGGTGTACCGCAAGTCTCCGTTCTTGGGCCAGTTCTGTACAACCTGTATACTTCGGATTTTCCGATTCTTCCAGAATGTAACGCTGTTATATATGCTGATGACACATCGATAATTTGCTCGCATAAGTTTGGTCTCAACATTGAGACCAATTTAAAAAATGCGGCCGAAATATTGCAAAAATATTATTCCAAGTGGAAAATAAAGCTTAACGCCGAAAAGATCCAAGCAATGTTTTTTACCCGAAAAAGAAATCGTTGCTTCCTTCCGGCTAATCAGCTTATTATAAACGGGCACCAAATTACGTGGGAGCCTTCCGTAAAATATCTGGGCATTTATCTTGACAATAAATTGACTTTTAAGGAACACAATTCGCGCACACTTAAGAAAATAAATATTGCCATTAAAATGTTATATCCATTTATTAATAGAAAATCATTACTTTCTAACGAATATAAAATAATAATACACAAAACTATATTTCAAGCAATTTTCTTGTACGGATGCCAGGTTTGGGGTAAATGTGCTGAATGCCACATAAAAAAACTGCAAATATCCCAAAATAAAATATTAAAAATGATGCTTAATCTGCCCTTGTATCATTCTACAACGGATCTTCATCTAAGAGCAGATGTTGAGTTGATCTCCACTAGAATACTTAAGCTCACCGAATCATTTAGAATCAGATGCGACATTCCTGAAAATCCTCTTATTAATCAGTTGCTTATAGACCATCATACGTGATGTTTTTTTGCTTATTCAAACATACATACAAGCTATATATTTAAATTCTCCTTAATATCTCTTTTTTTTTTAAATTTGTATCACATCTGATTCCATGTTATATGTTAATTTATATATATGTTAATTTATTAAACATTTTGTCAATATTTATTCAATTTATTTACCCTTTTGTTATTACATGTTAATTTATTTACTATTTTGTTAATATTTGTTAATATATTAATATTTATGTTTTTTTTTTTGTTATTTATTTATTTATCCAGTTTTTTAATCTATCTATTTCTTTGTTAAATATAATTTATTTATCTGTTAAATTATTTCTCTTTGTTAAATATAATTTATTTATCTGTTAAATTATTTCTATTTATTATTTTATCAATTATCTAGTCATTTTGTATTTACTTACATAGTTATTAATATTTAATATCATTTATTTATTTATTTTTTCTTCAATTTGAGGTTACTTATTTGCTGTTTCCTCAATACTCTGTTTTTCTTTTTTTATTATTTACATTTATATATTTACTAGCTGCACCCGCCCGGCTTTGCCCGTGCCCGAGAATTCTATTGGCCAATATGTTCAAGTAGACTTCCTTATTATTGTCTATGTATATATGTTGGCGTATGTTGCTGCGCCTAAAAAAAGAAGACCGATTTTGGCCAAACTTTACAGAAACACTTCAGGCCAATACCGAAGATTGCCTGATTTGAGCTCCACCGGTGAAAGGGGCTGCACTTTTTTCTCCGCATGGCTTAGGCCGCTCACACACCTTCGTTGTTCCGCTTAGGGTAGGTGCTTCTTGTCTGGCAGGCGCCTATGTCAGCTTACTTGTGCGAACACCGAAAAAAAACGACATATCATTTTAATATTTTATTAATATCAAATGGAATATAATATCAATTTCTCAAAAAATGATACGAAAGATTGTATTTATGAAAATTAAGATATTAGATCAATAATTATAAGGTAAGGTAGATATTAAAATATAAAAAAATAAAATTATTTTTTATATTCTAATATCAATTAATAATATCAAAATTTGGTTTGTATTTAACCATATTTTTACAATATTAATATCATATTAACGCTATTACAATATTAACTTGATGTACAAAAGGCAGTGAATTAAGATTATTTTGATATCTTAAAATATCAACATGATTGCGTTCTCTAAACTATATTATTCTAAATTATATTATTAGTCGGGCGCAGTGGCTCAATGGTTAGTGTGTCGGACTACTAATCGAAAGGTCCCCGGTTCAACTCCCGTCGGGGCCAAGTAAAATCCTGAGTTTTTTCCACTGCCTTACCTCTTGAGAACGTCTGACAAACATCCAAGAGTATCAATTATTGTCATGAGAAGCTTCTGAAATTTGCCGTTCGGACTCGGCGTAAAATTGTAGGTCCCTTCCACTTCGCAAAGAAAAAAAAAGAAAAAAATAGCATCAGCAATATCAGTTTGGCATTTATAATGTAAAATTTTAATTAGGAAATGTTAAAACGATTTTATCATTTTAACTTTTTAATTTTCAATATATGAATTTTCATAGTAAATCCATATCGTGAATGTAATAGTGATATGATCAGTATATCAAAAGTACTCGTAATATTTTTAATGTTAGATCACTTTTATCACCGAAAAATGTTAATTTCACAGTTGTTTATCAACATATTTTTTTCGGTGAATCAAACAAAAAAGCGGAAGTAAAAAACTTCGATAGAATCACTTTTCATTCACTTTCACACCGATTGTTATCAGTGTGGGAAAAGCAACTTTCCGATGTCCGATTCACAAAAAAGAATCAAAAAAAAACAATAAGAGTTATTTGAATAAAACTTTGAACAAACGATATCTCAAGAATGAAAGTGCGCACAAACACCACAATAGGCTTGAAACGTTCGTGTGGTCTCCCTCTTTAATATGCGCGTTCGGATAACAAAATTGGTGACGTCTGTACGATGGTTTTTTATATGTGCGGTCTCTGTATCTGCATCGGAATTTACACGCATACGCACATATGCATGTGTACTCACTCAAATGCCCATAATTCACACACCAATGCAGATACAAACATCATTTGTACAGACGTCACCTTTCATTGAAAAAAATTTCTTTAGAATCGGTTAAAGCGTTTGGCCAAACACCGGCAGCAAACTCAAATATGGATTGCTTTTTATATATATAGATATACAACTATTCAGTAGATATACTCTTGTAAATCACATCTCTGTACCTGAACATTGTAAATTGTGCGATAACACACTGTAACTTTTTAAACGAAATATATATATCTATCTATCTATCTACCTAATCAAAAAGACTTACCACGGTAATGACAACTTCGGCTAACGAAAACTTGAAACACCTTTACCACATAAAAGGTAATTCACTTCTTAGACTTTTGCAAACCTTCACTAAAACCCTTGGACAAGTTTATTTCTTGGTATTTTTTATCGTTTTGGTTAACGAGAATTCCAGCATGATACCATATTTTCTATTCAAAATCAAAAAAGTATCAACGTCTTCCAGCAATATCACGCTGGTCTACTCGCTTCGTTTCAGTACCTTAAAGTTGCATGTAATCTTGCAAGGGCCATCGTAACATAAACAAAAAATTATAAATTCTATGATCAGAAGCTGCTCCCCCTTGCCGTTACCATCCATCACATCTATCTTAGGTATCATGTTGGGAAATCTTTTTCCAAGATTTCCCCACGTTCCGCAAAAGCAAACAAAACATTTTCAAAATTGCCAAGGAAGCATAGATGGAGTTCTATAAAGAAAGTATCCTGAAAAGATTTCCATTGAAAACAAAAATCCTTTAGATATAGTATATAATAGCCGCGTGGCAATGGCTCCGCATTCATCCATGCCTAACTTCAAGTACGCATGAATACCTATTACACTCCCAAGGCAATTCCACAGGGCGGAAGAAAAAAAAAACAAAAATTAATATTCAACTTGAAGACATTTGAACGACCTTCATAATTTTACACACCATTACACCGATATTAGTTGCCATTGCCATGGGGGTGGATATTCGGCGTAAAGTGATTGCCTTAGTCTGGGGTAAGGATGAAATTTATACCCTGGGCGTTAGGGGAGCTCAGTCTCGTCCTTTGTATTCGCTTAATACATAACGCAGATAAGGAATATTGATGGATTCTATTTTGTATCCAGATTGAATTTCAGATTGCGCATGGGGGTGATTGGATGTTGTTGGAAGCTGGCGTACCCCATCACCTTCGTAGTTTGGTGCAAATGATTGTTCCTCGAAATGCAAATGTATATAAATGTATCCGTCGAAAGCATAAATTGTTAAAGAGAGTGGGTACAGCAACAGCGGGAAAAAAAGAACAGGAAATCTCTTTCCATTTCATAAAGAATAGAAGCGGGTCCTTCTCATGTTAACTTTCACATTGTGACGTATTTATGGATATCATGTGCCACAATTCCGTTCCATTGGTATCTGTCTTTCGTGTCATCGGAGGCGGCGCGCGGTAGTACGAGGGTGACACACAGGTAACGGTGGTAGAAAAATCTCTTTAAGCTACCTATGAGTTGCTTCTTCCCATTTGCAATGACAACAACGAAGATGATGATGTCGATGACGATGATGATAATGACGATGAGGATAATGATCACGTTGAGTTTGGCGACGACTTGCGGATCATTGGTGCTGGCCCGTATTTGCATATGAGAAGAAAATACTTCAACCGTCGACAACGTCGACGAACCATCAATTGGTGATATAGATTTCAATGAATGAATGAATGTTGTTGACGAGGCCTTTACTTTAGGAAAGGGGGTGACTAATATACGAGCGTTTGTGTTTATATCCGAGTGTATGCAAAGTTTCAATCGCTGAGTAGAAATCCTGACTGACAAAAGAAGCAGGCACAAGTTGAGCTGAGGTGACCGTCCGCGAGGTGGACAAGAAACAGGTCTGAATAAATTTGCGCATCCATGCAGTGGCGGATTAACACATTTCCCAAGTAGAGGCTGTTGAATTTTTGCCGCCCTTACCTCTACAATTGTGAATTGTCAGTTCCTGGATTATCTTTACAATCCAACAATTCGGTTCAAATTGCACAAGAAATAGTTTTTGAGTATATTTCTGAGGTAATCAAAGTTCAATGATGTACGACTAATAAGGCGGTGTATGCCACTCACACAATAATGTACATTCGGTAAACGTAGTTAAATAATCTTTATTATGCGCTTACAAACAGTTAAAAAATAATAATTTCAATTAACTTATTAAAGTTTCTTACAATACCTTCTTGTGTGATTTTTTGTTGGCAAAATCATCGATAATGTCGTCGTAAGTGATCTTGTTCATTAATTCTGACTCTATACACAAAAGAGCCGAACAATTTGTCGCTGGAGTACCTAATGACATACGAAGTGCTATGTCCAAGTTAGGATAAACGTTCTGCAATTTCTGTTTTCGCAGAAACGAAGATAGCCCTTCCAATCATTCAAAAATTCTTTCCGAATAAATGTGTATTGAAAATGAATGCATTCATGAACTAAGTCAGTCTCTAAATCATTAGAATATATTTCTTCCAAGGCGAGAGCTTGCAATTCAGTCATTTTGGTCAAAATTGAAAACTTTTCGTTGAACTTGTTGTAGGCCTTCTGTCTTTTTTCTAATTCAGATACGAGTCTATCAATGATGACGAGAAATGTGTTAACTCTGAAAGTATCACTCGCGGTCATTTTCATTTCCTCATCGGGAGTTTCATCATATTTTTTTTCTTTTCGGTTGTCTTTTTCCCATGTCTTTTGTGCACTTCTTCGACATGCATTTGCCGCCCCTAAAATCTGCCGCCTTATGCTCAAGCCTACTTAGCCTGCTGGTAAATGCGCCACTGCCTCAACGCATCCATAATGCATTTGCAGTATTCCCCAACGGTTCTTTGGATTGTAATGCGAAGTAAAAGTCGAATGATGAAAAATAATATTCACAGCACCTAATTTTGGAACTGCTTTTAACGGTTTCGTAGCCAAATAGCAAAAAACAGAACCTCTGTCTGTCTGTCCGGGAATGCCACAGCCACTTTTTTCCGAAACTATAAGAGCTATACTGTTGAATCTTGGTAAGTAGATGTATTCTGTGAACCGCATTAAGATTTTCACACAAAAATAAAAAAAACAATAAATTTTAGGGGATTCCTATACTTAGAACTCAAACAAAAAAAAAAAAAATTCATCAAACCCATACCTGTATCTATGGATAGGTGTTCAAAAATGATATTGAGGTTTCTAATATCATTTTTTTCTAAACTGAATAGTTTGCGCGAGAGACACTTCCAAAGTGGTAAAATGGTGCCCCCCCCCCCCCTTAACTTCTAAAATAAGGGAATGATAAAACTAAAAAAAATATATAATGTACATTACCATGCAAACTTCCACCGAAAATTGGTTTGAACGAGATCTAGTAAGTAGTTTTTTTTAATACGTCATAAATCGTAAACCGCAATATACCTTTCATTCAATCAACTCAAATATGTATAAAAAAAAATTAATTTCATAAACATAAACCTTATGCGTAAACCGTGAACCATTATTTACTAATAATAAATCTGTAATAGGTGCCTAAGTAAATAATAATTATAATTCGCGCGGAACCTTTCATGGGCGATTCCGACTCGCACTTGCCCGCTTTTATATATATAGGTACCTACTATGCTTGTTGGGTTTGGTTTTATTGTAGGTTTTTCTTAGAGCGGTCCACTATACTATTGACCCATATGTGACGATTGGTATTTTTTTTTCAATAAAAGGAAATCCAAATCCCAGAGAACTCAGACTCGGTTACGGTCCATTGTACTACCAGGTAGAAATCCTCTTTTTGGTGTAGAGGTTGGAGAAAACAAGGTCATTCGTTTTCTCAATTAATGGGTGGCGTATGTTGTTGTTCCCTATTGAGATTGAACCTGTACCGACACGTGTCACAAGCCAACACTAACCTCTAAACCATCACCACCCCTGATGATTCATCATACCACGGCTCTGTACATCCATAGAGTCAATTTTGGTTGCTGGCCCCACTTTTCAGTGAAGGTTTTGTTGTAGGCAAAGAAGGCTATGTATATGCTTTCTTTATCCGTTGTTCTATTTTTAGTTTCCCGTTGAGTTTAGGATGCAGGATAAATCCTTGATACCTAGCACTGGTCAGTAGGAAGATGGGTGTGCCGTTTGTGCAAGGAAGTGTGAAGCCGGGTATTTAGGTTTTGGTGGTGAAAAGAACCAGTTCAATTTTACCCGGGTTGACTCTATGACCACACTTTGCTGTATTTGCTTACGTAGAGGAACACTCCCAAGACATCGTTCGCGTGCCCGACTACCTTAATTTCTCTGTCCAAACTCAACAGAATTTTATTCAATACTATGAGCCATAGTAGAGGTAAAAGAAACCCCTTAACTACCTTGAAGTTATTGCTATCAACAGCGCAATTTTGTACTAGACGTTGGACAGATGTTGGTTTGTTTGTCGATAGCATGCACTTGGTCATATCCTCATATACTTCAAACAAGCCAATTTCGTCTGTCCTTCAATAGCCGTAAAAGCACCTGAGAACGGCCGATTATGTCGATATCGTAGATCGTAGATGAATTATTTAACTACCTCGAAGTTGTTGCTAACAACAGTGACGTTTTGTCTAAGGCAGTGGACAGATGCTGTTTGTTTGTTGATAGCATTTACTTGGTCTTGTCCTCATTAATTTCAACACCAACCAATTCGTTTTGTGTTATTTTAAATTTTCGATAATAATAGATATCACTGACTGCAGCACTACCAGGTATGCATGGAAATAAAAACGAGGTATAGATAGGACCTAAGACCTAGTTTCCAGCTATGTGTGTGCGTTGATATATTTTTGAAGGGAAGTGACCTACAATTTGACGCCGACTTCGAAGGGTAAATTTTGAGGAGCTTCTAATGACAATTTGTACTTTAGCAATAGATGGAAAATATGTTACCAAGTTGTTTTTGGGTGGGATTCAAAGCTCGAAACACATGCTCAGTAGTTAACTATTGAACCAGTTCGCTCAGAATAATTGCCGATGTATACTCTATGTAAAATAATCATTGACACAAAGCTCCATAAGAAATCCAACTTTTTACATGGAAAGCTGTGTCAATTGTTTTTGGACGGACTATATTTGGTTTTACTATTCACTACACTAAATGTAGCACTTATCTATTCGTTTTTGTCATTACTGTTCGATAACAGCTGCTATCGTTATTCTATGCAATACAGTCCTCTGCAGTTCCACATTAGGTCGCCGCCCGCCCTCAATCGAATCAGGGTTTTTGTTGTAAAACCAGAATCGTGATTTATGGACAAATTGTTGGCATTCGTCTTAAATATTTTATACGGTCGCGAAACACTCTATGACTTTTAAATCGTCTCGTTGCCTTTGTCCTTGCGACGACGCTGAGTTATTTTCTTAGACCAAATGAGTAGTACGCTCACTTGGGTTTTTGTCGATTGCAATTTCATTAAATCTGAGTGTTCATCGATTGGCTTGACTTTTAAATTTTGATTTTCAAATTAATTTTTTATTGATGATTAAATATCAACATAGATATAAGAAAAAAATTATTGAATCTAACTTAAAAATAACTGGAGACTTATTCTTACTTAACAGTCCTTATGTGGACGCTCTAAACGTAGCTATAACCTTATAATTATTCGTTTTACATAGTATTCACCGAGAAAACATTTTTTTAGATAATTTATTTTTTATATACAGTCCCTGGACAAATTATTCGACACACTGTAAGGTTCTACGTACTTGGATTGTACATGTTTACGTTCGCGTATCAATAGGTTAACAATAAATATAATGTAACACGTTAAATATAAATACAAAATGGAATCATATACACAATATTCTAAATAAAAACACATTATACGTACGTTTAATATAAAAATATTGCATATAAACTCGTGCAACACATAAAAATATTAAAAAACTACAGTGCGTCTAATAATTTGGCCAGGGACTGTAAAACAAATTACAAACTAACTATTCTACTTACTTAATCTTCTTAACGTACTCTCAATATAATAGGATTCGCCTTACGCAACAAGTGATCGAAATCCCAACTGCTTTCCGAGCGAATGGCAGTCGTCAACCTGCACATCGGCCGCCGTGAGCCGACTAAAGTTTTAGCGTCACTTACCTCCCTGAACCACCGACACAACTTGGTGAGATCGGCCTCACCCAGAAACGCCTTAGATAACATAATCTAACTTATAAACTAACAGGATGTAGCCTAGAGTAACTCATCGTCCTGTGGAGGGCATGTTGACCCTTCCCACTCAACAAGCTACGACATTGTCTCTTCAAAACCCGAATTTTTCCATATAAATAGGCGCTATATTAAACCGGTCTTATAAGAGCCACGTAGCTTATGACCTTGACTCTGGAGTAAAGTTGACTGGTATAAGTCAGTCTCCCAGACAGAGCAATCACCTTCCTGGCGCCAGCAAGACAAGCAGGTATATGTCTATCGAAATGTAGATACTGGTCAAGCCAGATACCCAGTTATCTAACTACACCTCTCACGAAAATGGCTGTCCATTTTGTCCAATAATTGCCAATTTCTTCTAGTTTTTTCTGGTACCTATGCCTAAAGGTCACAGCCAATGTTGTTCTGAATTAGATGTTTCGTCTTCTGCAAGTTGATTTTAAACTAATAGTCGTCACAATATCCCTTAATATGATAAAAGTCATGCTTTACCTGATCTGTATGCCATCAAATCGTCGTCATACGCTATAGCATTCTCAGTGAACCCACCAGATCTTTCCTGTAAATGTTAAATAGGATCGGAGAATTCACCGCCCCCTGCTGTAAACCCTTTTTAATTTCAAAGACTCTGCTCGAAGTCAAGTTGCCACATTTGACAACGAATTTCTTTTCCATAAGAATATTATAAGTTACATATAGCAAAGGTTTGTGCATCCCCCGCCTGCTCAACTTGTAGAAAAGTCCCTCTAACTACACGGTGTCGAAAGCCTTCTCAAAATCAACCAGACAAGCACTCGTGCATTGGTGCATTTATTTCACTGAATGTCGGAACAAAATTCTGACGCAGCATGAATATTGTCATCACCAGCCCTGAAACCAAACTGTTTGTCCACAATTATATTATTGTCCTCGACCCACTTCAATAGGGCTCTATTGACTAATTTTTCAAAAACCTTGTTTATATTCGGAGGCAAACTAAACGACCGGAGATTGACAGGGTCCTGTATTTACCCTTTTTTGGGATAGGGTGTACCACAGCTACCTTCCAATGCGCCGGAAGGTTTGCATTATTCAGCGCATTGTTAAACATTGTGGTTAAAATATCTACAGCCTCCAGAGGCATGGGTCTTATTACGACTTTTGGGATACCATCCACCCCACCGACTTTTTATTCTTTAGTGACTCGAAGATGCACAGAAAATCATCTTTCGACGCGACTAGAATGCTGCACTAGAATGCATTGAATACGGTGAATCCGCTATTCTCAGACCGCCAATTGTCATGTTCCACAACCCTATTCTCAATGTCGTGGTTACAGCAAACAGGATTGTTCATCGTATAGACGGCCTCGAAACAAGCGCCCAGCAAATCTACTGTCTCCTATGGGTCCTCGACCACGAACCGTGCGTCGTTTGAATCGACAATTTCGGGAGTTATGCAAACAGATAGTTCTGTCTGTCTATTTTCTGTTCTGGTCTGGAAGATTCGGATACAAGGAAAATTATTGTGATCCTTCGTTACGAAAGGCTTAGTTTCTATGATGGCCAGAATACATCCATGTCCAAAAATGGTGTGGTGCTAACGGTTTTTTTAGGCTAGGTACCTTTATAATGACGATTTTTGACAAAATGCATAAGTTTAACCGTTTTCTCAATGAGATTAAAATCGAAATTTTTAGATTTTTCACTTTTAGTCTGCGTTAAAATATGCCACACTAACCTCCATACACAGTAATCCTTTTTAAGGCCAAACAAATATAGCTATGTATTGTATTATCCGACCAAAAACGTAAGAGAAACTACCTGCTGTGACAACATCACACACATGCGTTTGCGTACGCGTATTATCTTCACCAGTTGCGGTTCGCAGCAGCGATCATTCGCCTCCGATTAAAATGATTAATGTCCAGTAAATGCTGTTAATTGTCGTGTTTTATATTCCGGCTAACAGTATCAACTGAAGCAGATAACCACATATCATACCTGGAGAGCGCGCATGATCTTTCATTCAATGGAAGCCGAAAATTGGTTTTGTCTCGTATGCGAGAGAGTCGTTATGAGCCGTGGTATCGGGACATTTAATCGATGGGTTGAGCTGAGTGTACTTTCGGCCAAAAAAACCTCAAAACAAAACAGAAAAACAACAACAACAAAAACGACGAACAACCACGTTTAATCAATTTCCAGCATCTATAAAGCGCCATAATAATGTTGATGAGTTGTAAGTAGTATGTGCCAAGATGTCCGATTATGAGCGCTCTTGAGGTGAAAGGTAATTAGATACAGAAGCCAGCGGCCAAAATTTGCATGGTAGCTGTTTGTAATTTTTATAGTTATTAGGTACAATTCTTCATTAAAAGATTGATTGTTAAGATTCGTTTTCCTTGTGTTTTTTTTTGCTCTAAAGTTTTTCTTTTACCTCGAGATTTATCTGATTAGGCTTTTGGGATTGTAGGCTTTGATTTGATTACGAGTTTTACGACGTGTTGCATTTTGAAGGAAACGTTTTGAAATTAATGTTGTCAAGGCAGTATTACGTACCAACATAAGTTAATTGGATTTGGTTCCAACGGTCACATTCGAAATAGCCATTAACTTACGAACAGTTGCTTAGAGCCCTGAATTTATTTCTTAGGGTACTACATTTCTTCCAGCATCACAATCTTAGTTGCGTGATATTTGTTTTAATTTCTTATACAAAATTGCAATGATCGAGGTAAAACAACAAAAATCCCAAAAACGGATGACATGGCATTTGTTTGCTGCTTCGGTGGCTGCAAAAAAGTATATTTTTGAAATATTAAAAATTCAGAAGCATTTTAATTCCCCTGCCTCAGCCGTCTAGCCAACACGCAATTTTGGGTACAATGTGAGCGCGCTGCTTCCTTCGCTCCACTAAATCGCCACGAGATCCGAACATTTCTCTCTCAGAATTGTCCTGTCGCATCGCGAATCTGTATTAATTTGGTCGATTTGTATTTCATTTGGAATTTTTAAATTGGTATATGGACAAAAACCGCGACCGCAAAAGAGTCCGAAAATCGTAGCATATTTGGGCGTAAGTGGGCAGTTATACTCGTAGATGATCCAGTTGAAATTTTTTTTCGCAGGGTTCCCAAGAACTGTGTTGTTGTTTGTTGGCCAGCTGCGCACAGGATTTACTTTGTGTTTTATTTATTTAACTTTTGTATAGCAGGACACAATATTGAAATTCCAGATATTACTTGATTGGCGAATGCCTCTTGATGATGATCCAAATGGAACGAGGCAAAGCTCAGATGACGGCATGCCAGATAAATCAAAGTGTCAACACCTTTTTTGTGGCAAAAGGAAAAGCTGTTAGTTTTTATGGGTTTGTGATATTCCATTGTTGGGACGGGAGCGAACGAACCGAGTGCTACTGAACTGCGTTAGAGTGGATTATTATGGAAGGAGATCAATTTCAAAGTAAATTTAAAAGTTTGAGGCTCTCTGTCGGCGGGGAATTTACGTTGCGAAGGGCAAAGTTGTGTGGATCAAAAAATGGTTTATGATTTATTACAAACCAAAGGAGTTGTCGTTTTTTTAAGGCGAAATTAGAATAAATAGCTAAAAGGTTGATCAATCTGTATAAATATATATACATATATATGTAGGATATACCAGGTGATTTGTATGCAAAACTGTTTATGTAAAAAATTGGTTTACCTTGGCTTACAAAAAGTTGAAAGGACCCTAGTGCCTACTGTGACTAGTGTCCTGTAAGTTAAGTTATCTTTTATTGTGGTGCAGGTATGGAAATTGTAAATTTTATTCTAGCTTCTAGTATCTAGTCGAATAAGCCATCTACTTTTACAGAGAGATCCAGCAAAAACCAACAAAATTATAAAAAGAGCTCGGGTGGTTGTGATCTGGACTAAAGCGATAAAACCTTCCGCACTCACACCTCACTGCATCCTTACTGGTCAACCTGTGGGATTCGCCGGTTTAACCTCAAAAAGTATCGAATCACTGCGTCACTAAGGGCAATCAAATGCTGGATTTGTTGCATATGTTTGATCTATGAGTTTTTAGGCTTTTTTGAGGTTGTTCGTAGGATCTCTTCTTTCAACATGATATAAACAACTGAGCAGGTCGCGCTCTATTTTCTTTGAGATAGGAGACATGACCATGGCTATATACCATGCGGCACGAGCGAGATGTCCTACCGAGGTTATCGTTCCTAATCTAATCACAGTCGGTATACGTTAAGGAAATATCATATCAACTTTGCTTTTTATTATGTTCCTTGATTATTTGCTTGAATGAAAATTGACGGGCTTCAGGTAGGTAGGTATGTAGGACTGGCTGCCTGGGTTGCATCCGTTTTTATACCAGTCCTCTTTCTTTTGCAGGAGTACACGTTGGGATGACTGATCTCGGTCGAATCCCAGCCTTTTGCTCAAAAAATACCTGTTGATTTAAATGAACTTCACCTTGTAACCTTTGCAGCCCCTTGATATAGATGTCGCCTAAATGCAGATCCGGACCAATAATTTAACTAATTTCAAGTAATTAATACATCTTCAATCAATGCATTCCTATTAAGACATTGAATATACGGTACAGAAGCTGCCCTGGCTTACAACTGACGTAATCAACTCACTCAAAGCCCATAACAGGTTGTGTAGAGAATGGAAACATAGGTCAACAAATTCCAACTTGGCTTCTTATAAAGTCGCGCGAAATAACACAATTAATATCATACGTACTGCCAAGCGAAATGTTTATGCTGCCAAGTTACATACTTCGCTACCCTCAAAATCTATTTGGAGAACCTGCATAAGATTGGTGTTCCTGGCAGAAAAACTGACTCAAAGTATGACCTTAACCCAGACGAGCTAAATGAACATTTTCTTGGTAGTGTTCCTGATGCGATTCATTTTCCCTTTGATAAAAATTCTGAACTCTCAGTTCCAAGACTGGACGATATTGAAGTGGTAACGGAAGATGATGTCCTTAAAAGTGTAGCTGACAAAGGAAATGTGGCTTTTCTTTGATTGCTTGATTTCTCGGAGGCCTATGAAATGATTTATCACGAAGGCCTCTGCAAATCACGAGATACTATTATCAACGTTCTAAAGAACTCAAAAAAACTGAAAGGCACGAAAATCAGCATAAGTAAAGACCTCCCGCACAATATTCGCCAAAGAAGAGCCAAGTTGTTACCACTATTGAAGTTCCACTATTGGATGATAAATTACATGTAGGGGACAAAGTATTCACATTGGATGTATCGGAAGGTTTAAAATGTGGAATTCAACATGGAGCCAAGATTTTAAAAGAATTAATTGGAGAAATACCCGCATTTTTGTTTCATTCGACAATCGGTTGGGAAAACACAAACTATAACAATCCTCCGATTGGAAATGTCAGTGTTACCTGTCACCAACCAAAATCAAATCCAAGGTGGTAACATAAGGAGAGAAGCCGCTGTAAACAAAAAACAAGGTGCATCAACAAGTGGATGTCAACAGGGGGTCTCTTATTGAGAATTACCAGTCTGCCAGATAAAGGTTTCAACAATAGATTTAAAGATTTTAAGTTATAACATATCAGGCCTAGAAAACAAAAAAATATTTGTAAATTTCTTTAATTATTTAAATGAATTTGATGTATTTGTACTATTTGAAACTCATGTATTAGACTATGATGAAACTAGATATAAAAGTATTTTTAAGAATCATAAACTAACATTTATTCCTGCTGTAAAACCAAACCGCTTTGGAAGGGCTAGTGGAGGTGAACTTTTCGGTTATCGCAAACAGCTGAATGGAGCAGCGGTCGCAATTAAGAGGATGGAACAAGGTTATGTTTTGGAGATAAAAATGAATACCGTGATGAACCTTGTACCAATATATTTAAATTATAGCAATTCGCTATGCGACTTTAATAAGTTAAGAGATCTATTAAACAATCTGAACTCAACTGAACTCCTATTAATTGGAGATTTTAATGGGAGGATCGGTACAGCGCAAAACAATTTTGTAAGTGGAACGGGTCCAGAATCAGCAATAATCAATATGAATCGAAATTCTAAGGACAAATTCAGTGACTCAAAAGGAGGCAAAATTCTCGAATTAGCAGACGGTTGGGACTGCAAAGTCTTAAATGGCTGTTGTGACGAAGATATACAAGGGGAATACACCTTTGTACGAGGCTCAGCTAATTCAGTAATAGATTATTGCTTTTTATCAGGAAACTGTATAGCGCATCTTAAAAAATTTCGAGTTGCAATGGAGACCTACTATGACCATATGCCTTTAGAAGTAACATTTAATGTTTCCGGCTCCCAAACTCTTGAAAATACAACACAAATAGGACTTCTCCCTAAGTTGGTATGGAAAGATAACTATCGGGAATCCTACACGCGTTTACTTAACATAGAACTCGGAAAACTACAAGAGACAAATACTGCGCCCAGAATTGAGGAATTGACTGAGTTAATCAAAAAATCTGCTCCACTTATTCTGCCGAAGAACCCAAACCATACAATCAGCAAACAGAAGTGTTTCGATTCCGAGTGCATGCGCGCCAGAGAAATTTCATTTTCGTTTCTTAAATTGACACGCAAGAAAAATTGCAACACTTTTAAAGTTCTATATGCGGCTGCAAATAAAAAATTCAAACAGATGTGCCACGCAAAAAAAATATTTTTTGATGAACAAAATGTAGCCCTGATAAACGGATCAAGATCATCAGGTGAATTTTGGAAAGCGGTTAAGCTTATTAATGGAAAAACCAACTCAATTTCATTAGGACTAGAAGTGCCCCGCTTGTTAAGAGACCATTTTAAAACTCTACTCAATGCACCGCAGATATCTCCGTCCCCTGAGTATGCAGCGCCTATGATCGAGGATGAATCCCTGGACTCACCATTTTCCATCTCAGAAATAGAAGCTGCCATCGAGAATTCAAAGAAAAATAAAGCGCTAGGAATCGACCGTATACCGTTTGAATACTACAAAAATTGCTCATCGGAATTCATACAGGCTCTAACAAAAGAATTCAATAGGATATTTGCAACAGCTGATGTGCCCGAATGCTTTCAGAGAGCGATAATAATTTGTCCGTTGCACAAAAAAGGTAACTACGATGACCCAGCAAACTACAGAGGAATTTCTTTTTTAAACACATTTGCTAAATTGTTTGCTAGTTTGCTCTTCAATAGAATTACGAAGTGGGTGGAAACTAAGAAAGTTTTAAAAGAATTCCAAGCCGGTTTTCGAAGAAACTACTCTACAATAGACCAAATATTCTCACTGGTTAACATTACGGAGATATACAAAGAAAAGCGCAAAAAACTGTACGCTTTCTTCGTGGATTTTCGTGCAGCCTTTGACTCCATCCCGCGAGAAATGCTATTCTATAAGCTATATAGGTACGGAATTTCGTCACAAGTCGTTAATGTTTTAAGAGCTATGTACTACAATAATAAGTCATGTGTCTGGGATGGTGTCCATCTATCGGAAGAATTTGAAGTCTCGATTGGTGTCAAACAAGGTTGCGTGCTTAGCACATTGCTGTTTACCCTGTATATAAATGACATAAGGGACGAAGTTAGGGGTGGAATAGATCTCTGTGGAATCAATATTCCGGCGCTAATGTTTGCAGATGATATCGTTTTTCTCGCCGATACAATAGATACCATGCAGTTAATGATCAACAGACTAGATACCGACTGCAAAATGTGGAATCTGACAGTAAATCTGGAAAAATCAGAGATGATGTTCTTTAGAGATGGTGGAGGAAGGTACGCTCGAAATGAGAAATGGAGGTTTCAAGGTAACCAGATTGATATAGTTAAGCAGTATAAGTATCTTAGAGTGTTAATCACACAGAACCTTAACATGAACAAGCATTTTAAAATTAAGCTTGCAGAAGCTAAAAGGGCGATCTGTTCTGTTTGGGGAAACTGCATCAAGAACACACACATATCTCATACATCGAAAGTGAAAATATTCCGCGCTACAGCCTCTTCCATCCTACTGTATGCAACGCAAGTCTGGGGTTACTGCGCTTTCGAAGCTGTGGAAAAGTTTCTCCGCTATTTTCTGAAGAGGATTTTTAATCTCCCGAGTAGTTAGCCCAATTACATGCTGCACATGGAGACTGGAGTGGATTATGTTCTCAAAGTTAATGCGATGAGCGAGGAAAGAATTCCGAGGTTGGTACTCGCTCAAATGATAAGGTACAAGGTAAAATGTGTAAGGGAGTGGGAAATACTGGGAGCGGAATGCGGTTACAACTTTATTTTCACACCAAGCGAGCAACAGGATTCACTAAAACAAAATTGTTACATGCTATTTCAAAAAACCAGTCACAGAATTTATGATAAATTTGTAAATGAAGCCCAGTCATCTCAATACAGAGCTTACTACAGCAAGATGGTTCATAATCTACGGGAAAGGACGTATTTTTTGAACAGCTACCCGGTGGATAAAATGAGTACCATCTTTAAAATAAGAGGCGAACTTTTAAAACTTAATTTTATACCGCATCGCCCTGAGCTTCCAATTTACTGCGACCTGTGCAATCTCAGGGAACGAGAGGATGTGTTGCACTTCATTGCGAAATGCCCCATTCTTAAAGATTTCCGCAGTAACTTTTTCGGTACTCAATCACTTGGGATGGAGGATGCAATCGATATTTTGAATGGTGGCAGAGGTTGGGACCTACTCTATAACTACGCAGTGAACGTATTGCGCTACAGGAATTGCATAATAAAGGGGAAAATTTTAAACGTTTGCGCACACTATACTTTTTTCTTTTCATAAATTATTACATGTACGTACATAATGTATTAAACATAGGTAGCACCAAATTATTTTTAGTTCATTTTTAATGTCAATCTGGTAGACGGCTCTAAGCCAAACCATATAGACTAAGCATTCACAATTGTTAACAATTTCTTTTTTTATGAAATAAATAGTCAAATAACTAACTAACTAACGAAGGCCTCTGCTGGAAACTCAAAAACATGTTTGGCCTCAGCGATAGAGCAACTAAACTGTCTCGCAGTTGTCATTCCGGTTGACTACAAGGTGTTGTTTTTGGTAACAGTTGCTCGATTTTAAAGCCCGTCAAACAAGGCTTACTTACCACAGGGATCAATTTTGGGGCCGATTTTGTTCTGTTTGTTTATTAATTACCTGGCGTAAATGAAATAAACGAACTGGCGTCTTTTCACCCCGGTCGCTAATTCATCCCTGGTCGGTTGCTAACGGTTTGCGGCTGAATCCATCAAAGTTCAAGATCATCCCAATATCGAATACACTTCTGGAGCTCAACCATCTTTCTTCTGAAAGAAAAACCAGAAAAACAAAAAAAAACGAGCTCAAGGAGGCACTGAGAAGCTAAGAAAAAAAAGAGGAGGTACACAAAACCCCAACCAGAAGCGATTTCTAAAGGACCGAACAGAAGCGATAAATACACCGACAACCTGAAAGAAATCCGGAAAAAGGTGAACCCGGACGAAACTGAAACTGTCGTTAGAACGGTATGCCAAACGAAAACCGGTGACGTACCTACTTCTAGAACTCGGTCCTAAGACGAGAGATTCGGGAAATCTTTAAAAGACATCCTAGGAAATAGGGCAACTATCCATAAAGCGGTTAAAATGAAAATTCCCGACCCCACAACCGCGTTTCAGGTAGCGATCACACGGAAGAACAAAAGATCCCTAAAAATGGCCATAGTCCAAATAAACGTGAAAACAGCAAACGAGATACTCCAGTCGCATCGGATTAAAATTGGATGGATCTAGTGTCGATTTCGACGACGGATTGAAGTCAAAATGTGCTTCAATTGCTTGGGATCCCAGACGAAAGTTAATTCCCCATCAAAAGCCAAGGTGAACAAAGAGGTTATGTGTGGATGAAATACGGTGGACTCGCAGTAATCAGCACCTACTTCAACATAAACTATAGGATCAACGAGTTCCGACAAAAATTGGAAGACCTGGAGGACTTCATGATTGACGTCGACGGCGAAATCTTGGTCGAGGGAGATTTCAACGCCAGAGCCCAGGAGTGGGGAATGCCAACTACGGACTCACGATGAAGGCATAAACTTGAAATGGCTGCGCGACGTGGTCTGAACGTATTAAACATATAAACATAGGAAACAGCTCCACATTCAAGAGACCTGGCTGCGAAGGCATCACCTATAAGGGTAGCGACCATCAATACATCGTCTTTGATATAGAAGGTAACCGACGAGCCCCTAATCGGAACCAAGCACAAGAGCTTCTCACTTCTGTGATTGAAGATGGACAAGGTGCCGTAGTTCAATTGGAGGGATCTGCGGAAACAAAGCTGAAGCCACGATGAAACTAATACAGCTCGCATGTGATGCCTCGAAAGACCAGTACCAATCGAAACAAGAACCCAGTGTATTGGTGGTCGGAGGATATAGCAGAACCGAAAGATCCCAGCTCAATAAGGCCATCAATTCGAGCAAAACACAGAAGTGGGACGATCTACGCCGAGACATCAACAGAAACCCCTGATTACTAGGCTACAGGATTGTAATGCGGAAGCTTGGAGCTCAGACGGCCAATCCTGTCCTCAAAGAAGAAAAGATGAAGGGTATTGTTGACACGCTTTCTCCAACTCATCCCGTCAGGCCCCCCGACATCACTTTGGCCCAACGAAAGGAAATACCGCCCTTTAATTAAGAACAGCCCCTGGACTCGACGGGATACCGTCATGCCCCAACTATTGCTGAATATGTACAACAGCTGCCTGGAAGAAGAAATCTTCCTCTGAAGTTAGAAGACAGAACGTCTAGTGCTGATTAGTAATGGTAAAGGAGACCCAGATTCTGCATCAGCGTACAGGCCCTTGTGTATGCTGGACACTGCAGAGAAGATGCTGCGACAACGACTTGCCGTTGCAGTACAGAGAGGAGGAGACCTGCCAGAAAGACAGCACGGCTACAGAAAAGGTCGCTCTACGATCGGAGCGATTATAGATGTAGTGAAGACTGCCCAAATCGCCCAATGAGTAAGAAACTACTCAAGGCAGATCGTATTGCTGGAATTCTGGGCATCAAAAACGCGTTCAACTCAGCCAGGTGGACGCGCTTAAAAGCACATTTAACATCCCAGACTATCCCTTGCGCATGGTGAAGGACTACCTCCAACACCGGGAGCTGATCTATGAGACCACAGGGGGCCAATGAGGAATGCAAGTCGCCTCCGGAGCAGCGCAAGGATCGATTTTGGGGCCTCTGGAACATCTCCTGTTATGGCATTCTTCGCATGGCGATGCCGCATGATACCCTCCTGGTGGGTTACGCAGATGATATCGCCAAGGTGATAACGGCAAAAGACACCAAAAGTGCTCAAAGGGAGCTTAAATAGGTTATGAGACGAGTAAGCTGCTGAATGGGTGAACACGGTTTCAGTCTGGCTACAGGAAAAACCGAGATATTGCCTCTGACGAACAAACGGATGCCAACTCTAATTGACTTCAAAATCGGCCAGGAGGTAATAAGAATCAAAGACGCCGCCGTTAAATATTTGGGTGTGACCATAAACATCGGACTTACTTTCTGGCACCAGATAAAGATCGCGGCGGAACGAGCTTCGAAAGTGACCGCATAACTGAGTAGGCTGTTGGTGAATGTAGGCGGTTCAACAGCCACCTCGCGAAGGCTCCTGATTTCGACAAAGCATTCCATCCTCTACTACGGATGTAAGATTTGGGTAGACGCGCTTCGACAGGAAAAGTACAGAAAGCAGATGGCAGCTGTCCAGAGACACGGAGCTATATGTGCGGCAAGCTCCTATCGTACGGTGTTTGAACTAGCCGTCCTTGTTGTCGCAGGAGTGACCCCAATGGGCCTCCAAGCGGCAGAAAGGAAGTACGTCTACGACAAAAAGAATGAAATTGGAGTGGAAACGGCAACGGAAGATTCCAAACAGCTTACCAAACAAAAGTAGCAAGAGCGCTGGATCTCGCAAAGCAGAGGGCGATGGACGTGGCTGATTGGAATGACCGGAAATACGGTGAGGTTAACTATTACGTTATCCGGTTACTCACCGGACACGGATAGGTTAGGTTAGGTAAGGTGGCTGCGAGGGCGTGAGCCCAGGCACACTTAGGCCGCAGTTTCGGCCCGTTGTGATACCACAAAAAGGGGGGGGGGGGTGTTCTGCCGGTCGTCGCTCGGCCTACTTGGTTCTCTGTGATTGCCTCTTGTGAGGTAGTGGTCTTAGGGGGAAGATACTCCTGCAGGGGTCAGGGTGTGCAGCCTCGCTGTGTTTCGCATGGGTTGCGATGTGTTGGGTGACTAGTGCAGAGGCGACTTTCGCCCGACCTCCGAACCAAGGGTTGCGATCGAGATGAGGCGATTGATGCAATCAAACCCCAGGTCGATCTCAAATTCTGCGCCGCGGAGGGAAGAGTTTTTTGAGATGACTGTTACAATCGAACCTCAAACTGCTCTTCACTCTCTTTGCAGGCAATACCGTGCCAGGGAGACCGATACAGTCAATCCCGCGCAAGCTATTACATTCCTAGAAGGGGGGGGGGGGGGGGGGGTCAGGGTGTACCGGCTGCACAGTCAAGTAGTTGGTTACAAAACTGTGCCAGAGGGCGTGACTGAGGGTGGTACAACCCTGCTACACGCATCGCGGGGGGGTGCGGCTTGTGGCGACTGTTGCAGTACGAGCCTCAAGTTACACCATTCCGCGGAAAGGAGCAGGGAGGGGCGGCCTTGATAGTCGATTTGGAATTATGATGACTGAGTTCGGGGATTTGTGGTGCGGGTTTTGAGGTATGGGAGAGAAACAGAA
The DNA here is from genome assembly GCA_949715645.1 of Portevinia maculata. Classification (NCBI taxonomy): domain Eukaryota; kingdom Metazoa; phylum Arthropoda; class Insecta; order Diptera; family Syrphidae; genus Portevinia; species Portevinia maculata. Next base: position 41,955,881 of record OX454525.1, read on the forward strand.
TGTGGTGACTGTTACAATCTAACCTCAACTCTGTTCCCGTTTTGTCTGCATAGCGGGGAGGCAGCAAGGCCGGTGGAGACCGTTTCAGTCAATCCGCCGGGTTACTGTCTCGCCCTCGGAGTGGAGTTCTGACTGAAGTGACTGATACAATCTAACTTCAGTGAGAACTCTTTTCCTTTGCAGGGGAATAGATTTGGGGTGGTCTGCGGGAGGGGAGTGGGAGGGGCTCAAGTCATCGTCCAATCCGTCCTCTAGTTCAGTTTAACCATTTGGACCTAGTGACGAATTTGCTGATACAGCCAATATCTGTCTCACTGAGATCACTTAGATCATCGAGGAAATAGTTGCCGAGGATTTGTTTCCTTGAATTGGCAAGTGCGGGGCAGTTGCACAGGAGATGAGTGGTGGTTTCTTCCTCTTCGACGTTTCTACAGCTTCTGCAGAAGTCGTTTGAGGGAGCTCCCAATCTGATGGCATGTCTGCCTAAAAGGCAGTGCCCGGTGATTGCTCCGATTACAGAGCTGATATTTTTCCTGCTGATGGAGAGAAGTTTGGATGTTCTCTTCGCATCGTATTTGGTCCAAATTTGCTTTGAGGACACACATGTACTGATGCTATTCCATCTGTTATTTGCTTCTATTAACGCGTTATCTAGAAGTTTGAGTTTCATTGTCTGAATGGGTACCGCCGGTGTCTCTCTGTTGTCAGAGAGTTCTTGTGCGGAACCCCGTCTGGCTAACTCGTCCGCCTTACACTTGCCTGGAATATCACTGTGACCGGGTACCCAACACAGTGAAGTGTTAGGATGCTGCTGTGCCCAAAGTGTGAACTTTGCCACGAATTGGATTCTCTTAATCTCAGGGCCGCCTTAGTGGCCGCCATCTTCCCATAGATATCAATGGGGAGGAGGTTTAGAAAAGTCGTTAAGGCTGCCGTTGGTGTGGATCTTAAGGCTCCTGTGATGCATATGCAGGCTGCCCTCTGGATGCGTTCCAGGGCGCTTGCGTGGCATTGCTTCGATATTGCAGGCCACCATGCTATGATACCGTAAGTGAGGATAGGCCTAACGACCGCCGTGTACAGCCAGTGAGTTTTCTTAGGATGTAGACCCCATCTGGAGCCTAAGGCCTTTTTACAGGTGTAAATAGCAATCGTAGCCTTCCTTATGCGGTCTTGGATGTTTGGTTTCCAACTGAGTTTGCTATCTAGGATCGTTCCCAGATATTTAGCTTGGCTGGAAAAAATGAGTGGTTCGTTGTTGAGCGTAGGTGGCGTTATCTCCTGAACCTTGATTTTCCTTGTAAATAAAACCAGTTCGGTTTTGGATGGGTTAACATTGAGTCCGACCTTAATTGACCAGGAGGATAGTTTCCTGAGAGCTGATTCCATTAGGTCTCTATCGTGTTGGGGAATTTCCCCGTTAGGGCAATGGCAATGTCGTCCGCGTAGGCCGTCACTTTGCATCCGTCCTCCTCTAGGTTGGAGATGATCTCGTTGACTACTAACATCTATAGTAGCGGTGAGAGCACTCCTCCTTGTGGTGTGCCCCTGTACACTGACCTCCTGGTCAGACAGCTGCCAAGCTCCGCCTGGATCAGCCTGCTTTCTAGCATGTTTTTTATCCAGATGCAGAGGCAGTTATCCACGTTTATTCTGCTGAGTGCATTCGTGACGGCTTCTGTATTGACATTGTTGAAAGCCCCTTCTATATCCAGAAAGGATACCATCGTGTATTCTTTGTGATACAACGATTTTTCGATAGTACTGACTAGCGAATGGAGTGCTGTTTCTACTGAAAAACCTTTTCGGTAGGCGTGTTGACTCCTCGAAAGGGAATTGTTTTCCAGGTTTGAGCGTATGTAGTAATCTACAACTCTTTGCAACGTTTTCAGGAGGAATGAAGTTAGACTGATGGGTCTAAAGTCTTTTGGAGAACAGTCTGAAGCTTTACCGCATTTTGGTATAAAGACCACTTTTACCGTTTTCCAAACTGTGGGCGTAAAGCTGAGTTTTAGGCAGCTATTGAAAATCACCCGTAGCCAGGGTGTGAGAGTCTCGATACTCTTCTGTAGCTCTATGGGTGTGATTCCATCTAGTACAGATGATTTATATGGGAGGAAGCTGTTAATCGCCCACGCCAGTTTAGGATTGTCAGCAATATGCTCCGGAACCATTTGGACCCTGTGATGGTGTTGTGTAGGGTGATTTACCTCTACTTTGTTGCCTGGGAAGTGGGTATCCAGTAGTAGGCCTAAGGTCTCCTCGCTGGTTGAAGTCCACACTCCTCCTTACGCTAGGTATTTGTGGAGATTTTGAGAGGATCTTACGCAGCCGACTGGGGTCGCTTGTTCTTTCTATATTCTCACAGAATGATTTCCACGACTTTCGCTGTGCTCTCTTTACTTCCTTTTTGTAGATTTTAAGACTGTCTTTATAATTATCCCAGTCATCTGGGTTTCTTGAACTTGTTGTTAAACTTTCTCCTGCTATCTCTGCGCAGAGAAGCTACAGTGGAGGTCCACCACGGGGGTTTACCACCTACTTTATGTCTACTAGTGGGGCAGGCCTTATTAAAGGCCTTGTTCATGGCAGACGTTACTGCGTTCACCATTTCATCTAATTCTTCCGGTGAATTGGGCTGTCTGATTTGGAGGCTGCTGCCCCATATGGTGTAGTGCGCGTTTGCGTCAGCACCTACAACCAGTGAGGTATTATTAGCTGCCGCTGTCTGTACCGTCCTGCGTATCGTGTTAGATGGTACTTCTCCCGTGTCATCATATGGGAGGTACGCTGACGATATCCACAGCGGTCCCTTTCCGGCTCGATCTAACCCCACGCAAGTGAAGTCAGGTTCGCTGTAATTCGGAAGAAGGAAAGCTTTAATATTATTCCTTATTAGTATGCACGTTCTGGGTTTACCTGAATTTCTTACATAAAACAAGGAATAGTTTCTTGCCCTGAGTCCAGATATGCGGTCGTTGTTTGTGACCCATGGCTCTTGGATAAGGGCGATATCTTCCCCACCTTTTTCCAGGCGGAGAAGTAGATTAGCAGAAGCTATTTTAGAGTGGTGAAGGTTAATCTGCACTAGTCGGAGCATCATCGCTGACTAGTACAGGCGTCTCTATAATTGTGGTGTCCCCGTCCTCTGATTCAGAGGATAGTTCTCCACTGTTTTGCTCTTGAGGGAGCGGATCTTGTGATGAAGCAGCCCCCGATGTCGAGGGTTGTTCATCTACTTTTCTTCCAGCCGTGTCTGTTTCCCGAGAAGAACTTTCGGGCGCAGCCTCTAAGCCAAGACTACTTAGCGAGGATACCATTCCTGCGAGTAGTCTCTCATCCTTCTCATGGAATTTTATTACCAGAGTGTCCATGCCGTAGAATATTTTGAACCCCTTTTTATTAAGGAGCTCAACTGATTCCTGGTTGAGGAGGAAGGATATGAGTCTTCCCCTCTCTTCCGGTTCATCGGCCTTTATGATCCTCCAATTCTCTGTTGGAAGATCACGATTCTGTCTCTTGATAAGCCGGAGAATCTCGTCCGGCTTATCTGGTCCTGGGGGTACCCAAGTGCGAGCTCTCGGGCGGACCGGAATGTCGCTCCAATGAGCGATACTCAGCTTGGCATTGACCCAGAGATTTGTTAGTCTCGGGATCGCTACCTTCAAAAAGTCTGCCGACATCTGGTCGGAGCACCCCACTAATTTGGCGCCGTTGAGGTACCACCCGTTGTCTGTGAAGGTGGGAAGTAGTGCCGAGGGGTCTCTGTCGCTAAAGGCGAGAATGTCAATAGTCAGTCTCGTCTTCAGCGTTCGCCAATTCTCGCCACTAATTCTCCCCTCATCATTGCTCCAGTCGCAGATGCCGAAGACCAAATTGTCCTTCGCTACCTCGTTGAAGGGTCTGTGCGCTGATTCTGCGCTCTTTGCCTTCTTCGGGGTTTTGGAGGTATTGTCCTGTGATCTAGGACGTTTGGACGCAAAGTCCTTTTTATTAGCAGACGAGCTGCTCAGTTTTTTGTTGTTGTTGTTGTTTGGTGCGGATTGGGGGGTCCTCCTCCAGTATGTCTCTAGCCCACCGTACCGTGTCCCTATCTTTGAGGTCCCATGTATCCTCTGGTTTTTCGAAGATACGGTTCAGCTGGAACCTGGCTAAGCGGGTCATTCTATGCTTGTTGGAACTGGGTCCGCCTCTTTTACGTGCGGGCTTCTGACTGCAGCTGGCCGTTTCGGCGCTTGTCGAACCCTCCGCATCTCCGCAATGTCTTGACGGATGCTGTCTCTGAGTCCGAGTAATTCACGGACTCCGAGCAGTCTTTGACTCTGTAGTTCAGTCGGTCGTCAGTCCCGTCCTGTTTTTCTAGGTCTTTTGTTCGTAAGCCTGCCCTAGAAGATGTCGCTAGGCTTTGTTGTTCTTGTTTTTCGTTTTTTTGTTTTGTTTTTGTTTGATTTTTGTTCATTGTTAGATTTGAGTCCCACGAGTAAGCCGGTGAGAAAAGGTCCACCCCAGCATTGCCGGTTCTACTGGGGTAAGGCTGAATACGACAGGCCCTGCCAGGGCACCTGAAGGAGCTCGTTAACGGTTGATAAAACCCTCAACCTTTCGTCCCTGGGCACGGTTTACATTGCGCTCGCTCCACCACTAGAATTGGGTGAAGTTATAGTAAAAAGATAGACTTATTTTTTATACTATTATTTTATTATCAAATTATATCACAACTTAAGTTTTGTTCGTTATTAATATTTTTTTAATTTTTGCGCTACGCGTTTCGAAACTTAGTTTCATCTTCAGGCGCTTGTACTATTCTTCTATTGTTTATTGTGTTGCCAACACAATAAAAATCTTCGTTTTTTTGATAAAATCCTTTGAATGTTATATAACAAAATAATAATAACGACCATACTTAGACTTTTGTCACGCCCACTCATAAGGGATAGGAATAAGAATAGGGTATCCAACAGTTCGCCCAAGCGGACTCTAGCCCGTGCCTAGGTTTTTATCTTCCCGTGTAGCTTCGTTAGCTAAATTCCCACAAAAAGGATATCCCTCGATGTGTCATCAGAAGGTTGATAGAGTTAAATTGATAATCCCCTGCCTTAATCACTACAAAACTCGATTTATTGTAACAGTTATTTGCAACAATAAACGTTTGAAAGGCAGTACGGAATACAGGAACTTCTAAAATTTGCATTTACATAATATTCTGTTGCCGCACATACCCTAAAATTTGCACATTCCGCCACATATACAATTTTCAAAAGGTTTGTCAATCTTCATTCCATTGCACTTGTACGAACAATCAACACCCCATTTCGTATTAATAAACGAAAAAATTCTTACAATACTGCAGACACCGAAATGAAAGAAAAAGTCCCATAGTCTCACATTTCAGTTGAAGCAAATTCTCAATTATTTAACCACCACATTACCGGATGTGTAGCCCCAAGAGCTCTCATAATAATGAAACCGAACGCGTTTCGGACCACTTAACTTCGAAGAGTCGCGATTTATACGGATTCATTGCAATAACATTGTTGTTGCATCAAAATATGTGTTTCTTCCTGCAGGGGTCACTTAACTTGTTAATCATTTGACAACGGAACAAAATGCTGTCCATGATTGCAACCGTATCGCAGGCTTATAACGAAAGGAAACTCATTAACCTAAAAGTTCAGAACGATGAAAATGAGATGCCACTCTACCGTCTCTCATTTGCATTGAGCGTCACATCCGAATCCGAGAGTGGTATAATAGCACAACTGACCGATGCATCAATTACAGGACATGGACTATCAAAAAAATTAAAAGTCATCCAGTATCTTATTCACATACACATAATGAGATGTGTTACATACAGCAGTTGGTTGTTGGAGCGTATTGAAAATCCTTGCAGTTGCAATCAATGTGCATTCTATGTGTGCACATATGTTCAATGCTCTACCAAATGATGAGTGTACTCTGTATGTTTATCCGGTATTCAGGGATTTTAATGAACGGGTATCGATGTCCTTCCTTATAATCAACAAATCACACCCCCTATTTTGTGTTAACTCAATTTAAATATTGATTGATATCCGTTCTCAGTGTCTTGGAGTGTTTGCAAATGCAAGGCCCCTGGGCAGCATAGGAGTGGACGAGAGGAAGGCTAAAATAAACTCATATCCCAAAGGGGAAAACCAGCGACAACAAGTCCAAAAGTCAAGAGAGAGAGACATACACAATTATTGAGGTAGCACAAATGAGCTTCTTGATTTCACAAATGACTAACCCGACAATCAGTTCAACCGGACGGATACGAAATCGATCGGGATGGTGGGAATGGGGTTCCTTACAAGTGGCCATTGATAGTTCGCACGCAGTGTTATATGATACAGCTGGCAAATGGATTGGAAATTTGTATATTCAATTTCTGTTGGATATTTTTTTTTTTTGTTTTCCTTATGCCTTATTATATTCCTAAGCTCACGGCCTAATGTGCGCAAAATATTTTTCCGAATTTGTTATTACTCGTAGAAAAGGACTGAGATTTCTTAAAATACAGGATTGTAATTGATTTGCCTAGACTAAGACTATTCGTAAATGTCTAGGCCCATAAAATCTGTTGCATCTGTGAGCCGACGACAACTTCAGCCTAAACGCTTTCAATTCAACGAGAGTCCAATAAAATACGTCGCAAACTTTGACAGCCGACAACACTCATGCGAATTTCTCATTTTTAAATGTTTTTTCTGTTGATGCTAGCTAGTTCAATTTCAAAGTGTTAAGTAGATGAATAAATAAAGTGGACGACTGGGACGGATAACCTTCTCGCTTTCATTAGAATTGGTTGCGAGACAAATTTTTTGATTAGCCATTTCGAGTACTCGTAAAATCAGGAAACACATAATCAAAACAATGAAGATTGCATGTATGTAGATAGCCGTATTTAATTTGTCAAAAGTGGCATTTGTGAATTGAAAGACAATTACCGTTCAATCAAAGTGGTGTCACACACCATGAAGATCTATGAGCGGGAAGACAAGTGCGGGTTTGTCGCAGGTAAATCAACTACCGATGCAATCCAAAGTAGAAGGACCATGATTCCTTAAAGGATTTGCATATGATCTTTGATTTACGACCAAGGGATCTGTTATGGGTGTTCCAGAAACCTATTTTCTGATGATCATGTACATGTATGAGGGAGTAAAGACCGAGAAGTTCGCCATCAAAGTCGGTATACCTCAGGGAAGCGTCTTAAGTCCCTTGATATTTATAACAGTCCGTTATTCTTTGATGACCTTGTAGATTTCATTAGCAAGGATCAAATGTCCCTGCAACGAGCATTTGATGTATAGGTGGAAGTTTTGGAGGGGAATGGGTGTCGTATTAGTCCAAAAAAATACAGAATATTTGTGCTGCCCGAATTCTGATCCAATCCGACCTATTCCAGACAATTTCTGGGATCTTTAATCAATAGCGAAGCAAGCTGTGATGACGACATTAAACATCGAGTAAGCGTAGGGTGGCGGGAGAACTCAGCCATCTTTTGTGACCGGAAAATTCACCTAAGGTCAATGGAAGGTTCTACCTCGCAGGCGTGCGCCCGGCGCTAGCATACGGTTCACAGTGTTGGACAGTGTGCATAACGTGTGAGGGGAAATTAACGGCAGATGGAGTTAAAAGATTGATAGAATAAGAGATTCCAAGATCCGAGGAGCCTTCACTTCAAAGAATCTATCTCGAAGAAAATGGAGCGCGTCCGGCTCAGTTGTTACTCTTATGTTCAAAGGAGTGAATCTAAGAACCATGTCCTACCAACCTTATCAATTAACGTTCGCATACAAACGCGGAACGCGGCAAGACCAGCTGTTGATTGGCTTCAGCGAAGAAATGATTCAAAATCGGGAGTACTGTCGTTATTATTTTCTGAGATCGACCTGGCGAACCATACAGGCGGTCAAATAGGGCTGCAGGTAAGAGGTAGGGTTATGAGTCCTTTAATCCTGATCATAGCCTAATCGTCATTGAGGAAGAAGAAGCAGAAGCAGACGAAAAAGAAGAGGAAAAAGAGGAAGCAAAAGAAGAGGAGGAAAAATAAGAAGCCGACGAAAAAGGAGAAGAAGAAGAAGAAGAAGAAGAAGAAGAAGAAAAAGAAGAAGAAGAAGAAAAGAAGAAGAAGAAGAAGAAGAGGAAGAAGAAGTAGAAGAAGTAGAAGAAGTAGAAGAAGAAGAAGAAGAAGAAGAAGAAGAAGAAGAAGAAGAAGAAGAAGAAGAAGAAGAAAAAAAGAAGAAGAAGAAGAAGAGGAAGAAGAAGTAGAAGAAGTAGAAGAAGAAGAAGAAGAAGAAGAAGAAGAAGAAGAAGAAGAAGAAGAAGAAGAAGAAGAAGAAGAAGAAGTAGTAGAAGAAGAAGAAGAAGAAGAAGCAGAAGAAGAAAAAGAAGAAGAAGGAAGAAGAAGAAGAAGAAAAAGAAGAAGTAGAAGAAAAGAAGAAGAAGAACAAGTAGAAGAAGAAGAAGAAATAGAAGAAGAAGAAGAAGGAGAAGAAGAAGAAGAAGAAGAAGAAGAAGAAGACGAAGAAGAATTGCATCTGTCAATGTGAAATTAAAAAAAAAAACATTGAAACTTAATTTTATACCACTCAGGCTATTAAAAGTATGTTATATCACTTGAATTAGACTTAATACCAACACAATCGATATTGTTAAATCCCTTTTTGAGAAAAAAGAAATGATAATAACTTTAGAAGCTGTTATATGAATTAACTGCCGTTAAAATTGATGTTCAACCTTTCACTTTCTACTTTCTGGTCGATTGGAAGATTGCTCATATACCGCCTATTCATAAGAGGGGCCAAAAACATTTAGTTGAAAACTATAGGCCTATAAGCAAGATTTAGCTTTAGCTTTATTTCAATGTAAAGGAACATTTATCTCTTACGCAACATGGTTTTGTTTCCGGTCGCTCTACCTCGACAAACTTAGCATTATTTTCCAAATTCTGTCCTAATTCGATCGAAGGCGGTGTGCAGGTTGGTGTGTTGTATACCGATGGCGTTAAAGCCTTCGACAGAATCAATCACTCAATATTGATAGGAAAGTTTCGGTTTCATTCTAACATCTTGAAGTGGCTCTCTTCTTATCTTTTCAATAGGAAATGAATCGTCGAAGTTGATGATTTTTCTCGAGCGTTGTAACCGCAACTTCTGGTGTCCCACAAGGAAACCATTTAGTGTCATTGCTGTTTGTACTCTTTGTAAATGAAATTCCTCAGCTGTTTTTGGAGATGATTTTAAAATGTTTGGTAAAGTCTTAAAATTCTCGGATTGTTTAACATTCCAGCTTGAGATGAACCTATTTTAACAATGATTTTCCGAAAACGATTTGGAGCTTAGTTTGCCTAAATATAAAGTTTGCACGATTTCTCGTTCTCACAGTCCCTTGCTTCACTGATACGAAACTGAAAGTGTTGCTTTTAGTAGAGTATCTAAAGTTCAGGATCTTTGTTTTATTTTCGATAGGAAGTTAACCTTCAATTTGCTTATCGACTACATGGCTTTCAGTAGAAGAAATCGTGAAGACTTTCGTGATCCATTCGTTCTAAAAACCTCTTTACTACTCTTTAATAAGATTCAGATTAGAGTACTATTGTGCAATTTGGGATCCTTTTTGTGGTGTGCACTCTTCTGGAGTAAAACGAACTCAAAAACCCTTCACTCGCCTTGCTCTGAAGAGATTTAATGGGGACTTTGAGCTTCCATCGTATTAAAGTCGTTGCTTATTGTTAGGTCTTAATACTCTCGTAGTTAGGAGAAAGATGCAGTCTTTGGTGTTCCTGAAAGATATTATCTCTAACAGAATTAATTGTAGTGAACTTATTTTTAGCCTACCATTCTATGCATCAAGCAGAGTACTAAGAGACGGACGTTTGTTTTTACCTCCAGCACATAGAACAAACTATGGGTTTTCTGAACCGATAACTCGATGCATCTATTTGTTTAATTCGGTCTGTAATAACCTGGATTAACCTCAAATCGGGATTTAGTTAAATGCAACGCTCTTACTGCTCTAACTTCAAACTTTCTTAATTAATGCCAATTTTAATGTTTTTGTAATTTTATATTTACTATATGTATACCTTTATCATTTTTGTATGCGAAATCTGTTAAGGTGTTCTACCTGATAGATGAATAAAAAAATAAATTAAAAAAATTAATACTTTATAATTCTTTGTTTGAGAGTATAAAATGCAAATTTCTTCAAAATAATAAAATAAGCTTGTACGTCAGATTTTTCTTAAATCACTCCACCCGTTTCTGAGATATAGCCATTTTTCTAATGCGCCGTTGTGTGAGTCTTTTGCGAAAATCTGAGTATGCCATGCTAATATACATTTACTCCAAGTTTTGAAAACCTCCACAAATCATCAATATCATTAGAGCCGTTATTAAGAAAATTGATGTTCTTAAAATTATGGAACTGTTATAAAAAACATATTAATAAACATTTTATATTTTTTTTTTTTTTCGAAAATCTGAGTACCCTTCAACAGAAACGTCAATAGATTTCTAAATCTAAGTTGGCATGATATTAAAAACTTAGTAGCTTATATTACTGGTCTAGTCCAGATAAGGTAAAATGGGCCATAAACTCATTTAAACCATTCAAGGCACCAGGAAATGATGGAATTTTTCCAGTGCTCATTCAAAAGGGTGTAGAATTCTTCCTACCTAACATGATTGCCTTATTTAGGTTCAGTTTCAACTGTGGCTACATACCACGCACTTGGCGGGAGGTCAATGTAGTATTTATCCCCAAACCAGGTAACAAACATAAACCTAGTGAACTACCTAAATCCTATCGTCCCATAAGCTTGACATCGTTTTTCCTGAACACAATGGAAAGAATAATTGACGTTCATATCAGAGAATGATTTCTTGACATAGAGGGTGCTTGTGATGACACCGGTTATGATTCAATATCAAATGCTTTAACTCACCGAAAGGTAGACCTTCCCACCATAAACTGGATAGAAGCGATGCTCGAAAGTCGGAAAATTACTGCTTCGTCAGGACAAACTTCAGTATCAGCATCTGCTATAAAAGGCTGTCCACAAGGAGGAGTTTTATCACCCCTCCTGTGGTCTTTGGTCATAGATGACCTACTTCAAAAACTAAGTAATTTAGGCTACGACATAATAGGGTACGCCGATGACGTGGTCATCATTATTAGGGGCAAAGAATCAAACGTAGTTACCTCACGTATGCAAAATGCAGTTAAGATAGCTATAGACTGGTGCGTCAAGTAAAATCTCTCCATAAACCCCAGTAAAGCTATCATAGTTCCTTTTACAAAAAGAAGAAAGCTCAGCTTAGCCCAGATTTCACTGAATGGTACGACCATTGAGTATTCCGACGAAGTCAAATATCTTGGAGTAATCCTGGACAAAGAACTAAACTCTAACTCTCACATCAACAACAAAATCACTAAAGCTAACAGAGCTTTATGGGCCTGACGGCGCACATATGGCAGAACCTGGGGAATCTCTCCAAAGATTGTCCACTGGATCTACACAGTGATGATAAGACCCATTATAACATACGCCTCCACTGTATGGTGGACAAAATCCACACAAAAGGTCGCAATAGAGAAGCTCAAAAAGGTACAACGGCTTGCGTGCCTTGGTATCTCCGGAGCCATGCGAACCTGTCCAACGGCTGCCATAGAGGCAATAACAGGAATTACACCTCTCCACATATACATTCAAAAAGTGGCGATCCGCAGTGCAATAAGTCAAAGACAGTTAAACGAGTTAAGTCTTAACGATCATCCGCAACTTAAGACCCTTCTCGATGAACTGCAAGAACTCAACATGAACTGCGCGGTCACAGACCGCATTCATAAAACACTATGCTTCAATAAACGGTTCTCCATGGAGATCCCCAAGAGAGAAGCATGGGTTAGTAATAACCCACCTAACAGCCACAACGGCATAAAGTGGTATACGGATGGTTCTAAAATGGAAGCGGGAGTAGGAGCGGGAATATACGGACCAAACAAACGCTTCACGATACTCATGGGAAAAAGTCCCAGCGTATTTCAAGCAGAGCTCCACGCCATTCAAGAATGCGCTAGCCACATAAATTTATCTAGTATAAAAGGTGCAACCATCCATATATTCACGGATAGTCAAGCAGCTATAAATGCCCTTAGCTCGCATGCCATTGACTCCAAATCAGTCATGTACTGCTTCAACACCCTACAGGCACTCGGAACAAGTAACAAGACCAAGCTATGGTGGGTTCCAGGTCATGTCGGGGTGGAAGGTAACGAAAAGGCCGACGAACTGGCCAGAAAAGGTTCGGAAACACCCTTCATAGGTCCCGAACCCTTCTGCTGCACTCCTAGATCAGCAGAAACTTCAGCAATAAAAAGCTGGGAACATAGAAAATGTATCCATCTTTGAGAAAGCATCCCAGGTTTAAGACAGACCAAACGAGCCATTCGGCCTTTCAATCAAAATGCCAGCAAATGCCTAAACCATGCCTGCTTAGGTTTATCAAAAACTTAGTAGGTTACCTTACTGGCCACCATGGTTTAAGATATCATCAACACAAAATGAAATAGTAGACTCTCCTGAGTGCCGACTCTGTCTTGAAGAGAACGAGTCAGCTGAACACATTTTATGTGAATGTCCGGCCCTAAACGGAATTAGAAAGAAGGTTTTTTTTTCAGGGAACAAATGTGCCCCGAGGACATAAAGAATTCTTCTACTAGTAGAATTATTGTCCGCTTTACACGGAAAGTGGAAACTCTACTAGTCTACATTTTTCTGGCCCATACGGCACAAAAGATCTTTTTATGTCGAAGTGCCCCCTATTTAATCGCCTTGGCGACCCAGAATTCTTAAAAAAAAATATTAATATGGTCTAGTAGGCTCAACCAGCAACGTCTTGAAGAAGATAAGACATTTTAACACATATTATGTGAATGTTCATATATCTGAAACTAGAAGGAAGAGTCTCTTCAAGGAACAACTGAGTTCCGAAGACATAAAAAATCCTCTGCTGGTAAAATTATTATTATTATTATAAAATTAGGGAAAGTCGAAGATCTACAAGCCTTAACATTATCTAGCCTCAACAAAACAAACGATTTTAGAAATCGAAGTGCTTTTTCATCGCCTTGACGAGTCAGAAATTTAATAAAAAAAAAAAAACATAGGGAAAGGCTACAGTCCGCTTGGGGATACCCTATTCAGTGGGTGTGACAAAATTCTAAGTACAGTCAAAATCGCTTATAACGACATCGGTTATAACGACGTATCGGTTACAACGACCAAATTCTTAGGTCTCGAATCAGCGCCATTGTAATTCCATTGAACGACAATCGCTTATAACGACATCGCTTATAACGACATATCGCCTACAACGACCGATTTTACCCTTTTTTTTAATTTAATATCGGTTATAACGACTAAAATCGACGCAGCTGTTGGCGCAACTGATTTTTTTTCTAGAACGGTAAACTTATTCTCTGTAGATGCGATGTATCTAAGTTCGTAGAATGTAGGATATGTTATAGTTACCGTTGGAGACGTTATTTTTTTTGCTTTTGCGTGTATTGAGTTGGTTCTGCGTTGGGGAAGTTTTATTCAGTGCAAATTTTTCAGTGTGACAAGTGGTTGTAGAAGTTTAATTTAATTTTGTGAGGCGAAAAGTTGTACCTGCTTATCGGAAAATGAGTCAAAAAAGAAAAATCTGTACTAAGCAATTAGATATTTCCACTTTTTTTTAATAAACAGTAAACGTATGTATACATTTGTAAATGTGTATTTTTATTATTTTATGGCTCAAAATCAAAGAAAAATTAGGAAAAAAAAGTAAGTATGTATATACATAGTTTGATATCGGTTATAGCGACCTATCGCTTACAACGACCAAATTCGTCAGTCCCTTGAAAGTCGTTATAACCGATTTTGACTGTATGCGAAAATTGTTAAGAAGAATATGATCTACGTTTTGTACGTTTTCTTGAAAGGATTTTATTGTAAAAACAATGTTAATGTAAAAACGACCATAGAAAGGGTGCGTGGCAGAACACTTGGCACGGAAGAATTGTTAAAAACGACTTTATCTATATATTTTGCGATGAATAAGAAATTCATGTGCAATGATTTCTTCAATAAAACGGTTTATTTTAAATAGTCGGCTTGTCAGGGGGTGGAGTTCAAAAACCATAAAACTTGAGCATTTCGGATCCCTAGCGAAAAGTTGCCCCGCATGTTCAGCTTTCTCGAGGTTGAGTGCCTAAAAATTGCCGGCGGACGGTCGTACATTACCAGATCGAAATTATTATCGATGCTGATCAGAAAAATATTTACTTTTAGAGTTATAAGAGCAATGTTAAGTTATGTTACAAACAAACTATGAAGCAAAATTGTGATATACCCTTAGAATAGGGTACAAAACGGAATCAAATTACTTTCAAATTGTATATTTATCCTATTCAATTGAGCCCCATCGTATAGGGTCTTGTTGGGATGGCATTTAATAAAGTTGGGTTCAGGCGTTCGGAACAACCGGAAACAGGCCACATGCACCGTCCGTCCAAAATCTGCGAATCCACATCCATAAGAAAACCGGTTTTTCTTACTTGCAAAGTTGTGCCAACTGTTTTTAGATGGGCCATAGCTGCATACTCTTTACGATCATGAATATTTCAGAAGCAACCAGCAAAAATCGGTAAATATTTTTATGACCCCCCTAGGGATTAGAATGTGTCATTGGTGAAATTATTTCCCAACGAATTATTTTTGATTTCGACAAAATTATTACCCCAGCTACCTTAGTCCATGCACTAGACCGGAAAACTGCTGATACTAAGAAAATATTCCACTGCCCAGCAGCTCTTCTTCTATATTTCTACATTCACCGCACCCTCCTGCAGAAACTTTTCCTTGACCCTTCCTTCAGAATCCCCCGGAGATCCTGAAATGTAGTCATAAAAGTTATTGAACTTCCTTCAGCTGTTAGGTATAGTCTCTTTCTTTCGCAACAAATAATCCCGTCCGCCTGATATTACTTCCATACGGAATGCATATATCCTTGTTTGTTACACTGGCAGTTAAATTATTACCCGATAGAGAATATCAGGCAAAGTAATATAGAATATACTTTTCTTTCCGTAAAAAAGCTCATTCCCGTGAAGTGGCCAGTTGTTTTTATTGCCTTTGCTGATTGGAATATGATATAGAAAAGGGATTTACTCGAAGGTACACTAAAACAATACCCATCATGGTAATACTCAAAGGAGCTCTGAATTATGAAGCTCGACGATGTATGCATTATAAATTGAAAAGGTATCGGAAAAGTTAAGCCATTCATTGCACATGGGACCGGGGAACACATCCATCATCTTCAAAGAAATCCTCGTCTGAGAATTCCATCATAAATGGCTCATTTTCATAATACCGTCAAAAGCCGGTCCTCACCTCATTAAGTTGACAAAAGACACACAAAGTGTCAAGACGTCAAAATGTCTTTAACAATTATTACGCTTAGTGCATATGGCGTTGAATTTTGTTCAGACACCGACGAAGTATAATTCATAATCGCGACCAAGAATGCGTGAGAATACCGCACGCGCTGCCATGCTGACGATCTGCCAACGTCTTCTGACGCTGGAGACCACCAGAGGCGGCACCCCTCCAAAACGATAACCATCTGGTGAAACGACTTCTGCTGCCGCAAGTGTTTATGGAAGTGATGATTATGACTGCGCTAATGACACTTGAGATACAAGCGGGGGAAACAAAGTGCGATGGACGTGAAACTTTTGTGGCGGAAGGGATTGTAGAATGAGGACTGAAGACTGAAGATGTGTATGCAAAGTAGTGCAGATGCTGACTCGGACTACATGTGGTGTCGGTAGTGGTGATAGTGCTCCTTGGGCAATTAGAAAACGATCGTTTTTTCTTTGTAAAGAATCTACGATGAGCATGATGATGATGATGATTGCTGAAATTGCCTCTAAAATCTGCGTGCTGGTGTTATTAGATTTGAATGGAAATGGGGATGTGAGGAATACGATCATAACCTGGTTGTAAAAGAAGATAAAGGGAATGTTTAGAAATGAGAATGACATAAGGTTAGTAGTAAGTGGTAACAATTAATGAGTCCAACGCGTATCAGAATGACGGAAATGGTTATGTCACGCCTGCTTTTGCCAAGCATTTTAAGGTGGCCCACCTCTTGCGAACGTCTGACAAACATCCAAGAGTATCAATTGTCATGAGAAGCTTCTCAAATTTGCCGTTCGGATTCGGCGTAGAATTGTAGGTCCCTTCCACTTCGCAAAGAAAGTGGTTGGAGAAGCTAGGTTTTAGGCCGTCTATGGGCCGGTAATACCTTATATTTTTTTTTTTAAGGTGATAGGCTTAAGCGATACCATCAACTGCGAAGCCTGTGGAGAAAGCGACGACACTTCGGAATATTTTCTTTGTGATTGTCCTGCCGTTGCTGGTATCAGGTGGCAGGTATTTAGTGTTTCTTGCGCCCTGCTATCCGTCTGAGAGTTATCTGTCTGTTTTGCGTTTTGGGTTTTCTTGAGCTGGGGAAAGATTTAATTGTAATTTTCACTTATGGATGATATGAGTAATGCTTCATCCAGTGGTGGTGGTGCGAATGATAATTTGCGCGTATTAATGTAAACAACGAGGTGGCCTAAAAGTATGCCACATAAATGCCCAGAGTTTATCTAAATATAAATTTGATGAATTCAGAGGCCTGTTTGTTGGTTCTGATGTAGATATTGTATGCGTTTCGGAAACATGGTTTGATCCGAAAATATCTGATTGCGTGTACCAGGATATAAAGTTTTTCGTGATGATAGGCAAAATAGAATAGGCGGTGGAGTGGTCATTTACGTACGTAAGGCGTTACCTGTTAAGTTACTCTCAACGTCTCCTCTTAATAGCCCCATTGAGTATTGTTTTATTGAGTTGATGTGTGAGAGAAGGAAGAATGCTTACTAGGTGTCGTCTATCGGCCCTACAATAACATTGATTGTTCGCAACTGTACTAGAAAACAATACCTCATCCTATTGGAAAACTATTGTCTGTGGCGATTTTAATTGTAATATTCTGGATCGTGCAACCTCGTCTTCCCTAACTGAGAATATAAAAGTTCTTAACCTTCATTTGCTCAACTCATCCTCTCCGATGCATTTCACTCATTCAAGTAGTACTCTTCTGGACTTATTTATATCAAGCGATATTCATAATGCTTTCTACAGTCAAGTTTCTGCCCCGGTGTTTTCCAAACATGATCTAATATTTGCATGTTTTGACTATGTCTCCACCTGCACAGAACCACTAAAATATTCGTATAGGGACTTCAAACACGTAAATGTTGATTTTCTTGAACGGGACCTTCAGTGTGTTAACTGGTTGCAAATATACTCTGAAACTTCGACCGACGCCCAAGTTGATTACTTTCAAGCCACAGTTACACAGTTGTTTGATTGCCATGTTCCTAATAGAACTAAGATTGTTAAATACAGCAACAACGTCTGGTTTAAGCCTGAAATTCTCAAACTGAAAAATGAACGAGATGCTGCGTTCAGAAAATGGAAGTATTTCAGGCTTCCTGAATTTTGGTTGGTGTATAAATCTCTTAGAAACCTTGCCTGCTCAAAAATCAGGGAACCCAAACGAAATTATTTCCGTGAGCATTTTAATCATAAACTTCCTGGCAAGCTTCTATGGAGGAACTTACGGCAGAAAGGTATTTGTGGTAAAATAGATCCAGGGTTGGATAAGGTTGATCCAAACCAGCTAAATCGTGATTTCGTCAAAATTCAAATACAATAGACAAGCACTAACGCATCTCAATTAATCGAATCAAATAGCTCCTTTGAATTTTCGAGTGTTGAGCAAGCAGATGTTGTCAGAGCTGTCCTTAAAATTAAATCTAAAGCTGTTCGTGTTGATGGAAACCATCCTTATTTCATAAAAATGATTTTGCTATATATTCTTCCAATAGTGACCCATATATTCAACACTATTTTAACGACATCAGCTTTTCCAATTTCATGGAAAGCCGCTAAGATTATTCCAATCCTTAACCAGAAAGCAACAAGTAGAGCTCCGGCAGAATATCGACCCATCGCAATACTTTTTTTTTTTTTATAAAAAAAAAGGAATTCCAAATCCTAGAGCACTCAGACTCGGTAACGGTCCATTGTACTACCAGGCAGAATTCCTCCTTTTGGTGTAGAGGCATGTGAATGGGTGGCGTATGTTGTTGTTCCCCATGGGGATTGAACCTGCACCGCACGGGTAACAAGCCAACACACTAACCTCTACACCATCGCCACCCTCGCAATACTACCATATCTATCCAAAGACCTAGAAAAATGTGTTCACTATCAGTTGTCTGCCTATCTTCGACAAAATAATTTACTCTACGTATATCAATCGGGCTTTCGGCCACATCACAGTTGTACTTCAGCACTGCTTAAAGTGACAGATGATATACGGGTAGCTATGGATAAAAACTACTACTTTCTGACTCTACTTGACTTTTCCAAGGCATTTGACACAGTTCACCACGGGCTTCTTGTTGAAAAACTTATTACACAATTCGGGCTCTCGTCTTCTGCGGTGAAATTTATATCTTACAGGTCGTACGCAAGTCGTCTTTATCAATGATGTCCCATCCGAGTTTTTAGCAACTTCAAATGGTGTCTTCTCAAGGATCCATCTTAGGCCCACTTCTCTTCTCAATCTTTATTAATGACCTCCCAACTGTTGTCAATTACTCGTCATTACATATGTATGCAGACGATGTACAACTATACACAAGCAGTGAGCGCGGTCTCATCACTAATTCTGTCCATAAGCTCAATCAGGATCTCAAGAATGTCCTAACTTGGTCCGAGCGCAATTGTTTAAAGCTAAATCCTGACAAAACCAAATGCATAGTAATTAGCCGAAGTGTCGCAAATCTCCACAGAGTAATAATGGCAAGATTACTACGAACCAATGCTTCACCTTTCAGAGAATGGAATCAGCTAGCCTTATCCCACGACCGCTCACTGTCGTTAACAGAAAGCAATGTTAATGAGTGGCCTGATATATTTGCGACAATTATCTCGAAAATAGATGACCTGATCTTCAACGAACACTTAACCAGGGCATCATCGTCAAATTCCAGAACTATCTACCGAAATCTTAATCATCGAATACTTACTGAAGACAGCTACTTTAATGTAAAGAATTCAGCATACAAAATAAGCATGGTATTCAAAGCGAGAATCGAAATCCTTAACCTAAATTTCATCCCTCATAGAGTCGATCTTCAACAAATTTGTTATCTGTGCAACAGAAGAGAGTTAGACGATATTTACCATTTTATTGCAGTTTGCCCGATCCTACAAGAGATTCGACGACTGTATTTTCAAGAAAGATTTTTGTCCGCTAATTCTCTTTACGAAATATTAAATGGTGCTCGAGGTTGGACTACCCTGTATAGTTACTGCAAACATGCTCTAATATATCGTAATAGCTTTTGGAAAACCTCGTTTTATGCCTATTATTGCTTTTATGTTCCAAATCATATAAAATTGTTATCTTTTTGTGTTCCAAATCACTACAAAATTGTAACCCCTTTATGTTGCAAATCATTAAAATTGTTAAAACTCGCTTTACTCATCAATTTTTTTTTCTTTTTTTCACCATTTTTCTTTGCTCTATAAAAAAAAAAAAAAAAATTGTAACATTAATATTCACTTTTTACTTTCTTACTTTCTTCTCCTTTTCTTTTTACTCCATTACTTTTGTTTTATAATGTCACTTCCGGCAGACGGCAGCATAGTCATGTCCGTATTCTTAAGTAAAGTATAACTTGTACAATTTTTGTTATTAGTGAAAAAATAAAGAAGAAATAATAATAATAATAATAGTAATTAGCAGAAATTGCCCGGATATATCTTGCGTTCCTAGCATCAATCTTGTAAATTTTCCAATTCAATTTGTCCAGAAAGTAAAAAAACTAGGTATTTGGTTCAGCACAACATTGTGTTGGGATAACCATATTTTGACCGTTATTGGAAAAATCTACGGCTGTCTTAGGAACCTGTCACTTTCGCAAAATTTCACACCGACACCTACAAGGTTGATGCTGGCTAGAACCCTGCTGGTGCCACTTATTACCTACTGCTGTGAAATCTTCTGTTGTAACAACGCCTTCATAACGCGCAAATTTCAAGTTGCATTTAAAAATATTACTCGATATGTTTTTGGATTGAAAAGATACGACCATGTTTCCGCTTACGCTAAAAAGATTCTTGGTTGTACATTAAACAAGTATCTTGAATACTGCACTTTCAAGCATCTACATAATATCATAACCACCAAACAGCCTCCCAATTTATATGATAAGCTTCAATTCGCACAATCGCAACGCTCCTCCAATTTGATTCCACCACGGGTAGCATATCAGCTCACGGAACGCCAATTTTTTGTTCACGCCATTCGCCTCTGGAATGCACTTCCCCTCAGTATAAGACGACTCAAGGATGCAAACAATTTTAGTGACACTCTCTTTCGGTACATTACAGGCACATAAATACAGAAAGTACTACCTAAGTTTATAGAAATCGTTTTCTTCCTTTCGTTTTCTTTTTACTTCTTTTAAATTGTTGTTGAATAGGGTATTCTAAGGGTATATTAATTTTGACGCATGGTTTGTAACATACCTTAATATTGCCCGTAGACCCCTAAAAGTTACTATATTTATGATCAGCGTCGATAGTAATGTCGATCTAGCCATGTCCGTCCGTCCGTCTGTCGGCAAAAATTAGGCCTTTAAACTGGACCTAGAGAGCTGAAATTTTAACCATATACTCTCTATCGTCCCGAAATAATCAAGTTTACGAATTTTTGAAATCTGCCCACAAACTCAAAAAAACTAAATTTTGGAAAAAATCGAATTTTGAGCAAGAAAGCTGAAATTTTTTATATATGATCTATGACTCCTAAAACTGCTCGGGATAAAAAAATTTAAAAATTCGCCTACTGACACGCCCACAATTAATATTTTTTTTTTTTTTTTAAATTCCAAGTTTGAGCTAGGGAGCTGAAATTTATAATATATACTCTCTAGGGGCCCTTTATGCTCAGGTGTTAATTTTTTTTAAATCCGCCTACTGACACGCCCACAATTAAATAAAACAATTTTATTGAAACACCCAAGTTTGAGCTAGGGAGCGTTTTTCTTTTGATAAAATCCTTTAAATGTTATATAACAAAATATGTAGAGCGTTCTTAACAATTCAACCATACTTAGACTTTTGTCACGCCCACTTATGAGGGATAGGAAACAGTTCGCCCAAGCGGACTGTAGACCGTCCCTATGTTTTTTTCTTTCTTTGAATTTGTATACATTGTTTATATTTAGCTTACCTTAGTCATACTTTTTTTCTTTTCTTTTTTTTTAATATAAAACAATACACGTATTTTCAGTTAATATGAAGAATAATAATCGAAAGGCTTTACAAAATTCATATTTATAACTTGAAAGATTTTGGAAGTCTATCATAAATGTTGTTACTTATGAATAAATAAATAGGTATGAAATATGAAATATAGTGCTGATGTGGTGAGTGCTGTAACCCAAGGCTCCTCATTACTTCAGCGCGTACTAGTTTTTCTTAGAAAAACAATAAAATGTCAGTACAATTGGTGTGTCTTCATGGCACAATGGACCGGTATTTAGTCTAAGTTCTTCAGTAAAGACCCGCACCCTAAAAAAGAAAAAAAAAAAGAATGACATGCTCTGGTCTAAGTGGAGCTGCATAGGAAACGCTCAACCTTCCTCAGCAGTATGAAGACTGCTTAACTACAACCTGAAAGTTTTGCCTTATTTAATAAACAGAACTAGGCGATTTCAAGTGTAGCTTAAATAATCAGCACGTCAACGTATAGTCCTATGATTCAAGTTATTAACTTTATGCCTTGCAAAATCAACTTCAACTGTCTGAAAACTTGAGAACACACAGAAGTTTTCATTGTGCTCTGCTATGGAAGCATAATAAACTACAACCTTTTCGTGTTGGAGACATTGGAGGTTATAAACTAAATGTAGAATGATTAAGACGAAATCTCTGAACGAAGGTCAAATATCATCATAGGTAATTGTTTAATGACTTTTCAAAATTTTACTTTTTTTATCTATGGAACTACGAAACTAACACCAACGGAAGTAACCATTTGCGTGGACGGTCAGGCAGCACTTAAAACGATCAATTTTAAATTTGAAAATTCACAATTTTCACGACAGTGTATTTTTTACTTAGAGCATTGAACTATCACACAGTGGGTGCAGCTTTGTTGGGTTCCTGGACTCGTTGGAGTGGAATGGAATGAGACGGCGGATAAACTGGTTGTGGTTCTGAATTAGACGTGCTTTTAACTGACAGAACTGTGTTTTCAGCTTTTAACACAAATCATCATCTAGTAGGTCAGAATTAACTTGGCTAAGGAACAATGAAGCAATATTAGCAGTTGTAACCTGTAGTATGTGGCCTTCATTCATTATTAAAATATGAAAATCACCATAGGGATTTTAATATTTTAATAATGAATCCATTAAGAGAAAATAAATCCTTGTGCTCTCTGAGGTATGAACCAAACAAAAAAATTGAATTCGCAGAATAGAAACATACCCTACAAGTTCTCTTAATGCTAAAATCTTAACTGATCTCAATTCCCATCTTAAAGTCGAAGACAAAAGCTCGACTGATATGTGCAGGATTGGAAGAGTTTTATTTAGCAATCTTCGGTATGTAAATACAAAAATTATTAAATCTAGCTGTGAGCTATTGCTACATTATTGTTTTGGTAATATATATCAAAAACTTGATGTGTCTATTTATTTTTTTATTCCCAAAGCGGGGTCGTAAAGCGACCACTTTCTGGCACCATTTCATGTTAGCGACCCCAGGCTTTCCGAAAAACATTCTAGCCCAATAGCATCAATTGTCATGAGAAGCTTCTCAAATTTGCCGTTCGGATTCGGCTTAAAATTTGTATGTCCCTTCCATTTTGCACCAACAAAGGGCTGGAGAAAAGTTTTGCGAAAAGTAAATGCGCTGGGGCCCTTCAAAATCCATGAAACCGCATTGTCTACTTGATGGGCCTTACTAATAACAAATTTAATGTGAAGTTTAAATTGTTTTTGTCAATTTCCTATTCCAAAGGATTGAAGAGAGTTCAGCCAATCGTAGCAATTGCATCAAATAGCTAGAAAACTAACTGTCAGTAAGAACATATCGCGTCAACGTTAATAAAGACTTAAGTCACGAATTTAATATCACAGACGGCGTTTCTTAGGGTTCAAAATTTGGTCCTTTCCTTTATATATTCAAACGGTGTGAGAAACCGAAACAGATGTATATCAAACTAATTCATATTTATATCATCATGTCCGCTTACAATTTCACGACACGCCATGTATCCACGCAAACAAAAATACGATCTGCAGTCCAGACGACCAATGCGAATCCCATGTAAATCCTCAGGATCAGACCCATAAGCCTATCGTCATTTCTTCTAAAAACATTAGAAAGGCTGATTGATATCCATCTACGTACTAACATTGATACAAGACTTCTGTCTACGGCTCAACATGCATATTGCAAAGGCAAATCTGTTGAAACAGCCTTACATACGTTAGTATGTTCAATCGAATATTCCCTTCACCATAAAGAGTACACTATGGTTGCATTCCTGGACATTAAGGGTGCTTTTAACAACGTCAATACATCCGCGATCGCAAATGCACTGTGAGATCTAAAGGTAGATGACTCACTTGGTGAGCTCATTAATCTACTTCTCACTAGTCGGATTATAAACTCGAAACTGGGTATGACATCGGCCAGAAGATCTGTCCGTAGAGGTACGTCACAAGGTGGAGTCCTATCTCCCCTTAGTGGTTAACAAGCTGCTGATGTGCCTAGAAAAGGAGGGCTGCAGGGTGATTGCCTATGCAGACGACGTTGCAATAGCCGCCTCAGGGAAGCACCTAAACACCCTGAAAGAACTTCTCTAAAACGCTCTTAACAAGCTAACTACATGGGCAGATCGTTGTGGGTTGGGTGTTAACCCCCACAAAACCTAACTTGTTCTATTCGCTAGGAAACATAAAATTCCATACATTGATCCCCTCTCTATCAGGGGCACAAGTCTAGTCTTTTCGGACGAGGCTAAATACTTGGGTCTCATTCTGGATAGAAAGCTCAGCTGGAAACGTAACATTCAAGAAAGAGTTCGTAAAGCTACAGCAGCACTCTTCTTCTGAAAAAAGCCATTGGTAATAAATGGGGGCTTCAACCCCGCATTACCAACTGGCTATACATCTCGGTAATAAGACCGATACTTATGTACGGGGTGGTTGTTTGGTGGACTGCCCTCTGCTGCAATGGCTGCTATTGCGGCTATCCGCCTCAAAACAACGTTCCAATGATCCGAGAATGAAATCGGCCACGCATCTATTCTGAAAAAAATTAGAATCCTCGCTAGTAACATAGACTACACCACTCCTCAGACCCTTCTTGGCAAAAACTTCAAGGTCAAGATCCCTCCCAGGACATTCTGGGCAGGGGGCCCCCCGTCGAAAATAAATCGATCCACCTTTATACCGATGGATCCAAACCCGACGAGGGGGTAGGAGATGGTGTGTTCTCTGACAGGCTGAACCTCAGCCTCTCCTTTCGACTCCCTGGTCACTGCAGCATGTTCCAGGCAGAAATCTTGGCTATTAAAGAAGTCCTGCCGTTGCTGAACGTGATATCCGTTATGGACATCTGGATCTTCTCAGATAGTGAAGCTGCATTAAAATCCCTGGATTCTGGGTCCACAAACTCTATCGTAGTCCGTGACTGGCGATCATCTCTAGTGGAGATGGCGAAGCATTTTAACATTCACCTATGCTGGGTGCCAGGACATACAGACATTTCAGGGAACTATAGTGCCGATGAACTCGCCAGAAAAGGAACCATACTGCCCCTTCTACCTGATAAAGGTTCATTAGGCATCCCAATCGCTACATGCAAACTTATGTTTATGAGACAGACCATTGAGAATTGTAATCTTAGGTGGACAAGTGGCA
Organism: Portevinia maculata; assembly: GCA_949715645.1. Taxonomy (NCBI): domain Eukaryota; kingdom Metazoa; phylum Arthropoda; class Insecta; order Diptera; family Syrphidae; genus Portevinia; species Portevinia maculata. Next base: position 41,981,027 of record OX454525.1, read on the forward strand.
ACACTTGTCTAGCGACAAAGCAGATTTGGCCAAAGCTGGATCTGGCACGCTCTAAGTGTTTGATATCTCTAAACAGACTTCACATTGGTGCTATAATTGGAGTGATCACCGGACACTGTGTCATAGGCAGACATGTAACAAGACTTGGCGTCCACACAAATGACTTCTGCAGGAGACAATTCTCCACCTTCTCTGCACGGGCTCCCGACCCGTGAAGAGTCTCTGCCTGAGATTGTATTTTTGCTTTAATACAACAATTTAAAATGTACACAACATAATATGTACTTTGGAAGAATACAAATAAACACATTTGAAATGGAGTTAATAATAGTTAAGTAACAAGCAAATGAAAATACTTAAAATGTTCAAGAAATCCTGCAAACAAGTCTTTTAGACTTCGTGGGATATTTTTATATTATTTGTAATTTTCAATTTCATAACAATGAAAAAAATAAATAAATAAAGTATCACTCTAAATTTGTTATTGGTACAGGCCGATTCCTTTCAACTTACTCCAAAGATAATTTAATTGTAACACAAAAATAAGTGCATTATTATAAAAAATCCTTTTAACAAAATGTGCCAACGAATCTTAGCCTAAATCTACTTTATTCCACCAGCCGCATAATTATTTGCCCTGTAGTTTCTTATGAATATTACCACTCCACGGTAGGAAATATGCCTCGACTTGAATGTAAAGTGTCCGCTTAAATGATTTATAATTTGTTTAAATAATAAAATTAACATCTGAACTCACTTATTACTTTGAATTGAGTTTCATAAATAAACATGTTTATGATCAGTGTAGGTATCGTTGATAATTTTTCCGTGGACAGAATTTCAATGTATCCAACCTGTGAGATCGTAAAATATTTTATCCAGCAATTTATTATGTTATGTTTTGTATGCCGAGGTGTGACCTTGTCATATACGGCAACAAGTTGATGTTGAATATGAATTGCGGTTTTATTAAATTGACAGATGAATCGGGAGAATGCAAATGACTGAATGAGTACTAAGAGAAATCCAACGCTTTAGAAGAAAGTCATGTTGCAAAGTATGACTTTTGATTTGAGTAGATAATGGTTTTTATTTGAATCTATTATTGATTTTGCCCTTGCAGCAATTGATTGAGTTTGAAATCAACAACACTTTTTGTGGGGATTCAAACAAAACTTATCGATTAAATTTATATTACAGTCCCTGCCCGGGCCGGGCTAAGAATATTACTGCAGCGCCAACTTAGGCCCCATATGTATATAAAAGTAAAAAATGTCACTTACTTTTCTTAAATGTTCCTAGTTATTATAAATACTGTAAAATTTATAAATAATAAAAAACTTCGTCTGTATTATGGAACCATAAGAAATAAATATTATATCTATCTATCTATCTATTTATCTAATTATAGCCATACGTAAAATGTTTCTTTGGTAAACTTGTTAAATGTTGCTTATGAATTAATCAACTAATATAACACAAATAATTGAACAAAAATTGGATAGAAAACGAATTCATTAATTTTTCCGTACGGATAACTTTTTCTGTTCAACTTCTCAGTCAGTTCCGTTGAAGTGTTCGTTTCAATGTGTTTACTGTTCGACTTTTTACGTATTGCTATAACTGAGGCCTTAGGGAAGAAATCGAATCCAGCGGTTTTATTTATTATGTGAGCCTACAGTGTAAATTATATTGTTTGTAATCTTATGAAATTTCATTGATTAACTAAAATTCATCATCTTATGTACAAATTTGTTGGTTCAATGTAGTCAATAGGTGCGTTTATTTTTTAGGTCAGAGTCGAGCGCTTAACAGAGCGTGAGCAAGTAGAGCATGCTCTGAACCGAACGTGCTCAGAACGTTCTGATTTGTTTATGAAACACACTTGAGGACTCAGTTATTATTCAATGAGGAATCGTATTTGTTTTAAAATAAAAAAATATTTTATAAAAGTGTATGACTTTCTACGCCAGAAAAACAACCCCCGACAGTATTTTAAATTGATTATGATTTTGAAGTGTTCTTTTTTTTACTCAGACTGCTCAGTAAATTTATTCTGAGTTGATATAGAGCGCACTGATCAAGCTGTGAACGAAAAAGAAATACACTTTGAAAGCTCTGATGTGTCACGCTAAAAAAGAAACACGAACTAATTGTTTGACAACTCAGGCTCTGCTCTGAACTAAAAAAGAAATACGCCTTATGTACAAACACATCAAATATAATTTGTGCTTGATGAATAGTTCGTTGATTCAATGAATGTGTGTTCGCTGAAATGTTGGCTTAAAAACGTCTACTTTTTTTCAATGTACGTTTTCATACTTTGATGAATAGTATTCATTGACTTGCGAACCAAAAACAAATCAAACATTTATTTCTTAGGTTAATACCTTCATACTTACTACTTACTCAACGGGCTCCCGAAAAGTCTAGAGTATCTACCTGAGACACTGCAGCCTTCCATCATCTGCGAACCTGTTCGCGCTGCTTCCAGTTCTCCAGACCAAGCGCTCTGGCATCCGCGATGGCTTGGTCTTTAAACCAGGGGACTGGGAATCAATGATCCTTTGGGCCGAAGCATTATTTTCCATTCACTTAATGTGGCCGAGCCAGTGTAGTCGAAGTGTTTTAACTTTTTGGACTACATCCAAATCTTCGTACAGCTCATAAAATTCGCGGTTGTATCTTCTCCTCCATTCGCTCTCCAAGCACACAGGACACAGAGTATTATTCTTTCAAAAGAACGTAACATAAGCTCCCTTTCCTCCTTATCGTCCAGCACTCGGCACCATAAGAAGGACTGGTAGGATTAAGTTTCGATAGAGCATGCATTTTGTCCTTCGAGTGAGGAGTTATGAACTAATTTGTTTCGTTAAACCGAAATAGCAACGATTTCCTAAGGTAATTCTTCACCGGATCTCCACTAATGTGTTATTCGTGGAGTTGATGTGTACGCCTAGGTACATGAGTTCCTTAACTACCTCGAAGTTATTGCTATCAGCAGTGAAGTTTTGCCCTAGGCGGTGGACAGATGTTTGTTTATTGGTTGATAGGATATACCATGTGTAGTCCTCATCTACTTCAAGACCAACCAATTTCGCCTTTCCTTCAATCGCCGGGAGAGCCTCTTACACGGCACGCTTGGAACTGCCGATGATGTCGATACATCATCGCATACCAAAGTAACTGGACAGATCTTTTGAAGATACTGCCTTACGTGTTGACACCTGCTCTTGAAGAAGTCACATGATAGCGTATCTCCTTGCCAAAATCCTGTGCAGGTATGGAATAATTCCGAAGAGCTGCTTCCAAACTGCAGAATACACCATGTGTTTTCAAGTGTCACCTGCCTAACTGGATCAGTTTTGCAGGGATGCCTTATTCGGCCATCGCCATTTAGATCTCCTGACGATAAATGCTATCATATGCGGCTTTAAAGTCAATGAAAAGATGGTGGGTCGTGACTGGAAATTCGTTGGTCTTTTGCGGGATTTGCCTCAGACTTTGTCCATTGTCGATCTGCCGGGCCGGAAGCCAAACTGATACGGGCCGATTAGTGTGTTGCGGGACGGCTTCAGATTTAAACAGTACGTTGGATAGGATCTACATACCAACATACATATTATATTGTTATTGCTTTATTGTTTTTTTTAAAGAGCTATATTAAAAAAATATTAATATCTGCTTATTGTTCCTTTACGACGAGGTTATGATCAACATTAAGGGGATCATAACTCTCCCACTTTACTGCATCCCTATTGATCCGCCTGTGTTGTTCGCCGATTTGACCTCAGTAAAAACGGCAAGCTCCCGGGTTACGGATCATTTCATCACTAATGCAATTCAAATGCTGGTGTTATTGCATTTGTGTGATCCAGGAGTGTGCTGCTTCTTTTTTTCGATTTCGACAAACGCATAATTGCTCGATCGACACTTTACGACACCGGTGATCTCCATTCGTGTCAACCCACGGATTTACATGCAGACTTGCGAGACAGCTTAAATATGGTAAATGTGTCGCTAGGCTCACCTGGATGTTAGAATCGCCTCGATGCGATTTCCCCCCTTTTTCGCCTTTTACGACAAGCCCTGTTATAGCCCACTGGGCTCCACAGTAATATTCTTAGTCCATCCCTGCACGGGAGTAAATAAATAAATAATAATGAACCTAATACAAACTTTGTTAATAAATATGGAGAGGCTACTTTGCGCTTGGGGTATACCATTTGATGTCTTTTTTCTTGAACTGGGCGTGACAATGTATGTAGGCCTGAAATGGTTTATCCGTTTTGAACATATCGACATTAACTTTGGCTTTAATATAACAAATGCATTTGAAAATTAAATATTTTTGTCAAAAACATCCTTAAAAAGTGATCTGGGCAAGGAAAATGTAAGTTGTAATAAACATTAATATACATAATATAGCTTAACTGCAAATTGGGTATTCTAAACTATAAGTAATTGAGATTGTCCATCTCGCAGTTCTATTTTGTCTAATCTTGTTAAATAAAGAAACGAAAAACACGTTTGCCCTTTCGGCAACACCAAGTTTGGTAATATGTTTCTCTCTTTCCACTTTTTTATAGTAATAAAATCACGTTCTTCCTGTTGGCGTTGTATATGTTAGTTGGCTTCTTAGCATTTTTATTTAATTTTCACAAATTTCTCGCTACATTCTTATAATCGCTAACAGTTTGCATATGAGCGAATTGTTAAAAATCGCATTGTCTACTTTTCTCGTTATAGCATCATTTAAGATTTTTCACATGAACAACGTTTTGATCAAAAACGCTCACAAAAAATTGTGTCCTTAAAGTTGGACATATCGCAAGAAAGTGCAGTACACCATCACAGAAAAGGGGTCTTTCATTAAGGACTTGACAACTTCTTTTTTAAATAAAATGTAAACTAGCTATGTACTTGAGATATCTCAAAAAAAAAATTATTTAACCTTATTGCGAAGATCAATCGACAGTTGATAATTGACTACTTTCAATGTGTGCTATTGTGAACGAACGATTGTAAAGGATTTTGTCAATCGCAGTCAATTAAAAAAATGCGATGGACAAAAATACCAAATGAATCGTTCGTTCACAATAGCACGCATTGAAAATAGTCAATTATCAATTGTCGATTGATCTTCGCAATAAGGCTCATTAGCTTGAGTTACTATCAAAGCATTTATGAATGTAATTCGACTTTGTTCATGTGTCCACCACGGGAACGTATGCAGCGGTCGATACGTTTAATCCAATTTTCGATGACTCGGAAGTACATTTCGACCGATACGGCCGCTTTTTCTCGTTTAATATTGGCTCTGAGCTCCTCAAACGTCGCTTGTTGGCAAAGACCAATGATTTAATGTAGCCCTATAAAAAAAAGTCTAGAGGCTTTAAGCCACACTATCTCGGCGGCCAATAGACGGGTCCGTTTCTCGAGTTAACATTTTAAAATCCGCCCACTGACACGCCCAAAATCGTAAGAAAACCGATTTATCAAAAAAATCGAAATTTGAACTAGAAAGCTGATGTAGGGAATATATTGCCTTTAGGGGCCCAGAATTCGTGTCTGTAAAGATTTTTAAAGTCCGCCCACTGACACAAACGTCCACAACTTCAAAAAAATCTAAAAATTCTCGAAAAATCGAAGTTTGAGCTAAGAAAGAGGCATTCGAAATAGGTATATGTTATGTATACTCTCTAGGGGCCTTTAATGCTCATGTGTAAATATTAAACTTTGTTTTTTCGTCAAAATCATTAAAAATTGTTTAACAAAATATGGAGATCCTACTTAACAATTCAACCATACCTAGATTTTTGCCACGTCTATTTTATGAGGGATTGAAATAGGAATATTGTGTCCAACAGTTCGCAAAAGCGGACTGTAGGCTTTCACTATGTTTTATTCCGGGGTGAGAAAAATACGTCGATTGCACAACATACGTTGATTCCATGAACAAAATTTAATATTCTATGGAAAATAGTTGATTAAATCAACGAACACAATACGTTATAGTAACTTGATTCAAATCCGTTAGTCTACAGATGCAGTTCGTTGATTTAATAAACCACATGCGTTAAGCTATGTATAGACACATTAAGTTGATTCAGCGAACAAATTAAATCAATGTATGGACGAAATTCATTGTTTCAATGAACAATATATCTACGTTTACCTATGGACAAAATTCATTGATTAAATAAACAAAATACGTTAAACAATGTACAAAATACGTCAATCAACGAACATAATATATGTTTTTATTAGTGTTGAAATAACCACCGGCCATGCCACGTCGAGTTAGATCACCGTAATTAAACGACGTTGGGAGCGGTGAGTACGTAGATGGGGGACCGTTTGAGAACAACCGCGTGTCGTTGGCTAGTCCCATCTACAGAGTTGAGGTAGATAATACATACGTGGTATCACAATGGACCTAAATTGGTCTAAGTGTATCGGCTTCTGCCGACAGCCACCTAAACCTAACCTAACCTAACCTAGTATTGAAACGAATAGTATATTCGGCCAGAGCCGTGGCCGAATAGCCGAATATTCGGCCAAACTATTCGGCCAGATTATAAAGTTCTGAAAAGTACGAACACAGTTAGGGCGAACATGGTTGATTGAACATAAGATCATTCTACACAAATTCCACTATTTTTGGGACACAAACCTAAAAGCTTTTTCTTATCGCTCCATTTAGTTTATGTGCTTTTCTTTGTCTTTCACGAAAAATATCCTTCCAAAAAAAAAAACACAAAGCTTCCGATGTTCGAGGAAAAACATTTTTTTTTGTGCAAACCTCGTTCACTTGAATCGCGTTTGTATTGAAAGGCTCGTCTCGGAGAGATAAGAGAAAGGAGAAGGGTCAATTGGCTCCTTCAAGCAGTGTCTATTCGGAGAGGCTTTTTAGTGAAGCAGGACTTATTTATGAAGATAAAAGAAACCGACTTCTTCCCAAAAATGCAGAAAAGTTGATATTCTTGCATCACAAATTACCTCTTATTAACTACACATATAATTAATAATTTTGCTCTAAACAAAACAATGTTATTGAATTAGAATTTTTATTTAATGTTTATTCATTATTAAACTTAAGGTAACTAATCATATCAATGAAGAAAGATACAATTTGTTATGCTTTGCTTTTATTCAGTTTTAAATGCTTAAATTAATTGAAAATTACCAGGTTTTTTTGGTTTTTTGCTCCTTTTTCTAACTATTCGGTATTCGGCCGAATAGTAACTCAATATTCGGTATTCGGCCGAATAGCAAAATATAGGCCGAAAAGGCCGAATAGTAACCGAATATTAGTTTCAACACTAGTTTTTATGAAAAATATATATTACTCCAATGAAATGAATTCGTAAATACAACAAAATTTGCCTTATTTAATGAACAGCTTCATTAATTGATGAACCACCGTTCATTGTAGTAATGACCACGTTCATCCGGTGAATATTAATGTAAAGTTCATTAATACTAACTATGAACTTTTTCATTGTATTTACGTAGGCTCTTTGTTCAGTGTTGCGAAACAAAAAACGTCCTAAAACAGTCCCGCTAGTGTGACACAACTGGATATTACCGGTGTCGAAAAAGGTAGATAAAACAACTATCAATAATGCGAGTATGTACGTGTCGAAATAATAAAAAAACATAGGGACGGGCCACAGTCCGCTTGGGCGAACTGTTGGATACCCTATTCTTATTCCAGTCCCTCATAAGGGGGCGTGACGTAAGTCTAAGTATGGTTGAATTGTTAAGAACGCTCTTTATATTTTGTTATATTACATTTAAGGGATTTTATCGAAAAAAATTAAGCTTTTGTAAAAAAAACCGCTCCTTAAGCTTAAAATTGTTTTCTTTAATTGTGGGCGTGTCAGTAGGCGGATTTAAAAAAATGTACGCATGAGCATAAAGGGCCCCTAGAAGTAGAGAGTATATATTAGAAATTTCAGCTCCCTAGCTCAAGCTTTGACTTTTCAATAAAATTGTTTTATTTTATTGTGGGCGTGTCAGTGGGCGGATTTTAAAATTTTATTTTCCGAGCAGTTTTAGGAGTCATAGATTATATATAACAAATTTCAGCTTTCTAGCTCAAAATTCGATTTTTTCGATAAATTTGTTTTTTTGAGTTTGTGGGCGGTGTCTGTGGGCGGATTCCAAAAGTTCTAAACTTGATTATTTCGGGACTCTAGAGAGTATATGGTTAAAATCAGCTCTCTAGGTCCAGTTTAAAGGCCTAATTTTTGCCGACAAACGGGCGGATCGACATTACTACTGCTGATCATAAATATAGTAACTTTTAGGGGTATACGGGCAATATTAAGGTATGTTACAAACTATGAGTCAAAATTATTATACCCTTAGAATAGGGTATACAAAATGGGCAGACTTAAAAACTCCTGCATTCCACAAATGCAACACCATCAGCAAGAGATTATGCTTAGTTCTGAAGTGATCCGAATCCGGGAGGCCTATCAATAATTGAAGTCGAACCAGCGAAGGCCACAGGTAAAGCCAGTAAAGTTTTGGAGGTGGGCTATGACTTTTTTAATTATGGTTATAGATTCGCCGATAAGGACAAAGAAGGAGATCGATGAAATGAACAATAATTTCAGGGAGAGCCCCAAGAATAACCCCTTAACTCATTTCAATTTGCTCAAGTGAATACTTGTCTCGTGTCACTTTATTGACATTTTGATATTTCCTATCCTTTTAATATGTCCTTGATTGAATTGTCCAAGGCTTTCCAATTTTTGGATAGAGTCAACTCAAGCAATTGAAGCCATACCCTAAGTAATATCTGAATTACATTTTATATCCGTTTATCATCATCATCATCATCATCGTCGTCCATCATTGTTATCAACGCTGCGCTTTTGTGTTATCCAAATCAAAAGATATATTGTGCGTTTTGTTGGTAAAGGCTGTCGAGCTATGAATAGCATGCCAAAATAATCACTCCCTGGTTTCTACCCCTTTTGATGGCCTTTCTACCCTTTTAAACAAAATCTTCTTCGGTTTTTCTTTTGAAATATAAAATAGTTGTTATGGCTTTGGATAAATCCAGAGTTTCAATTAATTTGCTGTTTTGTTTGGAGCCCTTGCGCTCAGTTGAATGAAATTATTAAATGGGCTGGAAGTTATTTAACCTTTTGTTCCTGTATGTAGGAGTGATGTAATAATTTAAAATGAAAGGGGTTGTACTCGTACTTTGCGAATTTCATAATTACAAATGACAGTCGAAGGCAAAATTTATTTGAAAGAAGGCAAGAGCCGGCCGCGCGCCGATAGAAATTATTTCGCAAAACTAAACAAAAATTGACATCTGTCGGTAATTTGGATCAGGTAATTGGTCTGACCTGATCAATTTAAATTTTATAATTCCACAATAATATTTGAACTGGAATGCTGGGAAGAACGCGGTCTTTGTTAAATAAATCGGCGGTAGGAACATAACCGATGGTCAAACACATTTGTTTTAGTTCGAAATATTATTCTGATGAGTAATACATGTATTATTCCTTAAATTAGTATTCTCATAAAACTGTTGGAATTCCTTATTAACTCAATAGACTCATGGCTGAGTTTATACTTTCTCTACTTAAACAACTTCTGCACTTCCTACTTACCTACCTTCTACTATTCAGGAATAATTCCAAAATTGGGTCGCTTTTGAAAATCTTATCTGATCGAACTTTTTGATGTTAAAAAGTATTCTGATGGCTTTAAGTACTACCATGGGATTTTAGAAACATTTTACATTAGAGAATTCCAGAATCATTTTATTCTAAGAGTTATGTAAATTGAGTTCTAGGTTTTTTTTTAATTTGCACGCACTGAAAGGATTCTTTCAGCACCTTAATAATGTAAAAAGCTATACAGCGCGGATGGCTTTGCAAAATAGAAGATAGGGTGAGATGCGGATTCATGCTGGTTTTGAATGTTTTTATAGTTAAACTATAATGCGAAGGAAAAACAGAGCGCGGAAAAGCATTCATAGTTCGTGTAATATGCTAAGAAAAGATACCTACCACTTCACTGTTCGACCAAATACAGGGCTCTCATCGCGTAAGACGATGATCATCCGAGGATAGGTTTGCTTTATGTAACCTTTTAAATGGCTATCGTCTCGACGTCATCTTTCTACGATAAGGCAGACAGAACTGCAACATATTGTCGTCTCGTCGACTGAATTAGGATGATAGTATTTGTAGATTCCTAGCAAAAATTAAGAAAGAATTTAAAGAAAATGTTTACACATTTCAACCTTTTATACACTCGACAGTAAATAAACCGGGCCACCCGCTGCCGCTACGTTCAAGCTCTGATTCGATTTTCTTTAAAAGTATAACATATACAACTAAAAAAGTGGTGCCTACTGAAAGTGATTTTCATGTCAATTAAAATGATTTTAAATGTATTCTTAAGTACCGTTAACTCACATTGTAATAAAGCAAGAAACCCAATGCTAACGATTCGCTTTGTTTTGTCTAGATTTCGCAATTACCGTTCTTTTTTCTACAATGAGGTTAGTCAGTGTCTGTTATAATTCTTTTAGATTTAGTCCAGTGTTTGCTCAGCCGAGTGTATTTTTGCTTTTTTTTACGTTGTTGATAATGGATACGACACCTCAGGAAGTAGCTCAAGCTGTAGCCCTACTTTAAGCAGGCGTTGCGCATCGTGAGGTCGCTCGAAGACTTCAAATAAGCAGATCTTCGGTGCAACGAGTTTACAGAAGATACCTAGAGACTGGGGCATTCGATTGACGTCCAGGTACGGGCAGACCTAGGGCTACAACAGCAGCAGATGATCGGTTGAACTTACTGTTCTGCGAAATCGCCGCCTAAATGCAGTTCAAGTTCAACAAAGTCTGTGGGACGAACACCAAGTGTTCATAAGTTCAGATATCGTCAGAAGGAAACTTTGTGAACAGAACCTGACTCCAAAGAGAGCTGCAACAGGCCCAGCATTAACCGTAGCACACCGTCGAGCACGCCTTGAATTTGCTCGAAAGCATAGGAATTGGACGTTGGAGCAGTGATAAGTCCAATGTGAGTCTACATGTAAGTGATCGACGTCAGAGAGTATATCGTCGGTTTTGTGAACGATGTTCTCAATGTTGCATCGAGGAAACTGGTGCTTATGGAGGAGGATCTGTAATGGTTTGGGGCGGCATATCCTTAACCGCACCTACAGCTTTAGTTTTCATCGAACCAATGGGCCGTACACGTGGATTGACTTCTCATCGCAACATTTCTGAAATCCTCGCAGACCATGTTATACCTTGCGCAGGATATATCGGCAGGATATGCTGTTAATGCAAGATAACGCACGGCCTCGTGCTGCATATGTGGTGACCCAGTGTCTACTGGACGTCCCACACTGGGGCAAAACACCTATGAAGCTGGCATTTAATCGAACTTTGAAATTGAGCTTTGTCTTAAACTACCGTTTTGTTTTTGTTTTAAATAGGATAGATAATAAAAAATGAGAAAAAGAATTCATATTGGGAGCATGTGGTCTTCAGCAGATCGAATGCAGCATTTGTTAGTATTTTCCATCGAAGCCGCACGTGTTTTTTTGTTTTGAGTGACTGCAGTTAACTGTGTGCTATTTCTTACAGTTTGTTGGCATTGAAAAAGTTAGAATTGCAATGGAATCAGTAAGCTCAGGTGCTTTTATTGTCTAATTTTGATTTAAAAAAAAAAACTATTTTTGTTTTTTTAATCTGTGGCTAAAGATAAAAAATGTGCGAAAAAAAGTGTTAGTTTTGTTTTTATCCGAAATCCTAAGAGTTTTAGATGGGTTGACCGTGACCTGACGTTGAGTGTTATATCTCTTTGTGATAAGTGGTTTGTTTAGTCTTAGAACCTGTAAACTTTTTTTGCTACCTTTTGCTACTTGTTGTGTAGTAAATTTTTTTGTTGATGACGTCACTTAAAAAAAAAATTCGATTTTTTTTTTTAATTTTAATTTTAATTATTTCTTAGGCCGAACACCTTCCAAAACTCTTTCTGTGACAAGGGCAGAGCTACATAATATAATGAAGAGCTCAATGTTAAAGGAATTAGAAAGTCAAATCGAATTTTTAAGGGGTGAAGTTCTAAATCGGATCCAATGCAATGCTGCTTTTCAACACAATGTTAATGAGAAAATAACGGAGTTTAAATCGAAAATTAAACCACGTTGGGAAAAAGCTTGTCGAGTAGAACAAAATGCACACAATTATGATTGCAGTTGCCAGTGGGTATGATATTGATGTATACAAATTCAGGGAATTCGCACATGACACAGCAAGATGCTTCGTCAGTAAATATCCTTGGTATCATATGCCTCCAACTTTGCATAATTATTTTATTTGTGGGCCAGAAATTATATCATCTGCACTGTTGCCAATTACAAATTTTTGGTTTGATTTTGTACTTAATGGGCAATTTTTTTTAATTATACGAGTAAGTCTCAATAATAAATACCGATGCAAAATTTAAGATTCGTTTAATTAATTTGTTTTTCTTCACGATAAAAGGGGGCCTTAAAGTGGGTGTGCAAGGTAAGTGTAGTGGGCAAAAATTAGATCTTCAATAAATCTTTTTTAAGTTTTTAATATTGTAAAACAAGCTCATTTCAAAAAGTGGGCGTTTTAGTGGGCGTGTCGAGTGGGCGTGTTTGAAAATATTTTGGGAATGGTCTCTGAAGCATGCGTGCAAAATTTCAGGTTCTTAATTCTAACGGCTGATTTGATGCCACAGTTTAGGGTATTCTGCCCCAATGTGCGTCGGCACTCGTACAGCTCGAAGCCCGAACATGAATCCGAAAGAACATTTATAGGATGAACTGAAACGTCGGTTTCGAGCCCGGATACCTGCTCCAACAAGGCTTCCAGAGCTGCGAATCGCACTTGAAGAGGAGTGGAATGCTATTCCTCAAGAATTCATCGTCAGGCTTGTGAGGTCGATGAATCCAAGGATGCTGGCAGTAATCCAAGCAAGAAGAGGCAACACCAGATATTGACCAATATTTTTTTTAAATTTTTTCTTCGTTATAGAATTAAATTTTTTTTTGTCATTTTATGATTAGGTATGCATTATTTAAAACAACTGGTAAACGACTCTTTTTTGTATAATCTTAAATAAACACGGAATTAATTGAATAATCCATTTTCATTCATCATTTTATTCAACATATAACGCACTTTCTGTTGGTACTACTTTTTTAGTTGTATGTTTTATACTTTCAAAGAAAATCGAATCAGAGTTTGAACGTAGCGGGTGACCCGGTTTATTTTCTGTCGAGTGTATTTGGAAATGACTGAAGAAAGTGAAGGAGCTATGTTTTTTTTGCGAATACGAAGAACAGTAAGAGATGCATTGGATCCGTTATCACTTCCATCAAAAGAGTATGTAATTGGAAAATATATAATTTTGCTTTTTTATTTCTCTTCCTTTTATTATGACTTTATTCGAAGATTCCGTTTTTCCAAGGAAGCGTTTGTTCTTTGCTTGGAAACCATCAACATTAATAGGGGGCTTCTTCTAAGGTAAATTTTGAAATTGTTAAGTAATCCATAAGCGTTGAGTCAGGCAGACGGCAGTATTGCCATGTCCTCATTCTTTAGTATACCAATTTGTAAACTTTATTTTGGAAAAAATAAAGAATCTATCTAATCTAATCTAATCATAAGCGTTGAGTAGCTCGGCCAAATCATTCCAAAACCTGATAGCTATTACGTTTGATTGCATTTATGATGGAATTACCGATAAAACAATTAAGGACATGAAAGATTGTGACGATGACTAAGAGAGTCAAGTAATTTTGCTATTTCAGTTAGGTATTAACTTGTGAGACTCTGAGGCTGTGCTCTTCTCTTCGGCGCTCAGTTGTCTTAGCCGCTCAATTATCCTCAGCTTTTTTTTTGATGCTTGTCACAAATTGATTAATTTTGCTCCATTTTTAATCTAATAGGCTCATCCTGCCAACTACATGATTAGCATCCTATAGCATGGCTACACTTATAAAGTGTGGGGATCGGCATATGGGGTGGACTTTTACAAATCCGCACATTCGTGTGCTAGAGTAAGAACAAAAATGCACAGAACCAACAGCTCACGAGCGCGTGCGTTTAATAATTGCTGATTTGAAAATGCACACTTACGAGAGTGAACATATCTGTACCCTCCCTGTCTAGTAGTGACAATTAGCATCTCATATGGACACCGTTTTCTTAAGAGGCATGCCAGGAGACTGGGGTTTTCCGATGGTACATGCGTTACGGAGGATTTGAGCACATGCTGGGTAAATGTGAGAGAATCTAGAGGTAGTAGCATCCATAGACCGCACCTCCGTGGGATGGATGGGCTCACTACGGTACCAAGCACTGTAAGTCGTTACAGCTTCCATAACCCTGAATAAACTTATCAGAACTTATATACAAAATAAGCATATCGATGTAGTACCCCATAATATACAGTGCCCGTCGAATGCGACTTCGGGGCCAAATTACATCGAGGCAATTCAGGCGAGCCTAGTGACATATTTGACGTATCAGAGCTGTCCTACAAGCTCGCCTGCGAATAGTGGGCTTATACTGGAGAGCACTGCTGTCGTAACAGAAAGAATCACAGTGTTTACGTTTTCATTTTACTTATTAAGTAAGCAGCCCATAACACGATCGGGAGAATTATTTTGTGTTAATCAAAACAATGATTAGGACATTTTCGTTTTTAGTTTTTCAAAAACAATTAACTTTTTCGGACTTAGCCACCTCTGTTACACGTTAATATATTTGTCAAAGAATTAATCAATAACATTTTAATCAAACTAAACATAATCGCAACAAGCTCTTATAACTGTTTCAATCATTCATTACATATTCATTATGTATTTGTGATAATTCCAGAAGATATCCCGAAACTCCTACTATCATGTCATCGGACTAACCCTCTTTTGATTTATGACACAGCCCAAAATTATCCCAATTCGTTATTTTATTATGGCAGGTATGAGTGCAAATTGAAAGAAGATAAAAAAACTGTAAAATTAAATTCCATGCCAATATTAAATGTTCCCACACAGAACGCATTTCATTTCTTAGCACGTAGATATTTAAGTTGTTTTGTTCTGTGGAAAACCCCCCAATCCCAATTCAACACCCTGCGAGTGGGCATACTCCCACCGATCATATTCATATCATACATATATACAGCGATAGTGTAGCGATCATTAAAGAACGTGATTAAAATCTAACCATAACTATCGTGCAAGAATCTGTTGTCCACCTCCTCTGACGATCGATTCCGAACATCAACACCATACCTCAGCTCACACCTCACACCTTCTACATGTTAATAATCAACAAAAACGAATGCTAAGAACGAACTGTCAAAAGGGTGCCATAAAGTTATGCCTTGATCGGACAAGTGGTCTCCGATGGATTGTGTTGGTGTTATTTGTCGAGGATATTGACTGGATTATTGATGAAGATCACATTAATTACTCGCGTATTAGAAGAGGTGATGGATCAATGCGGCGGCGGTCAATGCGCTGTTGTCATGAATTTCAAATGAAGTCCCTAAAGGTTGTTACTTGTCGCCGGATTTATGTATTTTTATTTTAATAGTGGCTTTGGCGAGAATTAAAATGCAGTTATGATATGAGGCGCCATTATTGTTGATGTTTATTAGTTAAGCATTGTTGTCTGACACTGAGACCTATGATTATGAGTTCAAGTTGCGATTACGTGGTAGCACGAAAAGGCTAATAGATTTATCATAAACATTGGATCGTTGCTATGTAGGTACCTTTGTTTGTTGGCTTAAGGAAAGTGAATACAAAATACGTATGCAGAATAACTTAAATAAAAGTTATAAATATAATAAATTGGTGAAAGAAAAAAGTCTTGAAAAATATAAGTTCAGTAGACTGAGTGGCAGGTATTTTAGCCCAGACAGCTCGTTTAAGCTTCCACTGTACTGAAAGAGGAACATTGCAAGAAAATTGCTCGTCCATTATCCTGATTTTGAACAAAAATGACAAGCGATCGAGCGGTGACCTTGATTAAGTACCTAATCCTTAAGCTTTTGTGAGGCATATAATTTTGCAATCAAGTTTTCCAATAAGTGCGTCGAATAAGAAATTGCAAGATCAGAGCAAGCCTTCGTATAAAAGAACCTATCTGAAAGAAATTTGAGCGTGTCTGACTCAGTTGGTACTGTTATGTTCAAAATATAGATAATACAGCCGTCAAAAAGAAAATTATAAATTGTTAAGTCATAAGTACATTATTTTAAAATTCAATTATGGTAGTAGTCTTAAGAACATTATTTTAATATTTAATGCTTAATATTCAATAGTGTAGTTTTAAGGACGTTATGATTTGACCAATAAAATAATGTAAGTAAATCCCTATGCACAATTGCACAATGTACCCCATGTGCATCTTATATGCATCAGTACCACTAAACAAACAAAACCTCATATTACAACATGCACTATTACTATTGCCAGTAAAATAATAGATTTCATTTCATTTCGAATTGAAAGTGTTTATCTCTTGAATTTGGCACACACACATTACTTCAATTTTATTTAATAAACTTTATCCCTGACTTTTCTCACATCAACAATAATAGAATAAGTTTATTTTATGCCAGTGTAAGCAACAAATCGGAATAAAGGATCATGGCCCGATACCAAGTCAAGAGATTGACTTTTCAAAACTTTTCATTAAATTTATTTTTAAGCAAGTCTACTTGCAGCTACGATTTCACAATATCACCCATCCTCTCTAGATTAGATTAGATTTAGATTAGATTATTCATTTTTACTCAACTTTTACTTACATGCTATTTACAGTTTATATAGAAAAAATTCAAAAATAATAAGTGTACCTAAGAGAATAAAATCAGTGCCATTCAGTAACTTATGTCGTTAGAGTTGAACGACCGCCAGTAATTTCGGCTCAAACTAGAAGAATAATACTAACATTTGGTACTTTCAGTTGTTCTTTTTTTTTAATGGTTTTTTTAAGAAACAATGTATAACAAATTACAAAAACATATAGCGATATTAATAACAACAAAGGTACTTATACAAAATAATATTTTCGTATATCAAGTTCTTATTTTATAAACTACATAATTCTACTCGTATGTCAGTCATGTTTAGAGTGAAAAGCCAGTTTGTGATTTTTTTCAAGAAAGAATGAAAGTAGTAAGTTGTTCTAATTGAAATGGGCAGATTATTGAACACAATTGCCGATGTCATTTAATAAAAATTCATAAAATGTGTTTTGTGTGGAACTAGAATATCAAAAAGTGCTAAGTGCTAGGTTATTAACCCGCAAGTTGTATACTGAAGAGTTTCCAGATGGAATATTCCCACTTTGTTTATAGAATTCTTTTAAAGCTTTAAAAATATAAATATGACGTAATGGGTGTAATCTTAACTCACAAAAAAGAGTTCGTTGACTTTTTCCACAAATGATACGAATTATATGCTTTTGGGCAATCAAGATTGGTCTAAGAGTATTCATATAAGCACATCCCCAAGACGCTATCCTATATTGCAATTTAGACTGATTAAGTTCGTAGCAGATCATTGTTACAAATTCCATTGAGCAGAATGGCTTTAACGGATACATCGTCCAAGTTATCAGATTAATATAAGTTTTGAGTGATTGAACATTAACTTTCCAGTTAAGGTTGCAGTCGATGATAACTCCTAAGTACTTAAAGTAATCAACGAGCTCAATTTGAAAACAATTACGTGAGCACTGCTTTTGTTCTTGGAAGTTATTTCTACTACATGCATGCAAAGGTAAAGCAAACTTTTGAGAGTCATACGATAGCTTAAAACACATGATTTTAGTTTTATCACTAATAATCAATCTGTGGTACGCAAAGCAACCTCTAAGAAATTGTAAGTCTTTACTTACAAAACATTCGTAATATGAAGATTCGATATAAGTGAAGTGAAAGCTATATCATCTGCGAAGGCTCTACGATTTCCGGAAAAAAATCTGGTGGAACAGTGAGTTAATGTAAATTAAGAATAGAGTCGGACCCAAAACAGAACCCTGAGGAACACCATTTTTCAACCTTAATATATTACTAAAAGTCCCATTTACATACACACTTTGTTCCCTTCCGATCAAATACGATCTAAGCCATTCATAAAGTGTTCCCCTAAACCCAGTATTGTATAGCTTGCTTAAAAGAATTTCATGATCGACCAAGTCAAATGCCTTGGTCATGTCAATAAGCAATGCCATCGTAGATTGATCATCATTAATCCCATTGTACAGATCACAAAATACTTTTAGAGTTGCATCTTCAGTAGATCTACCTGATCTGAAACTAAATTGATCATCAGAAAAAAAGTAAGTTTTTTCAAGAAATGAAAGCATTTTAGTTTTTACTAATTTTTCCAAAAATTTTCGAAAACGTAGAAAGCAACGAAATTGGCATATAATCAGCTACGTTTTTACGGTTACCTTTTTTAAAAAGTGGAATAACTTCAGCTCTTTTTAAAGAATTGGGGATCTTTCCCATACTAACACTTAAGTTAAAAATATAACATAAAATATCCACAATTTCCCAAGGTGTTTTTTTTAACAAAAAAGCAGATACACTATCACTGGTACAAGAATTTTTCCTTTGCAAACTTTGAATTAATTTACAAATTTCTCCAGGCGAGAACTCTTCAAAACGAAAACTACTCCTTTGAGTTCTTTTTTTTTTTTAAATATTTTCAATAGTGCAGTTACAACTTTTGTGAAGCGGCACAGGGGGTCTTACAGCTTCGGTAACACTATCAAAATAATTGTTAAAACTATTTGCTATTAATTGCGGGTCAGAAGTAATATCATTATTGGTAAAGATGTTAGAAATATTATTTGATTTAATTTGCTTCCCTAAAATACAATTTACTACTTTCCATTCATTTTTAGTGTTGCCCTTGAAACGTATAAAGCGGTTGGTGTAATATGAATTGCGTGACTCAGCAGTTAAATTTTTAACACGTTTGCAAAGCTTAGAATAATATTTGGCTATATTTAAGTTTTGTGAATGCTTTTTACACTTCACAGCAAAACTATTTTTCAGTTTTATTAGATTTAACAATCTTAATGTCATCCAAGGTTTCAAAAATTATGTTCTGCTTGTGTTATTGAAATGAGTCTTTTAATTTTCAATATGCTTGTGGAAAATTGAAGTAAATTGATCATAAGCTTCAGAAGGGTCGCTTATAGAAAACACAGATTCCCAAAATTCAAACCTTAGTTTTTCACGCAGTAAGTTGAAATCTAAAACAAAGTTTGCCCTTTCCATCTGGCTCAGTGGTGAATTATCAATGCCACACACATTCAAAGCACATAAATGATGTTCAGTTATTTTATGATTATGCACTTCAAGTGTAAACATTAATTTGTTATTCTTATTGAAACATACAAAAATATGATCTATGCAACTTGAACTGGAGCTTGTTACACATTTATTAAACCCTTTAACCTAAATGAAGACATCAAAAACATACAATTATTTGTAACATTATCATTTTCTTTCAATAGATCAATATTTATATCACCCAAAACTATTAAATTTATATCTTTTATAGTATATAAAACATCATAAAACTCCTCAATAAAACTGTTTTTGCTTAAATATTGCAAGCGGTAAATGCCATACCAATAATGTTTGTATAAAAAGTTTATTCGGATGATATCGGCACTAACAAATTCAATTTCCGAGTGATCACACACAACATCATTTTTTATGTATACTAATTCTATGTCCTGGCAGAAATGTCTACCGAGGACAATGTTGCTAATACGACTGCAGGGCAGTGGCAGAGGAAATTAGGGGTATCCTCGTTCACTTCCTGTGTGCCACCAGTGTTTTATCCCCAATCACTTGTTTAAGGTAACAATGTGGGGTTTTTACTGTAGTGTCAGCCTCTCTTAATTCAAGGATGATCCTTTTCTTGCCAGTTCATCGGCTCCTCATTTCCTGAGACACCACTGTGTCCGGGGACCCAACAGAGTCTTACAATTTGCTGCGCGCCAAAAAACTGTATCTCTTCGCGACAGCGACTTACAAGCTTCGATTTTGTGGCGGAAATCGATTTTATTGTCGCTTGGCTGTCGATGAAGAAGGTAATATCAGCCTGTGGTATTACCATCATTGCAACCTGTTTAGCGGCTGTTGTCACCGCCAGAACTTCAGCTTGGAAAACGCTGCTATAGTCGAGGAGTCTGATCGAGCTGATTTCGGAATTAAAACCCGCGCCGACGCGAGTATTCATCTTGGAGTCATCTGTATAGATGCGGATCGTTGATTCATGGACTGGCAATTAATCCTCATACCATTCTTCCCTGCAGGGAAAAGAGATAGTAAATGGTCTTATAAAATCCAGAGTAATGTAGTCTGTGCATACATTAATACCCGTGAATTTCTGTAGAATCTGTCCTGATGTACTGGGTTTCCAGTTTTCTGTTTGGCTTAGCCGCAAGGCACAGTTCGCTGCAGATTCTTGTACAAAAAGGTGTAGAGGTTTTAGATTGAGAATCGCCCCCAACGCCGCTGTAGGGTTGGTTCTTATAGCCCCAGTAGTACCAATACAGGCGAATCTTTGGACCTGGTGCCTAGTGCTGTACGCGAACTGCATAGCCCTGTTTAACCTAACCTAACCTATGAAGACCGTTATTGGCTTTTCTTTGTATGTCTCATATGTATACGGTGACCATCCGTTCATTATTATAATGAACTGTTCATTATTTGAAGTAGATGTTCATTATGAATTATTTTATATTCAAAAACATAAAAATGTTCATTATATCAAAAGCTGTTCATTATTTGTTCAGTATTTTATTCAATTTTGTTTAAACAAAAAAAAAACTAACCAAACCAAAATTCTTTAAACAAAATGATAATGCGTGCAAATCTTTCATTTCGGAACACTCCCTACATCATTCTCGGAACTCACTTTATGTCAAAACGTCAAAATCGAGCATTCAGATAATAATCAATTCAAAAGCTTTTCGAAATTCGAAGACACATTTTTGTTCCGTTGTGGTAAACATTAAAATTGGTAAATTGCAACACGGGAATATAGTCAGAAGACTGCAGGAGATAAATTTAAACATTTTATAGAAAAAGGCATAAATTTCAAAAATATTTTAAAAATTGTAGAATTTGGCTTGTGTCTTCCCGGGTCGAATGCTCCAACAGAAAGAGTTTTTCCAGTCTTAAATAATGTTTGGACAAATGGAAAAAATCAAATGAAAGTCGAAACTATGAAATCAATTTTAATTACTAAATTTAACTATGAAATGACCTGTTTAGAGAGAATATTTAAAACAAAAACCAGATTTAATTAAACAAATTTATACTTCAGGAAAGTATTCAAATATGTAAATAAATAAATGTTACCTAAATTAGGCCCTTATTTTAAATAATTAGGATATTTATTTAGTTTTTAAGCGTTTACTTTACAACATTTAGTTAAATTAAAGACTGAATTTTTTTTATTTATTTATTTTGGCTAACATAGGTACAAATTAAGAGTTCCTTCTGTAGTATTAATTTTAATTAACTAAAGCAAAGACTGAATCCTTGTGTTATATTTTTTTTATTGATTTATTTTTTAAAATAAAAAAATTATAATTAAGAACTGGGTTTATTTTTTTTTTCTCTTTTTCTTCATTATTTGGAATTCAAACAGATGGTCACCGTACATATGTAATATGTTGTATATCATGCATTGACCTACGTTGAATTTGGTATGAAATGAAAAATAATTTTGATATTCTTTCATTTCTTTGTGTAACAACAAGCAACAACCAAAAAGTTGTTTTTTGTGATAATAGAATTGCAGTTAGACTGATAAGCTTCCCGCCAACTCACATTGGCCTAGCTTCCTTTAATTAACATTGCGTGGTTGAATGAACAACAACCACTCGCAATTGTCATCACGTTAAATGGGGGTTGGAATTATAACAACTATCAAACCACATTTCAGGTAGAACTGAAACTGTTGCTTCGATAACAGAGTGCTTAGTGTGAAAAGTGGAGAAAAAGTTTTTTGAGAATAATAAATAATGGAAGCTAGGCCCATGTGAATTGACGAAAAGTTGGCCTAACTGCACGTTTAAACAACAAAAACCACTTGCATTGTAATAAATTCATTATCCGTGTCAAATCGTTCACGCTCTCTCCTTCAGTCTCAGTCCAAGGTATTGTTGGCCAATGAATACTATTTAGAAATAGAATGAAACCGAATAAACTAAAAAACTAAACGTTGGTCTGTTCGTTTTTTTTTTAAATTGTTGTTGATCATCAACGGGCCATCAAAACAATCAATCGACATAAATGCAAAAAAGGATAATTTGGAATAATTTATAAAACAAAAATATGAGAATAAATATGTAGTGGGAAAAGGAATATGTAGTGGGAAAAACGTTGGAACGGCAAGGGCTTTGCCTGAAATGTATGAACAACTGGTGTTTTTTTTTGATAGCACACTAACGCGACCTAGCAGCATGTGTAGAGTACTTCAATATTAGCAATAGTTACTACGGCAGCTCAGCTCTAAAGTACATCCGTCTCGAGTTATGCGCCCATTTTTGGGCATGGCCCCTTAAATTATGAAATTTCTGTCCTTATTGCAACACAAGTAAAGTTCACATTTTGATCACTTGATTTAAGATGTATGTAAGCGACCATGAAGTTAGCAACGGTTCCTAAAGATGTATAATATGTGATACATCATGCATTTGAGGGTTAATTTAAAACTGACAGAACGAATGATATCTTCAAGTTCGATGGTAGACTTAGTATGCAAATAGATAAGCTCAACTCAATACTCTTTTTGCTGCCAACAGAATAGACTGTACGAGTTAATGATCAAGTTCTGATATCGATCTCAAGGAAATGATCGCATTTAACCCTAGAAAGCTAACTTTGTTGCCTACCACTAATAATCAATTCATTCGTCGTACAACTCTCAAGAGCGTTTGGGAGTTAGTTAGTGACAATAGGTCACTATGTTACCGCGTTGAAGATAGACAGCAAGATTTTGATTATTTGGTCGTCGAATAGACGAACGTTAGTTTCTTGGGTTAAAAAGCTAGTTGTAAGTATTTGCTTGAAAATAATCGCAACGTACAGGCCAATTTTATGAAATAAGAAGCTGCGTGATGATTTTTTGGGTGGATTGGCTTTTAATTTAAACGTTCATGTGGTTTACTTTTGTGTCAATTTGCTTTACTTTAATTTTGGTAATAAATTGCTATTTGTAAACAACCTTGTGTTGTCCTTTTTTGCCTTTTTGATATATTCCAATTCGTTCACTAAGTGTTTACCACAAAACTTTCAACCATTCATGACCTTCCATGATCATTGCGGGGCCGTGAAATAATGTCGAGTTTTGAAATTCAGCCCTATTTCACTTAAGAAAGCGAAATAATGCCAATTTTTTTATCCTACTGCCTTATTTCACTTTGGCAGAAGAATATATTTACTTGTTCATCCGTCGCTTCGCGGGTGGACGGTGCCGTGGAATTATGCAAATTTTCAAAAGTTGGCCTTATTTCAGTTTATAAAAGTGAAATAAGGCCCACCGACCTCATTTCATAAAGTGAAATAAGGCCAAATGCTTAAATGTTCTTACTTCAAAGTAATTACATATATACACAACAAAGCACATAGCACAATTTCGGACATAATGATAATCCAACAGTGGATGCACCATGCCACATTGCAAATTGCATTGTTTATGGGATCTACAATAAATATCACAAGAAGATCCCACAACAGTACCTGGGTAGACCGCTTCGCGGGTAAAATTGTTTAAAACTCTGGATTGAAAATTAAGTCCAGCCTTCCGGCTTCCGTACAGGCGCTCATGGCGTCAATACGCGGTGTGCTTCAAAGTTAAACAAGTTTGAAATAGTTCATAGATTACAATACTTGGTTAGACCGCTTCTGGGGTAAAAGGGTTTTAGAGTCTGGACACCTCTTCGAATTACAAATTAATATATTCTAATAATTGAATGCTCAAAGCGCTACTGCGCGGCGGTGTGTACCCAGGTACTGTTAGCTGTTGATCTATTTGATAGCTTGTTATGAGCTTTAAAGCATGCCCATGGACATTATTTCAGTTTCGGACTTCGACTTTATTCCTCAACTGACGTTCGGTAGTATTTCACTATGTCACAGCAAAATAAGGGCAAACGAAAAGACGTCGGTGTTATTTCGCTTTCGTTAGTGAAATGTAAGCGAATTTTAAAACGGGCGTTATTTTGCCCGGCGTTATTTCACGGCACCGACTATTTCCATTTCCTTGATTTCGGCATTTTTGAATCGCGTAAGGGAGACGTAACGATTCTCCCCCGTTGGTTGAGACGACTGGAGATCACCGGTGCGGTGCCGTAAAAGGACGATACAAGAAAATCAATAACAGGATCATGCACACGTCGAAAGCGTTAAAAGAGGCAGCCCGGCATCGGAGAAAAGAAGAAGCAAATATGTGAAAAGAAGAAGCAAATTTTTAAATAATTCTTATATATCTTTTTATGTTTTTGATTATTCATGAGTTTTCCCATATAATGTACATGTGTGCATAGATACTGTAGTGAACGTACTATAACCTACCTCAACCATTCATTGATAGAGACATCGAGTCAGATGCAATATGCGACGATGACACCGCACGAATGCAGGCAATAGATAATGCACAAAACATAATGCTGTCACCTGTTATAAACTGCGAATGGTTTTCTAAATGTGGGAAGGGTCATTAATAGTTTATAGAACTACAACACTAACCATTACGCGAGGGTTAGAAATGCTCTCTTGGAATGCAGGTTCAGCATATAAGCAGAACAATTATTACAAAAATAAGTCTGATTTATTTTTACCATCAATAGAATTGTTCTCTTTTGGCTTTTTAACCATGTTTTATAAACAGAAATAGCCAATCCCACATGGCTACGCTCCCCCAATGGTTTTTACCTGCGGAGCGTAGTGGACTTCCAACATTTCAGATCATACTTGATTCCATATAAATGACATGACTGAATATCTTATTTTTTTAATTGGATTCCTGAACAAATTGTTAAGTATTCACTAATTAAACAAAATGAACAATGCGAAAATTATGGAAATATTGGCTCGATGCGGAGGGAAAAAATATTTCCCGATTTCCTGATGTTGGTAAAATTGTAAAATTAAAATCATTTTAACAGCACTTAAAATATGACTTAGCTGCACACGTCGCTACTGAAAATGCGCCTTACCACATGACATATTTAGAATTACTATATTTTATCAGAACTGATTAACTTAAACGCTCGGGTCCCTAATTAAAAATATCATATCACTTTTAATTCAAAACCACAAATGAAAATTAACAATTTTCCAAAACACATGTCCACATCCGTCAAGAAAACGTTTAAAAATATTTTCATTTTTATTACATATAACATTTTCTATATCTCTCAAAATTAAAATGAGTGTCTCTCAAATATTGTTCCAATATACGTCATTAAATAAAAATAATATTTCCACACCGGGAACCGCTGGAATTTTAATAGACTCGTTTTGCGTTAAGTGCTTCTTAATATACCGCCGCCAGCCGGATGAGGTCTACGAATTATCAATAACTCAAAAACGTGTCAGCTATGCTTAAGCGAAAGGAATCCACAATCCAGAGATTAATTATTACCCCATTAACAGTTTCATTTAGTTATGATTTACAATCATCTAAAGAGGATGGACAAATTATAACTCGTCCATGGAAAATGAGCAGGTTTTTGAAATGTTGCCAACGGATCTGTGAGCTAAACAATTATTTATGGCAAGTGCAGGGCTAGAAGGAAATTCTGTGGGAAATGTATAATCAACCTGCTAATTGGTATTCCTGCGCGAGAATTTCTGCATGACAAATGTTTAAGTGTTAATGGGACAATCTAGTGATAAGGGCTTTGAAGTGGCTATAATGGGTTTTCATTAGGATTTTTGATGAGTTTATAATTTGTCATGTACCTCGTCAGTGGACGTCACGCATTAGTTGCAGACCAAAAGACTCATCCTTTAATGACTCCAGCTCCTACTGTGTTGAGTTTGGATGAAATTTGTTTTTAATTGGCGCCACTATAAAATTACGTTTTCCATTTTAAAATCCATAAACATTTCTTTTGTACACCACGATTTCTGTTATGTTGTTTAGGACTGGCGCCACGCGCACCAAAACGTGTGTAAGTTAGCTAGATTTCTTCGGAGCGATTGACATTAGATAGAAAAAAATATTTATTATTTATTGCTGTTGACAGCTTTGAATTACATGTTTACAGGTTCGTGGTTGTGATCTCTCTGGATTTTAAATTCTTCTTTCGCACTGAACAGATATTTATGTTAATATTCCAAATCCCTCTTCCAAATAACCTGCGACCGTATTTCTCACTGGATTAATGTATCATTTTAGAATCTCTTCTAATCTGTCATAAATACTTGTATGTCCTTAAATTTTTTTTAAATTATAACGCAAATCAAATTCTTTATATCGTCGCTTGAAAAGCAAACTCACATAAGTCAAAAAACATACATTTTCAGAAAAGCCATTTGAAGTTTTTCGTAACTTAAAAAAATCATTTTAGTTTTGAATTTCAATGAATACCAAAAAGTTGTAAAGTAAAAAAGTATTTTTTTTTTCTTCTTTCAAGTGGTATATTTAAGTTACTACAAAAAGTCGTTTTTCAAAAAAAAAAAAATGTTGACTTATGTCGTTTTACGTATTTTGTAGAAACAACCCACTTTAAATAGTATTAAGTTAAAATAAAAAAAATAAAGGAACTTTTAATGAAAAAATCGACTATAATAAAATTATATAAAGTAAAACCTAGCTTAATGGTAAAACGACACTTCTTAAAGTAATCAAAATAACTTTGAAGTTCATCAACTAGTTTTGTTCCAAGGCAAAATGTCACTTTTCAAGAAACTTATTTATCGCGAATTCATAATTTGTTTAGAAGCAAAGTGTTACAAATGAAAAAAAGTCATTTAGCTGGGAAAAAAAACAGGGATTTTTCCTTAAATTCAAAACGACACTTGTGCCCTCATGCTGTCAGTTTAAGAGTTATAGTTATGACAGTTTGCTTTTCAAGCGACGATATATTCACCAAAATCCATGGTTATGATAAAATCAATAATTAATTTTACGATTTTCTTCGAACAGGAAAAAATGTATATAACTTTTTTATGACGAAATTTGTTGTCCTTAGATTTATGCCTTCGATAAAAGATCTTTTTCAAACCGTTGAGAATAAGAAAAAAAACCCATGTTTCCGTTTTGTTCCCTCGAAAGATACCTACTGCATAAATTGATATTGTTTTATTCTGAAAAGGACAATCCAACCAACCATCACACCTGGTGGTCTTCCTCCCTCATTAGAGACACAAAAACTTCGACATGACTTAATTCATGTTTTGTTTTAAGTCTTTATGACAAATTAAAAAATTATTTCGCTAATTAATTGGCGCATGCACACATGTGAGTGAGTGTTGCAAGGAAAAGTACTAACGAGGACACAACGTCTTGGAATAAATAAGGATGACCCCCTAAGAAGCATAGCGCCACAGATGACGAACCCGTCATTTAATAGTCACACGACGCGATGTGATTCAGTCATCACCAGGATCTGAGGCAATTAATAATTGTTTTTGTTTTGCAGTCTTTAAGACCACATGCCGTTTTTAATGCTTACCCAGTATTTAGAATTATACAAAAGTGCGTTTTCGTTTTCTGTCATTGTGAAGGATCCATAAAAAAGCATCTTTGCACGCTTGGATGCGACAGGGATAATAATAAATAATGAGATACGATATAAAACAAAATTCTCGTAAACTCACCCTTGGCCAGCAGTCGGGGGACGGCGGCGGCGGTCGAAAGGTCATTCATAAAGTTAAATATATTATTTATTTATTTTCTCCCACACTTATGCCCTCTTAGAACAAGGACATGAAGTGTCCTGCTGGTTCAGAAGAGTCATCCATTTCCATTATATTTAATATTGTGAAGTGTCTATGAGCGGTCACTCGGTAGTAACTTCTATTTTCATTTATCACACGGTGCGGATGAGCATGATGTGATGATGATGGGATACTTTGGATAAAAGAAAAGCTCTTTGCGTTCCATATTTGTTTTATGTATATTAATATTTTGTGGTTTTTTGTTTCCTTTTTTGTGTGTGCCATCATTTTACGATGAAATAATAGATTTTTATCACTTTTATGTCATGAGATAGTATCGGGCAACTTATCAAGTTTTATTTTTCTTCTCAAGAGCTGACTAAAAGTGGAATGGTGAGCTGAGGTGAAGGTTGTGATTTGAAGTAGTCTTGTAGTTCGGGAGGATGATTAAGGGCATTTACAGCCAGGAAATAATCTATCTGACTTGTTTCATTCCCTAGAAGGTCTGAAGCAAGGATGTAGTTTTATACTTTGTTTTTTCTTGATACAAATTGAAGACTTATTAAATGATCTGACATGCGGCACCACGTTTAATGGGCTATTGATTTAAATTTCAATGTACGCGGATGATCTCGTAATACAGGTATAATCACCCGCGTCTCTCCATTTGGTGATCAACAAATTAAGGGATTAGATCTGTTGACTTAAAAAATCAAAAACACTGATCTTCGAAGAGTTATCGTAACAACTGGTTGCAAATGAAAGATGGTTTAATGGGATGGGCCTAATCAGTTAAGTTCTGTCTATGGGTTAAGTTCTAAATGGACCGTGTCAGTTCACTTCGGTCTATTGTCTATGACACAATTAAACTCAATCGCCATGAATTCTTCGAAATCGGGAAATTTACATAGTAAACCGCGTAACACAAATGTTGTATCACTTCTATAGAAAGTAAAATTAAAGAATATAGAAAATCCTTCTGGCACTTTATAAATTCCAAACGTAAATATTTGGGGATGCCAGGCATCATGCTTTTTCAAAGCGTGAAATCATCTAATGTAGAGTCTATTTTAGAGCTTTTTTCTGATTTCTTTCCAGTCCAAACTAATGGTAATAATCAATACAATGCAAGAAAAAATATTGAAGATTTCATCAATTTCGGGTCTCTAGAAATCAGCTATGAAGAGGTTTTGTAAGCTCTTGAGTTAGTTCAGCCAAACCCTAATTGTAGCGCCGATGGTATAACAGCTATTATTCTGAAGAATTGTGACATACTCGTAGGTCTGTGCACTCCACTGTTGAATATGTTTAGCCATTCACTTCTCAAAAGAAAGTTTCTTAGTGAATGGAAAACATCCTTTCTGGTCACTATTCATTAGTCTGGGGATAAAAATAGTTTTGAAAACAATCGTGGTATATGTAAGCTCTCAGCGAGCGCTTAGCTGTTTAAAAGCATCCTAAAAAATAGTTTTGAAAACAATGGTGGTATGTGTAAGCTCTCAGCGATCGCTTAGCTGTTTAAAAGCATCCTAAAACATAGGGACGGGCTACAGTCCGCTTAGGTGAACTTTTGGATACCCTATTCTTATTCCTATCCCTCATAAATGGGTGTTAAGAACACTCTGTATATTTTGTTATGTATAACATTTAAAGGATTTAATCGAAAAAACGAAGCTTTTGTAAAAAAAAATAATCCCTAGCTCAACCTTTGGTTTTTCAATAAAATTGTTTTATTTAATTGTGTGCGGATTTTAAAAATATCTACAGATAGCATAAAGGGCCCCTAGAAAGTATATATTATAAATTTCAGCTCCCTAGCTCAAACTTTGACTTTTCAATAAAATTGTTTTATTTATTTGTGGGCGTGTCACTGGGCGGATTTTAAAAATTGTATCTCCTGAGCAGTTTTAGGAGTCAAAGATTGTATATAAAAAATTTCAGCTTTCTAGCTCAAAATTAGATTTTTTCGATAAATTTGTTTTTTTGAGTTTGTGGGCGGATTTTAAAAATGTTTAAACTTGATTGCTTCAGGCCCCCAGAGAGAGTATATGGTTAAAATTTCAGATGTCTAGGTCCAGTTTAAAGGATTCATTTTTGCCGACAGACGGACGGACGGACGAACGAACTGACGGACGGGTGAACGAACGGACGGCCATGGCTAGATCGACATTACTATCGATGCTGATCATAAATATAGTAACTTTTATGGGTGTACGGACAATATTAGGGTACTGTTACAAACTAATAACTATGAGCCAAAATTATTAATATACCCTTAGAATATGGTATAAAAATGACCTTCAGTTTATAACGAAAGAATTTTGGACTGAAGCACAGCATTGTCGTCCCTCCGACACAAATTTGACTTCTTCTTCATCCTACGTTCTAGATGAGTTAAAAAACAAAAGTCAAGTTGATATGAAATATACCGATTTCAGCAAAGCCTTTGATTCGGTCAACCTTTCGATTCCCATTCAAAAACTGGAAGCTTTTGAAATTCAATCTAAAATGTTCGGTGAATTTCATCAGTCCTAATTGGTCGTGACGAACGAGTGAAATTGCAACATCGTTTTCAAAAACCATTATTTACACTTCCGGTATCCCGCAGGGGAGTCATTTAGGTTCACTACTTTTTATATTTTAATTAATGATATCGGCCCAATGGTAACACATTGTCGGCCAATTAAATTAAATTTGAAAAGATGTGCGTCTACTTTTAAATATAACTACTCAATTAATTTAATGCATTTAAATAGAGTCATAACAATCAAAGATTTGGGTGTCATGTTCAATACGTCCACTTTATTTTTAAAAAATTGTTGTTCTTCTATTTTGTGTAATTTTTTTTATCTCTTTATGACTTTCGAACATCTGTTAGTCACCAGACCACTTGTAGCTGAAATGAATATTTAAATAAATAAATTTAAAAAAAAAAAATGTAAAAGAATACCAATACCTGGGGTTCACCAAATCAATCAACGTTTATATTAAAACATAGGGAAAGGCTACAGGCGAACTGTTGGATACCCTATTCTTATTCCTATCCCTCATAAGTGTGCGTGACAAAAGTCTAAGTATGGTTGAATTGTTAAGAACGCGAACATATTTTCTTATATAACATTTACAGGATTTTATCAAACTTGGGTGTTTCAATAAAATTGTTTTATTTAATTGTGGGGGTGTCAGTAGGCGGATTTAAAAAAAAAATTAACACATGAGCATAAAGGGCCCCTAGAGAGTATACATTATAAATTTCAGCTCCCTAGCTCAAACTTTGAATTTTCCAAAAAAAAAAAATTTAATTGTGGGCGTGTCAGTAGGCGGATTTTGAAAATATTTACACATGAGCATAAAGGGACCATAGAGAGTATATATTATAAATTTCAGCTCCCTAGCTCAAACTTTGGTTTTTCAATAAAATTGTTTTATTTAATTGTGGGCGTGTCAGTGGGCGGATTTTGAAATTTTTTTATCCCGAGCAGTTTTAGGAGTCATAGATCATATATAAAAAATTTCAGCTTTCTAGCTCAAAATTCGATTTTTTCCAAAATTTTGTTTTTTTGAGTTTGTGTGCGTGTCTGTGGGCGGATTTAAAAAATTCGTAAACTTGATTATTTCGGGACCCTAGAGAGTATATGGTTAAAATTTCAGCTTTCTAGGTCCAGTTTAAAGGCCTAATTTTTGCCGACGGACGGACGGACATGGCTAGATCGACATTACTATCGACGCTGATCATAAATATAGTAACTTTTAG
This sequence comes from Portevinia maculata, assembly GCA_949715645.1. NCBI lineage: Eukaryota > Metazoa > Arthropoda > Insecta > Diptera > Syrphidae > Portevinia > Portevinia maculata. The sequence goes on from OX454525.1 coordinate 42,012,755, forward strand.
GGGTCTACGGGCAATATTAAGGTATGTTACAAACTATGCGTCAAAATTAATATACCCTTAGAATAGGGTATAAAAACACCCCTTAAAAGTGATCATAGCAGTAAACTTTATATAAAGGAATTGTTGAAAATGGCCTTAACTACATACTTTGCGAATGATTTTTTCAATAAAACGGTTTTTAATTAAAAAGTGGGCGTGTCATATTATGGTCTGTAGTGGACCGAAGTGCTCATGTGTAAATATTTTTTGAATCCGCCCACTGACACGCCCACTTTTTAATTAAAAACCGTTTTATTGAAGAAATCATTCGCAAAGTATGTAGTTATATTATATATATTATATATATTATATTAAAAACTTCAGCTGTCTAGATCAAAATTCGATTTTTTCGATAAATTTGTTTTTTGAGATTGTGTGCGTGTCAGTAGCCGGATTTTAAAAATTCTTAAACTTGATTATTTCGGGCCCCAAGAGAGTATAAATGGTTAAAATTTCTTCTTCCTAGCTCTAGTTTAAAGCCCTAATTTTTGCCGACGGCCCGACAAACGGACGGACGGACATGGCTAGATCGACATCAGTATCGATGTTGATCACGGATATAGTGAAATTTAGGGATCTACGGGCAATATAAAAAACACTTGGTCAAGTAACTGTATGGAAACGTGTGCTTGTGTACTTGCGACTTCGGAATCGATAATGCTTTATGCTGAACAAATATGTAGATGGCGACAGTCTCAAACTACAGAGAAACTCCTAAGGTTTTACCTGAAACGGCAATTCCGACTCCCCGACGCAACGCAGTTACATATTCCTCATCGGACGGGATTGTGAACGCTGTATGCAACACTCTTAGAACTACATTTCAACTATGTAATCAAGCTCATGTTCAGCCCCGCCGAAAAGGTAGCTAGAAAAATGCAGTCTCGGTTGTAAAGTCTCAAAGCAATTAATTGAAAAATCATACTTTAAATCATACGATATCACTTTAGAAAATCGGGCACAGTGAAAACCTTACCTGTGCAACCACTGAATACCTTTTGCAGGTGGCAATGGTGCGATGGTAGTGTATTCACTAAGTGATTAGTAGGTCGTGCATTCGATTCCCGACCAGGGCCATGATTTTTATAAATTGAATACACACAACAAAAACAGATCTCCCTAAAGCAATTTAGGCGCCACCTGTGGAGAAACAAAATCCCATAGCACCAAACTTCTTTCCTATCCTTCTATTCTTTCATACAGTAAGTAGCACCCAAAAATAGGCAATGAATCATTTGCTGGGAGCTACTTACACCAACAAACAAAATGCCTGCGCTGCGAGCTTCATGCCAATGTGAGAGAAGAGGGCTGTAAAGTCATACCCATAGCTGCAATATTTCTTGACGGGGACAATCATTTAGGGGATGACTTTAGCGCAGAGAAAATATCCATGTTCTTTCGAGGATGGGATGAAGTGTTACCTCTAAATTGTATTCTACAATGGCTTGGCACTAAATTGCCTCTTGTTGAACGCAAACGAAATGGAGAATATCGCATATTTTTTCTGAAGATGTCTTACATTCTAGCGGACGTAAGGCGACAAATTGCTTTGAATCTTAGGGCAGTGGTAAGGATATTTGCAAAATAAAAATACACAGGAGAAGAATGCTAAAGATTTTTAATTCCACAATGCAAAGTACTTCCTATTATGAACTGTTATGAGTTTTTTTAAGCCCCATTATTGTTCCAGGCTTATAGCCACCACGGGAGGATCTAAGGGCTGCGTCATTCAGCTCCAATTGTTAACCACTCATATCCAAAGCTGCAATAGTTGGTGGACTTCGCTACCCTCTCAGAAAATAGTAAACCGGTGTCGAATCACATGATATTGGATGCCAGGGTACAGGATAATTTCTGTAGATAATGCTATCATCGAACACTTTCTTCAATAACTTGATCGTTTCGCCGGCAGTATTATATTTGGCACCGTCCTGCTGAAACCAAATTTCCTGCAGACCATGTTCACTCATTTTTTGGAAACGAAATATCTTTGAGCATGACTCTGTAGCAAGCGCCATTGACGTTGACACTGCGATTTTTTGATTTTTAAGAAGTATCATCCGATGATTCCATTAGCAAGTAGACCGCCCAAATAATCCATTGTTCGGGGTGCACCAGAAGCTTTTTTCAGATTACTTTTGGATTTTACTCGCTCCAAATGCGACAGTTTTGCTTATTAACAGAGTCTCTCTGATAGAAGCGAACCTCATCACTGAATAAAATTTATCGGTGCGAAAGTGGATTGACTTTCAACTTTTCAAGCGCCAAATCACTCGATTGGGTTTGGTTAAAGTGTCTGCCAACTAAGGTCAACACACTTAGACCAATGTGGGGTCCATTGTCATACCACGTGGATCTAGGTGAGCTTCTCTCTCTCCTCGTTAAACCATTTACAGCTTCGGATGAAGCATGATTGATTTCTAACATCAGTGTTAGCCAAGCCGCTAAGAGCATTAAGTAAGAAGGCTTCTAGATAGATATGCCTTTTATGGGAGAGAGCAGGGCTTGTACTAAGAAGGTGAATTGCTATCTCCTTCTCCTCCGCGGTTGCCGTAGTCTTTCTTTTACTCCTGTGGCAATCGAGTTTGCTAGCGTGTATCTCAAGATCATTGCACAAAATCATCCACAAAGTCGATGGCGCTGGCCAAGTTCTTGTAACGTCGCTGATATTTTTTATCGTTGCAGTGGGAGTCCAAAAGAGTGAATGCAGTGCAGTTTGTTCGTCGATTATGTTAATCGTAAATTTGGCGTATGACTCTATAAACAATTTTCACTTACCAATGGCTCTCAAAATTTTCCAGACTTTGTAATATCCGCTCGGGCGTAGGTCTTACTATTATGATTTGCCAAACAATATTGAATAAAAGTATGATGCAAGCTGTCAAATTACCTATTAGTTATCTGATTGTTGCGATATTTAAGAAATAACTCCGTAGACACACCCTTTATAAATGAACATTTCACATTAATCCACAATGAACTTGATAACACTGAACTTGGAAACCTAATAGCAAATGGGCCAAAGAAGAAGAATAATAAAAGAAACAACGACAACAATAATTAACCCCTTTAAGAGGATTATTTAAAACTTGCCCTTAGCCTATTACAATCATCGCCTACCTTTCTGCTTGTCACCCATCACGTCTTATTAATACCGAGACATGGGTAATTAAAAAGGAAAATTCCTATAATTGGATACTCTGCGATATGCTGAGCTTTTCCACGTGCCCAGCGAACTGTTTATTATTATCTCTATTAACCTCCTTACTTGCTCACTTTTCAAACATCGGCATGAAATTATTTAAATATGATATTCTATGCCAGCTTATGTTTATAGCCTTAAGAAAGTTATTCTAGGCTTGCGTTTACCCCTCGAGGGTATTTGTTATGAATACCATTTACTCGACCGTACTAATTGTATTACAAAAGGTCGCGACCGACGGTGAGAGTAAGCTATAGGACTTGAAACAAAAAGTAGCTTTTTAATCCGCGTAAGCGATATGATTGCCAAGGATAGGGTCAGGATACTAGATAAAGCTTAAAATTGTTGTCGCAAATATAATAATGGGTTGTATTTGAAGAAGTTTAAAGGATAATTGAGTCTGAAATACGCTTGAGTAAGTGAAAAAAAAAGAATAATGAAAAGGATAATATTGCAAGTTTGAAAATAAACAGACTAAAATGGAAGTTAATTATTGTAATTCGATATGTCAACAACCAAGAAGGAATTTAATAAAACCTTGCAGCGGGTTTGACGAAAGAAAGATTATCTTCTTGGAACCTGTTGGTAAATCAAAAGGTTCCTCGTTACCTAATAAACTTGTTCAAATTAATATTATACCTAATTAGGTTATTTATTGTATATGAAGGGTTCGCACGGATAACCCAGCTATAAATTTAGGCACTCATACTCATAAATAAAATAATTAGGTCTGAAACATTCTACAGTAGAAATTCAGAAACATGAACGAATAAAAAACAGTTCATCTTATCGAGCATCAAATTTTGGTTGACAAAGAAGAAGTAGTTAAGACGTTTCAATGTTTTAGAATACAACAGAACAGGGGCGGGGCTTGAGGGGATGAATCTAAGATTTTGCTATTTCTGCTGTGAGAAAATGATAATAAACATCTATAAAAGTAATTTTTTTTAGTCTATACACAAATTTAAAAAATAATAAAAACTGAACAATGAGCTCCACCGATGAATCCAGGTTTCTTGCTGATGCAGAAAAAGCAAGCCGAACGTCGCTAGGTGCGCTAACGGTTGCTTACGAGAAGTGAAAATCGTCATAATGGCTTGGCCTGCGATGGGCCCGGACTTGAAATCAATTGAATACATTTTTACTTAAGAAACTGGTTAAATATAAAATTAAAAAAAAGATCAAGTCCGTTAGCTTACTCATATACATTACATACAGACACAAAACTAAAGGGTGTTCAAATTAGAAGTATCATTTTAAATTTTGAATGAAAGACATACTCGTAAATTGTGTAAAATCTGTATTTATTTTTTATTATTTTTATTATTGGAAATTAATGTCTTCCAAGTGACCTCCTCTGCTAGCTCGGCAGACTGTCAACCTTTTACCAAAATTTTGAATTAATTTTTAGCATATGGTTCAATAAGTGATATTTGTTCGATGATGTTGTCTTTGAGGTGTTAAACAGCTTGAGGATTATCGGCATAAACTTTATTCTTCAAGAAATCCCATAAGAAATCCAGTGGTGAAATTACATGATCTTGGTGGCCAATTCACGTCTGTTCTTCGGGAGATTATGCGATTGTTAAACTTCTCTTTCAAAAGATTGATTGACTTGTTTTTTTTTTTATATAATTTGCGTGCGCTAAAGGGATTTCTTTTTTTCTGTGACCCTTATAGTGGAAACCACAGCGCAGGCATTTTGTTTGTTCCTGTAAGTAGCTCCCAGCAACTGATCATTGCCTATTTTTGGGTGCTACTTACTGTATGAAAGAATAGAATGATAGGAAAGAAGTTTGGTGCGATGGTATTTCTTTCTCCACAGGTGGCGCCTAAATTGCTTTAGGGAGATCTGTTCTTGTTGTGTGTATTCAAATTTATAAAAATCATGGTCGGGATTGGAACGCACGACCTGCCAATGACTTAGTGAATAAACTACCATCGCACCATTTCCACCTGCAACTTCCTGTGTAACATGCCGCACTATCCTGCTGAAACCACATTTTCTGCACATCAATATCTTCCAATTGACTCCACAAAAAGTTTATAATCATCGCTTGATATCGAGCTCCATCCACAGTAACTGCATTGCCATTTTCATCTTCGAAGAAAAGTGGACAAATTACGACCCCACACCAAAATCCACACCATACAGTATTTTTTTTTGGTTTCCTTTCAAACTATCACCCAGGATTTTTTTCAGCCCAAATGCTACAGTTTTGTTTTGTGACATAACCGCCAATTTCAAAATGAGCCTCATCGGTGAAGATAATTTGCTTGAAAAATTTGTCATTTTGTTGTTGCTTCTCTATAGCCCAATTAACGAATTGACGACGCACTGCGTGGTCAGTTGTATTTTGTAAGCCTTTACATGCAGATCTTTGTGCAAAATGTTAAACAAAGTTGTTGGTTTGAGGTTTAATTGCTGTTAACGACGACGAATTGATGTCCTTGGCTCTGCAGCAACACTTCTGCTAACAGCTGCTATATTTCCACTCGAACGACGACTACGCTGTTAAGCTTTACTTCTCTGATCTTGATCCGAACCAGTTTCTTCAAATTTATGAACGATAAGTTTAATAGCACGGTTTAATACGGGTTTTCTCTACCGTATTTGGAACGAAATTTTGATTCAACTTCTGCAAAACTTTCACTATTTTTAAAATAAGTTTTATTAATAAAAAAACGTTGCTTAATATTGTACCGATCCAGTTTAGATAACACGAATGTATTTACTTCATACCTGAAAAAAACGTCGGTGTAATCTAGTAGCTGTAAAAAAAGTGTTGGCCAATTTAAAATGATACGTCAAATTTGAACACCCTTTATATGTGAACAAAATGGCTACTAGATTTAAGTTTAAATTCTGTGATGAACGAATCATCTGTGTCCTGTGATGATTTAAAGAAGGGGAAAAATAAAAAAAGCGGCCAAGTGCGAGTCGGACTCGCCCATGAAAGGTTCCGCGTGAATTATAATTATTATTTACTTAGGCACCTATTACAGATTTATTATTAGAAAATAATGGTTCACGGTTTACGCATAAGGTTTATGTTTATTAAATTATTTTTTATTTTTTTTTTATATTTCAGTTGATTGATTGAAAGGTAAATTGCGGTTTACGATTTATGATGTATTAAAAAAAACAACTTACTAAATCTCGTTCAAACCAATTTTCGGTGGAAGTTTACATGGTAATGTACATCATACATTTTTTTTTAGTTTTATCAGTCTCTTATTTTAAAAGTTAGAGGGGGAGGGGGGACACACATTTTACCACTTTGGAAGTGTCTCTCGCGCAAACTATTCATTCAGTTTAGAAAAAAATGATATTAGAAACCTCAATATCATTTTTGAAGACCTATCCATAGATCACACGTATGGGTTTGATGAAAAAAAATAATTTTAGTTTCAGTTCCAAGTATGGGGAACCCCCAAAATTTATTGTTTTTTTATATTTTTGTGTGAAAATCTTAATGCGTTTCACAGAATACATCCACTTACCAAGTTTCAAAAGTATAGCTCGTATAGTTTCGGAAAAAAGTGACTGTGACATTCCCGGACAGACAGACAGACGTGACGAATCTATAAGGGTTCCGTTTTTTGCCATTTGGCTACGGAACCCTAAAAGACATACATAGGATAAATAGAGACATAATTTATGAGTCATTGGAAGTTTTAGGCCCAGTACTTATGAAAATAATAAACTCATCGCTATATCATGATTTTTCCGAACATTTGGAAGGAGTCTACAGTAATACCAGTTGAAAAGATGAAAGGTACTGTGAACGGTGAAAACTTTCGTCTAATATCTTGCCGATGTTTGAAAGAGTGTTAGAGCGCGTCGTTAATGAACAGCTTACGGAGTACATCGAAAAAAATAATTTGTTAGTTGAGGAACAATCGGGTTTAAGCAGCAAACATTCTTGTGAAACAGCGATAAATTACCTGATATATGAATGGAGGAAAAACATTGATAAAGGCAAAGGAATCATAGCTATATTTCTCGACTTTAAGCGAGCGTTCGGAACTGTAGATCGACAAATACTACAAACTAAATTAGATTCCTTTGGAGTCAAAGACACAGTTTTAAAATTGTTTCAATCCTTTTTACAAGACAGAAGTCAAAGAACAAAGTTCGGTGATAACATATCAGACTCTGTAGATGTCGAGTTGGGAGTACCAAAAGGTGCTTTCTTGGGTGTTGTTTTGTACCTGTTGTATATAAATGACGTAAGAACAGTTTTGAAGTTCTGTAAAATTGTCTTATTTGCTGATGACACTTTAATATACATGACTGGAAGTATCTTTCATGACATGTGTACAAAAACAAATACAGACTTAGAAAATATCACCGTGAGGCTAAGAGCAAACAAACTGAATCTAATTGTAAATTAAAACTAAGTGTATGAATTTAAAAATATTTGATTCCATTTCAGTGTTCATAAATGGTCGCCGAATTGAATGTGTTTAAAACATTAAGCATTTAGGGGTTGTTATAGACACTGATCTTAGCTTGAAAGACCATGCAAAGTGTATCTGCGCAAACATTTATAAAAAAATTGTTTTTTTTTAAAGTTATCTCCTAGACCTGTTTTAAATATGGAAAATTCAATTATGCTGTTCAATGTCTTGGTGTTACCGCACTTTTTTTATTGCGCAACAATAGTATATGGATGCCAAAATTAAATAAAACGGCGTATTCAGCTAATACAAAAGAAAGCGATCCCTAAGTGCAGCAACAATACAACAAATGCTAGAAGCATTAAAATGGATGAATGTTGAGCAGTATATAACCTACAATGCAATAATATTTATATTCAAAATGAAATACTGAATGCTACCGTCATATTTGGAAGACAACATTACCATGGTCTTTGAATTACAGCCGTAAAACTGGAGAAACAGCGAAAACCTCAGACCAAGCAGTACCAGGGATTCACTGAACTTCTTCAACAACCTACCAAATGAGTTAAAAGCGGAATCAAGATTTTTTTTTTTTTTGTAGAAAACTTTATAATTTTTTGAAGAGCGATATTGCTAATCTGTAGGGCAACCGGAAATATGTAAAAGCCTGTTTTTTTCGGGAGGTCGTATTGGAAATTGGATTACACAGAAATACGTTTAATACAAAACTACGCATTTTGAGCCCTATTTGTTAGGGCATATTTGTGCATATTTTGGGTATAAATGCATATTTTTGCATATTTAACTTTTAAGAGGATATTTCGCATATTTTTACATTTTTAGGATATATTTTAGCACATTTGTGAATTTTTTCAATATTTTTGCTTATTTGTCCTTTTTTCATCAACTGTTTGTGTGAAGAAAAAAAATGAATATTTGCGGAAGTGCACGGAACCAGCAGGTGCAATTTGTTCACTATGTGACTGCCTATATACACAGCTGCGCGGGTAAACCCTTTTACCTTAATAGATAGATGCGCATTGGCAATGGCAATCCTTTCCCCATTTTCAACAGACAAGCGACATCGCAAACAAAAGTTCTACTCTTAATCGCGGACAGTGGATCTAAGAAGCTGGTTGTGAAAAGTTCAACTTGTGAAAAAAAATAAATACATAGAAAATAAACAAAGTTTGGTTTGTTAGAAATCCTTAATTTGAGGGTGAAATATTCGGGTACCTACGTAAAAACAAAAAAGAATCAAATTAGGTATATCCTAGTTTTTACTATTTATATAATTTTCTTCATTTTAGAAAATCAATTTTAGTGGTCCAGTAAAACATATACAAAATGAATCATTGTTTTCCTTTATCCTCTCTTATTTAGAAACAGGTATGTTGCCAACGTAGTTATTGGCATTTTAGATAATTTCTGACGACTCAGTTGCAAAGGAGAAGTTTTCTAATTAATTTTGCTTTAATGGATAAAGCAAACCATTCGACAATGGCTCTTCGATGACTCGGTAAAGATGTTGCGTGACCAAATTGAAAAAGACTCTATACTGCTGTTTTTGTCGAATGCTGCTCCATATATGGTTAAGGCAGCTGTAGCAATTCAAGTATTTTACCCAAGCATAACTCATGTGACGTGTCTAGCACATGGACTTCATAAAGTTTGCGAAACCATAAGAGGACCATTTCCTGAGGTCGATCTTCTTATTGTCAGTATAAAAAAAATTTTTGAAAGCTCCTTTAAGAGTAAGAACTTTTAGGGAAGTTGAACCAGATCTATCACTTCCTCCGCAACCAGTTACAACTCGTTGGGGAAGCAGTTTTATACTATGCAGAAAATTATGAAAAAATTGTAAACATTTGTCATTCCTTCGATGAAGAAAATTCTGCTGCTGTCAAAACTGCCAGAGAATAACTTGAACGAGTTAATTTAAAAACTGACTTGGTGTTTTTGGTAGCAAACTACGGCTTTTTTTCTGAATCAATTAAGAAATTGGAAACGAATGGTCTAGAACTTGCCACATATATCGACATAGCCAACGATGCTAAAATTAAAGTTAGCTCCATTGACTGCAAAATAGGGAGCAATACAAAGACCAAAATTTCAAATGTTTTGAAAAAAAACGTAGTTTTAGGGCTTTAAAAGAAATTTCCAGTTGTCTGTCTGGAAAAAAATCAAAGGTGAATGAATACACAATCTCTGAGATAATAGCATTTAAATTTGCGCCTATAACATCCGTTGAGGTAAAAAGAAGTTTTTCTATGTACATGTCTTTAGAGCAATTAGCCAAAGTTTCCTTGTTGACAATTTAAGCATATTTGCATTTATTGCAACAAAATTTCATTTATTATAATTCAAGAATTTTTTTTTATATATATATAAGTTGTTCGATTAAGTTGTTTCTTATATAGTTGTGTTTCCTGAAATAAAAATTATTTAAAAATAATATTTTTTGTTTAATTTTTCGTGATTTTTCCAGTTTTCAATAGTTTTTAGAGCATATTTTAAGAACATATAACGTCATTTTTAGAGCATATTTTTAAAGTGCTATAAACGGTTTTTTAAGAGCATATTTCCGGTTGCCCTACTAATCTGTAATAATATTTAAGTTTTGAAATTTGTAAGAGTCAAACATATAAAAAAAACATAAGGACGGGCTACAGTCCGCTTGGGCGAACTCTTATTCCTATCCCTCATAAGTGGGCGTGACAAAAGTCTAAGTATGGTTGAATTGTTAAGAACGCTCTACATATTTTGTTATATAACATTTAAAGGATTTTATCAAAAAAAAACGAAGGTTTTGTAAAAAAACGCTCCCTAGCTCAAAATTTGGTTTTTCAATAAAAAAATTTTATTTAATTGTGGGCGTGTCAGTAAGCGGATTTAAAAAAAATTAACACATGAGCATAAAAGGCCCCTAGAGAGTATATATTATAAATTTCAGCTCCCTAGCTCAAACTTTGGAGTTTCACAAAAAGTTTTTTTTTTTAAATTGTGGGCGTGTCAGTAGGCGGGTTTTGAAAATATTTACACATGAGCATAAAGGGCCCCTAGAGAGTATATATTATAAATTTCAGCTCCCTAGCTTAAATTTTGGTTTTTCAATAAAATTGTTTTATTTTTTTGTGGGCGTGTCAGTGGGCGGATTTTGATGAAATTTTTGAAATTTTTTATCCCGAGCATTTTTAGGAGTCATAGATCATATACAAAAAATTTCAGCTTTCTAGCTCAAAATTCGATTTTATCCAAAATTTTGTTTTTTTGAGTTTGTGGGCGTGTCTGTGGGCGGATTTCAAAAATTCGTAAACTTGATTATTTCGGGACCCTATAGAGTATATGGTTAAAATTTCAGCTCTCTAGGCCCAGTTTAAAGGCCTAATTTTTGCCGACGGACGGACGGACGGACATGGCTAGATCGACATTACAATCGATGCTGATCATAAATATAGTAACTTTTAGGGGTCTACGGGCAATATTAAGGTATGTTACAAACTATGCGCCAAAATTAATATTCCCTTAGAATAGGGTATAAAAAGGAGAGAACATTTTGAGTTATTTGTTAAAAAGTTCAAGGAACTAATAAACATTATATTTATTATATGCACACATTACAAACAAGTTCGCGTACTGAGAAAATTTAAAAAAAAACATGAACGAAAGTAAAATGTACTGCATTAACTTTTGTTCACCCTGAATTTTGGTTGGTAAAAAATTAAAACTGTCACATGAAAATATTTGTCAGATCAAAACATTTTAGCTATTCGTTGACTCGGTCTTGTAGAACTTTTTGCAAAAATAGTTTTGATCCCATTCACAAACGTTCTAAACATAAAAGTAAGCGCGGACGGACTTGTTGATTTATAAAGTTTTAAACCATTTTCCTTTATTTATGTTTAATTGCTTACTCCTTCCTTGTTTCCTTTTTTTTGACATAAATTACATATTTTTAGTAAATAATACCTGCACCTGACCGGAGTTGCCCGTGCCCAAGAATTGCATTGGCCAATATGTGCGAGTAGACTATATAATTATTGTCTATGGCGGGTTTCCGGCTTGCGTTCCTCCGCCTAACAAAAATATATCAGACTTTAAATAAACTGCACAGAAACACTCTCAGGCCAATACCAAAGACTGCCTGATTTGAGCTCAGTCGGTTCCATAGTTAAAAGGAATATACCATTTCGCTAAGTATAGGTGCTAGTTGTCTCGCAGGCACCTTTGTCAGCTTTATTTTTTCGAATCAAACAGCAACACGAAAGAAAGAAACTTCAGTCACTTCAACTTTCCGATGTTCGATTAGCGATATAAACGCAAATTTCGATTTTCCGATTTCCGGCTTTTCCTTTCAGTTTTTCACAATTTTCATTTAAAAATAATCTGCTGTTCTCGAGTTTTTGCGAGACTAACGCACGCACGGATTTTTATATATAATTTAAACAAAAGTGTATTAATTTTTTTTTTTAACCTTACTTGAAACTTACTAAGATATTATAATATAATAGTATATTGCAAAATTTGAATGCGCGCCACTTTTTTTTCAAACTCAATGTAGTTTTACATTTGCATCAACCTCTTCCATAAGTATTATAATTTTGACTCATAGCTAGTAACATGCTTTAATATTGACCGGGACTCCTAAAAGATAGGTACTATATTTATGATCAACATCGAAAGCAATGTCGATCTAGCCATGTCCGTCCGTCCGTCCGTCCGTTGTCAATGTTAAGCCCCATTCAATTTAAGATGGAAAGCTGAAGTTAAAAACATATAGGTACTCTCTTGGGCCCGAAATGGTGTTGTTATCCATCTGCTTACACCCTCTTTATCTCAACAAAAAGTTTTGTTGAAGAAATCAATGGAAATGAAAGCCCTATTCTTTGCAAAAAATGAAGATGAAGTCGTAATAAACAATTCCTCCATGCAAATTTTTGGCACGCTGTTTTCAGGAACATTTTTTGATGAAGTTCTTAAAAACATATAAAAACCAGTTATATATGAGAAAATATTATAGACAACATCCTTTTAAACAATTTACCCATCCTTAAAATGTTGCCACACTCACTTTCTGGGGGATAGATGTCGTAGGCGGATTTTAAATTACACTTGAGCATTTCGAACCCCTACAAAATGTATCTTTCAAATTTCATTCTCGAATTTCAGGGCCTAAAAATTGACAACGGATGGACGGGCAGGCGGTTATGGCTAGATCGACCTAACTTTCGATGCTGGTCACAAGTATGTATATTAGTTTTAAGGGCTCTACGAGCAATATTAAGGTATGTATGTTACAAGATAGAGTATATTATAAATAATTGACTTACATTGGGAAAAACTTCTTAAGGCCTCATATCTCTATTGTTGAAGCCTCTGCTATTTCCTACGATCGTATTCTCTGGTGTAGTATAGCAAGTAGAACAAACCGCTTCAAAACGTTTATGGCAACACTTCTGGACGGCTTCCGCTGTTATTTTATTCCAAGCCTCTTGGAGACATTTATCTAACAAAATCACCTAAAGTTAAACATTTTTAGCTTTGCTCAGCGTTTGCCCGTGGAGACTTTATTTAACCAGAGACTTGTAGGATAATGCCAATGACAACAAGTTTTAGCTTGTGATCACCAGATCTATTCGGCCATAGATACAGGGAATGTAAAACATCCAGGTGCTGATCTTTCGCCAGCCTTTGTATACTCTGGAATCATCAGTCAAAACAGGCCACTTTCGTCTGCATAATAGTCTCATATAACTTGACCTGTAATGACAAGACCGCATGTTTACTAGAGATTAGTTTTTCTCCACTGAATGCTAACAGTTAAATCCCAAATCTGTTTTGAAGTAGGTAATCCAGCGCGTTAGACGTCTTTTGTCTTTTCACCATTTTTCCCGGTACTGGAACATAAGGGGCACGAAACTTCATGAATCATCAATACAAAAACCATGTTTGCCATGTCTGATTTCTGTAAAGTCTTGCATTTCGCCGCTTCTCAAATATATGTTTTAAATATTCTGGATGAGATATCTCTACACTCACAACCGTGGATAAGGTAATCCCATCATCTTCTTTCTTTACGGCGAGGGTATGATCAGGATTAAACAAATCTCGCTGGTTTCGGATGCCAATCAAAAGGTCGTCAACATTTCACATTATTCTTTTAAATGTAAAAACTTTACTTGCCCTTTCACTGTTCGTTTTGGTTCTTAACAAATTCACTACACACTAAGATAGGTACCCCAAAAGTGCAAAAACAGTTAAAAACAAAGAAGTTTGAAAGTTTTCAAAACTGAATAACTAATAACTTTTGGACTCATCCAAAATTTAACCCGTTCATCTTTTCGAACACCGCAATGGTGAAAATATTTTGTTCATCTTTTCGAGATTCTACTGTACCAACTTGTAGAAAAAGCTTGTTTCAAAGTAATATGTTCAGATTTAATTAAATAATGAATAAGTTTGTGTAGTCGCTATGTAGCAGCTTAGAATAACCAAATCTGGATTCTGGTCGACAACAACAAAACTATCAAAAAGAAAATTACTTTGAACTTGATTTGTTTATTATTTTATAAAAAGAAAATTATTTTGAACTTGATTTGTTTATTATTTTTTTTTTTTTTTTTTTTTTTTTTTTTTTCAAAGACAAACTGGTTACCCATCATATTACATACTCGTCCTTACAATGGCTTCATTCAAATTAAATTATGCATCAATTATTATTGACAGAACAAGAGCTCATTATTTCAATGGAAAAGAATGACAGCAACATACAAAAAAAAAGAAGCGAAAGCAAATATAAAAAAATGGAGCTTCAGATGCGTGCTCCCGTTCTTAACGAGAAATAAATTGCGTATGCCCAAAGTTGATTGATCAATGGCCATGCTGTTTGTTCGGTGACTGCTTCTTGTCCTTGTCCACCACATTTCCAGGCCCGTCATCGACTCATAAGATACAATCACCATGGAAATTTTCCACATCTCGATTGCACGTAGGGTGCAGCAGCAGCGGTAGCTCTATGCGGTAGCAGGAGCAATATATGTAATAACTGGAGTAAGTACAAACACAGAAATCTGAGGCAGGAAGCCAAGTCGTACGCGGCAGTTACCAAGTTATATCTATAGTGGAAGCGTTTAAAGACCTATGACAACTGTTTATGGTAATACGCTATGGAATTGGTCAATGATTTCCTTTTTCATGTGCAAAGTACGCTCTATTAAAAGTGGAATGATGTGTTTTTTTTATTTGTTATAACCAGATTTGCACATTGTTTCGCTTGGTGTCTTATTAATTGCTCTATTGCTGGAGATGAGTTGAATTTGTTATCCAGACAGCTCTGGGTGCGATACTGAACATATCTATGGATCAAGACTGCCAACGAGGTATTTTAATTAAAAAGAGAAATCTCAAGAGAATAAAGGATCCATCTAAAGATCAAAAGAACAATATTATTATATTTATCGCTTTGATCAATAAATGCGAAGGGCTCCACGTGCCATAGTGATGAGTTAAGCCTAACAAAGAAATTAAGCTCGTTACATCGATTCTTGGAAAGCGGCCGGTTAACGATATGAAGCAGGTACCTTTATTCTAACTTTTTACATGGATGGCCTTAGAATTGAAATCAGATTGGCATTTCTCTTAAGGATTATAGGCCCCCTGAGGTTATGTAGATCATGGAACATTATTCTTCGGAAAGACCACCCAAGTGACGTTCTATATAATACTATATAAACGTTTTTGTTAAATAATGTTAAGATGACGTTTCTTAAATGAAACCTATTTTGGAAAAGTTCTGCTTATGTATTAATTTTCTTGTGGTGACGTGTTTGAAAAGAGTTTACAATGCAATTCTCTTCATAGAAAATGTATCCATTATACTAAGAGACTTTATTTTAAAACGTTACAATGAATTGATATGATTTATTAAAAATTTGGAATTAAATAATACACACAAGTCTTAATCAAGCACAACCAAACAAACAGATGGGAGAAGCATGGGTTAGTAATAACCCACCAAACAGCCATAACGGCATAAAGTGGTATACGGATGGTTCTAAAATGGAAACGGGGGTAGGAGCGGGAATATACGGACCACACAAACCCTTTACGATACCCATGGGAAAAAGTCCCAGCGTATTTCAAGCGGAGCTCCACGCCATTCAAGAATGCGCCAGCCACATTATTTTATCTGGCATAAAAGGTGCAACCATCCATATTTTCACGGATAGTCAAGCAGCTATAAACGCCCTTAGCTCGTATACCATTGACTCCAAATCAGTCATGTACTGCTTCAATACCCTACAAACACTCGGAATAAGAAACAAGACCAAATTATGGTAGGTTCCGGATCATGTCGGGGTAGAAGGTAACGAAAAGGCCGACGAACTGGCCAGAAAAGGTTCAGAAACACCTTTCATAGGTCCCGAACCTTTCTGCTGCACTCCTAGATCAGCAGCAACGGCAGCAATTAAAAGCTGGGAACATAGAAAATGTATCTATCTTTGTGAAAGCATCCCAGGTCTAAGACAGGCCAAACGAGCCATTCGGCCCTTCAATCAAAATGCCAGCAAATGTCTAAACCTAAGCAGGCATGATATCAAAAACCTAGTAGGTTACCTTACTGGTCACCATGGGTTAAGATATCATCTACACAAAATGAGAATATCAGACTCTCCTGAGTGCCGACTCTGTCTTGAAGAGGACGAGTCAGCTGAACACATTTTATGTGAATGTCCAGCCCTTAATGGAATTAGAAAGAAGATCTTTTTCAGGGAGCAAATGAGCCCCGAGGACATAAAGAATTCTTCTACTGTCCGCTTTACACGGAAAGTGGAAATTCTACTAGTATAAACTTTTCTGGCCCATACGGTACAAAAGATCTTTTAGGTCGAAGTACCCTCCCTTATAAATCGCCTTGGCGAGCCAGAATTAAAAAAAAAAAAAAAAAAAAAAAAAAAACTAGATCATTTACGTCCTCTCTGACAGCAGAGCGGCACTGCTTTCCATTTACGCCTTTCAAATCACCTCAAAACTAGGCTGATACTGCCTAAAGCTACTCAAGACATTAGCCAGCACCAAAAGTACTTACCTTATCTGGGTGCCTGGCCATAGCGGATTTGACGGCAATCATAAAGCGCTTGCCAGGAAACGATCTTAAATATCATTCATGATGCAAAGACCATTCGCTGTTGTACCTATCAGCTCCGCTAAAATCTGCATTAATAAATGGTTGGAAAAAAAACGATTTATTACTGGAAAAATACCGAACACACAGACAGGCCAAATAATCCCTGCCAACCCCATCAATGAAAAGAACAAAGAAGCTCCTACAAAAATACAGAGGGCAGATACATACAGTCACAAGGTTCCTGGGGGCACTATAGAGTCAAAAAAAAAACATCTGGGCATGGGACTTGCTGAAGACAATATCTATCGAATGTGCAATAATGCAGAAGAAAAGGGAGAACATATTCTATGTCACTGTGACTGCGCACCCTAGGTAAACCCTACCTTGAAACAGTTATCATGATTGTCAGCTCACCAAAAGACCTAGTCTAATTTATCAAGAAATCCAGCCTCATGAGCGAGCTTTAAACCAAAATGACAATATCAAAATAGGCCTATTGTGGCCGTGGTAATAACGGTACGTCCCGTAAGTCCCAGCTCTTTAAACAATCTAATAAGTAAGTAAGTAAGTAAGTAAGTAAGTAAGAAATTCATTTATTTAATATTTTCTTATTACATAAGTTACAAGTTAGAATGAATTTCAAAGCTATGGCTTAGCCGTCAGCTTGGTTAGCAAAATGCTTATACATGTACCTACATTTGTAACTTTAACAATATAGTTATTTTTTTAATAAACTTAATCAATCATAATACTCTGTTATTAATAGCGACCTGTATTTGTAGATGGATTTAATATAATAAAAAAACTTTTTCCAATCACACGCGTTCAAAATTTGTATTGTCTCCTGCATGGTAAGGAATTTTTTTCCGAAGTAAGCTAGTCTCTATGGTTTGTAGATTGGACAAACACTAATAATGTGAAAGCAGTCTTCTTTCGCTTTTAAGTTGCAAATATTACAAAACTGGTTGAAGCTTCCATTATATGGGCTGCCATTTAAACCAATCAACTCACACCTTGTTTTGAAAATAAGAGATATTTCACTATAGTTGAGTGAGTCATTGAAATAGTTCTTATCCTTTAGATTGAAGTTCAGGTGAGAATACAATACTCTGCTATCTGATTCACGAGCTTTCTCTATAAATCGCACACGAATAGCATCTTCATTTTTATTTATTATTCGATAAAGTTGGTTCTTTAAGTTGTCCAGGTTGTTTAGATCGAATGAAATAGTTTCTCCACACGCGTTTCCAATTCTTAACCATCTTAACGCCCACCAGTCCTTGTTTCTTAATTCATAAGATAGCATTTTTTTGGTTATTCGGGAGTCTGGATACGAACCTATTTTAATGATGTAATCCGCTTGCGATTTGAGAGTGCTTGTAAAAAGCATTGGAAGACCCGTTTACAAATAGATTGTGTAGTTCGGCGATTTCATTGGTAAGTTGAATAATTTTTTCAAGAAGTTCCTGTGGAATTTCTCGATTACTTCGTACTCGTCTGATCCCCAAACTTGAGAGGCGTAACAAAGAGTTGATTTAACAACTGAATCAAATATTCTGTATTTCGTTGAGAGGAGAATCCGCTTATTTGCAAAAACATTTTTCCATGATAGTTTCACTAAGCTTTGGGAAGACTTGGCTTTATCCGTTAGATGTTTACCAAATTCTAGGGTTGGGTTCAGTTTCACTCCTAAATATTTGAGTTCCTTCACAATCTCTAATCGGCTTCCATTATAAAACCATCTATTTCCATTTTGCACTCGTGATGAACGGGAAAAGACCATAATTTTAGATTTTTCGGTGTTGATGGTTAGCCCCCATTTTTTGCAGTAGCTGGCTAGACGATTTATCATCAATTGGAGATTTTCAGGAGATTCAGAGAGTAGAACAAGATCATCGGCATATAGCAAGACATTGACCACGGTATTAGCAATTCGTACTCCACCAGGCAAATCTTTTTCTATGTCGTTTATAAATAGAGAAAACAATAAGGCACTAAGAGGACACCCTTGCTTTACACCAGTCTGTGTTTTAAACCATTCTGAGAAATCCTTTCCATCCCAGACTGCTGCACTTGTTTCGGCATACATTTTTTTAATGGTCTTAAGAAATTTTGTAGAGATACCCAACTGAGACAGTTTATAGAAGAGTGCGCTTCGGCTAACAAGATCAAAAGCTGCCTTGAAATCTACAAAAAAGCTGTACATTTTCTTGTTTCTGGCTTGAAAGGCTCTTATAATCGCAGATAATGTGAATATTTGGTCAACGGTTGAAAAGTTTTTTCTGAATCCAGCTTGACGCTCTGTCAGAATATTTTTTTCATCTACCCATTTTTCTAATCGTCCTACAAGTATGCCACAAAATATCTTGGCTGACACATTCATGAATGAGATTCCCCTGTAGTTTTCTACGTTTTCTAGTGAACCCTTTTTGTGGATGGGGAATATTACGGACTTCTTAAACGATGAAGGGATGTCTGCGCTCGAGAACACACTGTTGAAGAGAACTTTCAAATAGTTGATTAATGTTGGACTAGCATTTTTGTAGAATTCGTATGGAATCCCATCTTCGCCTGGCGCCTTTCCATTTTTTGATTTCATGATAACATTATTAATTTCGTCAGTTGTTACCTCACCATCTAGGGAATCGTCGAAAATGAGGGGGTCCGCATACGAGAAAGATAGGTTTGAGTTATCCAGTAGAAGATGTTTAAAATATATGGATAGATCATCAGCAGATACTCCTGTACCTATTTGATAAACTGTACCATTAATCTCCCTTGCTATTCTCCAGAAGTCCTTCGAAGACTTGGTTTGACTAAGTAAGAGAGCTTGCTGATTATCGAAGTCAGTTTTCTTAGCTAGGCATAGATTTTTGTAGTGGGTATTCACTTGGTTATACCACTTTTTAACATCAGGGTCATTGCAAGTTCTCCAGACACGCAAAAGGGCAAATGATTTCTTCCTAGCATTTATGCATTCTTTATCAAACCATTTTTGTTTAAATGGTGACCTTATATTTGAAATGTTGTTTGATGCAGCACTTCTTATTAAACAAGTTATTTGGTTTGCGAGTGTTTCTGTTTCTTCTGGTATCGAATTATTTGCTGAGAGCAGGCTGTCTAATAATCTGTGGTAGGTATTTGTTTTTTTCGGATTTCCATTTAAGTCTTGGTAGCAGGGGCAGGTTTTTGTGATATGAGAGTGTTTCACCATCAACTTCAACCACGATTGGCATGTGATCCGAAAAAGTTTTGTATTGTACCTCAAATTTTTTAATTTTCCCAGTCCAGTCGTTGTTAACAGCACAAAAATCAATAACTGAATTGCCTTGCCCTCCGACAAATGTGTAATGCCCTTCTCTATCACCTTCGGTACAGCCGTTTAAAACAATAAGATCATACATTTGGAGCAGCTCTAGTACATCTGTTCCATTTTTATTGTAGACTATGTCTTTAGATACCCTATTGGTACAGCATATACTAGGGTTTGTTACAGTTTGCACTATAGTGGTTTGTGAGTTACTTATTCTCGAATTCCAATCTCCAATCAGCATAACGCTTTTGCTAGCTAAACATGACATTGTATTACACAGCCTCTCAAAGTCGTGAGTCCATTTGTTGCAGTTTATATATGATGGAACGATATATGTATTATTATTTTGTGTCACACATTTTACTACGGTAGTTCCTTCAAATTCATCAAAATCGTAAGTTTTTAAATGTGATTTTTTTATCCCGTACAGGCTTCCTCCACTTGCACGCCCCTTTATGTAGGTTTTACTTGCTTCGCTCCAAATTAACTTAAAGCCATCGAAATATTTATTAAAATAACTTAAATTATCGCTTGTTAAATGTGTTTCAAATAAAAAGAAAATTTCAAAGTTCTTAACATAGTTAAAAAAATCTACAAATAATAATTTATTACTTAATCCAGATATATTGTAAGATAAAATATTTGCAGAGATAAATTTGTTTGAGCTGACGACGCTTAATTCTCAGTTTTGTATGACACTACTACCTTCCGGACTTTCGGTGTAAAGTGTCATCACTGGTGCATCTGGTTTGGGCCATTCACGCTGACGTCTGTTTGACAACATAGTTTCGTTGACAGCATTAAAATTGAGTTTTCCGTAGATATTCTGTAGTTCGTTTTCTCCGTTTGTGTTATTATATTTAAGTTTGTTATTATTGTCTAAATAAAATGCTTTATTACCAATTAATAAATTGTTGTTTTTAATCAATACTGCTTCGCTTGGTTTAATTGTTTTGACGACTTTTCGATACCCGAGTAGAATTCGACGTTTGATTTGTGATTGTTTGCTAAGGTCTCGTTGGATATAGCAGCCTGTGCCTTTTAGCTTCAAGGAATTTTTTAACATTTGCATTGCAGTTTCATTGGAACCAGTGCTAAGTTTGAGTTTAATTATTTTCTTGTTTTCACTAAGTTTTACGGCTTGTGGCATTTGTTGTTGGTCTGCATCAGAGCCTAGCAAAAGTGTGGTTATGTTATGAATCCTTTCTTGGGGGTCAGATCGGTCGTTTGGAATCGTGAAAATAATATTTTTCCCTCTGATCTCTCTGCTCTGTAGTTCAAGCTCCTCTTCTAGAATGCAACATCGATTTTCGAAATGCTGCACTTTTTCAGATAATTCCTGGTTTTGTTGTCTTAGCGAGTGTATCTCATTGCTAAGTTTGTTGAGATCGTCTTTTGTTGCTAGATTGGCCGTCGCTTTGGAGAGTCCTGTATTGAGCGATGCCTCAATAATGGATTTGATTTTATCAAGGTCAGATTGGGAGATCGACATTGTCTGTTGGGATTTATAAACCTTTGATGGTCTGTTGATATTAAAAAGTGGATAAATATTTTTTTCGGGTGACGTTTGATCGATTTTCCTTTTGTTGTCAGTCATGTGACTTAGGTGTCTACTTGGAAAGTTTATTTCACAGCTAATAAATTAGGATTACCTGCTTTTGCTGTTTTATTTATAGAAACAGACAGTCGACACACCTGTTTATACACTTTTAATTATTAATTACGAACTTTGGCTAGTTATATTTAAGAATTTTTCGAGAGCAGATTTGTAATTGAACTATACACTTTGTAGCAGAGTTGCCAACCAAAACAATCTAATATAATTTAATCTAATCAAAAATGCGATGTCTAATTTTTGCTAAAGCCAAACATCCGCAAAGGAAATGAAATAAAGTCTCATTGTCCTCCGCTGCTCAGGTAGTCGGTATTGTGCGGGATGCTAAGTTGGGTTGCGCGCGTGCCGATAGGACAAGGAACAAATTACTGGTTACTATTCTAAGGACATCTATATGTTTTCTGTTAATAAGGTTATGTATTCCAAGTTTAATGTATGTGTATCTTCCTGGAAGTGACGCAGTTTGTTAGATTTGACCATGCAGAACCTGCCTTCGTGGTAAAGTGCAATAAGGGACAGCTATACAGACGGTAGAATAGCCATATCCGTATTCTTAAGCAAGGTATACCTTGTACACTTTTTTATCGTAGAAAAAAATAAAAAAGAATATAATAAAAATAATAGTAATAATGATATACATAAGATTATGGAGATTCTAGCCAAGTCTAAAAATGGAATTTATACCTGATGATCAAGGTGGTTTTCATACCCAAAGCTGGTAAGCAGGGGTCTGTTATCTTTATTGCTCAAAACCCTAGATAGGCTGGGAAAGCGAAAATCGGTAATAACTGCTCTAAGCAAGTTATAAAGAAATCTACACTTTAGCGAGTTCGCTCAAGCGGCTTTACTAGGCCCTGAAGGAGACTTGAACAGTTTAAATTGTTAGGCTAAAATGCTTTGATGAATGCGAAAATCTAACAAAACATTTGAAACTGGGACAGCAATTTGGTTGCCAGAATAAACATATATGGCTCCCTTTTGCTTAGTTGCATGACAATATCAGTTACCAGGTGAACCCTGAAGGGGCGAGTCATTTCACCACTATCCCATCGACAAAAAAAAATACAAATAGCTATTAGGCATTAACGGAGGGAATAAAACCTAGCTTTTGCGAACCATTTGTGTATATGAAGCTATATATATCTTTTGAAAAGAATGGATGGGACTTACAATTTGATGCCAATTACCAAAGGTGAATTTTGAGAAGCTTCACATAACAGCATATACTCTTGGATGTTTGTCAGATTTTAGCACAAGGTTTGGCTTATTTCCAAATATGTCCTTATTGCGTAAGGTCTTATTTCACGGCACCGACAGCGACTAATAACAAAACAATTCTCAACAAATTTGCATCGGCGCGAAGAAGGGCCAGCGTAATCTTCCCTGGTACTCTCTGTGACACTAATACAGCAGTATGGACACCTATTTGAATCTAGGACAGTTTGAGTTACAAGTTAAGTTTGAGTGAATAGAACTGATATATCGAACTTAGGGCAGTCCATACAAGTGTTACTGCATTTCCGTCCGTGTCGATCCGTATGTCCGTCTGTCCATCTGCGACACATGCTCCAGCCACAACGGGTGCATGGATTTACTTTAAACTCTTCATTTAAGGTTTTATGGCTTTATCTGGATGCCGTTTATGTTTTTTTTAAGTCTATCATTTAAAATAAACTAAGTTCCATACAGCTGCTTCTTATAACACTGAATCTCTCAAAACGGCTCTAACTATTTTGACAATTTGCTAAGTAAATAAAATAATTGAGTTAAGCGTAAAAAAATGGCTTACTCTGTATCGTAACTTTACAAAAATACTTATACATATCTCGAAAACGGCTCAAGTTATTTAAAAAAAAATGGACACACTAACTTATACTACCATTTTGAACGTATTCATATATTTCATACGTTTTTTTAAATTTATTGAAAAGTTCTTTTTCTCAAAAACGGCTTTAAAGAATTTGACCAATTTAAATGTCTTGAAAAATTGGAGTGAGTGGGAAAATATGTTTTTCAGAAAGACTCTGTATTTTAGAATACCGGAAAGATCTTAAAAACAGGTGAAGTGGTTTTGAAGATATTTGCAACGAAAGCGAAATCCAATCTGAACTCTGATTGCGATCGGGGTATCGGTTTCGGAACAAGATAAATGAACCAAACAAACGCGTTCACTTGACAGAGATTGAACTGTTCTAAATCCATTACGGTGTGAAAAATGTTGTGATAAATTTAATACAATTTCAAATTAATGGCTACCGCGGCTCGTGTTGACCAATTGTCGGTATAGATAGATAGATAGATACGAGTATTTTGTATAATTTTATACATTAGTGTTGTTACCTCACATTTTACATAACAGGGATTTGATAATATTATCTAGCCACTGAAATATTATTTACAAAGTTACAAAGAACTTCAACAAATCAAAAAAAAAGTAATATATAGAAGAAAAACACGACAAAAACCTTCTATTAAAGAAAATAATAATAATAACAATAATAAATAAATAAATTAGTAAATAAACTAAAGGTTAAATCAGATATTTATTATATATAAGTATGAATGTGTATTTATAGATCAATAAATAAATGAGAAATTAAAAAAAGGAATGAATAAATAATTAAATAGATTAATAAATAAATAACTAAATGAATATAACAAAATATTTCATTTAGCTAAGCTCCAAGAGACCACTTGTCGCGTATTTTCTTTTGGAAATACCAAGTAACTGAACTAAACAACAACAAATAAATTTTTTTAATTTGTTTATTTTAATTTTCAACACCTATCTATTTTCTTTAAAATAATCTGCAGCATTTTCTTGTCGGAGAGCTTCGGAAGAAAGTCTCAGTCTCATTCAAAATTTTTTTTTGTTTAACTCGTCATGTCGCATGAGAATTAATCCGAGTAATGAATCGGAATGGATATGTAGCATGTAGCGGAGATTAGCTAATATTTTCTGATATGTGCTCAAATTAACATTTTTAACAAACCAAACCTAGATTTTCGGTATATACAGACGTGTGATGAATTTGCACGTATGAATGTAATAAATTATGAGCCTTATTACCCCTTCGCTTGTAGGTAAAGTAGCTGATTGTTTGGTATTTTTATACACCTCTACTTGCACTATTATATCAAGTAAACTTTTTAAAGCCTTACATTCTGTCAACAACGTTCCTGCATCTCAATTTGCAGTAAACTCCTGTTTATGCATAGTTATACATTATGCCAAGTTCTTCATGCTAAACTATTTCCTATTTCATTACGAAAATGTTTTTACATCTAAAAAACTAGATCTAAATTTTAGCAGTTTTGCAATGGTGATTGTAAATCTTTCATCGCTACATCAATAACTTGCTTGTCTATTGCCATGAGACTTTTTGCTTTTTTTTAAAAAGTATCTGAAAAATAAGTCTTTGTAAAAATGATTCCTACCTTCAAATAAAAATTTCATTTGTCAATTCTAAGAAAAACAAATTACTTACTCAATATAAACTTTAGCTCTGTGCATAAACTGTTGAACATAAAACTAATCAAACGTTCAATTATCAATGAGCATGCGATAACTCGATTTCAGCTGTCGCTTCTTCCATGTTACATTGTATCATTTTGATTTACCAATCCATTTATCAACATTGTTATTTGTGTAATCGAACAGTAAAAATCATCAGTGGTAATGGTGGCCTCAGCTATAAAATATCGTTGCAAGTTGAATATGGGATCATAACATGAAAGCTATATTCGGTTGCATTATCAATTATGGTTGCCGTAATGCATCGATGAATAAACTGGGCACTGTCTTTTGATCAGGAATAAAAATTTAGTTTGTATCAAAACTTAACCTCAACGAACTAAATAGCCACCCAAGGCTAATGGATTGAATCGTCTGATTCGTGTCAAATTAACGACTGTATGTGCGGGAATTGAGAAGTTGATTTGAAAAAATTAAATTTGGTTAAATTTCGCAGAAGTTGCGGAAATATATCAACGACCAGAAATGGACAATAAGATAGTGAGAAACGAAAGAACTTGTTTGAGAAAGTAATATTACATAACTGGTTGTAGTGAGTTAGTGGTTGTGCGTTCGACTCCACAACGATTGGTATCAGGTTCAAATCAGGACGGAGCCCAGTATCATCAAAACATTTTTTCCATTCCCATTCCTCTTGCCGTTTTATTCACAGTCTGACCATGAGCATCAATTGCCATGAGAATGTGATTAGATTTGCCGTTCGGAGTCGTCGTAAAATTGTAGGTTCTCTTTCTTTCTGCCAACAATTTAGCGCCGCACATAAAAATGATTGGAGAAACCAGGTTTTTGGCCCTGTTTTTTTTAATATCACTAATGTGCAGTTCCCCATCTCAAGAAAGTCCAAGAAAAACTAGAGAAATGGTTTTGGCGTGCAGGCTTATTGCAATCTCTCTTTCCACGAAATCTATAACCATTGACGAGCAGCAAATGTTAGCCGCATTTCTAGCAGCTGCAAATATGCAAATGGACTTTTTTCCATTCCTTTTTTCAATAAATCTGTTTCTTATATAGTGGCCGTGTTGTAGGTGGATTTTAAAAATTATATGAACTGAAAATTTCGGGCCCCAAGAGAATAATTCCAAATTTTATCTTCCTAGTTCAAATTTTCTTTTATAAAGCGGTTTTTAGGCTTCCATAGCCAAATGGCAAATAACGGAACCCTTATGCGAGTAGATCCGTCATGTCTGTCTGTCCGGGAATGTCACAGCCACTTTTTTCCGAAACTAGAAGAACTATACTGTGTAAGTAGATGTATTCTGTGAACCGTATTAAGATGTTCACACAAAAATAGAAAAAAAAAAACAATAAATTTTGGGGGTACCCCATACTTAGAACTGAAACTCAAAATAATTTTGTTCATCAAACCTATGTGGGGTATCTATGGATAGGTCTTCAAAAATGATATTGAGATTTCTAATTTCATTTTTTTCTAAACTGAATAGTTTGCGCGAGAGACACTTCCAAAGTGGTAAAATGTGTTTTAACTTTGCAGCCCGAGTCTTAGGGCTTAAAAGTTATTGATACTGATCACAAAACTAGTCACTTTTAGGGGTCTACGAACAATTTTAAAGGGCGACGTTGTTTCTCGGGAATCGTCGTTTTGAAATAGAAAAACAACCGGGATATTCAGTACATGCTCTCTGCAAAACACGCTTCAGTTCTGTTACCTGTTTCAATAAGACGTACATCACCTATCCAAATAATAAGTTCTCAGCTTTTCACAAGTTTAAATCCACCTGAAGCCCCTTGAACAAGACGGCAGATATAGAGATCATTGTTTAAGCCAGAAGCAACTCTTTATTACAATAATGGAAAAGGGGAATTGATCTGTCCGACCAATTGGGTTCATATGCCGAAACACTAGGAAAAAGTGTATAATATCACCGGGAACTATAAATTGAGCTCTAGCTAAGAATTTCAGTTTCCAATGATTGCATCAAAATCAAAACAAAGTTTGTACGTATGCGCAAATTTAGCGAACCTGTTGAGTGAGCTTTTCAGCATTCCAGCAGGTCTGACTCGACCAGAACAAAACTGAGCCAAGGTTCATCACTTGAATGATGGAGTAAACTATTCCGGAAACTAAATTTACAGGAAGTGTAGTGTTTGCTATAATCGAATCATTAAAGAACCTAGTGCGTTGTCACCCTTATTGCTCTGAATGAATTCATTATATACATTGCTGAACTGGACGAAAACAGCTGACATTAATTAAGAACCGCAGATAATGTTTCCAGCTCAGAATTTCTTGAGTAGATAACCTACTAAACTTTTGATATCATACCTACTTAAATAAAGACATCAATTGGCATTTCTATTAAGATCCCGAATGGCTCGTTTGGCCTCGTTTGGGAATGCAGCCGAAGGGTTCGTAATCGTGGCATTTGAATGAAGTTTCCAAACCCTTTCTGATCAGGTTGTCGACTTTTTATAAGATTTTAATCCCTCGTGACTGATTCGGAGTCAATGGTATATGAGCTAATGACATTTAAATCTGCTTGATTATTCGTTGGCGCCTTTAATACCAGATTTAAAAATGTTGTTGGTGCAGTCTTGTATTGCGTAGAGATCTACTTGAAAAAGGCTGGGAGTTTCACCACCCCAAATTCATTTTAGAATCATCCGTTTACCACTTTATGGCATTGTGGCCACAGTGTGCGTTATTGCTAACCCATACTTCTCTATTGGGGATCTCTGTTATGGGAATGATCCGTTAATTGAAGCTTGAAGGCTTATGAAGGCGGTTTGTGATAGCTCAGTTCATGTCAAGTTCCGAAAGTTCAGCGAATGGGGTCATTAGTTCATAACCTGTACTTAACTTGCTGCACTGCGAATTGCCACTTATAGTAAATGTATGTGCAGAGGTGTACGTTGGGCAAGTTCGGTTGGCTTCGGACCTACATAGGCATACCTACGTTGTAACCTTTTAAGCTTGATTGATTAAAGTTAACATGACGGTTATAACAATTTAATTGTGTTTTTGTCCGTACTCCGCTAATAAATGAAAAAAACTCCCCTTTAATCATCGAAAGTAGTCCTTTTGGAAATTTCAAAAGGACAGCTCTGGTTGCCTGTAATAAACTTCAGAATTGTTCTTGCTTTGAATTGTTTTGAACTTCTTCTTCTTTTTCTTCTTCCTTTACCACGAGGTTATGACCAGGATTAGGGGATCATAACCCTCCAACTTAACTGCATCCCTATCCTACTGGTCCTTGTAGGGTTCACGAGTCAACCTCAATCAGGTTTTCCGAATTCAGATCACTTCAGATCACTTCATAACTGAGGCCGGTGTTGCCCCATTTGGAGTTTTTACGCCCGCCTCTTTTCTGCGATTTCGACACATGCATGCTTCCTTGATTAACTTTTAAGACACCAGCGATCTCCAGTCAAAGCTGGATGTTAAAATTGCCTGGAGGTGATTTCTTACCTAAGCCGCCTTTTAAGACAAGCGCTGTTTGAGGGGCGCTGCAGACCCTGCGCGGGAAACCTTTTTGTTGTTTTCTATTATAAACTTTAATTTGTAATTTAACTTATTTATTTATTTTTTGTCTATTTTTGTCTGCTTTTTTGTATTTCTCTTTCTCTCGCTCTATTTATATTTTATCTGCTTTGTCACTAGTAATAGCTCTAAGCCTTACACTCTTATCAGATAAATATCGTAATGTGCTAGCATTTTTAATATAGAATGAGAGAATTACATAGATCACAATATTATTATTAACAATTCCCTCATTCAATTTTTTTTAGAATAATTCCTTTACAAATTAGGTGAAGCAACCTGTGATGATACCATAAATCTTCGCGTAAACGTGGGGTGGTTGAAGTGGCGAGAAAACTCAGCCAGCTTATGTGACCCAAAAATGACATCTGAAATGCCCGGCGCTTATAGTGTTGGACAGGTTGCAAAAGGTATGAGCACAAATGAACCGCACCAGAGATAAAGATGCTTCGCCTGACGACAGCAGTAACAAAATAAATTAATCGACAAATAGTTAAAAAAATCTGACGAAGCCTTCACATCAAAGAACTTATCTCGTTGAAAATTTAACATTACTGGCTCAGTTGGTACAGTCATATTCAAAGGAAAGATCCTACGAACCCCGTCAAAAAGGCAACATCAATCAGTGTTCCTATACAATCGACGATAAAATGTTACAAATGATTTTGTGCCTGAGCAGAAGTTGAAGAATAATGGTTTTCACCTTTTCTAGAGTTATATTAAAAAAAATATGTGTGTGCCTCATGAAATCCTGTTGCAATGTTCCGGCACAAAATTTAGAAAAAAAAATCTATACCTATCGAGTAACTTAATTAAAGTTTATACCCTTTTTTTAATTGAAACAAATGCATTTATGCCATATGTAAATGTCTGTTAGAACTACTTGTACCTGAAACCTAACTATTTATTTTTAAAAGCATCATGTACATAACTACATTCTGTATAGAAAAGTTATTCCTTACAGGTGTACTGCCAAAATTTGGTTTTGGAATTATCAATACAATTGTACGATTATTTTTCAATACTATCGAGAGAAAAAAATATTATTGGTAAAATATAGAGATTGACGCCCGCTGTGCCAACGTCATACGATTTAAGTTTGTATTTTGCACACTCAATCAAGGACACAAAAAACGTATTTTGAAAAACTTTATTTCATAACCAAGTTACTAACTTACTTACATTTAACTTATGACCTAGCTGATCATTATGCTCACTCTCTTCAACATCAGGAACAAAGATTTGTTCCTGAGAATGCCCGAGGTGTGTGACACTACGTCATGTGAGTTCCTGTTTGTCCTATAGACCTCTAACGTAACTTTTCAGGAGAGCGTTTTTAAACTTAAAAGTGGTGGTTTGCTTATTTTTTTTCGCATATTCACAGAGATTTTTATATTTTTTGAACGATTAGGTATTCGGCCAACCATCCATAAAGCATTTTGCATTTTATGATTTTTGAACATTGATTTAATTGAGTTTAAAAAAAAAGTAGTGAAATGAATATAGGACACCTGTCCATACAGTTGCGGACACATTAAAAATCAAAGTTACAAATATTGTCTCCAGTGGAATTTGTAATGGATATAGGACACATAGTAAAATACAAAAATTAGGAAATCAAATATTTTTATTGAAATCAAAATTCAATTCTTTCTTTGAGTTAAAAAAAAATAAACGAAAATATTATAATGTTTATAAAGTTTCTCAACTAAGTCAACATAAATAAAAGGAACTTTTTTCTCCAAGCTTGATAAATTAATTTAAGAAAAACATAACAAAAACACAATTCTTATTCATATTGTTTATCGCTAATAGTGTGTGTAAGGTAACTTAGTACCTTATGTAAGTTTTAAAACGGCGACACCAGGAAGATGGGCCCAGTTATATCCTGCGATGCTAATGCTCAGAACACTGTTTGCGGCAGCAACAAATGCAACATGCGATCATCTGATCTTACTATCAACACTGTTGGCTCGCAGCCAACTTTTCTGACGTCTAGAACGACCTAACTTTATCAAATAGATACTTTAAGGCGGTTACCAACTGGAGGGTCTCTTCGGGGGTGTCCCTCTCAGACCATAGATATATCGTTGGAATTCGAACGAATGCGAAGCCATAATGTCCGGCTTTCGCCAGAACCAGGCTCACCACTATAGGCAAACAATTCGTCAACGAAGGTGAGATGGGGGACATTGAACTTGCTAATATTCTTCGCTTTGCCAAGGCTACTGGTAGGTTCTCCCTCACTGTATCTTACTAATCGCCTATAACCAGCGAGCGGGCAGCTATGCTGAAGTACAATGGACCAATAGGTCTAAGTACTTGTCATCTACTGATGACCCCACTGCACATACAATACAATACAATACATAACTTTGCGAAAAGCGAAAAGATTGAAACACTGGGTGAAACTAGTAGGGTGGTTAAAGTTCTGAAAAAGGGCAAACTAGCCAAACTGGAATCACTTAGAAAACTTTATGGCACATGCACTGAGACGAAAGCGGAAACTCTCAGTCATCTGCTGGAGTCTCACTTTCCGGGTAACCAGATTACAATTGGTTCATAACAATCACAAATCACCTGCACTTGTATTTTTGTTATTTATATGTACTAAAAAAGACAATGCCTTACTTTTACTCTCCGCAAATAAACTAAAACTAAACTAAACCAGCCCCTACTAAAGAGACTGTAAGTGAGCCACGACAAACAACTCGGCGTAACTGGTATGTTGCGAAGGCCGTGGTAACGGAGGAGGCCATTAAATACGCTTTTGCGTCTTCTGACGGC
Organism: Portevinia maculata; assembly: GCA_949715645.1. Lineage (NCBI taxonomy): Eukaryota > Metazoa > Arthropoda > Insecta > Diptera > Syrphidae > Portevinia > Portevinia maculata. The sequence goes on from OX454525.1 coordinate 42,044,279, forward strand.
TTCAAGTCACCTGGTACGGACGGAATATACCCACCCATGTTGCAACAATGTACAAACCAGTTGCTACCGACTATGAAGAAAATCTTCACCGCTGTCCTAGCACTGGCATACATTCCAACACCCTGGCGTATAGTTAGAGTGGCATTTATACCAAAAATTGGCAGAAGTGACTATAACTACTCGCTCGCCAAGAGCTTCAGACCAATCAGTCTGACTTCCTTCTTGCTGAAAAGCATGGAAAGGCCGGTCGAGCTTTATATGCGCAAAACTGCTTTGCGATTGCACCCACTATCTCAGATGCAACATTTGCTAACTGTGCTCCAAAATCTAGTTTATTTTTATCGATATTGAGGGTGCTTTTGACAATGCGACTTTTGATAGTATGTGCAGCTCTGCCAGACAACACGGCGTAGACGAACCATTGGTGTTGTGGATTAAAGCAATGCTAATGAATAGAACGTTGGTTGCGGATGTGGATTGTGGCCGTTATATTAAGGCGGGGGTAAACAGAGGCTGCCCGCAAGGCGGCGTTCTGTCTACACTGCTGTGGTGTATGCTGATCGACTCTCTGTTAAACGCACTCAAAAGCTCTAATGTATACGCACAGGCGTACGCGGATGATGTCGCCGTGCTTTCTGTTAGATCATGCCTAGCGGCGTGATCGACGAATGGTGCACTAGGAATGGGCTCTCGGTCAATCCTCTTATGACTGAGGTTGTTCTCTTTACGAGAAGAAGGAAGCTGATCGGGTTGACTCAGCCAGTGCTAAAAGGCGTCACAATCCAACTCCAAGATGCAAATCTTAAAATGTTCATATACATTTTGTCCTATATCTAAATGTCATTGGATATAGGACATTTAAGGACAAACTTTACATTATAATGCCAGTATAAAATTTGTCCTACTGCATACAAAAATGGATATAGGACAAAGAAGCATAAAATTGATCGACAAAAATTGGTCTATAGGACAAAATCAAAATTTTTATTTCGAAAACTAAAAGACATAGGACAATTCTGATTTCAGCAATCGAAAGAGCATGACCGAAAATATAAGATGGCATTTATAACTCATTTTTGGCCAAAATGGTCTGTAGGACAAATAAGAACTCACGTGACGATTAATCACTAAACGAACGGTGAGAGGACCATTCAATCAAAACCGTTCAGACCATTCGGAGAAAACGAGGGCTTCGTGACTATGGCTTTGGACTACTGACCGAGGGTTTTCAGGTTCTAATCACGCCGAAGCCTAGTTAAATCCAAAGTCTTTTTTCGAAACCTCTTGCGAAATTCTAACAAATATTAAAGAGTATCAATTGTCATGAAAAGCTTCTCAAATTCGATCCTTCCATTCATATCAAAAATATGACTTCGGGTAAACAAATGGTTGGAGAAGATCGGTTTAAGGCCCTGAATAGTCCTAATATTTTTTTTTATTCAAACAAAACCAAACTGCCGAAAGGTATAAATCTAAATTTCAAAGATCTTCACCATAGTCAAGTATCTACGTAATTAATGCCTTTACATGAATCGAAACAAAGTTAGCGAATTTCAAACACCAGTGGCTCTGCAAAAGATGTTCTCTTCGATCTATGATCCTTCCACATCGTAATCGAAACTATGCAATTGCAAATGCACAACTAAGGCCCTTTTGGCCCTAGCCCGCCCAAATTGAAGTTAAAAATGTATCTTTATATCCCGTGATTATTCGTGCTCATGTTCGTCGCCATTAAAAATAGCAGCAAAAAATTAAAACAAATTAAAAAAAAACCTACAAAATGTACTTTCAGCCATTTAACGAATTGCGATTGCCGGACGTCGCGTCGGCGCACCGAACAGAAATAAACACAACAACCCAACCGGGTGCAAGCGCCTCATTTCAACTGTTTTCACACAAATTCCGACTTGAGAACTCCCAATCAGAGGAGCAGCAATACCATGCACCTATCTTGAATATTAGTGCTAGAATCCGCCAAACACAAGCTACTGTATGTGCGGGTCGAGGTTTAGGCTGATGAGGCGGCCGTTTAATGCTTCTTCTTTTTTTTTTTTTTGAATCGGGATTGTGTCCATTTGCCCCCACAGAGTGTGATGGTAGCCCCCCGAAAACACATATCACTCGAGAGCCATTTACAGGCAGCGACGAAGGTTTATTACCAAAAGGATTGCCTACTCACTGTTACACAGGAAGAGCAACAAAAAGGGAACAACCATCGAAATGAAAGGCGAAATAAAGATGCGACCAACACTTCCAATTGCAATTGATGCGCTAGTTGCGCTCTTTCTAGTGCTAGATGCTACTGGTCGATGGTGATGATGCTGCTGGTGGTGGTGCTAGTGGCGACTTTATGGACAAAAAAGAAGATGAACATTTGCTGGGCAACGACGACGATCTTCTTCATCGTTGTCGTCGTCATCGTGGTCGCTGTTGCCGCCGCATCGACGACGATTGTCTTGTCGTTTTGTGTTCAAATGAATTTCACTCCTTGTTGCACGACGATAGTTTTGTAATAGTTCAGTTTGTCCGAGCTGTTTGTTTTCTGTCCATCGGACAAGACTCAATTTTGCTAATTTTTGTAATTTCTGTTCGAACTTGGAGGTGCGAGATGCAGGAGGGCCAGCGAGCAGCGGCAACCAGTAGCACACTGTGTTATGTTCAGGATCAGGATGCGATCATCGGTTCCCTTTGCTTCACCCTTTTGTGCAAGAGCGTAATGTCTGCTGCTTGCTATTTTCAGTGTTTCTGGGATTTTTGTAATTTTCTGGAATTCCCAAGGACTGTTGCGATTGTTGGTAGCTGAGCAATGAGCATTGGTAGTGCAGTGGGAACAGAAATGGATTTGGCAGAAGCATTACACAAAATGCGACTATTGCTGCAACACATAGTCGCGCAATTGCGCAGAACTTGGTGCGGCGAGAAATGTCACTGACGACACTGTACACATGCAGAAAATATTTTACATAATTATTGGCCACTGGCTGTGAGGAATGTTAAATGCTTCTCGATGGGAGATGGAAATCATGTCGAATGTCGCTTGTTGAATATTTGGCCATTTAAGTGTTAAAGTAAAGTAGCTCAGCCAAGTGTATATAAAAATGTAAGTTTAAGAAGGTGTGGTTGGTCTCTTTAAGGCATTTTTACCAGCCCGACAAAACTTTCAATTTAAAAATAATAATAAAAGAATACCTATGTAACTATAAGTTAACAGATTTTATTTCTAATGAAAATGTCAATTCATGCCAATCACCCCTCTGATTTATTTCGGTCGAATTTCAATTCCTAGCGGTTTCAAATATTTGGTGTGCTCAGTATCGAATTCGTTCTATTTCGGCTGAATTGACGGGTATGCTCAGAAATGGTCGGAATTGAAAAAGGCATTCCTTTTGAAATTTTTATTTCTTCCGGTTTATGCTACTTAAATTGAATCCGCACGACTAAAAATGTTGGTTTTAGGTCAATAAACATATTAAATATTAGTTATCCTAAATTATTGCAAAACATACGATAGCAAATCAAAGTAAAGTGATGGTGGAGTTTATGATAAATAACCATGACCTGACCAGATGTCTCGGTAAAACAACAAATTGAGCGGCGGATTTCGATGGTCTCTGGAGAACATTGGCTGACTATTTCAAGTCTATGCCCACAAAGCAGATACTTGACTCCATGGAAAAAGCAAGCAATATTTTCTAAGGGTAATTTCACTCATCACGTATGGAATTGCTGTTTTGATGAATTTGAACAGTTGGAAAAACCTAAATGAAATAATGTCCCAAACACACTGCCATTATCTATGAATGGCACTTGAATCGCTGAAACCGAAAGACTTTTCATTCTCGGTATGTGTGTTAATGACAACCTTCGTTGGAATGACAAGATATTCGATGTCGCCAAGAACGTCGCGAAATGTCTAGGCTTCCTTTAGCGTTGTAAGAAATATTTCACCCCTTCTGATCTGGCTACAATTTAAAAGGCGTTTATTCGCCCGAAGCTCGAGTACAACGCTCATATCTGGTCCGGTGCACCAGTAACTTATTTGGAGCTAATTGACAGGATCCAAAAACGAGCGAAAAAAAAAATATTGGCGACCGAGACATCGCGAGATCGATTGACTAGTCATCGTCGTAATGTCTCCTGCCTTTCGTTATTTTATCGTTATTTCCATCATAACTGCTCAAACGAAATAGCCAGTTGCATTCCTCCCCTTGAACATTTCAACCGCAATACCCACCATGCAAGGAATGCTCATAAGTTCACCCTCAAGCCTGTGTTCGGACGTAGAGTGAAGTTGAAATAATCTTTCCTCAGCCGTACAATACGAATGTGGAACACTCTTCCACGCATTGTTTTCCTTCACATTATGACTACGGTGACCATATTTTTAGTAGCAAAACCCGGGGCAAAAAAAGTGAAAATATATGACAGCACACAAATGGCCAAAAATAACAAAAAATGTCGTTTTGGATTATTTCATTAAAAACCAAAAAAAACATAGGGACGGGCTACAGTCCGCTTGGGTTGAATTGTTAAGAACGTTCTACATATTTTGTTATATAACATTTAAAGGATTTTATCGAAAAAAAACGCTCCCTAGCTCAAACTTGAGTTTTTCAATAAAATTGTTTTATTTAATCGTAGGCGTGTCAGTAGGCGGATTTAAAAAAAATTAACACATGAGCATAAAGGGCCCCTAGAGAGTAGAGTTGTAAAAAAATCAGTTAAGTTAGTACTGCAGTTAAATGAACTTAAAGACTTATTATGTACGTCTATTAACTTATTTAAAGAATTTAACTGCAAAACAACATTCAGCACTCATTTTGAAGATTGTGAATGGGAAGTTAAAAAAAGCAGTCAATTGACTGTAAGTTAAAAGAATGCAGTACTTTTTGACTTGTTGCATTCTTTAAGTTAGTTGTAAGTCTTTTAAAGTCTTTTTTTGTTTTTGCAGTCAGTAAGTCTTTTGACTGCATTCATTTAACTGTAAGTCTTTTGACTGCTTTTAAGTCTTTTGAATGCTTTAAGTCTTTTGACTGATTTTAAGTCGTTCGACTGCTTTCAGTCTTCTATGGATTCTTGCAAGTCCCTATTTTATATATGTATGTACATATTATGTATATATGTTCTTTTACTAAGAGGTCCTTGCAACAACAAATATCGTTCTTTGATCCTGGAAAAAGGATTTTTTTCCAAAATGTGATTAGAAACCGCACGGTATAAATGTGTTAAAGGTTATTTTACTGAGAGGTCCTTACGATAACAAAAAAGGTCCTTCAACCCTGGAAAAAGGATATTTTTCCAAAATTTTATTAGAAAGCGCATAGTCTTTCTGTGTTCAAGGTTATGTTACAGGGAGATCCTTGGAACCCCCAAAACCCCCCAAAAAGCTGTTTTCTCAAAATGTCGTAAGAAATCGCGCACTATTTTTGGGTTCAATACTATTTTGCAAAGAGGTCCTTGGATCATTGAATGGACCGTTGACAGACGGAAACACGAACGAACAGAATAACTCCGTACTGAAAGAAAACAAGTACCTAGTCATTTTCTTGAGTGGGATTTTTATATTTCATAAAACAAAGATAACAAAATAACTTAAAACAATGTCTTCGATTTCGAAAGAATAACAAATACATATTAAACTATTGAAAATAAAAATAATAAAATAAATAAAACAAATAAATCGTTGAATGTTAGACCTTGTCACTGTTCACTTTCAACATCAACAATTTTTCAAAATTGGAATCTGAAAGAGCTCCACGCTTAGGAGTGTTTAATAAACTAGCGATAGAAAAAAGCCGCTCTGCAGATGCTTCAACAGGTGTGTTGTACCTTAAAAATGTTTTTTTAATGTTGGGATACTTGTGCAATCAGTCAAGAGATGGTGATGATTGGGCATACAAATCAAAACTTTCGTTCTCCTCAGACATTCTAGATGCACTTCCTATATCATCTGTAAATTGTCATTAGATACTTGATTTTATTTTTGTTAAACCAATAAGTGTATACTGTCAATAAAATATAGCTCAGAGGTTTTACCTGACACGAAAAAGTCGAAATATGCACTCTCTGGTGCTGTTTGCATGGCTGATACATTAGGCGCATTACTGCATCCGTTGATTTAGGATCTTACCAAAGAGCTTATCTCACAAACTTTAGCTTCCCTAAAATTTGGGTTAAGTGCTGATATCCACTTCAGCTTGACAGAGCACAAAATTAGTATTAAACTAATAAAGCTTCTTATTTCTAATTACACAAGGTGTTTTGTCCTTGAAAATTTATAATTCAGGGGATGATTTCTTTGCATGTTATAGAAACTTAGGGTTTAAGGGTAGATTCTGATCAAAATTCTACCAAGGTTTGGAAAACGAAAGAAAAATCGAGCTAATTTATTATTTTGATGACAAACATCTATGAGTATAAAGATTGTCAAAGAAGCTTCTCAAATTTGCAGTTCGAATTCGGAGTTCTAAGTTCCTTCCATGCGAGCCAAAAATCATAATCTGTATATAGATATAGATCGATAGATAGATATAATTGTTTATTTTCATATGCATATATAACAGATAAGTACAGACCATAACATTATTCATAAAACAATGTTAAAAAGTTAACAAACATCTGCATATTGTATGAACACTATGAATCATTCTATATTTTTGTTACAATTGTTGTTGCCTATGCTCCTCTCCGCTTAACAGCAGCGGAAATATTTACAATCGGCATTTTTGAATGTCAAACCATCGCCATCTTACCTTTAGCTCATGTCAAACGAGGAAGAAAGCTTTCTTTTTTGATTTAACCTCATCATCGACTGGATGACTCTGCGCAAAGACTTGGTAATATATATTTTAAAAACAAAGGATAAACTAATTTTGTAACCTTCATTCAGATCAAAATAAATCTCTAAATTTAAATATAACAAATTGGATATTACCGCGTTTTATTTTGTCTGACGGTTTAACAAAACTGTTCCCAACAATTGTAATAAAATTGTTTTGAATTCTACTTTAAGGAGCATATAGAAATTCAATTTAATTTTGAAATGTGGTGGCCATAAACACGAAACAACGAAAAAAAATTCACTGAATTATAATACATAGATGGTGTATGTAAATACATTCGGTATATACAAAAATATAAAATAACAAATTTGATTATGCAAAAAAAGGGAACAAAGAGCAAAAATCTCACACAAATGGTTGGAGAAATTCAGGGCTATCGATTTATTTGTTTTATTTATTTTATTATTTTTATTTTCAATAGTTTAATATGTATTTGTTATTCTTTCGAAATCGAAGACATTGTTTTAAGTTATTTTGTTATCTTTGTTTTATGAAATATAAAAATCCCACTCAAGAAAATGACTAGGTACTTGTTTTCTTTCAGTACGGAGTTATTCTGTTCGTTCGTGTTTCCGTCTGTCAACGGTCCATTCAATGATCCAAGGACCTCTTTGCAAAATAGTATTGAACCCAAAAATAAAGCGCGATTTCTTACGACATTTTGAGAAAACAGCTTTTTGGGGGGTTTTGGGGGTTCCAAGGATCTCCCTGTAACATAACCTTGAACACAGAAAAATATCCTTTTTCCAGGTTTGAAGGACCTTTTTTGTTATCGTAAGGACCTCTCAGTAAAATAACCTTTAACACATTTATACCGTGCAGTTTCTAATTACATTTTGGAAAAAAATCCTTTTTCCAGGATTATAGGACCATTTTTGTTGTTGCAAGGACCTCTCAGCAAAATGACGTTCATTACAATTATACCGTGCGGTTTCTAATTACTTTTTGGAAAAAAATCCTTTTTCCAGTATTAAAGGACCATTTTTATTGTTGCAAGGACCTCTCAGCAAAATGACGTTCATCACAATTATACCGTGCGGTTTCTAATTATATTTTGGAAAAAAATCCTTTTTCCAGGATTAAAGGACCATTTTTGTTGTTGCAAGGACCTCTCAGCAAAATGACGTTCATCACAATTATACCGTGCGGTTTCTAATTACATTTTGGAAAAAAATCTTTTTTCCAGGATTAAAGGACCATTTTTGTTGTTGCAAGGAACTCTCAGCAAAATGACGTTTATCACAATTATACCGTGCGGTTTCTAATTACATTTTGCAAAAAAGTATTAAAGGACCAGTTTTGTTGTTACAAGGACCTCTCAAAAAAGGACGTTCATTACAATTATACCGTGCGGTTTCTAATCACATTTTGGAAAAAAATCCTTTTTCCAGGATCAAAGGACCATTTTTGTTGTTGCAAGGACCTCTCAGTAAAAGAACAAATATACATAATATGAACATACATATATAAAAAGACTTGCAAGAATCCATAGAAGACTGAAAGCAGTCGAACGACTTAAAATCAGTCAAAAGACTTAAGGCATTCAAAAGACTTAAAAGCAGTCAAAAGACTTACAGTTAAATGAATGCAGTCAAAAGACTTACTGACCGAAAAAACAAAAAAAGACTTTAAAAGACTTACAACTAACTCACAGAATGCAACAAGTCAAAAAGTACTGCATTTTTAACTTACAGTCAATTAACTGCTTTTTTTAACTTCCCATTCACAATCTTCAAAATGACTGCTGAATGTTGTTTTGTAAGTTAAAGTATTATGGTTAAGTTTAATGCGGTCCCTAGACGCTCAATATTATTGTGCAATATTTGTTATTGCACAATATTATTGTCCGTCTATGGATAATATTGAAAGGTTGTGCAATATATTGTGCAAAATCAAAACCCTTTTGATATTTATTGCACAATATAAAATATTGTATCGTCTGTGGGTAGAATTGCACAATATTTGTATATTTTATTTTGAAGTGTCGAAGAGTAAACACCTCCGCGAGTGATTTCAGTGAAAATGTCACAAGCAAAAGAGGGAGAGAGAAAATTTATTTTAGAGTGTATCGAAGTGTTGTCTACACAAGTATCAGCTCCCAACTAAAATATTGTATAAAATATTGAACCGTCTGGGGGCCTAGCCAATAATATTGTACAATATTTTGCACAAAATTATTGAGCGTCTATGGACCGCATAACTTACATTCAATTTTGTCAGTCATATGACTTAGACTTATCTGAATGCAGTACCAAAGTAATGCATTCATTCACAACTCTGCTAGAGAGTATATATTATAAATTTCAGCTCCCTAGCTCAAACTTTGGATTTTCAAAAAAAGTTTTTTTTTTAATTGTGGGCGTGTCAGTGGGCGGATTTGGAAAATATTTACACATGAGCTTAAAGAGCCCCTAGAGAGTATATATTATAAATTTCAGCTCCCTAGCTCAAACTTTGGATTTCCAAAAAAAAAAAAAAAATTAAATTGTGGGCGTGTCAGTGGGCGGATTTTGAAAATATTTACACATGAGCATCAAGGGCCCCCTAGAGAGTATATATTATAAATTTCAGCTTCCTAGCTCAAATTTTGGTTTTTCAATAAAATTGTTTTATTTATTTGTGGGCGTGTCAGTAAGCGGATTTTGAAAATTTTATATCCCGAGCAGTTTTAGGAGCCATAGATCAGTTCAGTTTCAGTTTATTTATTTAATCTGGTATGCACAAATAAGACTTAGTCTTTTATAGTACTTAATTTTAGGATAATTGAAGGATTGATTTTATTTAATAGATAACCTACAATAAGCAATAATTGAAAAATACAAATATATTATAGCGGTAAACAGGGAGTGAATAGGAAGGGAGGAGAACAGTATGAGAAAGAGGAATAGAATGTTAGAAGAAAGAAAGAAATAAGAAGTTGTTACATTTTTATGAGAAATACTCTAAAGCGGCATTTTTGAATTGTGTCGCTCCGATTATTTGTTTTACTGCTGTAGGCAGGGAGTTCCAGAGTCTGGTGGCAAATACGAAGAAATGACGTGAGGAGTTCAAATAATTCGAGGAGGGAGTTATAAGACTAAACGTCCTTGCCGAACGAGCAAATTGAAGTTTTTCAAAGAGGTATGGTGGCGACCTTTTGTGTATAATTTTGTGCAAGAAGACACAACACCTTACATTTAAAAACTGCTGAAGTAAACAGCCAAGGACATTATTGTGGTAATTGGATATGTGGTCGTGTCGACGAAGCCCGTACACATATCTAACCATATCGTTGAATACAACAGTTAATTTAAGCTGAGATAAGGAGTCCAGTTTGCAGTATACAGCTGATGCATAATCAATGTAGGGAACCAGTAAGGTTTTGACTACTCTCAGCCTGGTATTTACGGGAGTAAAACTTGAGAACAACCAAAGTTTACGTAGACCACCGTAAATACGTCCCACAGTGTAGTTAATGTGACTTACTGGGGATAGAGAGCGGTTAATCTTAAAACCCAAATTGGTAACAGTATCTGCAAACTTCAGTTGTGTATCGTTAAGGTAAATCATATAGATCATAGATCAGATATAAAAAATTTCAGCTTTCTAGCTCAAAATTCGATTTTTTCCAAAATTTTGTTTTTTTGAGTTTGTGGGCCTGTGGGCGAATTTCAAAAATTCGTAAAGTTGATTATTTCGGGACCCTAGAGAGTATATGGTTAAAATTTCAGCTTTCTAGGCCCAGTTTAAAGGCCTAATTTTTGCCGACGGACGGACGGACGGACATGGCTAGATCGACATTACTATCGACGCTGATCATAAATATAGTAACTTTTAGGGGTCTACGGGCAATATTAAGGTATGTTACAAACTATGCGTCAAAATTAATATATCCTTAGAATAGGGTATAAAAAACAATTGTTTAAGAAAAAAAAGAACAATAAATAATAATTAATTCTTTAAAACGTAACACATTCAAAGCGAATAAACTTAAATTTCTTATTAAATAACGAAAGTAAATTAGCCTTCACTAAGCAACAAAAACAACACATTAAGTAATAATTAATGAATAATAAAACTAATAAGAAAAGAAATATAAGAAAATCAGTCTTCCATTCATTCTGTAATATTAATGTGCGAGTTAAAAGAATAGAAGTTGCCGAACATAAGATCTTTCTAAATACTTATTGGAAACAAATCTGTTTAACTATATTGTCGTTTTCTTTTAAATAATTTTTGAATTCAAGACAACTTAAATTGTAATTGTAAATACTTTACAATTAATATAGCTTTTAGGGTTTTTACATTTATCTGGGCTTTTTCGCTGGTCCATTGTTCATTATCGAAAAAACTCTTTTCGTGGGAGTATTTGAACCTGGTACACACCAGCTAAATTGGACAATTTGTAAAAGGTTAGAAAGCAATGTTTTTTTCTGAGAAATGTGTAGAAATATCTAAACATTTTGCACCCACTGTTTTTCTGTTGTTTAACCATTCTCTAATTGGATCTAAATTTAGAAAAGTTTTAAAGCAATTAAACTCATTAAATAATGCGAGTCAACAATTTTTGGCCAGGAAGGTACATTTCGAAGAACAACCTAACTTTAAATTTCAACTTCTTGTAAAGATGCATCGCACTGACTCAAATATTCATAGCAGGTGTTATAGATAGACAAATACGGGACTAAAATTAAAATACATGCTTAAACAATTCAATTACATTTTTATTCTTCCAAATTTTATGAATTTGAATTATATCTTAGCGTTCTCCAATATCTTTGCAGGAAATTCAAATATGTGCGCTTTCTTTGTGTCCCTGCTTTTTTTCTCCTCTTCAATTATAACACCAACAGAATTATCATTACTGAATACCTGACACAAGAATCGAATCTGAAATGAATTTGAATGCGCCTTTTCTATCTCGTGCGCAAGAAACACAATAATTCAAATATCTCAATATATTCAATTTCGAAATTCATTTGTAAAGTTATTCTAATATCAATTTTTTTTTTCATTCATCTTTTGTATTCCCGTTCGATTTTGAATTTGGTTTGAATTTTCAAGCCGGTCGGAATTGAGCACAGGGGTGAATAAAATGTATATTCGACATATGGTCGCCCCAGAGTTGGTTTGATGTGAACGCCATTTTGACCATTTTGAGTTATATAATAGGTTTTGGACGATGCTCTTTCCCATTATGAAATCAGTTTTGCCCTATCTCATCGGGTTACGAAGATATTGATTATCAACTTTGCCGTAATCGATACAACTTTCGTACAATATATGAATTGGTTTGCCTTTTTTTTTTTTTTTTTTTTAAATTCATTTTTATTAATTATTAGCTTATATCAACTTACATACTAGACAAAAATGATTAAATCTAACTTAAAATTAACAGGATACTTATTCTAGAATATTGATCCTTATGCGGACGCCCTAAACTTAACTCTATCTTATAATTATTACCTTTCGGCCTAAAAACTATTTTACGAACTAATCTTACATATTATGTTTTCATCGAGAAAATTTTTAAGAAAACTCGGCATCTTTATCAAATTTTATATTTTTATATAAAAAAACAAATTACAAACTACCTACTCTACTTACTTAAACTAATTAACATATTCTAACTATAATTAGGATTCTGAGCACTCGTTGCATTACGAAACAAGTGGTCAAAATCCCAATTACTTTCCGAGCGCCTGGCAGTCGTCAACGTGCACACGCGCTACCCTGAGCTAACTGAAGCCTTACAGCCTCAATCTTCTCCCGGAAGCACTACCACAAGTTGACGAGCCCGGCCTCTCCCAGAAACGCCCTAGCTAACTTAATCTAACTTATAAACTAAGAGGATGTTACCTAGAGTAACGCACCGTCTTGGGAGGGCATGTTGACCCCTCCCCCCTCAAAAAGCCACCAAAATTCGGCAAATTGTTTTTCTGTATCGAATTTATCCCTCTCCGCTATTGCGGTACTAAAACGGAGGAGCTCATGAGCATTGGCGACGTCCTCGCCGAATTGGTTTGCCTTATTAACCACTTTGTGGCGTTTACGTAAAATTTAGGGATCAAAAAGTGGAAATTTGTCTGTGGGTATTGCTTTGTCGAAAGAACATTGTTTTGGATATACAAAAAAAAAACACTCACAACCTTACGTCAATTGTAGCCCCTTGACCGATGTCGCTGATGTGAAATAACGCCACAGAAAATCAGCACAAATTTAAAATTTGGTCTTATTTTATTTTCAAAAACGAAATAGCTCCAATTTTGTTTTATTTCGTTACCATAACGCCAATTTTTTGCCAATCATTTTTTGTTGTCCTTATTTCGCAAGTTTTTTGGGAAAAAAACACCATAATTCTGAATCAATATGTAGTAAAGGGATTATTTTGTTCGATTCAAACAGTGTTTGGGTGGGCGGCTTCGCGGATTGAAGGAAGGACTATCTTAAACTCGTGTTTCATGGACCTGAATTCCGATACTCCGTTGACCGTTAGTACCGTGTGTTTTCTTTTTGCCTTATTTGTCGTCCGTCTTGGGCGGGGCAACTCCGTACAAGTGCGGTTATCTCGCCGGTCTATCAGTAAACTGAATGCCTCGTCAACTGGAGCTGCTCACACGAGGCATAGCGCCGTCACCTGCTTGCCGTATTAGTTGAGTTGTCACGTCAACCTTTATTTAGCAGTGTTCGCTATATATCTAAGGCAGTGCTTTTTCTTCCCCTATTATAGTCTTGAGAAGCTCTTCGTTGAACCTGTTAAAATTCTACCTCGGTGTTCGGCTTGGTCTCAGGAGCGAACGCGTAGGTTGGTAAGTAGCTCCAAAACACCCAGCTTAGGAGATAGGAATATGTATAGGGTATTCAAGGCCCAAGCGAACTGTTGGCTTCTTCTGTTTTGATAAAGGTTTTAAATATTTCAATAAAAAATTTTGATGCGCTGTATAACTCGTAAAACTCTTTATTTAAAAAAAATGCTAGAGCCTAATACATATTATATATATCTATACATCAAATTATTATTTTTGCGAGATGCCAACAAATTCATAAAATAAAAAACTCACTCAAATATATTATTCTCTGAATAAATATAAATGCAGTAAAAACCGGTTATAACGATCTCGAAGATATGTTTTTTAGAGTTGATATTAAATACTCTCAAGGGGCCCTTAATGCCCATTGTTAAGGATTTTTAAAATTCGCTTACTGACACGCCCACAATATAAAAAAAAAACGTTCTATCGAAAGATCAAAGTTTGAGCTAGGAAGCTGAAGTTTGAAAAATATAGTCTCTTTTTAAAATCCGCCCACTGATATTCATTATTTAATAAAAACGAACCGTTATATTAAAAAAAAAATATTTTAAATGAAAGTCGAAAGTATGTAGATAAAGGCTTTTTGAAGAATTCCTTTATACAAAGTTTTCTGCCTTGCCAACTTTTAAGGGTGGTTTTTTTTTACAAAATCTTTGTTTTTTCAATCAAATTTTTTAAATGTTGTATTAGAGAATATTTAGATCCTTCTTTACAATTTACCCTTATCTATTATGTGGGATATAAATAGGAATAGGGTATCCAACAGTTAATTGCAGCCTTTCCCAATGTTTTATCATCCTTATATACAATTCTTATGCATTAATCTGGTACATTTTCAATGCTATATCGTTGTAACCGATTGCAAATTACATTGATTCAAACGGAGTTTTGTTATATCACGTATTAGTATGATTAACCGATTTTCAACCGACTCAACAGCAGGATATTCCCACCCAGTGCATCACAATAAGTCTACATTTACCTAAGTGTGACGGGTGCATGTATATCCTGCTCCTCAACCCATTACTCTTCCACAGAGCCGGCTCCAGCCAAACAAGCGCCCTGTGTAAGATTTACAGAAAACGCCCTATTTTGAGTTAGATTCTCCTTGAAGTTGCAATATTGCAATTGATGTGAGGTTAATGTGCAAAAATTCAGCACAGGTGTGATGGATGTTGCAATTTTATTATTTGAACAAGTTTTTTTATTTTAAATGCAAACGGCAGTATCCGCGCACGGTAAAATATTTTTTTTTTACTCCTAGCAATGCGCAACGGCATTTGACGCCCTGTGCATTTGCGCATCTTGCACATATGGTAGGGCCGGCCCTGCTCTTCCCTATCCTAAAGTGGGCTTGAGATTTTGAAATCCGGTAATAGTGATAAGTGAAGAAGTTGATGGTGAAGAATTTGTTAGTATATAGAATACTGCCCTTGACTGCAATTCAAATACACTAGCGGATGCCCTCGAAATCTATTTTTTGATAGCTAAAATCATCATACCATTGTAATAAAAAAATCATTTCCTCCACCAATTGACCATAAAATCGTCAAAGGTTT
This sequence comes from Portevinia maculata, assembly GCA_949715645.1. NCBI lineage: Eukaryota > Metazoa > Arthropoda > Insecta > Diptera > Syrphidae > Portevinia > Portevinia maculata. The sequence goes on from OX454525.1 coordinate 42,059,471, forward strand.
TACAGCCTGATTTTTTTTTTATCCGTCGAACAAAAATTTTCCATATTATTTTTTCGGAAGCTTCCCATTCACCATGTTTAATCGGCGGTGAACAAGTGCCGCAGGTACCACTGTCAAAGTGCGCGATTCAACAAGTGTGTGCACACCGATCAAACTCCGCGTTCAGTCAACCAAACGGCCACTCCAAGCCCCCACTCAATGGCCTGTTTATTATTATATCCAGATATCAGCAAAATTATCCGATTCAGTAAGCGGGCCCCGTAAACACAGTGTTCTGGCTCTAGATGACAGAGATGATAATGCCGATGAATAATTTGCCAGTAGGTTACACGGCCACTCGATTCTCGACTCTCGGGGTAATAAATACAAAGTTTTTAAAAATAAATTCAAATAAACGCTGCTTATTGATTGCGACCGGCAGGAAGTGGAAACGATAGAAAATAATTAATTTAATGCAATGTGGGTGGGTGGACATAGGTTTTCGACAAAAGAAAATATTTTATTACACAAAGCGCGAAGCGCAGTTGTGGAGTGAAAGGAAAGGCTTAGACATTTTCGTCGTGGGTGTGTCTCCAGTCAAGTGTGAAACGTTTTGTGCACTTTGGAGTATGGACAGAGTAATTGTAGCATTTTAAATTAATTTGACAGACAATTTTGTATGTACTTATATTTGAAAACAATTTTTTATGTGTTTATTAAATTGAAAGCCACTTCTACACCGATGGATCAAAAACCAATGATGAGGTGGGTGGTGATGTTATCTGCGAGACGCTAAATCATATGTTCCAGTCGGAAATTATGGCGATCAACAAAGTCTGTTCGTGGCTTAAAGAAAACATAATGTCAGCTAAAGATATAGGCTCTGAATAGCCCGTTAATACCTTATATTTGTTTCTTTTTATTTAAAACGAAAACAAATTGATTTTGATTCTACGCTCCCTTATATTTATTTGTATGTTTTAACTCCTTTTCTCTTAAGCCGGAGAGCTGAAATTATGAACATCAACGCTTTGACTGCTTAGATGCACTGAAGACTAAATACATATTTCTTCGGTGAAACCAGAAAATCCTGTAACTCCACTTTTAAATGAAAATGAGATTTGAATGACACCTATTAGCTCAAACCCATATCTACAACTCGGCGAAATTTCAGCACCCTAATAAGTTTAATTATTATATTATCGGAGATTCAGATGGTAGTATATCTTCAAAATCAGTGCATTTGATGGGTACACAGTGTGTGGAAAAATGCTCTACTGTAAACTTAGATAAAATGGAGTAACACAATTTTCTGGTTTTACCGACGATTTGGCATTTTGTCCACTTTTCTTATATTCAGCTCGCAAACCAGGAAAAAGTCTCGACTAAGAATATGAGTAAGACTTATTATGATTTAATCAGCTCGAACTGTATATTTGTTTGGGTTTAAACGTTTTTTACATTTTTATAATGTTTTGGTAATTTTTTACTTCGTTCGGTTACTTTTTTTTTAATTCCATCGGTTATCGTAAACGGCGACCAAAGGGAGAAATCATTTCTAGGCAATTCTAACATTCAGATGACCCTTCCGACATATTTAACATCTTCAAACTCTCCCTTAAATGTGCTTTTAAATCCGTGGGTTGTCACGACTGGAGTTTGGACGATCAAACAATAATTACTCGTAATAACCGAAACAAGCATGGTGTCGAAATCGTTTATACGAGGCAGGTCTGAAAACTCCTTGAAACACAAATGCAATAACATAAGCATTTGATTGGCCTCAATGAAAAATTGATTCGAAAACGAGAGACCTGACGAGGATTCATAAGTTCAAACAAGCAGATGCAACGGCTATGGACCCTTAAGTTCTTACCATAGTTTTGCCGTTAAGAAAGAAGAAGGTTACAATGTTGTTACAAAAAAAAATTGTAAGAATTTAAGCTAGACCACGGGCTATAAAAACATTTCAATTGTTTTATTCTTCAAACTGAAGATGAATTTGAAATGGAAAAATAATTCACACTCAATTTTGGGTGTTGGCTGAATATAGACTCATTACATAACGACAAAAATGTGTATGGATTGGATGTGTTGTGGTTAACCCACTGATGATCCTACACCACCACATCTAGGCGAAACACCATAATGGAAAAAAAATCCCTAATTTTATCAAAAGGTTACAGTTTTGGTCTTAAGTGGCAACCGTGGATGAAATCACTCACCATGGTTTTCATACATCTGTTGCAGGAAATGTGGCCCAACCACATATAAAATATCTTCGATTACAACCTCAAAGTAGAAACCGTGTTAAACTTCAGTAGTGAAATTGTTGGTCGACAGCACTGTAAACCAAAATTTGTTCGCGAAATTCGAAGCCAGATTAGGATTAAGCATTTATAGGGTCATCCAACAAGAGGCGCCATTTTAAATTTCACGCCGTTGTTGAACAACCAACATTCCACTGTTCTTGATGACTTTTGGTAGAATCAAAGTAGGAGATTATTTAATATGGATTTGTATACACTCGAAGAATGTTCACACTTAACAATTCGTTAAGTTCGTACCGGGCCACTCCGCATTTTGCATAAGGGTCTTGGCCCGCATGCTTGTAAGGCCCAGTTGACACACAAATTGAATTCAGCAAACCAAACACAACGCGGTTCTTTCGCTGATTTGGTGCTGGAAATAAATGGGCAAACCATGATTTTTTAGATAAAAATTATTCCGAGTGATGGGCCCATTCTCATTTGTTTAGGTACGTAAACAAACACAACTTTCGCATCTCGGTTTTTGAAAGCCCATTAAAAAATAATGAAGCACTCTTCCTCCACAACGAGACACAATTTGGTTCAGTTTATATACTCTTTATTTTAAATGATGCTGGTGCGTGCCGAACGATGTTGACTGACTTTGATTTGCCTGCAATTGATGTCATGGAAGTAAGCAACGTTCATTTTGATCATAACGGCGCCACATGCAACACAGCTGGGGAAATATTGTCTCTATTGTGTGACAAATTTCAGGACATTAGAATTCTCTAAATGGAGACTTCCATTGGCCGTGCGGCTTAACACCGTTCGGCTTTTCCTTTGAAGCTGTGTTAAAGATAAAGACGAGCATAAGTCTTCATGCACTAAAAGACAATATCCGAGCGGTTAATAGCGAAATACTGCCGTGATTTTTTTTTTATAATTTGCGTGCGCTAAAGGGATTTCGTTTTTCTGTAGTACACAGTACCCTTATAGTGGAAACCACAGCGCAGGCATTATTGTTTGTTGCTGTAAGTAGCTCCCAGCATATGATTCATTGCCTATTTCTGGGTGCTACTTACTGTATGAAAGAATAGAAGGATAGGAAAAAAGTTTGGTGCGATGGGATTTTTATCTCAACAGGTGGCGCTTAAATTGCTTTAGGGAGATCTGTTTTTGTTGTGTATTCAATTTATAAAAATCATGGCCCTGGTCGGGATTCGAACGCACGACCTGCCAATCACTTAGTGAATAAACTACCATCGCACCATTGCCACCTGTCACCTGTGATATTTGGCAAATATTGTATTGGTCGATTACTTATTGGAGGGTATCGGCTGAACTCTTCTTTCAGACCACCGTTACCTTAAATGATGATCCCCCTCGCCAAGTTGCTTTAAGAAACTGTCTGAAAACATATCGGGCCATATATAGAGAAACAGTTAAGGTATTATAACCTCTGAACTTCGAAATCAATCCTGCAACGGCATAGGTCAAGAACCGTACCTTGGCTTTCAACAAAGCGCTATCTTCCTCCTGTCCTCTAATCAGGCAAAGGTGGAGGAAAAAGCAACACTTGTGGACCTCACAACTGGGTTCAGTCAGAAATGACTGCAGACAACTTTTCAAACTACCCAAAAGCTCGTGAGCATTAACTGATTGGGATTCTCAGAAGAAATCCCTTAACCTATATGAAAATAAAATTGGGCTCTTTTGTGGTAAAATCGAAGAATTGTTTGATGCATGAAGACTTAAGTCAATTATATCAACAAATCGTCGCCTGAGAATTGTTTTGTTCCATATGCCATTGGCACTTTTTCGAGAAAAACGCGTTTAAAGGTTTGCGTACTTGGTACTCCAAAACAGTGTGATACGATTTTTTTTTATTTTTTTTAATTTGAAGTTAGTCTTATAAAGAGTTCACCTACCAATTTTCAAAGTGTTTTGCCAAACCGTTATCAAGCCACGTTAATTAACGTAAAAGTCTCCTTTTTTGACTTGTGTCCCACTTCCTACATTTTGAAACCGATTTTTTTTTCATACACGTGGAACACAACAAAATGGATAGGCACAAAGCAATTCTCATCCAAAATATCTGAAAGGCAAGAAAGCATGGAGTTGGATGCTAAAATTTGAAAAAAAAAAATAATTTCATCTTTTTTGTTAACAAAGTATTTATTCAAAAAATAAATACAATAAAATAAGAAAATTATTCAAAGTGTTTAGCATTAAACCAGTGAGTGAAAAATGTAAGATCAAATCAGATCAGAAAAGTAGAGCTTCGAGTCATAATGTTCTCCTCTCAGCTGCGAAATTTCAAATAGATAATCCTCTTTGTTTTCTAGTGAATTTCGGGTTTTGAGTGAGCATTGTACCGTCAATGTTTGGCCTGATGTCGATTTAATCACAATTGAAGGGTTGTAAGTCTAAAGGGTCTAAGTGCCAATTATATTATTTCGAGATATAACAAAAAACACAATGAAATTAGCAATTCAATTACAAAAATGTTTATTTTTATTGAAATACATTAAACATTACTATAGGAACTCGAAAAAAAAACTAAAACAATAGGAATCCAAGAAAATAATACTACTAATAATTCAATATTTATGAATGTTTTAAGTGTCTTATAAAGCGATATTGAAAATGCCGAAAGTTGGTTGGTACATAGACCCCGTAACAACTTTATTTGTATGTGGGCAAACTTTTAAAAGAAACAGGCACTTGGATCCATTTGGATATTATTAGGCTTGGCACTTAGATCGTATTTTCGTAAAAATTTGAAATTTTTATTTGTTGGCACTTAGGCCCTTTAGATTTACAACCCTTCAATTTCAAAAATAGGTACAGAAAAACGTGTGCTAAACTGATTTGCACAGCTTCATGGAACACAAATTGACTGAATGTAGAACACTTTGCGGCAAGTTTTTTACTCATGGAACACCAAATCTTGTACTTTTCTGATTTTTTCTGTACTTATCTGTGCAGCTAAGGTTCTTTTTTTTTTTTTTTCTTTATTTCTTTCATTCATAAAATGATACATAATACAAAATAAACAAATAAGAAAGTATAAGAAAGGTTAGTGACATTCAGTATTTATATACAAAGATAAAATAGTGTAGAATGTCACTTCAATTGGATAAATTATACAAACTAAAATTTGGATGGGGTGACCCAGTAATAAAAACCAAAAAACTAAAAAAGTAAAGAAAAAAAAACATGTTTAAACAGAAAAAACTATAAACAAAAAAGGAAATTGTTATAACAAAAAATTTGAAAAGAAAAAAATGTAAACCAAAGTTAAACCATTATATTAGAAGTAAGAGTTTCTAAAGCTGCATAGTCAAGACTGAAGAGCCACATTTTAACGCATTTTAAGAACATTCCTGGAATTGCTATTGTTCTGATTGACAGAGGAAGTTCATTAAATAACCGGTAAGACAAAACAGAGAAAAAATTACGATAAGCAGTAGTGCAAAAATTGGGTACAGATAACGTGTTCGAAAGGTTTCCACGAAGATTATAACGAGAAATTAAACGAAAATTAAGATTACCAGACTTCATAAAGAATATTTTTAACACCTTAAAACAATACAAATGACGGACAGGAAGAATTTTCAGGGCACAGAACAAAGGAAAGCTAGAATGCCTACGAGGTTTTCGACAAATGTTCTTTAGAACGTATTTTTGAAGAACCAACGGAGGATGTATTTTATTTCGATATACACCACCCCATCAAGCAATTCTATATTGTAACTTGGAATGAAAGATACCATAATAGATTGTCAGTAAAAGCTTGGTAGAGCAGACAGTACGCAAATAAAAAAAATGTCGGAGAGTGCACCGGAAATAATTTTTCAATCTGTTAGTGTGATTCACAAAATTCATTCTAGAGTCAAAAGTAAGCCCCAAATATTGAAATTCATTCACTCTTTCAATTAGGAAACATTTATCACTACAGGAAACATTATAACAAAAAGAGGGAAACGAATCACAATAGCAACAAGACAGTTTATATCTAAGGCATTCAGGTGCATGAAAGTACACATTAACATCCAAAGTGTGTATAGAAGATAAGCAGAAGAACATTATCTGTGTTTTTGAGCTTATCACTAATCGATGTTTAGCAAACCAATGTCTCAACAAACTAAGATCCCAATTAATATCAGAAACTAGCCATAAGTGATACCAATGTCATCAGCAAAGGCAGTTGGATTACCCTTGAAACTAAGAGCAAATAGTGAGTTAATGTAGATCAAAAACAGAATTGGACCTAAAACGGAGCCTTGAGGAACACGCAGGTTAAGTAACAATAATTCGCTCCTTATATCACCCAACTTTACTCTCTGCGATCTATTTGCAAGATATGACGAAAACCAGTGGAGCATGAAACCACGAAACCCAGCTTTCTCCAGATTTCCCAACAGAATATTGTGGTTAACCATGTCGAAAGCTTTGGTTATATCGATAAACAAACCAGCCGTACATTTTTTCCTATCAAGGTGTGACATTACAAGGGAACAAAACTGTAGGAGTGCATCTTCGGCTGATTTGCCTTTTAAAAAGCCAAATTGACTTGGATTAAAAAATCTATTTTTTTTTTTAAAAGTCATTATTCTATTTTTCATTAGTTTTTCAAATATTTTGCTAAAGACAGAAAGAAGTGAAATGGGCCTATAGTTACCGATCTCAGTAGCAGAACCCTTTTTGAATAAAGGAATTACATCAGCACATTTAAGACATTCGGGAAAGACACCGTCAAACACACAACGATTTAAGACATATGCCAAGACATCAACTATAAAAAACACAATTTTTTTAAGTACACAGTTTGACATACCATCAGATCCGCACGAAGTCGAATTTGGTAGAGTACCAATAACTTTTAATATTTCAATCGAAGTTATGGGCTCAAAAACAAAACTACTACTATTAAACAGTTCAGAACATCCACTAAAGGAAGGACAAGTACAACAATTCGATTTGATAGGACTCGGTTGTAAACTGCAGCCAACATTGGTAAAATAACAATTGAAAGCATTTAGCAATAGTAATTTTGTCATTAACTTCAGAGTTACCAACACACAACACAGTAGGTTTTTTAGAAGCAGTGGATTTATTAAGTAAGCTATTTACTACTCGCAATTCATTTCTTAAATTTCCCTGTGCTGAGCTAAATTGAGCGCGGTAATAATTATCTCGGCAGATAGGAATTTCTTTTTTTATTTCAATACACAATTTTGTATACCTTCTTTTTAGACTCAAGTTCTCAGGATTCTTTTTACACTTTATTCTGAGTTTATTTTTGCCAATGACTTTCTTTAATAATAGACTCGAAATCCAAGGTTTAAATCTTTTAACCATTTTTTTAGAAGACATAGAAGAAGAGCGAGATAAAATATGCTTGTTAAGGCAATCAATAAAGACTGTAAAAGCAGTAGAAGAATCACTACAGGCATAAACATCATCCCACGACTCATAGCATAAATCATTTTTTAGTCTACTTAAATCAATTTTCGCTTTTCTTTGAAAGGAATTGGAAGATACACCACATCTGGTTTTGGAGATTTTTACAATAAGTCCCGTCATACAGTGGTCAGTAATTTTCAAATCCATAACACACTGTTGACATTCATTGAGCGCAACATTACTGAGACGCCCATAAATATGATCCAGACAACTCCCGGAAGAAGGCCTTGTAGGCTCATTAATGAAGCAAGCTAGACCATGCGAAGCAACTAAATCCAAGAAGCTCGAGACATTGTCATTATTTTCCAAAATGTTTATATTGAAATCACCTACTATAATTAAATTTTTCGATTTTTCCCTATTCAAAAGGTCGGAGAACTCATTTATAAACGACATAACATTAAACATATGCAGTCTATAGACACATAAGAACACAAACAAACCATTTCAATTTCAAGGGAAACCTTTAAAACATCGGCGCTCAGTAAATCAAAGCGCACTACATCAAGAATCAAGTGGTCCTCTTTCACAAAACATCCAACTCCACCTGCAGCGTAATTTTCATTTGTGTTAGCAATAAAGTTGAAATGAGTGAAATGGAAAATTTGTCCCAAACGCCAAAAAATGGTTTATGGCACAAAACAATTCTACAAACTGTTGATTTTGGTGGATATGGGACAAAGTTGATGTTCGATATCTCGGGATTGGAAAGACTAAGAGCAAATCGCATCACAGATTTAAAAAGAGCATACAAAATTACCATAGAATCCGTTCCTAACTCAAAAACGACAAAAGTGGCGTATGGAACAAAACAATTCTCAGGCGACGAAATGAAGTTATGCATATCTGTTTAACCAGAGCCAATGGTATAGCCCGTCCCAAAGCAAAAGAAAGATCCCAACCTGCGCAGTAGCAATTTATTTAAGGGATATTTTCTCTTTTAAAGTATTTTTGATCGCATGAAATTGTTAATGCTTTTCTGTACTTTATCTTTTTTGCAGCGATATTGGAAAACGTAATTGTTTTATTATTGATACTCTAACTGTCATCGATTCACCAATAAATTATTGTAGTAACTCATGAAAAAAGTTTCATGCACGAAGTAAAACATTACAATCAAGAAAATAAAGAATTCATGACAAATAGCACATTTGACATAAAATAATGTTAAGCAAAGAAAATGAATACGTATCAATATATGTAATATTGTTTGAAAAAATAAATAGTTGAAATTGCAGTTAGTTAGTGTTATAAATAGTGTTTTTTATAAATAGTTATTTGTTATATAAATAGTAGATAATATTAAACGGAATCCGATGTGTCGTTTCCAAAATCATCTCCATCAAATGAATCAACTGATGGGTGTATAATAATTGTTTCAGTGATTCTATCCCATACAATTTCTGCGCGGTGATATTCATCTTCTGTGCGTATTACTTTTTCACAAACAGAGTTCCAATTTTCCGGAGTTATTTTGTTGAATTCTTCTTCCGCGATATTTTTGACTTCGTCCAGTTTAAAAGATGTATTTCTTGCTGCTAATCTGCTTTTTACTATTCCCCATATATTTTCCCCATATACACCTATTATGTATTTGAAAAAATGGGTTATTAAATGTGGGTAGACAATTGGACACTTAGGCCTTTCCATGAAAGTCGTATCGGGCGAGCCAGGTCGATTTAAGGTGTGTAGAAAAGTGACGCATATTTTCTCAACTAACCTAAAAATCTACCTGTCTACCTGCGTTCGTGTGAAGACCTGCGTGCCCATGCACAAAGTATAAAGGAAATTCCATTTTAACCCTTTTTTAATAGTTACTCAAAACTCTGGCTTTCATTACTAAACACATACTTTAGAAGTGCAACACCCAGAAAATTTCCCTTTTCTTTGGGGTGGGTAAATGTGTATCTTTTGCATGCGCCAATGACGGTTGTGTGGACAATCATTCATGTCTCGATCGAGAGAGATGTTTTCGCAAGCAGGGGTATGTTTGTTGTATGAAATTCGCACATATTTTTTTTAGCTATAGTTCTGGTTGGAAAAGTAGTTTTGTTGTCGCTAAGAGAATAAAATCCCCGATGTGAAGAGAGACGGGCTATACCTAGACGACATCAAGCGAGAAATCGCCTAAACTGCTACTGGATACTCATTTTTCAGGCGAACAGCCAATATCAGATAGGTCATTTGCACAAATATCCTTTACCCAAGATCTCATTACTAGAAACAAATTGCTATTAGCGCTTAATAATAAATCTGCTGGACCAGACGGCATAATACCAGCCAATTACAAATGTCTTCAGATATCAACATGCCAGTGCAGCAGATGATTATGAAGAGCTGTTTAAACCAAGTCCACATCCCCACAGTTCAGAGAGAAATAACATTAATTTTCATATACCCAAAGCTGGAAAATGTTCTCACATAAGTCGCAAAGATCTTAAACCTATCAGTCTATTAACTTTCCTCCTTAAAACGCTGATACGATTGAATGATATCTGCGGCCCAGCATGCCTATTTCTAGGGTAAATCAGTGGAACAGGCCTTGTGCTTACTGGTAAGTACCATTTAGTACTCCCTACTCCATGAGGAGTAAACAATGTTTGCATTCACGTATATAGAATGCGCATTTAACAACGTTAAGACATCTACAATCGCAAATGGACTGTCCGTTCTGATGGTGGATTTGGTGAGTTTATTAATGTACTGTTCTCAGCCGGGTTATTAACCCTAAACTGGGTGGAACATCGAGCCGAAGATCTGTCAGTAGGGGAACACCACAAAGCGGCGTCCTTTGCCCATTTATTTGAAACTTGGTGGTTAACAAACTACTGATATGCCTGGGGAGTACTGCCGCTTATGCGGATGACGTTGCTATTGCATCCTATTACATTTAAATAACTCAAATAAAACGCTCTTAACAAGCTATCTACCTTTGCAGATCGTCATGGTTTGGGCGTCAGCCCTCACAAAACTGAACTAGTCATCTTCTATAGAAAATATGAAAAAATCCTCCCTCTATCAACGGTATTAGCCTAACTTTTACGGCGCTGCAAAATGTGGGTCTTATTTTAGAAAGGAAGATAAGCTCGAACCTAATATCTAGTCAAGAAACCTACGGTAGCACTTTTCTTTTGCAAGGAAGTCATTGGGAACAAGTGGAGCCTTCAGCCCCGCATTTCATTTTGTTTTTCTTCATTTCATCAAATTCTTTATTTACATAAAATAGATTATTTTAACAAAAATTCATAGAATTTACATAGACATGGCAATTATGCCGTCTGTCGGGTGAAACATTTCAAAAAATAAAGATAAAAAACATTGTTTTAAGTTAAATTTAATTACTTTGAAGAATTTGTAAGAACCTAAGAAAAAGAAAGTTATCTGTATCAGCATATTCACAATATTTACTTTACTTCACTAAAAGACGAACTGACTGTAACTATTAAAAAAAAGAATAATAAATTAATTAAAAATTTTGAAAACTATTTCGGTAAGAGAGAGCATGCTTGCAGTACTGAATTAAAATAGGCCAACCGAAAGAGCCATTCAAGATGTCCCTACACACACTAATAGAAAACGAGCTGACATTGAAATAAAACCCGCGGATTTCTTGCAAAAGACGGTAAACAGCGAGAAAATGGTAAATATCCTCTCTCTCATTTCTGTTACACAGAGTACACAGATCAGAAGGCGAGTTCTTATGGGGTAAGAAATTCAGGTTGAAAATTTCAACCCAAGCCCTAAAAATGGTACTTATGGAAGAAGCAGACTGAGCACTAGAAAAGTAGCTATTTTCCAAATGATGGCTTAAGTTTTTGTAAATATGTCTTGAGTTCGAGGAGGATGCACGGTCCAGACATTGCAGATACTTCGTTTCATCAATTTTAGCTATCAGATCAGAAAACATTCCGTTCCATTCATCAACGTTAGAATCACTCAAATTTAGGCTTACGTCATGAGAGAGCGCAAGTTGGTTCCATTCCTTGAACGGGGAAGCATTAGTTCGGAGGAGAGACGCCAAAATTGTCTTGTGCAGGTTGTTACCATTCCTCCTCATAACTCTGGTGATATATTCTGAGTGAGCTTTCAGATTCTGTATGTAAATCGGTGCAATGCTAGACTCCACATGTATCGCGTAAGTCGGTGTGGCATTTGGTAATTTGAACAAACGTTTGAAAAAGAAACGTTGAACTAGCTCGAAATCTTCAAAAGGGATGTAACCAAATGCCTGCACCCCGTAGCACATACAGGTTTTAACTGTTGCCTCGAGCATACGGTACTTACACACTAAGTCTATGTGCGGATTCCCGAAAAACTTAGGCCACATAATACTTAACGCTGCCTTAGCTTCGGTGCTTTTTACCTTTGCATGCTTCGCAAGGTTTAAATTACTAGTAATCAGTACTCCCAAATATTTGAATTTTTTGACCACTTCGATACGTTTCCTACAAAAAAAAAAACAGTTCTCTTTTGCCAGACGAAGGCGACGATGACGCTGTTCAAATATCATAATTTTAGTTTTTTGGATGTTAACCTGTAAGTCCCATGTGCTACAATAGTCTTGGAGCCTATTGATTTGCAACTGCAATGAGCAAGGGTTGTCAGCCACCATGACGAGATCGTCAGCATAAAGTATGACCTTTATCCAGGTTCCAGCAATCTGCACCCCTCCTGGTAAACAATTACATATGTCATTGATGTAGAGTGTAAAGAGAATCTGACTTAAGATACAACCCTGTGGTACACCAGAGTATGTGTCAAACCAATTGGACACATCCACTCCATCATACACAGTTGCACTAGTAGAGGCGAGTAGATTAGCGTAAGTCGCTAAGAATTTCTTAGATAATCCCATTGTTGACAGCTTGTAAATTAGGGCATTTCTATTCACGGTGTCAAACGCCGCTTTGAAATCCACGAAGCATGCATATAGCTTTCTCTTTTTCTCTATAAATTTTTGGCCGATACTAGTAATAGCAAATATGTGATCAGCCCCGCATTACTCACTGGCTATATCTGTCGGTCGTAAAACCGATACTTACATGCGGGGTGGTTATCTGGTCGACTGCCTTAGATAAAGCGATAGGCGGCAGTTTGTCTCAAAGCCGCATCGCAGTGGATCAATAAAGAAATTGATAATTGCACTATTCTGAATACATTAACACCCTTCCTGGAAACAAAGTCTACATCAAACCTCAGCTACAATTTTCTAAAAATTTCCAGGTAACCATCCCCTCTAGGTCAATCTGGGAGAACGATGCTTTCTTGGATGATGTATCAATGACAGGGTGGATGGTGTTGTTATCACGGACAGGCTAAATCTAACAGTCCCTTAGTCTTACTGTAGCGTGTTCCAGGCGGAAATTACGGGATTAAAGAAGTCTTATCTTGGCCATACGAGATATCAACTAAAGGTATCCGCATTTTCTCCAGCTCTGTCCGCGAAAATTAAAATCCAGTTGGGTGCTTTCTTCTGCATTGATCTAACTAACACTAAAAAGCCTCCGTTGCTCCTTTAGAAGCTCTGGCTTAACGAGTAGGAGAAAAACCTATTCCCAGATCCACGTCGTACCACAAGGGACCTCACATTCGTCAAAGTGAGTCAGCCTCGGCTGACAGCCACATTAGCCTAACCCACTAACCTCAGTGTTTGTATTTTAGATAAATAAAAAAATATTGGCAGTTTTCGTTAAAATGTTGCGTTTTCCTATTGATTTAAAATGACACCTCTTGTTGGACGACTCTAAATCTAAATATTATCAAACAATCAAACACATTTATGTACCTATATGATATTTTTGATAAAGTGACGAAACTACTATGTAATTCTTATTATTACCTGTTCTTGATTTTAACATTTTTATATTTGACTATGCAATGAATGAAGTCGGATCTGAATAGCAAAATAGAGACGCACATTCACGCGTTTGAGAGCCGTTGGATAGGGATAAAATCTATAGATGCTCCTGGGATTCGAATTCAAACTGTCTCACCGCCATTTTTACCACAAAACCTTTTCGATTGTTGCCGGTTAATTAAAAATTTTGAATCGAAATTTGTTATATCATTCACACTTTCCCATATGAATTTGAACGACAAATATCTTGAAAGGATGACAGCTGAGCGAGGGAACAGGCTTGTTAACTGCATACTACTACTACATGAAAAATGAGCCAGCAAATTTCAACAAAAGAGGATAATTTGTAGTCATAATTCATTTGTCGTTTTGCAAATAATAGACATTTTATATCCACATCAGATCAACCTCCCTTATTAAAAAGCCAGTGGCGGCGGCCGCGATAAAATGTTTGATAATATGAATTTTAAAATTTAGATCACCGTGAAACTTTTAATGCATTAAAGTATGCAATATCCTTGTACATAAATCCCTCGAAATTACAAAATTATAAATCCTATTTGCATACATTTGTTCCGGCATTTTTCCTTACATGTATTTTGAATGGTGTTGTATGCAATGCACACGCAGCAAATACATAAAGAACTCAAATAAAAAGCAAGGATATAATCATACAAATGCAGAATATGGCAACCCATTGCCATTCGACAAATGATGATGATGATGTAATTCTCTTCGCGTGACCAATTAATTTGATTGTGAAATGGAATTAAAATCCAATACAATGTACACAATGTTTCAAGGATAATACACGAATGGGAAATGAAATCCAAGAAAGAGGGGTGGAATTGGTGTCTTCTACATTGATGTATCGCATATATGATGCGATAGTTATTTGTCATGTGCTGGCGCAGCGAATCCTTATTCAAATTTAAAATTCCTTGTCACAGGGATACTACTGTTGAATGACTTATAATAAATGGCTGATTTCGAATGCAAATTGTGACTTAAATGATTTGAAGCATTATCCTTGTAACAATATAAGGCTTGGAATTATTGAAAAGTAAACTCTCAAGGACAACAGTGTCCTTAAAGTCGAATAAATAAAGTGCTTTCTTATGGAGTTGAGAGAATTCCTTTTCGATAATTTCATCGGCATTTGGAATCCTTGAGGAATATTTAACTGGTTCGTTGCGGTTTTCTTTACTTTTCGCAACTGTACTACCCACGGGTGGTTTTACGAAGGGCAGAGTGGGTGGGGTGTCAGTGAACAAAGACAGGAAAACTTTTCGTTCCGTTGACTGACTCTCCTGGCTATGTTAAGAAAACCTGAACCAACTTCAAAAAACTATCAACTGAACAGAATACTATCCTAATTAATCCTTTTGCCCTCGGGTGTAAAACGGTGGAATGGTGTCCATTCTGAGATGGAGGTAAACAGAGGAGTAACAGCAATCACCGGTGCTCTTCTCTACGAATCCTTGGCTAGAACTTATTTAGTTTTCATATAATAGGCATTCATTTTGTGTGTTGGATGGAGTTTTCCAATTAAACTTTATCCTTTTCCTTTTAATTTACCGCTTACATGCTTTGTCGCCCTTTTGGTTTGGGTGACTGCTAAAATAAGCAGGAGTAGTTCTTTGTACAGGAAATTGGTAAAAAAAAACATACGAAAAGTAGAAAATGGATTAAGATCCATGATTTTTGGAAAAACTTTATTGAGAGAGATTTATATAGGCGTGGCTGCAACTGCGATATCTGCAATTGCAGTTGTTTGACGCATTTTCGAAAGATATCGCGGTATCCAGTGTATACAATTACAAAAACCGGATAGATATAATCCCAAATTGGAAATAGAGAGGGATTGCAACCATGTATTACTCACAGGTTGTTGTCTGGAAGACTGCCTTAGATAAATTGATACAAAGCAATAAGCTAAGCAAAGACCAAAGTTCAGATGGTTTAAGAATGAACGGAGCACTTCTTATTCTAGCTACTCCCTACATAGCACTGAACGTTCTGATTCATCTGATAGCCGCCGATATTTTTAGTAGAGAAACGACTGCGAGTTCGGATGTTCGCCTAAAAACAAAGAGTGTAAAAAAACACAGGTTAAATGTTAATATTTGGTACCATATGTCGAGCGACAAAAGAGATCTGGTCAAAGCTGGCCATGTGATGCTCTTGAGTTAGAGACTAAGAGAAAAAATGCAACAAAACTTGGTGTATCCCTTTCAGTGCCGACAGCTTAATAACTGCTTGCATTTGGTTCAAAATTGGAATTCAAGTCATTTATTATACATTTTTAAAAAAATATTTTTTAGGGGTAGGGTTCCTTACATCCCCAAAAAAGGATCCACACATGCATATGTGTGAGTTGGTTTTGTTTTAAGACACAAATGCAGTTTTTTTTTTATAATTCAGTATCGTATCTTTGAATATAACAATGAAGGTTGGTAGATCTGTGTGAGATTAATAGACTTTGAAACCGCGGAATCGATTCAGCCCAAATTTTTGGGCTATCTTCGGTATTGACCCAGTAGTATTTTTATAAAGTTTGATCAAAATTGTATACAGCAGTGCATGGCAGATTTATCCAAGATCTCTCTTTTTTGCTCCACCTAGAGACGTATTGCATTGCATCGGGTCCTTACCAAATGCAGTCGATGCCATTGTGACGCTTCTGGTATACTTCCATATAACAACTACAATCCTTGCATCAGCTGGAACTCTTTCATCAGGTTTGCCTCGACTCATTGATACTTTAGTTTTAGTTTTTTCAGTCTAGGAGCGATTTGTACGAATTGTCCCAGTTCCATTCACATTAAAGACTTTTAATCGTTCGAGTAGTTGGGAATACCGCGTGTTACTGGCACCCAATCCTAACGACCTCCTTGGTACGCCACGCATAGAATGAGAGTCCGGTATAGCACAATTGTGTGGGTCAGTTTTTAAATAAGTACATTTTCTTTGGAAAATTTGAAATGTTTGTAATTTTCCGGATTTCATTTGTTATTCATTTATAATTAAGTAGGGGTCGCCCCATGGTCGACATTCGACCAATTTATTCTATTAGTTGAAAAAAAAACAAAGTCGACTGTTATACATATTAGTCGGAAAATAAAATTTTTTGACATTGCATTCTCTGGTTTCACATGATATAAAATGTTTCCGGCATTTTCAAGTAACTTCAACTTTTCAAGCATTTTCAAGTAACTTCAAGTATTTTCAAGTAACTTAAAGTAGCTTCAAGCATTTTCAGGTAACTTCAAGTAACTTCAAGCATTTTCAAGTGACTTCAAGTATTTTCAAGCATTTTCAAGTAACTTCAAGTAACTTCAAGCATTTTCAAGTAACTTCAAGCATGTCCAAGTAACTTATGTACAAGCATTAGCAACATGCACAGCAATGTTGTAACTTCAAGTAACTTGCATTCTCTGATTTCACGTGATATACATTTTTTTAAATTTAATTAAAAACTTAGTTCAACTAACTAGAACACAGCGAAACACGAATAAGGAAATTAGTCAATTAGA
Source organism: Portevinia maculata (assembly GCA_949715645.1). NCBI lineage: Eukaryota > Metazoa > Arthropoda > Insecta > Diptera > Syrphidae > Portevinia > Portevinia maculata. Next base: position 42,076,564 of record OX454525.1, read on the forward strand.
GCGTTCAATTCGCAAAGCAACTGCGAGTTCCCTACTAGTTAACCCTCTATCACTTTCCAAATGTTTTTCATGTGAGTTATTCGATCAAAGAAAAAATGGTAAATACTCGTAGTAGGGAGTTGTAGTAGTACCTTTAAGAAAATGATAACTTCACCGTCAATTGTGCCCGCTTCAAGCCTTGATAATAATAATAAAATCCAAAACCTGCTGTTTTGTTTCTCGAGCGAAGCGAAGACCGGTACCTTCTTGTCGGAAAAATGTATTTAATTGTGTTTTGCTTTCTTTTTTTGTGCGAAAGGTTTTGGTTAGTGATGTAAACACATATTATTTTTTCTGATACGATACCATACCGATTTGAAGTAAGAAATCAGCGATAACAATACGATACCGATATCAATAGTTTAGTAGATAAAAAATCAAACATATAATAAAGTATGTACCTCGGTCGCTTATGTTGAATTTATTTTATGAGCAAGTCAATCATGAGTGTAAAAATAAATTAATAAATAAAAAATAAATAATAACGTTTTAATTTTGCCATTTTACTTAATTACATCGGCGAATCGGAATCGATACATTCCTAGTTTTGGTAAGGTTTGATCGTACAGAGCTTTATATGGGAACGAAAAGCATTCATTAATCTTATTTATACGTGTAAAATTCGATATCGGGACTTTTATCAACCCCTAATCAAGCTTCGATAAGTGTTCCTTTCAAGCTCACCGACATTTTGAAGAAGCTTTAAGGGAACCGTAAAACAGCTTTGATAAGGGATTATAGAAGTGTAAATGTTATACTCTGTCCAGTACAAAAACACTGGTAAATGTTGCTGCTTGCCCGGCACTCAAGTTAAGAATTTGCTACTTCATTTAAAAGCAGAATCACTGAGTTACATGAAAATTATTTGTGTAATCTTCATTGAACCCAGTATCCCACTATGGCATATCTGTTCACGGGTGAGAGGAGACTGGTCATTTTGCCATCAATCCTTATTGACACTGTGTTTAATGGAAGAAACAGATCAACACTTTAACTTCAACTTGGACTTTGACAGGAGCGAGAATTTCAGCGTTTGAAGTTGAGTCAAACATATTGAAAAATGCAACGAAGCAAATGAGAGCGAAGCATTAAATGGTTGTAAACAAAAGAAAAAATTATGTCAAAATAACAGCACGGGTGAAAATTCGTTTAAAATAAAGGGTATTTTATCAAGGACTTGACAACTTCTTTTTTAAATAAAATGCAAACTACTTGAGATATCTCAATTGAATAGCTATTAAAATAATTATTAATGGGATTCGACTTTGGTCGATACGTTGAACCAAATTTTACCGATTACGACATATCGGCGGATACGGCCGCTGTTTCTCGTTTAATATTGGTTCTGAGCTCCTCTAATGTCGCCGGCTTGTTGGCATAGACCAATAATTAAATGTAGCCCCATAAAAAAGGGTCTAGAGGCGTTAAATCACACGTTCACCGAACTGAGACTTCAATAACTCGATTGATGCACCCGCTGTGTGGCTTGTGACACAGTTTTGTTGGAAACACATATCACTGATGTTCAATTCATGCAATTGCTCAAAGAAATAACTGTTCAACATGTCTCTTTAGCGAATGACGCCACCGGCATGAAAACCGCACCAAACAGTGACTTCTTCAGGATGAAGTGTTGTTTCATGGAGCACATGCGGGTTCTCACCTGTCCAGTAACGCATATTTTGCTAGCCGATTAACCAAAAATGCGCTTCATCGCTGAAGATGATTTTGCGATGAAATTCTTCATTTTCTTCCATCATGTCCAGAGCCCAATTCGAGAACGTAGGTACGTCTCTTCATATGATCAAGTGGCTTTAGTTCTTGAATCTTGTCGCAGTTAAGGCCAAGATCCTTACGCAAAATTCGTCATAATGTGGTCTGCGAGAGGCCCAATTCTTGAGAACGCCATGAAATTGACTGATTTGGCTGGTTTGCGATGGACGCCTCTACGGCAGCAATATTCTCCACACTTCGGGCAAAACGTAGTCTCACTGGCACGGTAACAAATTTTTTCACTAGACTATGAATTGCTTATCTACTGGGAGGAGAATTACGGACGAAAATTGGCTCTGAAAGTTGCAACCATGGACTCGGAATTTCGGCTGTAAATTTTAATTATTTGTAAATGTTGTTCCTTTGTATACTTTACGATGATGATAATGTTGATTTTGCTGAATATTTGAATATCGACAGTTTGGTAATCGGTCTAAGGGTGCATTCACACTCAAAGTTTGAAGTTGTCAAGTCGCTAATGAAAGACCCTTTATAAGCATTTGCATGTTGAGAAAACTGAAAACATCGCCGCAAGGTTGGTGGGATTTGCACTTCAACTTTGATTTTCGGATTTAGGTCTAACGTCGAAGTTGGGGTCGAGGTGCTAATGTGTTCCATCTACATTACAAAGCATTGGTTCTAAAACGTTAGGCGTCGTTTTCAAAGTTGAAGTCGAAGTTGAAGTGTTGATCTGTTTCTACCATAATACAAAACAAAAAATTGGGTAAGGTATAATTTGGATTCAGCTGACCGAATATGTACCTACTGGAATTTGAAAGTGATGTGCATTTGGCACAAGGTATCTGCATCTATTTCATGTTTTTTTTCTAAGATATTAATTTTTTTCAATGAGCATCGTCAAACCATGGTATACATATCATAGGGTACTGATCTGGATTACAGGGATCATAACCCACTTTACTGTTCCTCATGTAGGTACCTACTTGAATGTAAAATATTTAAAAACAAAAAAATAATAAAAACTCGTTTTTGTTACCTGCTTATCATCAACAAACTATTACAAGATTATTATTCAAATTTGACATGTTCAGCCGCTCCACAATATTAAGTTCAAATTCATCCCATTAAAACTCCGTTTTCTACACAGTATTCAAAATCCAATTAAACACATTTAAGCCTGAGAAAATATTATTCCCAGCACCTTGAGTCACTAAGATCTATAGACATCTGAGAAACATTGAAATAGAATTCCTGAGAGAGGTACCTATTGTATCTTAACCACAACAATTATAAAATGATGACAATGCGCAGAATAAAACATAACCACGCCAAAATGACAGAGCAAAAATGCTAAGACAAAACCAAAACAAAACAAAAAATCAAATCATAAAAATCCAATGGAAGGAAGAAAACGAAGAAAATAAGGGGTTGCATCCACAACACCTGAGAGACCAGAAACGGAGATGTATCCCTGAATATTTCCGAACACACACAACATATTGCCCCATTCCAATTGACGACATCGGCGGCGACAGGGGAAACAACAACGATGTCTACGTAGAACGAACGCTGCAACAACGACGAGTACAACGCGACGACGACACTATGGCGGCAGAATTTCAAAATTAACTCCAGAAACACGGGAGTGTGACAAGGCCCTGGCAAATGGAACTGCGAATCAATTGAATTCCTTGCTTGCATTTGGCTTGAACAAATCTTGCAACTCAGTATTTAGTGCAAGGATCTCTGTTTTTTGTTGGCTCTCTTAATTTTCGTGCTGCTTTCGTTCTTTGCGAATCGATGAAGACTTGGGCAAATGTACATTTGTAGTTCCTCATACAAACTCATGACCGTGAACGTGTGGGCAGTGCCGATCGTGGGAGTTACGGGAACCAAATTGCAAGATATATCTTATTAGAAACTACCATTGCTGCCTACCATCACTGTTCTATGCCGATGAGCAAAGCGAGTTGTTATCTCCATCGATTTGTACCCATGTAGAATAAGAACATGGCTATAGAGCGAGAAGTGCGCCCATTTTTTTCCCGGAATCAATTTTTCAATATGTATGTAGGTATCTATATAAGACAAGCATTTAACATGGCCACACGTGGGAACAAACCAAAACACTTAATCTGATCCGATGTTTGAAGTAATTTAAATTTTTAAATGAATGATTTCAAATGTCCGTTCATCAAACTGCAAAATACAAACTTCAAACTGCTTAAGGAATTCCACATATCATGTACGAGTATGAATGTAGTTTAGTTAAGATCTATATAGTGATTGATCCTTGTGATCATGCACTCTTGTCGGTGGAATTGCGAGCCCACTCTCTTCGTGCCCTTCCACTAGAACAACTTCGCTTATTAATTTATTCCTTTTTCTCTTTTTTAATAATAGGTCATAAATAGGAAATATAATATGTTATATTAGAAAAACCCTACACACCAAAATCGCATGATTTCATCTTCAATACCCAGGATACGATTCCACAAGCCTTAGATAAATGCAGCAATCTACATATGAATAGCTGTCATTGGTCATAGCCTAATCCAATCTGTTCTGCGAAACAGTATAAACCCACCCATCTACCTGACTTTTTCTCCAACGTTAGCGACGAGGTAAGGAGTTTAGTATCTCAGAACGCTGGCCACCTTACCACATTCTCTTAAGAAAATTCATCAGTCTTCACGAAAACCGATGATATTTTCACAAACCCAGTACACCTTCACGACACAATCCACTACGGAAACTCCAAAAAATCCTCCGGATCTGACAAGATCTCCAACTTCGCAATTGAAAAACTACATTCAACTGCAATTGTTATCCTCACAATTATTCTGAATAATGGTATTAACAACAGTTATTTCCCAAAGAAATGGAAAATAGCTGAGATATTTGCAATCCCGAAAAAGCCAGGGGCAAATTGTATAAACAAATTTCGGCCAATTTCGCTCCTCCCTAACCTCAGCAAACTCCTCGTAACGCTGATTCTTGCCAAACTTCGCTTACTATGCTCTTCAATGGGAATAGTGCAGCATAACCAATTTGGGTTCAAACTATACCACTCTACCTTTGACTCGTTGTTGAAGCTTCACGCTGATAATACTCCGGCTCTTAATAAAAAAGAGACCGACGTGGCATGTCTGCTTGATATTCAAAAAGCATTTGACACTGTTTGGATAAATGGTTTTGTCTGCAAGCTGATGTCACTTCACTTGCCTAGTCATCTTATCCTTATCATCCATAGTTTAATCACTAACCGCAAATTTTATGTACGTGGGAAATATAAAACATTAAAAGCATAGGAACGGGCTATAGTCCGCTTGGGCGAACTGTTGGACACCCTATTTTTATTCCTATCCCTCATAAGTGGGTGTGACAAAAGCCTTAGTATCGATGAATTGTTAAAAACGCTCTACATATTTTCTTATATAAAATTTTAAGGACTTTATCAAAAAAAAACGAAGCTTTTGTAAAAAAACGCTCCCTAGCGCAAACTTTGGTTTTTCAATAAAATGTTTTATTTAATTGTGGGCGTGTCAGTAGGCGGACTTAAAAAAAAATTAGCAGATGGGCATAAAGGGCCCCTAGAGAGTATATATTATAAATTTCAGCTCCCTAGCTCAAACTTTGAATTTTCAAAAAAAAAATTAAAAAATTGTAGGCGGATTTTGAAAATATTAACACAAGAGCATAAAGGGCCGCCTAGAGAGTATATATTATAAATTTCAGCTCCCTAGCTCAAACTTTGGATTTGCAAAAAAAGTTTTGATTTTAAATTGTGGGCGTGTCAGTGGGCGGATTTTGAAAATATTTACACATGAGCTTAAAGGGCCCCTAGAGAGTATATATTATAAATTTCAGCTCCCTAGCTCAAATTTTGGGTTTTCAATAAAATTGTGTTATTTAATTGTGGGCGTGTGAGTGGGCGGATTTTGAAAATTTAGCTCAAAATTCGATTTTTTCCAAAATTTTGTTTTTTTGAGTTTGTGGGCGTGTCTGTGGGCGGATTTCAAAATCGTAAACTTGATTATTTCGGGACCTAGGCAGTATATGATTAAAATTTCAGCTCTCTAGGCCCAGTTTAAAGGCCTAATTTTAGCCGACAGACGGACGGACATGGCTAGATCGACATTACTATCGATGCTGATCATAAATATAGTAACTTTTAGGGGTCTACGGGCAATATTAAGGTACGAGTATGTTACAAACTACATATGCGTCAAAATTAATATACCCTTGGAATAGGGTATAAATATCCTAGCCGGAGTCGCCCAAGGATCATACCTTGGGCCCGACTCATTTATCCTCTATACCTCTGACCAACCAACAAAGCCCCTGTTATTCGCCGATGACTCCATCACATAGAGCTCATCGCTTACTCCAGAAATAGCCCTCCGTAGAGTTAAGGAGCGCATCCTTAGACTCTGGGAATATTACCTCCAATGGAGAATAAAAACCAATTCCACTAAAACAGAACTCATTTGTTTTAGAAAGCCGTCGCATAATGACCTAGCCACGTGCAAGAACCTAACCCTGACCCTGCCTATTAACACAGTAATCAAAACCAGGCAAAGTGTTAAATACCTCGGAGTTCACTTTTTTTGAGAGGTTCGAATTTTACCAACATTCCAAATTCACCCTTCGTAAGGCAAATCATGCCTTATAAATAACTTATTCGTCGAATTTTAACATATTGTTTCCCTATCTATATAAATAGTTTCTGTGAAGTTTGGTTCAAATCGGTCTTCTTTTTTTAGGCGGAGCAACATACGCCGGATACCCGCTATAGACAAAAATAAGGAGGTCTACTCGAACATATTGGAAAATAGAATTCTCGGGCACGGGTAAAGCCGGGCGGGTGCAGCTAGTATGGTATACGATAAGCCACATAAGAAAAACTGAGAATGTTCGAGCAAAAAGCTCTCCGCCATTGCACCGCCCTTCACCGTAAGCCCAACTCTTACCGCTATTATAGCAATGAAAGGCTTTACGAAGAAGCAAGAATTGTCCCAAATGACAAACACATTCATTACCTCAGCACCAGGATGTTGAGAAAAACCCCAACACATATTTATTTATGTTTTTTTTTCGGGCGCACTGGATCAGTGGTTAGTGTGTCGGACTGCTAATCGAAAGGTCAACGGTTCAATTCCCGCCGGGCCAAGTAACATCTTGAGTTTCTTTCCACTGCCCCACCTCTTGCAAACGTCTGGCAAACATCAAAGAGTATTCATTGTCATAAGAAGCTTCTCAAATGTTTCGTTCGGATTCGGCTTAAAATTGTAGGTCCCTTCCACTTCGCACAAGAAAGTGGTTAGAGAAGCTAGGTTTAAGGCCCTATATGCCAAATATTTATTTTTATTTTTTATGTACATTAAGCTTGAATACATTATCTGTATAAATGTTTGCTACCAATAAATAAATACAAATAATGTGACAAAAATAAGAACTCCAATCTTTCTCAACAAGCTCCTTAACTCGAGCAAACCACCACATCTGTGTTCCAGTTTTAGATTTTTAATATCTTCGCGATCGCTTTTTATTCTCGCTTTTTCTCTGCACGGTTGTCAAGGCTTTGAAATGTTTTGGGGTATATCGAAAAGCGCTTTATTATCTCGAAGTTAATTTTTTTAAATATTTATTATACAGTAACAAAAAAATAGAAAAGGGCCTTCATTACATGTTTTTTTCTTATTTTATTTTGTTTTTGTTAGGGAAAAATCAAACGCGGAACTTAACTCGTTACAAAGGAATGAATTTTATTAAGAGTAACTCTGACTTTATATAGACATTGAGTATATATGTTATGCAAGTGTGAGTATTGGAATTCAGCAATAATAATTCATTAGTATGGATAGATATATATAAGTTGTATGTATTATACGTTAGGGTAAGTTAGTATTTATTGAATTATCCAACAAACTACCCCTCAATGAATACAAACTAAACAATTTAAAAATATATGTACCTAATAGACATGTACTTCAAAACTTCATATAAATGTAAAATTAAGAATTTATGCCTAAAAGATTTACAAATTTCATATGCTTTACTTTCATTAAATTTTTCGTTAAAATGTCAGCCTTCATGTCTTCTGTTGGTATGTGCTTGAGGACAATTAAAGATTTTTCATAGACATCTCTCACGTAATGAAAACGTATATCAATGTGCTTGCTGCGTTCGTGGTGCGATGGATTTTTCGCAAGATAAAGTGCACTCTGGTTGTCGCAGAAAATTGTCAGCGGATGACTTACAAGATCCGCAAAACCAATTTCCGAAATAAGGTTTCGCAAATAGACTGCTTCTTTGGCTGCAGCCGTCAGCGCCATGTATTCCGCTTCCGTGCTGGATAGTGCGATAGTCGGTTGCTCCGCTATCGAGAATCCAGGTGTCTCTGTCTAATTCATTGGAATTAATTACATTTAACAATGCAAAAGAAGTTGTTGGCTTAGACCAAGATTTATCTCTTTCACTACATTGTGAAGCAAAGTGTCCCTTTTTGTTGCACTTAAAACATCTACCTTTTGCCATATTGTTGTCGCGTGACTTATTCTGGTGGTATGTTTGTCGTTGAATGTTTGATGGCCAATAGGGCCATTTCCCCATCTGATTCCTTCTTGTCTCTGTCTCTTCTTAGTCCCTCTTCGCTCAATTTCGTTTTTAATTTGGCTAGGTCCGGTAGTTCATCTCTCGTATCTATCGCTACAACGAAGTTCTCATAAGACTTGGGTAAGCTTGATAGAAGAATGATACACAAGAGCTCCTCTTTGAGATCAACGTCTATCTCTTTTAATTTTTCCACCACATCTAAGAATGCATCCATGTGATCTAAAATCGGATGACCTTCCGTCATTTTCAATGACAGGAGCTTTCGATATAGCGTGACTTTCCGTGCTGGACCAGTAGGCTGATGAAGAGCTTCCAGCTTGACCCATGCGTCCTTTGAAGTCCGACAATTCCGAATGTGGTTCAATTGACTAGTTTTTACACACAGGAATATCGTTGCAAGGGCCTTCTCATCTTTCTGGTTCCAAGCTGGTCGGTTCTCCACAGTTTGGGTCTCCAATGTGCTGCTGCCGCTGACGTACGCCAAAGTTCATTATGAATGAGTACACTTCGCATTTGGATTTTCCATCCATCGTAGTTCTGTCCGTCGAGCTTTTCGATGTTGAGGAACGAACTCATTGCATATTAAATTCTTGATTTAATATATTTATAAACCACAACACACTATTATTTTTTTTTTTTTTTTACTTTATATTTAAAAATTAACCAGTCTGCGAACCTGGGCCCATAACCTTTGTTAGGGAAAAATCAAACGCGGAACTTAACTCGTTACAAAGGAATGAATTTTATTAAGAGTAACTCTGACTTTATATAGACATTGAGTATATATGTTATGCAAGTGTGAGTATTGGAATTCAGCAATAATAATTCATTAGTATGGATAGATATATATAAGTTGTATGTATTTTACGTTAGGGTAAGTTAGTATTTATTGAATTATCCAACAGTTTTATATACATTGAGTTTCGAACTCGCATGCTAAACCTCATTTTTTCTACTGTCAAATAATTGTATCAGCTAATCCACCTTCGTAAGCTCGAAGACTTAATGGAAATGTTTTATTAAGTAACACTTCACACTTTACCATGAGGGGTGAGCTTGGTGAAATTGTTTAGTATTTACTAGTGTATGTTTTAAGAGGTAATTGGTATCTTTTTTGTAATTGTAATTTTGAATTGGTAATATTAATTTATGTTTCTGGTAATTGCTATTTTGCACTATATATATACTCCTTTTGTCATTGTGTGTAGCGGAACTATCGTCTGCTCTCATGGAATCAAACATCAATTCAATTCATACATCTCTTCGAATAACCTTGTGTACTGACTGCGACTCAGTGGAGCATTTACAATTCCAAAAAAAGCCGAGCCTGGAGAGTTGGAATCCAAAACGTTCCATCGTGAAATGGATGCCAAAGTCGCTGCGAAATTGTGCAATCAACACAGAGACATGCACCACAAGAAAGCAACCGAGTCCGAATACGAATTTAGAGTCAAATTTGATGTATTTGAAATAAATTACATTGTAGATACGATGAATAACAAAAATAACAAAAAATATAAAATGTGTGCAGATTTTTTTAACAATGACTTTCAGATATCACATATTGAAAAAATTAAGTTAAAACGATTTTTTTTCGATTCCTTTTTAATTTTAAACTTTTCTTAAAACAAGCCCTGGCTATACATACTTTAAAATTCATTTTTATTGCTTATTATTTATCAACTTATATACTAGACAAAAAAATTAAATCTAACTTAAAATTAACAGTATACTTATTCTTAATTAATTGTCCTTATGCAGACGTTCTAAACTTAACTATAACCTTATAATTATTGCCTTTCGGCCTAAAGACTATTTTATGAACTAACTTAACATAAGCCCTGGCTATGTTGACCAAAAGGTGTGCTCTTCAAATTTATTAATAAATCCAGCTAACGTTCCTAATTCACTTGTTACCAAGCTCATCATCTAACAGCCATCAACAGCCAGATCTTATATAATATTAGACTGCTTCCATAAAGAGTCCGTGACTCAACAATCAGGAGACAAGAATCCAATAAAATTAAACATGTCGACGACAAATGGTGAGCTGTAGCGTAGCGCCGCACGCATCCAGACCACCATCGATAAGACTCAATAATAAATAATTATATCTGTCATATGTCCTTGAACATTCGATCCTGCAAAGTAGAGTCCATTCCATGGCTATAAAATTAACTGAAGTTGGATGAAAATCCTTGGAAAACCAATAAATTGATACTTTTTTATTTGAAAACTATCGTCACCAAGAAATACCTGAATGATGATGATGCTTGATTAGTGCTAACAATTTTTTTTGTTTCATTTCGTCTTCATGAATGCATCTTTTACCTGAATTATAACTATTTTTGGGGACCTTATTCTTATCAGCAACCACAGTTGTTGAAATAATTTATTTCGGTTGCTTACATGAAACAAGTGACTTTGGTATCCCTTGCATATGACCTTATGTTTATTTTTGTTTGTTTTTATTTTTACTTACGAAAAAGATGTCTTTTCGGTTTTTTATTGCTTTTTGATAAAGTAGATTTGTGTCTTTAAAAATATTTTTTACGAGTTTTTAAGAAACAATGAAGTTTGACTTGATTGAATGGCTGACTGACGAGTTGACTGGTGGTGACTGAGTTGGCTATTAAACAGGCATTTATGGTTAAATTTATTTTAACCGCATTTGAGAATTGTTTTATTTTCGGATAAGCAATAATGAGAAGGGGAATGGATAAAATGGTAGTTCTAATGGGATTCATGTTGATCATATCTGTTGTTTGTGCATTAACACTTTGGAATTCAATTTTTCTCATATTCAAGGTAAGGGTGATAATGTGAGAAAAATCGATCTGTAATAACTACATTATACTGATTTAAGTGGATTTTAAATAAAACAAAACTCTGGCAGGAAATGATGAAAGAACAATCACTATTGGGCGCAATACTAAGTTCGTATATCAACTCTTTTGTTTTAATTGTTTTCTTATCCCTAGGCCAGGTCAGTTTAGATGGATTGCAACGTGTAGCGTCGGTGCGTGAACGAATGAATTCCGTAATCAGACAAGCAGAATGAATGAAAAGTGCTTTGTATTTAATAAAATGCTTACGAAATTCACGGATGTCATGAATCGATCCTTGTTGTTTTTTAAATGCCAATGAAACGCGATCCGTGCTGTTTTTTTTCGACATTATAACTTAAAATCATTCAAAACCATATAGCATCATTATCTTCCTTTTCCATTTTTCACTATGTAACTAAATAATTACAAATTAAAAGCTTTGCCCCCTCTCTAAACTAGCTAAGGCCCGTACTCACAATGTTTTACAATGATATTTTTTCTTCTCTCGAAAATGCCGTTGTAACATCTAAGAAAAAGAAACATGTTTTGCTAGAGTAATGTCCTCAGAGCTGTGAAGTCAGAAGATGTACATTGTTTGCAAGCCTTACAGGTCTCATTAGTTCTTCGGAAAACCTTCCATTATAGTTTCTCTATGTAAAGGCCTTTGATTGGATTAAGTTTCTTGGTCTGTCAATCCCATTAAATGCCATCGAATACCCCAAAAGAATGTTTTGGTCTGATCAAAGATTCTTGATTAAAAATATTTATTTCTCTTTCTCACAAACAGTCGACGTGGGTTGTAAATTGTTGTTCTAAACACACATTTGACTTATGTGTTTTTGTTGACATCCAAGAGATCTGTTATGGGCTGCGCATAGAAAAGGAGGAGTTCCAGAAACCTATGTACAGATGATCATGTACATTTATCAAGGAGTTAGTTAGTTTAAGAGTAAGATGCCCCGCTGGAGTAACCGAGTAGTTCGCAGTCGAATTTGGCATACACCAGGGGGGCGTCTTAAGCCCCTTGATATTTATTACAGTCGTTGATTATCTGCTTGAAGAAAAAAGGCCGGACTCCAAAGTGTATCAGTTATTCTTTTCTGACAAAAGTCCCTGGAACGTGCAGGCTCTACTCCGCAGCTGTACGCCCGGCGCTTTCATACGGTTCACAATGGGGCAGATTAAAGGCAGCTAAGATGAAAATGTTTCGCATGACAGCAAGAGTTACGAAGCTTGGTTCAATTCCCATTCCTTATTTAAAAAAAAAAAAACAAAAAAAAAACAAAGCTTTATCGAATAAAAGGTTCCAAGATCCGAGGGAGCCTTCACGTCAAAGAACATATTTCAAAGAAAATGAAACGCAACCAGCTCATTTGGTACTGTCATGAGACCCTCCGAACCTCGCGAAAAATGCAATATCAATAAACTATCCTATACAATCACGAAAGAGGGGCAGGTCGAAAAACTTGTTGATCAAACAAAATGCAACAGCATCCACATTTGATTGAACTCAGTGGTGAAGTGATGCAAAACTGGGATTCTTGCTGATACTTTTTGAGGTCAAAGCGGCGAACCCCAGAGGCGGATCAGTATAGGAATGCATTGAAGTGGGAGGGTATTGATCCCTTTATTCCAGATGATAACTTTGTCGTTAAGGAAAGTAAAACAAGAAGTAATTCGTCTAAATTAAGCTAAATAGTTATAAGCAGTGATCAATGCTACATTTTGCATAAAATGAATATGTTCTTATGGTGCGCCTGCGTTTATGACAACATTTTCGAAAGACAGAACAAACTCGGGATCGTATGGAATTCAAAATTATGATATTTGATACTGAGCGAATACAATTTGCACACACCCAGAAAGCTTCAATTAATGTTAAATCTTAATTCACAAACTACAAAACTTCCTCAAAACACTTGCTTACGATTAATGCAGAATCTATTCAGTCTTCTTAACCCTGTCACTTGTCATAGACATTTCATAATATGGAGGCAAGTTAAGGAGTTAGGTATTGGTTAACAAAAGTAAGTAAGTGTAAGTAAGTAAGTTTGTAAGTGAAGTAAGTCCGGATTACTTAAACGCCGAATTCGCCGCAGCCTCAAAGGCACAATGCAATGATAGCAAAGCTCAAAGTTTATTAATACCAAACAATTCTATTACGTCAGGAAATTTCTGCTTTCTGCGATTCCTTAAATTAATAATTCATTAAGTACTGCCAGAACTTACGTATATTTTTAACAGTGTCCTTACCTATTACACCTACCCCAAATCCTGGAAATCCTCTAAGATTATTCCTATTCCTAAGAGCTCAGCGAATCGCAATGCAGCATCCAGTTTTCGTCCAAATCCAATTCTACCATTTATTTCAAAAGCCTTCGAAAAGCTTTTAAGTCAACAAGTAAATTCATACCTTAACGAGACCTGTCTTCTCTCACCACACCAGTCCGGCTTTAGACCGCATTATAGCTGTACTACTGCACTTATGAATCTAGTTGAAAACTTTCGTGTTGAAATGGACAAGGACAATGTAACATCACTGGTATTATTAGATTTCTCGAAAGCTTTCGATACAGTACCCCACGAAATACTGTTGCATGAATTAAAATACTTCTTCCACTTTGACTCAGCGGCACTTAAACTTATGGAAACTCAACGAAACACTATCTGCTTTCCTTGAAACATAAGCTGGTGTCCCACAAGGGTCAATAATGGGTCCGCTGTTGTTCACACTGTTCAACAATGGCATTCCATCAGTTCTGAAGCACCCCAAGATCCAAATGTATGCAGATGACGTGCAGCTGCATTTAAGCTACCCTTTTGGACTGGTGGAAGATGCAACGGAACGATTCAATGAGGATCTAAATTCTATTGTTTTGTGGTCCACTTATGGATACCCTAACCATACCCCAACTTATAATTGATGGGTCACCCTTAATTTATGTCTCCAGCGTCAGAATTCGGGGAGTAACATTTAATCAAACTCTTACGTGGGAGGACCACATCATAAAAACAGTTGGTAAAATATACGGCTCGCTGCGAGCTCTTTATCAAGCGGAAAACTATCTGCCCCTCAATATTAAAGCCATGTTAGTGAAGTCACTAACCAACGACCATACCACGTCGAGTTAATCGGTTCTCGTCAGATCACCGCAATTAAACGACGTTGGGCGCGGTTAGTACGTAGATGGGGGACCATTTGCGAACAACCACGTGTCGTTGGCCAGTCCCATCTACAGAGTTGAGGTAGATAAATACATACGTGGTATCACAATGGACCTAATTTGGTCTAAGTGTGTCGGCTTCTGCCGACAGCCACATAAACCTAACCTTACCTAGTGAAGTCACTTCTGTTGCCTATTCTTTTTTATGCCCATCCAGTTTTCTGTGATTTAGATAGCCACAGTTTCCACAAGTTTAAGGTCGTCTTAAATAGTACAGTGCGATTCGTCTACAACTTAAGTAGAAGAGAACACATTTGCAGGGGTATGAAAGAATTTCTGGGAATGGACCTGCAACGTTATATGGATCACAGAACATTGACTTTCCTGTTTAATCTGAAAGACAGCCAGGCACCAGATTATCTGTTCCAAAGATTACAATTTGCTCCTTCAGCTAGAAGCAGAATTCTAATTTTTCCGACCTATAAATATAATACAACGAAAAAACAATTTTTTGTGTACGTCATTCGACTGTGGAATACGCTTCCGGTTAACATTAGGAGATCATCAGGCTTCAGCGACTTCCAGAGAAAATTGAAAGAATATTTTTACATATAATTTCAAACTTGTTTTAGGGTTTTTAGGGTTTTGTTTTCATTTCATTCTTTTTTTTCTTTCCTTTTTTTTAACTTTTTAATAAGTATGTAGTTTTAATTTTGTTCTAAATTCTTGTTTTAATTTGAAATTATGTACTTTTACAATTAGCCTTTTATAACTGTTACACAATTAATGGATTTTGTATCTATGTGTTAACACAATAGTAAATAAATAAACTATTAAACAAATAATATGTATGAACCTCTTTATGCGCCAACTCTTACTACCCATCATAAATAAACAAAACTTGTCTCAACAATTATGTTCTGTTTATTTCTCAACATATTGCGTTATTGCACACCATGACAACGGCAGCCCTTCTTCACGAAGAACATACACCATTTAAACTAAGTCCAAGAAGAAGAAATAAACACCGCAGCAATTGAGGAATTAAAGAATTCAATAGAGCGCGGCGCCTCGCCCGCTTACAACCGAGCCGAAAACCCCATAGAATCAGACTCGACGAACTCTAAGGAAAGGACTTCTGCGATGTCGTCCTCGGCCTCGGCCTCGCCACTACCCTCTATAGCTCCTTAAACCAACTCCAGTTGGAATCTTCTGACTTTATTCTACAGTCTGTGTGTGTGTAATAATTTTAATTCCTTCTGTCGATGTCCAATGTTGTGTTGTCACGATATCAAAGCATTTTAATTGGCCGATTTATAGATTTAATTACGTATTCATGCGAAACATCGAAACCGTGATTCGTAAAAATACACATTTTTTCCCTACTCATCTCGTCTTGTCTCCGAAGCCAGGATGCTTTGCAGCATTGAATTCAGATTCGCGGGAGGATGATGTTTCTATGGGGTGGGGGAGCTGCAGCATGGTGTGGTACTGGTACTGAGAATCATCATCCTCATCATCATTATCATCACCACCAGCATCAACATCATCGACAATCATGATTCTTCATCGAGGGTCTTCTTAGTCCGCTCTTTCTGCTTGCTTTGGCTTTCTGTTCTTGGTCTTCTTCTTGATTTTTTTTTTATTTATTTGTTTTTTTTTTTTTGTGTGTGTCTCTCGATTTTTATCAAGGATTCGACTCTGCAAGGACAGCAATAACAGGAAAAAATGTCCATCCATTAAGCGCTAAGCACCCTCAAATATTTTTTTTTTCTTATGTCCTGTACGCCACCGGAGTGGAGGTCCGGCTCGTTCCACATCTATAAATCATCGTAATAGAATTTTATGATCCTCGCACTCACACGGAAAGTAATGGATTTTTATGGCGCATATGTTTCAAGGAGTGGACCTGTTTGTTGGCCTTGTTTTTTCTTTACTTCTAATGTGTCTGCTCCCCTTCCGCAACAAAAAGGACTCATAAGTCATCTGTTCCACTATATAATACTTGTGGCTCTGGGAAGTTGGGATACGTGTGTATTCCGGTGGTGGTGGATCTGATTCATTTTGCGCATTTTGATAAAGTTGCAAAGTTATTAGACGGCTTCGCTTGCGATGGGAATTGGGTCTTTTTGTAGGCAAACAAAATAAAAGGGCAACGTGAAACGTTTATTGCCTGGCATCAGGAAGTATCTACTCGTATCTGATGTGTACATCAGTTATTATCGATAACAAATGACCGAATTATTAGAAATTAATAATGGATTCAATTCTGAAATTTATGGTTATGACTTGGTTGGACCGAATTGATATTGTAATGTCATAAAGATTGGCCTGGTAAGGAAAAGAAGCAGCTTAATAATTTTCTACGGATGAGTCGTGTTGTTTTTTATCAATAATTGTATTTATGTTACATTTGGTATTTTTGAATAAGCTGATGTTAGTCGATCTATTGCTTCTGGTAATGTTCTCGTAAACATCCTTAATGTATGAATAGATGAATGAATAGATTTCTAAGAAGCCTTTGTGAAAGGTTTGTTATGATGGCAAAATAAGCTGGACGATTTTTTTTTCTTTTTGTAAAATCCGATCACTACTTAAAGCCTCACAATCAAAATAAGATGATATTTTTTTTGGGCAACACTCCGCTGTCCGCTCCATCTCTAGCAAAAGTGAAATTTTTGTTCAGACAAATCGTCCTTATCGGAGCTCCGTCGTAGAGTGATGGGCTCGGAACGGAAATAGAATAAAAGAAATGGGATGTTGATTTGAATGTGTCTTAAATCAACTTTTAAAGCAAACGCTCGGAAACGGATACAAATTTTTAAATATTTAAATGTTGAATTGATAATTAAATGTACAGCGTCTCAGTCGATTAAATTCACTTTTATCAATAAACTTATTACTAATTCTTGTAACATAAAATAATTTGGAAAAACGTATTGAGCGTAAAATAGTGATAAAATTCTTCCTGGAAAGTCCATCACAGTCCACAAAACAATTCATAAATATAAAGCTTCCTTGTTTGCATTTGAAGGGTTTAGCTACATAGTCATTATAGCGAGCCTTGAAAATCCGGTTTAACTGGGTGTTAAATGATAGTGCTCCCAATGCACACAATTTTTCCCCAAGATTATTTCATCATTTCTCAAATCATAAAATAGAAATAATAACCGTATTGGCCATCGCAATGAACATTTTTTATTCTGACTTTAAAGACGACCTGATACCATTCTCTATGATGACGGATATACTGCTTCGCAGAAATAAGTCGACGATTTGGACGTGGTTCATTTAGTGGTCGTTTCATCTTAATTTGCAGATGCTCCAAATCAGTGGCGGGCTGAAAAATCTGATGTACAGTTGCTCCGATGGGTTTTACTCCGGGTTTGGTTCTGATTTCCCTCATTGACAGAGTAGAATTGGACGCTTCTTGACGTGTGGCCCGTCGACCTTGAAGTGTTGTAGCCAGTTTGTATATTTATAGTTTTGATTTGTATATTTTTGCCATAGTTTTTCATGTTTCGAAGGTTATTGCTCACGGATGTTAATTTAGGTGGGCGCAGTGGTTATGCGTTGGACTACATAGCGCGGAGTTCAAATCATGCCGGGACCCAGTAACACCAGCCGGGGCCCAGTAAGCCCAGTAACCCATTCTTACTGCCCCACCTGTTGCCAAATCTGACAATCATCCAAAAGTACCACTTATCATGAGAAGCTTCTCGAATTTGACCCGCTGCTTCCAGTTGTCGAGACCAAGCGCTCTGGCATCCGGGATGGATTGGTCTTTAAAACGGAGGTTCGGTCTTCCTTGCTTTCTCGAACCCGGGGCTGGAAGTCGCAGATCCTCTTGGCTGGAATATTATTGTCCATTTGCTCAATGTAGCCTAACCAATGTAGCCGACGTGATTTCACTTTTTGTACTACATCCAAATCTTAGTACAGCTCATAGAGTTCGCGGTTGTATCTTCTCCTCCGTTCGCCCTCCTCACACACAAGGCCAAATATCCGACGGAGTATTTTCTTTCAAAGCAGTGAATATCAGTTCTCTATGCGTACTCCCAAAACAGCACTCGGCACCATAAAACAGGATTGGCAGGATTAAGTTTCGATAGAGCACGCATTTTGTTCTTCAAGTTGGGAGTTTTGAACCAATATTCGACTCATATTCGACCTTTAGCAGGGATAGTCCTCGATAGTTCTTTGAAGATATAGGATTGCCTTTCTTGTAGATGGATCATATGGAGCTGATAGTCCAATCATCGGGCATGCCTTCTCTCATTCAAACTTGGTTGATGAGTTGATGCATACGCGTAATTAAAACATCACCTCCGTATTTGAAAGGCTCCGCTGATAAACCGTAAGAGCCGGCAGCCTGATTCTTCTTAAGCATTCTTATAGCTTAGCCAACCTTTGTCTATCCTTTTTTTTATAATATGTACGCACTAAAGATATTTTTTGGGACCCTTATAATGTAATATCTACACAGCGCGGGCGTTATACTGGGTTTTGAAATCTGTTCTTCATTGACAGGACAAGGTTTCTCTTCTTGCCCTAACACTCTCTCTACATGATGCCGATTTAGCAGCTACTGGAAATGCTGCTTTAATACATTTACCATTCCCTGCGCTTCGGTGACTATATTTCCGTCGCAGTTTCGAAGAGCATGCGTCCCAGTCTTAAAGCCAGAAGCCAGTTGGTTCGCTTTCTTGTAAAATCTCTGGATGTTGTTTCGATCGCGAAACTCTTCGATTTCCTTGAGCTGGGAGACTGCGAACGCCCTCTTCTTTCTACGCAGGATCTTCTTCTCCTCCCATATCTTGGCTCGATACTCTTCCCTCGCTCCCCTTGTTTTTCGCTGCACCGTTTCGAAATGTGCATCTTCTGTACAATTCTTCCGATAAATGCACACATCAACAAACCTGGACTGGCTGGTAACCTACGGTGGTCTCGGCTACTTCCATTATGATGTCGCGATTATCTACTCTACATATTGTTGGCGCTTGTGGATGATAAGTGCACAGAGGAGAGTCTCTCGCTCAGCCGCTCCCTTTAGACACCGGCTTCTCCAGGCGCGCTTAGGCGTCCAACTTTGAATTTCTTCTTTTGGATAGTTCGCTGCTTCTTCTCGTTGGACAGTCAAGCTCTAAATTTAGCCGCAATAAAAAAATGTTCAGAATCAACGTTTTCCGATTAGTCGGAAGCCGTTATCTGTTTTTGTGTCGTGGAGGTTGTGCCTACCGACTAATCCGCCAAAGATCTTTTCCTTACCGACTTTGGCATTAAAATCCGCGAGAACGAATTTGACATCGTACTCCGGACTCCGTAGGCTCCGTCCAGGAGGTCATAAACCTCCTCCTTGATGGGATCTTCAGCTCCCTTTTTTTTTTTTTTTGACTTTGAAATTCATTTTTTTATTCATTGATAAATATCTACTTACATACTAGACAAAAATGATTAAACCTAACTTAAAATTAACAGGATACTTATTCTTATTTATTGGTCCTTATGCGAACGCTCTAAACTTAACTATATCTTAGAATTATTGCCTTTCGGCCTACGAACTATTTTACGAACTAATCTTACATATATATTCCTCGAGAAAATTTACTAAAACTCGGTATCATTATTGAGATTTTATATAAAACAAATTACAAACTACCTATTCTACTTACTTAAACTACTTAACGTATTCTAACTATAATTAGGATTCTGAGCACTCGTTGCCTGGCGCAATAAGTGGTCAAAATCCCAATTGCTTTCCGAGCGCCTGGCAGTCGTCAACGTGCACACGCGCCGCCGTGAGCCGACTGAAGCCTTACAGCATCAGTCAACTCCCGGAAGCACCACCACACGTTGGCGAGCCCGGCCTCTCCCAAAAACGCCCTAGCTGACTTAATCTAACTTATAAGCTAAGAGGATGTTACCTAGAGTAACGCACCGTCCTGTGAGGGCATGTTGACCCCTCCCCCCTCAACAAGCCACCAAAATTCGGCGAATTGCTTTTCCGTGTCGGTCTTCAGCTCCCTCGTTAGGGGCGTGTGAACATATTAGGCTTATGTTTTGCAATATCGCCCAAATAGTGATCAACAATGAAGGCGGCCAATTAAGCGATATGATTTTCAAAACATAAAAAAAATTGAATACCCAAATAAACATTTAAAATAAACCCATTAATTTTTGTTTTTCTACTCCAAAGTTATAGCCTAGGAAAATAGAGGCATACATTATGGCCCACACGTTATAGCTAACTATGGACTTATTCCAGTAACGACTTTTAATATTCGTTGAACGTATACATATCATGTTATCATCTCAATATTAGATAAAGTTTGGCGATAGCATCTTGATGGATTCTGAAACTATTTAATTACGTTTTAGTGCAATCTGTAATTTTAGCTGGAGGTTCAATTAACGGATTCCTTGACTGTAAACATTTTTATAGATGCAAACAAATGCACCCATTGCTTTCAGTCGCGTTGCAAATGTTGCAGTGAGATATTCCTTGCACAGTACGAGACAATTCCCGAGAGATTAGTTGACGATTAAAATAGTTTATTGGGAAATCCAATTGAAGCACACGTACCGTTGATGCCACCTCGTGAAAGGAAGTTTCAAAGTATTACCAGAACTTTCGTTCTAAAACTTTGACTGGGAAACAGGGAAAAACTGCTCAATATAACATAAAATACGTGGAGTTCATTGACACTTTCTTTTCGTTTCTGTCGAAGCATAAGAGCTAATGATTACGAATTGCATATCGATTCCACTTTTGTGCTTGCCAATTTTTTTTTTTTCATTTAATCACCTAAATTATACACGATGGTCATTGAAGCAGTTGAGCGATTTCATAAATTTGTAATTGACAGAATCAATCGTGTTAAATGAGCTTAAACCGGGAGCATTTAGTGCGAAAAGGACTTGAAGAACTCTAGCGCGAGCTCCTGTCCATTTGACAGTTGAACAAAACTATTAATGCTGGCACTGCTAATTCTCTGACTGATATCACTTCACCAATTCAATATCTGCTGGCAACGTTGGGCTCTCAGACATAGAATAAGAACAAAAATTATACCGCATTTGCAAGAGAACATTCAAATTAACCGTAAAGATGACATTGCCTATCAATGCATTTGCATTTGCTTGGGTATTGCAGGTGCCGTATGATTTTCGTTTGTGCACTTGTAATGGTTGGGTAGAGGCAGAATCAGGCGGACAGCGGGTCGTGAGCTGTTGATTTTGTTGGTGGACCAAACAAATTGAAGTACGGGCATAACACCTGCGGTAACTTGTTTTGGGAATCTAACGCAGATCTTCAATTCACGGCTTTTGCTTAGGTAGCGTCTGAGTTTTTCAATATACACAATTCACATAGCCGTCGACATTCTGGACAGACAATACCCGAAGGAAGGTATGTTGAGATTTTTGCTGAGGTAAACAATCTCACTCAGCTTGTAAATGGGCCAACACGAATATCGGACATAAGCAGTCAAACCGCTAATACACTGGACTTGTTTCTTACCTCTCGACCAGAAAAATACGCTATAAACGTATTACCCCCTCTAGGTTTGTCGGACCATTGTATCATATTAGTGAATTTCTCGTACTCCGGTCACATAGTTAACGCACAAACTCCTAAAAGAACCTTGGTAATACGAGACAGCCAATTGGAAAAAAACTAAACGGGGAGAGTACGATAACTTGGGCGCCAAAAATTGATTACGGTTTTTTATAGAAGGGTCAAAAACAAGCATTTTTTACTATGGGAGAGGGGCCTATCTAGCCCGTTTAGGCTATTTTTATACCCTATTCTAGGGGTATATTAATTTTGACGCATAGTTTGTAACATACCTTAATATTGCCCGTAGACCCCTAAAAGTTACTATATTTATGATCAGCATCGATAGTAATGTCGATCTAGCCATGTCCGTCCGTCCGTCCGTCCGTCCGTCCGTCCGTCCGTCGGCAAAAATTAGGCCTTTAAACTGGACCTAGAGAGCTGAAATTTTAACCATATACTCTCTAGGGTCCCGAAATAATCAAGTTTAAGAATTTTTGAAATCCGCCCACAGACACGCCCACAAACTCAAAAAAACAAAATTTTGGAAAAAATCGAATTTTGAGCTAGAGAGCTGAAATTTTTTTATATATGATCTATGGCCCATAAAACTGATTGGGACATAAAATTTTCAAAACCCGCCCACTGACACGCCCACAATTAAATAAAACAAATTTTGGGAAAAATTGAATTTTGAGCTAGAAAGCTGAAATTTTTTATACATGATCTTTGGCCCATAAAACTGCTTGGGACATAAAATTTGCAAAATCCGCCCACTGACACGCCCACAATTAAATAAAATATTTTTTTTGAAAAACCAAAATTTGAGCTAGGGAGCTGAAATTTTTAATATATACTCTCTAGGGGCCCTTTATGCTCATGTGTAAATATTTTCAAAATCCGCCTACTGACACGCCCACAATTTTTTTTTTTTATTTTTGAAAGTCCAAAGTTTGAGCTAGGGAGCTGAAATTTATAGTATGTACTCTCTAGGTGCCCTTTATGCTCATACTTAAATTTTTTTTAAATCCGCCTACTGACACGCCCACAATTAAATAAAACAATTTTATTGAAAAACCAAAGTTTGAGCTAGGGAGCGTTTTTATTTACAAAAGCTTAGTTTTTTCGATAAAATCCTTTAAATTTTTGTCACGCCCACTTATGAGATATAGGAATAAGAATAGGGTATCCAACAGTTCGCCCAAGCGGACTGTAGCCCGCCCCTATGTTTTTTTAAAAAAAATGACTTAAATTGAAAAAAAAAATTATTAAAAAACAATACCGGTTTTGAAAGCCAGAAATCTGTTCTATAATCCTAAATTTAAATTATTTATGTCAATAGTTTTTGAAAAAGTCGCATGCAAACTCAAACTTTGGTTAAAAAATGGAAAAAGAAAGTTTAGACCCCTTTTTTAAATCCTGACATGAGGTGATAAATTGACTTTTTGTGGCCAATATAACTATCAATTCTGAATCGAACGCAAAAAACCGGATGGTTTTATGTCTTCTATTTTTTGAGAAAATTAAAAATTACCAAAACTACTGAGATTTTTGAAGGGAAGCTCAAAGAATCTTTCCTGAACCGTACAACACAAATTTGGAATTCTATTCCACGCCATATTGTTCCTTTACATTATAAACTACAAACATTTAAAAAAAGTGCATCGGCATCTCTCCTTTTCTTCTAATCCTAATTTCCTTAACGCCCGCACTGTGTAGCCATACGTAGCATGATAACAATACTAAAAAATCCCGTAAGTGCGCGTATATTATCAATAATCAAACGAAACATGAATCCGTTCGACACGAATGTCATCATAAATGAATTGTATAATATTGCAACAATCAGGCGAATCTCATGTAAAGCAGCTGTTGTCCACGAAATGACACCAAAAGCTTAATTTCATAACACAATGTGAGGCAATTGGTGATCGTTTTCAAACACAAATAAAACGCAATGTTATTTTGAATTTTACATCGTGTTCCTTTAAAAAAATACAAAGTAACGGGAGTAAGCAAGATTAAAATGGAAAGCGATATTTTTTGTCGCCTTTTAGCGATTGGGTTGAAAAATAATAATGTGGAACTTTGTCTTTCTTATAGATAGATAGAGTTTTTTTATTAATTTCATTCCAACTTAATCTATGCTAACACTATTTAATGATAAATCTATGAATAAATAGTTAACGTTCTATAACTTAAGTACAATTTGTCTTAAATAAGTGTTTAACGCAACTTCAAAAAATTCTCAAATAATTCTCAATTCTCAATCGATTCTTCTCAATTCTCAATTTATTCGTTAGCCACTGCACCACCAGTTCTCTGTCAACACATAGGAGACATGTATAAGACTGGTTGGTGCTTGCCAACCCAATACATTTGAATAGTATTCAATGCTATCAATCGAATAATTATCCTGTTTGAAAATCACCCAAAAATCTTACCGGAAGTGGTGGTTTTTTTTCCACCTCTACCCAAAAATACCCGACAACAGCTTTTGTCTTAGTCTACAAGCAAGCTTTCATTTTTTAACGAACTCATATTATTGTTCTAACCCTTAGGACATCATCTCGGAGTTCTCTAGCAATTCGTACTCGGTGCAGGGAAAAAACTTCACGGGCAATAACTTCACATGGGCAATAACTTCACCTCGAGTGGGCAATAACTTCACCGTAAATTTTGTGAAGTTATTTCCCACCTATAATTTGAGTTTGTCTATTATAACTAAAGACCCTTGCACCCACTACAAATCAAACAGTGACCCCAAGCAGGGGGGTTGCAGTGAGGCAGCATGCCCCCCCCCCCCCCCCCCCCGTATGCATTGCACTGTTTATGGGATTAGTTGCGAAACCGCAAGTAGATTCCATAAACAGTTCAATACCTATGGGGGGCATGCTGCCCCCCTGCAACCCCCCTACTTAAGGACACAGTTTGATTTGGAGTGGGTGCGAGGTACGGTTCTTGAATTATCATAAAATGTCAAGAGAATTTATTTCTCTCAAAAAAGTGAAGATATTGCTCACCTATGGTGGGCAATAAGTTCACAAAAAAAAAGTGAAATTATTGCCCACTCGAGGTGAAGTTATTGCCCATGTGAAGTTATTTCCCTGTACCTTCGTACTCAGGGCAGGTGTTAACATGGAAGACACTATGCGTATTCAACTTATCCTTCCACAACGATTGGGCTAAGTGGACGATATCGAAATCATCGGGTAGAGCATTTAACGGAGATTGAAGAACAGGGGGCATTTTTCGTCTTGTAGTAGGAAGGTAATTTTATTATCTCAACAAACAAATAATCATCTGACTAGTACAACACGTCAGTGTTGATAGCAGAAACTTCGACGTTGTTAAGGGGTTAACATCAACAGCTTCAATAGCACCTTAGTGGGCATCCAACGAGGCAGCGTGTTCTAGATACCAGGGGATGGAAGTCTAAAGCGCCTCAGGTAGAAACTCTCACCGCATATGTAGGAATGTATCTAATAAAATGCACAATCATATATGCAGGTTATGCGAAAAGTGCCTGCAACTACTTGGGGCAGCCCAGCGCAGATTGATTGGCAGATCGAATGCCATTTTTTTTTTTTTCTCAAAAATTTCTTACGTAATACCAAATCGCAGCTAGCCCAAATTACGACGATGAAACACTTTTTAATTTAACTTCCTGTAATCAATGTATACGATATCTAAAAATATCTTCAAAAACAAAACACACATTGGCACAGCATGATTTAATATACGCTCATAAAATACATAGATGCTCACAACAAAAATTAAATTCCCAGTGCCTTGAATTATTACCCCATTTACATATCGCCTTAGTTTCAAATGAATCCTCATTATTGCAGTAATTATATTTACTGCATATACAAATTCTGTAGCACAACAATTTCATGCACCATCGTAAACTCACGCAGCAGTCTCAATTACTTAACTTCTCTTGGATATCAAACACCCTACTCAAATGCTTCTTTACCCGGTTAAGATAACCAGGTGCCAATTTCATCAGTCAACAAATCCGTCCGTCTTCTTTCTACTGGTGCCACGACTTGTTCGTTTTTTTTATATATATTTTTGGTCTTCTGTCGATGATCTCGTGTTATGAAGTTGTTTCAACACAGAATTGGTTTACTAATCATAAATCAACACAATCATATTTTATATTCTTATGGATATGGTATGCACTCGACGAGTTGAGTTCAATAACAGCAACAACAAGAAAAAGTAGCAGGGATAAAACACCTCGCGCCCGTTTGTAAACAAATCAAATTTACTTAAATAAGATTTGTAGACACAACAGCAGCACTATGCAGACACCTTCAACCTTCTATTCACCGGTCGATAGCAATGAACGCCTTCAAGTGTCTTTAAAAGAAAAGAAAAAAAAGTAAAGTGAAGCATAAAAAGATACTATTGCCATAGAATGGCGTTGTGTTGGATGAGTGTTTACATCATCTTTCTGCACGTATCTCAGATGTATCCGATGTTGATAGAGAGACGATTGGTTTTGGGAAATGTTCAAAACGATAAACGGCCAACGTTCACACATAACAAACTACTCCAGATTCGGTGTTTATGAAAAAAAACATTAATAATTTTCTTTGCTCATTTATGAACATGCGATCATACTTATGAACAAGTATAGAAGATATAATACATAAAACAAGTAGCCTGATATTGGTTAAACAATTTCATCTCTACCCTTTCAGCGATTCTCAAAATGGTACCTACACTTTTTTCGTGGTGGCTGGCAATCTGTATTAGTATCGGTGGTATAACTTTGACTTCAAACAATTTTCAAGAATATATATAGAATCTCTTAACTTCCAAAAATAGATAATAACTTGTTTATGATGTGTTTGGTGAAAGCAACCAATACTTCTTCTTCCTTAATGGCATCGAGGCTTATGATCTGTATTTGAGTTAACTGGGGGTTCAGTCCCCAATTACGTAGGTTAATTCAAGCTTACAATTTATATCAAATGATCTAACTTAAACTTTTACATTCTTAACACGCCAGTGTATCAGTGGTGATCACAACAGAAGTCATTCCCCAAATGCGAGCGTATCTGGTCATTACGTCGAATATCTTTCCCCAGGTGTCAGGCAGAAATATACATGTACGACCTGACGACTGAGATCTTTTGCACTAGCAATACTGGGTATGTCAAAATATGTTTGAACATGTTTTTGTATAGGGATCACCGGTGATGGATTTGTCTTTGGAACAAAAGTTTTGTTGTTTTTTTGCGGGTGCATCACCCGTGATCTGATAGGGGAAGAAGCCATTCAGTGTGGAATTAGAGTTCGTAGTGGACGTTTTTGCATTTTGTGTACAAAAAAAATTAAATAGAAATGGATTCCACTCAAATAGAAATGACTGAAAATTCGGGTGAAAGTTCGGAAGATTTTAGCGCGAATGAGGATGATGATTACTTCCCGCATTCTGATAGTGAAACATCAAAAGATAACACTTCCGATGAAGAAAATAGCCAAGGAAATCGGGAAGCAGAACAGCAGAACCTGTTATCACCGCAAAGAGACATCAGACGGAAATTCCGTCAATCTGGAATCCTCCCGCAACTGGAGATGCTTTGAAGCATTTCTCAGAAATGTTCACGCCACATCAGATTACTCAACAAGAACGCGGTCTTCCAATTTTTTTTTTTTTTATAATTCGCTTAAGCTAAATGGGCTTTGATGTTTCTTATAGTGTTAAACATAGCGCATGCATTTTCTGTTGAACAGTAAGCTGCACCTAGCAATGTAGTATTGTATTGCATGATTTTAGGTGCAACTTACTATTCGAAAGAATAGGAGGATAGGAAAGAAGTTTTCGGTGCTTAGTATTTTTTTTTTCCATCTGAATATTACTGAAATTTTTCGACGGATGCGATTTTAGATATCATTGTTGAACGATCAATTAAAAATGCGATCAGTTCTATAACTCGTTCTAGCATTCAAGGGAGCAATGGAATGAATCAGTGGAAAAATAATCACTATAAGGAATTCATGCAGTTCTTGGCCATAGTCATGTATATGGGTCTAGCAAAATATCCTTCAATCATAGATTATTGGAAACCAACAACTTTATTTGGAAATTCATTCGTTCCGTACATTATGTCTTGCAACCGGTTTCAGATTTTGTTAAAATTCATAGGCTTCGAAAATAGCGGCCAAGCATTTGCAACATCGTCTAA
The DNA here is from genome assembly GCA_949715645.1 of Portevinia maculata. Classification (NCBI taxonomy): domain Eukaryota; kingdom Metazoa; phylum Arthropoda; class Insecta; order Diptera; family Syrphidae; genus Portevinia; species Portevinia maculata. The sequence goes on from OX454525.1 coordinate 42,104,705, forward strand.
AACTTTCAAAATTAACAAAATTGTGCTGGAAGCAATCGAAAACTTTAAGCAAAATAAGTCAGCTGGTAAGAATTTGGTAATTGATAAACGCATGATTCCTTTCAGGGGTCGCTTAGGATTCCGACAATATCTTCCAGCATATGAGTATAATATTAAGTTGTTCAAATTGGCAGATCCTGATGGCTGTATTTATAATTTGAAAGTAATAACCAAAAAGTCAGACACAACAACAGGTCTGTCCCTTTCTAAAAATACATGTTTGCATTCACTTGATGGAAGGTTATTTTGGAGAGAACCGAACTAAAACAGTAGACAATTTCTGCAATTGAATGGAATTGGTTAATGTTTCTCTAAATTGAAAAACGAATCTAAAGGGAACATTACGAAATAATCGCAAAGGCTTGCCTATATTGACTCAAAAGATGAAAAAAGGCGGAATGTATCTCTTATGAATAGTTTGATATACTAGTAAATAGTTGTAGAAAATATTGGTGAACTTGTGCCCTTAGGAAAAAAGAACAGGCTTGATGTGGATATACTCAAACCTGATATTATCGGCGCAGGGACATAAGTCCCGAAGACATAAGTCCCGAATTCATTTTTCGGGACTTATGTCCCACTTAAGTGGGTAAGTCCCGAAATCAATTAGGGCCTTACGACCCACTTAAGTGGGACATTAGTCCCGAAAAATTAATTCGGGACTTATGTCCCACTATACATTTCCTAAATATACGCCTGAGAGAAACTAAGAAGATCACTCCAAATGCTACAGCAAATAGTCAAATCGGTTTCGTTATCGGTGACGTGAAATAAAGCCAAACGAAATAAGGCCAAATTCCAAATTTGGCATCATTTCGCTTTCGAAAGCGAAATAGAGCTGGCTTTATTTCGTCATGCAAAACGAATTAATACCAAAAAACTAATGGAAATAAGACCAAACCACTTTGTTGTGCGCAAATGTGCAACTATTATCGATTTGTTTGCTTACAATTATGTTATGAGACTTAACGGTAAAATGGTGCCGTGACATAACCCCAAGCGTCATAAGCCCAAATTTTGAAATTTGGCCTTATGTCGCATTGTGAAAGTGACAAAAGGCCAAATTTTAGCATTTGGTATTATGACACAGTGGAAAAGCGTCACAAGGCCAATTTGGCTTTATGACACTTTCGCTTGGTGCTGCTTTCAACAATTAGCCCTCGCAATTACCCCAAATCAAACAGTGACCCCAAGCAGGGGGGTTGCAGGGTGGAGCATGCCCCCCATATACATTGCACTGTTTATGGGATTAGTTGCGAAATCGAAAGTAGATTGCATAAACAGTACAATGTCTATGAGGGGGCATGCTGCCCCCCTGCAACCCCCCTGCTTGGGGTCACTGTTTGATTTGGAGTGGGTGCGAGGTACGGTTTCGAAAATTTGGCTTTATGCCACTTTCCGGATTTGGCCTTATGACGCTTTGTGAAAGTGACATAATACAGCGACAGTGAAAGTGACAAAATTATATTTTGCCTATCAATTTATGAACGTTAATAAAATATAAAATATTTCCAACTGTTTGTTCCATTCGGGACTTGTGTCCCATTTTCAACTATTAAAATTCGGGACTTATGTCCCACTTAAGTGGGTTATAAGTCCCGAAATCAATTCGGGACTTTTTTTTTTTTTTTTTTAATATAAAACCCTTGCCCAAAGGCAGGCACTGCCACCTGAAAAGATCTTTTGTGCCACAAGGTTGTCTTTACGCCAAAAGGCGACTGACTTCCCTAATGAAACTCAGCACGTCTTTGGTGGTAGAGTTGCGAAGCTCTGCCAGTGATAACATCTCTCTGTGGAGAAGGCGTCGTCTCAACCAATGTAGAGCCGGGCATTCACAGAGTATGTGTTCTGAGGTCTCCTCGTCCTCCATGCAGAATCTACATTCTGGCGTTGGACATAGGTTCATCTTGTTGAGATGATATCTCAGACCGCAGTGGCCAGTGAGAAAGCCAACCAGCAGTCTAATGCTTTCCTTATTTAGAGTAAGGATTTAATTATAGGAGTAGGGCTTAATCAAGCGTTTAGACTGTCTCAGACCAGGGGCGCTTACCCAATGTTCAAGGCGAGTCTGTTGCTCCCAATCTTTGACAAGCCCTAGAGCAGTAGTCCAGTTGACACTGCAGTACGGTTCTGGACCGACAAAAGCGGCTTCAGAGCCAGCTCTGGTGGGACATAAGTCCCGAAATATGAATTCGGGACTTATGTCTTCGGGACTTATGTCCCTGCGCCGATATTATCATGGAATATAACAAATTGTGAATTTAGCTATATGCACGAATTTTCAATTTTAAATTAAGGTGAACAATTTGCAAGCCTCTTCAATCATCTCCGTAAAACGGTTCGTTGGTTCCACAAAGTCGGCTTTGATGTTCTTTTAAATACGTGGGTTATAAATGCATAATAAAACGAAAACAATCCCAATACGTAAATATCTGAGTATATCAAAATATAATTCTTTATTTCAGTGGGCAAGATAATTCAGTTACTGCACGAATACCTACGGAAAAAACACATTTTAACAACATCAATGGAACTAACAAAAGATGGAAGGCGAAAGAGACAACGATGCAGAAAGTGCTATGCTGAGATTAAAACTACAGCCTCCCCAGCAATTGCAAGAAAGAAAGCAGAACTTGTAGACACATATTGCTCGGAATGTCATGAGAAGCCATTGTTATGCCTTGATCATTTTCAAGAACTGCATTTTTTTCTTGGTGCGAGACTTTCACTCAGGCTCAATTCTGGTTCATTATACTACCAGGACGACACACCACTTTAACTCTGAGAATTTACTCGTTTTCTTAAGAAAGACGAGAAGGCGCTTCAATGATAAGGAGCTTAGGCTTACAGCACTCACTATATCAGCACCAAATACCTGCCACCTGATACGAGCAAAAGCCGGACAATCACAAAGGAAATATTCGTCAGTGTCATCGTTTTCTTCACAGGCTTCGCAGTTGGTGGTATCACTTAGGCCTAGTACCTTAAGGTATTTGGCAAAAGCGTAATGGCCCGTAAGAACGCCAGTAGTCTGCCTGCAGTCTTATCTGCTGTGAGACAAAAAGAATGCTGCAGATTTTTTACAGACGTTAGGGAGAATTTGCTTCCGCCTGTTCGGCTTCACATGCCTCGTCGGCAACATGGCACGTTTCAGCTGTTTGTCTGTTGGACTGGAGATTAAGCGTATCAGGTTGAACTTCTCCGCCACTTTCTCCATTTTTCCAGCCCAATCTACCGAACGTGTCGCAGAGAGAGCTGCAGGCAGAAGTCTTCGGAAGCAAGCCTTTTCGCAACTCCTGTACAGGCGGGGGGTATGTCGGTATGTCGGTTGGGGCCTCCAGAAACCGTGCCCCGACCGCGGTCGTAAAGACCACGAGTTGATTTCCGCCCTGGAGAGTACCGCCTAGTGTAGTTAGATCATTAAATTTTTCCTGCATACTTTGTTTTTTGGTTTGGTTCGCGATAGAGCATTCACGGTCTCATCATCCGCTATAATTGTTTTTTTATGCAATAAAATATGTTTTCTTTTTAAAAAAAATTTAGAAAATTCTAGAAACTCTTCTCACTATAGTGGTAGAACTGCAATTCTAGAGGTATATGGGTGTATCACCCGCTATGCACTGGAACCTGGGGAACGATTTTCGATGTGATCACCGATGATACACTGGCCTCTGCGCGAAGGCTTTTGTGTGATCACCACTGATGCACTGGCAGCGAACGTGTTAAGATAGCATCTTCTTCAAAATGTATTTTTCTTATTTTGAAGGAAGTTTAGCGTAAATGTTTGGGCTGAATAAATAGGACACAATTAAACGGTTAATTCCCACCAAAAATTTCTTAAAGAACGATTACCGGAGCTCCTTAAAGATGTTCCTCTTGTTTAGAGAAAGGCGATCTTCTGTCAAGAAGACGCAGCACCTTGTCACGGTAGCAGGGGGTAGCCATCCGAAATTCTTAAACGCGCTTGAAAGTGTATTCAAATGGAAGGAAGGCACTTTGAACATTTGCATAAACATTCCATAAACTGTTCCACAAAGTCCTCTTCCAAAAAAAATATCTAAGACATTTTAGGTAGGTACACTTCTTTTTGACCATTTTTGTCTGACAAAAAATGACTGTTTCTACAACTTCTGTTAATCGTACGTAAAAAAGTTGCTTAACATAATTTATAGAGAATTTTCCAAAGATACAAAATTCATAACAAAAAATATTAAGCATACATTTTGGGAAAAATGCATTTTAAGTAAAAACATAGGGACGGGCTACAGTCCGCTTGGGCGAACTGTTGGATACCCTATTCTTATTCCTATCCCTCATAAGTGGGCGTGACAAAAGTCTAAGTATGGTTGAATTGTTAAGAACGCTCTACATATTTTGTTATATAACATTTAAAGGATCTTATCAAAAAAAAACGCTCCCTAGCTCAAACTTGGGTTTTTCAATAAAATTACTTTATTTAATTGTGGGCGTGTCAGTAGGCGGATATAAAAAAAATTGACACATGAGAATAGAGGGCCCCTAGAGAGTATATATTATAAATTTCAGCTCCCTAGCTCAAACTTTGAATTTTCAAAAAAAAAAATTAATTGTGGGCGTGTCAGTGGGCGGATTTTGAAAATATTTACACATGAGCATAAAGGGCCCATTGAGAGTATATATTATAAATTTCAGCTCCCTAGCTTAAACTTTGGATTTTCAAAAAAATTGTTTTTTATATTTGTGGGCGTGTCAGTGGGCGGATTTTGCAATTTTTTTTATCCCGAGCAGTTTTAGGACTCATAGATCATATATAAAAAATTTCAGCTTTCTAGCTCAAAATTCTATTTTTTCCAAAATTTTGTTTTTTTGAGTTTGTGGGCGTGTCTGTGGGCGTGTCTGTGGGCGGATTTCAAAAATTCGTAAACTTGATTATTTCGGGACCCTAGAGAGTATATGGTTAAAATTTCAGCTCTCTAGGTCCAGTTTAAAGGCCTAATTTTTGCCGACAGACGGACGGACGGACGGACGGACATGGCTAGAACGACATTACTATCGATGCTGATCATAAATATAGTAACTTTTAGGGGTCTACGGGCAATATTAAGGTATGTTACAAACTATGCGTCAAAATTAATATACCCTTAGAATAGGGTATAAAAAAAAGCGGCCAAGTGCGAGTCGGACTCGCACATGAAGGGTTCCGCACGAATTATAATTATTATTTACTTGGGCACCTATTACAGATTTATTATTAGAAAATAATAGTTAACGATTTACGCATAAGGTTTATATGTCTATGAAATTAAATGTTTTTTTTTATATTTGAGTTGATAGAATGAAAGGTAAATTGCGGTCTACGATTTATGACGTATTAAAAAAAACTACTTACTAGATCTCTTTCAAACCAATTTTCGGTGGAAGTTTGTATGGTAATGTACATTATACATTTTTTTTAGTTTTATCATTCCCTTATTTTAGGAGTTTTGGGGGGGGGGCACACATTTTACTACTTTGGAAGTGTCTCTCGCGCAAACTATTCAGTTTAGAAAAAAATGATATTAGAAACCTCAATATCATTTTTGAAGACCTATCCATAGATACCCCACACGTATGGGTTTGAGAAAAAAAAATTAGTGTGAAAATCTTAATGCGGTTCACAGAATAAATCTACGTTTCAACAGTACAGCTCTTATAGTTTCGGAAAAAAGTGGCTGTGAAATTCCCGGACAGACAGACAGACATAACGAATCTATAAGGGTTCCGTTTATTGCCATTTGGCCACGGAACCCTAAAAATAGAACAATAAATGTTCATAATTTTTAATTTAAGAAGCCATAACCTTTTTTTGCTGAACAGATGTACCCAAATTTTCTTTCCAAAATGTACAAAGTACCTCTTGTTCCTATAATAGTTTAGAAATTATAGGATTTAAAGTGGTTACCCCTCCAAATTAGATGTCACCACTTTGATGGGGTTTTACTTGAAATGAGGTGAGAACAGAAAAATGGTTTTGCTTGAAATGAGGTGAGAATAGAAAAATCTCCTCTTCCAGGATTATACTGGTTAACTGGAACAGCCTGTATTTCAGGACCCGAAGCTGATGTTAAGCTTAAAGTTGACTATTACAAATAATGCTATCTACAAATTAAATGCCAGACTTGGTATGCAAAAAACATTGAACTCATATTATTGCTCCGAGAACTTAGGAACAAAATTCACTGTCCATATATTGGCGTTTTTCATTGAAGACCTTTGAAAATTTTTAATAACATTGTTGGATTATGAAAAATGAACGCGATATAAAACAGGATCTCGTTAAGTTGCTGTATTGCGGGTAAGCGGATGATTTATATGGGATTTTTTCGATTCGTTCGCTGAGTGTTTAACAAACCATTTTCGTTTTAATTTTCGACGATATTTTTGCTGCTTAAACCAACACAGAAATTGTTTATCTAACCATCAATCAATATAACATACTCATACCGTTTTGGATTGGCAGGTGAAACTGGTGTCCGAGCTTAGCTAAGTTCACACTATCTCACTATGTGGGTTCAAGCTTCTGAGCTTAGACTCAGAGGTTTTGCATACCACCAGATTTATCTATTCTCACAGAAACTGTAACTTACTTTTATCAAAACATTCACTTTTATTGAGCTTCGAAGAAATCTCAGCTGAAAATGGATAGGTGCAATATTCAATGCATTGAAACGACGAACTTCTTGAATTGATAATCCAACGTCTGTAGCTAGCTAATCCGACATTATTTTTGTTACCCTCAGTCTTTAACGTCCACAGTGAGCAGTGGAACAATTTTGACCAAAATGTAGAATTATGATTCGATTAGATTTGAGTATATATTATTTAAATAGCTGAAAACCATGTGAAAAGGACGGTCAATTGCAGCGTTTTGCTCTAGATTATGAAGTCAAGGAGGTGTAGCTACTATCGCTATGCATTGCGCCATTTTGTTATAGATACTTTGAAAAATTGCATCACATCTAGGAAATTCAGACATTCATGTGATCCTAGCGACTGCTGAAACCAAACTATAATCTGGGCTTGGGAACGGGTATGCAATTGACAGTTATGACTCATAGGGGTATTATGTGTTGGGTGTAATAAATTAAAAGCATGTGAGTAATTATATTGCTTTCACATTTTATTCGTGCTGGAAGAATATGCAGGAAATGGGAAATTCCAATATCATATTTTAGTATTTAAGTGGGGTGCAGTGACGCGGACAGCCATGGGCCCGTTGTTGATGGTCTTTTCGAGACCGTCTATCGACAAACTATTTGCCAAACAATAAAAAAAAAATCCGAACTGGGGTACTGACATCTCTTCCAGTAGGTATACTGGAACAGGTCCTCCAGGTTGGGGGTTGTGCTGTCGGAATAAATTCCCTACGACGTAAATAAAAGTAAGTTATGAGAGAGACACCACCCTCGGATATGGGCACCTATCATTTAGATCACGACTCGGAACTAATACAAAACGCCACTGTTAATAGCAGCAACTTTGAGGTAGTAAGGGAGTTCACCTACCTCGGAGGAAACGTCAACTCCACAACTGATAACTAGATCCGACGAAGACTTACCCTAGAAAACCGATGCTGCTTCTGTTTGGGGAAACAAATGGGTTCAAAACTCCTAACTCGGAAGAAAAATCGTAATCTTTTTAAAGCACTGATATTGCTAGTTCTACTTCGCCGAGCAGGATAGGGGAGCTAATTTTGGGTTCCTTCGGAAGAAAAATAATCCGTTGGATATTTGGTAATGTATGCGAGGACCGCGAATGGAGGAGAACATATAACCGCAAACTCTATGAGCTGTACCAAGTTGTGGATGCAGTCCGAAAATCTGAAATACGTCAACTACATTTGACGGCCACATCGAGCAAATTGACAATAAGGCCTGGGACCTTCGACTCCCAGCCAGCAGGTTCGAGACGGCAAGGCAGACCGAACATCCGTTTTAAAGACCAAGCCATCGCGGATGCCGTAACGCTTGGGCTGAACAACTGGAAGCAGCGTGCCCGGGATCACGGAGGATGGAAGGCTACAGTGTCTCAGCCAGAGGCACTCCACGGGTCGGGAGCCCGTTTATTACTCGTAGACCCCTAAAAGTTACTAACATCGAAAGTAATATCAATTAAGCCATGTCCGTCCATCCGCCCGTATGTCTGTCTGTTGTTAATTTGTATTCCTTTAAATCCGTAAAATGTCCCTTATGTTTATAACTTGCGTCGATAAGCTGATTCAGCATAATGTTGGCCAAATTTCTCAATGAAAATGCAGGAATACTTTCAAGCTAACAGATACTTCTCTTCGTATTTACTGCAACTAAAAAAGTAGATGACTTACATCATCCTTACTGCATGAACGATGCCGGGTTTTTGGGAAGTTTTGGATTTTGGTGCTACTTCCAACAATCAAATAATATCTTTTAACAGCTTTGGCGACTGTTACGGTCCCAACGGCATGAGTGTGGAGAGGCCATTTCCGAAACTAAAAAGAATCAAAATGGAATACTCAGTGCACTCGCCAAACTGTCAATCCATCCCAATGGATTGGTGTTAATCCGAATGCGGTTCTCAAGATTTTGGCAGCAAAGAAATCTCGAAGGTTGCAATTTTTGAATTTCTTCTTCAATCAACGTCGAACTTTTATTGACAATATACATGTATGTACGTAATTGGCACGAAAGCTGATTTTAACTGTAATAATTCCCATTTTAATTACTCCAATGTATATGAAGACAAGGACTACGTCCCTCCCAACTGCTTTATTTCTATTAAAAATATTTATACAGGGTTTTTCAATAAGATCGCTACAAAAGTTTTTTTTAAATAAAACAAAAACGGTTTTGGATATCAATGAAATTCTTTATTCCTCTGAAAGTACGATGCCATTATGTATGGAACTCGATTTCTTTTGCATGGCCACCACGGGCACGCTTGCAGAAGACCAGACGCTGAAACCAATTTTCGACGGTTTTCAAGCATAAATCGGCCGATACTGCTGCAATTTCACGTTCAATATTCGTACGAAGTTCATCAATCGTCGCTGGCTTGTTAACATAGACCATAGACTCGACGTAACCCCACAGTATATAGTCTAACGGCGTCAAATCGCACGACCGAGGCGGCCAAGCGACTGGACCATTTCGTGACGACCATAAATTGGACGTAGCGCTCTTAACGTTGATGGCACTGACTCCGAATTTCGGTAGTAAATTTTAATAATTTCGACTCGTTATTGGCTCGTATATCTTTCCATCATGAAATGGCAAACCTTACTGAAGATAAATGTCAAAAGAGTGGCAAGAAATTCGGTGTCGGTTGCTGTCCCTGTCGCTCTACTTTTGTAGCGTCCCTGTTGAAAAACTCTTTATTTTTGGCAATATTCTTTCTATGAAAATTTTATTAAAGTATTTTTAAGATTTCTAGAAGGTTGGACTTATTAGTATTTTTTCAATGCGTACAATGTTTGCATAGGTATTATACAAAATGTAAGAAAGATAAAAAAGCATAAACTAAGGTAAACCAAATACAGTGTTGCACTTTTATTTGGGGTGGGATAAACGAATTTAAATGCGTAAAAAAGATTAGTTAAACGCGAACAAATTACAGCCGCCGCTGCGCCGATGGTTGAAAGTCGATCGATGATCAAATCAACGATCAAATAAAATTCGCCGGTGCAATATTGAAAAAGTGCAACGGGGGCCTCGATCACTCAGCTGGGGTGGGTTCGCAGACAAATTCAATAGTTGCAAAGGGGTAAACTGGGCGCCAGACAATCTTTTTGAAAAAGGAATTGTGAAACCTTTGGTAGATTTTCCCGACTGTGAAATGCTGAAAGTAAGATGGAATTGGGGTGAAATAAAACAAGAAGAATTTCTAATCGTTATATACTTTCGTGGAGCAACGGTTGGTTTATTAGAATTAACGTTAAATTTGCGGAACAAGAAAAGATCGCCGTTAGAAATGGCCCGCTATCGCTATTTCCCGAATGGACACAAAGAAAAATTGAAGGGTCGCGAGTCCCGTAATTTTTAGGAAATTTCCGGAACAAAAGCCTACCGGGTATCCAGAACACAAACACAAACGCACTACTTAAAAGGACAAGATGATAAGACACTCTACTTATCTGTAAATTCCCTTTTTTTCTAACACTCGAGTCGTGAAATCTAGGATCTCGCTGACTGTCCTGCCACTTATTTCCTCCGCTCGTCTTCTGCGGTTTCTTTTCGGTCTTCCACAAAAATTCAAAAAACACAAAATCCCAAACTCTAAACTAGACTACTTTTCAATTTAAATTTACAACTAAAACTTCGCTCGATTCTCAAACCTTTCTAATACCTCTGATGGTCAACCAAGAAGTGCCGGCTTGTCCACTTCGAGGATTATTTGTCCGTCATGGACCATTCTCTCTCTCACTCATACACCCGCATTCAGCAATGACGGAATCCACAACGGTTTATTTTAGCGATCACTCGGTCACTCTACTGTAGTATGCCACCGTCTCCGTCTCACTCACTCATCCGTTTCTGAATTCACCCAAACTCTGAGGAGGTTTCTCAGACCGAACGATTTGATGGACGCATTCACGTAACTCCCCAAAAGATCCTAATGGGACGAGTTCACAAATACTTAAACAATTAGACAAGACACTTAATGTGAGAATCGAGAAAGTAAGTAGAACGCGAAAATGTCCCCACGAAAGAAAAAGCTAATTAATAAAAAAATAAGAGAAAAAAAAAGACGAAGAACTGAGTGAAGTTGGATTTTTGTGTTGGGACTATACCAGCTGATGTCCCAAATTGGAAAACCTGTGAAGTGTTTGAGAAGAAGGAAGCTCAGAATTACTCTCCGCGAAACTATTCTAACCCGGTGGACTCTCGAGCAGATTTGGGGGAAGGGGAACCTGGATAGCGTGCCATTTCTTAAAATGTTTGAATTCGTTGGGCCTTGGCCATTGATGTCTTCGTCTCGATGTATTGTCTGCATATTTGGTATTTATTCTTCAGTGTTTCGTTTTAATAGTTCGGCATTGTAGTAAAACCAAGTCTTCAAAGGACTTCTGGAGAATAGCAAGGGAGATTAATGGTACAGTTTATCAAATAGGTACAGGAGTATCCGCTGATGATCTATCCATATATTTTAAACATCTTCTACTGGATAACTCAAACCTTTCTTTCTCGTATGCGGACCCCCTCATTTTCGACGATTCCCTAGATGGTGAGGTAACAACTGACGAAATTAATGCTGTTATCATGAAATCCAAAAATGGAAAGGCGCCAGGCGAAGATGGGATTCCGTACGAATTCTACAAAAATGCTAGTCCAACCTTAATCAACTATTTGAAAGTTCTCTTCAACAGTGTGTTCTCGAGTACAGACATCCCTTCATCGTTTAAGAAGTCTGTAATATTCCCCATCCACAAAAAGGGTTCGCTGGAAAACGTAGAAAACTACAGGGGAATCTCATTCATGAATGTGTCAGCCAAGATATTTTGTGGCATACTTGTAGGACGATTAGAAAAATGGGTAGATGAAAAAAATATTCTGACAGAGCGTCAAGCTGGATTCAGAAAAAACTTTTCAACCGTTGACCAAATATTCACATTATCTGCGATTATAAGAGCCTTTCAAGCCAGAAACAAGAAAATGTATAGCTTTTTTGTAGATTTCAAGGCAGCTTTTGATCTTGTTAGCCGAAGTGCACTCTTCTATAAACTGTCTCAGTTGGGTATCTCTACAAAATTTCTTAAGACCATTAAAAAAATGTATGCCGAAACAAGTGCAGCAGTCTGGGATGGAAAGGATTTCTCAGAATGGTTTAAAACACAGACTGGTGTAAAGCAAGGATGTCCTCTTAGTGCCTTATTGTTTTCTCTATTTATAAACGACATAGAAAAAGATTTGCCTGGTGGAGTACGAATTGCTAATACCGTGGTCAATGTCTTGTTATATGCCGATGATCTTGTTCTACTTTCTGAATCTCCTGAAAATCTCCAATTGATGATAAATCGACTAGCCAGTTACTGCAAAAAATGGGGACTAACCATCAACACCGAAAAATCTAAAATTATGGTCTTTTCCCGTTCACCACGAGTGCAAAGTGGAAATAGATGGTTTTATAATGGAAGCCGATTAGAGATTGTGAAGGAACTCAAATATTTAGGAGTGAAACTGAACCCAACCCTAGAATTTGGTAAACATCTAACGGATAAAGCCAAGTCTTCCCAAAGCTTAGTGAATCTATCATGGAAAAATGTTTTTGCAAACAAGCGGATTCTCCTCTCAACGAAATACAGAATATTTGATTCAGTTGTTAAATCAACTCTTTGTTACGCCTCTCAAGTTTGGGGATCAGACGAGTACGAAGTAATCGAGAAATTCCACAGGAACTTCCTGAAAAAATTATTCAACTTACCAATGAAATCGCCGAACTACACAATCTATTTGGAAACGGGTCTTCCAATGCTTTTTACAAGCACTCTCAAATCGCAAGCGGATTACATCATTAAAATAGGTTCGTATCCAGACTCCCGAATAACCAAAAAAATGCTATCTTATGAATTAAGGAACAAGGACTGGTGGGCGTTAAGATGGTTAAGAATTGGAAACGCGTGTGGAGAAACTATTTCATTCGATATAAACATCCTGGACAACTTAAAGAACCAACTTTATCGAATAATAAATAAAAATGAAGATGCTATTCGTGTGCGATTTATAGAGAAAGCTCGTGAATCAGATAGCAGAGTATTGTATTCTCACCTGAACTTCAATCTAAAGGATAAGAACTATTTCAATGACTCACTCAACTATAGTGAAATATCTCTTATTTTCAAAACAAGGTGTGAGTTGATTGGTTTAAATGGCAGCCCATATAATGGAAGCTTCAACCAGTTTTGTAATATTTGTAACTTAAAAGCGAAAGAAGACTGCTTTCACATTATTAGTGTTTGTCCAATCTACAAACCACAGAGACTAGCTTACTTCGGAAAAAAATTCCTTACCATGCAGGAGACAATACAAATTCTGAACGAGTGTGATTGGAAAAAGTTATTTTATTATATTAAATCCATCTACAAATACAGGTCGCTATTAATAACAGAGTATTATGATTGATTAAGTTTATTAAAAAAATAACTATATTGTTAAAGTTACAAATGTAGGTACATGTATAAGCATTTTGCTAACCAAGCTGACGGCTAAGCCATAGCTTTAAAATTCATTCTATCTTGTAACTTATGTAATAAGAAAATATTAAATAAATGAATTTCTTACTCTTACTCTTACTCTAGTTCGGCATTGCGTTGTTTTATGTGCCAACTTGGGCCACCTGCCATCTGGTCGTTGGCGATTTGTATAAGGCGGTCTCTATTAAGGCCGTCCGCCACCGCCTTTTAACCTGTGGGCCACCTGCCCTAATTGGATTTAGCTATGTTCGTTGGGGTGCTTCTTTAAGGGATATCTACCCACACCCTTCACTGATTCGTTGGGGTATCGTAATGGATCTTTCTGACTACCCTTTCTGTTCGCGTTGGGGTGTGCCAAGGGATCGTCCTCCCCCACCCATCGTTGTCGAAACACCAACCGGACGGTTGGGCTCGATACCTCATGGAAACGAGCGACCTTGATCGGAATCAATCAGAGGCGGCCAGTTAACGTAGGAACGACAGAAAAATGGAAAGACCGGGGCGAAAAAGTGAATCGGTTATGGAAGTGGATTGGTTGGGAAGAAACAACAGTTTTGTAGCGTTTTGTAACGCAACAACAGGGTGGGTCAAAAGTGACTTCCTAATTTAAAGTGATAATAACTTTTATAGATTTAATTTTTTATTATCTAATAATTTGTTTCATAATCACAAAGTATGATTTATGGAGATATTTTTCGGCTAAGTATGGCATATAATGTCCCTCAAATGAGCACCAGCTTCATGCTCAGAGAAACTGTCTCTTTCTTGAGCGTTTTCAATAACACTTCGTAGGACATCTGGGCTCAGCGCCTGTATTTCAGCAGGAATGTTCTCCTTCAGCTGCGGGATAGTGGCGGGTTTATTTACGTACGCTTTACCTTTTTACCACTTTTTGAGGATCTCCGGGCTTTAATTCTTGCCCAAAATGGATTTTGTATGGAAACAGCAGCAATTAGGTTTTTAGAACTCTTCGCAATGAACTGCGGGACACCCCGAGTTGACCAGATTGCCTTCGTGTCCATGTTTCTCGTTTCTCCACAACACTTGCAAGAATTCGTTCCACGTTCGCTTTGATTCGGGAACTGCGATGTCTTCCAACTCCAGGAAAATCAACTATAGTTCCTTGTTGACAAAATCGTGCCACCAGTGCCGTAATCATGTGCGCAGAGGGTGCATTTCGAACATTAAAATATAGTCGATAAGCTCTTTGTGTTAAAATAATCGAGTGATTATTTTAAAAAAGAAGTTCAATTAGTTTGGTCCTCTCTAAAGCGCTGTAGTTAATTTTAGTAAATCTCCCAAGTTTGTTTTATAAGTACCTACCTCTTTTTTAAGGAAGGTAGGTTTAAGAAAAGAAAAAACATTAAAAACAAAAGAGTTATGATTTTTTCAAATTAGGAAGTCACTTTTGGCCCACCCTGTACATTCCAGCATGCATTTTGCACATGATCTTATATTCGTAAACTTATATTACGGATTTCGCTGCCTTGGCCTTAAAGTTTCCGAGTAACTTTGGGGCTGGTAGAGAACAGAACATCGGCACGTCTTTTTTATACGGGGGATATTCCGATAAGTCTCCACAAAATGAAGATATGAGCTCCAGGCTTTCTGTTTCTTAGTGCACAATTCTAATTAACTTCCCCATACGACTAATGACTCACATCCATATAAGACAAAGTGAATGGTGTATTCCTTGTACTTTCCAAAGTCTCCGTTATACCACTTTTATTCAAGCTGCTGCTGATATTTATGGTGATTATTCAAAATATAAAAACTTTTTTTGAAACCAGCCAACTCCCCTCAAAGACGATAGCTTATGACCAACAATGCATTTGATTCCCTTAATTTTTCTATATTTTTCTTGATATTTTTTTTTTCCTTTATCAGTTGTTTGGCGGTAATTAATATACTAGTGGCACAGTAATGGAGAAAAGAAAATCCTTCATGAAAATTGTTGCCTTAATGAGCATGCTGCTTGTGCGTGCCTGTGGGAAGAGACTGGTGGATGTGCTGTATTAACCGGCACATAACCCAATTTCCTTAATGGCTATTAGGCATTTTCTTTTCTTGTTCCTAATTGAGACGATGCTCATTAAGTGGTTTCCATGGGTGGTGAATGATGGCTCATACTGCTCATATTAAAGGTGTACCGCCGTTGAAGTTCTATAGTGGGAACTTAACCAACTCCCAAATATGACACATCGCCTTTTCTATCCTCCTGCCGATGGGTCATAAATAATTAAGTGAATCTATAAAATCCATTCCACCCCTCAATCATAAGCGCCGCAGGATACTCGCAATTCGTGGTCGGGAACAGTCGCATCTGGTCAAATATTAAGGAAGACAACACTTCACATATACAAAAAAAAAAACACAAAAACTTGACAAAAAATCCTATTTACAATACACTCTTTCTATTAATAGTACAAGGACTTGTTGACAGGCGGGAAATTCAGTATGAAAAGAATTGAAAAACATAGAACCTCATCGGATGACTGGTGTAAAAAATATCCTTGACAAAAATTAAATTGTGAAAAATCGAGAGGAGGAAGAGTTTTGGAAGAATCAGTGTGACTCGAACAAAGTGACAAGATAATAAATAAATACAGATAGTCCATCGAAAGGGATGGTGTGCTGCTGGAACACATGAGGTACTTGGTAGTTGGCTCGGATTTATGAAGCATTTGGGGGTTGCTTAGCTTGCTGCAGTTCAATTGAGGATTTGTGTCGAGAAACAGATAAAAGAAATTATAGAATGCCTGATATAAATATATCTGTATGTCCTTTATGTTTGTGTTTGTGTGTGTGTTATAAATATCCTTTTACAAAAGATTTTTTTTTTCTTTGCCGAAATTAATTGAATTGAACTGCGAAAAGGATTTGAGTAGATGATTGCGCTAGTGTCCGTGTTTTTGAAGGGGGACCGGCTATTGGCAGGAACTGTGTGAGGAGTTGCTTTACAAAAGGATTCGATGACAAATATGAGATTCGACATATGTGTAAACATGGTGCGGTGTAATTGGAGTGCAAATTTGTGGATATAATTTTTTGTGGATATGAATGAGCTGGTGGATTTCAATCAGTTTTTCGTAGGCATGTAATATATGAGAGGATTATTATTGAAGTGATTTATGTTTTATAGTCGTCCTCTGATTATTGTTTGGGTGGGTTTCAGTTTTTTTCATGCTCAGCAATTTATACTGGAAGAGGCGTGCGAAAGTAACTACAAGATTGAAACTTCAGCTGTATGGCACCTCCAACTCCAATAATGCCATTCAATTGTAGGTCTGGATGTGGGTGCATCTTAAGCTGAGGTTTTCTGATGAATATGCTAAGATCCATCAGTATCTCATGATTAATGATTATGCTGGAATAAATGCAGTATCTTTCTGAAGTTCAATAAAAAGCATAATTTCGTTCTGACGAAGTTATTATAAGGATTTGAAGGATCATCCTCCCTAATGGTCAGGCTGTTGGATCTCGAATAGCACCGACAATCCTTCCGTTTTGAGATCACTTGGTAACTAAGTGCTGGTGTTTTTGCCTATGCGTGATCCAGGAGTTTTAAAACTTACCTCTTTTACAATTTCGACTCCTCTTTTTGATTTGTTGTTTCACCGTTCCCGATGGTGATGGTAAGTTCATCTAGGAATGAAATCCTAAATCGCTAACAGGACAAAATTTATTAAATCGAAGGTAAATGCGCGGTTTGACTAGTTATGTAACGCCAACCCATCTGAGCAAAACCGATAATATCCAATGCCCACGTAAATCGCACCAAATTTTCTTACAACCAAAAGTTGATGCAAAAACATCCTACAAAGTCCCAAAGTCTAGTAAACTCGTTTGGTCGTTTGTTTAAGACATTAAGAATTCGGCCTCTTTATCAATGCCGACACTCATTTGCATATGCTTGTACTCGGGCGTGTAGATTTGTTGGGACCAATCCCCTTTCACGCAAATCAGCTGGTCCAGATGGTATTTCCCTTATCGTTCTGAAAAGGTGTTCTTCCACGCTGGCAAAACCACTACGTAAGCTTTTCTACGGATCCTATTCTTCAGGGCTCTTTCCGAATTTATCCAGGCTGTCGCCAAAAAAATCGGAACTTCCTTTCCCTCCTTCAACCGAACAATTTCAGTTACGTTCCTTCTTTCCAAGGTCATGGAAACGCTGATCAACCGATGAAATATCTTGAATCCCGAAGACTTTTTGATGACCGGCCGTATAGTTTTCGCAGCAACATGTCTACTGGTAACATATCATGACATATCTAACCGAAAAGTGGAACCAGTCTCTTCACTAGGGTGGTGCAAGTATGATCGATGCGATGGATAAGAAATTACCTTTAATAGTTACAAGTATGCACCTCACCAAATAAATGCTAGTGTTCCCCAAGGCTTCATTTTGTCCTTGACCATCTTTCTTATAGATTATCTCCTGCCAGTTACTTCTAATCCGATCCATTCCTTCGCTGATGAAACTACCCTTAGCTTCTCCTATTCGTTTCTTGGGTCGAAGATGAGCAGCGTATCTTCGGTCGTGGAACTGGAACCGCAACTTATGTTAAGCTTTTTAGATTTCGATTTAAACAGCATAACTCAGTCTGGTACAGGCAATAGAGTAGAATTTATTCCCTTGTGGGACAGCTTATATTAAACTGTGTCGCTACAGAAAAACAAAATAGCTGAAGTTACTAGCTATGGGCCTTCTGCTAAACTTTCTTGCAAACCGTTACATTTTCGAGCATACTTCACAATAAAATTTATTTGCATTGCCGTCAATTTTCACCCCATGCAACATGGTTTTGTTAAAGGCAAATCTTCGAATACTAAATTACTGAGTTCATGTGCAATACACCGTGTACCCTGGACGCAGGTTTGACGAAATATCGTTTATTGTTATTCTTTACTCAAAGCATTTTGTGTCCCATTCCTATGCTTGTATTGTGATTTTAGCCTTATTACGGTAATCTTCTGTGTACAGTCACATTCAGTTCGTGCGCGTTCAACAGCAGGAATACCGCAAGTAGAAACTTAGGAACTCCAATTTTTGTTCTACCCTTGAACAAAGTCGAGCTTATCCTTACAGAAATTGTGCTTGCCAGTTACGTAGATGGCATGCGGATTTCCAAAAATATTCAATGTAATGCTGACGTTTAAATGCTGCCGGCTGGCTGAAACATTTACTTTACCTGATGCAAAAAAAAATTCTGAGCTCAACGTAAATAAATATCAAGCTATTAAGTTCTCTCCTAAATGCTCCATTTTGTCACAGCGACAGAATTTTATTAACAATGACCCAGTTTCATTTGTTACACCCATTAGAGATGTCGTTATCTGTGACACTAATCTCAACTTCCTAGCTAGTCACTTGGAATTCTCTAGCCCCTACGTCAAAAAGTATATACTTCGTAGCTTTGGCTAGGCCTCTTCTCTAATATGGCTCACAAGTCTGGCCACCTTACCATTGCATCCATATCAGGCCTTGTAAGGTATGCTTTTTTTTTTTTTTTTTTTGGACCTGATTTCCTTTTTAGGGTTACGTAGCCAAATGGCAAAAAACGGAACCCTTATAGATTCGCCATGTCTGTCTGTCTTTCGGTCTGTCTGTCTGTCTGTCCGGGAATGTCACAGCCACTTTTTTCCGAAACTATAAGAGCTATACTGTTGAAACTTGGTAAGAAGATGTAGCTTATCTGTGAAAGATTTTCACATAGAAATAGAAAAAAAAAACAATAAATTTTGTGGGTTCCTCATACTTAGAACTGAAACTAAAAAAAAAAAAAAATTTCATCAAACATATGTGGTGGGTATCTATGGATAGGTCTTTAAAAATGATATTGAGCTTTCTTATATCATTTTTTTCTAAACTGAATAGTTTGCGCGAGAGACACTTCCAAAGTGGTAAATTTTGACGCATACTTTGTAACATACCTTAATATTGCCCGTTGACCCTAAAAAGTTACTATATTTATGATCAGACACACACCGACACCAACACAAACTCAAAAAAACAAATTTTTCAAGAAAATCGAATTTTGAGCTAAAAAGCTGAAATTTTTTTTATATGATCCATGACTCCTTAAATTGCTCTGGAGATAACATTTTCAAAATCCGCCCACAATTAAGTAAAACAATTTTATTGAAAACCAAAGTTTGAGCTAGGGAGCGTTTTTCTTACAAAAGCTTTGTTTTTTTTTATAAAATCCTTTAAATGTTATATAACAAAATGTGTAGGTAGAGCTTTCTTAACAGTACAACCATACTTAGATTTTTGTCACGCCCACTTATGAGGGATAGGAATAAGAATAGGGTATCCAACAGTTCCCCAAGCGGACTGTAGCCCGTCCCTATGTTTTTTTTATACGTCATAAATCGTAAACCGCAATTTACCTTTTATTCAATCAACTCAAATGTAAAAAAAAAACCGTGAACCATTATTTTCTAATAATAAATCTGTAATAGGTGCCTAAGTAAATATAATAATTCATTCCGACTCGCACTTGGCTGCTTTTTTTTCTTTTAGGGCCTTATTTCCTGGGAAATAATTTCGCGGAGCCGTTTGGCATACTCGTAATGTTCTCAAAGAAATCATTACGTAAGATTAGTGAGATTTTAGTAGAAATTTATCTAAAAATCGAATAAGAAAAGTACTTATTGAAAATGAGCTATTTAAATGTAAAAATACTGCTTTTAATGTTCTATTCGTATTTTATCTGCCCTATGCAAATATCTATTCCATAATATCATATCATAACACTACTAAACAATATTGTAATGTACATTCACTACAAAACGTCAACTCTAAATTCAAATTCATTTCCTCTATATGGCCTTTTAAAATTATACAAAACTTGCAAACCCTACTGTCACTTAAAAACACAATACTAAATTACGGATTTGCACTTGCTATTTACTCATTGCAAAAGTATGTATCTTTTATTATACAGTGGGTTGTCAAATTAATAGTAATTTTTTTATCAATTTTCATGTTTTAGTGTTCCTTTGAGCTTTTGTTTTGGTTCTAAGTGTACGTGGTGACTTTTAGTTCATAGCCTACGTGCTTAACGGTTATTTTTCATTGTCAGCGCTTATTCAAAATGGTTTTATTCGGGGAAAAAACCGGTTTTATTTTTGAAGTGCAATCAAAGGCTGAAGTAAAAAAAAAGTGTTTATTTTTTGAAAATTGTTTGTGGACATTTTTTGAACTTCTTTGAATTGAAACGTAAGTAATGCACTTTGTTTTGTTTTAAACAAAGCTTTTCTAAAAAAAACAAAAATAATTTTTAATGATTTTAGGCATTTTTTCGGAACAGAAGGGGTCGAGGAATGGATATCACTCCAAGAAAAAAAAAACCGATATAAAAACATAATTGATTCATTCGAGTCATTCCCAAAAAAGTTCTTACGAACATGATGCACGATTCGGAAATATTGATTTCCAAAAGAACTTTGCAGCGACACTTGGCAGAGCAAGGACTTTCGGGTCGTCGTCCTGCTAAGAAACCACATCTCACAGAGGCAATGATCAAAAAACTTTTGTCTTAGGCTCGGGATCATCGTCACATGAGAATTGTTGACTGGAGTAACGTAGGTTACTAATGGAATTATCTAAAGAAATAAGAAGTTATTGAAAATGTGATTTTTTAAAATTATTAATATTGTTTCCTTTGGAGGTGTGCTTCTCCGATTTCATTTGAAATTTTGACTGATAAAAGCAGTTTCGTGCGGCGGCGAAGTACCATCCTGACTGCGTCGTAGAAAGGGTAAAACATCCTGTAAAAGTTATGGTGTGGTCAGTTAGCACAAGAGGAGTTGGACGTCTCCAAATTGTCCAGGGAAACATGAGATAGGACCAATATAAGGACTGCGAACTCTCATACCCCAGCAAAGAGAATGGTTCCCAAACACCGAACCATATCTTTTCGTGCATGTTTCAACCAAGTGCCATAAAGCTAAAAGTGTGACGAAGTATCTGAATGATTAAAACATACCAGTTTTATCCTTGCCAGGCAATTCCCCTGACATGAATCCCATAGAAAACCTATAGGAGATCACTAAAAGGGAAATTGCCAATGAAGTTATTACAACCAAAGTAAAACTTATAGAAAAGCTAATTGAGGTCTGGCACCACTGCCCTGCAATTAAAGAATGCGCTAAAAAGTGCAGATAGCATGCCGAGACGTTTTCAAGCAGTTATTGAGGCAAAAGGAAACGTTACAAAATATTGATTATTTGTATTTTTTTAGTTCCTTTTGATTAAGAGCATTTTTACAGGTTAGTAATTTAAAAAATACTATTTAACTAATTATTTTATGTAATAGTGAGCAATATTAATAATAATATTCCTATTTATCAATGTACATATAAGATTTTCATTAATTTGGTACGGAAACATATAATTTTCTTAAAATCCATGACTGTCCCTTTTAATTTGGCAACCCACTGTATAACAGCGTTGCAATTATTTCTCTGTACTCTTGAAGTCAGTCGTCTTTTTTCTATCGAGTCAAGCACATACCTAAGCATAAGCACTCAAGACAAATAAACTTTGTATTAAATTTTGATGGTCCGTGATTTTATTTTTTTTTTTTTTTTTAGATTTGCTGCTAACGCACACAACACACAAGGTGTAAGAATTCGATTTAAAAAAATATTAAATTGACAAAACAATGAGTATGATTCGAAACTGGTATCTCTCTTATAACAAAAATTGTTTGACTTGGTATGGTAGGGAAGTTACCACGACGGAACAACCGCCAACTAAGAGAACCAGTTCCGAAATTCCTTCTGGAAAGAATGTCAGTAATCCATTTCCACGACTCATTAACAACGATCTCTATTTCAACACCCTGACTTAGTCTCGAAAATCCTTTAAGAACCTACTCAGCTCGAAATACATCGAAATAGCTTATGTAAGATATCTGTCATGCAAGCTGTTAACGACACCGTTAACCCAATCACATTAATTCATCCGCCACATGTCATTCTTCTGAGGGGCGCATATACGACTTGTGAGAATCAGCAGAGCATTATATTCTTGCTACGAGTATCTTCATCTTTTTTCAAAACTCGCGTTTATTAGTTTATCAATTCAAGTCTGGGAGAAATGACCAGTATCCGGTGGCTACCACGGGCATGTTCAATAATCATAATTGATGTGTAGTCCTAGTTGCGGCACTCGGCAAATTGAAACGAGATCAATGTTATCCCTAATCGTAAAGCATCCAACCACCTGTGTGCGAGAAGATACCACCTCTCCCAAAATGTTAATGTTGTCGGAAAAGCTAAAACACGTCAACTACATTGACACGGGCACATTGAGTGAATTGACATAAATGCTCCAGCCAAGAGGATCTTCATTTTCCTGCCCCCAGGTTCAAGACGACAAGGGAGGCCGTACCTCCGTTTTAAAGACCAAGCCATCGCGGATGTCAGAGCTCTTGGTCTGAATAACGGAAAGCAACGTGCCCGAGATCACGATAAATGGTATCCTGCAGTGTGTCAGGCAGAGACTCTCCAGGGGGCTGGAGCACCTTTATATGGTAAAGTTAATTAAGTTGTTAGTAAAATTGTTTTGAGCATCCAAATAAGGACCATTATTCTTGAATAAGTAGCCACTTCGATTTTATCGTTGTTGGTATAGGTAAGTTACATGTGAATAAAGATTAATTTAAAAGTAAATAAGAAAACAGAATGCTTACCAAATAACACTTCTGAAATGAGTTATTCAAAGCCCTTCCTAAACATTGACCTCTAAACACTATCCACCTCTTGACCTAACCTGTAACTGTACCTAACCATTTTTTTATGTTAGTTTTAAGAACGTAAATGTTAATTGATTTAAGTTAAGTTAACTTCTTTGATGAGAGTGCTTTAGGTTGATTTTAAAAATGAATTATTTTTAATACAATGTCGGCTTGTAGTAATAGGTCCGTTCGCGTACTTTATGTAAAGAAAAATAAAAAGTGTCAAATCTCCAAAATCGAGAGAGAATCCTCACATTTCTAAGAAAAGTACGCGAACGCTTTTGTGTAAAAACTTCTTAGTTTGGCTTGAAAAGAAGCAACAGCTGTTTTTTTTTTTTTTGCTGGCAAACTCATAGGATTTCATCATTTGACAGTTTTCATTTTCTTACCAGCTGAAATTCTGTGTGAAGAAAAATGAACGAAAGTAGATTTTTCTTTCGTTCATCTTTTTACCATTTTCTCAGTACGCGAACGCGTTTGTGTAGTTTTGCACGAAAGTTTATATAAATTTACGTTTGCATATTAGTTCGCGAACGGACCTAATAATACTTTAAAGAACCTCCTGCTTGCACAATAAAATTGCCACCATTTAAAAGTATTAAAAACAACCACTATACAACAGCACTTTTTATTGCGGATCAATTGAATTATTCATAACCGAGATCGCCCTCAAAATCGCTGCCAAAAATCTACATATTGTATTCATCATCATACAGGAAATACCTACTATCCGTAATCAGATCGAGTTTATCTCTATATCTCCTCGTTCGCTAAATTCCACGACCAGGCAGTCATAATTCAAAAACAAAAGCACGCTCATTGTACGTTTTGCATTCAAATGATTGCGCGAGTTATGATCGTTGCGAAGAAGGCAATTCGATACCCCTTCAAACGTTGCGTCCTGTGTGACATGCAAAGAGGCTATAAATACCCCAAGCCCTCGACTATTAGGTCGAGCTGTCAAAAATAACATAGTTTATTTGACGTTCGAATCGATGGATGTCTTGTATTCGAGCATGTTGATTATGTATCTAAGAAATTATGATGACCATCGCGAACGGAGCCACCGGTACGTGCGCACAGCAGAAAAGGGGTGGCCCATTCTGTGATATTTATTGAACCATATTTGCGTCATAATTTTGTTACAATTCAAATTATTACCTCCATTGAGGTACATATCTAAGATTCGAGCGGAATAACGACAACGCAAGGGGAAAATGCACACAAAAGGTGAACAGAAAAAACTGGTGCACCTCAACCGCACCCATTCGGATGACCGCGCGATAAATTTGCATAAAATAAACGGAATTATTAGTTATTCATGTGAATTTTTGTTTGCTAAGCGCAACATGTTTGTGATGACTGATTATACTCGTAGATAGAGGCAGATACGAATGACTCCGGGTGGCCGTCGTCTACGCGCTTGGGACTATATCTCTATTAAGTCAGCACACACGTGTAATCTCGCATTTACAGCAGTCGCATTCGGATCGTATTCGATAATTAACACTGTATAGTGTCTGCATACTTATTAGGTGTCAGTGGAGGTGGTCAGAGAAGCAGCAACTTCATCCGATGACAGCGGATTTATGCATATTTGTAAGGTTTTTGTTGTATCGCTAGAGACAATAGCAGAGGTGATTGCGGTATCCTGGATGGACATGGCATTATATTGAATCCCAGTAAGTGCCAATGCACCAGACACAGACGAATGTCAGGTCTAAGCGCTGTGCAGTGTAATCTGCGACTTTTCAACAAAATATATTCAGAAATCCGTCATAAATTGCAGAGGTGGAAATTAATATGGCATATGCGACATGATGTAGCTCAAGTGCACTCGAGTGTGGACTAAGTGGTGCCGGGGGAGCACATATCTGCTTATCAGCTTAACTGTTTTTATTTTATTTCTTTATTTAAAGTTACGAGTGTGTTGTTAATCCAAAGCATTGTGGAACCTAGCTATTTGGAAAAATTCGTAAGGTATACATTTTGAACAAATGGGCATTAACCTTCAAGCGGGCGCGCGGTCATTCGTAATGGCAGCGGTCGCACGTAGTCGAAAAGACCTATAGGATAACTGATAGAAATAAAGCATTATATCCAATAATCATTTATTTTTTTGTACACAGATACCTATATTATCATTGTATTTAAAGTATATAAATCTTCTAAATTGGCGTGTGACGTCTTCAAGGATCCCGCTATATGCAATAATCCGAAAAGTGCTCGAATTTCTACAGCATCAGTCGGTTTGTAGTCACGGGGTCTGTCATACGATGGTGTTTTATACCCTATTCTAAGGTTATATTAATTTTGACGCATAGTTTGTAACATACCTTAATATTGCCGGTAGACCCCTAAAAGTTACTATATTTATGATCAGCATCGATAGTAATGTCGATCTAGTCATGTCCGTCCGTCCGTCCGTCCGTCCGTCCGTCCGTCGGCAAAAATTAGGCCTTTAAACTGGACCTAGAGAGCTGAAATTTTAACCATATACTCTCTAGGGTCCCGAAATAATCAAGTTTAAGAATTTTTGAAATCCGCCCACAGACACGCCCACAAACTCAAAAAAACTAAATTTTGGAAAAAATCGAATTTTGAGCTAGAGAGCTGAAATTTTTTATATATGATCTATGGCCCATAAAACTGATTGGGACATAAAATTTTCAAAATCCGCCCACTGACACGCCCACAATTAAATAAAACAAATTTTGGGAAAAATTGAATTTTGAGCTAGAAAGCTGAAATTTTTTATATATGATCTTTGGCCCATAAAACTGCTTGGGACATAAAATTTTCAAAATCCGCCCACTGACACGCCCACAATTAAATAAAATATTTTTTTTGAAAAACCAAAATTTGAGCTAGGGAGCTGAAATTTTTAATATATACTCTCTAGGGGCCCTTTATGCTCATGTGTAAATATTTTCAAAATCCGCCCACTGACACGCCCACAATTTTTTTTTTTTTATTTTTGAAAGTCTAAAGTTTGAGCTAGGGAGCTGAAATTTATAGTATATACTCTCTAGGTGCCCTTTATGCTCATACTTAAATTTTTTTTAAATCCGCCTACTGACACGCCCACAATTAAATAAAACAATTTTATTGAAAAACCAAAGTTTGAACTAGGGAGCGTTTTTATTTACAAAAGCTTAGTTTTTTCGATAAAATCCTTTAAATTTTTGTCACGCCCACTTATGAGATATAGGAATAAGAATAGGGTATCCAACAGTTCGCCCAAGCGGACTGTTGCCCGCCCCTATGTTTTTATTATAAATTCGTTGGTATGTTTTACAACTTTTTCTATGATATTTTCCGTAACAAATAAACTCCAGGCTTGCATAAATGTTGTTACCCCCACGCCATTCCTATGAATTGTTGTTGTTGGATTCTTCCCACTTCGCTACTTTATCACGCCCCGAAAATTACCTGTTTATATCTAAAAGAGGCAAATTGCCCTCATCTGAATCCGAGCTGTTTGATTCCTCAGCAGATTGAGATCCCTCTGGAACGATGTTTATTAACCTTGGTCGCTGAGCTCTGATTCACTCTGTTCTTCATCTTCTCATATTAATTCCTCGAGAATGGCACTTCGTGCTAGCGGGATAGATATATATATATAAATAAAAGCAATCAAGCTTAATTCGATATTATTGGGCGATATCCGAAGAAATACTATATCGCGTTGAGCCTCGCACGTAACCTTTTCGACGACAGGCGCGCGGTATGCTTTCGACGCCTGCGCCGCGTCTAAAACAAAATCGATCTGTGGGGTGGGGGGAGCGCTGCTCACGGAGGTAAACTCTTTATTTTGCTCACAATGGCAAAGCGATTGGCTACTAGAAATGAGAAATACATGTGACAAGTAATAATAATATTATGAACGAACATGTATTGAGCACGGTCGATTCGACACCGCGCGCCCGCTTGAAGGTTAAAACAATTTAAACATACAAGTTCCAAAGCGATTGCGACCCTTTTTTTAATTACCTCTTGCTGATGGGGTAAATATTTTAAATGATCATAAGATATTCATTGAAAATCTACCTATAGAGCAACTGCTGAAGAATACTACCTTATAGACAACAGTGTCCTACTTACTTACTTAACAGGCTACCAATTAATGAGAAGACGCTACAGCCTTCCATCCTCCGCGATCGCGGGTACGCTACTTCGAGTTGTACAGATCAAGCGCCCTGGTATTGGAGATGGTTTGGTTCTTAAACCGGGGGTTGTCTTCTCGAACCTGGGGGCTGGGTGGAGCATTATTGCCCATTCGCTCTATGTAGCCGAGTCAATGGTATCGACTTATTTTAGCTTTATGTACTACATCTTATATCTTCTGCTCCATTCGCCGTCCTCGCACGCAGGACAAATCATCCGACGGAATATCTTTTTTTCGAAAGAACCTAATATTAACTATCCTTTTCTGCTTATCATAAAGCACTCGGCGCCAAAAAGTAGAACTGGTAGTCTCAGTGCTTTGTACAGCTTACACTTGGTCTTCCGGGTTAAGAGCTTAGAACCGATTTGTTTTGCCAATTTTTTTTGTAAGTCTTTGTCGGATCTCCATAATGGTTTTATTCGTGGAGTTGGTGTTTATTCCCTTACTACCTCGAAGTTCGGTAGTTTCTAATTTCACCTGTTCTTTGATCTCTATGAAAGCCTCTACCATGGCATGCTGAGATCGGCCGCGTATCCCAGTAGTTGGACGGATCTGTATAAGATAGTGCCATCCGTGTTGACACTTGCCCTGTGAACTATATATCCAAAAAAAAGATTAAAAAAAGGAACATGATAGCGCCCCTCCTTGCCGAGATCCAGTGCCCGTTTGGATTCGGCGCTTGGATACAGCACACTGCACCATGGGTTTTCCAGTGTCACCAAGGGCCTTGTTGTTCTTTAGCTTTTTTTGTGAAAATGTTTGCAACACTAGGCGGTGAAACCCGTTCTTCATAGAACAAATTTGACCTTATGTCGCTTTGCAAAACTGGTATAAGGCCAAATTGTTTATATTTTGACAAAAGACCAAATGCGTTTTTTATATTTTTTTTAAAAACGAAATTTGTTTTAACCGTTTGAATTATGCTTCTTATTACCACTGATAGTAATTTCGTGTTACAAATTACATCTTTTTCGTCAGGTTTTGGGGGGAGAGTACGATAACTTCGGCGCCACTAAAAAAACGGCAACACTTAGAAAAAAATAGTATAACTCCAACTTCGCATATACCCGATCCCGTACGTACTTCCCTATGTTTTTTAGTTAAGATGATATCCATTTTAATACTATGGGATCGAAGTATCGATAGTATCGATTACTTTTAAAAACATTTTTTACCCAGAAAAACCACAACACGAAACCAATAAAGTAAGTAAATATTACTTGCTAGTGGTATTCAAAAAAATGGATACGCGTTAATTAAAACACAAAATAATATGTAGATAGATATTAATATTTCTTCAACAAACAAAAAATACATCGAAAATAAATTTCGTGATATTTGCTAGATTTTCATTAAAAATGTAAAGAAATAAATGATAAATAAAAACAAAAATAAATTTGAAAATACATACCTAAACTAAATATCATGTAACGAAATCAAAAAGATCACAACCACAATTACGTTCCAAAAACAAAATTCTCCTTATATATATTTATTTTAATTCAGCAAAGATAAACATTCTAAACACTACTATTGCACAATTTACAGAGATGTGGTTATTACTACCTTACTACTGATAATCTTATATAATTGTAAATGAAAAATATCAAACTTATATAAATTTTAAGTAATAATAAGTAATAATTTGAGGAAAAGCTGATGAAAAAAACCTCAATACGAACTATAATAGGATCGTCGAAATGAGAGAAGTGGTGGTGGGCAACTTGATTTCAGATATCACGTACATTAACAAGTACAATTACTAAATAAACATAATATATAAATAGATTAACAATTATAGATATAATTGACAAATGTAATAAGTTAACAGATATGAATAATTTAAGGAAACATATATAATTTAACAAATATAAATAATTTCACAAATATGAATAACTGAACAAATGTAGACGATGAATTAATATAATAATATATTCGCAGCATGGCAGCCAAAGGAGCCCTCCTCCTCAAGGAGGCAAACATCTGGAGGCACAGCTCCTATGGACACGGCTCTATAATTCACAACTACTTGGGTATCGATCTATCCAGGAAAACGGACTACTTAATTCCCAAACGAAACTTTGAGAAAAACTACTCCACATACATACCCCAAAGAGAGAACTGGAACACGCACGTCAACGTGCAAGAAATCCACATCTATACGGACGGGTCGAAAATGGCTGTGGGGACAGGAGCGGGAGTTTTTTGCGAGCCCCTAGACATAAAGGACTCGTACAGACTTCCCAATGAATGCAGCGTCTTTCAAGCTGAGATTGTCGCCATCGACAAGGCAGCAGAAACTATCTCCACGAAGAATCTGGATCCTTCCACGATCACAATCTTCGTAGACAGTCAGGCGGCTATCAAAGCACTAGACAGCGAAACTATAAAGTCAAAAAGAGTCAGAAACTGCCAAAAATCGCCCAACAAAATAGGCGAACGACACAGGATCACTCTCTGCTGGGTCCCCGGTCATAGCGACATTGTTGGGAATGAAAAGGCAGACGAGCTAGCAAGAATCGGGTCAGAACTTGACGCAATAGACGCCATTACGTCAATAGACATCCCAATTAGTGCAGCAAAAAGAAACATTGACCAAAAACTGAGGGAACAAATTAACACCACCTGGTCCCAAAGGCACGACTGTGTTATATCTCGCAGTCTATGGCCAAGAATTAACGAAAAAAGAACAAAAAGCATTCTGGAAATGAATAAGCTAGAAATACGTATCTTAACTGGCGTACTGACAGACCACTGCACCATAGGTGTAATGGCAAGCAGGCTGGGCATCAGCTCACCAGACTACTGCAGGAGCTGTCAAGATATAGAAGAAACCGAGACCATCAAACACCTGCTCTGCGAATGTCCAAACCTTCAGACATCTCGACTTCGCTATCTGGGCAACAGATTCTTCGAAGACTTAGAGGACGTAGCGCAGGTACCACTGACGGACACCATCAGGTTTGTCAAGAACACAGGTTGGTTCCAATAGACCAACCGGCAAGATTAACCTAAACTGAGTATGGTAAGTGTTTTATTATAAATGTAGGTTACCACATAAAACAATAAGGGATCACAATGGACCAATGGGCCCCCGTGCAAGCACAGCAGCCCTGCTGTGCACTTCCCTTCCAACCTAACCTAACCTAATATAATAATGAAGTCAATTTTAATTATAAATAAATAAATAGATAAATATATAATAAAATTGAGTAGATAAATGAATAAATAAATAATAATAATTACAATAAATAAATAAATAATAAATAGATAAATAAATAAATAATAAATAAATAAATAATAAATAATAAATAATAAATAATAAATAAATAAATAATAAATAAATAAATAATAACAAATATAGTAAACAAATAAATAAATAAATAATAACAAATAAGTGAACAATCTAAAGGGTCCGCCATCTAACGTTTTTTTTTAACTAATGCTGATTTCGTGAATGGTAACACTTAGCTCATGTCTGATTTGACAGATAATTAGTTTTATCCTTCCGCTGAACGAATATGGGTGTGTATACGCTTGAACAACGCTGGGAAATATTGCGACATTACTTTGAAAATCATGGTAATGTTGCAGAATGTGTGCGAAAATTGCGTACGGATTTTGGAAGAAGAGAAGCACCGTCAGCTCCGTATGTTCGTTATCTTGTGAAAAAAGTGAAAGAAACTGGCATCCTCATCGATAAACCAAAGCGTGAAAAGCCAAAAACAGTGCGTACACCCGAGAATATTGCTGCTGTGGCAGGAGGTGTGAAGCGCCATCAACATCAATTCACCGTCGTTCTCAACAATTGAACATTTCGGAGACATCATTGAGACGAATTTTGCATAAAGACCTTGGTATGACGCAACTATAGGCTACTGCATGGCCAGCCGAGGCAGCCATTTGAATGAAATTATTTTCCCTTATTAACCGGAAGGATTGTACTTTGAAATAAAAAAAGAAATTTGAGAAAATATTCAGTAGTTTTTTTTATAGCATTTTCAAAAAAAAAAAAAAGTTATTTGGCGGACCCGTTAGAAGACCTAAAATCAAGGGGTTGTCAGAGGAGCTGCAAGACCAGCTGTAGCGATCAAATAATTTATTCAGTCTTACTGATATTTTTTCAATGTTTGAGATCGCATCGGTCGAAAAATGCCAAGGTAAGTTTAAAATCATTTTCAGTAGTTTGTTTTGGGTTATCTGTAGTCTACGTATGTGGCTTTTTGCACATTTGCCCTGAACTGGAGATCCATAAAACAATATTGCTAGCAAAATTACTTTAATTACTTTAAAAATTATGAGTTTGTTTTCTCGGCTCATTTTTGATCTTCTGTTTATAAATGAATACAGCATTTTAATTGTGATATTAACTTTCCTGATGGTTTCTTGGACATGAAGGCTAAATTTAACGACTTGTCAAGGTGAACCCCAAGATACTTAGCACTTGATTTCCAATCCGTTTGTATATTATTTATTACTATTCTGTTGCTTGGTAAGAAGCAGACTTTTCTTTTTCTAGTAAAAAAGACAGCTTGAGTCTTTGAAGCAATTAATTTAATTTTCCAATTATCAAAGTATGTTTGGATGACATTTAAGTCAGATTACAATTTCGTTTCAATGTTTAAACCAACTGAATCTGATGAATAAATGCATGTGTCGTCTGCAAAAATGGCAATTTCATAGTTGGTTAATTATGGAAATTATGGTGCGTGTAAATAGTATACAGGATTGGCCCAAGACCCGAACCCTGGGCTACCCCTTCGTCAATTGAAAAACCTGCTGATAACCAGTTATTAACAGAAACTTTGAAAGAAGGCGCTGATAAAAATGACTGGACTAATTTCACTAGGTAGATTCAGAAACGTAGGCTTAGTAGTTTGTGCAGTAAGCCCTCGTGCCATACTGTGTCGAACGCTTTTTCGACGTCAAGGATAACCATACCCGTACTTTTTCCCATATCGAAATTGTTTTTGATATGCCTCGTTATGCGATGAATTTGGTGCACTGTGGAATGATGTGCTCTGAAACCGATTTGTGCTTCTGGTAAAATATTATGCTCGTTAAGGTGAGTTGTTAGTTTTATTTTAATAATTTTTTCAAAGCACTTACTTAGCGAACTTAACAAGCTTATCGGCCTGTAACTACTAGGTAGGCAAGCATCTTTACCTAAATTCTCCTTATGAAAGATTTTTTACAGCAAAAACGAAAGAAAACTGAAGCACAATAAGACTAGTTTTCATGTCTGTGCCAGATGACAATGACACAATTTTTGATCTTATTCAGAATGCTAGACGAAGAAAATATCGATAAAAGGTTGTTTGAAAAATGTTCCCAAAAATTCGCAATTGTATGTGAATCTGTATCAGTTGATGATTGGTTTTCGATAGAGAGGGATGGAGGTTAACCGTTGGTTAATAGCACAACTTTTGATTCCATTGAAACAGCTTATGCAGTGATAAAATAAATAAAAAGTCTGTAAGTCCATAAAAAGAAAAACAACACTTAGCCGGAGGCATACCATTTAAAAAGGAATAAATGATGAGATATATTATCTTATCAAAAGCTTTACTGAAATCATTTGAACATCGACTTAGTTGCCATTCGCTAAGGTTGAGAGGGCAAAGGACACGAATTCGACAATGTTCGTAGAAGTGATCTACCTTTCAAGAAGATATGTTTTCTAGGGGAAATAAGAGACTTGCACTGAAAGCTTAAGGCTTAGTATATAAATATTTCAAACAGCTTGAGTATATGACAAAGTTTGGACTATAATTGAGTAATTCTTTCTTTAGTTCATTTTTTGTATCGAGGTTATGGAAGAAGCCTTCCAGATCTGAGGAAATACTCCTTGTGAAGGTAATAGTCGGAACAGGAAGGTCAGGAGTAGAGAAAGATTGGAGGAGCACTTCTTAAGGAATGTGCATGAATACCATCTGAACCGGACAAGAATTCATCATTAAGTGTTTGTATCTATTTTAGGTTCGGTGAGGTTAGGCTGTAGTGGCAGTCGGCAGAGGCCGATACACTTAGACCAATGACAGGTCCATTGTGATACCACACGGATGTATCATCCTCCTACTCGTTGAACTATCTATCTATCTATTTTAAGTAAGACGATCAAAGTTTGAGAGACAAAAGGGCTATTGGAGAAGTAAATTCGATGATTGAAGT
Source organism: Portevinia maculata (assembly GCA_949715645.1). Classification (NCBI taxonomy): domain Eukaryota; kingdom Metazoa; phylum Arthropoda; class Insecta; order Diptera; family Syrphidae; genus Portevinia; species Portevinia maculata. The sequence goes on from OX454525.1 coordinate 42,138,015, forward strand.
AAGAGGGGTTCAGTACGAAGTAAATATCGGTAAAAGATTGTTCGAAATATGTTTCTGAATCACTTGATAGTTGGTTTTCGATAGAGAGTGATGGTAGGTCCGTCTACGTAGCGCTGAGAGGGTTATAATATAAAGCTCGGAAAACGTTCACTCAAGATGGAAAACCGCCCATAACATGTTTCTTTTGTTCCAAAGAGCAGAGTCCTTGATGTTGAAAATGAGGCATGAAGAAAAAAAAAAGTTAAACAGTTGCGCTGGAGTGGGTAACAAAAAAACAAATAAATATTAGGAATACACGGCACTGGGGCACAGAAAAAACTTTTCGGTGTTACTTGGCCCCGGCGGTATTTGAACCTGAGACTTTTGGGTTAGTAGTTCAACACTCTAGCCTCAACGCGACTGCGCCTAGCCGCTAGAGTGGGAAGTTGTGGAAAAATGAAAAAAAGGTGGGGTGAAAATTGTCAGTAGTTAATAGAGAAAGGGGACACAGTGAGACATGCAGTAGTTTGAGACAGAGCTAACTTGTCTTTGATGTGAGTCCGGCCTTCGAAGGGGCATTCCTTAGTAGAGTTGGCATTCGACGGAATATAATATGAGTGATCATCTGATGGAGTCCACTGCAGCACTGCCATATTAAAGTCACAAAAATTGTTATATCATCAATATAGTCCGAGCAAGCCAAAGAATCAAACAGCAAATCGTTGATATCGAATACTGCTTAGCTCTTAATAAACATTTTAACCCAAATGCTGTCATATAAACTCGAATGAATGTTTAATATTATCTCTGCAACCATCTTTCAGCCTTCTTTGCACACAAAACTCATGCGCCACAACTAGGAATTAGTATTGTTTCAATTTACCTTACCAAACCATTCTAAAACTCAATACCTACCTTTTCTATATGCAGCACCTTTTCTTCGTTCTTTCAATCCACCTTCTGGGCACCACGTAATTTATCATTCCACCTTCTGCCCTGACTCACTCAAGGATATTCATAAATAAAGCTATAACAAATAGTAGTTGCATAGAAGAGATCGTAACGCAAGATGTCTCGATTCTATTCATGCATGCAATTTTGATTACCTCTGGTCATCGAACATTAAAAAGAACGTGCGATACGACCATTTCAGTCCCGGTGCCGGTATACACTCCCACAGTTTGTCTGCCCTCTTCAACCCCACCGCCAACACTCATTCCCATAATCAAAACAAACTGCCAAAACCATTATCATAAAAAAATCACACCACCAGCAAGAGCAACACACCACAAGAACGTGGTTTATGAATATCAACACCGACCAAACCGCAAAGAATAAAAGAAAATTCATTTCCAGATTTTATTAGTTTCTAGGATTTTTTTTCAAAGACACTTGCTTGTGTGATATTTTTACGATGATATTTCCATTTTACTCGTTCTACAACTTGATGGGATCTCACCCAGGAGAATTGTGAATATTGCTTCAGTTATCCAACACTGGATACCGATACACAATGTATCTAAATGTATGTGTGTGAAACTTTTCATCCAAGGATAGTACTCTGGCCCAAATAAAGTAGCACAACAACGAAAAAGGACAAACGTTTTATTTTTGAAAGTATAAAAATCGTTATGTACATTTCGTGACCCAGCAATACAGCTGAAGAGATCCACAGCAATAGATTGGACGAACAACCAATTTCTGCAGTGACAGCGTAAAAAGTTATGAGATTGCATTTGGAAACTCATTTAATGTATTCTAAAACAAAAAAAAATCATTCATCTCCCACAAATAGATACAAAAACAAAATTGACATTGAAACTGAAGCTGAAAACGACGAAACATCAGAGCATCTCCTTCCAGTAGCTGCATTTGGTTTGTTTAGTGTTCGGTATGCTACTCTATGATTAATGATATCTAACACGCATATTAGAGAGCCATAGGAAACTATCACCGGCGCAATTCCCAATCCCAACCATGGCAGCACCTATCCATAAAAGACAAATTACTTCTTCGGGTGCAAAGAAAGGCGGTTGATGTGGTGCGGCGGCAGCCGGTGGTACAGATAGATCGTATTCATAGTATACATAACTTTGTAGCCAAATTCCAAATGAAGTCATCTTAGTGTTCCGTTTGTCAATTTATCATTCCCGTTCATGCAAAGACAAATGGTAAAACATTACACGAAAGAAGTCGATGGTCTACCATGCCACACACAAATCGAAGATGAGTGTATTTGTAGAAATTAAGTTGATATCACCTATTCTTTTGCTTGTGCGTCACGCAAAAGTGTTCCAGCTACAGCTACCTACAATGCAGATAAACTGATCCCGGATATAAACATTTTCTCACGACTTCTAGTACAATTAGACACAATTTAGACCATATTTGCATGCGATATGTCATATCAGACGCAGCTACTAGAATGAAACTTGCATAATAATCTGAGAACTTTGCGCCACAAAACTGGTAAATTATTTCTGGTATCACATTGATATTGTAGTTATAGAAAGAAGCGTTGTGTGTGAGCGCTATTTTCTTACCACTTAACATTTTTAACCTAACATGATCGCCATATTTAGGTTCAGTTTCAACTGGGGTTACATACCACGCACTTGGCGGGAGCTCAATGTAGTATTCATCCCCAAACCAGGCAATAAACCTAGTGAACTACCTAAAACCTATCGTCCTATAAGCTTGACATCGTTTTTCCTGAAACTAATGGAAAGAATAATTGACGTTCATATCAGAGAATGCCTAACTATTAGCATGCCTCTGCACCCTGTCAATATGCGTATCAAAAAGGTAAATCAACGGAAGGCGCCCTGTTTAAACTAACTACACACATTATCAACGCTTACCGTTGCAAAGAAATTGCACTTTGCACTTTTCTTTACAAAGAGGGTGCTTTTGATAACACCGGTTATAATTCAATACCAAAGCGATGTTTGAAAGTCGGAAAATTACTGCTTCGTCACGACAGACTTCAGTATCAGTATCAGCAATAAAAGGCTGTCTACAAGGAGGAGTTCTATCACCTCCCTTGTGGTCTTTGGTCAAAGACCTACATCAAAAGCTAAGTAATTTAGGCTACGACATAAAAGGGTACGCCGATGACTTGGTCATCATTATTAGGAGTAAAGAGTCAAACGTGGTTACCTCACGTATGCAAAAAGATAGTCCTAGACTAGTGCACCAAGGAAAATCTCTCCATCAACCAAAGTAAAGCTATCATAGTTCCTTATAAAAAAAAGAAGGAATTTGAGCTTAGCTCATATTTCACTGAATGCTACGACCATTTATTATTCGGACAAAGTCAAATATCTTGGAGTAACCCTAGAACAAAAGCTTTATAGGCTTGCCGTCGCATGTATGGTAAAACCTGGGGAATCTCTCCAAAGATCACTCATTGGATTTATGCAGTGATGGTCACGGTCAGGCCTATTATTACATGCGCTCCTATAATATGGTGGACCAAAACAAACCAAAAAACGGCATATCAAAGCTCACAAGGGTACAGCGTCTCGCATGTCTTGCTTTATCCGGAGCCATGCGGACCTGCCCCACTGCTGCCATAGAAGCCATAATAGGACTAACACCCCTGCATATACATATAAACAAAATAGCAATACGCAGCTCAGCAAGTCTGTTACAAACGAATGAGATATGTCTCAGTGACCACCCGGAACTTATGACGCTTCTCTCAGAAATTCCAAACCGAACCGCCAAATCGGATTAAAGTTGTATACGGATGGTTCTAAAAGGGAATCGGGCATAGGAGCCAAATCTAAACGTTTCAATACCAATGATAAACATAGGGGCGGGCTACAGTCCGCTTGGGCGAACTGTTGGATACCCTATTCTTATTCCTATATCTCATAAGTGGGCGTGACAAAAATTTAAAGGATTTTATCGAAAAAACTAAGCTTTTGTAAATAAAAACGCTCCCTAGCTCAAACTTTGGTTTTTCAATAAAATTGTTTTATTTAATTGTGGGCGTGTCAGTAGGCGGATTTAAAAAAAATTTAAGTATGAGCATAAAGGGCACCTAGAGAGTATATACTATAAATTTCAGCTCCCTAGCTCAAACTTTGGACTTTCAAAAATAAAAAAAAAAAAATTGTGGGCGTGTCAGTAGGCGGATTTTGAAAATATTTACACATGAGCATAAAGGGCCCCTAGAGAGTATATACTAAAAATTTCAGCTCCCTAGCTCAAATTTTGGTTTTTCAAAAAAAATATTTTATTTAATTGTGGGCGTGTCAGTGGGCGGATTTTGAAAATTTTATGTCCCAAGCAGTTTTATGGGCCAAAGATCATATATAACAAATTTCAGCTTTCTAGCTCAAAATTCAATTTTTCCCAAAATTTGTTTTATTTAATTGTGGGCGTGTCAGTGGGCGGATTTTGAAAATTTTATGTCCCAATCAGTTTTATGGGCCATAGATCATATATAAAAAATTTCAGCTCTCTAGCTCAAAATTCGATTTTTTCCAAAATTTTGTTTTTTTGAGTTTGTGAGCGTGTCTGTGGGCGGATTTCAAAAATTCTTAAACTTGATTATTTCGGGACCCTAGAGAGTATATGGTTAAAATTTCAGCTCTCTAGGTCCAGTTTAAAGGCCTAATTTTTGCCGACGGACGGACGGACGGACGGACGGACGGACGGACGGACGGACGGACGGACGGACGGACGGACATGGCTAGATCGACATTACTATCGATGCTGATCATAAATTTAGTAACTTTTAGGGGTCTACGGGCAATATTAAGGTATGTTACAAACTATGCGTCAAAATTAATATACCCCTAGAATAGGGTATAAAAAGGCCTAGTGTATTCCAGGCAGAGCTTCTCGCCATTCAAAAATGAGCTAACCACTTCTTAAACACTGGTATCAAAGGTGCTCACATCCATATATTCACGGACAGTCAAGCAGCTATAAAAACCCTTAGCTCACACACAATTGACTCCAAATCAGTCTTACACTGCTTCAATACCCTCCAGCCACAGAAACAAAACCAAGCTGTTTCGGATTCCTGGCTATGGGGGTTTTGAGGAAATGAAAAACCCGACGAAATAGCCAGAGGTGGTTCAGAAACCCCTTTCACATGACCTGAACCCTTCTGCTACACACCTAAATCAGCTACTAATTTAGCTATAAAAAGCTGGGAACACTCAAAATGTATCTCACACTGTTAAAACACTCCAGGTCTAAGACAGGCCAAACGAGCCATCCAGCCCTTTAAAAACAATGCCAGCAGGTTCCTAAAGCTACGTCGGCATGATATCAAAAACCTATTATGCTACCTCACAGGCCACGACGGTTTATAATACCACCTTAACAAAATGAACTAAGCCGACTCTTCAGAGTGCAGGCTGTGCCCCGAGGACGACGAAACCACGGAGCACATATTGTGCGAATGCGGAATCAGAAAGAGGATCTTCTTCAAAGAACTCTTAAGTATTGAAGACTTGAAGAAATCATCTGCTAGAAGCATTATTACCTTTTCTAGAAAAGTGCACTAGTCTAAAATAGTTCTAAATTTTCTCTGACCTATGGTACAATAGATCCAGGTCGACGTACCCTTTTTCTTCGATTAGGCGAGACAGGAGCTTTAAAAAAAAATACTTTTGTATATTCTCTCCGTTCGTCCCAATTCATCAAGACCTATATTTTAAGCGCCACCACTAAATTATTTGTATTTGGGTGCACCGCTGATAGCTAGCAACGTTCTGTCGAAAACGAATTATTGGCATTGCTATGAGGTAAATTTCACTAACGTAGGTTTAACTGACTATGAATATGGTATCCACAAAGCTACCAAGAACATTCATTATCATTATTATTTCGTATTGTCTTTTCTTCGACTATTCTCCCGGGTTCAACAATAGAAAAAAAGTATCAACTACACACGCAGCCTATTAATTGATGCCAAAGTGTGCGCCAAGGTACTAATTTATACCAGTACGAATTTTAACCACTCTCTGGCGATCTGTATTAAAAGGAACATGACCCTACCACTTAACTGTATCCCTACTGTTCCTACTGTGGGATCGCCGGTTCGAGCTCAAAAATTAACGGCAGGTATGCCGCTTTTGAATCACTTCGAAACTTTGAAGCTGAGCCCAATCAAGTGCTAGTGTTGCTGCATTTCCTGTGTTCCAGGAGTTTTCAGGCCTGCCTCTCTTTTGCGATTGTATGGAATCGCTGATTGATTGCCATTTTGACAGGGTTCGTAGGATCTCTCCTTTGAACATGACAGAACAGAATATGACATGGAATTCAATTAATTCAGTATATACTAAGTACAAATCAAATGCATGATTTGCTGACCTTAGGAACGTACATACCTATGGGTGTTAAATAAATATTTTGAATGCTTGACCCAACATTATGATATTGGAGCGGCTTATCAAATCAAGTCAACTATAAATTTCCAGCAGACAGCAGAAGCAGCTTGCTGGGCATTTCATCGCATACTTGTTTTGTTTGAGAGAGAGAGAGGCGACGATTTTCATAAGGAGCACAGCATGCTTTCTCTGGCAAACTATCGAATTATAGTTGGCAGAATGGTCTACACTTGGAATAATTGCAGCTTGAATTAGTGTATGCTATCAATTTATCGCAAGTGGAGACCGCATGTCAATGATACACCAACGCTTATATTAGGCACATTCAAGTTCCAAGACAACACAAGTCGCCAGCAAGTTAACTAACGCCTAGTTATTTGAACGTGTTGCCCAGAATCGGTTATTGCTGTCAGGTTCACAGATATAGTGAAAACGTATGCCTCCTGCACATGGAGATGCTCATCAGATTCATCCTATATAAAAGATTTCTCTCCACCAATAACCCACAAACGAATCTTTTGCGCAATTTTAGTTGGTGATAATATATTCATGGATATCTACTGAACTTTTTTAATACAGGGTGGCGCACGAATCGTGCTCCAAAAATAAAACGTAATAACTTTTTTTCTGTGTGAGTGAGTAATCGGTTTTTTTTATTTAGCAGGTTACTATTTACATTTATTAAAACGAATGCTTGGGATACAGCGGTTTCATGCTTTCCAGTCCTTTTTTTCCGTCCAAAGGGAATTTAGGCGGGAGTTTGGCGGTACTCCCTCGAGTAGATGGACCATTATGAGGCTGGTAAACATGTTTGCCGAATCCGGAAGCATCGTACGAAGATCGTACCATCGAGATCCCTATGTTCGGGTTCAAGACACAATCGCGGCTGTAGCATCGTCAATTCAGGCAAATCCAAGCGCTGCGACTCCAAACTTATCGTCGCAAATTGGATAATTCATGATGACTTAAACTTGTTTCCGTACAAAGTCCAAATTGCAAGCAAGTTAAACCCTCTGGATTTGCCTATTCGCCTACAAAGAACTGCGCCGAAGAAGTATCCGTTTCAACAGTATTTGGTTCCAGCAATATAAAGCAACTACAACTGATATTTGAATTTCTTATTGTAGCACAATTGTTGCGCCACCCTGTATAAAAAAAATTATACATAATTAGGCCTGAGCCTAGCTTCTCCAATCACTTTCATGCGAAGTGGAGGACCGAACGGCAAATTTGAGAAGCTTTCTCATGACAATTTGATACTCTTGGATGTTTGTCAGACGTTCGCAAGAGGTGCCAACAACACGCGGTATTCTCAAGTGGTCCTCCATCTAAGTACTAACCATGCACTACGTCGCGTCGTTTAATTGCGGCGATCGAACGAAAAGCGATTAATTCGACGTGGCAAGGTAGTTGGCATAAAAAAAATCACTGACGATTTTGTTGTGAAGTAAAAATTTCAAATTTTCAGAAACCCTTCGAATTTTTCGACAACCTGAGAGCGTCCTCTCTAGCAACCTTTTTATTGATGCGAATTTGTTGATGCGAATATTTAATATTATTTGCGGTCATCTCCAGAAAAAAAATATATTCGCATTTTCCATTTATTTAAAAAATAAAAAGTAATAAGAGGGCGCAGAACAGTGACTCAATCGCATTTTCCTTGTTACATAGAGTTGCCTGTGCCGGCCCCAGCAAATGCATAAATTTATTTATTTTTTTAACATTTATAAATCTTTCATAACAATGTGTGGTGTTGTAATCACAGCAAAATGCGAATTTATTTCTTGCCGCTGCGATAATAAATCTCGCCTCATTGTGAGAACCAACAACATAGCGAGACTGCCTTTGCTACGACCACCAGGAGTGTCGCAGGTTAAGCCCAATGAACGCAAAAGGCCTTTGCTATTTTCAAATTTCACTGTTGCAAGTCATAACTCATGGAAAACTTCACCCCAGCTGACTATACAATACACGTCCATTCATTAATTCATATAGGACACTCTGTGTAGGCACACAGGCCAAGATATAGAGAAAACAATAACCAAAAAGCTTCAAATGCAGTCTCGAGTATGTATGAGAGTGAAGTGGTTCCTTTTTAGCGCACAGAGAGACAAAAATCTATGAGCCTGTGCATCGGATCCGTAGATACATAATTAATTACAGCGTTTTAATTTCTGTAATTAGTCACGATTTTGCATTTTGTTCACTATACCAGTCTAGCGCTTTGGTGTGTAGCTGGCGGCGACGCTACGTTTCTTGCTCGACATCTATTTGATCCAATGTGCAACTCGATGTATCCTGGAGCCAACATACAGTAGCTGATATTAAATGCAAAGAACACCAGCAGCACTGGGAGTGGGAGTTACCGCCGTGTCTGGCTTGTTGCAGTGTCTCGAATGTAAATTGAAAAGGCGCTTAAATTCTGTTGCCGCCTCCATTTGGGTTCGAGTGTCAAAGAGCCAAGATTCGTAAATGTAATTATTTTATGCATAACAGTGGTCAGGAGCAGGAGAAGTTTTTTTTTTGTTCTCTTTTGAGGATGTCGAGGATTTGATTTTTTTTTTGTTCTAACAGATCCCAGAGAACTGAATCTAAGTCATATGACTTCAAAAGTCAGTAGTTCACCTCACGGGCTATGGTAGGTGATTCCGATCGCTTCTGTTTGAAAATGTTTCCTCTATTAAGGCGCAAGATTGTCATCTAATTGAAAATGGAGCTGCGCTGAATTATATGTTTAAATCACTCATTAACAAGAAATTTGTATCTATGCAAATTGGTTGGGGGCCTGAGAAGGCATTTTTAACGACCGAATTTGTAACGAGGGGTTATCTTAAAATTTTTATTTACAACTAATTGGCCTAGTGATCTAGAGGGTGCACAACGATGTACACTCAGTCACAAAAGCATCCGTACGATATAAATTTTGAGTATCTTTTTCTAAAAAAATTAAAGTTAAGCTTTCTCTTTGTTGTTTCTCGACTTTAAGCGAGTTAAAAGTGTTTTGAAGTTTTGTAAAGTTGTCTTATTTGCGGATGACACTTTAATATATCATTTATTAATCCTATTTATAAAAGTGGGTCGAAGCAGTTAATCAAAAATTATAGACCCATTTCGAAGATTTCGGCTATACCGAAACTTTTGGAAAAAATTATAACTGATAAGTTCTACTACTCTGTGAAACAACTTTTATCACCGGGACAACACGGCTTTATGAAAGGTCGCTCAACGGCTACAAATCTCTGTATTTTCACTAATTTTTGCTTGAATGAAATGGAAAAGGGGTACCAAGTTGATGTACTCTACTCAGATTTTATTAAAGCATTTGACCGAGTCGGTCACGGTTTACTACTTCATAAGATGCTGAAGATGCTAGGTTGTGATAGTCGTTTTCTGATATGGCTAGAGTCATACCTATCTAATAGAAAACAAATTGTCGATATAGGTGGGCTTTACTCTATACCAATTAAACTTGACTCAGGTCCTCCTCAGGGAAGTCATCTAGGTCCATTGCTCTTCCTTCTTTTTATTAATGATTTGCCATTGACCTTTCGCAAGTCGATTTGTCTAATGTTTGCCGACGATGTTAAAATTTTATATTCTATCCGATCGATAAATGATTGTTCCATTTTTCAAATGGAGATAGATCTTTTTCTAGGCTGGTGTAAGTATAATCACCTAGAATTGAATTTATCTAAATGTAAGATACTTAGTGCAACTAAGTCACTGAACGTTATCAATTATTCATATAAATTCAATCAAGACCCACAATTAAGAGTTAAACTGGTGAAGGATCTTGGTGTGCTTGTGGATTCGAAGTTGGATTTCCGGCAGCATATCGATTTTATTACTTCTAAAGGTAATTCAATGCTTGGTTTTCTAAAACGAAACTCAAAAGACTTCAAAGATTCTTACACACTTAAAACCTTATACAATTCTTTAGTACTTCCCTATCTTGAATTTGAATTGGACTGTTGATATGCCGAACTATTCTTCAAGATGTGCTCTAATTGATTTAAAAACGCTTGAAGTTAGAAGAAACGCACATAGTATAATTTTTATATATATTTTTATATACGAGGGGCGTTCAATATATTCTCGGTATCGATATGAAGGAAAATACGAATTCAATTTAAATTGTCTTTATTTTTCAATATAATTTCCCCTAACATCAATGCATTTGTTACATCTTGAGATAAGCTTTTTTAAACCCTCAAAAAAATAAATTTCCTCTTTCTCTGCAAAATACCCATTTATTGCCGACTTGAGTTCTTCATCATCCGAAAATCTTTTTCCACGAAGACATTTTTTCAAATCCGGAAACAGGAAATAATCACTAGGGGCAAGGTCTGGACTATAGGGTGGGTGTTGGATTTCTTCGAAACCACAATCTCGCGCAGCAGCCTTGGAAACTCGCGCCGTGTGAACAGGAGCGTTGTCATGAAGAAGCAACACACCCGCTGCGAGTTTACCCCGTCTTTTCTTTTTAATTTCCTCCCGCAAATTATGCAAAGTGGAAGCGTAGGATGTGGCGTTGATGGTTTCACCTTTTTTTTGTACTCAATGAGCAAGATTTCCTTTGAGTCCCAAAAAACTGTGGCCATGAGCTTCCCGGCAGACGGAGTGACTGTGAACTTCTTCGGGTGGTCTGTTCCTTTTTTATGCCACTGCATGGACTCTTGTTTGCTTTCAGGGTCATAGTGGTGGACCCATGTTTCGTCCCCAATAACAATTCGATCCATAACACCGTCCGCGTTCTCACTACACATCTCCAAAAGCTCTCTACAGCATGCGATTCTCACTTTTTTCTGACCTTGAAAGGTTAAGATGGTCATGAAGAATGGTGTGAATGGTACCAATTGAAAGCTTGGTGATCTCTGCCATCATTTTCACCTTTATTCGGGCATCCTCAAGAACAAGTTTTTCGACTTCTTTGATGCTTTCTCCCGTACAAGCGGTATCCGGGGCGCCGGAGCGGGGGTCGTCTTCAATGCTCTCTCTGCCTCTCTTGAACTCACTTGACCACTTTTGCACAGTTGATAATGAAGGTGCGGAACCCTGGTAAACAGCCACCATCTCTTCATGAATAGTTTTTTGACTTTTTCCTTGCTTAGTGAGAAATTTAATTACAGCGCGATGCTCAATTTTCACCATCAGCGTCTCAGTTGCCATTATGATTCTGTTTAACTAGAGATAAAACGCGAATTAATAATCACATTTATATGAAATTTGACATGAATGCACTAAAATAATAGTATTACTTGATAAATAAGTCAATTTATATATACAACCGGCAGACGGCTATTTCTGCCATGCTCGTGTTCTCAAACTATTGTACATATATTTCATAAAATAAAGAATCTAATCTAAAAATCTATATACAACCACAGTTTCACCCCGATACCGAGAATATATTGAATATATAATAAAAATTATAAATAAAAATATAAAGGGTGATTTTTTAAGAGCTTGAGAACTTTTTTTAAAAAAAAAACGCATAAAATTTGCAAAATCTCATCGATTCTTTATTTGAAACGTTAGATTGGTCCATGACATTTACTTTTTGAAGATAATTTCATTTAAATGTTGACCGCGGCTGCGTCTTAGGTGGTCCATTCGGAAAGTCCAATTTTGGGTAACTTTTTCGAGCATTTCGGCCGGAATAGCCCGAATTTCTTCGGAAATGTTGTCTTCCAAAGCTGGAATAGTTGCTGGCTTATTTGTGTAGACTTTAGACTTGACGTAGCCCCACAAAAAATAGTCTAAAGGCGTCAAATCGCATGATCTTGGTGGCCAACTTACCGGTCCATTTTTTTGAGATGAATTGTTCTCCGAAGTTTTCCCTCAAAATGGCCATAGAATCGCGAGCTGTGTGGCATGTAGCGCCATCTTGTTGAAACCACATGTCAACCAAGTTCAGTTCTTCCATTTTTGGCAACAAAAAGTTTGTTAGCATTGAACGATAGCGATCGCCATTCACCGTAACGTTGCGTCCAACAGCATCTTTGAAAAAATACGGTCCAATGATTCCACCAGCGTACAAACCACACCAAACAGTGCATTTTTTGGGATGCATGGGCAGTTCTTGAACGGCTTCTGGTTGCTCTTCACTCCAAATGCGGCAATTGTGCTTATTTACGTAGCCATTCAACCAGAAATGAGCCTCATCGCTGAACAAAATTTGTCGATAAAAAAGCGGATTTTCTGCCAACTTTTCTAGGGCCCATTCACTGAAAATTCGACGTTGTGGCAGATCGTTCGGCTTCAGTTCTTGCACGAGCTGTATTTTATACGGTTTTACACCAAGATCTTTGCGTAAAATCTTCCATGTGGTCGAATAACACAAACCCAATTGCTGCGAACGGCGACGAATCGACATTTCACGGTCTTCAGCAACACTCTCAGAAACAGACGCAATATTCTCTTCTGTACGCACTGTACGCATTCGTGTGGTTGGTTTAATGTCCAATAAAGTAAACTGAGTGCGAAACTTGGTCACAATCGCATTAATTGTTTGCTCACTTGGTCGATTATGTAGACCATAAATCGGACGTAAAGCGCGAAACACATTTCGAACCGAACACTGATTTTGGTAATAAAATTCTATGATTTGCAAGCGTTGCTCGTTAGTAAGTCTATTCATGATGAAATGTCAAAGCATACTGAGCATCTTTCTCTTTGACACCATGTCTGAAATCCCGCGTGATCTGTCAAATACTAATGCATGAAAATCCTAACCTTAAAAAAATCACCCTTTACGAGGGGCGTTCAATATATTCTCGGTATCGGGGTGAAACTGTGGTTGTATATAGATTTCGGTTTTTTAAACGTATTAGACCTGTTTTAATTATGGGAAATGCGATTATGCTGTACAATGTCTTGGTGTTACCGCACTTTTTGTATTGCGCAACAATCTTATATGGATGCCAAAATCAAATAAAACGGCGTATTCAGCTACTACAAAACAAAGCGATGAGATCGATCCTTAAGTGCAGCCGATATACCCCAATACAGCAAATGCTAGAACCATTACAATGGATGAACGTTGAGCAACAACTTACGTACAATGCAATGATATTTATATTCAAAATGAAATACGGAATGCTACCATCATATTCGGAAGACAACATTACCATGGTTTCTGAAGTTGTACTTGAGAAACAACGAAAACCTCAGACCAATCCGGTGCAACAGAAGCAGAACCAGGGATTCATTGATGTATGCAGGACTGAACTTCTTCAACAACCTACCAAATGAGTTAAAAGCGGAATCGAGCTTTTTATTTTTTAAAACAAAACTTAAAAATTTTCTGAAAAACAATATTGCTTTTAGTTAATCATTATTACCTTCTGAAATTTGTTAGAGTCAAACATACAAAAAAAAAAAAAAAAAATTGTAAAGTTATTTGTTAAAAAGTTCAATTAACTAATAAACATTAATATTATTATTATTATTATAAATTCAATTACAGGGAGTAATAAGTAAAGAAAAAAAACTAGAAAAAAAAAGAAAAGAGAGGAAGAGGGAGAAGAGAACTTAAATAACCAATCATCATCATCAAAGTGTTTCAAAGTATTGTTGCAGTTTGGCTTGAGCAGTGTTTTGCAATTTATCAATCTTAAGGGTGGGGGAATTGAGTTCCATAGCCGAATCGCATAGACAAAGAATTGACGTTTGGAAATCAAGAGACGGGAACAAATTGGTATGAGATCAAAAGTTCTACTCGAACGCGTAAAACGGAATCTGTTATAAAGAAAAGGTGGTTGGCGTGTCTGAAGTATGTTGTGAAGCAATACCAACCTTCTGAGCTTGAAAATGGAATACGAGAAAATGTGGTCATATCTTTTTATCCCAAAAATATATCGAACAATACTGTTGTATGCCACATTTAGTTTCCGCCTGTGCTCATAATCGCATTTGCTGAAAAGCTCACATCCATATAGCATAATAGGAATGGGCAGCGTTTTGGAAAGAATTACTCTTGTCTTTAAAGGTGTGACTTTCTGCGTAGCCCAGAGCATACGAAGGCCTCCATATACCGTACCTAAAGTAGTTCTGATGTTGTTGTTCCAAGTTACCGTTTTGTTGAAAGTTAAACCGAGATCTTTTGCAGACTCTACAAATTCAATACGGTTACTATCCAGATAAATATTTGGAAAATAGGAGGTATCAATCAGCTTCCTAGAGATAACCAAACATTTTGATTTAGAAGGGTGGTGAAGGCGATTAGCCTGAGACCGGCGTGAAACCCTGTTCATGTCTTCATTTATTTCACATGCAGCATTTTCCACAAGGCCCAAAGGAAAACTTCT